>JAPFRF010000008.1:122535021-123797854 GCA_029282475.1 Phrynocephalus forsythii | reverse complement strand
GACTCCCTAAAAGAAGCCATGGGCTTTGTTTTGCAGGAGCCAAGCACGGCTGTTGAGGACAGCCTTGGTTTCTACACTTTTGCCTCCAGAGACAGTCCAGCCTCCTAGGGCTAGCTTGGCCTGCCAGAACCTTATCGCTTATGAATTATCCACAATATATTCAGGCAATCTCCATTTCAGCAGTGCCACCGGACCATCATACCTCCAGGGTGAGAAGAGCAGATGGATCTTTGAGCTGGCTGGTAGATGGCTCATTCCCTTGGTCGTCCGGTTTCTAATTCTTCGGAATCCATTTGAGGGCAAGATCCCTCATTTGTTCTTTATGTGCCATTTTAAAGGTTTCTTCGAAGACTCACCCAGTCTTACTACAAAGCTGCACCTGCAGGATTTTCTCTGTGGTTCGGTCTTGTGAATGGAATTCAAGGACATGGATCTACGTGAGGGCTTCTTCCGCATTGGAATTGGTGAGTTTTTGCCCCTTTATTTAACTCCATTCCCGGAAGGATGAGGCTTGGGGCAGAGTTGCAAGAGGCCCTATATATCAAAGTAAAAGTTCAGTTTAGTAGGCTGTTCTTATGTTTCCACTTTCATTTTTGCTGCTTCTATGCTAGCCTTCTGATGTGGGAGAAGTGCTGTAGGTGATGGGTCTGGGTCACAGGTGAGTTTTTGAGAGAGGTCTACAGGCAAGCTTAGGCCCATAGGACAGAGGCTTGTCCGTCAGCTTAGTGGTTAAAGTTGGACCATAAAGGCTGTAAGTATCTGAATGCAAGAGCTTAATCTGCAATCATTGGAACTCAGTATCTTTCTGTATACCCAGGTAGCATTGTGTGTAGAGGAATGTCCCTCCAATGGATGTATTTTTTATTCTTGTTTTTTGTCTTTAATGGATTGAAGTGTTGAGTGCCGAATTTTTCTTGCAACCCTCAACTTCTGGAGCTGGTGCTCGGGTCTGGGCCATAGGTTAGTTTCCAGAGCGGTTCACATGCCAAATTGGGCCATAGGGCAGAGTCTTGTCCCTCACCTTTACGGTGAAAGATGGCCCATACAGAGGCATAAGGCTTGGGAGTTGGTGAAGTAGGGCTTGGGGATTCTTCTCTTAACCTTTGTTGGTTCTCTTTCCCAAACCATAGTTCTGCCAGAAAATGATGCCTTGGAGGAAGAGTCTCACGGATCCTGGGGCTTAAACCAAAAGTGCCTTGCTGGAGCAGGTGAGTATGCTGGTGGGGAAGGGTGGAATATCCAGGTTCCTTGAAGCTCATAATCTTCCTCTCTGTTTACAGCCTTGGACTCGTAAACTGGGAAGACATCAGCAAAGGAGCGAAACAGAAATTAGAATAAAGTGGTTGAATTCTGACCATGGCTGAAGATGGCTGGCTGCCGGAGCTCTGAACATTGAAGCTGAGGTTGTCCTCAGCACACTCTGTTTTGCTGTTGCACATGGAATTCAAAGAAGTGGTTCTGCTTGGAAGCTTCTCCTCCAGTGGAATTGGGTGAGTTTTCTTCTTTATTTGCCTCCCTTTCCTCCTTGAGGGGCCTCCTGGGCAGAGTTGCAGGAGCCCCCATCCTAGGATAAAAGAAGTGGTTCAGTTTAGTTGGCAGTTCTTGTGTTGCCACATTCAATTTGTTGTCTTCTCCTCTTCTCTGTTAGCCTTCTGATGTTGGAGAGCCAGTGCACCAAGTCAGAGGAACAAGGTATGTTTGTTTTAAGTTCTGAACAAAGAGCCAACTCATCAGCCTGGCTGCTAGGGGGCAGCTCCGCCATTCCAGGCTGTAAGTATTTGAATGCAAGACTATTTCTAACATACATGACAGTGTCACCGGTTTGAGCCTCATGGCGCAGTGGTTAAGCTGCTGTACTGCAGTCAAAACTGTGCTCACGACCCAGAGTTCAAGCCCATGTAGCCGGCTCGTGGTTGACTCAGCCTTCCAGCCTTCTGAAGCTGGTAAAAGGAGTACCTTGCCCACTTGGGGGTGGGTAGGGGGCAATGTATACCCTACATAATTAAATTGTAGTGGTTTAAGCACTATGGGGCAGCATATAAGTGGAAAATTTCATGGCCTCCATTATATCCATTTCTAGCTCATATTTAACCCAACAAATGTTGTTGATGATATTCAGTACATCCTATATGTTGTGACTGCATCCTTCACATAACTTTGAATCAATGAATGAGTGCTTTATTGCAGTCAATGACCAGAGAGAGAGAGAGAGAGAGAGAGAGAGAGTACCAATCACAGCAAAACAAGGAAGAACAACCCAGCCTAAATTGTGGGTACTTGAGCCATTGTTGAAACCTTCTGAGCACAAATTAGAATAGCCACTGCACATAATTTAGCTACATTAGACTGCATACTTGAAGTAGGACATTCTGTAATGTATAATAATGTGACACAGGCAGATTGTTTTATCTCAAATATATGGGAATTTTTCTTTCAGGAGCACATAGCTTTTTATATATCATTTTTACATTGTAAGAATATATATAGTAAGGAAAAAAACACTCTGGTTCCTGTTAGTTTGAGATAGTTCTTAAAAATTATTGGTTAATAAATAATGACTGACCAATTTTTATTTGTTTATTTAATATGGCACAATGGAATACAGCATTATTGCATAAGGCTTTGCAAAGACAATATAAAATATTACATTTTCCCGTCTATAAGACACCCCCATGTATAAGACGTCCCCCACTTTTCCATCCAAAATTATAGGTTTGCAAAGTTCTGTTCTCTACTTTCTTCTGTGCATAAGACAATCCTCAATTTTTAGTCTAACAGCTATAGATTAAATATAGTCTTTTACATGAAAAATACTTATGTATACAGTGTAAAACATTAAAATAATAAATTCTGCAAGGTTTTAAAATGTGCAATACCAGTAGTGAATGGTTAGTGAAATTAATTATGTGTAGGCAGATACTAGAGTGATTAAGCCTTAGGCTGAATACCTAAGTCATTTAATCACTGAACAGCAGTGCCTTCAAGGTGATGTAATTCTTGGAGGGAGCCAGGGAAACTTCTAAGGGGGGATTGCAATACAATGTGATGTAAAATTTGCATGACATGCCCACAGTCACAATTAGAATGATTGGCCTGCCCCCACTTATGTTTTCAGTATTGGCACCTGCCGAGGTTATTTTGAATCCGGTTAAGCGCTGTCCGATTTTTCCTTGGGAGACCAAAGCCAGAGGGAGATTGTACTGGATTGGAGATCAAACTGAGCAAATCTGGATTAGAAGCTGTCCACTCCTGACACCATGCTGTCTCAACGGTGAAGTCTATTCTGTCTGTTGCTGTCCATGTTTCCACAGCACGTTCCAAAATTTGAGTCCAAACATTTGATCACAACAGTCCCCCTGTGTTGGTAACAGTTGGTTCACCTCACATTTCTCCCACTCCCTTTTTAAAGCAGATTGTCTTCTAAGGTGTTGGGGTGATATGCTAGATAGCATCAGTAGCCAATCAGAAGTAATTGATTTTATAGTTCCTGATATTAGCCTCATAGTATGATTAAACTGGGTGTTCACTGTTTTTGTATGCATACTGCTTATCCAAACAAGGCTGCGATGCTCAGCCACCAAATATACCAAGGCAAGAGCTGATGCCCTTTGAACTGTGGCACCTGCTCCCCAGCTGGTTCCAGAGCGTTTGTACAGGAGATATTGTTCCTGATCTGCATATTATCTGTGTTTTTCCTATTTGTTGCCTGCAGGTTTATTATAGCTCAATTATTAATAGGCTTCCTTTGGTCACACACAACAAGGTTATGAGCTAGTGGATTGCTCGGTGGTGCAAGTATCTGGCTGGGTTGGGGGTTCATTTCCCCATGGTGCCTCCTTTACTGGGGCTGGACCATGCGGCATGCAGTGTTCCATAAGGGTCCCTTCCAGCTCTTAATTTCTAAGATAAGTTAGTGTATCTTCATCACCAGTGTCTCTTTGAAGCCCAATATAGTAGGACTATGACAGTGGCTCCCTGCTGCCTGTTTGACTGACTGACTGTCTTATTGAGTTTTGCATTGTTTTATGAATCTCCTGTCCTGGCACAAAGGATTTCTAGACATTGAGCCTCTTATTTGTCTCACCAATCTTTGTGCTTGAATATGTTCCAAGACTTTCATCAATAAATATGTATATCTGTGTAAGAAGGTCAACCATCGAGTGGGCAATCTTCTGTAAGGCTTGCTGAACCAACCGTAATCTTGGCATTAATCACAAATACTTGGATTCAAGATTTCCTCGGATACTTTGGATAATTAGTTCCTCCAGCTGCTTATACAATACAGGAAGTGCTGATTCAGCAACACTTGCTAATCTGTTGATCATCTTCTAGCGACCTCCAAGCTTGTACAGCCATTCGCTATGTCCAACATATGTATATGGTTGCCTCTTACATTTATGTCCCACTTTTTTCTCCAATGAGTTCAGAACTATACTATAGTTCTCCTCGCCACTTCATCAACCCAACAAAGTAAATCAGCTTCCTTGGTGGAGCTATGCATTTTCTTGGGCCATCACTGCAAAAGGCTATAGGAATCAAACAGCTGTACACAAATCCTCCTTTGCATATTCATCCAATTATGCAGATGAAATGGAGGCTACATGTGTTTATGCACAGATTTGTGGTTTGAGAGCCAAATGCCCTTTCATTAATCAAAGGGCATTCCTTTACTTGGGAAAACAGGCCTCAGAAAGAATATTTTAACCCTTACATTCTAACTGTAATATTAAAGAGCTGCAAAACCAGGGACTTTTAAATGAATAGATTACTAATAAGCAACCTTCTTCTTCTTCTTCTTCTTCTTCTTCTTCTTCTTCTTCTTCTTCTTCTTCTTCTTCTTCTTCTTCTTCTTCTTCTTCTTCTTCTTCTTCTTCTTTGTGTCTGTCCCACTTAGTAGTGGGGTCTGAAATTCTGTTTTTTGTGCCCCACTTTGCATGGTCACAAGCTAGGTCTGGGTGAACTCAGGACAACTTAATGTCATTGTCAAGGGTGTTCATCCAGCGCAGTTTTCGCCATCCCCTTGGTTGGGATCTGCTGACCTCCAGAGTGAGACCCTTTTTGGCCAACGTTTCCTCATCAGTGCGCAGGATGTGTCTGTACCATCGCAGTCCAGTTTCACTCATCTGCTTATTAAAATATTGTCTTAACACAGAAGCAAATGTATTGTGTTCTGTGAGGACTGCATAGGATTATGGGAAAGCTGCAACCTTGTCACAAATCGTTATAGCCATTAAGGGGCCAGTTGTGTGCAGTTTTTATAAAACACCAAAAACAGCATTATGAAATACTAAAAACTGAATAAAATGTAAACATTCAGAACTATTTCTTAAAGTTGCAATAATTTATTTTTAAAAGAGGCAGAGACAAGGAAGAAAACGGCAGGTAATTCAGATAACTGTACAATTTAACCCTTGTGCACAAGGATGTGACAGTGGATTAGGTCTTTCGGTGTGGAGCCAGAATTTGGGGGTTCACTTCCCCAGAGGCCCCCCATGACAGGAGATGTACTTGATTATCCATAGGGTCCCTTGCAGCTCTGCAGTTCAAAGATTTATTATTATTATTATTATTATTATTATTATTATTATTATTATTATTATTATTATTATTATTATTATTATTATTATTATTATTATTATTGATGGTGCTACAATTTCATAGCCTTTTGTTTTCCACACTCAGGTTTGCTCTTCTTGCTGTTTTAAAATGCTAATAAAAATGTACAAATATCTCACTTGAACAAAACAAACAAGCAAACATACAAACAAACAAATCCATTCATTCCAGCCTCCAAAAGAGTGGGACGTAGGTCGGTCAAAACATGTATGACAAAAATGTGGGTACAGATAAGGTCAAGAGATACACACATACCCATATGTTTTTTGTTTGTTTGTAACTTGTGTTCTGAAGGGGAAACTCAGGGCTGATAAAGAATAGAAAAAAGCAGGGCTGAGCAAAAACCCCAAAATGCCTTTAAAAATCACATCTTTTAAAGTTAACTTTAACAGGAGCTAGAAAAATGTTACTTTTTTCACACCCAAAAGCACACAGTCCTTGCTCATTACTGTACATTTGAAATGTAAGTTCATTACCTCATTATTTCATCATTATCTCATTGACTTCCTCCCCTCCCCCCCAAAAAAGGTGAAAATTTAGAGAATTCCCCTACACATTTTTTCTATAATGCCCTGTCAAAAGAGGAAACACTTTGGAATCAAACTGATGGCATGTGATTGCTATTATTGTTATGTAGATGTAGGAGAAGGTGGTAGACCCCTGTCACCTTGGCCTCACCTCTTCACCATGAACTGTGGACCCCAAAAATGACACCTCTCACATTTCCTCTGTTTTCTCTCAGCTCCTACCTTATGTAGGTTCCTTTTATGGATGAGATCATTCTGTCTCTTCCAAATGCCATTCCTGTGCCTTCAGCTGCCAGCAGCATCGTCCTGGTTTCCATGCTCTCAACACCTCTTAGCAGCTGCTCCTGTCACCTTCTCCTTATGCTTCTGCACTCTCTTCTTCTTCCTGCATGCTTTCTCAGAAGCCAAAACAGGGTGGACTCTGAAATTGGTCTTTGCTGACTTGCCAAAAAGTCCCAGGCAGTTGTTAAAACAAACTTGGGCCAAAGTTGCCCTCAATTATTGTAGATGAGCTGGCCATGGGTCTACACAGAAGGAGATGTCCCATAATTATAAGTAACATCTATTTATAAATGATACCTAGACATAAGAGCTGTTGATCTGGTTAGAAACAATGACCACAGGTGCTATCAAATCCAGAAGATATGCAGAAATGCAGAAAGATAATGTTTTAAAAAGGGGAAAGAAAGTTTCACCTCTCCTCCCTCACCCCCTAAAACCAGATCAATTAACATTTCCAGGAGCTATAGAGTGTTGAATGTGTGTGGGGGGGAGTATTGCCAGGAGGTTGGTGTGGAGAAGGAGAATGGGCCAGCCCAAGATTTTAACAGTATATGGTAACCTGGAGGCAAGCATGGTTTGCTTTGTGGAGCCCTTATCAAAGAGCTAAAACTGTGCTCACGACCTGGGGGTCAATCCCAGGCAGCAGGCTCATGGTTGACTCAGCCTTCTATCCTTCCAAGGTTGGTAAAATGAGTACCCAGCCTGCTTGGGGGGAGGGGCAATGTGTAGCCTGCATACTGTAATTAAACTGTAAACTGCCCAGACACTATTTGAAGTGGTATGGGGCAGTATGTAAGCAGAACACTTTGCATTTTGGTTTGAATGTACTCCACTGGAGTGTGTTGAAACCCCTATTTGTAGCTCCTTAGGTGTGTGCGAGCCAGGCAAATGTAGTGAATAGAGGACCAGAATTGGGAAACTTGGGTTAAAGTTTGTCCTCAGACCTGGAAACTCTCTGGGGGCTGGCAGTGCCAAAACTGCAAGTACAGTGGTACCTCAGTTTAAATAATTAATTCATTATCCGGGCCGTTTTGTAATGCAAAAAAATTCTTAGACTGAAACGCAGTTTCCCATAGGAATGCATTGAAATTAATCCGATCCGAAGGTCAGAAAAAAGACAAAGCGGGACATTCCCTTTAAAATTTTCTTAAACCAAGGCATCCCCATATATATATATATATATATATGCATGTTAGGGTGGATTCGGGTTTCTTCCCGTGTAGAAATCTGGTTGTTTTGGCGACGTTTCGACGAGGTCTCACTCGTCATCTTCAGGCTGGTGTTCTGGCTTCTTTCTTCTTGAAGCAAAGTGTGGTCTCAGTTGAAGTCCTTCTATAAATACTGCTGGGGGGGTGTGGTTTGCTTGCTCTGTTGCTGATTGTAGGTTCCTTTGTTCTTTTGTGATCTGCTGTGTGGCTGAGGCGATCGTTAAGGGATTAACTGCTGATGGCTGTTTAGATGGCTGTTTACATGCTGGTGGGTTAGATGGCTGGTAGGTTCTGGCAGTATCCTGGGCTTTGGTGGAGTGGGGTCCTGTGTCTTGTGAATTCATTTTGGTCTGGTTACGTGTCTGTGGTCTCCCAATGTTTTTTTGGGGTGTGTGAGTGTGCTCCATGTGGTGACTGGAGTGGGGTGCCGCAGTAGATGGTGCAGTCGTGGTTTTGTTATTGGATGGTGGTTTCGTTTCATCTGTGGGAAGGGTCTGGGTTTGTGTTTGGTGTGGATGGAAGGTGGTGGCATCTTGTGTCCTTTTGGACCTGGTGTCAGTCTTTGTGACAGAGGCTCGTCTGTTGACCAGGGCTAGTTTCAGATGTCAGGCAAGCGGGAGGTGTCATCACGTTTATTCATGTTGTTTGGGTGTTTCTCTATTTCAATGGCTTCCATGATTATTCGACTGTTGAAGTGTTCAGTTTTGGAGATGAGTTTGGTTCTTTCAAAGTCAATTTCATGACCTGTTGTTTTTATGTGCTGGAAGAGAGAGGAAGATTTTTCTTCTTTTTGACTGCGTTCTTGTGTTCTGCGATGCGTGCGCTTATTCTCCTGTTTGTTTGTCCGATGTATGTGGCTGGACAGACTTTGCATGGTATTTCGTAGACTCCTTGGTTTTCTAGCTCAATCTTGTCTTTGGGGTTTCTTAAGATGTTGGCTATTTTTTGGTCGGTGCAAAAGGCTGTCTTGATATTGTGTTTGTGGAGAATTTTGCTGATTTTGTCTGTGGTGCCTTTGATGTAAGGGAGGAGGGCGGTGCCGTTGTTCTCTTCTGTTTCTTGGTTCTTGGGGGTGTTTCCTTTTGGATTAGTTTGGTGATGGTGTTTTTTTGGAATCCGTTCGCAATTAAAACATTCGAGAGAGTGTGTAATTCAGTTTTTAGGTGGTCTTTGTCAGCGAGGCGTTTGGTTCTGGAGATGAGGGTTTTTGCTACGGAGTTGATCTGTGCAGGGTGGTGGTGTGATTGTGCATTTAAGTAGCGGTTTGTATGTGTTTTTTTCTGGTAGATGGTATGTCCTAAGGAGCCGTCGGGTTTTTTGTAGATTAGGACGTCCAGGAAGGGAAGTTGGTTGTTGGCTTCTATTTCCATAGTGAATTGTATTTTGGGGTGTAGGCTGTTGAGATGTGTGAGGAAGTTGTTCAGTTTATCTTTCCCGTGTGGCCAGATAACAAAGGTGTCGTCAACATATCTGAGCCAGAGTTTGGGTTTATGTTCGGACTTCTGTAACGCGTTGGTTTCAAAGTGTTCCATATATAGGTTTGCGATGACCGGTGAGAGGGGTGATCCCATGGGTGCTCCTTCTATCTGTTTGTATCTTTGTCCATTGTGGATGAAGTATGTGTTGGTTAGGCAGTGGTTGGTCAGATCTAGGATGTGTTTGGGGGTTGTATTTGTTGTGGATAGCTGTCAAGGCTTCTTGAATGGGCACTTGTGTGAAGAGCGAAACAACATCGAAGCTCACGAGTAGGTCATTGGGTTGTAGGTCTTGTTTCTTTATAATTTCTATGAAGTGGAATGAGTTTTGTACGTATGAAGTGATGGATTCTGCATAGGGCTGGAGTTGTTTGGCAAGAAATTTGGCGAGGTTTTGTAGAGGTGAGCCTATGGAGCTGACTATGGGTCTGAGAGGTGTTCCTTCTTTGTGAATCTTGGGGAGGCCGTAGAGCTTGGGGCATCTGGATGATTTCTCTCTGGGGATGATGCTTGGCTTGATTTCTTCACTTAAGGGAGAGGCTTTTATTTTGGCTTTGGTGGTTTTTTTCCAGGTAGGTGGTGGGGTCTGTGTTCAAAGGTATGTAAGCAGGGTCTTGTAGTAGGTTGGATAATTTGGCTTGGTAGTCGGATGTGTTCATCACCACTGTGGCATTGCCTTTGTCTGCTGGGAGAATGATTATGTTGTTGTCTTTCCTCAGGTTGGAGAGGGCTTTTGTTCTTCTTTGTGTAAATTGCTTCTGGGTGGTTTGCTGGAGCAGAGGACATTGGTGACTTCGAGTCTGATTTTGTTGGCTTCATCTGGGTTGATTTTGGTTAGGCTGGCTTCCACTCCGCATATGATGTTTTCGGTGGGGATGTGTCTGGGGGCGATTGCAAAGTTGAATCCTTTGGAAAGGACTTTGGTCTCTGCGATGGTGAGTGTCCTGTCTGATATGTTGTGAACTGTTTGTTTCATGGGCTGTTGTGTGGGGGTTGGGCTTCTGGCGTTTTCCAGTTTGTGGAGTTTGTTGGTGTGTGTGTCTGTCTTGTGGGAGGTCTCTGTTTCAGCTCTCCAGGCGGCCAGTTGCTTGGATTTGTTCCAGAGTGTTGGGTGGATTTTGTTGCTGAGTTTGAGGTGGAGAGTGAGTAGATCTCTGTTGGTTTGATCTAGTAGGTATCTTTTCCTGTGTAGTTCGCTTCTGATTAGGGCTAGTTCTGTTCTTTTGAGGATCCTTTCGCTGGATGGGGTTTTTGAGTGGAATTTCAGTTGGAAGCTTGTGGGGATCACATTTTGTCTCGGCAGTTGCGTAGGAATGCAATGTCACATAAGATGGTGGCTCTTCGGACTTCTAGTTTCTCGTAGGTTCTGGTCAGCTGGAAGGTTTCCTCCCGTAGAGGTCGGATATTTGTTTTCGTAGATTTTCACGGGTATAGGTATGCATGTTAGGGTGGATTCGGGTTTCTTCCCGTGTAGAAATCTGGTTGTTTTGGCGACGTTTCGACGAGGTCTCACTCGTCATCTTCAGGCTGGTGTTCTGGCTTCTTTCTTCTTGAAGCAAAGTGTGGTCTCAGTTGAAGTCCTTCTATAAATACTGCTGGGGGTGTGGTTTGCTTGCTCTGTTGCTGATTGTAGGTTCCTTTGTTCTTTTGTGATCTGCTGTGTGGCTGAGGCGATCGTTAAGGGATTAACTGCTGATGGCTGTTTAGATGGCTGTTTACATGCTGGTGGGTTAGATGGCTGGTAGGTTCTGGCAGTATCCTGGGCTTTGGTGGAGTGGGGTCCTGTGTCTTGTGAATTCATTTTGGTCTGGTTACGTGTCTGTGGTCTCCCAATGTTTTTTTGGGTGTGTGAGTGTGCTCCATGTGGTGACTGGAGTGGGGTGCCGCAGTAGATGGTGCAGTCGTGGTTTTGTTATTGGATGGTGGTTTCGTTTCATCTGTGGGAAGGGTCTGGGTTTGTGTTTGGTGTGGATGGAAGGTGGTGGCATCTTGTGTCCTTTTGGACCTGGTGTCAGTCTTTGTGACAGAGGCTCGTCTGTTGACCAGGGCTAGTTTCAGATGTCAGGCAAGCGGGAGGTGTCATCACGTTTATTCATGTTGTTTGGGTGTTTCTCTATTTCAATGGCTTCCATGATTATTCGACTGTTGAAGTGTTCAGTTTTGGAGATGAGTTTGGTTCTTTCAAAGTCAATTTCATGACCTGTTGTTTTTATGTGCTGGAAGAGAGAGGAAGATTTTTCTTCTTTTTGACTGCGTTCTTGTGTTCTGCGATGCGTGCGCTTATTCTCCTGTTTGTTTGTCCGATGTATGTGGCTGGACAGACTTTGCATGGTATTTCGTAGACTCCTTGGTTTTCTAGCTCAATCTTGTCTTTGGGGTTTCTTAAGATGTTGGCTATTTTTGGTCGGTGCAAAAGGCTGTCTTGATATTGTGTTTGTGGAGAATTTTGCTGATTTTGTCTGTGGTGCCTTTGATGTAAGGGAGGAGGGCGGTGCCGTTGTTCTCTTCTGTTTCTTGGTTCTTGGGGGTGTTTCCTTTTGGATTAGTTTGGTGATGGTGTTTTTTTGGAATCCGTTCGCAATTAAAACATTCGAGAGAGTGTGTAATTCAGTTTTTAGGTGGTCTTTGTCAGCGAGGCGTTTGGTTCTGGAGATGAGGGTTTTTGCTACGGAGTTGATCTGTGCAGGGTGGTGGTGTGATTGTGCATTTAAGTAGCGGTTTGTATGTGTTTTTTTCTGGTAGATGGTATGTCCTAAGGAGCCGTCGGGTTTTTTGTAGATTAGGACGTCCAGGAAGGGAAGTTGGTTGTTGGCTTCTATTTCCATAGTGAATTGTATTTTGGGGTGTAGGCTGTTGAGATGTGTGAGGAAGTTGTTCAGTTTATCTTTCCCGTGTGGCCAGATAACAAAGGTGTCGTCAACATATCTGAGCCAGAGTTTGGGTTTATGTTCGGACTTCTGTAACGCGTTGGTTTCAAAGTGTTCCATATATAGGTTTGCGATGACCGGTGAGAGGGGTGATCCCATGGGTGCTCCTTCTATCTGTTTGTATCTTTGTCCATTGTGGATGAAGTATGTGTTGGTTAGGCAGTGGTTGGTCAGATCTAGGATGTGTTTGGGGGGGTTGTATTTGTTGTGGATAGCTGTCAAGGCTTCTTGAATGGGCACTTGTGTGAAGAGCGAAACAACATCGAAGCTCACGAGTAGGTCATTGGGTTGTAGGCCATCTAACCCACCAGCATGTAAACAGCCATCTAAACAGCCATCAGCAGTTAATCCCTTAACGATCGCCTCAGCCACACAGCAGATCACAAAAGAACAAAGGAACCTACAATCAGCAACAGAGCAAGCAAACCACACCCCCCCAGCAGTATTTATAGAAGGACTTCAACTGAGACCACACTTTGCTTCAAGAAGAAAGAAGCCAGAACACCAGCCTGAAGATGACGAGTGAGACCTCGTCGAAACGTCGCCAAAACAACCAGATTTCTACACGGGAAGAAACCCGAATCCACCCTAACATGCATATATATATATATATATATATATATATATATATATATATATATATATATATATATATATATATATATATATATAAAAATTGGGGTATTCCACTGAAAACTTTTCTTAAACCGAGGCATCCCCATTTCCAGTCATTTATTTTCTTAAACTGGTTGTGTGTGTGTGTGTGTGTGTGTGTGTGTGTGTGTGTGTGTGTGTGTGTGTGTGTGTGTTACCTGAACCTGAGGCATTCTTACACCAAGGTACCACTGCATCTCACATACCCTGGAAACCATGTTAGGGTTGCAGTGAGCTGGCATCCATTTGGCGACACATAAGATACGTATGTCCTTGAATGTTTGAAATGACTCAGTCCTTTGAGGGAAGTAGTGAGTTCATTCTTAATGGCTATGTTTGCTCAAGAATTCACTGTCCCTCATGTTTCTCAGATGTAAAATGGGACTGATGTTCTCCAAGTTCTCCGTATAAATCTGAATGCTCTCTCTATGACTATAACTTCAGTAGTACATAAAGCAAGGACCGAATCCTGGGTCCTGTGAGGAGTTGGGCTGTCAGCCACCAAGGGGTCCGCTTGCCAGTGTTTCTGACAGGATTACTATTAATAAGAAAGAGCAGCCTGGGACAGCTGCAGCTGTGTAATTTCAGCTCCAGACTGACAACTTCCAGATTTCCTTTGGCAAAACCTTGTTCTAATTATGCTGTGCATTTACCATTTATCAACAAAATGCCTGGGAAAGAGGCGATTTGTTCCAAATAGGTCAGAGACAAGGATCAAAGACTCAGTAATCTGAAGCTTGGACAGTCTGGCAAGGCCTGGACATGGGGCATCGTGTCAGCAACCAGGCATAAGATGCAAATGTGGAAGGGATGCCCAAAGGGTCCAATGCCTTCCACGTACCAAGAGGTCTCTCCATCCCCAGTGATATTCCATACATTTTCCAACTCTATTTGAGTGCCGCACACAACCTGGAATTCGATCTGGACATCCAATCCTTTAAAGAAAAATGCTGTTCTCACAGTACAGTTATGCAGCCACCGGTTTCCTGGAAAGCATGTGGGGGAGGCGGACCAATATGTGCTGGAAGCTTGGAATTATCATAATCTTTTTCTAATGCATGGATGCTTTATCGGTGTTCATCTTGTCAGCTAAATAAGTGCTTTTCACTTAACATAATTGAGGGGGAGGGCGTGGTGTTAGCTTGAAGATTCTTCTAACATTTTTTCAAAATGATTTAGGGTAGCCATCTGATAAAATAGGTCGCCTTTCACAAAAGAAAGGTTAAATGAAACTGGTTAGCCTTCCAAGTGCCAAAAGATTCTTCACTGTTTGTACATAGTTATTTTCATTAAGCCCAAATCACTCTGTCTGGAATCAGGCAGGCTATCACTTGCCCCATCTCAGCCTCTGTGGGTGGGATGATTTAAACGTCTTCTCCCTACATACTAAGTCTCTCTCTCTCTCTCTCTCTCTCTCCACACACACACACACACACACACACACACACACTCCACTTCCCCACTGACTGGAACAAGGGGTATTGTTGATCAGGAAAGTTGGGGGAGAGAATGTGTCCCTCCCTCCCTCCTTCCCCAGTCCTGTCAGGAGGCTAAACAGTGGGGTTTCAGTCTGGAAACTACACAGCGGTTCACTTGGCAAGAGAGTTATTCCCACATATCTCTTCCCTGCCTCTGCCGCCACTCCTGTTCTCTTTGGCCTGAGTAACTGAGTGGCAGGCCAGCAAAGGCAATTCAGGGGCACCGGCCCCTCTGGTGGGCAGCAGTCAAAACCTTTGAGGGCCTCACAGAAGCACAGCAGCATTCGAGTACCTTTCCCAACGTTCTGGTCTGGAGTCAAGTTCACTCAGAAAGTATCCAATACCATGGCTGGGAAAATTTCCGAGAATCTTTCCCCCTGCCCCCACCCCACACAAATGTTCCCTCAAAATGAAGGTGATTCCTCTCCCCCCCCCACTTCAAAATATTCTCCTACTATTTCCCAACACTTTCTATGTATGTGGAGGCCCCAGTTCCTCTTCCCAAATGCCACCACACATTGCCCTGCCTGGGACATTGTGGAGGGTGGGGAATGGCAACCAGCTTGATTCCTTCTTTAAACAATCACCTTCACCCTAAATGTTTTGATTCAAATTGCACAGAAACAGGGAATGCCATTCCTCCTTCATCTCTTCCTTGCCAGCAGGAGCCTGGCAGGACTTTAAGGCATGTCAGAGAGCACTGACCTCGGCCCCCTCTGAATTCACAAGAGCGTTGGCCTGTTACTCAGTTGGTCACATTTTCGTTTCCTTAGGAAAGCTGGAGAAGAAATAGTCTCAAGTAGAGGGTCATTTACTCCCCTAGAAGCACTGGAGAAAGGGTGACCATATGCCCTCCCTTACAAAAGACAGTCCTCTCTCCAAGGTGAACTATAAATTGGAGGCCTTGCACCAACATCCCTCAGACTGACAAAGCTACTCAGACAAGTAGTGAAATGTTTTGATTTCGCAAGAAAAAGAAGTCCAGTTGCCATGACTCAACTCTCAGATAACCTCACCTGGATGTCTGAGAATCTTCACAGACATTTCCTCTCTCTACTACGTTTGAAGGCCTCTCTGGGCCAGGGGTGGTTAAAACTGAAAGAAGCCTTAAAAAGTCTTACACCTCACCCACCTGCAGCGACCCTTGGCTTTTCCATTTGAAAATTGATTTGCACTTCAGCTTAATGTCATAGAAATCATTTCATAAATGTTCACCCGGTATCTATAAAATAACATAGGCAGTTTGGGGTTGGGTTGAAGTTGGGGTGAAGATGTCACAATGGCACTTTGGCTTCCTCCACCACACACAATGTTGTCTTTGCTCCGGCCAAGGAATTGACAAGCCCACTGTGTCCCATCTGGAGTGAAGACAGAACCTGGAAGACCGGGGGGGAGGGACTCTTACTGCCTGCTGGCTTCCCCTCCGTGCCTGTTTGTTTTTTAATTATTATTTTTGTTTTCCCCTGCAAGCCCTGCTTTCATCCAGTGCACGGTTTCAAAATGAGCTCATTCAGGATAGGAGCCTCACATAGCTGTCTGACATCATGTGTACCCGGAATCACATCTCGCCATCAAGAGCTGGTCTCCAGTATCCTTATCTATTCAGGCATGCCCGTCTCCCATACTGGTTGCTTTTATAAGCCAGGAAGGATGAGGGCCTAGCACGCATGTGGGAAGTATCTCCTCTCCCAGGAGTCTTTTCTATGTCTTCAAGATGTATAAATAAAAAGTATCCATTAGAACCAGACAAGCAAAACCCAAATTCACACTCGATGGACCTATACGAACCATGGCATCCAAGCTGGCATGGACACAAGCAACTACATTCGCAAACTGCTCATGGTGGACTTGCATACAATTTATTTCATCTAATTGCTTCCAGTTGCCCAGGCTTGATCTGAAAAAACAGAAAACGGTCCATTTGGGGCTGGATTCAGAGCCACGGAACTCAGCGGGTGACCATGGTTGAGTCATTTGAATCTACATCACAGGACAGCAATGCCTTGAACTAAATGAGGGGGAGTGAAACATAAATGTTTCACATGCAACTCATGAAATTAAAAAGAGATATAAAGATCCAAATAAACATGCACCCCTATTTATACCAATTCTATGTATTCCACTATTGTTGGGTGCATATGAAACATTCTGCATTTTTTCTAACACTTAAAATAAGTGTTAGAATAAATGGAAAGTGCTGTCCATTGACAGAGCACTTTGGCACCAACCAGAAAGTTAACTTCTTCCTAATAGGCGGAGGGGGATACCATATAGTCTTTGAAATGTGATTGATCCAACTTCAGAGGGAATTCTCCATTAAAAATCCACTTGCATGCCTGGCATGTAGCACATACTTGGCGCTACAGTGTATGCCTTTTCCTAGCCAAGGCAGTCTTTCCAGGCTTAGGAACCTCAGTGATGGCCAGGCCCTTTTGTAGTTTAACCCGTTGCTAATGCTATTAAACACAGTGGTGCCTCAACTTACAAATTTAATCAATTCCGAATGCATGCTCCTAAGTCGAACTACTCTTAAGTCGGGGTACCTATCTAAAAAATTGAAAAAAAATAAGTTAAAGATTTTTTTAAAAATGAAAAAAAAGTAAGATGAGCAGACCATATCTAAAATTTGTAAGGCGACAGTTAAAACGCAACAGTTTTCCGCTCTTAAGTCGAGCTGCTCTTAAGTCGGGGTACCACTGTACTATAAAAATCAATAAAGTGTGACTGTGAGAGCCATTGGCTTCTGCTTATTAGGGGACGCTGGCCACTCCTGGATGGCTCTTTTAGGGTTGCCCAACACATCATGGAAACATCTTGAGCAGGAAATGGGAAGAGGGATGTTAAGGAGCTGGCTCCCTCTAGTGACGGGCAACACGGGGGAGGAGGAGCTGGATTCCACTGCACAACAACAGTGAGAAGAGTCACTTGGACTGATTCACTGGGGAAATGGAGAGGGGAGGCAGCCTCCAGGTCCCTGTGTAATCCTACATGCTTAATTCCTAAGGAACGATGAAGCCGAGAGATACATCCTCTGATGACTCTAACAGATGCATCCTCTGCTGGCAAGAGAAACACAGATCACAGAGCAGAAGATACAAGCTCCAAGATTGTATTTATGTATTTATAGTAGTTTTCCCCCTCCCCAGTGCCTTCCTCCTTGGAACAGGACCCAAAGTGGCTTCCAGTAATGAGAGACAATATACAGTCCAGTACACCTAAGACATATTCAAGTTTGAGAACAGGGAATTGAAAGACACCTTTACAGCATTAAAAGACAACATTAAGGCTACCAGAGAATGTGGGCAGTTAAAGAGAGAGTAAATATTCCATGTAATCATGCACGGTTGACCATCCAAAAAGGAGATATAAACACAACGTTATAAGTGGTTATATATATAAAGTCTATATAATCATGTATGGTAGATTCATATAGAGTCACAATAAGTAGTTGATCATTCAGGGAATGCTTGTTTGAAGAGAAAGGTCTTTGCCTGTTTCCAGAAATACAGCAGAGATGGGGCAGTCCTGGCCTCTAGTGGGAGGGAGTCCCAGAGTCCAAGCACAGCAGCCAAGAAGGCTCTTTCATGTGTTCCCACAAGACGTAGCTGTGAGGGTGGTGGGATGGAAAGAAGGGCCTCTCCTGATGACCTTAACACCTGAGTTGGTTCATACAGTGACATTTGATCTTTGGGGTAGCTAAGACCAAAGTCGTATAGTGCTTTGTAGGTTAAGGTCAGACACATGGTTAAGGGGACACATGAGGCTAGACCTTATAGATCAGACATTCTTTCAGTAAAGCTGGGACAGGGTATTTGGTGTCTTGAGTCTTGTGCATAGCAAAGCAGCATTTGAGAAACATAGCTGAGATGTCATGTGGATAGAAACTGGCTTGGCCGCCAGCAACTCTGGCTGTGTACACGTTTATGTGTCTTGTTAACATGTGTTGAAATTGGGAAGACATGCAGTTGGAGGACCATAACCTATAGTACCATATCAACCTGGGGACATTTTTTTCCATAGATAAGTGAATAGATCCCACAGTGCAGTGTGGGTGATGCTAGAAGCAAGGTGACTCTGCTTTCTTCTGCTTTCTCTTTTCCAACACTCATCTTGCTACAGGATGAGTGTTGTGAGTAAGAAGGTGAGTAAGAAACTACATTAATGGAAAAGAAGGTGAGTAAGAAACTACATGAATGGAAAAGGCAACAATGTGTAGCCTTTCTTTTATTTTGCCCTTCTATTGTTAATTTGATTGTTTATCAACCACCTTCAAGCAGTAGCTCACACAACTGGTATGGCAGCCACTGCTCTTGAAGTGCCTGCTTCCTCCAGGGACAGGACCATCCGTCTTGGGAATTCTTCTGCTCATCATGAACTTGGAGGAGATCCTTGTTGGTTCTACACTGAATTTCCAAAGGCTCTTTCAGTGGCTCTTTCATCCCAGCCTGACTGATCAAAGTGTTGGTGCTTTCTTAAAATGAGATTATTTATGTGTGCTGTCGTGGGGGGGGGGGGGCCTCAGGCGTTATGACCTTTTGTAATCTGACCTCCTGCAAAGGCATAGCTATAGCTTGGCACACCCAGGGACAAAGTCAGTTTTGGTGCCCCCTCCTGCCCCCCAACTGTGCTGCGCCCACCAAGCAAGAAGTGCCTAATCCTGGGGGAAGCGGGGAGGAGGAGAAGGGCCGCTGTTTCTCACACCCTCTTTGGGGGTCTCCCAGACAAGGCTCTCCTGTGCAAACCACACAGCGCGCGGATAGCACCAAGCAGGCAATGCTTTTTTCCAAAGCAACACCTCTCTTGAATGCTCCTCTCTCCTTTCCCTGGGCTAACAAACACCAAGCCTTAGCAGGGGTGGTGGAAGGACGAGGGGGGAGCAGTCTACAGAGGTGCTGCTTGGGGGGGGGACATTGCCTGCTTCCCTCTCCTCTTTTCCCCCCAACTAAGGATCGCCAAGCCTTAGTAGCATGAAAGGAGGACTGCTGGCGGGATGGCGCATGGCTTCCTCCTGCTGCTCCCCCTCCAGGCACCCCCAGATTGTTGCACGCCCCGGGGCAAAGGCACTCTTCCACCCCTCTCTAGTTACGCCACTGACTTCCTGGGTGTTCTGGTTTATATTCAGCAGGGTCCATGAAAGCTGAGGCTTGGTAGGCTCTTTTTCAGTCAAGGATGGCTTGTGCTGGCCTGGCATGCAGGGACAGTGAGGTGGAAGGCAGAGGAGGCCTAGAAGGGGATCTTGAGGCCAAAAGGTTGGGAAACCACGGCAGTAAGCTAGATGTCATTGTCTAGCTCCTACCATGCAATCCTCATCTTAGAACTGCAGAACTGGAAGGGACCCTATAGATCCAGTCCAGCCTGTCAGAGAGGCACAGTGGAGAATCAAACCCCCAACCTCTGGCTCCACCGCCCAGAGACCTAAATCTCTGAGCTATTCAGCAGCTCAAGGCTGCTTATGTGTCAGCCCCAGTCCAACAATTCATCTCTCTCTCCCTCCCTCCCTCCCTCCCTCCCTCTCTCTCTCTCTCTCTCACACACACACACACACAGAGAGAGAGAGAGTACTTCACGTTTCCCCCTTGACAAGGAATGCTTCTAAGGACATTCTCTATGGGAAACTACACCAGAATACCTTTATTCTTCTGCAGTGCTGGCTGCTATTAGAATTCGAATTCTAATAAAGCTGCATGGGCAGCAGATGCAATGCTACCAGGAAAGAAACAGCAGCCAAGTAACAAAGCAACATAAAAAATATATGCTAATGGAAGTTATGTTACCCTGTGCTCATGCCCTACTATGCTGCAATTTCTTATAAGCTCATGATTGAAGCCAGCAAAGTAAAGAGTCAGGAAGATCTGATCTTGGAGGTGCAATCGACACTACAGGAATGGTGCCCTGTGCACCATTGTGGGCTCTGCTTTTCAGTCTGTTTATCTGGCCTGGACAGCACTGTCTCTTGACCCACAGGAAGCCATGGTTCATAATATTGTGGAGTCACCCAGACAAAGTCTTCTGGCTCATCATGGGAGATCATTTCTTCAACCAATCCCAATTCAGAATAGAAAAATATGTTGTACAGCCCGGTACTCAGGTATCAGGTGTTTTTTATTTTTAAGGAACGGTGATAGAAACCAAATATAAAATTAACTCAGGCACATTCATTTGGTTTGTTCAGCTAGCATCTGACAGAGAAGCAGGCGGGCTTCAGATGTGAGAGATTCTGGCCCGTTAAGATGACAGTCTCTTGTTTTGATCTGGAATGCCAAGGGGGAAAGAACCCAGGGAGAGCAGTTTTCCTTAACATTTTATCCAGAATCAGTAATAAGAAGACTAAACCAAAATGGAAGTGTTCCTTCACCGCAGAGTAGGAAGGCAGCTACATAAGGGACTGCTGAATGTTTAATAGTTCTTCTGAGAGGTCCAGCAGTTAACCCAGCCTCCCAAGGGATATATCCAACCTTACAAGCTTAAGATGTGTCATACACTAGACCAGAAGCAAGTAAGTAGTAAAGGAGACATCCTTCAGGTGGGCATTGATTGGATAGAGAGTAAAACATACTACGCATAGGGAGGAGAGATGGAATTTGAAAATATATTTTATTAAGAAAATGATATGTGCTTACATAACTTCACAAAATATAGTACTTTTAATGCACAGCATGAAATACTGTTATAAAACCACTTTTTAAAAGATATACACGCACACGCACATACACGCACACACACATTAATCTTTTCACATTATTTGGGGAAGATTTATGCCCAAGCCTGTAATGTGACTCACAAGAAGTCTATTACATTCTGGTCAACCTGAATACAATACTATTGGGTTACAGCACAGAGGCTGTTTTCGGCTGAACTGTACTACAGCTGCTGTGT
This sequence comes from Phrynocephalus forsythii, assembly GCA_029282475.1. Classification (NCBI taxonomy): domain Eukaryota; kingdom Metazoa; phylum Chordata; class Lepidosauria; order Squamata; family Agamidae; genus Phrynocephalus; species Phrynocephalus forsythii. The sequence goes on along the minus strand of JAPFRF010000008.1, from coordinate 123,776,811 downwards.
GTGACAAAACAGCTATGCAGAGGCACTTTGCATACACACCCTCTGATTTTTACCAAACTCCTCTAAGCCCCATAGACAGACTGAAAAGTTATGTCAGTCATCATGTCATGCAGCTACTCAGTGTGACAGGACTTGGGGGGGGGATGTACACAGTCACTATCTGACCAGTTGGCCAGATAGACTGGCCCCTAAGCTGAGGAGCCTCCTATCACAAGTAGCTCTGTGGTACACTGGGTAACAGACTGTGTGAATGGGCTCTGTGTATACCTATCTGTCTCCCAGATCTTCTCTTTCTCTGCAGCATGGAGGAAATGAGGGTGTCAGAAGTTGCACAGAGAGTCCAGAAACCATAAGCCTGCTGCACCACCCCGGAAACACAAGACTGTTTTCGTTTAATGCTTTCCACCTTCAGGGCCATTTTCCACATCAACCTGCCTGTAAAGGACCTTCTGAGCTTCTGGTGAGGCCAAATGCAGGTCACAAAAGGTGTCCACAGATATTTTAAAAATTCCATCTGTCCACAGTCCATTGTTGCGGCAAAGATAGGAAATCTCTTGTGGCACCTTGATGACTGAAAAGCGCAAGCTGTCAGGGATTGCAGCCTAATTCATCAAATGCATAAAATGTATTAAGAGCAAACTCTAGAGGTAGCACCTACCCATGATAAACAGGCAAATATATCTAATGCAAATGCCATATTTAATATTAGGTCTCAATCCCTTTTCAGACTTGCGGACCAATGCTCTTGACCACCTGTGCCGTGCCCGTGGGCACTGGAGAAGCAAGCAGAAACTTTCTCTTTGCACCTTCTCAGTTCTTAATCTAACCCTCCCAGTTGTGGGCTTCAAAATATGAGCAATTATTTGTTTGAAGCCATGGAGCAGGGGAAGCAAAAGGCATCCCTTGGATTTTTCAAAACCAGGTAGTGACTTTGAAGTTTTCTGCTTCAGGGTTTTAGTCATACTTGAAAAACCAGGGATTCCCAAAGAGGGTGGCCTTTTTCTGTTTCCTTGTACATTAGGCCACAAGTATGGCCCATTTACTTCCAGGCTGCTAAAAGAGAGCAAAATTGGAAATAATGGTCCAGTGAACTTTGTGAGGCGCCTCCCCTCAAAAAAAGTTTAAGTGTTGCAACCAAAATGATTTACTAATTATTTACCTTTTATCCGTTGCACCTTTGGCCTTTCAGATGTTTTAAAATTCACTGCTCAGAAGCCACTATGGCCAATGGCAATGGATTAATCCAAAACATCTGGATGACTGAAACTTCCCCCTTCCCAAATTTAAACACCCTGGAGCTATCACAGATACATTTGACAGAGACAGAGAGAGAGAGAGAAAGCATTTGTAGGTAAAGCGTTTACCCAGCAATTTTCCTGGCTGGTTGAGAGAATTTTACAGGGGGTTGAGAGGAAGACACGATCAGTTTGCACCCTTTCTATGGGTCCTTTAACTGTTTTCGCTTTGCAGAAGGAAAAGGGGGGGCAGAGAGACAAAACAGGGGCTCTTGGGCTTTTGATTGCTCATGCAGTCTGCCTTCTCCTTGGAAGCCCCCATAGACTCTGCCTCCTACCATTCTACAGCAAGGACTAGGGGTGGAATCCAGCTTCCCACATTGTGAAGGATCCCCCTCTCCTCCCTCTTGCAGCTGCAGCTCCTCTGAAGCACATTTTGAGAACACCTGGGGGGTGGGCTTGCCAAGGGGAGAGAAAACTGCAGCCCCTTCCCTTCCCTTTAAAGGAAGCCTTTCCATTGGTAAGATGCCACAACTCCCTGCGCTGTTGCTCTGCAGTTGTATTCTCTCTCGCTGGCATGTCCAAACTTTGGCCCTCCGGATGTTTTGGACTGCAACTCCCAGAATTCTAAGCTTAGATTGCCAATGGCAATGGACTGTGGGAGTTGTGGTCCAAAACATCTGGAGGCCCGAAGTTTGGACATGCCTGCTAGCAAATACCTAGTAGTTACACAGCAAATTGTTCCTATTTATGGGAATTTAACTATTTCAGTGTCATTATCTCTCTTTTTTCCACATTCTAAGGAGCCTCAGTGCTATGGTGTTGTTTTTAATTTTGGGTCACACCACTTGTATGGCTTCCAGCTGATGAACCTGACAGTAACAGAAGAGGCTCCGGTTGTAAAGTTCAGTTAATCGTTAAATTTGGTCCCACATAGAAATCAATAGGATATGGGTGGCATTAGACAAGATCCTTAAGCTAATGTTATGGGGGCAGGGGATGTTAGCCAGTCAGAAGAACAGGCTAGAGAGCAGGAATGAGGAAAGAGACATGTTGCATCTTGATCATAAAAAGACTGTTCCAGTGAATTCAACAAATTAAGTCTCCACATTATGGAGGAGATCCAGTCAATACACTACAGGATCCTGAGCTTATATCTGTCAAAGAAGGGCTGACTCTGCCAAACAGGAGTCCGATGTTCATGATGACAGAGAACTTTTCTGCTCTTCAAGAACAGCAACTTGGTACTGCTGAACTTGAAGTCAGGTGATATTCTGTCCCCTAGCAGGTATGTTGAAGAGGGCAATCTAACTAGAGCTACACTTGGGCGTCATGCTTTCAGTAACAAAGAGGGACAAGGCAAACTCACAAGTGTTTTTGCATATCCAAGGTGTTAGAAAGACTTCTTTGGTTTGGGTCACAGTGTCATTTACCGCTGGCAGAGATTCCCGGGGATCCGCCTTTATGTTGGTTTGGAAACGGAGAAGCACAATGGTTATTCCACAGGTCCCTAAATCCTGTTGCCATGGCGATGCATGCTTCCAGGGGAGTTTCCATATATGACATTGCTGGAAAAACAACTAGGACTACACATACAAGGACATCCTTTCTGACCCTTGGTGCTATCAATATCCCTCAAGGCTGTTTCCAAGCTGTCTATAGGATATAAAAATAAGTCAATTCTGACTTACAGAAACCCTTTCTAGGTAGACGTTCTAGGTAGAGAATATACAGAAGTGGTTCACCATTCCCCTTTTTGGGGTTGCCCAGGGACTGTGCAGCTTGCTCAAGGCCACCCAGGCTGGCTCTTCTGGAATGCTCAGTGAGGAATCGAACTCCCAACCTCTGGATCTGCAGCCAGAGTTAAGCCACGGAGCTATCCCGCCAGATGAATCTATAGGATACAGCCTTATACAAAAGACATATTCATTGACAGCCTCCTTAATACTATCTTGTGCCGTTGTGCCCCTAAACGTTTTTCAGTCCATTTTTCCAGATTTGCTCAGGGTCGAACTTAAAGTGATATTCAATACTTAACATGGGGCTCATGATATGTTAGTTAGGTTTATTCTACAGTAAGCAAGGAGTTTGATCTGAATCGAATTACACAACCCACAGAAATGCTTAATCCTCCTACCCCCATGATCACCAATCAACCGTCTTCTTTGTAAGCAAGAATATATTATTCATTATGTGCAGGCCACTAGGGATACAGCACAGGAAGAGGACACGTGTAATTATGAAAAATCACTGCCACTGGATGAAATTGATGGGGGATGCAGATGAAGTCATTATTCTTCTGCAGGAGTATGTTGACCTGGAGAGAATTTCTCAGCTCACAATTGCAGAAAAACATACTGCCCCTCCTTGCTGTTGTGATCTGGATCTGGATCCAGGCTCCGTCTACTTAAAGCAAACTCAGAAACCCACAAATACTGCTCACTATGTCTTTAAAGGAGCATGTAGCTTGACTTTTACACGTGACTTTCAACTATTTTATTCACAGGAATGGTCTCTAGTTTTGTGTGTTTTTGCACCAAAAGCACACTGACATCAACAGTAGCAACATTCAGAATCACACGTGTCTCAAAATGTCCCTTAGAAAGTGCAGGGGGTGCTCTGGCCAAAACCAGGCGGTAGCACCTACATTATAATCTTAATTTTTAGAAGACCATTTCCCTAGAAGAAAGCAGCTAAAGTACAACATGAGCACGGTTTGTGATCCTGGATGAGGAAACTCGAAGGGAAAATATACCCCCCCCCGAAAAAAAAAATAATAGCCTGTAGCCTGCCACCCTACATCATCCCATTTAGGCCTTAGCTTATTGAGGCCCGGTGTTCCAGTGTCCTTCCATGTTCTCCTACATGGACAGCAATCATATTGCGCACGTGTGCAGACAAACACCTGTCCCTTATTGCACCAACTTTGGTAGCTATGGCTTATCTAGCCTTGCAGCACAGATCTGCCAGAAAGGTTTCCTTTTTAACGACATCAAACTCTTGGTAAGAGGGGGGGATGCCAAAATTCCACAAAGCAGAAAGGGACAGGGCTCCTGCTTCAGCTGATTTTTGGTATGGCTTTTTGCTGCTGGCATCAGTGCAATGTATTATCAAGCAGTGTTAGACATTTCTGGTACATCAGATATTTTTGGCAAGGCGTTCTATGCATATATATATGTATATAAGTTGAAAAAGTGTATAAGAAATGAAGCATTGGTGTGTTTTTGTTTGCATTTGTTTTTTGCTGTGTGATAAAAGAGAAGCACTCCTCACTCCCTAATAGGAGGTTATCTGCTCTCTGGCTTCTACAGTGAGGCATCCTGTAGACAGCTACAATGCTCGCCTCTCTTACATCTTGAATCTCCTGTTGATAAAGAACAGAGTAAGACTCCATTAAGGAAGGTGTCTGCGGAAAGACAGTCAGCCTGTAAGCAACCCTCTGACTTCCAGCTTCCTAGAAAACACCTATATGAGAACAGGGACAGGTATATGTGGATCCCTACGCAAAGACTATGAGCTGGCTTTGAGGAGCAATGGCTGCTGCAAACTTATGGGGAATTGGGATGGGGGAACCCATTTAGAAAGAGCTCTGAGCTCAAAATCTGGAAAAAAGCAGGATGACAAGAGATTCTTGCAGACGAAGCAATGGCCACAAAACTCTCTTATTCCCTCTAACCACCCCACTCCCCGTGTGAAGAGACGATCGGCACCTGTCTCTGCCTTATTCAGCATTGCATTCAATGAGGAAAGTAAGTCACCCTAAGCAGCAAAACAAGCAGGCCTTGCGAACGAGGTGTGCACCAGCCCCTTTCCCAGTCTCCTCCACATTACCCAGTTGAGAGACGAGAAGGCATTGATTTTGACCTGGAGGATTCTCACTGATTGCAACGTGATTACCTCAGAGGTGGATGTAAAACGTCTTCCAAAATATTACTTCTCCCCAGATGCACATCCCTTACGTAGCTTTGTACCCACACAGGAACCTGCAGGGATGAGTATCCTAATTCATTCCTGTTGAATGTTTGCCTATGGTGGCTATTGGGCCACCATGCGGCTTTCTTATGAAACCGTTGATAAGAATAAAATTTAATCTAAAAATTGGTATGGGTGGTTTTCTTTGTAAGTTGCAAATGCACCATTATAAATTGTCAATGCACCATTGGTGGTTCATCAAAATTGCCACGCTGAGTTAGTTATATAGCAAAAGGTTTATTAAAGACAAATAGAAATACATCATAGACAGTACAGAACATAGACAGTACAGAGAATGGGTTAGCTTAGGATCCGAGCGCAGCATGGCCTGACGGCCTTGCTGCTCTCCGGACCCAGGAGTGATGGTTTCCGTGGTCTTTTATACTCTTTTGCATAAGAATAAAATTTAATCTAAAAATTGGTATTGGTGGTTTTCTTTGTGAGTTGCCAATGCACCAATATAAATTGACAATACACCATTGGTGGTTCAACAAAGTTGCCACGCTTAGTTAGTTATAGCCAAAGGTTTATTAAAGACAGATAGAAATATACAGCACAGGACATTTAGACATTACAGAGAGTGGGTTAGCTTAGGATCCGAGCGCAGCATGGCTCAAAGCAGAATGGGGAATGCATGGTATGCCACACTTTGGGGATGAAACGAGGTTAAGGTTAGAAACGAGGCTGCAAGATTTCCTCTGAGTCTTGTGCTTCTCCCCTCACGCGCAGGACCTTTTCTCTCCCTTGCACCTGTTGCAACCATTTTGTTTAGGTCATGGCAGAACTACTGCGGGGGACTTGTGCGGGGGGCAAACAACTGAGAAAATGTCCCATGTGTACATGCACACACCTGAGAAACCCCATATAGGGACAAAACCAGTCCCTGGTCCTAAAAAAAGGGTTGGGACTGCTGTCCTAAGTAGCACCTTCCACTTCAGGCACAGTAGAGCACTTCTCATCTGCTCCCTTCGGCCATCTCTCCCTTCAATCTGCCTCTCAAGACCTATAGTTCCTGGTACAGTTGGGGGGGGGCACCAGGCAAAATAATGTCCCTCCCACTCAACCATCTCGTTGTTGAGGTAAAGAAGCATGAACATGAAAAATATTAATGATACAGCAGCAGTAATGGCATTAGGTGGCGGTGTATCTGAAATTAGGAGCTACTTCCATGAATATCATGAAACTGAGTACAAACAGGGTATCAACATTTGGTTGGATATTTGCATGGGTCATATCACAACCCAGGGACTGCAGCTTCAATCACAAAAAAGATGGGTGTTAGAACAATTTTATTATTTAAAAAAGCTAGGAAATCCCAGTACAAAAAGGCTTCTTTTCTGCTGTCAGCATGGCTGTTCCCTACAGCTCTGAATTTTTTTAGAAGTCTGTCTTAGGTGAGACCCTACAGGAGCAGGAGATGGGGAAGAAAACCTAAGGGAGTTTCAGAAAGATGACTGTGGATGCATTTGGATCTCCTCTGTAAGATATATGATGAAGAACACTTTCTTATGGAGGCAAAGGGAGAGCTTAAATTTGCCCAGGGACCCCCTAGAAAGAACTAACATGGACATGAGAGGCTATTATGCCATCTGTTTTGCTGATGGATTGCCCACTGGTACCATTCACTCCTAGTAGCCGCATGAAAGAACAACCATAAGAGAAAAGCAGATAGGGTTGGATTAGTGTGCAACCAGCTTCCTGCCTGGGAAACTTCACTTCACAATGGACAGCACCTTCTTGGTATGTACCAGGCATAGAACAACAATTGCCAAAGCGGATTCTCCGCAGAGGTTCCGGTCACATGCCTGGGAAGGTGCCTGGGATGTTGCCATATAATTGTTTCTGACTCTTTGACTGAAGTTTGGCGCCTGTTCAATACAGAGAGGATATTTACTCTCACTATGGCTGCACCCCATTACCGCCTAGCCTGGGTCTCCAACAACATAGCCCAAGGAGGTAAAGCAACTTACAACAGCCCGTCTTTTTTTTTATTAAAAAAGTGTTCATTTTATTTCATAAAAATAAATTTTCAAATACAGCTGGGCTTCTATAGTATTAAAAATACCCACATTTACTAATAGAATGTGTCTGTCTTTATGTGTGTATGCTTTATATATAAGCATACACACATAAAGACAGGCACATTCTATTAGTAAATGTATATATATATGATATAATGCAATACAGTATCAATACAAGTGAAAAATAGAAGGTATTGGAAGCTACATTATTATAATATTATAATTATATACAGTTGTTTATGGGGAAGGCAGCCACTAAGCTACCAATAGACATACTGCCACCGTTTACAGACATCACGAAGATAGCAAGTGCACTCTGAAAGAGCATTACTTGGGGTTTTGCCAAAATTCAGTATATGTAGGAGGGAAAACCAATTCATACATAGGCTTGACACCAAGCTTAACACATAGTTCACCAGGAACATCTCCTATGTAAGTCCTTTAAAACTGAATTTCTGCAGGGCATTCTGGTGCACTGCATTGGACATTTCCTCAAGGCAACATTGACCGGGGGGGGGAGTGCATTTATCACTGGGACAACTAACAGAATCCCAGTAAGCACAGTAAAACCTTCAATGCCTGTATCTGCTGGTGCAGCTTGAGGAGAACATGATAAGAGTGTACAAATATTTACATGAGACCTCTATCCCAGGGGCTGTGGTGTTCTCATCCTAACTGGTAGATGCGGAGTGCAGCACCTGTTAGACTACAAAATTGTTTTCTATCTTCTGGCAGAGGACAAGAACTTCTCTCCAGGAAAATATACCTCCGGAGTATAACTGACCGGCTACATGTGCAAGGCGTGATTGGGCTCTAACAGCCATACCTACCCACTCCAAGCCCCTGCTGCCTCTAGGCACCCCCATTTCTCTGCTCCTTTCCCCTAGAACAGTGGTGGTGAACCTTCGGCATTCCAGATATTTTGGACCGCAACTCCCAGAATTCGGAGCCTAAATTGCCAATGACAAAGGGCTGTGGGAGTTGTGGTCCAAAACATCTGGAGGGCTGAAGGTTCGCCACCACTGCTCAGCTCCAGAGCAAAAGGAAGGACAAAGCAGAAGAGGAAAAGTGAAAGCCAATTTCAAGCAGTGTTTGGTGAGCTTTTAAATATGGTCGAATGGGAAGCAATGATGTCATGATAGCCACGCTGAGGACAGACAGGCACGTTGCTGCCCCTCTAAGTTGGCCTGAATGGGTCATATGTGGCCTTATTAGAGAAATCCCTCCTCCAGTGTCTTAAAATTCCTTTTACCTGTGGAATACCTGCAGCAGCAGCTAGGTCAGGTCTGTTGCAGCGCGACCACTGCAGGCCTCAGTACAATCATTGCATCTTTTCACAACAGGCGGGAGATGGCTCAGTTTTGTGTCAGTGCTTCTCTAATGGAAAAGGGACCTTCAGTGTACGAAGACTGACCGATTTTGGTGTGAATGCTTCAGGTAACCATGCAGCTTGTTCACTGCATGGGTAGAAACTGGGGCTGACATTATTCATGTCCCTTGTGAGGACAGCTCTTGGGATAACTGAACAAGCTTGATTTGCTAATTTGATCCATATCTCTCTGGGTCCAAATACTGAAAATGTCTAGCAACACAAAGGAAGGCCCCAGCTTTCTCTACCATTACAATAAAGATAATCCCCCTCAAAGATCTCAAGGGGAAGCAAGGCCTGCTTTCATTGAAAAAATGGATCCATCTGGCTAGAAGGAGCCACCAGCGCTTGACCCAGGGTGTGTTAATTGTTCAGTCCTTTTTGTTTCTTGGCTTACTTGTGTAGATATTTTTCCACATATTCCTGGATCCACTTTAACTTGGAGTCAATGCAGATCTGTTTGCTGCTGTTTTTCAGTCTTGCGCTGCCAAAGAAAGAGAAAGAGAGAGAATACCAAAATAAAAATAAATCAAAGCCATAGAACTGCTGGATTCTGTTCAGTTCAACTCCTGTAACAGGGCTTGCAGTCAACTGAAGGTTCATACCCAAGGAACACACCTCCCCAAGATTTTCCAAGAAGGCTTTGCAATCCATTCTCGCTCTTTCAGGCAAAGAATGGCAGTGCTGGGATCTCTTAATTAGCCTTGCAAGCACCATGTCTGGAACAGCTCCCCACAGAGTTTCAGCCAGATAACCCTATGAACTTGGAAGTGTGGCTATTTCCACTAACATCACCTGGCCCTAAGATGGGAAATCAATAAAAGCCCCCATGTATGGTTCCCTACCCTCCCAATAAATCATGCCTGTTCCTTGTTACATTCTGCAGCGAACAATTAACAAAAGGGATTTCTGGTGGGGTAAAATGGCAAGTCACACATTAGGGCTGTGCATTTATTTCAGGCAACACACAAGCCTGAGGAGCCAGCATCCACTTCATAAGTGTTCCAACTATCTCTGAGCTAAGGAAACTCTGGTTGGTCCTCAAACTAAAGGCAACACAAGGAGAAAGGTGGGGTAAAAATACTCTAAAATAAATAAATAAAAATAAATATACACATTCCCAACTTAAACATTTCCATATCACCACCACCACCACCACCACCCCACGTTTGTCAAAATTATCCACAAATGTCCTGATTCCATGGTGAGACCATGTGCCAGCAGTGAATGTGGCTAAGGGGGAAAGGAAGGATGACCAAGAATGGAGAAGGTGGTGCCAAAGCAAAGTAGACAGGAACAGGCCTTACAAGTCCAGAACACTGTCCTTGATGGTGCACATAAAGCAAAGCTCAATTTGATGTACTGTATGCCTACTTCAAGTTGTAGTATAGTCTTCAAGTGCAGTACAGCAATACTAGTGGTGGAGGGTAGCAGTAATAGAATTTTTATATTATATTATTTTATTTTATTTGTATTCTGCCTATCTGGCTACCAGCCACTCTATAACACAATAATAACATAATATAATATTTAAAAGAATGCTCAGATCCTCCTCCTCCTCCCCATACTAATTTCAGCAGCTGGAGTTGTCCCCAAACCCTGGTTATCCATTTAAAAGAACTGCCATTTTGCTTCCTGAAATCTGAAAATTAAGTGACTTTGCACCCACAGATTTTTTTTAAGCCTTGACTCCTAATATTTACGCTTGACATTTTAGTCTGCCTTCATGTACCAGTGATGTTGAGAAATAGAGTATTGTTTTAAAAATATGCTGTACCATTGGGTCAGTTCCAACGTACAGTGAACCCTAAGGGTTTTCTAAGTTCAGGGTACTCAGAAATGTTTGCCATTCCTTTCTTCTCAGGGGCTGTGCAACTTGCCCAATGCTACACAGGCTGGCTCTTCCCCCAACCTTCGACTCCAAAGCAAGGTATCCAATTCACTGAGCCGTCCAGGCACTTAGGTGGAAATTTCAGAATTAACCATGAAACCCACTCCTTTTTTTAAATGGAGGAATTAAATTGGACATCTGCCTCTTTTTAAAAATGCCAAGCATTTACCCAATGGATGGTTTCAAAATGATAAATTTTCAGTTATTTTTCTAATGTTTTCTCCAGCGTCATACATATATGCTTCTAGCATATATTTTAATCCAGTGTTTCCCAACCTTCTTAATGCCCCAACCCTTTAACACAGTTCCTCGGGTTGTGGTGACCCCTTGCCCTGCGTGGAAGAGGCCACAAGCCCCCTTTGGCAGGCCACTGCCACAGGGGCCATAGAGAACTTCCCTCTACAGGCACCCTCAGCCAATAGCGGCCTCTGGTGCCATTGATTGACATCCCTTCCAACCTATCAAGCTGTAACTCACTCTTTCCCCCACTACTTCCCCTTCTCCTCCAGACCCAAGCAGTTTGTGCCCATTTTCTTCACTGGCTCATGGCAACCCCTGAGAAATGTCTGTTCTACCCCCAAGAGGTCCTGACCCCCAGGTTGGGAACCACTTTTTTAATCCAATGTCCTTATGGGTTGAATCTATAATGCTAGATGTTCTACTGTATATCTCCCCTGACCCACTTGGTTTTTCTGTTTTAGCATTCTTTTTTTGTCCTGATTATTTAAGTCTCCTCAAAAGTCACCAGGTTAAGTATGGAGTGTTGTTTAGCCAACAATAGCCCTTTGGCCTATCCCTGACATTTTTAACAACCTCTTCATCATGCAAGAGCAAATTATCCAATTACAACTGTCATGATATTTTCCAGATCATTTTTTTTTGTTCTAACAAATGAGAGCAATCAAACTATTTCTTGGTTAAATTATTAGTTCCATTTAGAATCATACTGAAGCTTTTCTTCATAATTCTTCTTAACCCTTCTGTGCTGAAATAAAAGGGGCAGACAATTTAATCAAATGGAAAAGGAATGAATTGTGGAAATAGGCTGAGGAAGTTCACAAGGTTGCCTTTAGATTGCTAAAAGGAAAACAAATTTTACACCAGTTTTCAGAAAAGTTGCTGTATTAGTCTACTTTAGCTAAAGAAAATACAGTGGACCCTTGTATCACAAACAGTTTGTATAACATAAAATCTGTACAACATAAAAAATTCCGGAGATAGGGGAAATTTGCCTATGGGGCAAATCCGTACAACATAAAAATGGGATTACTCCATTTTCAATGCATTCCTATGGGAAATTTGTATACAGGAAAATTTGCTTAACATAATTTCATTTGGAATGAATTAATTCCTTTATACAAGGTACCACTGTACAGTATCTATGGTTACATAATATGTTTGATGCATCATACACAGCTGTAAAAAATAAAAGCATATTTAAAGTTGTTGGGAGTAGAAAAATATGCTTTCTGCATTTTATAAATAACTAAGGCTTGGTGTGTCTTTTTATTAACACAACAATCAACTGAAATAGTCTAGGGACATCTATATAAATTTTCCTTTCACTATTTTATTTAATTTGATTAAATTAGAATTTAGGGCAACTAAGCCCGAAATTCTTATCTTCTTCAAAAATATAAATTGCCTCGTAGGGTTTATTCTGCAGCAATAAAGGAAACATTCCCATCAATTTTCCAAAGTGTCAGTCATGATTCCCTGCCTCCAGCTAAAATAATGTATGAACTTCATCCTAATTTAATACATCCAAGTCATTTTTTCCTCACCTGTTTAATGTGACTTCCCACCCCACCCCCAACAATATTATTATAAAGTGGAAGGTAATCTAAAATACCTTTCATAGATGACCCCACATATATAAACAAGCACACACACATACAGACCCACAATACTGTGTGTCAATGGCTGTGAAAAGAGATTGCTACAAAAAAAAGATGGATCATATATTATATGGGTATGAGTTGAGTTTTAATTGTCCTTGGTGGTTATTCTCTCCACAATGTGGAATGAAAGAATCAAAGAAAGGGCACATCCATCCTGGCAAAATGACTTGCTCTTTGGATTGCTTTCGGTGCTGTTTGGTTTATGGCATCCATGTGTGTTTTCACTTTGAGAAATCCAGTTTTTAGAGCTATCCTGACCCTTTTTAGCACAGCAGCAGACTACTTTTTAGCACAATCTGAAACACTCCTAATGTGGGTATTCTGTAGCCTATACAGTAGTGCCTCGTAAGACGAATTTAATTCATCCTATGAGTCAATTCGTTTAATGAAAATTTTGTCTTATAAGGTATGGTTTCCCATAGGAATGCATTAAAAACCAATTACTCTGTTCCAGAGGGAACGGATTAATAGGTTTTCAATGCATTCCTATGGGGAGGCTGTCTAAACCCCCCTCAATCAAGGGATAGCAGAAGGCAGTTCCCTGCTGCAGCTGACAGACAGCTGATTTTGACACCTCAGAGCTGTCAAAATCAGTTGTCCCTTGATTGAGGGGCAGCCACCTCCTCTTCACCCGTGTCTCTGTGCAGAGACTCAGGTGAAGAGGAGGAGTCCCTGCTCTGCCCAACAAAGTATTGGTCAGAGTAGGGAATGATGGATCTTCACCCAGCCCAAGCACCTTGCAAAACAAGCGGAAGTGGCAATCTGCCACCGTCGCTTGCCTTGCAAGCCTCCCGGGTTGGGAGAAGATCCATTTTAAAATGTCCCACCATGAGCGCTCTAGCCCTAGCCGGAGCACTAATGGCGGGACATTTTAAAATGCATTTTGTCCCTGCCTGCAAGCAGCGGTGGCAGATCGGGCTGGTCAAAAGTCGGTGAATCCCTGCTGTGCCCACCAAATTGGTGGGCAGAGCAGGGTCCCATTGACCCTCCCCCACACACCTGGGCTGTTCCCTTGCAAACAGCCCAGGCTGGGCGAGGATCAATGGTACCTCGTGAGACGAATGTAAAGTGGAAGGAAAAATTTGTCTTGCAATTCATCTTACGAGGTATTAGTGTACATTGGTTATCAGAGGAGACAATCCTGTGAGGTATTTTGGTGGGTTGCAGCATTGAAAGGGAACATGGAGAACCATCTCATCTATTTTCGTCTACAGAGGTACTTCGGTTTACATACGCCTCGGTTAACGTAATTTTCGGTTTACAAATGAAAATCCATCGAAAATAATGCCTCAGTTTAGAAATAAAATTGGAGGTTTATAGCACCGCCCCCATGCATGCTGGAGTCTGTGTTTCGGTTTAAGAATTTTTAACCATACAAAACATTATGGAGAATATATTAAATTCATACACCAAGGTACCACTACTTACTCTGTTGTTCTAAAAATTTATATGTATTTTTCTATAGATGCCGCACTATTGTGGACAAATGCGATACTTTATTATGTGTACCATGTTAGGTAGATGTGTTGTTGTTTCACTATGCCACTTACTTTATTTAACAGAAAGAAAGAAAGTTAACATGGACCACTAAATAATGGCCTCAGGATAAGACAGGGAAGGGGACAGAAAGGGAAGTGTCATTAATCAAAAGGGGGACCTGTTAGGGTGATCCTAACCCCTGTCTGGGTCCTTCTTGTGGAAGGAAAAACATTGATCTTGGCAGACAGAAGGATCGCTCAATTGAGAGATAAAATAGATCACACCAAAGATAAGAACATATTACGCATGAACCAGATTGTTCCAACATCCTCCATCTGGACATGCCTTAACCTTCTCTGTTCAGAAGTGAAGCCCATGCTGTTATTGGGTCTGAGAAGAGAGCCCACTTTGTTTTCTGTTGGAAATCCTGGGGCACTGAGAGTTCTCGCCACTTGCCCATAAGATAACCAAAACACAAACAAAGCATAAACAGAAGTAATGTGGCATTTTAAAGGGCAGCTGCTTTGTATTAGTAGGAGCTGCCATGGATTAAAATACTTTCCATTTTTGTTTTGTTTATGTTACACATGCTGATGAAGACTAACACAGCTACTTTTCTGAAATCAGTGTAAGGTTTGTTTTCCTTCAAGCAATCCAAAAGCAACCCTGTGAACTTTCTCGGCCTATTTCCAGAATTCAGTCCTTTTACAATTAATGAACAATGTTTAGTCTTCGGAGTACACCCCAGCTACTCTGAATGACTATTTTCCAAGTCAGCCTGTAAGGAACCGCAGATCCCATTCCTTTAGGATGTGAGGGTACACATCAGCAAAGATATTTTTCTAAGCAGCTGACCAAATCTTGTCATAAAATTGACGAGTGTTCCTGAAATTAAAAATTACAACTGCTTACCTCTGAAGCAACGATACTTGAACTCGGTTCCCCTAACATATTAATCCATTGCTTCATGCTCTGTGTTTTTCTTTGTCAAAAACTCATCACCTATCTTTGATACAGTCCTCTCTGCTGCCACACTACTAGAACCAGGCTCATCAACAAAAGATTTTTAAAACTCAGCATTATTTCTCCTGTAGTTGCCCAGTTTTCCCTTCCCTTTTTTCACTATGTTTCTTGGAGCATCTGATTTCTCTTCAAAACGTTAATTTTTATACCCTCAGAAGTGTAATATCTCTTTAAGTTTTTTTAAAAATGTGGGGCCATATTGTATTAAGAACTTATTTTCCTAAGGTGAGTGCCTGCGTGTTTCTATTCTGAAACTATTTTCTCATCTTCTTGTGCTACTATTCATAACAACTTTAGTTCATACCACAAACAAAATATAAATTTAGGATATGAAATCAGTTAACAATTATACAAAAAGAGGACACCTATCACCCCCTTAATCTGACCAAACCTTTCCTCCATTCAAAGCTCTCAGAATGCTAAACAACCCTGCCTTGTTTCTAAAGTTGCAGCTATGTTAATGTTTCTCAGCATCTTGACAAAATTAAAGCAGAAAAAAAACCAGATAGAGGAGTAGGCAGGAAAGCCAAAATGTTGTGGCACTTGAAAGATTAACATATGTTTCAGGGCCTTTTTACACGACCCCTAAGATCCGCTGGTCCCTTAAATTCGGACCAGAGATCTTGAGGGTTTGTCGCTCTCCCTGCGTTCCCACCCCCTCCGCACTTCCTTGTTCTGTCTGCGTGAGGGGAGAAAAAAAGGGAGAAAAGAATGCACTCTTACCTCCGGAGTGCCGGTGAAAGTTGCTCCGACCCCACGTCACTTCCTGGTTCCTCTTAAAGGGGCGGGAGGAAAACAACAACAAAAAGAAGCGAGGAGAGCCCAACACTCTCCGCATCAAATTTTTTCACTCTCCTAGAGCAGGTACTTGAAAGGTGCGCTGGGTCGCGCTTAGGTGGGCGGGGTCGCACTTAATTTTCTGTTAGCTCCGGAGCTGGTGGGGAAACATTTTTAAGCTCCGGAGCTGGGAGCCATTTGCAGCGGAGCTTAGGGGTCGTGTATAAACGCCCTCAGTGTGGGTTTTTGTGGATCCATTTAATTTTGCCGCCCTCATCTCAAGCAAAACAGGAAAGCTCCATTTTTTATTCCTTCTATCCCTCTCTTCCCCCCTTCCTCCCTCTCACTCTTGTTCCTACTCTCAGGCATAATAATAACATAGTACAGTATAGAGTAAGTAAGTAAAGTATAGAGTAAAAGTTGCTTGTTGCTGCTGCTGCTAGTACTACTACTACTACTTGTAGTAGTAGTAGTAGTAGTAGTAGTAGTAGTAGCAGCAGCAGCAGCAGCAGCAGCAGCAGCAGCAGTAATAGTAGTAGTAGTGAAAAACACCAGGCAAAATCTATCAAAATTATAAAAACATTGTTGTTGGTGGTGGTGCTGTTACAGAACCACAGGGCTGGAAGCAACCCTATGGATCACTGAGGCCGCCCCCATCAATGAGGCACTGTGGGGAACTGAAGTCCCAACCAGATAACCAGTCCAGAACCACTCAGCTATCCAGCAGCTCATCTTTGACTAGCAGCTCCCGTTCCACATTGTAGTCGAATGGCTGCAGTAAAACAAGGAAGTAAACATTTGTCCATTTGAGTTGTGCTCTTTTTTTAAAAATGAGAAGATTTCTGCCTTATCTAAGCAACACTACGTCTGTGGGCAAAGCTCCCAACTTCTACTGTGCAAATTGTTTCAGAGTGTGGTGTGGCTTGAAGGGCAGACCTGTGTGTGTGTGTGTGTGTGTGTGTGTGTGTGTGTGTGTGTGTGTGTGTGTGTAAAATTAACTGAATTCTTTAAACCCTTCTGCACACACTTTTAATAGAACTCAACTCGAAGGTGCCTGGGTAGGCACAAGTTTAGCCCAAACCCTGCAAACTGTGTGTGTGTGTGTGTGTGTGTGTGTGTGTGTGTGTGTGTGTGTGTGTGTGTGTGTGTGTGTGTGTGTGTGTGTGTGTGTGTGTGTGTGTGTGTGTGTGTGTGTGTGTGTGTGTGTGTTGGGGGCAGCGGCTGGTGGTGAATACACTTAACTTTATCACTACATCCTCATTCTTCTCACTGGCAGCAGGGTGGTCATGGGGTAAGGTGAGTAGAATCTCTATTGTTCTTTGTTGTTGTTTTTCAATTTAGCTTTTTTTTTTAAAAAAACCTGTCTTTAGAGGTTGATCTCTGGGCTGTCTTCTTTCTCTTTTAATGTAAAGCCTCCTTCTGAAGCCTGAGGGTGAATTCGCTGGAGTATGTCTTCCAAATCCTTTGGCTCTCTTGTTGATGCCTTGTTGTAGGATTTGAGTTCAGTGCCTGCCGTTGTTTAGTTTAGAGAGGCATCTTCCCCAACGCTCAGCTTCATCCTCATGCTTCTTGGCTCCCAGATTCTTATTTTTATAAACATTTTCAGAAATGTAATTCAAATGCCTAGATTTATTCATTGTATTTATTCATTCATTCATTACATTTTTATCCCAACCATCTAGTGTCCAAGCACTACTCTGAGCAGCTAAGAGCAATTAAAAACACACAACTACGCATCCCAGCCCACATAGACATAAATAAAGAGATTCAGACTAAAGCAGCAATAACCCAAAATAGAAAATTAACCTAGAGGTCGTGGCTAATCAAGATCAATGACCAGATAACCAGAAATATTTTTTTACTTAAGGGACAGGATAAAAATATTGACTCTGTGTACATAACATATCTATGGTTCCAGGAAGGTGGGGGGGGCACCCTCCAGTTCAGTGGTCCTCAACATGTGAGTCCCCAGATGTTCCTGAACTGCATCTCCCAGAAATCTTCATCACTAGCTGAGCTGGCTAGGATTTCTGGGAGTTGCAGTCCAGGAACATCTGGGGACCCACAGGCTGAGAAGCACTGCTCTAAGTGATATCAGTTTTACCTCTGATTGGGGGGGGAGAGGCAAGACTCTCTTAGAGAATTAGCAGAAGGCCCCCCAAAATCCTGACAAGTTAGCAAAAGATATTTTGGACCTCAACCATTTAAAGCTTTGAAGGTAAGCAATGGCTCTTGCAGTTGGGCTCAGAAGCAAACAAGTAGTCACTGAAGTTAGCAAGAGATGTTCTGCACAAATGTGTCCAGATTAAAAATCCAGCACCATTTTTTGTTTTCAATCTAAAGTAGAACCAAGGCCCAGTAATGGATGACAGCTGGGCAACTGGGGCCTGGATAGCTAACTATTTACCATTTGCCTTTTAAAAATGAAATCAGGAAAGATTCTAGATCATGTTTGAGCATATCATGCAAACTTATTTCCATGCGCGGCAGCCCACGTTGTGTAAGTGGGTAGAGTGCTTAACCAAGAGGCCATAGACCAGAACTGCAGTTTCTGCTCAGCCACAGAAATGAACAAGAAAGTGGCAATGGCAAAACAATTTTTCAGGCATGTCATGTCCCTTGAAAATCCACCAAACGTCACCAGAAACAACTTGATAGCCCATGGCAATTTCCCTGTGCTTATACGAACCTATGGTCTAGCCCAGTGTTTGGCGAACCTATGGCACAGGTGCCAAAGATGGCACTTGGAGCCCTTCCTGTGGGCACCCAACATTGCCCCTTCACAGCCACCTGTATTCAGGTTAAATTGCTGTATTGGCACTTTGTGAAAAATTAGTGGGTTTTGAATCGCAGTTTGGGCACTTGGTCTCTTAAAGGTTTGCCATCACTGGTCTAGGCATTGTGAGATTTGAACATGAAACATTCTGGATTATGCATTGCTACTCTGGGCCATTCTCCAGAATGGAAAGTTTAAGCAAATGCAGTTGTTAAGCTAATACATTGCAGTGTAAGAGGCAGGCTCTACTCCCATGACTCCAGTCCCAATCATGCATGTAGAAAAACAGAACATGAGTGTGAGATCACTTGAGTTCCTCAATCACTGGTTTTCAGAGGCCTAAAGTCTAGAGTACTACTAGAGGCAATATACAGCCATTATGTCTAGTAGCCTTAACCTCTATTTTATCTAATCTTTGAAAGTTTCCCATTTGGTAAACGATTACTACAGCTTGTATAAGTAAATTCCAAAACTTAGCTGTTTGAAGAAGTACTTTTTATTCTAGTGTCTGTGAAGATTCTCAGTCATCCAGGTGAGTTTATCTGGAAGTTGAGTCATGGCTACTGGCTCAAAAAGAAGTCCAGTAGCCATGATTCTTATTCTAGTATTATGAGAGGAGAAGCAAAGCCTGTTTGCAGATAAATTTTATATCCTTCATTATGTTTCTGTTTTCTTGCCTTTTTGACCTGAGCAGAAAACCTTCAAGTGTTTTAGCCTTTTCCACACAGAGGAACAACTTCAATAGTTTAGTTTATTTAGGATTTATATATTGCCAGCTTGCACAAGGCAACTCAAGGCAGTGAAAACAAAAACGTCAATTTCTTCATGATTTTGGTTTATCTTTTTTGCACCATTTCCAGCTTACCAGTCTATCTCCAACATAGAGAATCTTCAGTCTATTATTCGCACAAAAGGTATACACCTTATTTTATATTTTAAATTTAGTGAGTATAACAAATAACAGCAGAAAGCCTGCTATATAGTTACACAAACATGTTTTAGCTGTGAATTGCCACAAATCAAGACATCTCTGTAAGACACTACCTGTCACAAACTAAGTCATACAAATTGGTGTGCAATGAATCATGCCTACAGATATGTTTAACTTATGGCAATTCACAACTAAAAGTTTCACCATTGTGTAACTATATAACTGGATTTAAGCCAATGTAATTTTATGTATAATAATACATAATGCATTTTATGTTATTAGGGTAGAAACAGTAAGCTTAGAAATGATAAGAGTATTGCATTGTTCCATTTCCCCCTCATACAGTATTTCCATTTATTTTTAAAACATACAGGGCAAAATCATACTGCGCATTCATACTGTCTTAATATAATTATATAAATAGTGATGGTAAATGGCCACTAAATTAAAAATTGCCAGCTGTATTCTTGATCACATGCCAAGCTGCGCACCTGGCACAAGACCAAAAACAAAGTCTGTGTTGCCATAATCCATGACAGGACACTGGCCATTAACAGAGAAGGTTCTCCCACCACATTCAACCTGTCTAATCTCCTCATTGTAAATGAAGGTATCTCCTAGAAAGTCCAACCATTGGTCTGCCTGTCCCATTACCACCTGTTTGCATTGGCAGTAACAACACAAAATCTCAGTTTCACCAAGCCTTTTCAATCACCTTATGGTGAGATACTTGATGAGTACAATGTAGACTCAGTGTCCTCATGTTTGATCTTAGCTGGGGGAAATCCTAGCTATCTATGTTCACTTTCATATGATTGCACTGAAAAATCCTGCCAGTTCCTATTGACATAACTGCCATTGCACCCAGTTAGCATTTGCATTCTAAGGGGGCACACTGAAGTGATTTTAGGAAGCATAAATGAGCTTGTCTTTATCTTCAAGTAAAGGAAACCAGAATGGCAATCATTCGTGGCATTGGAGCCACAGGGAGGCAGTGAGACAAACTGTGTCTTTTGTCACTACTTTGTCCTCATTTCAATCTCCAGTAATGACAATAGGCCAGAACTGAAAAATATTATATTTTGGTCCTATGGTAGTGGAATCCAGCAGCCATCGCTGTGGGCTGGAGAATTTTGGGGAATTTTATTTCCAAAGGGGAATTTTTTTCAACCTCTGATGTAGGTATTTATTTATTTTGTTAATGATGCATTTGTATGACTGTGCAACTCCCTGCCACAAGATGTGGTGATGGCATCTGGCCTGGATGCCTTCAAAAGGGGATTGGACAGATTCCTGGAGGAAAAGTCCATCACAGGTTACAAACCATGATGGAGATGTATAATCTCCAGGCTTAAAACCAGGGTACATTAAGGACCAGATGTATGGGAGTGGTATGAAGAGACAGATATATTATGTTCACTGTCTCTCTCCTCCGACCAACACCTATCACATTCTAATTAGAAGCCTCAGTACCTGTTATACACATTACCAAGAGGGAACCTGAATCAGCAGGTCAAGAAAAACAACATACTAGGCTTTTTTTGTGGGGGTAATCTGGAGCGAACACAGTGAAGCAAAAAAGTTATAGACATATACCCACAGGCAATACATTTTGGGTTTTTTTTGTTTTTTAAAAAACCCCTACATAAAATTAGGGGATTACACCCAATTATCATGATAGAGAACAGACAAATTTTCAGAGCAACATGTTAAGATAGGCATTTTATTATGGATTAATTAATTATACAAAGAAAGTACTGCTAATTCCAATTCTACACAAAAAGAAAAGGAAACCCCTGAGGATCCAAAAATCATAGATTCAGTGTCCTCTGCTTTGTCCTTCCAGAAATTGCTACAGCTTTAGGCAGGAAAAAAATGCATTTAGAAAAAAAAATATGCGCACACTTACATTATCTGGAGAGAACAGCCAGGGACAGTCAGGATCTTGAGGTGCTTAATGTGTGACTTGGAGACGTTGCTCTCAACATATCGGCAGGGACAGCGGTAAGTCAGGCTGATAGGCTTTCCTAAAAGGCAGCATAATGAAAAAGGATTCAGATACCTGAGCAGGAGACTTAGGCCATCTTTTGGGAGTGGGGTGGGGTGGGGTTGTCAGATTGGCCTGTAGTACAAGTCATTTCAGCCTTTAATCCTTGTGTTTGGAGAGACAAAAAATAAGGTGAGAAACTCGGAATTAAGAAATGGGAACTGCCTTGTTTTTCCTCTTCTTTTTTTTTTTTTTTTTTTTACGGAGCCTGTTCATTGTCCCAAGTGGCTGGTGGCCATTGGGCGAGATAATGGCTAGATTTGAAAAGCACTTGGCCCCCCTCCGCGTTAATCCTGCCAAATGATTTGACCCCTAAGCCAAATAAAAAAAGCAAGCAGGATAAGAATGGACACCCCCCCAGGAGCCAAACAACCCCCCTCCTCTGCAAACTGGCTGCAAACAGGGAGAGGGGAGTCAGCAGGGCCAGTGGGCACTCCAGGGATCCTCCAGGTCAGGGGGTGTTGTTGTTGTTGTTGTTGTTGTTGTTGTTGTTGTTGTTGTGTGGATGCTGCTGCCGCCACCGCCACCATCTTCCACCTTGGATCTTTTCAGGGGAGAAAGGCAGGACATAAATGTTTTAAATAAATGTAAATCAATAAGTTGTTGTTAGCCACAAACAGCTTGAGGCCATCTATCTGTACATTGTTTCCCCTTCCACGCAATCCTGGAAGAAGAAGATGGAAAAAAATGCCAGGGGTCTGTCTCTCACAATTCCCACACCTTTGGTACCTCTGAGAGAAGGGCAAAGAGACAACATGGCAATGGAGTCCATGGCATGGCTGCTCCCTTGATGCCCTTAAACCTCTTGATGTTTCTGCAGCTGTGAAGGGCCCACTTCCATAAGACCCCATCACAGCGAATTTCAGTGTCTCCTTTGCTGCTATCTGGGTGGGGTGGGCTGGTGGGGGATGCATCTCCCTCATCCTAAGGCTAACTTTTCATGGAGGACCTTCATGGGCCTGTACCACCTCAGACAGCAGGAGAAGAGGAGCTGCCATGCTTGAATATTCCTTCACACAAAATAAAAAGACAGACCATTATTAGACCATTCTTCCTCCACTGACATGTCTGATATTAAACATGTCTGATGTCCTTTCCTGGACATCAAAGCAAAACTGTACATAACACTGGACATCCATGAATCCTGGCATCTTTTTCTTACTTGGCTCACAGCAATTTTGTTTGGTTTTGTTTGGTTCTGAGGTGTGGTATTGTTTGCAGCTTGTGCTCAGAGAGGCCAAACCTTTATGCATTTGAGGGAAAGGTTTAACAAGACCTTCCATAAATTAACGCAGTTGCACAAAAAGCATTTTGAGAACCCTCTTCTGTCCAGTTCCGCTGCAAGGGAATTATTATACAAAACTGGAACATTTTAAAATTTCGGTTTATAAAATGTGTCCAGTAATACCTACTATGACAGGCTATTCAAAATTCATTATCACAGAATATATCTATCACGGGTTATTTTCAAAGGCAGTAACAAGTTAGTCAAGGAATGGCCACAAAAAACATCTACAAAGCAGCCTAAATGCTTTTTTTTTTCCAAAAGCAGACATTTACTATAACTTTTAGATATCATAAAGATATCAGATGGCTTATAAAAGAGAGAAAATGGGTTTTTATTCATAATGGACAGGTTTAAGAGAAGGGCTCATAGCACATCTCATGGGGACAGTTTTTCCTGATTCTCATCAAACACACCCTTGGAATTTCTATAATACTGTAGTATGGAGAAGGAATGAGTGCTTATTCCACCCTCTTTCTACCCCCACCTTCCACAAATGGAAAGGCTATACTGTATGTGTCCATTGTAGACACATGCTGTTCTATATAAAATACAGAGAGGGGAAGCTAAGTATTCCACGTACATATGCTTAACAATATTCCTGAATGTAAAGAGATACATAAGGTTCATTTCATTCCATCTCAAGACAAAAGTAAAAAAAAAAAGCTGTTCTTTATTTACTTGTTCTTCAGTCCAAGGCATTTACAAAACACAAAAGACCTTTGTCATTAACACAGTTCCATTTGCTATGAAAATGTTGTTGATCATGTCACCCCTCCCCAAACATACAAATGTAAATTAAGTATTCCAGTATATATTATTCCCAATCCCTCTCCAAATACTCTTTTAAAGCCATCCAGAGCTCCCACTATTATAAGACTGATACCAGTATTTTGGAGGATTTCCCCAATCCCATGAACTAATTTTTCAAAAACCTATCTCAATATCATCCTCACAAATACAGTAATACCACAGTGACTGTGTTGTTCCTTTTATAAGCAGTGCGAAATTCACTCCCAAGAGACAGTCAGCTGCTATTTTATTATTCAGCCCATTTCCCCCTTAACATTCAAAAGACTAAATCCAGAAAAACAAATAGCTGAACTATTTATTTTATATATGGAAAGACATTATACTAAAAGATGTCTCTACTCCTTTTCCCCCAAGAATTCTTCACTGTCTTATATTCATGTGTAGCCATTTGCACTGGTAGTATTCCTCCATAAGTGCTAATGCCTATTAATCTTTGATATTGCTATTAGCCAGAGGGGACTTACCTGCCCCTGTGGATGCTTTTAACATAAGAGAGTAACAGTCCAGCGATCCATTTCCAGTGCCCCCACACACACAGACACACAGACACAACTTCATATGTTGCACAGCACTCAATACAAAGATGTTAAAAGCACACATTACTCACTGGAGCACTCATCAGCTGTCAGGCCTGGTACAATCCAGACACAGATTTACACCCGCTGTATGCCTCCGTTAGTGCAAGGTGTCAGCTGGTAACTCAGCTTCACAAAACAGATGCTGTATCTTGGAGAGGCCAAGACAGTCTAATTCTGATGGCCAGTACATTTGTGCCACCTCGTGTCCAGATGTGTCTGCCTCAAAAACTGATGAGCTCAGCTAAACGTAAAGCAAAGAGACCCAAACCCACTGGAGTTTGTAAGTGGCAAGCGCATTCCCCAGAGGAGAGGCATTCAGCAACATTTTCAGGAGGACCATGTTAATGGCCGTTTTTAATATGTAAGGCAGCAGAACTTGACAGGACATTACAAGAGGCCAAAGAAGCTAGGCTGCGTTTTCCAGAGTTCTAAGACATGCATCGAAGACCCCGAAGGCTCACAAATGCCTTTATTTGGCAACATAATAGTTTGTTGGTGCTATTAAAGACATAGCCTCATGGAGAGGCATATGTTATTTTGCTTTCTATGGCTCCAGGGAAAAGTGTGTGGGGGGTCTCAAGTTCAAACCAGTGGATGGACTGCATCATTAGGAAGAACTTCATGATGGTTAGAGCTGTCTAGCAGTAGAATAAGCTGCCACTGGAGAGTGGTGGAGTCTCCTTTTTTGGAGGTTTTTAAGCAGAGGCTGGATGGCCATCTGTCAGGAATACTTTGATGGAGGTTCCTGCATGGCAGGGGGTTGGACTGGATGGCCCTTGAGGTCGCTTCCAGAGGGCAGTCATGACAAACTCCTCCCTCATAAGCCCTTGGGTAACAACAGGTGAGGGAGATGATGGTAATCTTGCCCCTTTCCCCCCCCCTCCGCCCAACAAGGTGCAAACTTCAATACAAGTTAATCCCCATGGCAACTGCAGCCTAGAATAAAGAATGAGGAAGCACTGAGAGTTCCTCAGAATTTAACTAGCTGGGCCCACAAAAAGAGGGGGGAAGTATTCATAGATGTAAACAACTATTATAAACAAATTATAAGAGGGCCCAGAGTAGCCCTTGGGCTAGATGGCTTGTGGTGTACAAATCAAATAAGATAGATAGATAGATAGATAGATAGATAGATAGATAGATAGATAGATAGATAGATAGATAGATAGATAGATAGATAGATAGATAGATAGATAGATAGATAGATAGATAGATAGATAGCACCCCCAAAATAGGGGAGAAGGGTGGTGATCTTTTATATGTTATGTTAAGATAAGGCAACAGTATGAAACCAAGATCTTAAAACTAAACCAACGAATTAAGTTAAAATAAAAGCCACAACATTTTTAAATATATATCCAAATCACAAACACCTCTTGACTGAGACGGTATTTATAGACCATTCCATTTTTAATGCAAACGGATTTGGGATGAAGTCCAATTAGAATGAGTGGGAGCGAAAAACTTCTGACTAAACATTGACTGGCCAGCCAGCCAGGCACCCAGGATTCCAATGGGAATGAGCGACCCACAATTAGCAAGGGAAAGCAGCTTAAGAGCCAGCCAGGCAAGAAGGCATTGTGCTCAGGGAGGTGCGCGTTGCCCCAGGGCAGGGCAGCCAAAGCATTCTGTGTAGAAGGATGGAGGCCGTGCAGTGCAGGTGGGGGACAAGATCCCTCTCTGTGCCCTCTTAGGGAAAGGGAGGGGGGTTACCTTTAAACAAAGGGCTTCGGGCAAGGGCCAGTCCTGGTTCTTTTTTACTTCCCTGAAAGGGGAAGGTTTGGGTGCAAGTCGAGGGTCAGAGGAGCCAGTGGCAAAAACAGGAGGTGGGGGCCAGCGCCTTATGAATGGGAAACAAGGCTTGGATCCTCTGTAAAACTGCACAAACGAGGCAGAACATCTATTCATTTTCTGGCATCTTTCCCCCACACACACACTCACACTCCCCATGATAAAAACGGATCAAGGAAGGAGTGAGAAAACACACAGTGGGAGCAGTCCTTGTCATATCTGGCCCTTGGAAGGAACCTGGGAAGGTGCACAGTTTTTTAAAATAAATTGGAAGGAGCTGCCGTTCTTCCTGCAGCGAAACAAGCCCTTTGCCTTCTGATCCATGTGCACTGAAGTCCATGCCCAGCTAAGACTGAGCATCCTTGCAAACAGTCCTGGTTCCAGTAGGGAGGTGGGGGAGAGGTGGCCCTCACAATGGTGGACACCCGATTTCCACGGGCCTCAGGTACAGCTGGGGGCGGGCGGGGGGGGGATTCCTTTTGGGGTTCTAATTCTGGGAATCCACCCAAGGAACGGATTGTGGGTGTTTCAGTCCCAATGGAACGTTTCCGAGCTCTGATCCCAACCCGACGAGGCCAAGGTCGGCGAGGAGGAGGAGGAGGAGGAGGAGGAGGAGGAGGAGGAGGAGGATGCAGGAGAAGGCCGCCTGGTGACCCTTGGAGGAGCACACGTTCAGCACCCTTCCAGGAAGGACGGGTCCTCCTTCTCAGCTCTCAGCACAGCACAGCACCGGCTGCTTCACGGGTCCTCCCGCAGGCTTGGGGAAAGGGGGCTTCTCCTCCTCCCCCCCCCGCCCCAAATCTCCGAGGAGAGTCTCTCTCTTCCCGAAGTCAAGACCGACCCTTCAGGCGAGGGCGCGGAGGACGTCGGTCTCCAGGGCTCCTCCGCAGGCGCCGTCGGGGCTCCGGGAAGGCAAGCCCCCCGCGCGCGCGCGCCCTCCACGGGATGGCTCTGGAGCGCCAAGCGTCCCGCGTGCGCCCGGGAGAAGCCCCCGGCCCCGCGTCACCGCCCCGACGGCCACCGCTGAACCCCAAAGAATCCGCCTTTCCAAGGCTATGTTTACTAAACCGCAAAGCGCTGGCAAGACGGCGGCTCCCATCCCGAAGGGCGACCTTGATTCTGGGAGAATTTGGCCCCGAGTTTAAGGCGGGCTCAAGCGGGGGCGGCTTCGCGCCTCGCCCGCAGCTGCCGCCCCGTCCGTGAACTTCCCAGCGGCAGAAGCCCGGCTGGGTTCTGGGGCCGCGGGAAACCCTCCCCGCCTCCCTCGCTGGGGAAGCGGTCGCAGAAAGAGGAGGAAGCGAGCCGCGAAAGGCGCCGTCGGATCCGCGCACCAGGGAGCCCAGGCGGGCGGTGGGGGCTCCGGTGTTGGGTCCCCTGGGACGCCAGGCGTCGGGACCCGTGTGCGCCGCAGCGCGATTCTCCCGCCGCCACTGCCTGCGGGGAACAGGGGCCGGGAAGCGGCGGGGAGGGAGCCATCCACGACTCCCCGCACCGGCGGCTTGCGGGAACCGTTTCCAGCCTCCTGTCCTTTCCCTCGGCAGTTCCCTCCCAAGCAGACCCTGCCCTCCCCCGCCACCGTCCCCCACGTCGGGGCTCTCCGGGAAAACCAGCGGAGGCTGGCAGCCACTGGGGCGACCGAAGCGCTCCGAGCGGCGCCCACGGCCCGGCGGGATGAGAAGGGGGGGGCTCGCTCCCCCTCAGTGCGGATCGTGTCTTCTCTCTGGGCGATCCGTGGCTCCGCGCCGCTGACACCTGGAACGGGGGGGGGAGAGCCGGGGACGCCGCCGCTGCGCTCCGCTCGGCTGCCCTGGATGCTGGCTTGGGCGCAGCCGTGTGTGCCCGCTCCCTTCCGTCCCCGTCGATCGGGGGCTCGCCTGCAGGAGCCAGGCAAGGGCGGGAGGTGGGGTGGGGGTCCTTCCTCGGGCCGTCGGGGCCCTGGCAGCGGCCCTGCCTAGAGAGGGCATGCTGTGCCCCGAAGGCTTTTAAGGGGAGCCCCCCCCCCGCAGCGCGGTCCGACCGCGGCCAGAGGAGCAGAGCGGGAGTCGGAAGCGCCGTCGAGCACTCACCGTCGGCGGCGCTCAGGGCCCCGAGCAGGAGGAGGGCGACGAGGGCGAGCGCGCGGAGGTCCATGGCGGAGGAGTCGTCGGGTGGCAGAGCCGGGCGGCTGCTGGGAGGATGGAGCTGGTCGGGGCGGCCGAGCTGCACGGCGGTCTGCTCGGGTCGTTCCTCCCTCCCGCCCATCTATAGCGGCGAGAGGAGGAGGGGAGGGGAGGGGAGGGGAGGGGGCTCCTCCTTGCCGAGGGCGCGGGGTGTGTGTGGGGGGGGCTAGCGAAGGAGGAAATGGGGCCGCTCGCTCTGATTGATTGCCTGTGGCATGTTATTATATCCGTCCTTCCCTCGAACCGGGCTGGAAAGGAGCCCGGAGCCCCCCCCCGTGTCCCGTTCCCCCCCCCCAGGCGGGATCAGATGAACCAGCCAGTGGCGGCGGGAGTGGGTGGTGCGCGTCGCCCAGACGGCCACTGCTCGCCCGCCTTCTCCCAGGAACTGCCCTCCCCCCCCCCTTCGTTCGCCCTCCCGCCTCCCTCCGCCAAAGTTGACTTTGGAGGTTGCCCTTGCTCTACCTGGCGCGAGGGTGGCGTGGGCTCCCTGGGGAGGGAGGGAGGGGGGGTCCTTCGCCCGCCGAGGTGGCCCCTCGCCCTCCAGGCGTCGCCTCCGGGTCACGCAGCCTGCTTTCCGAGTTGGGCATCCAAGGAGGGGCTCGGAGTTCTGGCGGACCCTCGCGGTGCCTGCGCCGTCCCTGGCAGGCCGGGAAAGCGAGGGATGCCCCCCCCGGGGGGGGAGCCCGAAGCGCGCTCGGAGGTCTGTCGGACCTCCTGGAAGGCGAACGGGGACGCGGCGACTCGCTGGGGCTCCATCGGGAACCACGCAGGAGAGACGACCCAGAGCCAGAGAAAGCGCGGCCTGGATCCGGAAAAGAAACGGAACGGGCGGAAGGAAGAGAAATTCTCTCTCCTGCGCTTTCTCTTCTATTAAATCCAAATGTTCGTGTTTGTTTTAATATGCCCTGGAAAAAAATATTCCGGTCGGAGAGAGGAGCGGCTTGTGTTGCTCTTTCAATCTTGTTCTACTATGTCCATTTGCGTTAACAGGAACAGGCATCCCTCCCACAACAAAAAGTGTATTTCAAAACATTGAAAGGGAGCAAAGATGGGGAATGACAGCTGCAGACAATATGAGAAGAGACTAGCCTGAGGATGCCCAGAGGGGGGACATCTGGAGTGGGAGGATGCCTCCCCTAGCGCAGGTCCTCCTGGGATTGGAAGATTGGAATGGTACTCCTTGGCCCTGCCCTGGGTCACTCTGGGGTCCACAGCTGGCGTGAGAAGGTGGAAGAGTGGCCATTACTTACCAACCAAACAGGCTTGGAAGAGGGAGCCAAAGCAGACCTGGTAATGCCAGGTACACCCCAGGCAGGGCTTGCTCTCCCTTTGGGCATCTAGGCCAGTATTTCTCAACCAGTGCATCTACCAGTGGTGGTCACAGACGTTGTGCAGGTAGGACAGAGCACCATACCAATGACTAAGAACCTCCCCTCCCTTCATCCCTGTGGCTTCCTGAAACAAGGATGAGGCATGTCCTACTGAGCAATGGCTTTGCACCGTTTGAGACACCCCAGTTCATCCCCTCAAGCCCCCATCCCCCCAATGTTTGAAAACAAACCCCTTCCCCTCTGAAAAGAGGAGGGGTCCCCTTCCTGTCATGGCAGGGAATCAGTTTCTCTGACAAGAGTGATTGATGGGATGTAGCACTGACAAGGTTGGGAACCACCACCAATCTAGGTTGGGCAGACCTTTGCTTGGTCCAAGCAAAACAATCTAGAACCAGCCAAAGTCCCTGAGATCAAGATGCCACCCTTCCAAGGTCAGGAAAATGAGTACCCAGCTTCCTGGTGGGCCAAAGTGCTTGTTTAATTATGCTGTGAACTGCCCGAAGAGTGCCTCAGCAGTACGGGGTGGAACTGAAGCAACGCGTTGACACAACGACGACGGACAAAATGACACCTCCACCCCTTGTGCCCTGAATAGAAGCCCGCCCAGCTGACCACTGAATCCTCCTTCAAACAGAGAGCATCCTGGACTGCATCAGACTCCAGCAACCCATCTCAGAGGATACAAGGTAGCTGGGTTCTTAAACACCAGGGTGCTGCTTCCCCGCCTGCACCCCCCACAGTCCAAGGCAGTCCACCTCATTCTCCTAAAGGCAGACTTGCGTACATTTCTGCACTCTCTCTTCTGAATTCTTCCCAACCTTTTATAGGTTGTGAGTAGAGGTGGGAATGAGTCAAAACAATGGTGGCTCATCATGAGTTGTGATTTGTTGGGCTGACAAATTGACAAATTTCTAGTGATGAAATGACAGGTTGATTCATCTCCACTTTAAAATGCAATAAAATTGCCCCAAAGGCACCAGGTTTAGAGGGAACCATTCCCCGACTCCCCTGTGCAAGTCTTGAAAGTTTTGTGAAGATTGTGTTTCAGACATCTGAGTTATACACTCATAAAGTGAGGCCCCCTAAGAAAGTGCCCTGTAGCAACTGGGTTGGGGAAACCTTCATCAGACTTGAAGGAATTGTAGAGGATAGTCAGAGGAAACCCCCCCGCAAAAAAAAAAAAAAATCTGGTGTCTGAGTGCCTTGGGAGCCATTTTACGTCCTGATGAATTGACAAATCAAAAATCACTAAAAATTCATCAATCCATATTCATCGGGGGACTTTATTTATGATGAGTATGAATAGATGGATTTTGAAGAATCAGCCAATTTGTCAGAGAACACGATTCATTTTTCATTCACATTTTCTAATTGTGAATTGGTTTGTTCTTTGTATTCTCGAAGTTTAACGTTTGTGCCCAAAGACCTGTCTCTACAATTTTTCTACCTTTTCTTTGAAGGCATTGCACTTGTTTGTTTTAACATGGGATCATGTTTGCTTACTTCTTAGAAATAATCCATCCTGCCCACAGCTTCTGCTTGTTTCACACACTGGGGAAGTCCCAGATTAAGGAAGGGGTAAGCAAATCACTGAGATAGGTGTCTTTTCGGGGTCCCCCCTATGTCAGTGTTGGCAAACCTATGGCACAGGTGCCAAAGGTCGCACTGTGGTCACCCAACATCACCCCTTCACAACCACCTGTATTCAAGTTAAATTGCCATATTGGCACTTTGCAAAAAATTAGTGGGTTTTGAATCGCAGTTTGGGCACTTGGGCTCTAAAAGGTTTGCCATCACTACCCTATGTCATACTTCCCAAACAGGGAAGGAGACAGAAGTCCACAATAGAATTCTCCTGTCTGTTGGGAAGCAAGGGTCTCTGTTCATGTTGGATGGATAAAATGGAAGAAGGTGGTGGTGGCAGCTTCTAATTTAAGATGAGAAACCTGTAAGCTCCCTCACCAGCAGTTCATGGCTGGGAAATAAGCTTTAGATATCCAGGGGTGTGGAACTTATGTTAATTCAGTGCAGCAAAACCAACAGAATATTGTGGAACCTTTAAAAACTGTTCTGTGCTGTGCGGTGCGGTACTGAGTTATAACAACCCTAGTAGGGCTTTCAGAGCAAGTGAGATATTTTAGGGGTGGTTTTAGCTGGATCTTCCTCTTAAGTCAGTTCCCATGGCTGAATAAGTATTCAAACCCAGGGCTCCCAAATCCCCATCCATCGCTCTATTCATTACACCACACCAGAAAACTTTATTTGGGAGATGTTTTGGTGAACTTGAACTGCTGCATAAAATGTTTCTCACAAAACTTTATCCTAAGTAAAACGTTTTAGTCTTTAAAACGTCACAAGAACTTTATTTTTTCCCCCCCCAAAGAGATCCAAGGCCAAGAGATTTCTTACAATAAACCAGTCAACCTATCTCCCCCAACTGGCCATAAGTGGAAGCACACCTTCAGGGTGTCTTGAAACAAGAGGCTTTATGAAGGAATCTTATAACTTTCTCTTCCCTCTCAAAGAGACACGGAAATTGATGACAAGCAGGAAATATAAGGAATTGTTCTTATTCTTCTTACTCCTCCCATGAGTGTGCATGTGGCCATTCATACAGGTACATTCTACAACAGGAGAATCACTTTGCATATATTGGTACAGCTATAGGCATATGAAGGGTACTAGGGTAGAGAGCAGCATGATATATTAGGAATCACGAGGCCTGGATTCAAATCATTCATGGAAATTTGGTGGATAGGTAGCAATGGTAAGACCACTCCATATGGATATTACCTGCTTTGAAACCCTTATTAGGGTCATATAAGTCAGAAGTGTATACTGTCCCTCATTACTGTAAGCCACCTTGGGTCCTTTTCCAAGGAGAAAGATGGGGTATAAATAGTCTAGGTGAACTTTCGGTAGGGGAATGCTTCTTCAAATTCCTGCTCCAGATTAGGCTCAGTGACTCAGCATGGTATTCCACAAATTCGGCTGCCAGTTGTCAAGTCTACAGTGGTTAGGTACAGAGAAATCAAGGAATGCCCATGCATGGCAGAATCAAATAACAAAACATTTTCATGCCTTACTCTTACTGCAGGAAGAACAGGGGGGGTGGCTTCTCCCACTGGTTCTGGATTCTGCAGCAAGACCTCTTCTTCTGTTTTAGTGCTTACCCTGGGCCAACAAATGAAGCTGATGCAATGAGAAGATTGAACAGCTACATTGCTAGGGTCAAATGGGCCTCCCTGAAGAGCTACAAAATAAGTCACATCCTTTCTCTGTCATATTGACTGATTAACTCATTCAACCCAAAGCAGTTGAATAGTCTAAGTGTCACACATTTATCAAAGAAATACATCCACGTTGGACCCTTGTAAGGAACTTGCAAGTCTCTCTATTTAGTCTTAGGCATGCCTTATCTAACTTTTTACAACCATCCCTTCACACATACACCACATTCTGTGCTCCACATTTTAAGACTGTGGAGGGGGAGGGAGCCAGTTC
Source organism: Phrynocephalus forsythii (assembly GCA_029282475.1). Taxonomy (NCBI): domain Eukaryota; kingdom Metazoa; phylum Chordata; class Lepidosauria; order Squamata; family Agamidae; genus Phrynocephalus; species Phrynocephalus forsythii. Next base: position 123,743,928 of record JAPFRF010000008.1, on the reverse strand, counting down.
CCTATCGAGATCCAGTGGGAGATTTCCAGTGCACTTGAACTAATGCTTATCCCACAGATGGATGAGTAGAAGGTGGGACACAGAGTTGAGAAACTGTATCCTGAACCAGAGCTGCCGAATTGGCCTAAGCACATCCGATCTCGCCTGATTTCAGAAGCTAAGCAGGGTCGGCCCTGTTCAGTACTTGGATGGGAGACCACCAGGGGATACCAGGTGTTGTAGGCGCCTGGAGTAGGAACTGGCAAACCACTCCAGTATTCCTGCCAAGAAAACTCCATGGACATGGAGTCACAAAGAGTAGGTCACAACTGTAATGACACCACACACACACACACACACACACACACACACACACACACACACACACACTGAACTAGGTCAGTAAGTAGCCCCATGACCTTCTCCATGCTGGGATCCAGTGTGCCCTACCTAGGCTGCTGATTGCACTCTGATCTGTCCACATAGAATCGTAGAATAGTGAAGCTGGAAGGGCCCTACAAGGCCATCAGGTCCAAACTCCCGCCCCATCTAGAAATACAAATCAAAGGATATCTGTCAGGTGATTGTCCAGATTTCTCATGAAAGCCTCCAGTGTTGGAGCACTCGCCACCTCTTGGGGTAATTGGCTCCATTGCTGTACTGTTCTAACAGGACGTTTTGCCTGATATTCTGCTGAAAGCAGGGTACCCTTATCTCAAAGCCATTCTTGCATAGCCTGCAAACTGGGATGACTGAGAACAGATCCTCCTGCCCTTCCTCTGTATGACAGACCAGAGGTCTGTTCACTCTCTGATGGAGCCCAAAGGTTGCAAAGTGGCTACAAAAATGTGGACAAAGTTAAGAGTCAGGTTGCCTGGCCTTCTATAAAAATGAAAAAAATGCTAACTTTTGGACATGTCATCACATGCTGCAATTAAGAGACAGCCAACAAAACATGTAAAAACACAACCTGGGTAGCTTGGCATTGTTCTTTGCAGAGCCCTGTAAAGGTTGGAGGTGTTTTCCATCTACTTGCACTGCATGAGCAGCTATGGGCAGGACTCAGGTTCAAAATTAAGGGAACCCAGGAAGCCTCAGATCTAGACCCGCTGCCTTCAGAGGAAGCAGAACTATGTTCCAAAGGTCTGTGAAGAGTCTCAGTCATCCAAGTGAGGTTATCTGGAAGTCGAGTCATGGCAACTGGACTTGTATTTCTTGACAGATCAAAACATTTCACTACTCATCCAAGCAGCTTTGTCAGAATAGGCTCATTTAGGTGGACAATGGCCTGAATAGGCTCGTTAAGTGGACAATGGTCTACAGTACTATGCAACACTTCCCAATACCCATTAAGTATGGATCATTTGCTATAGCATTGCTGGTGGAGGTGTGAAGTGCTTCTGATTTGTCTGGGGATTGATGAAAGTACAGCTTGATAAATAGCAGACAGATTGTGTCTGAGCCCCCCACCTCTATTGAGAGAGGGGTTTTCAATACATACATGAATGGCTTCCCTGACTCCTCTCTCAAACAACCGATCTTCTCTAATATGTGTACATCTTATCTTTGAATGAGTGCCCTTTGTCCTTCAAATGGAGGTCCACTGCTGATTCTGGTCCTGAGCTGTTGCCCCTCCTATGTTGGGCCATCCTCCTGTTTAATGGCTGTTTAGTTTCTCCAATGTAGAGGTCTGCACACTCCTCTCTGCATTGGTCTGCATATACTATATTGCTCCTCTAGTGTTTTGGTGTCGGGTTCTTTGGGTGGATGAGTCTCTGCCTGAGTGTACTTGTGGATTTGAAGTACACAGGGATGTTGTGTTTACCTAAAATCCTTTAAAGCTTTTCAGACACTCCATCCATGTAAGGAATGACCAGGTTCTTCCATCAGCTCTGGGTCGCAGGTTGATCCATTGTTCTTCTGGGTTGGCACACTGCTTTGTTGAAGGCCTACTTTGGATATCCACAAGCCGTAAGTGCTGTCTTCCTTTTTCTTGACTTCTGTGGAGGTGGGGATGATCTCTGCTCTGTGGTTTAGAGTCCTGATGACTCCTAATTCTTCACAAGATAAGCAGAAAAAGAAGTCCAGTTGCCATGACTCAACTTCCAGATATGCTCCAAAGGCTAAATAATTGTTTCATCCCAGATTCTGTTATTTAATTTTGTAAAACACAAAAACAAAAAGTGCCCAGTATTATCCCATAATCTGTCTTTTGATTTCCTTTCTCAGTAGGGGGCATTAGAAAGTGTGGAACAGATCAAAAATGATCATATATTGAATTAGGCCCACTCATTTAGCTCTTTACCAAGTCACAAAAGGTGGCATGCAAGCATACCAGCATCCAAAACTGTGTGACTAATAGACTTGTTCTAAGTACAATGGTACCCGACTTAAGAGCAGCTCGACTTAAGAGCAATTCAACTTAAGAGGGGGAAACTGTTGCCATTTTAACTGCCACCTTACAAATTTTAGATATGGTGTGCTTGACTTACAATTTGTTTTATTTTTTAACTTGTTTTTAAAAAATTTAGATAGGTACCCCAACTTAAGAGTAGTTCGACTTAAGAGCATGCATTTGGAACAGATTAAATTCGTAAGTGAAGGTACCACTGTACTGACCTGTGTACTTTTACTGGCTGAAATCAAATACTGTAGATCTTGAAGGAGCTCAGGAAAGGTCCTCTGGCGAACACAAGTTGAAATGAATGAGCTGAATAAACAGGATAGGAAAATTCACAGAGTGCAATGCATCACTTCTCATTAGCAAGTTCGGTTCTACCATGGACCAAGAAAGAAAATGGTTGTGGAATATTTTTGACTGTGTGGGGGTCACTGCATCGGAGAATCGGCGTTCTGTGTAAGACCCACAGATTATGCAGCCTCAGGGTATTAATGGTTGGTTTGTTATGTGCTTTCGATTCCAATCTCTGGCAACTCTGGTAGGGTTCCTGAAGTGTGTGAGATATTTAATTGGTGCTTCTACCAGTGCCTCCCCCAGGGTGTCTCCATAGCTAAGCAGTAATTTGAACCCAGGCTTCCTGAGGCTCATCAGACACTCAGTCTACTAAGCTAATCTGACTCTCACTATTGCTCCTTCCTAGGATAATGATAGTGGTTGTTGGGCTCTTCTGGAGTAGAAAGGTGGAACACAAATCTTGCCATTGCTGTAATAAATACAATATGCACCTATTTATTGATCTAGCTAGTCGATGAGACCTGTGTTTAAGAAACTGCACTTAAATGGGCCCAGCCTAGAATGTTTTATGTCTGTAGCCTAGCTAGGAGACATATAAAGAGAAACAGGAGGACTCTCCTTTAAGATTCCTGGACCCCGTCCTCTCTTTTTAACCTTCCTTCTGGCAGCTTGCCTTAATGGGGCCAGACTGCTGCCTGAAAGCCTCCATAAATTGTAGCATGTTCAGCACTCATCCTTAAAGGGGCAAGCAGTAACATCAAATTGCTGAGTTGACCTGCATGAAAGATGCTCAAATTTCAGAAGTCGTTCCAAACAATTTGCTCCTTCTCAATAAGATATCCTATACACCAGTTTCATTCCCAACACAAGAGCTTCCTTCCTGAGATTCCTTGGAAAAGCAGGAGCAGAGATCAAACAGAGGTCACCTGAATCATTGTCTGTCCTTGGCTAATTACAGCAACTGGCAGCTTCATGGAGGGCATTTTTTTTTTAAGGCTGACTCTTACTTTCCAGAAATTCTAAACTGACCAAGACTGAAACTATGTTTTTGATCCAGTACTCAGTATAAAATGGTAGAAATATTTTGCCAGACCACTGTTTGCTTTTCTTTGCTAGGTTGTCTCTTGTGCAACAAAGGAGACAGAGATCGTACCAATGCCTGACCATCTTCCTCTATCTCGGTGGTTCTCAACCTGTGGGTCCCCAGATGTTCCTGGACTGCAATTCCCAGAAATCCTGGCCAGCTCAGCTAGTGATGAAGACTTCTGGGAGTTGCAGTCCAGGAACATCTGGGGACCCACAGGTTGAGGAACACTGCTCTATCTGATGTGTGCCACCAGCAAAAAACCACCGCTCCAAATCCTAAGTTTGGGGTTGCTGTTTAACTTGTAAAAAGTGCTCCCTCTCCCGGAATATCCATTTACAGTACCAAACAAGGCAAATAGCCACTGTTGTCTTTCCTCTGCTGCTTAAATGCTGGCACAACTAGAAGGGATGAATGTAAACTGCGCTTTTTGAAAACAATACAAACTGTTTTTATGAAGCGCATGCTGCTTATATCATTTTGGTAATGCAAGCATGACGGAGTGTCCCAGTGTTGGCCAGCTGTATCTTGTGACTAGTGTTTTCAAAAAATAAGAGTTTGGAAAAAATGCAAAAGAAAATTAAGAGGGTTCAGTGTTACAAGCTGTCAGGTTTTTATCATAGTACGACAAGTCCTTTTAATTTATTTCCTTCTTGCTTTACAGTTCGAACCCACTCATTTATGAATATATAAGGATGCTTGTTTTTACATAAAGTAAAAGTAAAGGTCCCCCCGCCGCCGCACATGCGTGCTAGTCGTGTCTGACTCTAGGGGCGGTGCTCATCTCCGTATTCAAACCGAAGAGTCAGAGTTGTGCAAGTCCATGGCCACGTGGCCGGCATGGCTGCACAGAAACAATGTTTTTACCTTCCCAGTTTTTATGGCAGTACTTATTTATCTACTTGCATTTACATGCTTTCAAACTGCTAGGTTGGCTGGAGCTGGGATTAACAGTGGGAGCTCACTCTGCTGCGTGGCACCTGGGATTCGAACTGCCAAGCTGCCGACTTTGCAGCCAACAGTTTTCAAAGCCTTAGTCCACTGATCCACCACATAAGTTCCATCAAAACCATACAACAGACTTCACCAGTTCTGCAGAAAAACAGACACGTCAGCTCTTTGGAACAACACAGCTCTTAGCAAACTACCTCCCAGTCTTCCCTTGACGACGACAACAGCTTCTATGGACCAAAAAAACATCAGTTGACTCTTCCAAAACTGAGCTGCAATCTATTCCACAGCTCTTTCTGCCAAGGCAGGTGTCTGGTCTGAGTGTACTTGGAGGGTCACATTGCAGAAAGCCATTGTCCCCCTCAAGCACCTCCTTCCATCTGTTGGGAATCACTCCAGCCCCACCCCAAAATATAATAGTCACACAGCAGGAGTCAGGGTTGGAACCGAACGCAATTCCCGATAGGCTGTGTGATTGATCCCTGAGAAACAGATCATACTGGACCTCTCCACAAGCGTTCCAAAATATGATCGAGTTCACAGTGAGCTCATGCATGCACGGCCTCTTTCTTTCACATACACACAGACACACACTCCTTGTATGTCAAACAGCCACACCAGCCAATCAACGCACAGTTCCATGCACACGCGTTTAGTTTCTCCTCCCAACCATTGAAACGGGATCCCTTGGCACATCTCCAACTTAACCACAGCAAGCAAATCCCAGTTGGACATATCACATGGAATTTCATTCCTAATCTCCTGGGTCTGCCTTGGACTGCTGTGTCACAGCTGAGGGCCACGAGACTGACGATGCTACCCGATTGCTGTTTGGCTGGCATGTTGCCCTTACATCCTGCCATCCCCCCCAATCAGCTCCTTGCAGCAGACATGGCTTTCCACTTTATCTTTACCACAACCCTGTGGGGCAAGTCAGACTGAGGCCATGGAGCAGGACTGTCTGAAGCTCACCTTGTGGGTTTCATAGCTGAGTGACAATCCGAACCCACGTCTCCCAAGTTATAAGACCCATACCATATTGACTCTTATATTTTCAAGCTCCTTACAAGATGCCATGTATGCCAGGTATCTTATTCTGTTCCCATTGTCCTGAAAACACAGCTGGGTCTGCCTCTTAAAAGCCTGTGTGATGTGGCCAGAGTACCGCTCTTCTTGAAGGATGTACAGCTCCTACCTGTATAGGATTTTGTTATTCATTTATCTCCCCTTCTCAGAAATCCTGAAACTGCCATGTGGAGTCATAACAGGGCATCCTGAAGACACAATTAACATAAAAAATATAACCTGACAGAACCTTCACCTTAGAGAAAAGCACATTTAGGAGGAGAAAACTGTGATCACAAAAAACAGTAGTGCTGGAGAGGGGATCTGGAAAGTGTTATCAACTGTATAGGGACATCTTTTCTTTCTTTCTTTTAAATTGCTTGTCTCTCAGCACCGCCTGGGTTAGTTGCCACCCAATCCAGATCCATCTTCCTGCCCTTTCCCCCAAATCTTCTGTCCTGTACATGTCATGTGTAAAAAACAGTACAATGGGACCTTTAGTTCTGATGTCCTTTCCTTTTGAACAAAATGTCTGTGGAGGCCTTGACTTTTCTTCTAATGAATTGACCCTAAGGGTGGGTAATTATTTGGAGGGTGCTTATTGGAATGCCACATTAAAAGATGGCACATTTGAGGCTAAATGCATCTGTTCAAGCAGACACTAAGCTCACCATTGTGATACCCCATCTTAAACATGTTTGTATCCAAAATATAACCATCCAGAGGCTTAGCCATTATCGCTGTTAAATGACAAGGCCAAGCCACAGGCACAGTGTGTAGCCTGCACCTAGGAAACATTTTAAGGCCTTGTTTTGCACCCCATGTTTAAAGGTGTCTGTGAGGAGAAGTGGAGGAGAGGTAAATAGTAGAGCAGCTGTTTAATATCATCTGACATCTCTCTCTCTCTCTCTCTCTCTCTCTCTCTTCTCATTCCTTCTTCTCCTCCCTGCCTTTTCGTTCACACGCAGAAAGACCTTCCTCTTTAAAAGCAAACATTTTGGATGGATATTTAGTTTCTCATTCCCTAAAACTATGTCATACTTTCAATCCAGCTTAAACCTAGAGGTGATTTAGTGGGCTGTGGTGAACAACCACAATTACAGCAATCCTCTCAGGGCTTCCTAGATATAAAGTATGAAGAGGTTTACCAGGGCCTCTTTTAGATGGTGCTCAGGGGTCATGCAACCACCCCACAGCCGCAAAGGTGGCAAAGCATGAAACCTCATCACCTCCACGTGGTCCGGGCGATCGTGGCTGGCCCCTCTGCTAGAATCCAACTTTCCATTCCCTGGCGCTGAAGCCAGGTTCTCCAAACCACTGAGCTACATTAGCCCCCCTATTATGGCAAACAGGGGTAACTTAATTGAAAGAAAATTTGATTTGTAGCTAGATCTGGGCAGGAAATTAATGGAGGGGAAAATAATTAAAAGTGAACTCGCGATTTGGATCTGAGTAAGGAAGGAAATTAAATGAATGCTGTGTTTAATGTTTCAACAGGAAATTAATTTGTTTGCCTTTTGTGAAATTTAAATAAGTCTGCTAAACTATTTTTATGCTTTCGTATATAGATATAAATTAGCACAGTAGCATTCTTCAGTCTAAAAGTTTTAAAAAAATATCTAACTATTCACAGAACAGACTTGTGGACCCACATAAATCTTTTAACTCTTAGCAACATTGGCAGTAGAGATTGAGAACATTCAACTGTTCCTCTGTGTGGTTGCCATCTACCTGTTTCAGAAAGGCTCCTCTGCCTTTCCAAGATCTGTGAGAGATTTTTTTAAGCAACAGCTGGAATTGTACCTAGGCTTCAGATGAACTCATGAGTAACACTCTGCTACTCATACGTGCTACTCTGTTGTGTGTTTGTAATTACCAGGAAGTGTCTCTCCGCAAATCTTGGTGGTAGGTTGCTGGTATTGTCTTCGCAAATTCTACTACCCTTCAATCAGTAAAGTCTGAGTATAGGATTGCATCTTAGTTTCCTGGACATATTCTTTGCAAGCCACTGCTGTATTAAAACCAGTCATTTATATTCTTTTAACAATCTTGCAATTTTTCACATTAAAACAAAACACAACAATTGAATTTTAGTAAAGCAGCAGCATTTTATTACTGCACTGTTTATAGCGGGGGAGGGAGGACCAGGACATTACTGATAAAAATAGCAAAATGATACCATAATAGGGGGCACATCAAGACCACAGCCAGGAAACAAGAAGACTGAAACTTGGATGGGCATTAGAAGAAATTAGCCTGTGTATGGCTGTGTCACTGGAGACCAAAAACAAGGACCCTTTTCTACATCATCCACAGTCCTGTATTCTCAATTACAACATACGGCTGTTAGACAGTAAAGAAAGTTGATGGAGGCGGGTGGGGAGACCTGATTTGTCTGAAATATTGTTCTGGAGGAGAGCTTTGTGGATACCCTGGACTGCCAGAAGGATGAACAGCTGTGTTCTAAAGCAAATTGAGCCTGTACCTTCTCTGGAGGCACAAAATAACAAAAGCAAGGTTGTCCTACTTTGGGCACATCGTGAGAGACAATAATGTTGGGAACTGAACACAGCAGGAAAAGACAAGGGCCAAATATGAGATGCTTTTACTCCTCGAAGGAAGCCACAGGCTTGATTTTGTAAGAGTAGAGCAGGGCTGTTGATGACGGAGCATTTTGGAGATTTCTCATTCATAGGGTCGCCGTAGCTTGGGGTGGCACGTAACAACATACATGGTAGTGGCACTGCGAGATGGAATGCAGAAGAAAATATCACCATCTCCTTCACTGAGGACCTCACTGCCCTTTCATCTCTCACGAGGTACTTCACAAACAAACACTGTGCTCAGGTCTCTGAGTCCTGAGGCGGTGAGCAGCCACTATACCTTCCTGCTTCCAGGAAGGGGCAAAACTCTGAATCGGTCTCATCATGACTTCCTAGCTGGATAATTCCTTTTCTTTCTTCTGTCCCAGCCTCTGCTGAAAGCTTCCAGTGGGGTGGGGTGGGGGGAAAGGATCAGTCTTGCAGGTGCCATCATCCCCCTGTGTTCGTTCTTTTGGTTTTGTTGCTACGGAAGCAGAGCAACATGGCTGCCTCTCTCAAAATGGCTGTTTTCTGTATGACCGCTCCACTTTATCCAGTTGGTTCCCTAAAGGAAAGCCAGCCATGCAAAACACCTGTGGTAAAAATACATGCTTGAAGTTATGTTAAACATGTTATGTTAAAGCTACACCCTGAAGAAGTGTAGATTTGATCTCAATATGGAGAGAAGAGGCAATCCATAAAACCTATTTCCAGCCTCCTCCTCATTCTGAAGTTAATGTCCTGTTTTTCATATGCCTCCTGCCTTCTTTTGTTTGGCTGGGAATTGCTGAGAGACAGAGAGCAGGGCAGACCTCAGAAATCTATGTTTAAAACATGTTGAAAAGAGGGCGGTAATGGAGATTGATTAGCATCCCTTTTAAAACTAATAAATTGCCAAGCATTTTTTTTAGATAAAACATATTCTTTGAAAAATAAAACCTATTTTTAAAAAAACCACTTTATTTAAAGAGCTTATTTTTTTTTTTTTTTGAGGGGAGGGGAGGGAACCATCAGTGGCTCCTTCTTTGACAGCCCCTTCCTTGAGTTCCCAGGCACTACTGCCTAATTTGAAGGGATGGCATCTCAGGAGATTTTGAAAGTCTCCCCAGGCAAGGAGGGACAAGGGTGGGCCACTATCACAAATCCAGCGTGTTTTTTAGGGGTGGGGGGCTGCCTGTTCTCCCTTTTCTCCCAGCATTTCCCCGCAATGCAAAACGGACATACTTTCAGAAGACTGGTTCTCCTGAGATCTGTGGCATTATGGTGGGCCTGCTTGTACCGACATATCCTGCACACGTGAGAGCAGCCCCTGAGTGTGGCCATAAATGCCACAGGAAGCTCTTTGGTGACATGATTTACAGCTCGGAGAGTCTCAATAGGATACTATCTTCCCGATTTACATCTCTGGGATGTAGGGGAGCCTCTTGCCAAGCAGATCTTAACTGGAGGCAATTAAATGGCAGCCCCTTTGATTCTTCCCCTCCAAGCAGACGATCCCTCTTTTAATGCCACAAAACCAGGTGGCCTTGCCTGCAGCGGAGATGGGAAGAGGTAGCCCTGGAGTTGTTTGCTTCATTTTTCAAGCTGTAAAAGGCGATGCAGGGTTGTTGCTACTTGCAGGTCCGAGCAGGTGCTGTGAGCTCTTTTGCCACCAACCCAGAGAGGCCTTCTTGCGCGGCTCAACACCATGTGCTGCTCTTTTGCAGGAAGCAGCCTGGGATCAAAGGGATGGGAGGCCCCAAATTGGGTTGTGTCTGATATTCCAGCTCGCTGTGCAAAACGACCTCATTGTTGCTCAGCAGGGAGCCCATGTTGATAAGGAAATCACAACTTTAAAGCAGGTGCTGGCTCGAGTTTCTTGCCTTGCTGTCATCGGCCAGCGGCGCAGTTAACCTGAACCCTGGCCTCTTGTCCTGCTCCAACTATACTAGCCTCCCAACAGTGAATGCCTCTGCATGTTTGCACAGGGACAAGCCCACTCTGGGGCTTATTCCTCGGCATATGTGTTTAGGACAGCAGCCTAATTGGAGCCCCGGAGGCTGGTGTCCCATCAAACGGTTGCCTGCCGAAGCTTCGCAAAAAGGGCCAATTGTTTGAGCCAACACTCGCGGAAAATGGCAGAACACTTATTAAGTGGTGCCCTGTCAGCCTGACAGCAGAGTGCAGCAGCTTCTAAGCGCAGACATCAGGAATGTCTGTAAGGACAGCAAGGAGGAGGATCATTAGGAGACAAAATAGCATCATAGCCGGAATGGGCAGCTCGCAGTCTGAAAGTGCAATCTAGCTCATAGGCACCTGCTATCTCGCCTCATTTTAATCCCTGAGCCAGAGGACTTTCTCTGCAGTTTTTCTTTTCATAGCCCACCATGGCTGGATAAAAGGCATCTTCTAGGCTGCCTTCTAAACTCTTCTAAAGCAATGGGGTGAAAGCTACAAGCTTCAGCCTACGTTCTGTGGGAACGAACAGTGCACTCCCACCCCAGAGTGTGCCCAGTCTCGTGCAACCTTGGGGCCCTTTCCCGCCAGGAGAAAGGGTGCCTTGCGGTGGGAAGCACGAAAACCGCCACCCAAGGAAAGAATTTTCTAGAAGCCAAGTGCTCCACTGAGAAGTGTGCTGCAGTTGCTTACCAGTCAGAGGATTTTTTTTCATCTCATGACTTCTGTGTGAATGAAAACAAAAACAAGCTATTACTTGAAACAGGTTAAAGCCAGGAGATGATGCCTTGAGGAGGGAAGAACTACATCCAGTGTGAGAGCCAGCAGTTCAGGAAAGGTACCAGAGAGAGAGAGAGAGGACTATCATCGGGCCTTTGGCTGTACAGTAAAATAAAAAAAATCAATTGATTGACTATCAGACGCTGTCCCTGGAACTACATAAATGGTACCAGGCCTTCCCTGCAGATGGTGATTTTGAAGAGGAATTTTTTGCTAAGATTCTTGAAAACCTGGCCAGATGGCCTTCAAACTGTATCCTTTGGGGTGGGGGACAGTATTCCCAAGAAGAGGAGACAGAAATAAGTCATGACACACTAATCAGGTCTCTCTCCTTATCTCACTTTTGTTCAAAAACTGGGTCATCAGCTTGACTAATGAGGAAAACACTGTGGGTACAGTAGGGTATCTTGATTTCAGAAAGGCTTTGGACAACTTCAACACCATGTCATTAAAATGCTGTCTATACAGTACAACACACCAGTTAGGTGGACTCCTGGTGGCTAACTGTGTCTTTCTCATTACATGAATTGCATGATGTTACCATTTGTATCCAGCAGGTGGCATGCTTCACAAGGACAGTTGGCCCTCCTTCCATTCCACCAGGACAATGAAAATGCAGATAATCAGGAAGCACTCCACAAAATGCTTCAATGCACATTTGACTTTTCATGTAGCTGCTTTTGAGCTTTCTACATCTTCCTATATATTCAGGGGCCTCCGGAATTCATTGGTGGTGGTTGATGATGTTCCATGACAGCCTACATTATAATATAGTAGCAGCTAATCTTTAAAGTATCACAACTTTATTTTGAAATGCATTAATTGGGGGACATCCATTCCACTTTAGATAGTGCTCATTTCTTTACCAGGGTCATCATCCATTCCCAAGTATTGGAAATGGATCCTAACTTAAATCTCCTTGAATTGGGGATTCTACAAGAACAACCCAAGTGAGTATTGAGCTTGTGTAGAAAGCTGGGGTGTATGGCCATCCACACACAAAAAAGTGACCCCAGCATTACTCTGGACATCAAGCTCACTTGAAATGTCATGTAAACATTGTGGTGCTGTGCTGAAGTCCCCTTGTGGAATCCATTTTGTCTTGTTTATGCATCTTGCAAGGGGGAAATAGTGCCAGTCTTACAACCCAGAATTGCTGCCAGGTGAGCCTGCAGGGTGCTCTATGTGGTAACCCAGGCTGACTAAGGGCGCTTTTACACCACCCCTACGATCCGCTGGTCCCTTAAATTCGGACCAGAGATCTTGAGGGTTTGTCGCTCTCCCTGCGTTCCCACCCCCTCCGCACTTCCTTGTTCTGTCTGTGTGGGGGAGGGAGAAAAAAAGGGAGAAAAGAATGCACTCTTACCTCCGGAGTGCTGTGGAAGTTGATCCGACCCCCCCATCACTTCCTGGTTCCTCTTAAAGGGGCAGGAGGCAAAAAACAACAACAAAAAGAAGCGAGGAGAGCCCGGCACTCTCTGCATCAAAATTTTTCACTCTCCCAGAGCAGGTACTTGAAAGGTGCGCTGGGTCGCGCTTAGGTGGGCGGGGTCGCACTTAATTTTCTGTTAGCTCCAGAGCTGGTGGGGAAACATTTTTAAGCTCCGGAGCTGGGAGCCATTTGCAGCAGAGCTTAGGGGTCGTGTATAAACGCCCTAATATGGAGCACCTCTTTTGAGGCTCTGAGAGGATATTTGATATTAGGAAGTTGGGTGGCTATTGTGCATTCTAGGATGACCCTTGTGGGGGTAGCTTGGTTTTCTTTGGCTTACCTTGTTCTGCAGTGTCACCCAAGCTCTTCTTGCAGTCCATTTTGGGAAAGCATGTAGGATGAAATAAACTACTGTGTGGATTGTTGTACTGCAGCATCAAACCAGATTTCTGTTTGCAGACTTTTGCCATGGAGAGCCAGAGCGCTTTTAGAGATATGCAAATTCTATAAAAGAACGAGCTCAGTCTCTTTGATCTAAAAGCAAAAGAAGAATCCAGCACATCCTTCTATTAAAAACAAAAACCAACACAGCAGCTGAAAACCTGTTAGTTAGAACCCGCCCACTGTGAGGCTGGGGATGTAACATTTGGAAACAATTTGAGATAATTCAAGAAGTTGGCATAGGCATTCTCTTATCACAAACCAGTGACATGGTGTGGTGTGTGACAGAAAATGCCCACTCTGTCCTATCATCTCATGGCAATTCGCTGCTAAAAATCACACTGCTGGTATTATACTGACAGAGATACATGATATGATTTTGGTCATTGGTTCCATGCAATGACTGTATGTAAAAAACAAGTAAGGACACCCACAGGCTCTGGTTTTTAAAAATGAGATTTAGCAGCTGTAGGAAATACTCTTGCTTTGAAAGTAATAAAGGTAATGACCTTGTAAACTTATTATAATATCCTATGACCTTTTATTTACATATCGTAAGGGAATATGGAACACAAATGCAATGAATATAGATACAGTGGACCCTCGTATAACAAACGGTTTGTATAACATAAAATCTGTACAACATAAAATATTCAGGAGATAGGTGAAATTTGCTTAGCAGAATCATCTATGGGAGGAATCCGTACAACATAACAATGGTCGTGATTAAGGGTTACTCTGTTTTCAATGCATTCCTATGGGAAATTTATATAAAGGAAAATTTGCTTAACATAATTTCATTTGGAACAAATTAATTCCTTTATACAAGGTACCACTGTACAGTATATAGAATATCTTTCCTTCTGTCTCTCTCTGTAAACTGCCATTGTTCCTTTACTGCTGAATGCTGATCAAATAAATAGCCATGGAAAATGAGGCTTCCTAAAACTCAGCCTTAGCCAGGTGAGCTCTTGGGTTTAGATTCTTTCTCCAGAGATAGGAAGAAGCCACACCAATAAACACCAACAAATAGTTTACTAGAGTGTAGTTTGCACTTTTGTTTGCTTTACTTTTCCTGGTTTCTTTCAGCCAAGGATGACGTGCAGCTCTTAGCAACACAAGTTTTCTATTTGGTCCCGTAAGCTGGAGGGAGTGCCAAGAAGCACGTGGAATGGACGGCTGTGGGCACAAAGTAGTTTTGGTCCCCCAGCAGTCATGATGTCCCTCTTTTTCAAGAAAGCGGTCTTCTCTGCCACATTCTTAGCCTGGGCTGCACATAGCATCTGCGGGAATGGCGATCAGTCCTGTTAATTGCTACGATAGTAACTGAGCAGCTAAAGAGGAACTCAAAACAGACAAATCCCTTGTCCAAGAGGAAAAGTGAAAGACCCAGGAGGAGGAGGAGGAGGAGGAGGAGGAGGAGGAGGAGGAGGAGGAGGAGGAGGAGGAGGAGGAGGAGGAGAATGACATGTAAGAAATGTCCCCCTGCAATAGTGGAAATCTTTGGCTCCTGCTGCTACTAGTCCACCAAATCTGGGAGGTTAATTCCATGGTTGCTCCCTGTCTCTCCTGCAGGTATCTCTACCCTTCCACCTTACAAACCTGAAGGCAGCAGAAGTTGCCTGCTCTTGCTCCTGTTTGGTGGAGCGTCACAGCTGGGGAGCGAGGATGGGGCCGTGTCTGATGTGCTTTCTTCAGCCAAGCTTTCGGGCTCTTCTGGGTCTTCTCTGACAGACAGGATGAGATCCACCACCTTGTCTTCAAAGCACCTTTGCTTTCCCTCAGACAGGGTGCTGGACGGGTTCACCACAGCCCCCTGTTCCTTGCCACCTTTGAAAAAGTTCCTGAGATACCCAGCAAAGGAGCTGCCTCTTCCTCTCTCGGCTGCCTTGCAGAACAGGTAGGTTTGCCCAGGATCGTCTCTACCCGTCACCGATACAGCTGTATTGTAGGCCGTCCTGCCTTGCTCTTCTCCATTGGCTCTTGTTTCTTTTTGTTGCTTGCTGAGCACAAAATAGGCCAGACCAGTGAGAACCAGCATTGTGCCTAAAAGTTGGGGGGGGGGCAGCAGGCAGGGGCCGGAAACAGAGAAACACCAATGAGTTTCCCAAAGGCTATGTTTCACAGTAGGAGCTGCCTAGATGCCCTAAGCATATCTGATCTCACCTGATTTTGGAAGCTAAGCAGGGTCGGCCCTGGTTAGTACTTGGATGGGCAACCACCAGGGAATACCAGGTGCTGTAGGCACCTGGAGTAGGAACGGCAAACCACTCCAGTATTCCTGCCAAGAAAACTCCATGGACATGGGGCTATCCGGGAGGATGGTCACTCCCACACACACACACACATCTCCCACATCAGCATCCATCTTTTCAAAATATGACTGAATGCAGGAGCAGAGGCTACCCGGGAGGATGGTCCTCCCAGTCACCTGATCTTGACTTCCACTTCAGAGCTGAAGACAGAGACTGCACCTCTCACAGGCCCAAACTGTGAGGCCATTCTTACTTCCTTAGCCTCATCTTGCTTGTTACCGTGTTTGGAGGCCTGAACACACCTCTGCCCCCTACACCCTCCCCCATTTAAAAAAAACATGTTGGGTTGTTTTTTTTGCCACCAAGGACTACAAGAGTTATTGGGTTTGAGGGTGGGGGGTTAAAAATGTAAAAAAATATTTTGGATGGGGGGGGATATGGCTCTCTAGCTTCCTTCCCTACCCACCAAAGACCTCCAGAAATTGTTGCCCATCCTAAACAAGTCCACCTCTGCATACTCAGAAGGTTGCCATGCCAAATGTATGAAACAGCACGATTGTCCAACAATACATTACTAACCAAAGCCCATAGGCATCCTTCAGTCTCAAGAGACGGTGGTAGAGATGGGCACGAATAAAAAAAATGGCATTTCGTTTGTTGTTTAGAGGGTCCATTTTGGTTCGTTTCCGTTTTTCGTGAATTTTTGCAAAAAAATCATTTTCATTTTTGTTCATTTCGTTACCATTTTGTTACCATTTATTTCAATTTTTTGTGATTTTTTAGGATTTTAAGCAATTCACTCATATTGCAGTAACGGAAACGAAACGCACGACAAAATTTCCGGTGTTTCTGTTCGTTTCGTTTCATTTTAGAGACAAAATTCGTTTGTTGTTTCGTTATGTAATGAAATGAAAAAACAAAAATGGAAACGAAAAATTGTTCATTTCGTGCCCATCTCTAGACGGTGGTATTGTGTAACCACAGTACAGTACAAGATGATTTTCACAGCCAGGATACAGTATTTGTCCTTAGCTCTTAAGGCCATGAATAACTGGGACATAACCATTTAGAAGTCTCTCTCCATATTTACCCTTGGGTATCAGGCTGAGTTATTTGTTGTTCTTTTTGTTTAAAGGGGATATGAAAAAAGGACAACATTTCTACAAATTATCTTTTTCGTGACAAATCACCTTTTAGAACCTTGCCATCACCGGATGTGCTGCCACCATCAAGAAGGCAATGACTTTCTGGTATGATAATGTACATCTTTCATAGTTCACTATGATTCAGGCAACCAGTTGAGATGGAACTTATTTTTAAAATTCAGATTTTAATCATTTAAAAAAAAAAACACCAAAGAGGCTTTTTTGGCTTCAGCCAATCCTTGTGGGTGGGGCTGCTGTACACTGAGCCCCAAGGTTCTCCGTTTGGATTGCTTTTGCTGCCTGTCTGCTTCCATCTTGAGCATTTCTTCTTCTTTCTTTCTTTCTTCCTTGATTGGGGGTGGTTTTCCATTGCTTTAAGTTATTTGTTCTGCTATTAAAATAACTGGAAGAAATGTGGGGGGATTTTTCTTGGGATTCGTTTTTCCTCTTCTTATTTCTTTAAGGAAGATCTCTGATATTTTGATGGTGGTAATGGGGACTTTGATTGTATTTTTGCCCTCATTAGCTTGCTTGCTTATGTTGTACTGTATTTGGAGAGATAGGGATTAGAGATGGGCACGAAACAAAAAAATGGTGTTTCGGTTTTTCGTTTTTCGTTGAGAGGTCTGTTTCGTTTCGTTTCTGTTTGTCGTGAATTTTTGGAAAAATTTCGTTACCGTTTTTCATTTTTTCGTTTGTTATTTCTACCCGCTTTTTGTGCAATTTTTAAAACATATCCGTGCGCAGGCATCCCCCAACACCCCAGACCAGAGGGAAAACACTAAAAAAAATGGATGCTGGCAGAGACACAGTATAGACTAGGTATGCAGGGAGGCTGCAAAGGCAGCGGCGGGCATTTCCCAGGGTGCAAGGAAGCCACAGAGTGACTGCACTGCGGGGCAAGGGAGGGTACTCACCGAGAGGTACGCAGCACGTACGCACACAGGGAGGCTGCAGGACTGAAGCTAGAGTTGCAGAGACAGCAATCCCACCCTAATTCCCACCAGAGACTCCAAGGAGGACGGGGGCTGCCAGACCTTTTTATGCCCTCTGTGGCTGCCAGACCTGCCCGCCCAGTCTGCAACCTGGGCATGCTATTGGTTGAACATGATCCCATCACATGGCTTGCCTCCATTTTGTGGCTGGTGCGACATCCATTTTAAAGGGAAAAGAAAAATACATCACGATGGGAGAAGACAAAAACAAACATTTTAAGGACCCCAACCCCCCTGGTAGGTATTATCAGACAATATAAATAATCATCGCTGCGTTTTTACGGATGTCCAGGGCGTTTTTTAACATTTAAAACAGCTCATTTGATTGCGTGTTGCCATTAATGGAAACGAAAGGTAACAACCACAATTTTTGTGGTTCTGTTCGTTTCATTGCATTTTCATCACAATTTTCGTTTGTCGTTTCGTTACATAACGGAAATGACAAACGGGAACGGAAATGAAAAAATGTTCGTTCCGTGCCCATCTCTAATAGGGATGTATGCATGACTCTGTATGCATGTTTAGTTTTTGTTCTTTAGCTTTGTTTTTCTGTTTTTCTCCTGAGGTGGTACTTTCCTTGTTTGACAGTTTTTAAAATTGTTATTTGTTGTATATATTCTGTAGAAGGTATACAGTAGGACCCTCATATCCACTGATTCATTATCCACTGATTCAGTTATCCATGGTTGGTAGAGGAAAAATTAAATAAATAATTCAGCAGCCACAAAGCAAGCTACTGTCACAAAACAGCAGCCATAAAGAAAACTACTGTCACAATACAGCAGTTTTGGTGGCTTTTGGCATTCTCTCTTATCCACGGTTTTCATTATCCATGGGAAGGTCTGGAACCAATCCCCAGCAGATACCGGAGTCCAACTGTATTTTGGTGTATACCTGGTGCATTTTTATTATTACTCTTTATCTTTTATTTCTGCCTTCTTTGAGTTTAGTTTGAGTCTGTTTTGCCTTGCCTCTGCTTTTATGAAATAGTTTTAAAGGGGTTTCACGCCTTTTGTTGTGCCAGGAAACATGAATGGGAAACTTAAAGTGAAAAAAACTGAAAGAGGCTTCCCATTTTATGTAAAAAAAAGGGGGGCAGTATACAAAAATATTAAGAATATGAAAGATGCACACACCCTAAAAGAAACCAAACCAAAATGTATGAAAAAAATGTGCACATTCATTCTAATCAGATCTATCTAAAAAAATTCTAAAACTTGTTCCCATATTCCTTCTTCAGTCTTAGAAAAATATAAGAGAAAACATTTTACAAACAAATAAAAAAGAGGAAGAGAAACATATACAGTATATGGAAATCCAAAGAATCTAACATGAATATTCCAGAATTGTGTCTTCCACCATGAAGCAGTGCTCTGAGGCATGGACTGCCAATTGGCATTCACAATAAAGAAGTACCAGGTGTCCATGTCGTCTTGCTAATTCCTTCATAACTCATCAGAAGCATAACTTTTTCCAATATGGCCACGTCCCAAAATCTTTCTCCCCACCTATGGATTAAGAGTCCTGTTGAAATTTCCACCAAGGAGCTATTTCAAGCTGTGCAGCTGCTAGTAACATAACAAGCAAATCCTTTCCCAGTGGGGTTGTGTTTTCATCTTTGAAAACAGAGAGCAGAAGAAGGACACTGCAGAATGTGATATTTGACTAGAGCTTGGAAAAAAAATAACTTTTGTGGATTACAGATCTCTGAGTCCTGCAGTGAGTATTGCCAGTGATAGATTCTGGAAATTGTAGTCTGTAAAAACTAGTATTCCAAGCTTTGGGCTTCTCTACCCCCCCCCCCGGAAACACTTAGGACACTTCCAGATGGGGCTAATTTGTATCGCCTGTTATCATTCCCTTTTGTGCCACAAGACGCTGCTTGTCCTCCAAGTGCGGAATTTACTGGAATCTGTTTCCTTCAAGGGATATGAAAAGAGAGGGAAAGAAAAGCCAGGTGGGACAGTCTGATGAAGCTGTTTGGATGAGCAGCGAAACGTTTCTATCTCTCAAAAAAGAAGTCCAGTAGCCATGGCTCAACTTCCAGATAAACTCACCTGGATGACTGAGAATCTTCACAGACAGCCAGGTGGGAATTTGTTTGTGTTCCCTCACTGTACTTGATCAAGAAGGCAAGCAGCCAAGCCGGGAGGGTAGTGGCACAACCCTAATCACAACCTCAACCTTCAAATCCTTGGGGTTTACGAAGGGAAGGGAAGATGGGCTCCGCTCCTCTCTTCCACTGCTTTGGTTGCTTTGAGCTCTGCCACTGGACTGGCAAAAACAAAACCCTCCACATGCAACAAATCCACTCACTGAATCTTGAAAATTTTGTTGAGCCAGACCCTGACTTTGAAGTGAACCTTAAAAGCAACACAGTGCTAAAGTCTACCTCGGGACAATTCGGGTGAAGAAATAAACCTTTGCCTGGCAAGATGGAGGTGTTGCCATGGTTCACGTCAATGTTTGTCCCCAGTCATACCAAGGCAAACCTTGTGTTGTTCAGATGAGGGAGGTTTTTAGAAAGTCTAACAGCTGCTCAGAGGAATCATTTTGAAGCAGACTCCCAGCACATGGGGCCTTTTCACACGACCCCTAAGATCCGCTGGCCACTTACATTCGGACCAGAGATCTTGGGGGTTTGTTGCTCTTCCTGCGTCCCCACCCCTCCACACTTCCTTGATCCTGTCTGCGTGAGGGAAGGGAGAAAAAAGGGGACAAAAGAATGCAGGTTCACCTCCGTTTTGCCGGTCGAAGCCTCCCAAGCCCCGTCGTCCTTCTCTTAAAGGGGCGGGAGGCAAAAAAAAAAAACCAAACAGAAGCAAGGAGAGCCCGGAACTCACCAGAATACATGCGGATCTGGGGATTTTCACCCTCCCAAAGCAGGTACATGAAAAGTGCACTGGGACGTGCTTAGGTGGGTGTGGTTGCACTTAATTTCCTGCAAACTCCAGAGCTGGTGGGGAAACAATTGTAAGCTCTGGATCTGGCAGCCATTTGCGGCGGAGTTTAGGGGTTGTGTACAAAGGGCCATGGATAGGGTTGGCTCTCCTCAGTGCTGCCATTGTCTCCCCAGCTCTGTACTATCCTTCCCTCTTTTCCTCTTACCTGGAATAGTGACATGCCACACAAGCACAGGGTGCAAGAAGCAGGCTATCGAGAGCAGCAAATAGGCCAGGAACTTCTGAAAGGCCCCGCGGCGCCTGGCTTGCTTCCAGCACAGGTCCATCCTGGAACCATCCTTGGGCCTGCAGTGAAAATGGAAGACAAGAGCTTTGGCTTCGCCACAGCAAACTGCCTCCCACGTCTCTCCAGTCCCTCCCTCCAACTCCCCCACCCTTACGCTTTTGGTCTGGAGTCATTCTGTTATGGATTTGTCCATCTGCCGAGAGAGAGGGGTGGGGGCAAGGAAAATGTGGCGCTCAGGGATGTGGAGTGGAACTCACGTGGAAGAGCAGGTCACGAGCAGGCTGACAAAGTAGGCGACTTCACACGCAGAGACGGCTGCTCCTGAAATGCTGAAGGAGGAGAACGGGTTAGTAAATGAAGAGTGGGCAAAGCAATCCCCCAGCACTCTGACAAGATGATACTCTAGTCTGTGGAGTATCTGCGGCTATTGTGACCATCATCATTTCCATGCTTAGAGATAAAAGATCTCCATACCAGAGCAAGAGAGGCAGCAGGGAAATGGGACCCCCCTCTCTTGATCCAGTAAGTTGGTGTAGAGGAAGGAAAAGTCAAGAACTGTAGCCAGGGGAGAGAAGGGACTGGACTGACCATTTCACCCCATAACTCATTGTGTTTATTTTTCTAGAAGAAGCCGTTGATTTAACAGAACATCAAATAAATATGAATCTGCCACATTCATAAAGCCCTCTTGTCTTGATCCAATTGTGGAAAGGAACAAGTGGAATGGTAAGTTCAAGGTATATTTAGAGACGAAACTTGGGATATTACTTAATAAGCAATTAATTATGTGTCACCATTGTTGTGTTTTTAAGATAACACAGCAACCTTACTCATCATCAAAAGAATGATTTGCTAGTTACCTATTGTAAACACATTACTTTTTAGTTATTTTTTGTAATGAATTGGCACAAGGTCACTAAGAACCACCACCTCCTGTTAATATTTTAGGACTAATAAGTAAACACTGGTTATTATGCCATAAAGCAATGGTGTTAATAGTCATTGCATTCAAATGAATTCAGTGAAAGGGATCTGTTTAAAAGGTCTTTGGGCAGGATCAGGCATTTTGCCCACTGATGGTCTACTGCAGGGACAGGTTGGTAAACTTTGTTGTTGTTTTTTCTCCCAGTGATCACAGAGCATAATCCTTGGAGTGAACCAAATTGTCAATGGAGTGTTCCTGCCCACACCTTTCTGGCTCCCTGTCAGGGGCTTCAGCTTTGTTGGTGTAGACATAATTGCTCTGGTTTGGTCCATTTTCAGCATGTGTGATGACTGGGAATCAGTTTGAATTTCTGATATCATGAAGTAGCTTAATGAATAAGTAACATCAAGCAATTTCAGCACTTCCTCTGGTCCTCAGCCAAGGAGCAGGAGAAGTGAAAAATGTCTAAGACTGCAACAGACCATCTCTAATTTGCTTCATCTTTTTTTACTGAAATCTTTTATTTGCCTTGTCTTACAGGGTTAGTGGAAAAACTCATGGCAGCCAAATCCACTGCCATGACTTTGTTACCAACATTCTCTCAATTGGCGCTTGAGGATGAAGCAAAGTTTTTTTAAATAATTGATGTAGTGCATCAGTGATAGTCTATCAATGTCTTTACACACACACACACACACACACACACACACACACACACACACACACACACACACACACACACACACACACACACACACACACACCTAAAGCAGAGAAAGTTGTTTTCCAATACCCTAAAGTAGCTTGCCCATTTATCAGAAAGTCAAAGAGAAACAGCTGGACTAAATAGGATCGTTTAACTTCCAATATGCCATTTGGGCATGAAGATCACACCAAATGGCTTATTTGACCTGCACCCAACCACAAGCGACTCTCTTTAGCTCACACCTGCCTGCTGCAAGACAATCAACACACACAATGCTTGGTTAGATTTGCAGTGACCTTTGAGAAACCTGAGGTAGCAGCTCATATAACATTGCCCCACACAGTCCTCTTTATGCATTTAGTGACAAACCTTGGGTTGTCCGGGTGGAATGGATGAAGGTCTGTTGATACCATGCACCATCAAGATGTCTTTCTGGTTATGACATACACCTATGAGTGAGTGACCTCCAGAAATGGATATCATTAACAGCCCTGCTCAGGTCTTGCAAACGGAAAGGCCATGCTTTCTTTTACTGAGTTAATCTCTAACTGTTATGCCTCTTTCCTACTACCTTCCTCTTTCCCCAGAATTATTCTCTTTGCTACCATGTCTTGGCTTCTTATGACACATGCAAGGTATGATTGGCTCAATCGGGTCTTTCTAGCTTCGGGTGAGAATTCAGACTTGATGGGGACAAACATCCACTCAGAGATGTTGTTGCTGCTGTTCTCCTCCGTTTCTTCTCTCCCATAGTTCTCTTATGCATCAATTGCTGAAAAGGTATCCTTAGGATTCTGACCATAAAGTCACTGTCCCCTTTCACTGCTGTTCCTTGTCTGTCATTAACCATTCTGTGAGTTATGTCAGCTACTAGCTGAGGGTTTTTCTTTTCTTCTGACTACAGGAAGCATCTTTTTGAAGTCTTCTTTGAAAACCTCTCCAGCTTAAAGCCTCAGGTCTTCCAGTTCATGCTCAGTTGTGGTTAGTCATGCAAACCTGTCCTTTACATGATCTTCAAATTCTGCATGAACGTAATTTAAATTACTGTGTATGGTGACATTACAGTTGTTTAGGTTTTTTCAGCTTTATTCTAAATATTGATATCAATGGTGCAGTGCTTGTGTCAATCCAGATCCATGACTGGGGGAGTGGACCCAGCCGAAGGTTAGGCAGAAGATAATTGGGTAAACACAATACTGTATCTCTCAATCAATTAGTTCTTCTTTAAATCTGATAACAATACTCACAGCAGGTAGGTACCCAGGCTCTTAAACTGCCCCTGAAGAAGCGTGTCTGTGCCCACACCAAGGAGTACTGAAAACAGAAACAACAGATTGAGCTCTTGTACAAATGTGTGTGCACAAACTGCTTCACATGCACGATCACAATAATGTTTACAATAACCTTGTAAACCAGTTTGAATTTCAGAATTGTGCTGACTGCTCATACCATGTCCAAGAAAAGTACGTTCAGCTCTACAGCTTGGGGAGGAACAAAGACAGTGTCACCAGCAATGAATGCATCACCTCCCAAAGCAAAGATATGAATCTCACCAGTGTCTTCCTCTCAGTCCAAAATGTAGGGGGAATAAAACCTTCTTTTTCTCCTCACCGTATCCTCTACATGACACTTGTTTTTGAATAACCCACCTTTCGGGAAATCTCAGAGGTTTCCTGGCCATTTTCTTCAGGGGAAAATGCAAGCAGGGCTGTGCATTATTTCTACATTTTTGTGTGTGGAATGGAACATTTGCTACCCAGGATGCACCTTGAAGGAGCAGAAGAGACATCTGATTATACAGGATTAATACAATTCCTGAACAGGATGGCCTATTTCCTGAACAGGATTCACCAAAAGCTGTACGGGATTTAGTTGTCTCTTATGCAAAAATAAAAAATAAAAATAAAAATAAAAAAACATGGGGAGGGAGAAAAGAAGACAAAACTAGACTGGAGAAGCCACAGAATCTCCCTGGTGTGAGTGGATGTAAGAGTTTTTGGCACCCCAAAGACTTGGAGAATTGCCAAGAACAAGAATTGCCGTGAGTGCTCATCACAGCTCAACATCAAACATCAGTACCATTATGGGGGAAACATGAGATTTCACACTAGCATTCACGGCAGCTGAAGTGCGCAAGAGGAACTCAAATCCCTAAAGTCTTTCTGTGAAATGGAGACGTTTAGAGAAATCTATTTTGGCAAAGAAGCAGGCACACTCTTGAATGTTCTGGTTGCCCAGCGCACTCACAAAAAGGGATTGTCTTTGGCCCCTGGGCTAGATGGGCAACATATATCAAATAAATACATATTATCTCACATTCTACCACTAGTGAGGGCAGGGTTGGAAAGAAAAGCTTTTAAAACAGAGGCTTCTACAAGACTCCACCAACCAAGACGAGATGTATCAGTGGCCCGTAGTCCATGTTGAAGGGTACCCCTCAACCAGTCATTCTGGGGTGCTCCTTTTCTGACCATATGGTAGCACTTGGTGAGATTTGAACATGGATTTCCCTGATCTTGCCCCTTACCTTTTTCTCACTCTAGAAAACTATCCCACCTAAGCCATGCGTTCTGTTCTTAGTCTGGCCCCAAGGAATATCAGAAGGATGGTGAAATTAACCATTTTCTTGGGCATAGCAATCAGTACTTTTAGGCCTGGTTCCTCAATGGTGACTTTCCATCGCAAAGGATGGTGGAAAGGCTAAAACCAATAAAAGGCCTGGGAGATTCCAAGCAGACATTCTGGTCCAGCTGTTCGCGCTGCAGCAGGAAGTCTAAAGCTGATACTTCACGTCCCTCTTGCTGCAGTTCGCGGCCCCGCTGGAGACCGGTTCGAAGGAACGTAACCTCACATCCTTGTGGGGTCAATCCGAGTTCACCCCGACCATGCCCCCTGAACTGCGCTCCAAGCGGGGTGAGAGATTCCCGTCCTGGAGATTGGGAATCTTTTCAATCCACTTCTCGATCCATGTTGAAAACCGATTTCAACACGGAGGCAAGTTCACCTCAGCTCGAGGAAGGACGTGAAGTAACCACCTAAGTGGGCTGGCCAGGCCTTCCCACAAACCCTCCACAGAGGAATCTTTGAACGTCTCCCAAGCAGACTGTTCCATTTTAAATAGCCTCAGCATTATAGGACAGTGCAGTGGCATAGCATTGGTTTCCAACAACCGGGGCACACTGGGCAAGGGAAGTACAGTGGTACCTCAACCTACGAATTTAATCCATTCCGAATGCATACTCTTAAGTCGAACTACTCTTAAGTCAGGGTACCTATCTAAAAAATCGAAAAACTACATTAAAATAAAAAATGAAAAAAATTGTAAGTCAAGCAGACCATATCTAAAATTTGTAAGGCGGCATTTAAAATGCCAACAGTTTTCCGCTCTTAAGTCGAGTTGCTCTTAAGTCGGGGTACCACTGCAATGTGGGGAGTGGGTCACATGCCCCCATGTATCATGGTGGTGGGGCAAAGGGTTATGCTGGGAGAAAGTCCCCCAGGGTGGCACCACGGAGCCGCCATGTAGCCACTTGAGGTCTATGCTGGCAGAGGGGGAGGAGCCGGTGCCCTTGGGCCATTTAGAATGAGATTGCCTGGAGGAGGAAGAGCAGTGGAAGAAGCAACTATAGGAGTAGTACACCCCTAAGAATTTTGCTCCTGGGGGAACTGCCTGTCTGGACCCTCCTAGACAAGGTCACTATGACAGCAGCTTGCCCCCATTTTAAAGACTGTGGAAGAAGCAGCTGCAGATATTTCACAAGAGAGAACAGAAAAGGATTGGCTTTCATTGAAAAGGATGCCAACAGGTCCTAAAAGGTGAGGTGAGGAAAGCTGAGAGTACTGAGAGGAAGCTTCCCAAATTTACAAGTGACCAGAAGATGAGAAGGACAACTAACACCACAGCAGGTCGAATCCTCATTTAAAAGGAAAATGACAAACTGGAAAATTAGGACAACATAAATAAGATGAAAGTTAACTTAGACAAAGTTCTGCATCTATATGGGGGGAAAAATACAACTGTCTAAAATCCTATTAGTTAAGCCAGCGGGTGTAACACAACTGAAGTACTGTAAATAAATCATAGGCAAATTGTTGCAAGTTAAGAAGTTAGTGCAGGCATATGCCTTTGTACACTAATTATTCATGCTGCCACTTGCAAATGCAAAACCACCCCCAGAGAAAGAGGGAGAAGAAGGAGATCACAAATACTGAGTTTCAATTTTAGCAGCAACCAGAGCATAAAACACTTAAAAGGCATGAAGGAAAGAGCTAGGGATTAAGCACTGTAATGAGCTTTGTCCTGGGTAGGCACCATTCAGAAGGTAAGCATGAGCTCTTCCAAGAAGTTTAAACGGCATTGCCTGGAACATTCCATCCTGCTCCCTGGTCCCTTTCAAGGTTGAATCCCTGAAGGGAGATCCTTCTTGGCTAGCTGTGCCATGAAACGCCTCGGCCACACGCTCTGAATACCCTCCTTGCCAGAATTCAGTCCCTGACATATACTGTATATAGGAAGCCATTCTGGGGCTGGGTCAAGTCCCGTTTTTGAACTCCAGTTCCTCAGAAGCTCCCAACCAGCATAGCTAGTTGTAGCTCTGGCCCAACTAAATTGTATTTTGTCCAGCCTCTGGAGCCATCATCTTCAAGACACTCAGCAAGTCAAAGCATTTTGGGACAAAACACATCAAATGGCAGAAATAATTGTTTGGTGCTGTGCAGCAAATGCTACCAATAATGACCAGGACTGCATGTTTTGTCTTCACAAAGGCATCCGTCAATGTTGGGTTATGGGGTTTGTTTGTTTGTTTGTTTGTTTGTTTGTTTGTTTGTACATTTCTGAACCACCTATTTCCCAGAAGGGAAATTTTCTTCTGTTTTGCTCTTATATGTTTAATCATATGTTTATTGTTTTAAATTGATCATGTTATTGTATAATTGCTTTAGGTTATACTTTATTGTCTCTATTGTGCCCTGATGATAATATTTTAACAAACAAGGAAAGGGGTGTTTACAGACTAAGGAATTAGAGACAATCACAATTCCCTTCTATATCAGAGCAGTGTTCACTAGGTATGCCATGCAGCTCTGTCTCTTAACTCTCCCTGCTAGAAGCAGTTCATCCCTACCTGTGCTAGGCCACACATAATTCTCCAGATTACTCAATTCATATCTGACACCCCTTTGTAATGGTAACAATTGCCAATGCAGATTAGAACCTTCCTTCCACTTTTGTTTGGGAGGGAAATTGTCACCCTTTTGTGAGTCTAAGGGCGTTTATACACGACCCCTAAGCTGAACCAGGTGACTCAGAGAGTCCCGGCCAACTCTCTGCTTTTACTAACCCCCTTTAGCAGCCTTTAGTTTAGCTGCTAGAGCTCAGGAACACATGGAGCTGCCTTACATTGGGTCAGACCATTGATCCAGCTAGCCCAGCATTACCAAATTTGATTTTGGGGGGGTTCAGGCAGTGGCTCTCCAGACTTTCCTCTTTTGTTTTTGCCTGGAATTTTTTGGTAAGCTCCAGAGGTCTTCCATGTAAGCACTCATCGAGGTCAGGCTTTTTTTTCCCCATGGAAACCATTTTCTCTGACTCCCCTCTTTATCTGTACCTTAGGGCAAGGACATAGCATGGCTACTGTCTTCCCCTTGTGACTCAGCCTGCATGGGCCCTTCCAGAGGCTGTATTGCTGAAGGAGGGAGCACTGCATTTGCCGCCCCTGAGCACTCTGCTACCTGAGGCCTCTACCTCACCCAGTCTAACGGTAGGTCTGCCCCTCCCATCTTTACCTCTGATTCTACTCCTGTGTTCATCACTAGGACAGCTAGATTGGCATGAAAGGGTGTTTTGTTCTGTTTAGCTCCTAGGCTGCTGCTTTATGCTTTGCATCTTTGATACAGGACTTGGAGAGAGCATTGAAAATGCCCAGGAAAGGATTTGTCCATTCTGGGGCACTTTACCCATGTGTCCTGTTCTCAGCAACTTCAGACGTGCTTTAATTTCCTCAATTCAGGCAGTACTGTTTTTGTTACTTTATGTGTCCAACCCTTTCACAAAGACTTAACAGAGTTATGAGTTAAAATGGAGGCATTAGGTTTGGTTGTTTGGTTTTGTTTGGTTTGTAATCCCTTTAATGGAAACTTCCCAAGTCACTTTAGGCAGCAAAGGGGATTTGCATTGGGTATTACTGTGGGGTCTCAGGTTCATCCTCAATGCTTTTGTTCACACGAAGCAGCAGAGTAAGAGCCTTTGTACACGACCCCTAAACTCCGCAGCAAATGGCTACCAGCTCCAGAGCTTACAATTGTTTCCCCACCAGCTCCAAAGTTTGCAGGAAATTAAGTGCGACCACGCCCACCTAAGCGCGTCCCAGCGCACTTTTCTTGTACCTGCTCTAGGAGGGTGAAAATCCCCAGGTCTGGATTTAATCTGGTGAGTGCGGGGTTCTCCTCGCTTCTGTTTTGTTTTTGTTTTTTTGCCTCCCGCCCCACTAAGAGAAGGGGCGGGAGGCAAAAAAAAACAAACAGAAGAGAAGGAATCAGGACAACGATGGGGCTCCGGGCAGCTTCGGAGGTGAGCCTGCATTTTTTCCTCTCTTTTTTCCTCCCTCCCCTCACGCAGACAGGAGCAAGGAAGTGCAGAGGGGTGCGGACGCAGAAAGAACAACGAACCCCCAAGATCCCTGGTCTGAATTTAAGTGGCCAGCGGATCTTAGGGGTCGTGTGAAAAGGCCCTAACTTTCTATTAAGTGGGTGGGAAATTAAGATGAAGCCATTCCTAGGGATGTCATCACGCCTTCTGCAAGAAGAAGTATCTCCACTTCTTCCTCCTTCTGAAGGCAGACTTGCTCCTCTTGGATTTTGCCCACCCTTGAATTCAAAAGAAACATTTCCAATGAAAGGTCGGGAACAGCACACATTAAGAGATAGGTGTTTAAAAAGGTAAAACACAAATCTGAGAACCAGTGGAGTATTGCAAATACAGTGCAAGGGTGCAGAGCCAGGCTTAAATAAGCTGTGTAGACAAAGCTGGTAGCAGGAAAGCCACAAACTCTTAAGCTTACCACAGGAAAACATAGGATATTAATTCTCACATTATTCTCACATTATTTCACATAGGATCCTCGTGGTGCAAGTGGTTAAGTACCTGTACTGCAGCTAAAACTCACGACCTGGGGTTCAATCCCAGGTAGCTAGCTCATGGACTCAAGGTTGGTAAAATGAGTAGCCAGCTTGCTGGGGGGGGGGGAGAAATGTGTAACCTGCATAATAAATTGTAAACCATCCAGAGACTGCTTGAAGTGCTATGGGGAGGTATATAAGCAGAACACTTTGCTTAAAGTAAACAATATAACAAAAGTTCATCCTCTCTACATATATTGAAAGTAAGAAGTTACAAGTAATGTAGTTGCCACTACAAAGTGAATATTTTTGGTAGCTGGGCATAACAGAGCTACATTTCAAAAGCAGTGATTACTCTACAACAAATAACATCTAATTTTCTAGATGCCATGGTTTCCTTCCGAGATTTTGCTAAATTTTGATTGAGGTTAGGAAAACATGGCATCTCTTTCCAAAACACAAGCAGAGGTGGAGGGCAAGGAGTTGTATTAAACCATGGTTCTTACCTGCTCCGGTGGAGATCCCCAACAACCGGCAAAAATATTCCAACACATTCCAGAATGTTACTTGACTCATGTTGACAAGAAAGCCTTTAGTCTTTAGGGTTTTTTGGGACACGCCAGTTCTTTGTATGTCTGTCCTGAGATGGCGCTGAGCCTCACAGCAAAGGGCCCATGACCTTGTCAAGGAAACATCATTCATACCTAGCAGAAAAACAGCAGATCCCACAAAATATACCCTCTTTCCACCCTGAACTAGTTAGTACTGCTTCTAAAGGGCTTTGCCAGCCCCCTTGCAACCACCCTTGTCCTGCAATACCTAGTGGGACAATTAATGATTACTGACCAGAATGGGGAATCGTTGCTTCAGGGCTTTTTTGATCCCGGCTGCATTTGCACAAAGGTATCAAAAGCATGCAGATCTTGTTGCTACAGAGCCCGCTTTGGTACAGATTAATTGCTATGGGTGGAAATCAGAGGCTTAAGGATTTGCCAGCTTCTTTTTTAGTTTTTATATACTGCCCAACCTGGCACATTTTATCGACATTAAATGACCAAAAGCAATCAATTGCCATCACAGGCTTTGCATTAAAAACCAATATATCAGCTAAAACCGAGTTTAAAGGTTGAAACACCAAACTGTTCAGAGCCAACAATAAAGTTTAAGCAGCACAAATAAAAATGAAGTATTGAATACCCAACAAAAGGGGAGGGTTAGATGGCTGCCATCTAAAAGCTGAGGATGCAGGTGGATCTCTCTTGAGATGGCAGTACAGTAGGACCCATGTATCCACTGATTCATTATCCACTGATTCAGTTATCCACGGTTGGCAGAGGGAAAAAAATTAAATAATTCAGCAGCCACAAAGCAAGCTATTGTCACAAACAGCAGCTGTAAAGCAAGCTATTGTCATAAATATAATCTGTAAAGCAAGCTACTGTCACAAACAGCAACCATAAAGCAAACTGCTGTCTCAAAACAGCAGTCATAAAGCAAGCTACTGTCAGGAAACAGCAGTTTGGGGGTGGGTGGGCAGGTGTTCTCTCTTATCCACAGTTTTCATTATCCACGCGGAAGGCCTAGAACCAATCCCCAGCGGATACCGGGGTCCTACTGTACAGAGAAGGCTGTTTCTCTGGTAGACACCCATTACACCTTTCTCTAAGGCCTCCTATTCCATCTGTTGGGACAGCTTCTCCATGTAAGAGTCTGGCAACACAAATGGAGAAAATGCACCAGAGACCATTCTATTTTTAAAAAGTCAAATACTTTTGCTTCAGTTCAAAGCTTGTGATTGCTTTGAACCAGTGCAGAAAGGAAAGACTAATGGAGCACCCTGAGACACACACACACACACACACACACACACACACACACACACACACACACACACACACACACACACACACACAGGGGGGGGGCTGCTTCAGCAAAGGACTTTCCCTTTGTCTCTTGCCTCATGAGAGAGGACCAAGAGAAAGTGTACACACACACACACACACACACACACACACACACACACACACAGAGAGAGAGAGAGAGAGAGAGAGAGAGAGACTGATGGATGTACAAGTAGCACCTGCAGGGCTGGTGCTAGGTTTTTTGCACCCTAGGCGAGGGGCAGTGGGGTGGGGCGGGGGGCGGGCAGGCGGGGGGCGGGGCGGTGGTGGGTGGGCAGGGGAGTGGGGGGGTTGGCGCAGATGTGCACGGGGCGGCGGGCGGGCAGCAGCGAGCAGCAATGGGCGGACGGCAACGGGCGGCTGGCAGGCGGGGGCGGGGCGGGGGCCAGCGGTGGGGGGGTGGCAGGGGCGGCAGGCTGACCACGCTCTCTCTCCATTTTGGCGCCCTAGGCAACTGCCTGGTTCGCCTTAATGGAAGCGCCGGCCCTGAGCATCTGTGCTCGGGTTTCACCGTGGAGGACCACTGTTTTGTCAGGTGCAGTCAGGTTGCCCCTTACTCAGGGCAACCCTATGAATGAGTGACCTCTAGCCTCTCTCACACTGCCTCCAAATCAGTACTTTCACCAAGTATTAATTTGATCCAAGCCGGATGCCATTGAGTCATGATGTAGTTATTTCACTCCCTAGTCTAAGGTCCTGGGGGACATCAGCCATCTGAGTCTTGGTGTCCTTGCTGTTGCATTGTGATTGCCGATACTGATCAGACACCTGAGAGGTCGTCCTCCTGGACACCATTATGGGCAGCTTACCTGCTCTCCTTATTTGCCTTGAATGTACCTCCTGTGGCTTGAGGATGGCCAATGAGCCTATGCATCTAATAAGAAAGGCCTGTGAGTGTACCCTGTTCCTTCCATACCTCTGCTATGGTTGTCAGATGGCTTATTCACAAAGGCATCACAGATAAGCTTGGAAGGGAGGTTATGTGAAGAGGCATCTTGCATGAGTTCCAATTAGCTGAGCCCTCTGGGAAGTGACTATAGATCCCCCTCAACACTTGCACAAGTCAGCTATAACCCCTTGTGTGCTCTACCTCTGCCATACCCATTCCCTGTCTCTCGTCTAGAGCATCGTGGTTACGGTATTTGCCTGACTGACAATGCACCATGAAATGTGTTCCTCTGCCCAAAAGACCATCCAGATGGACCTCAGCAGAAGAGACACTACAATAGCTTTAATGTATGGAAAGCCTACTGTCTTTTCAGTCACAGGAAAGCTCCCACTTGGTAGCCTTGAAAGCAAATTTGGTCTGGAATGAGAAAAATATTCTCTACCACCATTCCAAAGGAGTAGTGAAATATCCCTGATTTTTATGGGCTGGTATTCTAATGAAATCAGCACTCGGCCAGTTCCCCACTGGGATAACATTTCCCAGTGCCCATTCCCTTTGGTGAGAAAGCAGCTTGGTTGGAATCACAGCCTGGGCGAAATCTGGGCATTTTCCAACTACACAAATGGCCCATCAAACACCCCGCGGACACATACGTATACCTAAATCTGAAGATGAAGAAGGAAAGGCCAGAGGCAGAATATGTTTGGCCTGGGCTGAATGTATACTCAGTACCAGTTATGGCTTATTTGCAAAAGTCAGAAGGTCTTATCTATTATAGGGCAACAATTCCAGATGGGTGCCACAAAAATGAAATACAGTAAATAAATAAACAATTCATTTCTGCTTTGGCCTTAGACCATTAACCAAGTGATCTCAGTGGCAACTGGTACCCAAAGAGGCTGGTGGAGCAGAGGCCAAGCTAAACTATTCCTGTAGCAATGAATAGTTCCCAAAAAGATGTTTTGAGACTCAAGCTTCCAGAAATCCTGCTCTGCACAACTAACTAATCATAAAGGCTTCTGGGAGTTTTAGTTTGAGGATCCCAAGTTGAGAAGCACTGAGGATTCAGTGCCACCTGCAACCACAGCAGCAATCTGTCCACCTTGCACACTTTCCTCATCTGTGGTTCAAACCAGAGATATGACGCAAAGGCTGAAGATGAAAACGAAGCATCTCACAAAGAGAAAAACTCCCTTGGTAGGAACGTTGATTGCGACAAGTGGCAGGGCAAGTTGTTAAACTATAATTCACTGTTACTGTATTAAAAATGTCTCAAAATGTCTTGATTTTTCTCGTTTATCCCCTCCCATGCACCCAGTGGTGCATATATTAGTTTTCAACTACATTTTATATGAAATGGCATGTGTTTTGCTCAATTGCACACCAGCAGAAAAGAAAAAAGAAAAAAAGAAAAAAAGCCTGGCCTGCAATTGGAAAGATGTTAAGTAACTGAGCCATAAGAGCTGATATTCATTCTCGGCCTCTCACACATTTCTTTTCTTTCGTTGTATTTCCTTTAAAAAAAAATCCATTGGGCATCATTGCTTAGACTAGAGTGTAAGGTAAGTAGGGTAAAAGCCCCTTTCCATCTTATGCCATCCATTATGAGATAACAAAAAGCAACGTGTTCTGCTTATATACCGCCCTATACCACTTCAAGTAGTCTCTGGGTGGTTTACAGTTTTAGGGTGTTTATACACGACCCCTAAGCTGCGCTGCAAATGGCTCCCAGCTCCGGAGCTTAGAAATGTTTTCCCACCAGCTCCGGAGTTTGGAGACAATTAAGTGCGACCCCGCCCACTTTAGCGCGACCCAGCACTTTCCTTGTACCTTCTCTTTGGAGGTGATAAAAAATTAGATGCGGATAAGAGTGCCCGGCTCTCCTGGCTTGTCTGTTGTTTTTTTGCCTCCCGCCCCTTTAAGAGCTCCTTGAGATGGAAGCAGGAAGTAATGGGGCTCCTGGCAAGTTCGACCGCACCGGCAGGTTAGTAAAGGCTTCTTTTGTCCTTTTTTTTGCCTCCCCCCCTCACGCCGACAGGAGCAGGAAGTGCTGAGGGGTGGGGACGCAGGAACAAAACGAACCCCCAAGATCTCTGGTCCGAATTTAAGGGACCAGCGGATCTTAGGGGGTCGTGTGAAAAGGCCCTGAATTACAGTAATGCAGGCTACACATTGCCCCCCCCAGCAAGCTGGGTACTCATTTTACCAATCTCAGAAGGATGGAAGGCTGAGTGAACCTTGAGCCTGCTACCTGGGATTAAACCCCAGGTCATGAGCACAGTTTTACCTGCAGTACAGGCATTTAACCACTGCGCCACTGGGCTCCTCTTTCCCTGTTTTTGCTTTCATTCACAGTAAAAATGTTAAATATTCAAAATGTTGAAAATCTTGATGAGTTCAAAAGCTCTTTGACACACACGCACAATAAAAATACCACTTCACAGTAGTCTCTGGGTTGTTTACACTTTTAATTACAGTAATGAAGGCTACACATTGCCCCCCCTCCTCCAGCAAGCTGGGTACTCACTTTACCGACCTGGGAAGGATGGAAAGCTGAGTGAACCTTGAGCCAGACTACCTGGGATTGAACCCAGGTCGTGAGCACAGTTTTACTTGCAGTACAGGCATTTAACCACTGCGCCACGGGGCTCCTCTTTCCCTGTTTTTGCTTTTATTCACGGTAAAAATGTTAAATATTCAAAATGTTGAAAATCTTGATGAGTTCAAAAGCGCTTTGACACACACGCACACGCACGCACGCACGCACGCACACACACAGAGAGAGGGGGGGCGGGGAGAGGGAAGAGGCGGGTTCGGCCCCGGACGCGACGCCTCCCGCCCCTCCGCTCTTTAGGAAGGGCGGCGGGGCCATGGAGTCGGCGGCGGCGGCGGGCGTGGAAGGGGGGGTCCCTGGACCACCTGCCCGGCCGCGGGTGCTGATCGTGGGCGCCGGGTTGGCGGGCCTGGGCGCCGCTCAGCGGCTCCTCTTCCTCCTCCCGCACAGCCGCCGGAGCTGCTTCGACCTGCGCTTGCTGGAAGCCTCCGGGCGGGTCGGTGGCCGCATCCGCTCCGGGAAGCTCAGTAAGGCTGGCGGCCGAGGGTGGGGGTGGGGGGGGTAAGGGGTGGGGTGGGGACCCTTCGGAGCCTCGGCGGGGCTGGAGGGGAAGAAAAGGGGGTTTGCTGGTGTCGCGCTCCTCCGACCTCCTGCACAGGCGAGGGGGCGCGCAATCGGCACCCCAATTTAGCGGGCAGGGGGCAGGCCGAGCATCGCCGATGGCTCTCTTCCCCCCCCTTTTTTTCCAGCAGGCGATCAGGTGGTGGAGATGGGCGCCCACTGGATCCACGGGCCGTCCAGCGGCAACCCTGTCTTCCGCCTGGCCGCCGAGTACGGCTTGCTGGACGGCGAGGCGCTGTCGGAGGCCAACCAGCGGGTGGAAGCGGGCGGGCACCCGGCGGGGCCCTCGGTCTGTTATTCCAGCCGGGGACAGCGGCTGCCTGCGGGCCTGGTGGACGCCGTGGGGCTCCTCTTCTCCAGCCTCTTGGAAGAGGCGCGCCAGTTCGTGCGCGCCGACCGGGTGCCGGTGCCCAGCGTGGGCCAGTACCTGAAAGAGGCCATCGCCCAGCGCCTGAGAGACGGGCCCGAAGAGGAAGAGGAGGAGGAAGAGGAAGAGGAGGCGAAGCGCCTGAAACTCGCCCTCCTCAGCATGTATTTCAAGTTGGAGTGCTGCGTGAGCGGCACTCACAGCATGGACCTGGTGGCGCTGGGACCCTTCGGAGAGTACGCCATGCTGCCTGGCCTGGACTGCACCTTCCCCAAGTGAGTGTCCGCCTCTCAGCCACCACCACCCCACACTTGGCAAAGGAATCCCAGCTTGCCCAAACCCAGGTGCCTTCACCGACACTGCCCTTGCCAGGTCCTCAAGACATTTCCAGTGGATGGGCAGGCTGGGCAGGTGTGAATGGTTTGGGATCTTCTTTGCACAGTGCATGATTCACCCTTGCCTTCTGACCCACCCTGACCTCTGCCTGCACCATCGGTGAGCTCTTTCTGGGGCATCCTGCATGGATTTATCTCTCTCTCTCTCTTTTCCTCCTGTGCTCTTCCTTCCTTTCTGGGGTGAGCATTTTCTTCCGGCAGCTGGGAGACAGCCTCAATCAAATTTGGAGGAGCAGGGAGTGAATCTGTGATGAGGCAGGGTGGGGAATGGGCTACCTAACTTTTGTTTCTCTCCCCACCACCGCCACCTTCTTAGTGGTTATGGAGGCCTCACAGACCGCATATCGGCGTCTCTGCCCAAAGGGACGATACTGTTTGATAAGCCGGTGAGGACCATTCGCTGGGGACGTGCCTGCCTGGAAGAGACGACGGGCCGCTCCTTCCCAGTGCAGGTAGAATGCGAAGACGGAGAGATGCTCTTAGCAGACCATGTCATCGTCACAGTGCCTTTAGGTGAATCACAGTGGCAGCCTGAGTTTTCCCCCTCCTCCTCTTTTCACTCTGGGTGGTGATCTTTGACCGTAATAAAACAATACATATATATTATTCCCTGTCTAACTAGCTCCTTGCTAAGCATTCCCCACCCACACCGCCAACTTTACAACACAGCCTCTGATCTCCGGTCATTACTGTGTGCTGATAGGCTTGGAGGTAGTGGGCTAGCACCATCGATTAAAAAAATGGGTTGGGGATGTGCAGCTTGCTTTTAAGGTGTGCTGTGTTCCAGGAAGTGGTGGTACAGTAGATGTACAGTGGTCCCCTGCCCTTTCGCAGTTCATATACAGTACTGCGGTCCCACTATATTGCGGGATCACAGTGTTTGAAAAAAGGCCCCCTGGGGTAAGGAGGGAAAGGCCTGTTTCAGGCCTTGCGTGCTTACCCCAGGACTGGCGCTGCCCCAAACGGGCCTGCGAGGGCCTTCCTGGCCCTTCTGGAGGGCCCAAAAGGGGCTCCCTGCAAACCAGAAGTCATTTCCGGATTGCCAAAAATCATTTCTGAAGCCTCTAGAAGTCACTTCCAGTTCACAGGGAGGCCTTCCAGAGGCCTGGGAAGGCCCTCACAGGCCTGTTTGGGGCAGCGCCAGGCTGGGGGTAAGTACAAGAGCCCCCAGTTAGGCCCACCAGGCCCGACCCGACGTGCATCCGCATATCGCAGATTTTCAATTATCACGGGTTGGGTCCGGTCTGTAACCCCCGCAATAGGCGGTGGGGGGGGGCTCACTGTAATTCTCATTCCTTTTGTACCTTTTTCTAAAAAAAAACAAAATATTGACTCTTGTCCCTGTGCCACTGAAATTAGTTGGTACCAGGAGGCTTCCAGGAGTGGAATCCACTTTCAAAACAAAGTTGGATAACCTGCATGGGAATCAATTGCCTGGACATTAAAACTTGGCTGCGTGGGAGGGGTATAGCCCCAAGGGTTTTCCAGAGGGGTCACTCTGGAATTTGCACACCCCAAATGATTCATTGTGGAAATTAGGAGTCATGGGAGGAGCGTGCCTCCTGCTCCTGATCTGAGCAAGGAAACACCAGATTATTATTTCAGAGTGAGACTTATTTCTTCCTTTCTCCTCACTCCCTTGCTCACTGCCTGTTCTAGGCACTGGGCCAATGGAAAATGGACTGGGGCACTTTCCCCTTCAACTGCAGCTTCTATGGATTGGTCTGAAGTCTTTTGGAGTGAGCCAGAGGTTGGAAGTTCAATTCTCCACTATGTCTCCCTAACAGGAGCTGGACTCCATCGGGTCCTTTCCAGCCATTCCGTTCTAAGATGAAGATCATTATTTGTGCAACCCGCCCAAGAAACAGTCGTCCGAATTCTCTGTTCACGTCCTGATCTGTTTTGTGTTGTGTCATTTCGTTACCTCTAGGTTTCCTCAAAGCACACCAGGAGACCTTCTTTTCCCCTCTACTTCCAACCCGGAAGATGGCAGCAATAAAACACCTCGGTTTTGGGACCAACAATAAAATCTTTGTGGAATTTGAACAGCCGTTCTGGGAGCCAGATTGTGAAATGATTGAAGTGGTGTGGGTGGATGAATCTCCTCTGGCTGAGCCAGCTGCTGATTTGCAGGCTAGCTGGTTTCAAAAAATCCCCGGCTTCATTGTTCTCCAACCACCTGAAAGGTACGCAAGAAGGACGGGCTGAAATGGGTTGTGGAATAGGCCCTTCTGGAATGGCTGTTGTCTGAGTCGAGGATCCACCCGACACATAGATGTATGGGCTGTGACCCAAGATAGATCATAATACAGTACCTAGTCTATACCATAACCCTGGGTCATGGTTTTATCTTATTTTAATGATATAAAGTCAGCTTAGTGGAGTATGTAATTTATGAACATGTAAGTAAGCGTTGATCTATCATGATTTTAATGGAAGACTGTATGACTTTGTACTTATTTCAAATTGTATTTATTTATTGCAAATTCTTTGATGTTTTTTGGTTTTTGGCAATAATAAGGCTACTACTACCCATCAGCAAGTTCAGCTTCGTCTGATACCTCCATGCTGCAGCAGGGGTGGGGTTAGGGTTAGGGTTAGGGCAGACCAACGGAATCTTCTAGGGCAGACGCATCTGAATCTTTTAGGGCAGAGGCATGACTTTCCAGTCATATGAGAGGGCAGCTACACATCTATGCACCCCCTTTCATCACACACCTGTGTTCTCACCCAGCCTTGCTCTTGCCAGGGAGGAGGTCCAGAAGTCTATGTTGAAATACCGGTACCTCGCTTTTTAAATTATTTTCAGAGAGTAGCACTGACGGCCAATGTGACTGAGATGGAAGAGCCAGTTTTAGCTCTCAACTGAGTCGTGGCATTTACTGATCTATCTCGGGCCATATACCCTTTCTCTGTCTGACCTGTCTCACAGGGAGGCTGCAAGAAAGTTGGGGAGTTGGAGAGCCATGTGTTTTGCAGTGAGCTGTCCAGAGGGAATCACCATCTTTGGGGAGCAAGGCATCTAGAGGGCTGGCATAGTCTAGTGATTGCTTCTTATATGGCCTCACTTGATGGTGGGCCTAGGTGTTATGGGTGGTGTTTTCTCTTCCAATTACTGATGTTTTTACTTGGAAGTGTCCTCCATCTGTTACCATCAAAAGCAGACTGGGAAAGCCATGGCTGTCTTCTGACTCAGGAATGTGACTTGTTCTTAATAATCAGGCCTTATGCTTGCTTCTCACCCCCCCCTTTCTCCCTGCATTTCCATCAGGCACAAAATTTAGGAAGAGTTCAGCTGCCTGTCTGAGCAGCCAAAGAGTTCTCCAGACCATCTGATATCACTGGCCATTTTGTGAGGCAAAGTGTATCTAAAGCCTGGAAGATTACCAAGGCCACCACTTTTTTTAAGAGTGGGAAGACGGTGCAGCAACTTAGCAAGGAGTGGTGGCATCACACTCAGTCACTCTGTTACGTGCAGTGGCTCGTCCATGATACCTGTAAACTTTCCAAATTGGCTTTTTATCCTGTCTAAAACTGTTGATTTTTCTAACCTGTCAGCAATGTGTGAAGCTTTAATTCTGCACATCTATCTAATTATCAGAGAGAATGGGGATTACTCCACTGTCTTGATAAGAAGGGCTGACAGCCTCTGGAGGCTTTACATTATGCACATGAAGTGCTTGCTATTAGGACAAATGTATGTGTATGACTGTGGACAAACACCATTCTCTGTCTAGGAATGGACATAAATTGACTGGAATCTTACTGTGCAGTAAAATCTTGCTCCTATTGTCCTTTCACCATACAGGTATGGGTATATCCTCTGTGGCTTCATTGCTGGGAAAGAAGCTGAATTCCTGGAAACTCTCTCAGATACTGAAGTTCTCATGGCCTTAACACAGTTATTCCGAACAGCAACAGGTAGGTGTCTCTTTTAAACCCGTTTGCATACCGGGAGTCCCTGGGTGTATATAAGAATTCATTCAGAGATCTAAGATTACTGACTAGAATTGTCTAGAATGTCTGTAATTCTGCTGATCTCTGGAAGGAAGAGATTTGCTAGCTTCCCTACTTTGCCTTCCTTGGAAGTAGGCAGTTTGTGTTTAAGAGTAAATTCTTTCCTAAGAATGCAGACTTCAAAGGAGTGGACATGGGAGTTTGATCATGGGATTGATCACCATAACATAGTGGTGATGAACTTTGGCACTCCAGATGTTTTGGGCCACAACTCCCACAGTCCTTTGTCATTAGTAATACAGGCTTGGAACTCTGAAATGTGTGGTCCAAAACATCTGGCATGCCAAAGGCTTGCCACTAGAGATGGGCACAAAACAAAAAACGAAATGCAGGGGTTTTTTTTTTTTGGTAATGAATTACTTCGTTACCTGTCCTGATGAAATGGTAGGACATGTTTCGTTTCGTGATGAAATGCCATTTTCCCCTCTAGTATGAAATAATTTGTGCTAGAGGAAATGGCAGGGGAGCAATTCTAGGTAAGCCCTCCAAATTTGGAAGGGTTTGGGGGTTAGGGGGCTGAGTTGTTAACGTCCAAAAGGGGTGCCCCTAGGAAAAATGATTTCTAATTGGATTTGGAAGCCAAGCCACGAGGAAGTGATTAGCGCCGCCATGGCTTGGCTTCCGTTCCAAATCCAATTCGAAAGAATTTTACCTAGAATTGCTTTAAGGAGCTAACCCTGGCACTTTGGTGACAAAACATGCTTGGGATCAATATTTTCTAGTGCATAACCTAGGCATGTTTCGGCACCAAACTGACAAGGTTAGCTTCCTAAAGCGATTCTAGGTGAGCATCTGAAATTTAGAAAGCTTTGGGGTTCATGAGGCTGAGCTATGAAGCTTCAAAGGGGATGCCCATAGGAAAAAAATCTTTCTGATTGAAATTGGAAGCCAAGCCATGGCAGCGCTAATCGCTCGTTCACAGCTTGGCTTCAGAAGTTCCGAATCCAATTAGAAAGATTTTTTTTCCTAGGGGTACCCCCTTTGGACCTTAATAACTCAGCCCCTCCCCCCCAAACCCTTCCAAATTTGGGGTGTTTTCAGGGAAGAGCTTGAGGAAGCTCCCCTACCATTTTGTCCTTTAGGACCCAGGGTTGCATACCATCATTTTGCTTTGTTCTATAAAGAAACTACTTTAAAAATTAATTACAAACTAAACGAAATGAAACTACTAAAGAAACCAAATGCTATTTTTCCATTTTGTGCCCATCTCTATTTGCTGCTACTGTACAAGATGGACTGCTTTCATACTTAATGGTCCTCAGGTACACCAGTGCAACTTTACTGGTGCTCCGTAAACTCAGGCATGGATTATTTTCACTCACAAAGCTGCCAGGTCAGTGGTCAAATCCAATTTCCTGCATTATAGCACAATCGTCTAATCGTGAGGGCCTCAAATTTCTTTAAATAGTCAAAACTCTAGAACAGCTGTCTCAACATCTGTGGGAAAAGGTTTAGCCAATTAATTTCACAAGGAGAGGTTCATAGACTTCATAAAACCAGTTTAGTTCAGCTTTATCTTACCATTTCTGGAGTTCCTGTGGAAATCAGCCCAAGAGCTGTGCATAGAGTTGTTGTTTCACAACTGGAATCCTGTTGCTTAGCACAGTAAGTCACCAATAAAAGATAGGCCAATTGAATCTTTGGAACTTAGGGAAGATTTGACTCATCAGATCCCCACTGATCCAGTGGGTCTGCTCTAGTTGTGAATTACTAGTGGATTTCAGCTCGTGTGGCTGGCGTATTTGGCTTGAAGCGTCGACGATGGGCAAAATCCTCACTTGCTCTTGTGCCTTTGGGCCAGGAAACCCACAGCTTGACCCTCCGAAAAAGATCCTGAGATCAACATGGCACAGTGAGCCCTACACGAAAGGCTCCTACAGCTACGTGGCCGTGGGCAGCAGTGGAGACGACATTGATGCTCTTGCTCAGCCCCTTCCTGAGGAACCACGGGATTCCAAGGTAACTTGTTCCGGTTTCTTGATTGTAGTGGAGCTTGTTTTTCAGTTCCTGTAAATTGTGGCAAACCTGTTATATCCATGGTGCACTGGCTGAATGCATCAACTCTTCTACTCCTCCACTCTTGGCTTTCTTAGACTTGAGCAAATTTGTCTTCCTGTGATCAAGGCTAGGCTCATCCTGTGTTGTTGTTTTTCTCATTGCAGCCACTCCAAGTTCTTTTTGCAGGAGAAGCCACACACCGCACCTTCTATTCTACCACCCATGGGGCCTTGTTGTCTGGC
Organism: Phrynocephalus forsythii; assembly: GCA_029282475.1. Classification (NCBI taxonomy): domain Eukaryota; kingdom Metazoa; phylum Chordata; class Lepidosauria; order Squamata; family Agamidae; genus Phrynocephalus; species Phrynocephalus forsythii. The sequence continues at coordinate 123,701,666 of JAPFRF010000008.1, read as the reverse complement.
TGGAGGGAAGCAGATCGTCTCATCCACCTCTATGATTTACCTGAATCCCCACATGCTGTGCTATAACGCGACGGAAGGAGATGAGAGGAGCTTGTTTCCTTCCTGATTATTGCTTCAACAGAGTGATTTAAAAATCATAACTCACTATAATTCTCCAGATGACTAATTCAAAACTTGGGACCTTTCTTGAGCTCATGATTGAGGGGAGGTGTTGAAAGACACCAAAGGATGCTTGCTGCTAACACCCTGCAGAGCAAGAAAGAATATTCAGTATAAATAATAAACTTGTTTCTAGGAACCTCCTTGTCTACCTCTTCTGGTCCTGGAATATGAACTTTCTGCCCTGGAGAACTAAGCATACAGATTTGATCTGAACCTTTCAACTCACTTTTTAAAAGACATAGCTGAAAATCGAATTTTATTATTGGACTTTGCACAGCTGTGCATGGGTTTTGGAAGAGGGACCCCTTCACTCCCTGGCCCTCACAGGTTCTCTGAGAAGTACAGTATTTTTCCAGGTATATGACTATATTTTTGTCTAAAGTTGTTAGACTACAAATTGAGGGTGGTTTTATACAAACTAGTAAACTGAGGAGAGAACGTGTGCAGTTCTGAAATTGTCATTTTGGGTTGGTAAAGAGGGAGGGGGTGTCTTATACATGGTGACGTCTTATAGACTGAAAACTACAGTAGCTATAGTAGTCATCACATTCCATGGGCCACTGTGTGCTTTCATGTTTTGAGCACAAATAACTTGTGAGCATGCCAGGGGAGGGGCATGATGAAGTCAAGATTTTACCAATTGTACTGTATCAAGGACAATCCACATTTTCCCTTCCTATTGCTTTTCCTATTGCTTTTACTAAACAGAGTATGGACAGCTTCCTTTAGCAGAAGTCCACACACTTTAGTGAACAATGGAAAGAACAGCCAAGTCTTGAGATGAGAACCTTGTCCCCTCTTATTTGTCCGTTTTACTACCGGAAAATGCTAGTTACTATAAAATGGAAATGATTTGTCATATTAACGTTCCATTTATCGCCTAGTCGTGCATTCTTCTTCCAAACACTGAGGGACAGCACTTTCGGAAGTTAGCTTGATATTTGGACTGTGTGATCCAATCTGCCAATCCAAAACATTTTGTATTAATTGCTCAGGGAGCTACAAAGGACTGTTCTTCTATTCAAGTTTTAGAGTCTTAACTCTAAAGTCCTAAATTCCACTTGCGCTAGAGGGGGGAATTATTTCTGCATCAGCCTCTTACGAAAATAGGTAGCAAATGAGCAGAGGAGACATGATTGGTTTTTCAGCCAGTCCAGTGTTAACCTGATTCAAGCAATGGAATGCTTGTTACCAAGTTTCCCTCTAAGGGCCTTTTCACACGACCCCTAAGATCCGCTGGTCCCTTAAATTCGGACCAGAGATCTTGGGGGTTCGTTTCTGTTCCTGTGTCCCCACCCCTTAGCACTTCGTGCTCCTGTCTGCGTGAGGGGGGGGAGGGGAAAAAAGGACAAAAGAAGCCTTTACTAACCTGCCGGTGCCGGTTGGAGCCCCGTTACTTCCTGGTTCCTTCTCAAGGGGCTCTTAAAGGGGCAGGAGGCAAAAAAACAACAGACAAGCGAGGAGAGCCCAGCACTCTTATCCGCATCAAATATTTTTCACCTCCAGAGAGAAGGTACAAGAAAAGTGCGCTGGGTGGCGCTAAAGTGGGCGGGGTCGCACTTAATTGTCTGTAAACTCCGGAGCTGGTGGGGAAACATTTCTAAGCTCCGGAGCTGGGAGCCATTTGCAGCGCAGCTTAGGGGTCATGTATAAACGCCCTAAGATACACACATGCATGTCTCTGCCCTCCTCCACACAGGGCTCCCCCACACACACACACACCATGCCTATTTGTTTTGGTCACAATGGAACCCACCCAGAGGGGAGTGTGCATTACGTGTATCCAGACAGAGCTCTGCACAACGAGGCCAAAACTTAGAGGACATATTGCTGATCACGACATTTTCCGCTGTGGTGGAGGAAAGGGTGGGGCTATGTTCAGATGTCACAATAATACACAGTTTATTGTGAGGAGAATTTGACAACATGATTCTTTAGGACAGTGGTTCTCAGCCTGTGGGTCCCCTGATGTTCCTGGACTGCAACTCCCAGAAGCCCCCACCATTTACTGTGCTGGAAGGGGTTTCTGGGAATTGCAGTCCAGGAACATCTGGGGACCCACAGGTTGAGAACCACTGCTTTAGGACTTCAGTTCAGCTTGGCAGACTGGGTGGGGGATTCTGGGAGCTGTGTTTGCCATCCTCTTTTCCTCCTCTAACCCAATCACAAAAAGTTTTAGAAGCTCTGCTCCCATTTTGGGTTAACGGCATCCATGGTAGATGGTGCTTCATCTAAAATTGCTTTCTTGGAACAAACCAACATCAGTGTTGATGTTTTACCAAGTTGGCTTGTTTCAGATAAACCACATTCGGGGGATGGCTCGGGTGACAAATATTGTAGCAAAACACAAGCATGAGCTTAGGATCTCACCACCATGCCAAAGGATGGAGGGCATGTGAGCCCAGTGGAGGGAGGCTAAGTTCATTCTCTTCACATGCCATGTGTGTGTGTGTGTGTGTGTGTGTGTGTGTGTGTGTGTGTGTGTGTGTGTGTGTGTGTGTGTGTGTGTGTGTGTGTGTGTGTTGTGTGACTGACACTTCGTGACCCCATGTCCTTGGAGTTTTCTTGGCAGGAACACTGGAGTAGCTTGCCAGTTCCTACTCTAGGTGCCTACAGCACCTGGTATTCCCTGATGGTCTCCCATCCAAGTACAGTGGACCCTTGTATAACAAACAGTTTGTATAACATAAAATCTGTACAACATAAAAATTCCAGAGATAGGGGAAATTTGCCAACATAATCCTTCAAATCCATACAACATAAAAATGGGATTACTCCGTTTTCAATGCATTCCTATGGGAAATTTGTATAAAGGAAAATTTGCTTAACATAATTTCATTTGGAACGAATTAATTCCTTTATACAAGGTACCACTGTACTAACCAGGGCCGACCCTGCTTAGCTTCCGAAATCAGGCAAGATCGGATGTGCTCAGGGCATCTAGTCGCATGTCATCGATTTGCATAATTGGCAAGCAGTCAAAAAGTATTGCGAGGGCAACAAGGAAAAACAAGAGGGTAGAAGTGCTGATAGTTTTTGGCACAACTGAGACTCTCAAACCATTTCTATGGCTGTAATGATTGTGTAAAACCCACAAATGTTTCTGGTCTGTCTAATTATATATACTTTTTTGTTGCTTCAGTTGTGTGTGGTTTGTTTCATTTTCTTGACTAATGTCTTCATGTCCCCTGAAGTCAGACTTGACAGTAAAGGTCATGTTTATTTCCTCCAATTAACTTCTTTTGCCTGTTACAGAAAGATTTTCTCTGAGACATGTACCTTGGCAGCCAGACTGAGAAATTAAGCCACTATTTGCTTTGCAGTGACTGATCACAAAGCAAAGTACATTTCCCACTACTTGGGGGAGTACCTCTTCTAAAAATGTGCTAAGTGGCTTAACTCTCTCCAATACATAAACTTCATTCCTATTATAACAGCAACATCCCATGGTTCTTATAGGGTGTTTATACACGACCCCTAAACTCCGGGGCAAATGACTCCCAGCTCCGGAGCTTAAAAATGTTTCCCCACCAGCTCTGGAGTTTACAGGAAATTAAGTGCAGCCACGCCCACTTTATCACGTCCGAGCGCACCTTTCAAGTACATGCTCTTCCGCGGTGAAAATTGCTTGATGCGGTGTAAGGATAGTGAGTGCGGGGCTCTCCTCGCTTCTGTTTGTTGTTGTTTTGACTCCCACCCCTTTAAGAGCTACTTTACAGTAGCTCTTACAGAGACAGGAATGTTGCCGGCAAGAACGGAGGCAGAACGGAGGTGAGCCACGATCTTTTCTTCCTTTTTTTCTCCCTCCCCTCACGCAGCCAGCAGCCAGGGTGGGGACACAGGAAGAGCGACAAGCCCCTTAGATCTCTGGTCCTAATTTAAGGGGCCAGCGGATCTTAGGGGTCATGTAAAAAGGTCCATAGTCAGTCTATTTCCTCCTCTCCATGCTTTGATTTCATTTCATAAACAGATGAGGACACATCATCCACATCCCAAGAATGTACAGTTCTTACTGTTCAAGTTGACAGATGGAAAATATTGAGAAAATCTAGAAGATAGAAGGAGACAATCATCACAACAAGTCTTTGCACTATGTTCTGCCACTATTTCAAAAAGTTTGCATGAACTATACTGTACATGCAAAAAACTCTAGAAGCTAAAATACTCTTTGGAAGAGGTGGGAAATACAAGAATAACGCCGAACATCTATCTTAAACTTCCAGCTGTTCAAAACACTTCAAATGCACTGTAAAATTATAATCCCTTGCAAAAAAAATCATCTTAAATCTTCAATTATTTCCAGCATCCAACCAAATTTAAAATTGTACTGCATAGGGGCACCTTTTCATGTATGATCCAAATCCGTGAAAATGTCCTAGATGGTTGCTTAAAGTATATATAAAATTGAACTCATGATCAAATGCAAGGGGTAACTGGGACGTTAAATATTTGCAGAGTTAAGTTTGCCCTGCAGTTTCACAAAATGAAGAAGTTAAGTCACTAGTAAATGTCAGCAGGAATCAATAGGTTGCATTTTCCTTGCAGCTTTCAGGAGAGAATAATCTCTTTTTGGAGGTACTGTATGTGTTCATTGCATGAATAGGTCTTCTTCAATCCTAAATAATAAAACCAAAGGTTCTCAGTGTGGTGTAGTTGGTCAGTGAGATGGACTGGGGTATTAGGTTTGAATCCCTGCTCAGCCATGGAACTGGGAGAGCGGAACTGGTAAAACCACTCCTTAAATTTTTAAACTAAAAGGCTTGTTGTGGTCACCATAAGATGGTTCTGCTATCCACACAACACAAAAAGCAATTCCACAGCATGATTATTTAATTATGAATTGTCAATTAATTCTGACTTTTTGGTGACTCTAGAATTTTTATATGTAGAATACTCTGAAGAGGCTTTCGTTCTGGTTGTGCTCCGAGACTACACACGCTGCTTGTAACCCTAACAGCCAGGTGTGTTGTCATTATTAAATTGAGTTAACAACAACACGAAAACTCTTAGAACTGTAGAGGTGGAAGGGACTTTGTAGTGTAGGTCTAGTCCAGCCCCTGTCAAGAAGGCACAGTTTTAATTAACTTCCTTATACAGTTCAGTTTTAATTAACTATTTTGTAGGTGAAACATTCCTTCAATTTTCAGGGCCCCAAATGATTAAGGGCTCACAGGTCATAGCTGCCATCTTGAATTGTGTATTTGAGGTGTGGGTGGGATTAGAGATGTACACTTTCTGGAAATTTTGAAAACATGGTGGCAGGGCAGAGACAGGTTTTTTTCATTTTTTCTGAAGTTATTGGAAATGTTACATCTCTAGATGTGATACTGTATATGTATACTATTAAGATATTCTGTTAGAGACAATGCAATTGCAACTACTGTGGATATAAAAAGTTTACACACCCCTGTTAAATGTCAGGTGTCTGTGATGTAAATAAATGAGGAAACGATAAATCATTTCAGAACTTTTCCCACTTTTAATGAGACCTATGAACTGTACAACTCAGTTGAACCACAGACTGAAATATTTTAGGGGGCAGCCCAGCCATCTTTTAAATTCTTGAGGCTGATCCGACCTACTCAGGGGCAGAGAACAGAATGCAGCAGGCTTTCAACATAAAGCACTTGTTGCACTAATTACCCCTCCAAGATATGTGTGTGTTGCGTTGGTAGTCCTGACCTACGCTCTGTGACCCCATGTCCATGGAGTTTTCTTGGCAAGAATACTGGAGTGGTTTGCCAGTACCTACTCCAGGGACCTACAGCATCTGGTATTCCCTGGTGGTCTCCCATCCAAGTACTAACCAGGGCCGACCCTGCTTAGCTTCTGAAATCAGGCGAGATCGGGGGTGCTTTGGCCTTCGGGCAGGCATGTCCAAACTTCGGCCTTCCTGATGTTTTGGACCACAACTCCCAGCATTCTAAGCTTAGATTGCCAATGGCAAAGGACTATTGGAATTGTGCTCCAAAACATCTGGAGGGCCAAAGTTTGTAGGCTTCTTGCCTCTAAAAACCCTGTCAGTCAGTTCCTGGGTTGTTTGCAATCCAAGCTACCTAGAGAAACGGTGTCACAGGAAATCCTGGTTTGCGCTACCTTCTGGTAATGCACTACCGTTTAAGGGCGTTTATACACGACCCCTAAGCTCTGCTGCAAATGGCTGCAAGCTCCGGAGATTTAAAATGTTTCCCCACCAGCTCTGGAGTTTGCAGACAATTAAGTGCGACCCCGCCCACTTTAGTGCGACCCAGCGCACTTTTCTTGTACCTGCTCTTGGGAGGTGAAAAATATTTGATGCTCATGTGCTGGGCTCTCCTCGCTTCTTTTTGTTTTTGTTTTTTGCCTCCCGCCCCTTTAAGAGGAACCAGGAAGTAACCGGGGCTCCCCCAGCAGCGTCCACCAACACCGGGAGGTAAGGTTTTATTCTTTTGTCCCTTTTTTCCTCCCTCCCCTCACGCAGCCAGCAGCCAGGAAGTACAGAGGGGTGGAGACACAGAAGAGCGACAAACCCCTAAGATCTCTGGTCCGAATTTAAGGGGCCAGCGGATCTTAGGGGTCGTGTAAAAAGGCCCTAAGTTGCAGTATCACTGGAAGACTCGGAGGGCTTTTTCCTTGCTTATATACAGTATTTACATCGCCTCGGCAGTGACGGCCATCGAGTTCTGTTTGACAGGCTCTTGCCGGGGCTTCTTTCTCCAGGGCACGAAAGGAAGACCAACCAACTCGCCAGCCTGGAGAGCGCCAAAGAAACCCTCCGTCGCTTTGCTATGAACCGATCGGCCTTTTCCGGCGCCGGGCGCTGTGCCGAGGAAGGCAGGGCAGCCCTGCTATGGGAGAGAAGAAAGAGAGAGGCCGGCGACCCGCCCTTCCTGCCTGCTTCTCCCGGAAGGAAGGAGCCGCGGTGGACCGGGAGCCCCGGGAGCAGGAGCGGCGCGGCGATGCGCTTCTCGTGCGTCTTGCGGAACCTGAGCCGGCGGGAGCGCTTCGACTTCGGCGGCCGGGATGTCGCCCACTGGTTCCCGGGGCACATGGCGAGAGGCACGCCGGGGGGGGGGAGAGGAGGGGAGGCCAGTGGGTTTGGTCCCGGGGGAGGGAAGGTAGGGAATGGGGGGTATGCCTCCCCCCCAGCAGCAAGGTGGCCTCGCCTCTCGGGTGCGCGTGTGTGTTTGCAATCGGTGCACACTGGGCGCACAAAAAAGGCAGAAAGGCAGAGAGAGGCGTGTTCAGCCCCAGCCGGGGGCGCAGGATGGAACGCGAGCGTGCCGGCGGCGGGGGGTTGAATGGCGCCGCTCCCGGTGGCCGGGCTGCTGCGGCTGCAGCGGGCACCTCGTGGCAAGCAAAGGGGTGCAAGATTTGGGCACTCCGGCCTGAGGACCACCCTGGATCTGCCTGGGAGACAACACCCCCCCCCCCCGTGAAGTGGCCGCAGTTGAGCAGGAGAACACGCGCTCTTTCCCTCCCGGGTGGGGCAGCTGGAACACACACACACACAGGCGCCCCGCTGGCCAGCTTAGCTGCCGGTTTTTATTTTGCAGGGCTCAAGGACATGCAGCGACACCTGCGTGACGTTGACTGTTTACTGGAAGTGCACGATGCCCGAATATCCTTTTGTGGCGTCGGCAAGAAAGGAGACCATGCGTGTTGGCCTTCTCCTCTTTTGAACCACTTTCCTGTTGCCTTTTTTGTTAGCTCCAGCCTAACTAATTTGTCCCGCCTTTACTATTTGAAAGCCTACTGAGCCTGCTTCCAATGTGTGGTGCCATTTAGAGAGTTTGAATCTGTTACATTGGTGCCTGCAAGTTACAGTTATGCAGGTGAAAGCTTTAGGATAGGAAACACCCATGTTCCACTTCCTGTCCACCTTATTCACAGTCCTCTACAAGATGTTGCTGAATATATACAGTGGACCCTTGTACAGTATAACAAATAGCTTTTATAGCAAAAAATCTGTACAACATAAAAAAATTCCGGAGACAGAGGAAATTTGCTTAACATAATTGCCTATGGGGAGAATCTGTAGAACATAAAAATGGGATTACTCCATTTTCAATTCATTCCTATGGGTATTTGTATAAAGGAAAATTTGCTTAACATAATTTCATTTGGAACGAATTAATTCCTTTATACATGGTACCACTGTATATTGATTGCATTTAGGGAGAGATCACATGGTGAAATAAATTGCATTTTTGCAAATCCTCAGCAATCACACAGCACACAAGGAATTGCACTCCTTCCCAAACCCAATCCAGGTCCGTTTTGAGCCAGATTTAGCACGGTTAATTTTTTTGGGCCGAGCTGGAGTGATTCTCTAACAAACAGAAGGCAGATCATACTAGGATGGTGGTTCTCAACCAGTGGGTCCCCAGATGTTCCTGGACTGCAACTCCCAGAAATCCTGGCCAGCTCAGCTAGTGATGAAGACTTCTGGGAGTTGCAGTCCAGGAACATCTGGGGACCCACAGGTTGATAAACACTGTACTAGGAGAATGTGTCCCAGCCTGCCAATCTGGAACTGTTCTTTCTGACTCTTCTGTGGCTCCTTAGCGCATCTACATCCCATTCTCAGGCCGGAACCCTATATTGCAAGAGGCCCTGGGTATCCGCCCCCATTTGCTGGTGTTGAACAAAATGGACCTTGCAGATCTAACCCACAAAGAGGTAAGACCCAAGTTGGCTCTTCCTTTATTCTGACAACTCTCAGCTAATCCACAGAAGACATGAGAAACAGCCAATGGCTATCATGGGGTGGGGGTTGGGAGAGAGACGTCTGTTTTATTTGTCTACTTTATAGGTGAAGGAAGTCATTCTTACTGTTTGGAATGTCTGACAGCATTCTGAAATGTTTGAAACCTCAGTTTTTTTGTTACATGGCAAAGAACAGTTCCTGAATTATTTGCTCAGTGTACCTGGCATATCTGTTTTTGACTGATGTACTCCTTATGTCTCAGATCTGGGGCTGTCACACTTAGTCAGTGTCAGGCTTCTTCATTTTCTTTTTCACTTATTTATCTTTGCTGTGCAGTAATGTGTGAGAGGTGGAGAGTATGTTATATGACCAGCGACATTCTTAATGCAAAATAATCAGTTCCAACCTTTGTGTACACATAACGAAGCACAGTAATAGTTTTCCAATACAAAATCAATATTTGCTCAAAAGAAGTTTAGTATTAATTTTGCTTTTAAAAATCTAAATTTTCTCTTTAATCTCAAAAGCTCTATTTTTCAAACAAATTACCTGGTTTTACTTGTAACTTTAGTGCTTATAACATACGTAGAACTGAATTTTTAATTTTGTGTGTGTGTGTGTGTGTGTGTGTGTGTGTGTGTGTGTGTGTGTGTGTGTGTGTGTGTGTGTGTGTGTGTGTGTGTTGCATCACAGTTTGTTGGTGCTCTTGTTTTTTCCTTGTTTTTTTAAAGCTGCACAGCAAGAAGTGCCCATTTAATTATTCGAAACAAAACACTGCTCCAACTGTCACATAATTAGGTATCCCAGTTCTGTTGCCTATAGATTTATGTTGCTGTTTGCACATGTGATAAGCAGATGTTTTATTTTTTTTTCAGACCCTTTAGCTTTGCATACTAAAACATGAGTGTTCGAAATATATCTTTCTGTTTATATTTTTGTTTATATGTGCTGATTGTTGCAATGTCTTTTTATCTTGTTTTAAGGTGTATAACTGTAGGTTGCTATCAAGTTATCTTATTTGCATAGTCTATGCATCAAATTACAGGTGAATAGCTGGTCAGCACATATCTAATGGGCTTGAAAATCTGCATGGAATCAGGGTGGTTTTGATTTAAGTCACTTTGATTTAAATCACTAGTCAGTAAGGCTCGATTTAAATCATGATTTTCTATATAAAGACTCATTTTTGCTGGATTTGTTTTAATCTTAATATTTACAACCAGACAGTTTCCTTTTTAGAACAATAACTTCTCATATTAGTTTTGCAGTTATATCAGAAACGATCTTTAGAGAGATTTTTCCTCAAAAAGCCTTTAATTTTTTTAAAAAAAATCTGATTTAAATAAAAAATTGATTTAAATAAAAAAATCCAATTTAAATTTTAAAATTTCTTATTTTTAATTTTTTTAAAAAAAAAACATTGATTTTTATCCACCCTTTGTGGAATCCACCCTTGCTTAGCTGCACTTTCTGGATCTTGGGACTTGACAGCTATTCATCCAAAATGCAGAGTGTTTCATTTTTAAATGGCACAGCTATTCCTAGTCTTGTGAAAGGATTCATATTTTCCCCAGTGTCCCTCAAGCCCTAAATGGCATAGGGCGAGGATATGCATTTTTCAGAGTAAGCGGCCTTAGAATACTGAACTATAGGCAGGATAGAACTCAACTATCTTTTCCCATCCCATGTTCTTCTTAGTGTCCCATAATGACAGTTTCATCTAGGAAGGAGAAGAGAAAGGACCTTCACATTTCCCAGGTGTCTCTGTCTTCCATTTCCTGTTCTTGAAATAGCACTTAAATCTGGTTTGCTTGGGAAGAAATATAGTTGGCTCAGTGGGCTAAAGCACTGAAAACTGTTGGCCGCAAAATTGGCAGCTCGAATCCCGGGTGCCACTCAACAGAGTGAACTCCCGCTTGTTAACCCCAGCTTCTGCTAAGTTAGCAGTTCGGAAGCATGTGAATACAAGTAGATCAATAGGTATCACCATAAAAAGTGCGAAGGTAAACAGTGTTCCATGTGCAGAAATGCATTCAGCCATGCTGGCCACATGGCCATGGACTTGCACAACACTGGCTCTTTGGCTTGGATACAGAGATGAGCACCGCCCCTAGAGTTGGACAGGACTAGGACGCAAGTGTGTGTGTGTGGGGGGGGATGGTTAGTAGTAAATTTTGGCTTAAGACTCCTCCTCTTGCTGGATTTATGATGTTGTGCTGTTCTTATTATTTTGTTATTTTGTTACAGTTTTTCCCAGCTTGGTCTCCTGGGGAATACTGTATACATTTTACAAATATAAATAAATACAGTAATGTAAGTCACCCAGATTTTCTTCAGTTCTCTGGTTACATAAATCCTTTTTCAATCTCCTTGTAGCGGATTCTACAGCATTTGGAACAGCAAGGCCACAGAAAGATCCTCTTCACTGAGTGCCTGAAAGATGAAAATGTCAAACAGGTACAGGAATCCTAGAGTAATAAAATGGCTTCTTGTAAGCTGGGGGTTTCTCGCTCAGGCTTCTTGCCGGAGTCTCTTGGAGGCCAAAACGGTGGGACCTTGTCTCAGAGTAATTTCTAATTGAACTACCCCCTTCCCCCCCCTTGCAGATGGTTCCCATTCTCACAGAACTGATCAGCAACAGTCTGCGCTATCAGAGATCTGAGGTCAGTAATATAGACCCAAATCTTAGTCTGGTTTTCTATCCAGATTCCCAAACAGTTATTCTTGCAGAATAAGCAAACAAAGAGTCTAGCCATTGTGTCTTTGCGGTTGTGGAAATAGTATTGCTGTGCTTTTCTTTTTCAAAAGAAAAGAAAAGAAAAAAGGCCTCTTTAGGGATTAAGAAATTTCTCCTGCCCATTCTGTGGCAAACATTGGCAAGTATATTTTTGTGGTCATTTTGTCTAGATAGCAAATCAACAGGATCTCCATTTTCTGCTTTTGCTGTCTCCGGACACTGCAAAATATTTCTGCAAGTTGATGATTAGATTTCTTTCTGGTTCATTCCAGAATCCGGAGAGTTCCATCATGGTCATTGGTATACCAAATGTGGGGAAATCATCCGTTATCAATTCAATAAGGAGGATGCACCTCAAGAAAGGTATTCTCCATTGCTTATCTTATGGTTTTCTTCAAAACATCTGGTGTGTTCAGACCTGAGCGTAGAACAGTATTCGCTTATATAAAAAGATAAGAAATAAAAACCCACATAACATTGCACTTTGAAGTAACACTTCCATTTGTGGTGCTCAGTCAAAACATTGTTGATCATGTTGGTTGACAGGGTTTTTTTTTTTTGATTTGATATTTTGTTAAAAGTTGTATCTCTCCTTTTGTGAATCATTGCCTGGTTCATTAAAAAAACAAAACATGGCAGAGCTGTTAATGTCATCCACCAGCCGGTTCAATTCCTTGCAAATGGACCTAATGGGTGTCTCTTTGAGGGCCGGGGGAGGCGTGGTGCCCCCAAGGAGAGATACATTCATTATGGCTGAGGCCTGCTTTTGTGAGCAAGCTCAGTCAAGGGTCTAAGAAGGAGGTCAAGTGCTCTGTCCACCTTGGACGACGTGACTAGTTGAAAGTGTGTTCACAGGGTTGGGCACGAGGATGCAAAGGACGTCTCGTGTCTCGTCTGGTGCTTAGTGTAGCAAGTGTCATTAGAGTAGGCCCTTGAATCAATAGGAATTTGGTGAATCAATTCCTTTATAAATACCACAGAATCAAATGGACCTACTCTGATTGGGGCTTACTATGCTAAAGAGTGGAACAGAGTTAGGTCATCTGAATCAATGGCACTTATGGAGGCGTTGATGACGACCAAATCCCCATCGATTAAATGGGTCTATTCTACTGTGTCTTGGCTCACCAAGCAACAGGATTTTGGCCATTGTTCGTTGAATGCCAAGACATGCAACTCATTATGGAACAGGTTCTGTCTGTGGAGATTTCTTAACTCAAGCAATTTGCTTCCAAAAGTTGTGCAACAGGATGTCAGCCAGTGGCCAAGAAACATGTGGTTTCCTGTCGTATGCATTATATGTAACTTTCTTTCTTTCTTTTTCTTTCTTTCTTTCTTTCTTTCTTTCTTTCTTTCTTTCTTTCTTTCTTTCTTTCTTCCTTCCTTCCTTCCTTCCTTCCTTCCTTCCTTCCTTCCTTCCTTCCTTCCTTCACACAAAGGGAAGGCTTCCTTGGTTGGTGGGGCACCAGGTATTACCAGAGCTGTTCTCACCAGAATCCAGGTAAATGGTCTACCCTGCACAAAATCAGAGTGATTGGGAATTACAGTGTAAGGCTGTTTCTGAGTGTGTAGAGATCCAAATAGTCATTCTGTGTATGATAAATGGTACACATAGGCTGGAGGTGAAATATAGTGAGGATGCTGTACATACATACATACATACATACATACATACATACATACATACATACATACATACATACATACATACATACATACAAGAAATATGAAGCATGATGGAAGTTATGTAAAATACAGAGGAAGCAGACAGAATGTCTCTCAGAACACGGCAACTCAGGGTCATCCAGTGGGTTCACCATAGACAAAAAAAGAAGCACTTCTGATTACCAGTCATTAATTTTTACAGTTTGTGCTGGCAGTAGGTAGTGGCTTTAGAAGGGAATTAGACCAATGCGTGGGAAACAAGATGATCAACATTGGCTATAGTCACGATAGCGATAATGCAGCCTTTAGGCTAAAAAGCAGTGTTTTGCCAGTTGCTGAGGGGGCACCAATAGAAGGGGGCTACAAGAGTCACTTTGCTGCCAGATGGGCGGTATAGAAATCCAATAAATAAAATAAATAAAATGTTCTACGTTAGAGCTTTAGAGCCATCTGTTGACATCTGAAGAGTTCTCGCGTTCTACTGCTGTTAGAAGAGTTACTGGCCCTTCTCTTGGGCCATGTCTGCCCAAAATGGTCGTACTTGGTTGCTTCTACAGTACTTGTTACCTAAAACAACCTAAATCCCTTTTATAGGAAAATTTACTAGCTAACTTACCACCACCACTACCACAGTTCCCAGAGTCTACTGACACTTCTTGCCTGTGTCCCCATTCCATCACAGACCCTCTTTCTAGATGTATTATTTCACGGTCAAAACAGGATTTGAAGGCAGGTCTTGCATCATACAAGACTCAAATGTACTAGGCCACATTGGTTTGGAGGCTGTATTAAGCAACCTGGTCTCTAGTTTTTAGATATATTGTGGTCTTGGAACACCTTTGTTGGTAATGTGCATGCCAAATTTGTAGACATTAAAATTGAGTCAGATCTCTGTATTTCAGGTGTGCGACCGGCCCCTCATGTACTTATTGGATACACCTGGGGTTTTGACTCCCAGAATTGAGAATGTAGAGACTGGGTTGAAGTTGGCTTTATGTGGTAAGATTACTTTCTCCTAGCGCCTTTATGCTGCTACGAGTATGTTCTTGTGAATATTGTAGCAAATAGAGAAAAGACCAAATTCTGGATCCTGTTGAAGGATCGAAAAATTTCAGAACCTGCAACCAGCCCCGCAGGGACTCTTGCGTGAAATAATAGATAAGACAGAAGATTGGAGCTGATCAGTTTGTCCTACAGTCGTTGCTTTGCTCTGTCAATCCATCTTCTTACACAGTACTTTGTACCAAGTCCTGTGTATGGCACTTGGTGTCCAGACCAGACCATTGAGCTGGTGTCAATGCCTGTTTCCTTCTGGGTTTAAGATGCAACCCCACCCCGCATGTTCAGATGGGTGAGGCTCACATGCAGGGATGAACATTAGGGTCACATTAGAAGGGATGAAAATTAGAGGAAGTGTGGGTCCTGACATTTGCTTTGATGACGTTTATGGGACAAGGGGTTGGTCCAGTCCTGTTCTCTATATAGGGCAGTGGTTCTCAACCTGTGGGTCCCCAGATGTTCCTGCACTGCAACTCCCAGAACCCTCTACCATTCGCTGTGCTGGAAGGGATTTCTGGGAGTTGCAGTCCAAGAACATCTGGGGACCCACAGGTTGAGAACCATTGATCTAGGGCTTCAGGGTTTTGTTGTATCTTTCCCCAAGTGAATCTGTAACTTAACCCTGGCACAAGAAATCCCGTATTGCTTACCTTTTAATGTCTGTGAAGATTCTCAGTCATCCAGGTGAGTTTATCTGGAAGTTGAATCATGGCAACTGGACTTCTTTTTCTTGAGAGATTCAGTCTCTCAAGAAAAGGAAGTCCAGTTGCCATGACTCAAATACCAGACTTTTTTTATTGTACAGTACTCTTTTGTGCCAAGAACTCATTGTGGGTGTGTTTCAGCAGAGATAGGCCAGCTCTGCCCAGTATCTTCTGAGAAGAGGTGGATTACTTGGTGCTTTGCCAACTCCCTAAGTCTGCTCGCTTTTCTACCCAGGGGCAATCCATGATCACATGGTGGGGGCAGAAGTCATTGCTGATTATCTGCTTTACATGTTGAACCGGCAGCAGCAATTTAGGTGAGAGAATGTTTTGCTTGTGAATTGGGATTTGAGGTACTATCCCAAACGGAACCCTTTCACAATACTTAAAATACCCTGCTATTTGTAACCCCCCTTCTCCATGCAGGTACGTAGAACTCTATGGGCTGGATGGTCCCTCTGATGATATAGAAAGTGTCCTCAAGAGAATTGCACAGCACCTGGGCAAGACCAGCCGAGTCAGAGTGCTGACTGGCACAGGTGAGTTCTTACCTGTTCTCTGCCACCAGTTGACATGCCTCCCTCCTGCCAATTACCACTGAGCCTCTGCTTAGTTTCTGTGCTGTATCCCATTCATTTGTTCGCTGAGAAATCTGGTAGGTTGGTACAAAGTGGCGGGATCGCAGGGCCACGCTGGAGGGGTGGCGGGGGGCGATGCGATCGCCCCCCCCACTCATCCGAGAAGCCTCAGGGCCACTGGGGGGCAGCAGGTGGTGATTGCATAGCCCCACGCCACCCCCCACTCCTCCAGAAGCCTTGGGGCTGCTGGGGCGGGTGGCGGGCGGCGATCGCCCTGCACCGCCCCCCACTCCTCCAAGAAGCCTCGGGGCCGCTGGGAGGGGGGGCGGCGGGGGGGCGATCACGCTGCCCCGCAATCTCCATTGAAATGCATTGCCAATGCATTTCAATGGAGAAATTTTCCCCATTGGAATGCATTGAGCCAATGTTTTCCAGTGGGGAAAATTTTCTCCACTGAAATGCATTGGCAATGCATTTCAATCGAGACGGCCCCGGACAAGAAGTCTCAGCGGCGCGGCAGGCGGGACGCCAGATACCCCAGCCGCCGCCATGTGCTGCCCCAAGACTTCTCGGACCGGCATGTGCTGGCGGCGGCAGGGGGATTGGATTGCCCCCCCGACCCGCTTCCTTATAGTGTGGATTTTCAGGCATCACGGGTCGGGTGGGTCCCTAACCTCCACGATAGGCGGAGGTTACTGTAGTCTGTTTATAGTCTACATCTGCATTTGGGTGCTGTAACTCATATAGTGGTGAGTGAGCATTGTTAATGTGGCAGGATATTTTACTCTCTCTCTCTCTCTCTCTCTCTCTCTCTCTCTCTCTCTCTCTCTCTCTCTGCAGGAAATGTGATTGTGAAGTCACCCAATTACAATGCAGCAGCAAATCATTTCATCCAAACTTTCCGCAAAGGAACTCTGGGGAAGGTGATGCTTGATCAAGTTCCATAGGTTCCTCTGCAGCGGTGCTGAAGTTTTCTCCTGAGTAGTTTGTGGGGGCCTCTCTGCAGAGCAGAAGCACCAACCACCAGCAAAGCAGAGCTCCAGGGACTTTTGCTTCATGCCGACACGCCTGGACAACAGACCGCCAGTGGCATTTCCACCCACCCACCCCACCTGTTGTTTGTGCTTTGTTGCTGAACCCAGCTGTAAAATCAGGAGGGTGAGGATTGAACAGGCAACAATGAGCTCCGATTGAGGCTCGCTCTGAAAAGAGTGCATGGAGGCAGCGTCCATCAGAACTCATGCCCTCATGCACCCATCCAAGTCACAGGGAATCCCTACGAGCTGCAGAGGTGCAACTGGGCACTTTTCAAACACTATAAACAAACAGCATGGATGTGACGGGGGGGTGTCAGAGGCCTCCTGTACTTCCTATCATTTCGATGGCTTCCACTCCCTTTGTTTGGCCTGGGGTTTCCTGTTGAATTATGGGGCTAGGAATTCATTCTTTCTTTCTCCAGAGAGTGCCACCCCTAGAGTGCACTGTTCTCTGTATTTCTTCCCCATCTTATCTCGTCTCTGGCATCTATTTTCTTTGCTGTTGTAGCCAAGCAAGTCTCTTTCCTGAAACAGGAGAAGTTTGCTTTCTTTAAACATCTAGGAAGCATCTTGGCCAAAGGGCGCGCAGATTCTTTTGCCCAGGCACAATACTATGTCAGTTCAAATGGAACCGTTGGTCAGCAAGGTGTCCGCCATGATCTCACTAAATCAAAATGGCTGATCTGGTGGCAGTCTCATTGGACTGCTCTCATATCAGCTCCTGAAGGGCTTTCACTGCTTCTCTCCCCTTTTTCAGCAGTAACAGAAATGTTATGTTGTTTGCTTCCATTTATACAACTGTGAAGGCATTCGTTACCGGTTTTTGTTTTGTATAAACAGTCGAGGGAGCTTCAAGCACAAAGGTAACGGGCAGAAAACCCACTTGAAAAATAAAAATAAAGGGATAAGGGAAGAGGGGAAAAATCAGGTTGGGCACTGGGTTATCTGTGAAATTCTGTGCTGCTTCAGAAACAGCCTTGGAGCATAATATAAGGCCTGTGAGCTGCATTTTTGTCATGCCTGCATTAAACCTCTGCGGCCTAAGGATATTGTGAAGTTACAGATGCATTTGTAGATGGTTTTACTTTTAGATTTATAGTTTAAATTGTTTTTAATGTATTCTGTCCTTGAGATCTTTTGATATAGTGCAAAATATAAATATCCCAGACATCCATGTGCACTCTTGATTTCAGCAAATTGCCATCTACTGGGGGGGGGGCACTTGGCCCCAAAACAAGGAGTTGTGATCCTCCCTGTGCTTCGAACCTACAGGCTGCCTGGTCTCCCCCTCCATCAGTGAGGGAGCAGAAAAGTCATGTTGCCCAAAGAGGCTGTGCTAGAAGTGCCAGGAACTCTTGTCTTGTTACCTCCCATTAGCTTTAAGCTGCATAGCACAAAAAGCTGTCTGCATGTTTGTCTGAAACATGGCAGGCTTAATAAGAGATTGAATTTAAGAGGCCTAGGTTCAAATCTCACTGTGGCCAGTGAGGGGGTGGCACTAGCAAAACCAAACCTTAAATATCTCACCTTGAAAACTCTAGTAGATATGCCATGAATCAGATGCAGTTTGAGAGCATGTCACACACACACCACAGGTCTTCAGGTTTCTGAATGCATTAGATGTGCATTCATAGCCATTATTTCTGGACTGGAGCCACTGGGAAGACATCTGAAACGTCAGGTTTTCTGAAGATGATGTTATCCAAGTACCAAAATAGTATCTAAAACAAACATATTTTCTGTGCACATCCTTGGTGTTTGGAGTAAGAAATGCAAGCATTCAGCTGCCTTGCATTTGGCTAGCACAGTGTGTGCCGTTGCATATCGAGTATTGTGTAAGGAGTGTTTTTGCTGTTAAAATATCTACATGGTGTCAAAACGAGTATGGGCATTTTTTTAATTTCCACGTCATATTTAAAACATTTACAAGAAAACAGTATTACAAATGCAGTGTCACAAAACAGGCTTCCCCTATAATTTCAAGTTTTATCTAGGAAATCCCCTTTAGATGAAGTATTCTCCCCCACCCCATACCCACACATACAGTAGGAGTCAAACAGTGGAAAAACACAGTATTTTGTTACCTTGGATTCTGCAGATCTCTAAGGTAATAAAACTAAATTGAAAGACTTCACATTTTATTTATTACAAAAGTTACTGCAAAAAGATACTGTCAGTCAACATGTGGTCAGGTGGAATTGTGTGGAAATAGCACAGGGTATAGTAAAAATTTACAGAATACTTAATTAGTGATGCTCTCACCTTTAACTACTCCACCAAGGCAGTGGCTGGCAATAAATACATCTCTTCCACTTGCTACACGATAGATTACCATATCTGTAAAGCCATGATATAATACTGAGATGTAAATCCTGACAGTGGTAAGAGGAGGTGTTGATTTGAGCACCTTATGAGCCAGGCACTGGGCAGGCATTTGGCTAATCTTGGGTAACAGCTGTTCAGCAACAGCTGGCGATGGCTTTAGAAGTGGCACTAGTCTTGAGTAAATCATCATCATCATCAGGCTGGTTGCATGGCACCAGAGGAAGGCTGGAACCTCAACGTTTTGATCTCAAGCAGCATCTGAAGCAAGGTCCAGATCCCTTAAGGACCTCAGCCCTCACAGACGGTAGAGGCATTCAACTTGCACTGGGATACCAGGGTTGTTGGGTTGTTTTTTTGTAGGAACAGTCCGTGGCCGTGTTCAAGTCTAAGTCGGGGGAAAAGAGGAACCAAAAAGAGATCCAGCACTTTGTCAGAGAACACGAGGGCAGGGGTCAAAGAGAGAAACCATCGGTGACAGGAGGTTGCCTTTCTTAGAGTGAAAAGGAGCTAGCTGCACAAAGGAGACAAGTGGACAGAGGTACAAGGTGCCAGGATGGAGCTCCTGAGGTCCATGCCCGATAGTAGTAACTGCCTTCAAAGTGCTGTTGTCTCCATTTTCAGGATAGCTGCCCCCGGCAGATCTCAGCCGGCCAGCCGCTACGGCCGCCGCCGCCCCTGCTGCTGCCCCTCCTGCTGCTGCAGCTGCCACCCTCAGCGATGTCCCAGAGGAGCCGTAGCGAGGGGAGGACTTGGACCTCCGCGTAGCGCCCCGTGCACTGCCCCGTGCGGCTCCTCGTGCCCCGCCGCGCCCTCCTTTGCAGCCACAGTCTTCAAAGAGGAGGGCAGCCAGTAAAAGGACAGTCCAGCAGACGGCTGTGCTCCATTTCATCGTCTCAGCCGAGTGGGCCTGGCCTGTAAGGAAACAGAGACAGCTGTGTCACCTCTCCTGCCGTGTGTGGGGAAGGAACCAAAACCATGTCAGCACGTTTTGAGCAAATAAATTGTGTTGGTCCCTTGGATCTCTTAAATTTCGGGGTACTGGTTAGATATAGAACTTCCACACATTCTAGCCTTAACTTGAATGAAGGAATACATACATACATACATACATACATACATACATACATACATACATACATACATACATACATACAACATAACATAACAACATTATGACTGTAGATTCTCAGTCTTCAAGGTGAGTTTATCTGGAAGTTGATTCATGGCAACTGGACTAATTTTCTTGAGAGCGCAAAACATTTTGCTGTTCCTCCAAGCAATTTTTATCAGTCTGAGGAAAGTTTGTGGCGAGTCCTCCAATTTATAGTTCACCTTCATTTTATGAACTATAAAATGGTGGACTCGCGAGTCGCCACTTATCTTTCCTCAGACTGACAAAAGCTTCTTGGATGAGTAGCTAAATGTTTCTATCTCAAGAAAAAAAGTCTAGTTGCCATGAATCAACTTACAAACATAATATAATATACTGTCCATCTGGCTAGTAAGTCCACTCTGGATGGTTTACAACAGACAATACTGTAATACCAAAAGACACACAAAATGAAGGGTAAAATGGGAATGCTCCAAGACTAGCAGCCATCAAAGGATGCCGTCATGTGGGCTGTAGGTAGCCATTCTTGTTTTCACCTGTAGGGAAACAGAAAAATAGCATGCTGGCAAAACTCACATGCTGGGACAGAATGACCTGGTTGCTTGGGAAGGGATGTGGGAACAGCTGCACAGTACCTTGGAGGTCCTGCAGTGGCTAAGAGCTAGAGGGAAGGAGTCCAGCTTTTTAATGCCTGTAAAAGAGGGATGGAAGAGAAAGGGAAGAAGAAACTGGGTCAACCTCTCAGGCAAGGGAGGAGAACCTTTGGCCCTCCAGATGTTTTGGACCACAGCTCCCACAGGCATTTATCACTGCCAATATAGGCTCGGAATTCTGGGAGTTGCAGAATTTCAAAACCTCTGGAGGGCCAAAGGTTCCCCGCCTTTGCTCTCAGGCATACTGCCTACCTGCAAGGGTTGTCAGTGCGCATAAGGAGAGGCATGCATACTGCTTTGATCTCATTGAGCAAAGATGAGAGAGAGATGGAACAAATAATAGGGAAGTGTCAGCATTTGCTATGTGACAGTAGGCTCCTGGCTTTCAATGGTCTCCTTCGGTTGGTTTCCTCTCCTAGCAAAGGGGTTCATACATGTAAAACACGAGGTACAATTTTACAGCACTACAAAATTGCTACCTGTCATAGGAAGAAAGGAAAACCCTTGTATGTCTGCCTGGTGAAAATACAGAACCATGGGCTGACAAGCTTACATCTGTGGCATAACTGCAAATGTCTGCTCCCCCTTTT
The DNA here is from genome assembly GCA_029282475.1 of Phrynocephalus forsythii. Classification (NCBI taxonomy): domain Eukaryota; kingdom Metazoa; phylum Chordata; class Lepidosauria; order Squamata; family Agamidae; genus Phrynocephalus; species Phrynocephalus forsythii. The sequence goes on along the minus strand of JAPFRF010000008.1, from coordinate 123,680,356 downwards.
CTTGATACCACTCAGTATATATATATATTTTTTTAAAAAAGCAATATTACAAACAGCAAAGTGGTGAGTCAGATTCAACCCGATTTTAATTCATCTTTAGATCCAGGCAATATAGGAGAACTGGAAGACATCGAAAATACCGTTTCACTGGGAAGGGGCCCCTCTTGCAAGCATCTTCTCTCCGGGTTTAAACAAAATTGGACAGAACACCCAGAGGGCAGAAACGGACTCATTTATTACGAAAGCTTATAGGTTCTCCAAGGGAGCCTGTGCTATTTAACATCCACAACCCATTCTCCCTTAATGGCCGCCCCAAAAATACAGTCTCTCTCTCTCTCTCTCTGCGCTACAAAACCATCTGCCTCGCATTCCCGTTCTCCCCGACGCCCCTGAAGGAACACGGGGCTTCGTTGAAAAGGTGCCCTGCCTAGAACATCAGTGATGTCCGTCCGCCCCAGCGATTTCCAGCGGCCCCCTTCTTCCCCCTCGGAGGCGGCCAAGCCCTGTGGGCACGCCGTCCCAGGCACCCAAGAACAGGAGCGCCCTGGGAGACGCCACGTGCGGCAGCGGCGCCAACGCCACCCCCGGCTCGCCACATCGGTTCTTTGGGGGGGGGGGGGGGGCCGAGAAGGCTCGGCCCAGGGAAGAAGCCACCAGGTCTCCTTGCCAGCTGCCCTCCGCCCCGTCTTGTTCCGCCTGACTCCGGGGCCACAGCTCGCCTTGCATCCATCCCCCTTTGCCTCCTGCCCCCCCCACCACCTACCCCATCCGAGGTTGCCCCCTCTCTCCTTCCCCATGCCAATCCCGCCGAGAGGCAGCGCCCAGGCGCCCCGATCCTCAGACACCCCCCCCTAAAAAAAAAAGCCTCACCCCCGCGTAGCTTCTGCAAAGGAGATCGCGGGCTTGTGGCGGAGGCGGGGGGGCGAAGGCTGCTCTTCCTTCGCCCGATCGGCCGCGATGGATTCCTTTCCCCACCCCTCCAACCCCATCGCAGATGGGGATCGACACACATACCCGTCCCAAGGATCAGCCCTCCCCCGGCCCTTTCCCCCTCCGCGGCACCTGGCTCCCCCCCAAAAAAAATCCCTCTCCTCCGCCCTGGGACGCACCTGCGGCGGCGCTCCGCTCCCTTCCCCGGGCGAAGAGAAAGGCGAGATGGTGCCCGCGACCGACGGCGAAGGAGAGGCTCTGTTGTTAGTGGGCGCGCGGCTGGGGTGGGTGGGGGAGTCTGTAGGAGAGCAGCCCGACTCATGGGCTTGGAGACGCATTGGCCCACCCCCCACCCCCACCCCCACCCCCGCTCTTCCTGGAGACAGACACACACACACCCGCCTCGCCTGGGCAAGTCCCCCCCCCCACCTTGCAGCACGACCATGCCCCGGGCATGCCGCCCGCCCTTGGAAACACGTCGACGTGGGCGCTCTGCTGCACCCACCCATGCAGGCGTGGAGGGGGGGGCATCGGTGTTCTCGAAATCTCCTTTATTTCTTGTCCTGTGCCATCACTAGCGACCCCGATGAGGCTTTCAAGGAAAGGGTGAGCCATTGACGAGGGCGTTTTTACTGGTGCCACAAGACCTCCTCCGAGCTTCCATGGCCCCAGCGGGGATGTAAAGGCTAGCCCTCCTTGGGATCCGCTCTCCATCTCCCAGCTACTACAATCTTCTTAAAAATCTACATCAAGGGTTAACCTGCTGAAATGAAAACAAGAGAGGCCTAAAAGCTTCATTTGGCAAATGGACTGGGGGCCAGGAGCACTTATTATGCCAAATCAACATTGAGTCTAAAGGTACTTTATTTATTTATTTATTTATTTATTTATTATATTTATTATATTTATTATATTTATTATATTTATTTATACAGCTTATATGCTGCCCACTACCCGAAGGTCTCTGGGCAGCTTACAGATCAACATTAAAATGAACAATTTAAAAGCAATTAAAGCATTAAAATACAATGCAATATAATACAATTAAAATAGGTTAAAAAGCAATGCACTAAAATTGTCATCAGGACCCACAATCTATGTTGTATCAGTTAAAGAACTTCTGGAACAACGTGGATGCCATATACAGTATTGTTATGTGTTGTCAAGTGAGAACCATCATACAGCAATCCTCCTAACAGGGTTGTTCAAGGTAAGTGAGATGTTTGAGGAGTTCCGCTCCCTCAGTCAGTTTCCATGGCCAAACCAGGATTTGAATCCTGTTCTCCAGAGTCCTAGTCCATCACTTATCAATGACACCACACTGGGAACCCCCTATAAATAAAATAAAATCACATATTTGCATGGGGGGAACATAGTCAGAAGCTGACTACACAGGCTGTTTAATCCCTTGTTGGGAGCACTGCAGGAAGGGTGGTGCAGTTCTGGAGATGGAAATCAGACATCTTTGCACTCCAGAACATTCCCACCCATGCTTTTAAGGCCCCAGCCCAAGGGCTTCTACTTTTCAGGTGCAGGTAGGAACACTCTGGGTTGAATCCATTCCAGTGTGTGTGATCATTGGAATGAATCCAAAGCAAGCTTTCTTCTTCCAATTTCACAATATCCTGAGGTGGCTTAATAAGCAAGCCACTTCAGGATATTGTGAAATTATTCAGTCCCCCTGCATGTTGGAGGGCAAGGAAAGTGGAGATTATTTTTTTAAAAAAATTGTATGTAGACAACAAGCTCACTTTCTATTTCTAGTGTAGCTGTACCCTCAGTTGAAAGAGAAGCAAGATATTAAAACAATAAGAGCAAAGTGTAAACATCAAAATGATACTCCAAGGACTGAATGCCTGCTGGAATGAGAATGTCGTATAACCTTAGTAATATAATGAATTGGACACCAAGTTTCCAAACTTCAATTCAAAACCCACTCATTTTTCGCAAAGTGCCAATACAGCCATTTAACCTGAATACAGATGGCTGTGAAGGGGCGATGTCAGGTGCCCACAGAAAGGGCTCCAAGTGCCACCTTTGGCACTCGTGCCATAGGTTAATCAACACTGACCTAATCCAACTATGCTCATACAAAGATAACCCTAAAGTAGTTATCCAAGCATGATAACTCGAGGTGAGCACTTCCTATTTGTTCCTCTGGGAAAACAAATACAGACTGCACCCAATCCCTCCCCCTAGAACTTCCCAAGCTAGTTATAGGGCTCCCCATTGTGTGAAGCTCCACCACCATTGTTGTCATATCAATTGCAGAAGGAGCCCAGCCAGCTCTTCCCTGCCTCCCTGCCCAGTGGACCACTCTTTGGCTGAGCAGGGGGACTCTCCATCCTGCCTCAGCACCAAAGTGGTCAACTACATGGGGAGGCAAGGAAGGGCCAGCCAGGCTGCTTCCACGACTGGGTTGATGACAACGCTGATGGAGCTTCATGCCACACAGAGCCTGGTAAGTGGGGAGAGGCATTGGGCCGCCCAGGGAAATGAATATGAAGTGTCCACCTCTAACCATCACCTCCTTCCTGCATTATGGCAAGGTGGCATACACTGCTGTAATACAGCCTTTTCAATACCTTTCAAGATGACCTAGAAATTTTAATTACCCCAAAAGACAGCAAGAGGATTGCCCACTGGGACTGGGCATTTTGAATACACCACTCCACTGCTGCACCAACTCGTTACCAGTCAGTTTCAGTAGGACTTGGAAACTGTTTGGTAACAAGCCAATGTAGCAGTGGAGTGATGTGTTCAAAATGAGCAGATTTATTTATTTATTTATTGCTGAGATCTGAGATTTGAGGATGCAAGTAGGATCTACTGAGCACCCTTGCTGCTTTCTTTTGGATTAACTGGATTTTTCTGGACCATCTTCAGTGGTAGTCCCCCATGCAACACATTGCAGTAATCTAAGCTAGAGGCTATTAGTGAGGGCATATTATCTCTTTCTCTGAGGAGGGACATCGTTGATATATTAGCACAAACCATAATGAAGTTTCTACTAAGCAGAGCAATCTTTCACTACCATCTGGATTTAATCCAAGCAGCAGTAGATAAGGGCTTACACTTCATAATTCAGAGAGCCTTCAAAGAAGGGTGCCACATCTAATAGTAACAAATGCTGCTGACAGATCTGGGTGAACCAACATGTTTACACTTCCTCTGTGTTTCTTCTGACAAAGGCATCTTACAGTGTGACTAAAGCAGTTCCTGTACAAAAATCAAACTAAAAATTCAACAGAAATGACTCCAGGTAATATAGTAAAAATAAGCCTGTAGCAGCTAGTGGAAAAACCACCGACACAGTCACCATGCCAATTAGGAAACTTTCCACTAGTCTAAAATGCATAAAATCTTAGAACTCCAGATCATCAAATCCAACTCCTGTCAAGTGGGGAATTGAACTCTTGACCTAGGGCCCCACAGCCAGATGCCTCAACTACTGAGCCAGGTTCCAGTTCCTTGAGAGTGCATTTGCTGGATCCAGTTCTTGAAGCAACATCTACTCTCTATAAACCAATATGTGCAAGGCTTGAGAACACCCATAGCTGGCCCAAGAGTGTTCTGCCCTACTTGCATCCTCAGATCTCAGCAACTGAAAAGGCAGTACGAGAACGTGGTTTTGATCACGTAAGCATTTCAAGTTTTGGCCCATCTGAGTGACATTATCTCTGACTATATCACAAATATATTACCACTCGCAAACAAGGAATCAACATACTATTTCACAAGACTCAGTAATGAGCTCTAGCCTGAATTCTATCAGATTCAGCGCCAGTTGTCCTTCCTCTGTCTTCCAGCTGCCATCTTTTGTGCCTGACTGTACAGCACAGCACCAAATGGGATCCAGAAGTGTTTTTATATGCAGGGGGCAATCACGAGTAATCAAGTAAAGGACAATGGTCACCTCTACCCCACCAGAGATTTAAGAAAGAGTATTATCCATCCATGTCAAGACCTTTCTCTTTGAAACATACATAATAAGATGTGAAATATCAGGCAAACATACTGTATATTAATGCTAGCAGGGAAATCAACATGTACACATCTGAAGGTGTTGATGCAAAGTTCCAGTTCCAGAATGCCTAGGACAGCTTTTGCAGAAACGTGTATGAAGCATCATGAGCAAGTAAAATAAACTTATTTTAAGTAGTGTTTTCTTACAGAATGTACCCAAGCCGAAACATTCCTTTGGCATCTGGCCTGCCCGCCCAATATGTTCATCTCGTATTTTGTCAGTCAAGGGTCTGTGTGGTCTGTTGATTCCCAGGGCTGTGTTAATTGTTTTATGAGGCATTGTTTACATCCAAGAATCTTCATGCTTTGCAGAGAATGGCTATTGCCCATAATACTTTGGGCTTATCTACACTACAAGGTAGTACAGGGAAAGCACATTGGCTATTTTTAGTACACTAATACACTTGCCAAGATCTAACACATATGGGTTATACATTAAGAGTTGCAGATCTCCTTATCCATATAAGCAAGAAAATCCCCAAAGCCTTCAGGAATTCATCATGTTCCCTCATCCCCTGGTGTGGACAATCCGAGTGGGCCTCCAAGTTCACAGAGGGGGAAAGTTATCTTTCTAAACCTTACGGCAGATAAACATAAAGAACCAGAATAATTTATGCACCATTGTGTTCCATATACTTGCACAAACCCTTACAATTTCTCTAAAGATGATACAGATGACTTAGCCACTGACACGTAGCTCAGAGATGGAAAATCTTAAGAGGGACTCAACTTCATTCAGAGGCAATACATATTACAAAATGGAGTGCCCCTAAAGGGAACTGTGCAGGTGATTTTCATATTTTGTCAGTCATCTATGCTCAGGTGCACCAACAGGTAGCAAGACTGTGCATATTGCTTGTGCCCTATCCTGTTTATAAAAAAAGATTCTGGCTTTTGCTTGAACCAAGTACTGTACTGTACAACAAATTGTCTTGATGGGGAAAAAAACTATGATACAATGGTACCTTGCATAAAGGAATTAATTCGTTCCAAATGAAATTATGTTAAGCAAAATTTCCTTTATACAAATTTCCCATAGGAATGCATTGAAAACAGAGTAATCCCTAATCGTGACCATTTTTATGTTGTACGGATTTGCCCCATAGACAATTCTGTTAAGCAAATTTCCCCTATCTCTGGAATTTTTTATGTTGTACAGATTTCATGTTATACAAACCATTTGTTATACAAGGGTCCACTGTACAAAGAAGAAAAAGAGAGAGAAAAAATACTGAGACTTTTTTTCCATTTAATCAGTATATGAAAAGAAATACAAAACTCCAAGGTTTACTGTTGATGTACGACAGTCTGTTGAACTTGTGTGCAGTGGTGAATAGCTATTTTCACTGCTGTAATTACCACTTTGATTACGGTAAGTTTGCACAGAGGTTAGAATATTCTTTATTAATATTGCCTTCTGTTAAATACTGTACATGTATTTAGCTCCGTCATTTCCCCCAAAAGAAAAAAACTCATGAGGAACCACAATGATATTATTTAAAATTACGGTGCATGTTTTAGAAATACAATACCGATAAGACCCAGCTAATATATGCAATTAAAGCCTTCAAGAAAGTACAGTTCAGCCACAGGAGTCACTGATCTAGAGGGATGAGGACTCGGTTGTGGGACTTACTGTCAAGTTAAAAATATTTTTCTCACCCAGCGCGTTGTAAGTCTATGGAACTCCCTGCCACAGGATGTGGTGATGGCATCTGGCCTGGATGCCTTCAAAAGGGGATTGGACAGATTCCTAGAGGAAAAGTCCATCACGGGTTACAAACCATGATGGAGATGTGTAATCTCTAGGCTTTAAACCAGGGTACTTCAAGGGCCAGATGCAGGGGAGTGGTATCAGGAGACAGATATCTAGTCTCATGCGCTCCCAAACGCATCTGGTGGGGCCGCTGTGAGATACAGGAAGCTGGACTAGATGGGCCTTTGGCCTGATCCAGCATGGCTCTTCTTATGTTCTTATGTAAGATGCATCGGTGACTTGACTCAACATTTAGTTTTTTTTAATTGCCTTGTTAAGGATGAAAGATGACCCTCAAACTCACTGTTCACTTTAACTGTTGTCTTCAATGTGTTCAAAACTTTTGAATACTAATTATCTCCAACTTTATATATCCTCCTTCTGTGTTGTAAGCCACCTTGGGTCCTTTCCAAGGAGAGAGGTGAGGTAAAAATATTCTAAATAAAATAAAATAAAATTTCCCGTTACTCAGATTTAACTCATGACTCAGAAATCACCCATCTTTTCATTTCTCCTTGGGAAAAAAAAATCTTGTTTTTAATGGGGAATCTGACTTGGAGCTTGGGAGTCAGGACTTGGTACCAAAGACTCAGACTTGTAATTGGGACTTGGTACTAAAGGCTCAGACCCAACATATTTCCAACATCTCTTTTGTTTTAAACAAAACCAATGGCTCCTGCCTATGTTCACATACACCTCCATAATACACACCATAAATCATTTTTTAGAGGTTGAATTGGCTCTTGGTAAAATTCCATCTCCCTCTCCCCAATTAGAGGCACCCCATCCATGAAACAGGCACCAAAACTGATACTTTACCATATCAATGCTGCAAGAGGAGGGAGCACAATTAATCCACCTGCTTGCCCATGTTTCATCTGATTACAGTACTTTGCTTTTAAAAAGAACAATACAATGGGCTTTTGTTAGCTGAAAAATTGAGCTAACTTTTAAGGATGTGTTTTCTAATTGACAAAAAAAACCCTTGTGCCAATTAAAAAAATTGAAGGGCCCCCAAAACATGAAAGAACCTTGGCCCTTACTTCCTAAATAGCACACAGGTGACCTTCTGGTAATTCTTTTTTATTTCTTTTTAAATGTCAAGATAATTTTAAAATGGGAGGGACAGTGGCCCCATGGACATTGAGACAGCCACAAAAATAGCCCTGGGGAGCTGTAGGCAGATTGTATTTGACCCATCCCTATTTTATATGCAAGAACTGCAAACACAATATGAAAGGAAATGATATGTTATCCTCAGGCACTAGCAAACTGCCTAGAAAACAACCAGTTTCACAGAATCCCTGGGTTTTCTATTTCTACCAACAAGGCTTGTGATCCTCCACGCAGTAGTCTGCACAATTTTCTGCTGTTAACTGAGGGCGTTTATACACGACCCCTAAGCTGCGCTGCAAATGGCTCCCAGCTCTGGAGCTTAGAAATGTTTCCCCACCAGCTCCGGAGTTTGCAGACAATTAAGTGCGACCCCGCCCACTTTAGCGGGACCCAGTGCACTTTTCTTGTACCTTCTCTCTGGAGGTGAAAAAAAAATTGATGCGGATAAGAGTGCCGGGCTCCCCTGGCTTGTCTGTTGTTTTTTTGCCTCCCGCCCCTTTAAGAGCCCCTTGAGAAGGAACCAGGAAGTAACGGGGCTCGTGGCAACTTCAACCGGCACCGGCAGGTTAGTAAAGGCTTCTTTTGTCCTTTTTTTCCCTCCCTCCCCCTCACGCCGACAGGAGCAGGAAGTGCTGAGGGGTGGGGACGCAGGAACAGAAACGAACCCCCAAGATCTCTGGTCTGAATATAAGGGACCAGCGGATCTTAGGGGTCGTGTGAAAAGGCCCTGAGATGATTGCTCAATTTATTATGTCATCTCCAAAGCCCTTGGTGGAAGACACATACGTGTCTACAGACAATCCCCCAACATCAAGCAAATACTAACACACAAGGGATTACAAAACAAAAATACACACAAGGGGGCTACACCTTGCCACAGACCCATATGCCAACTCTGCTCACATATCTCCAGGGGTAAGACAATCACAGGACCTAACAATGTCATATACATTATCAAAGGCAGCCTCCTTTGCTCGTTAACCAATGTGATCTATGCCATCTTTCCCCATCTTTTTTGCCTCTCTGTACTGTACATGGGACAAACAGGACGATCTCTACGGAAATGGGTCAATAGTCACAATCTAACACCAGAAACCACAATACACATAAACTTGTCTCAAACCATTTCACTCTACCAGGACAATCCATCGAAGTTTTGAAGGTCACCATTTCATAACAGGATCATTATAAATCATGCATGATGGACACCCATAAAAATGGTTTGAATATAAGGCAAGGTTTCTTAAGTCATTGCCAAATGTACTACCTCTGTACAGTGATCCCCCACCTATTGCAGAGGTTAGGGACCCAATTGAAAATCCATGATATAAGGATGCAGGTCAGGTCGACCCTGGGGTACTTACCGGAGGTCTCAGAAATGATTTTTGGTGATCCGGAACTCACTTCTGGTTCACAGAGAGGCCTTTTTGGGGCCTCCAGAAGGCATGGGAAGGCCCTCACAGGCCCATTTGGGACAGTGCCAGGTTGGGGGTAAGTATGGGAGGCCTGAAACAGGCCTTTCCTCCCTTAATCCAGGGGGATCTTTTTTATATACTGTGGTCCCGCGATATAGCGGGACCGCAGTTATGAACCGCAAAAGGGCAGGGGACCACTGTACTCTCCTTTTCTCCACTACTACCAAGCCCATCTTTCACCACAAGGCTCTAAGGTAAAAACTGTCTATGGGCGTTTATACACGACCCCTAAGCTCCGCCGCAAATGGCTGCAAGGTCCGGACCTTAAAAATGTTTACCCACCAGCTCCGGACTTTGCAGACAATTAAGTGCGACCCCGCCCACTTAGAGCGACCAAACTGCACTTTTCTTGTACCTGCTTTTTGGATGTGACAAATATTTGATCCGGTGTAAGGATAGTGAGTGCGGGGCTCTCCTGGCTTCTGTTTGTTCTTTTTTTGCGCCCCGCCCCTTTAAGAGATCTGAATGCTGCCGGGAACAAAACGGAGGTAAACCGGCATTCTTTTCTTTCTCTTTTTCTCCCTTCCTCAGGCAGCCAGCAACCAGGAAGTGCAGAGGGGGGTGGGGACAGAGGAAGAGCGAGGAACCCCTAAGATCTCTGGTCCGAATTTAAGTGGCCAGCGGATTTTAGGGGTCGTGTAAAAAGGCCCTATATTCCTCAAATTCCCTTCTGTCACTTCTACAGTCAAAATTATCCTGTTCTCCCTTAAGTGATATCCCAGTCTTCACCTCCTTCCCTTCCTTCTCTTCCCCTCCCATTTTTGTCTCCTGAGAAATGTTTAAAACACAGCCTTAAAACAACACAAGCCAAATCACTCTGTGAAAATGTATCAAACACCCAACAGCCAGTGACTATTTGGTATGAAATTTACATTTTATTGAACATTTTATTCTGTTGCCATATATCAAAAGAAGTGGACTTGATCAACAAAAGCTTACATTAAAATACATTAATACAATACATACAAAAGCTTACATTACATTAAAGTAAATTAAAATATAATAGTCTTTAAGGTGCCACATGTTGGTTTTTTGTTTTGTTGTGTTTCTTTGAATTACTTCACTAGAATTATGATGAACAATTTCCAATATTTATTTATTTATTTATTTTTATATTTATATACCGCACCAATTTCCCAGAGGGAACTCTGGGCAGTTCACATAAAAAGCACAGGAATTGTTTCCTTTGGGAAGTCTAAAAAGGTAAAGGTTCCCTCCAGACGTGTGCTAGTCATGTATGACTCTAGAGGCGGTGCTGATCTCCATTTCTAAGCCAAAGAGCCAGTGTTGTGCAGTGTTTAATATTGTGTAAACCACCCAGAGTTCCCGCTTGAGAAATAGGCGTGGTATACAAGTTTGAAATAAATAAATAAATAAATAAATCTGTGGCCATGTGGCCGGCATGGCTGAACACATTTCTACACATGGAGCACTGTTTACCTTTCCGCTTTTTATAGCTGTACCTATTTATCTACTTGCATTTTCATGCTTTCTAACTGCTAGGTTGACAAGACCTGGGGTTAACGGGGGGGGTCTCACTCCGCTGGGTGGCACCCAGGATTCAAACCACCAAGCTGCCAACTTTGCAGCTGACAGTTTTCAGCACTCTAGCCCACTGAGCCACCAGTCTGAGTCTGGCATCCCCCTAAATCTATTCCATAATTTTTCAATATTTTCATTGCTCTGCACATTTTGATACTTTTCTAGAAGCACGTGTGGTAAAAATTGTGATTACACCCAAAATGAAGTGAGAGCAGCATCTCTACCTTTGATTTTTCCATTTCTGTAGGTACCTAATTTTAAAAAAGCATTGTCCTACCTATGGCAACAATTTAAGTTTGTAGGCTTTTATTGTTGTTGGGGTTTTGTTGTGGCTTGCCAGAGAATTCTTGTCATTTCTGTTTGCTTTCTGCCTGTTTCTTACCATTATTACTACAGGCAGCAGGCCTCATCCATAAAAGATTAACTGTCCCAAATTAGATTCCAAACGCGTCTTTTTTTCAGAAGACAGTTCCAGATTTGTTAAGATTAGTGAGGGAGAAACAGGAGATAAGGCAGAAAATAGACTTGCAAAAGCAAAATGACATCCCTCTATTTTACAGTTCAATCTAAAATTTATCTGACGGGAAAAAAAAAGGTCACCTATGACGTTCAGTGGATGACGTATTTTGATCGAGAGTAAATCCCATGTTCATCTCTCTGGGATCAGAGAAGGATTGATAGCGGGAGGAAGGGTTTTTTTTTTCCTTTCTATCTGCAATGGTTCGGGGGCTCTTTCTAAGGGCAGACCTTGGACTCGTGGGGCAGGGCATGCCCCAAATACAGGAAGAATATCCCCGGGAGGGCGGGAAGGGCCACTGGCAACTTTTAACAACACGGAAAGGTGGGAGAGAGAAAAACAGAAGCGGGACTCGAATAGTTGTGATGCTAGGGGTGGGGGGTTGCAGGGGTGGTGTTCACGGGTGTCCATCCATCGTCGCCCCACCAGCCTGGCACCCCAAGGGGTTCGACCAGGTCAAGGTGCGTGCGCCCCCCCCCCGCCCCCGCTCCAAAAAAAGGTTCGCTGTTCCTGTTCCCTCGGATTAACAAAAGGAATCCTGTTTTGCAAGCTGTAGATCAAAATCCGCGGCCCCCAAAGGTCGAGGAGGATGGAGCGAGATATTAAATAATAAGTCGCCCCGTGTAAATCGCAGCAAAGCCCATAAGAATTTGACGCAACAAACGAAGAGAGAGAGGGGGGTGGGGGTGGGAATTGCGCTTTCCCGTCCCCCCCCCCCCCACCTACTCCCGCCTCCAGATCTTGTTCCTGGGCTGGCTTGTCCCCCCCACCGGCCCCATCCGCGCCGCCGGGGAGGAGGAGGGGAAAGCGCGGCCGCTGGTTCCGGGCGGAGTCTCTGGCGAGGGCGAGGGCGGCAGCAGCAGCAGCAGCAGCAGCAGCGGGCCTGTGTTTCCCGTGGGGCGAGCCCAGCCGGCTGGGGGACCGGAGCTGCAAGCCGCAAGGGGGTGGGGGTGGGGAGAAAGGGGCGCCCCACCGATGGAGAGGCTGCCGGCGGGGGCGGGGGCGGCGCCTTCCGGGGCCGGTCGCCCTCCGGGGGCCCCCACCACCTCCTGCGACCCGTGGGAGATGCGAGATCGCCTGGGCATCGGGGGCTTCGGCAATGTCTCCCTCTACCAGCACCGGGTGGGTCGCGCTTGCAAGACGGCGGGCGTATGAGAGTGCCCGTCCCTGGGGGTGGGGGGGGCAGAGCCGGGTCTGTGCTGCCCGGGAAGGACCCCCCCCCGGGGGGGAATAGGGATGGGGGGCCAAGGGGTGGATCCAAGGCACGCTCCTTTACCCTTCTCGCACACGGCGTTGGCCGAAGGAAGCCGCGATCCTACTGAAGGACTGCGGGCCCCTTGGCCCCTGGCTTGGCCCAACGCTGCCCAAAGCCGGAGAGAATGCGCTTTTTTTGCTGAGCGGTTGGCTTAATAAGCCTGTTTCTGGCGTCCCCCGGGCACGGGCTTGGCAAGGACGCCAGTGCTGTTGCATTGCCCCCCCCCTGTTGCATTGCCCCCCCCCGCGCTCCCCACTTTCCCGGCGCTCTGAAGCGCCCCTGGCCTTTTCAAAAAACGCATCCGCTTCTGTAGTCTGTAATATGTCAGTAGTGTTGGCTCTTGTGGGTTTTTCCGGGAGGCTTGGCCGTGTTCTGGAACTTTTTCCTTCCTGACGTTTTCTCGCCCAGTCTCGGTGGTTTCTCTACCCCAGAGCACAGAGGGAACTCCTAGCCCCCTAAGCTCCTGCCTTCTGAAGATGCCCTGAAAGCCTTCGAGAATATATTGCATGTCGGTGTGTTTAAGAAAAGGAAGGGGGAAAAAAGGGGGGGAGGACACACCACGCTTTTCAAACTGTTGCACTTCCGCCTGTGCTGGAAATGGGCAGTCCAGGAAGACACACATTGAAATAAATCTCGTCACCTTAAAGGAGACGCTGGGCTTAAAAAAAAAAACTTTTTGTCTTGCCTTCCCTGTGTCACTTGCTCGCTTTCTAAAGCAGTGTTAGCTGTACAGCCACTTAAAACAGAGGGCACATACGGAGGGTTGCTGGGGTGCTCCCACTGCCAGGGGAATAAGTGGTGAGTTAAGGCAGAGAGAAAGGGAATTCTGGAAGGGAAGGAGCCAGCAAGGAAGGTGGGCACCTCTAGTACTAGGCAAGCATCAAGGCCAGTGGTTCTCAACCTGTGGGTCCCCAGATGTTCCTGGACTGCAACTCCCAGAAATCCTGGCCAGCTCAGCTAGTGATGAGCACTTCTGGGAGTTGCAATCCAGGAACATCTGGGGACCCACAGGTTGAGAACCACTGATCAAGAACTTCCCAACTCCCCTATGGCTTTCAGAGGGTCCCCAGACAGTGGTGGGATGCAGCACGTGAGGAAGAGAAGGTGGGATGCTTTGTGATGTAGCAGGAGGTGAAAGGGAAGGGTGTTTTGGTAGGATGGAAGTGGGAAACAGAAACAGGGAAGTGAGAGGGTGTGGGTGGCAGGAAAAGGAGGCATGAGAAGCAGCAGCTGAAGGGAGCGGAGGAGGGTGCAGGTTACCCCTCTTTTAATGTTCTGCTTGAAGTAGCCTCAAACTGAAGAATGGATAGGTCAACTCTGGAAGGAACTGGCTTTGAGTAGAAGAAAACGGCACCCAGATCTGTACACATCACTGCCACCCGAAGAGGGACAGGGTTGAGGGAGAAAAAGGCAAAGTGTAGAACAATAGCCGCACGTCTTTGCCTTCTGTTTTAGGCTTAGGGAGAATGTTGGCCTGTATTCTCCCTTTCCTTCTCTTCCATGGAAAAGGAAGAGACTGGAAGGACAAATAAAGTGTGAGGTGAGGCAAGATCAAATCGACAAGATGCCCTAAGCACATCTGATCTCACCTGATTTCGGAAGCTAAGCAGGGTCGACCCTGGTTAGTACTTGGATGGGCGACCACCAGGGAATACCAGGTGCTGTAGGCGCCTGGAGTAGGAACTGGCAAGCCACTCCAGTATTCTTGCCAAGAAAACCCCATGGACATGGAGTCATGAAGAGTTGGTCATGACTAATGATCACACACACACACACACACACACACACACACACACACACACACACAGTACCAAGGCAGTTTCTGCTAGTGGAAAATATTTCAGTTGCTGCTGTGATCACCTATTCTAATACCCTGCTTTGTGTCCAGGACTTGGGTACTAAGATAGCAATCAAGTCTTGTCGCCTGGAGCTAAGTGTGAAAAACAAAGATCGATGGTGCCATGAGATCCAGATAATGAAGAAGTAAGTTTTTTTATTCTCCTCACACTTTTTAACAAAATAACCATGGGCCTTTTCACACGACCCCTAAGATCCGCTGGTCCCTTAAATTCGGACCAGAGATCTTGGGGGTTTTGTTCCTGCGTCCCCACCCCTCAGCACTTCCTGCTCCTGTCGGCGTGAGGGGGGGAGGCAAAAAAAGGACAAAAGAAGCCTTTACTAACCTGCCCCTGCTGTTGAACTTGCCACGAGCCCCATTACTTCCTGGTTCCTTCTCAAGGAGCTCTTAAAGGGGCGGGAGGCAAAAAAACAACAGACAAGCCAGGAGAGCCCGGCACTCTTATCCGCATCAATTTTTTTATCACCTCCAAAGAGAAGGTACAAGGAAAGTGCTGGGTCGCGCTAAAGTGGGCGGGGTCGCACTTAATTGTCTCCAAACTCCGGAGCTGGTGGGAAAACATTTCTAAGCTCCGGAGCTGGGAGCCATTTGCAGCGCAGCTTAGGGGTCGTGTATAAACGCCCCATGTTTCTATGTAAAAGTGCACAGTGTAATTGAGGCAGCACTCAGGATCTCTGCCTCTGAATCTCTGTTGTCTTTCCTGGAGGAGGGGCCAGCCAAATTTTCCAGAGTGTATGTCACTGAGGAGCTTATATGCCCTGCCACCTGGGTAACCTTGTGCAACCTGTTGGATCCCGCAGCACTGTCAGAGCATGGCACTTCTGAGCAGGGCAGCATCTCTGGGAGGGAATTAGTTTTGTTAGTATGTATGTACATATTTACATGACTTTGCCCACAAAAGTCAGGATAGTCAAAGCTATGGTTTTTCCATTAGTGGAAAATGTATGGAAGTGAGAGCTGGACTGTAAAAGAAGGCTGATTGCTGCAGAATTGACGCTTTTGAGTTGTGTTGCTAGAGGAGACACTTGAGAGTCCCCTGGACTGCAAGAGATAAACCTATCCATCCCGAAAGAAATCAACCCTGAATGTTCACTGGAAGGACAGATTCTGAAGCTGAGGTTCCAGTACTTTGGTCACCTCATGAGGAGAGAGGATTCCCTGTAAAAGTCCCTGATGTTGGGAAAGATTGAATGCAAAAGTAAAGGGACGGCAGAGAATGAGATGGTTGGACAATGTCATCAATGCAACCAACATGGATTTGACCAAACTCTGAGAGGCAGTGGAAGACAGGAGGGCCTGGCGTGCTCTGGTCCATGGGGTCACGTAGAGTCAGACACGACTGAATGACTGAACAACAAGAACATTCCTTGGCATAGGGAGGATGATGACACTGGAAGATGAGTACAGTGGAACCTTGACTTACGTCATTAATCCGTTCCAGTGGTCTAGACTTAAGTCAAACATGACTTAAGTCAAATGAACGTTTTCCATAGAAAGTAATGGGAAAGCGGATTAATCAGATGATGAAAAAGACCCCTGAAAACAGCAATTTAACACAAATTTGACTGGGATAGGAGATTCCTTCTGGGGATGTAAATCAAATGTCTCTTCAAAGAGAGGAGGAGGCAGTGGAATTATAGTCCACAAGTTATATGCCTCCACTTTTTAATGTTCATAGCAACAATGTCTAACATTTAAGTTTTACTGATTTTTAACCTGACGTTCCAAGTTCTGAACAACTCTATGCTTACCATTAGAGTCCCACAACTTTACAGCTCCCTAACTGAAATGCTTCTATTGTGGACCAGACTTCTGCAGCCAGATTTTTTACAAGACTGAGCCGACTGTCTAACCAGCGAGGCCAGCCCCAAGCTCCCGGCCCTTCTTCTCCTCCGGCAGCAGCGGCGGCTTCGGTGAGGCCGAGGACCAGCTCCAGGTGCTCTGAGCTGGCCTTGCCAAAGCCACCGCTGCCGGAGGAGGGGAAGAAGGCAGGAGCAGTTTGGAGGCGGCAGCCGCGATGCTGGGTTGTGGCTGCCACCCAATTCCGGTGCCTTGCGCCGGGGCTCCAAGATGTAAGTTAAAGCCTGCAACTCAAGTCAAACAGGCCCCTTCTTGATGCAAGTCAAATATGATGCAAGTCAAGCAGTATGTAAGTCAAGGTTCCACTGTATATCTCTGAAACTGATATTGCAGATTACATTATTACATTTTATAACAGTGTTTCATTTGGATTGATGACAGGGTCTGCTTGGTTTGTTAGCAACTCTGCTGTGAGCTCTGCTTTTTTGTTTCAGCAATTGTTCATATGCATCTGTAGACATCCCATAGAGATAAAAGCATCATTGTCACTGATGGAATGTAGATCACTGTTGATAGATTTGAGTCATTATATTTTGAGAACGAGAAGGTACGGCTGAGTTTTGCTGCTCTCTTTTCTAGGTCTGCCCTGTAAAAAGATTGTTAGGACTATCAGTCTATCCTGTTCATGTGTTTTTTTCACCAATACATTGTGTGTATTGAAGTCAGAGAAATATATTAAAATCTTAATTGAGAGTCTGTATCTGGTTGGATCATATGATTGCGGTCAGCATTGGATCTTATAGATGGAAGATGAAAACAATACATGTATGTAGCAGTCTTTTGGCTTCTGCCATAAAAAAGTCATCATCATCATCATCATCATCATCATCATCATTTAAGAACTGCAGAGCTGAAAGAGACCCATTTGACTATCCATCGTGTAGTTGCACGGTTGTGTATAAAAAGCAGGCCACTCGGTCTAGGCTGAGATTGGATCATCGCTAGTGCCTCTTTCATATGAATCTAGAAAATAAAGATGTCATCAGTAAATCTCAGAGAAGAATTTATTTCTAAATCAGCCATGAAGGTGCTGACATATTGTGAGGCTGTGTATGTTCCCATGACGGTGCCGTTGTTTTGGTGATACATGTCATCAAAGCTGAAGTACAGTATCGGTGAAAGAAGCTAAAGTAACAAAATTGTTTGTCTAGTTTTGCTGTAGCCGATGTTGCCATACAGAGCCTCAGTGTTGCACATTGGTCAAGAAAAATTACAATCTGCTGGAAATCAGCCAAAAAGGACTCAGGTACCACAAAGTGGGAATGATCGTGTTTTCTGGCAGGCTGTCAACGGATTGCATTTTCCTCAAAAAGTATGTTGCATCCCTTGTGTAATTGAGAGTGTGATTGGATGCTAGAGGCTGTAAAGTGTCCTCTCATTTTTGTATTTTTTTAAAAAAAGAAGGGTCATGAGTTGACGTGCCAGGAGACACAGAGAAGGCTGTGGTTTTGTATCTTGTGTTTGGTTCTTCACAGAAAATCAACCGTTACACTTTGAGTTTTTAAAAACTAGTCAGTCTGGGTTTCATTTAGTATACCTATTGCATTTTATACATATTTTATAGTATTGTATAAGTATTGTATTGTATTGTTTTTATAGTACAGTATTGTATTGAATTATTTTTGTAAGCTGCCTTGAGTCCTTACAGAGAGAAGGGCGGCGGAGAAATAAAGTTGTTATTGTTTTCTTAGTTTCAAAAGAAGTCTTCATACCACATAAATTCTAGATATCAAGAAGGGCAGGATCATATATAGTTTAAAGCATTTTCCACTGACATACTTCTTCTTGCCCCTGTTCCTTTAGGCTGAACCACCCTAATATTGTAAAAGCTTATGAAGTGCCTGAGCAAATGAATTTTCTTGTTAACGATGTTCCGCTGTTGGCAATGGAATATTGCTCCAGAGGAGATCTGAGGAAGGTAATGTTTGTCTCTTCAACTAGAGTCCATTTGAAGAAACATCCTTTTAGACTAGCAAATAATTCTTGTTTGAAGAATAAAACTCATAATTAACACTTCAGGCTGAATGCTAATATACATAAAGTGGAATGTTGATTAATTATGTTTTTACCTGTTTGCAATATTGGGGAAAGCCAATGAAATTTATTTTGTATTTTTATCAGGCAGCTGCAAGTTGTTAGTGGGTATACTTGAATACCAGAGTAAACTGCATTTTATGTGTACTGTGGTTTGCTGCTTAAGTCACAAACATCCCCTTTCTGGTTGGTTTGTTTCTTGCTATGGCTGACAACTTGTTCCAATATCCCAAACTGCTCCACAGGGCTGCAGCAGCAATATGGTATCATCTGGTTGCTAGCATGTCTGTGATTGGGCTATTTAAAAAACAGGGCATAGAGATTCAGCTCTGGCAGACACTGGCGATGGTTTGAGAAAAACAGTGCTATATGCCTTTCCAAGATAAAGCCTAAGGAGTCTTTCTTTCAGAAATCTTCAATCTTTGTACATCATGAAAACATAGTAGGAATTTTTCCCTTCTAGTTTTTCCATCCCGGATGCTTATTCCCCAGAAGTGGACTTCCTGCGATGCCAGGACATCAGTAGGGGGAAAAACCCTTCTGTTCTCAATTAGCTGTGCTGTCCTTCCCTTTTTGCCCCAACCCCAAACATGGCTATACATTTTCCATGCAAGGAAACATTATGGTTTCTCTTGCTAAACAAATACAAAGAAGCCACATTTATTGGGAAAATCCAAAGCAACTCTTTCTGTGCTTGGTTTCTCCATGTTTAGTAAGCCAGCCTGTTGGAGAATGAAGTACCCTGTGGCCTTCCAAGAATTTCAGGAGGTCTTCAAAGTAATGCTGCCTCGTTTCATAGCTTTCTTCAACTTTAGGACCCCATACCTTAAGTCCAGTTGACATATTGCTGACCAAACAAACAAACAAACAAACAAACAGAAATGGTTGGGGTTGATTAAACTCACTGTTTTGCTGATACTGAGCGAAGGGCAGTGGAAAAGCAGGTGGAAGTGGTTAGGAGGCTTGCCAGAGAGGTGAGGTGGAGAATGACTTGGAGCTCAGGGTAGTTCTTGGGTCAGTAGCAAGTGTAGGAGTAAGTGGTTCCATACAAATGGAGGGATTGCTAAGTGGATTTCCCTTACCCCTCAGTGGCTTGGCCTTTCAGTACAAGCCATTCATGAGCTCTGAATGCTATTGCTTGGCTTGAACTAGTACAGCAAGGTCTTTGCACCAGGACAGGATACTTCTGGACTCTTTCCCAAGAGTATGTTGCCTGTATCCCATGATGCTTATGGACAGGCAGTATGGTGCTCTTTGGATGTTTTGAATTTTAGGCCAACATGGTCAGTCCTCCAAAAAAAGAACACCAGGCTTCCTGTTGCTACAGTAGATCATGGTAGAGAGGGTTAATGCTTTATTAAAGACCATGAAGCTGAGCAATGTGATTGTTTTATACAAAATTGTCCTGGAGAGGCTGTTCCTCATTCTCCAAGGCAAAGAGTAAATGTGACGAGACACAGAGGAACTTCGGGGAAGGGAGATCAAGAATGCAAGTTAACTGGATCTGTACATAGCTCAAGCTGGGTGGGGGAGCACAAAACAGCCTCATGACTGTATGACATTTGAATAAAGTTCCCTAAGCATGAACAGGTTTATAATAACCCTTGGTAGCTTGAGTCTCTTGTGGTCTGTCACAGGTGTTGTGTTACACTGAGAAGGCTAATTACAGTGTGATATCAGAGAACCTTTTCAATCTTACTGAGGTTTACTAGGGTGCAAGTTGTATCATTATTGAAATGATTCCAGGCAACAGTATTATGTCTAACTCTACAAACATTATTTTTCTAAGTTGTGTTTGTTTTCCATATGCATTAAATGAGATGTAACTTCTGAGAAGTCATAGGAACGTTGATTCAAAATCTGATATTATAACTGTGAACAAAGCTGTAGGTACAGATGCTTAAAACGTAAAGACTGAACTTAGTTTACAGCAGACACATAAGTCAGAAAAATGATAAGATTTTAGCTGTAAAAGTCACAGAAAATGAATTTAATTATAATTTAATCCAAATATACAGCAGTCTGTGGCCATAAATGGCAAGTCTCTTTGGAAAGTAAACACTTGTAAAAGTAGAAATACATTACTTAACATATTCATATATGAAAAACAATAGGATCTCTTGTGTGCTTATTCAGCCATCTGCCAGTTCAAATCTATGGAGGGAAGTCCATGATTTAATTGTGTCCTCTCATATTCTGCCCCGCTGCTGCTGCTGCTGCTGCTCCTCCTCCTCCTCCTCCTCCTCCCACATATTGCCTGATGGTTTCTTATTCCTCCCCATCTTCTTTGCTTAGTGCTTATGTTATACCAGTCCTTTTATAGGAATATGTTTATATTCCACAATATTTGTTGATGCATTCAAGTCTAGCTTGCAGTCTGTACAGACATCAAGTAGAAATGGCTTATAATGAAAATGTCAACAGGCTTAAATGAAGCAGAATTCATTGACTTGCAGTATGTTTTGCTAACCTTGCAGAGCCAATAGCCTTTTACATGTATTTTGCTACTCTAGCAAATTTACCTCTTTGTTGAAAGTAACCTGTACCTGTATTCAGTATTGCTATTCAGAACTCTATTTTATGATGGCATTTCTAAAATTACAATTCTTATATCTCTTCAGTCATTTAATTAAGATGATTGTGAGGATGTCCCCTTTGTAGATTATCTTTGTTGTTCAGTAGTCCAGTCTACGAGTCTTGACAGGCTACACAGTACCAAACGAAAGCTGAGGGCAGGGGGAACTATTTCTGAATTGCCTGGCTTTAAAGGGAATGTTTTCTTTGATCTAAATGTATACATTACATACAAAACAAAAGGCAACTAACAACATTAGGTAAAGGTAAAGGTTTCCCACCGCACATGCATGATAGTCGTGTCCGACTCTAGGGGCGGTGCTCATCTCCGTATTCAAGCCGGAAGAGCCAGTGTTGTGAAAGTCCATGGCCATGTGGCCGGCATGGCTGCAAGGAAACACTGTTTTTACCTTCCCGCCTTTTACGGCAGTACCTATTTATCTACTTGCATTTTACATGCTTTCGAACTGCTAGGTTGGCAGGAGCTGAGGTGAACAGCGGAGCTCGCTCCGCTGCGTGGCACCCGGGATTCGAACCGTGGAGTTGCTGACTTTGAAGTCAACAGTTTTCGGAGCCTTAGTCCACTGAGCCACCACGCCCCCTAGAATATTCCTATTTTTCTTTTGACTATAGGGGGTTACGTTGGAACACCTTCATGTTTAACTTAGGGAGGAAATGGCCTAAAAGTGATTGAAGAGAAAAGGGATGGCTGTATGAGGAAGAGTTAATATGCCAAAGAACATTTGCTGTTGTTACCCAGGGCTGCAGAAACCAAAATCCCTTCCTTCCTGGAGTCTGACAGGTTGGAAGGAAACTGAAGCAAAAGTCTTTAACTGCCCCCCCCTTCCTCACCACACACATACACTTACATTTAAGAATAGTAGACTAGCTGTGATGGTTTCTGATTTACAAAATTGTATGTCGTATGGCACTTGGATTAGTGGAGGTTGTCATTTTTAATGTTTAGCAATCTCCAAAACAGTTTTTCTGTTTATAAAGAGTTGCTTCCATTGAAGTATGGCTGTTGAGGCTTGCTATTATTAATACTTGTTTTAAAAACTTTTTGTTTTTCATAGCTGTTGAACTTACCTGAAAATTGCTGTGGTCTTAAGGAAAGCCAAATCCTTTCCCTTCTTAGTGACATTGGTATGTTGGCTGCTCTCTTCCATATTTTTATGACAATTTCTTTCTCCCGCACCCTCTGAGATTCTCACACTATTCATTTTGTCGTAACATTTGTATTTTAAAAACTATGCATTCTGAAGGCTGAAATCATTTCAATTTTATAAGCGTTTCTTAGAACACATTTTGTTGCTTCTGATTGTCCTGTTAGGATTCGACATTATTTTGGATTCAGCTGATTAAGGACATATTTGTCATGGGCTAGAATGAAGAAGTATCACAAATGGGATAAAATGTTCAACATGTTGAAGCAGGAGCTAGAAGGGAATGGTAGAACATGGTAAAAGGTGGCAACAGAGCCGGGTTTAAGATGGGGATTGGGAACCATTTGGCCTGGAGGCCTAAGTCAGGGGTGCCCAAACTTTTTGTAAGGAGGGCCAGATTTGGTGGCTGAGAATGTGTCACGGGCCGGTTGCTCCCTGACCCTGCCACCCCACTGCAAGCCCCACCCACTGAGCCATAAGCCCCACCCACTGACCCCTTACACGCGCCGAGCTTCACAAGGTTCCCGGTGTTGCCGGTGGTGGCGGCCTGCCTGCGTGCCACCCCTGCACTCACGCCCAGCCTCACATGGTTGCCGGCAGTGCCGGTGGCAGCAGCCTGCGTGATGGCTGGCAGCAGCCCCACAAGCTTCCCGCGTGATGGCTGGCCAGCCCCTGGCCCGCCTGTCCAGCCCCACAAGCTTCTGCTCACCAGCTGGCGGCCCCTCAAGCTGGTGGTGGTGGTGGTGGAAGATTTAAAAAAAAAAAACATGGGGCAGAGGAGGGGGAGGGAGGGGTGGGCCAGCCAGCCGCGGGCTACTCAGAATGGCGTGATGGGCCGGATTTGCCCCCCCCCCCGGGCCGGACTTTGGGCAGGCCTGGTCTAAGTGTAAGGAAAGATGTCAGGGTCCAAATTCTAGCATTGGGAAAGTCATAGAATCATAGTGTTGAAAGAGACCAGTCCAGTCCAACCCCCTGCAGGAACCTCATCAGAGGTAAAGAGCAGGCAGGATCCAAGCAGAGTGGATGGAAATGGATGACATTTTTACCCATCTAACTGTGTTCTCTGCAAGCATACAAAGTATGCCTCAATTCTTGAAATGTCTGTTCAAGTATAAGTCCAAGTGCAACATGTTTCAGCTCTATAAATGCCTTAAAATGTTATTATCTTGCATGCCAAAAATTTACACATGGCATTAGCCATGTTGATCCTAAGACAACCTCTTAAATCTGTTTTGCAGTGATACTTTGTTAGGCCAACCAAAAAGGGACAAAAACAAGGGCATGCTGTTAAGATCTGCAGAAATTAGTAGACAGATGGGTGAGAAAGATAGGGATGAAAGATGTATTTGAAAGGTTGAGTTGCTGGCATGTTGATTGGAGATATAAGGGAGGAAATGCCTTCAGACTCAGTTGGTACTCATCAGGTTATACAGTGGTATTATGTCACATCTAGACTCTGGAGCAGTGGTTCCCAATGTGGGGCCCATGCCCCACGGGGATAATTTGATATTTTATAGGGGGCAATTTAACTTAATTTTAACTGAGTTATTAACTGTGAATTTGAAAGCCTGCTAATTGTTCTTATATATTTGTGATGAAACAGCTGTGTTTCATTTACCTGTTGTTTGTCCCCCCCCCAAGTATGATGAAAGTATTACAGAAAAAAGCTTTCATTAAAAACGATTGTATATTTATGCATTTCAGTTCTCTGTTACATGTTTTGAAACTTCATTTGCTGTTTTTTCATATTCCTTCATACCACTAGTTTTAAGTCCCCCAATACTTCTGCTGTCTTTTGTTATTTTATATTTCTCTTTGATGAATGCCATGTTCTTTGGAACCTTGCTTAAGCCAAGTTATTGGCCTTTTCAGCTTTCTCTGCATGAGTAGGAGTTCACTTTTTAAATAGTAAGAATTACATGTCACAGGGGGGTGGTGTAATCAGGATTTTAGAGCTGGAGCATGGCTGAAACAAGGTGGGAACCAGTGCTCTAGAGCAGGGCTGTCCAACTTTGAAAAGGCTGTGTTGTACTTTTTCCCCCCCGGTTTCTGCAGAGGTACCCCTGCCGCCTTACCAAGCCTTGCCTGGGGGAGAAATGCTAACACAGGGACCTGGCAGGTGACCCCTGAAGGCACCGTGGGTGACTGGTCGTCCACGGTTAATGTCTTGGGCAGCCCTGCTCTAGAGAAATGCTTAGACCATGGACAGTGATACCCCCATTTTGAAATCACATTAAATTACTCAAATTGTAAAGCCAGTAAGCTTTAATAAGCACAAGGGCAGTTCGGAATTCTCAAATTGGCTTTTGTGTTCTGTTTTTATACTCTGTCGATATTAAAATGGTCAAAAAATTCTAAGGCAATAATCATTTATAGATTTAATTGCCCAAATCTGGTATAGGTATATTGCATGTATATGTATTTATCATCTTGATTTTAGTATGCTAATTTTATATCAATGTAAATGTTATCTCTTTTTGCTAAGACCATGACTAATGCAGATAAATAAATGATGATATTAAAATGGAGACTGCTTTTTATTTCATTTAAATACATATTTTTCCCCCAATATGTGAATTTAACAGGGTCTGGTATCCAGTATTTGCATGAAAACAGAATCATACATAGAGACTTAAAACCTGAAAATATTGTTCTCCAGGATGAAGGCGGGAAGGTAAGTGGAGGTTGGATTATCCACACAATCCATCCTTACTCTGTGATGGGTTGACATTGTTTAGGGGTGGTGTATGTTGAAGGAAAGGGAGATGTGCGAACTAGTTGTTAGTGCAGACAATGAAAAACTGCTGCTGTATGTCTGAAGAAGTGGATGTGTAGTCCACAAAAGGGTACATTAAAATATGAAAGTTAGTATTTAAGGCGCCACCTGTTTGTGTCTTTTGTTTGATTTTGCCTGGAATTCTTGAAAAGACTAACACAGCTACCCTCTCCAAGAAAAATAATTCGGCATAAATACAAACAAATACCTGCTTCATCCTCTAGTAGCAATTATGTGTTAGTGAGATTCTGGGATAAATAGTAAGAGTAGTATAGAACAATCACTGCTAGTTTAAATAACTAGTTAAAGCAAATAATAAATGGTTGATTCTGATTTTAGACTCTTGCATTCAAAATCAAAAGTTAGCATAGAGATGGGGATGTGTGATTATAATTGTCAACTTAAACTGATTGCTGTTATTTTATGAATATATTAGGAAATGGAAATCTTGCACGCTATTGAGTAAAAGGATGGGTAATAATAAATCATAAACTCTTAAGAGGAATAAGAAGTTATTGAAAAGAAAAATCAGAGATGATTCTTAGGTTGCATGGTAACAGAGAGGTTGATGCCTCTGTTCAAGCTGCAAAACGAATGGGCGGCAATTAAGATTCTGGCACATAGCTTAAGGCGATGCTTAGATTTTTTTTTTTAAAAGGAAATTGGAAGTCAGGAGACATTTCTGCATTCTCTTAGAGCCATGACTGGATTTGTTTTTCAAAGTGGAAGAGCCTAAATAGAGGTCATGGGTCAAGGAAAGCACTGGCCTCTAAAGGCTACAGTGCTAAGGAATAACTGTGGAGACAAGCAGTTCATGCCACCTTAGTAGCAGGAAGTCAAGAGTGGTCTAGAAATTAGTATGTGAAGTTGGATGAGCTAAAAGGTAAGTCCATATAAATTCACAAGTGCAGAAAAGCACTGAGCAGTAGAATGATCGTGTATCCCAAATGAATATCTTGCTCTTGACTGTATTTCCAGATAGTTCACAAAATAATAGACCTGGGATATGCCAAGGACCTGGATCAAGGAAGCTTATGCACATCTTTTGTTGGGACCTTACAGTATTTGGTAAGATCTTGAAGATAAAAGTTGCAATATGGAATTTCTAATTCCCCCCCTCGCATGTTCAATCCCCCTGTATACAATAATACAATAAAATTTGGAATGTCCTCCATTGTTTCTTGTGCCTTACTGCAATTTGCTCCTTTTTTATTTAAGGCGCCGGAACTGTTTGATAATAAACCCTATACAACTTCAGTAGACTTTTGGAGCTTTGGAACAGTGGTCTTTGAGTGCATCACAGGATTTAGACCATTTTTACATAATCAGCAGCCTTTCACCTGGTAAGGAATTTCTTTCTGAAACTAAACAAACCATTAGATCTTTCTTGTCCACAGAAGACCTAGTCAGACTCTCTTCTCATTTTTTTTAAAAAAATACTTATTCAGGGTTACTGCAGGCCCCTCCGCCTCACACAGAACAACAATTAGCAAAAATAGATGCATAGCGCATATATTAGGCCAGCTGGCCAGGAAGATTAAATGAAAAAAGCAGTTTTCGTTATAAGTTGTCCTTCCATGTGTGAGCCTAATCTGACGGTTTGAGCCTATCAGGACAGTTGTTCTGTTGCACTTTAAATGTTTATAAGGCATAGATCCAAATGTACCGTAGTGTGCTAGCTGTGTTTCTTAGGTACTCAAATGGCAGCGTTTTGTTGCTTGGAAAATGCAGGGATAGAGTCATTCCTAGGAAGCACTCCCAACTACAGTCCAGAAGGTGCAAAGGTAGATTTATGAGTTGTTCAGGCACCTGTTGTCAAAAGGGATAACTATCAAGAGAGATCCATAAATATTGAGTTATTTAAATGCCTTTCTTTATTCTTGTTTTCACCCTTTTCCTTACTTCTAAGACCCTTAAGGACAGTCTTGAGAAGAGAGAGGAATTTCTTTTCTTTTCACTGCAGTTTGAAAAAAAATGCTGAAAATGATTGAAATGCCTAGTGAGTGCAGAGTCTTATTTTACTTGCACTTTTGGTTTACATCAGTGGTTCTCAACCTTCCTAATGCCGCGACCCTTTAATACAGTTCCTCATGTTGTGGTGACCCCTTGCCCTGCTTGGAAGAGGCCACCACAAGCCCCCTTTGGCAGGCCACTCGCAGGTGCCATATAGAGAACTTCTCTCTACAGGCACCCTCAGCCAATCACAGCCTCCGGTGCCATTGACTGACATCCCCTCCAACCTATCAAGCTGTAACTCACTCTTTCCCCTGCCACTTCCTCCCTCTCCTCCTCCAGACCCATGCCGTTTGTGCCTTTTTCTTCACTGTCTCATGGTGACACCTGTGAAATGGTCACACCACTAGCTGTGCCGGCCAAGATTTCTGGGTGTTGCAGTCCAAGAACATCCAGGGACCCAAGGCTGGGAGCAACTGTTGTAGATGTAGTTTATTCTTTTCCCACAATATTTTGGTTTAACTTGGATTGTTATTTTCAATTATTATTTTATAGGCATGAGAAAATCAAGAAGAAGGATCCAAAATGTATCTTTGCATGGGAAGAGATGACCGGGGAAGTTAGATATAGTGCCCATTTGCCAACTCCCAATAGCCTTTGCAGGTAATATTTGATCCTTCACTTTCCTTAAATTGCCAGAATCTTGCAATGCTAATCTCTTAGTAGGGTGCCACGTGGAGGGCAGAGGGCTGGCAAGGCATGGTTTAACGTTATGTGCAAATGTACATTTTTTAAAAATCAAGATTATTGTATCTCTTAATCTTATACAAATGTCTGTGGTTTTCCCAGTGAACTGGATGAGATCATAGTCATGTTGCTTACATTCAGAAATATACATTAATTGTTCAACTAATAGTTGTTTGTTTGTTCAATAATCACAAAAAGTCTGCCTTTAAAAATGAAAGTTTTTATCTGTTTATTTATTTATTGACAGTATGATTGTAGACATGATGGAGATTTGGCTACAGCTGATGCTAAACTGGGATCCACAGCAAAGAGGGGGTGGCATAGACCCAGAAACTGGCAGGTTCAGGTGCTTCCAATTAATGGATCAAATATTGGGCTTGAAGGTAAGTTCCAGGGTGGTCCATTTGGATTTAAAAGACCAGGTAAAACACCAAGCTTTTTTCAAGAAGAAGCAACTATTTTGATTTTTTCCCCTTTCCCATGGTAACAAACTATTGTTTCATGCCTAAAGCAGAGATTATTAATCCTGTTTTTTCTGATGCATGTGTTTGCATTGTAGCACTGACATCATTTCCATTGTCTATTTGCAGAGAAGCTTTAAATTATTAGTGAGTGGCACTGTTTGCATCCAAACATTCTGTTTTACTTTGCTTTTGACACATGGTAATTGCAGAAACGAATCTTTTTGATATAAACTCTTTCGCAGTACTGGATAGCAACAAATCATTGTGCTCTCTTTCATTCCTTCCCAACAAATCAGACCTTTCTGTACATTTCCTTTTAGATCGTTCACATCCTAAATATGACATCTGCCAAGATCTTGTCTTTTTCCTTGTCTCCTGAGGAAAGTCTTCATTCACTTCAGTCTCGTATTGAGACTGAGACAGGAATAGGCACAGGAAGCCAAGAACTTCTCCTTGAAATGGGAATTTGTCTAGACCCCCGGAAGCCAGCCTCTCAGTGTGTTATTGATGGCGTGGTAAGATTCCCTTTTGAATTTCTATACGTGGGATGTCTGTCCACGAGAACCAGAGCTGATTTTTTCATTTAGCAATCCATATTAAACTATTGTAGTTCTTATGTACCTTTTTCTATATACAAATTTGTGTTCATAAGAAGTTACAGTTATAAGTACAGTAGGACCCCCATATCCACTGATTCATTAACCACTGATTCAGTTACCCACAGTTGACAGAGGAAAAAAATTAAATAAATAATCCATCAGCCGCAAAGCAAGCTACTGGCATAAACAGCAGCCGTAAAGCAAGCTACTGTCACAAAACAGCAGCCGTAAAGCAAGCTACTGTCGCAAAACAGCAGCCGTAAAGCAAGCTACTGTCAAAAAACAGCAGTTGGGAGGTGGCGTTCTCTTTTATCCACACTTTTCATTATCCACGGGAAGGCCTGGAACCAATCCCCAGCAGATACTGGGGTCCTGTATTTCATTTTCCTTGATTTTATATTCTGATTTACAGCTGGCAAGTAGTTGTATCCTTTTCTTCCTATCAGTTTTGTATTTGTGAATCTATAAACCCTGCTAGATTTGGTCCATGGTAAAGGTTAACCTTTCTAGTTTATTACTACTAGTTCACTACATGGTAAATCCAGTTGTTGGTCGCTGTTAGAGTAGTAGACAGTTGAGTTTAGTATGCATGTTTTAATCCAAAAGTCACAGTCATGGAGATTAACAAATGGATTTAGACCTGAGCTTGTCTTTTTTCACATGGCTTTAAGATTGCCTTCTTAGCGGTAGCCGGGAGTGAAGGGCCTGTATTTGCCTCTTAGTTTGCATGTTTTATTTTTAATACGGAGAAAATGCACAAGGGTCTTTTCCTTTTCACTAAGGGGAGTTAGTAATGCTGAATGACGAGAAGCAAACTCTCTAAATGAATGAATTAAAAGGTTACACAGATGATCTGCATCTGTCTCTGCCGTCATTCAGCAGATCTGTGAATGAAGATTCTTTGCTTCAGCCCATCAGTAGGAAAATGTTTTATCTGCTCTTGAGTCGGATGACATGTAGCTTTAAGCTGTAAGAAGTGTTTAGATATATGGGTTTTTTGTGTTCACAGTCTTCCTCCTTCCTTATTTTGCAGGGAGGTGGGCTTCTTTTATAAGTACCACCATTAAACTGCCATCCTCTTTTCTTTCCCGCTGCTCTTCCCTGTATGCTATTATTATTATTATTATTATTATTATTATTATTATTATTATTATTATTATTATTATTATTATTATTATTATTTACTCAACTAGTTCCTATAATTCCAGGCAAATTATTGCACAGACTAACACGGCTACCTTCTCCAAAACTTCAGTTTACATAAGGATGTCCTGAATCTGTTAAAGCACAGTAGGCTGAAGTTAGGTTTTTAGGAATGACTTTTCATTTTGTTTCTTTGGAAGCCTAAAATTTTCGGTTGCTGACATTTCTACCTAGGATGACTATGAAATGTTTCTTGTGTACATAATTTGTGGTTGTTTTTTTTTGTCATAATGCTATCTTTACTTCAAAGCTTTTGTGAAAATGCTTTCTTTTCTAGAGAGGCTGGGATAGCTACATGGTTTACTTATTTGATAAAAGCAAAACTATATATGAAGGACCCTTTTCTTCTAGGAGTCTATCTGAATGTGTAAATTGTATTGGTAAGTACGATGTGCTTCAGACTTGGATGATCCATTATTACCAGTACAGAAGAATTTAGAATTATAGTGCTAAAATACTAACTTAAAGCCAGTTGTGAGTTGCCAATAGAATAAACCCATTGAAAAAATGGAGTCTATCTATCTATCTATCTATCTATCTATCTATCTATCTATCTATCTATCTATCTATCTATCTATCTATCTATCTATCTATCAGGTTTCTATACCGTGCAATCTAGCAACAATGGACAGATTACAAAATTAACAAGTACAAAATACATAATACAAGATAGTATGCAATACATATGTATTTAATTTAATATAGTAAACAATAATCAAAATAAGAGAACAAGAGGACTAAGGCGGAACATGAAAGGGAGGATATAAAATAATAATAATAATAATAGTAAAATAATAATAAACATGTGCAAAATAAGAGAACAAGAGGTGTACTTGACACAGAATGAAAGGGTTCTTCTAGGGGATTATTTCCCATTCAGCAGCAATGGATAATGGATAATAAAAATGGAGCTTATTTAGGTGTTGACTGTACAGATACCCATTGATTCAGAAGGACTACTCTAGTTCCAGCTTGCTACTGGATTTTAGTCAGTGCTTCTGAAGAGCAAGTGTTTGACATCTGCTTTAGTAATA
Organism: Phrynocephalus forsythii; assembly: GCA_029282475.1. Classification (NCBI taxonomy): domain Eukaryota; kingdom Metazoa; phylum Chordata; class Lepidosauria; order Squamata; family Agamidae; genus Phrynocephalus; species Phrynocephalus forsythii. Next base: position 123,649,471 of record JAPFRF010000008.1, on the reverse strand, counting down.
GCATAATTAAAATATTTCATCATTAGTTGCTGAAAGAGAAGCACAATAAGCTGTTTCTTCTGTTTCATCTCAGATCTCAGAATACAGTGGTACCTCTACTTACGAGTGGCTCTACTTACGAACAATTTGACTTAAGAGTGGAAAACCCTTGACGTTTTGACTGCTGCCTTACAAATTTTAGATGCGGTCTGCTCTACTTACATCCCCCCCCATTATTTATTTATTTATTCAGTTTTTTAGATACGGCTGCTCTACTTACGAGGTGTTCGACTTATGAGCATGCATTTGGAACAGATTAAACTCGTAAGTAGAGGTACCATTGAATGTTGAGAAGATGTACAGTAATCTGTGCCAAAAACAGTCAGTGAGGTTTCTAGACCTGCTTTTTGTGGTTTCTGCTTTTAGAAAACCCTTCCCCACTAGATTGTTTGCTATGAAACAGTTCCATGTTGAGTTACTGATCATGCCATTTGAGTATCACCATTGCTGCATGTACATTGAATTTGCACCTACAGCTCGCCTAATTGATCCTTGTAGAGGGGACTCCCAATTTACATCAGGTCACTTTACAACCTTTCCAATATTGGCTCATTTCCTCCGTTAGCCTCCAAAATCCTTAACAACCACTACAAATGGCCCTGTAAACTGGAAAGTTTATATCACCAAGCAACACGGTGAAGGTGGGAGGGAAAGGATGAAAAGACAGCAAAGGGTGGAGAGGAGCACCCAGCAGGCATGAAGGAGAATGGGGTCAAGAGGGAGATGTGAGAAGACAACAGAGCAATATCCAGCAAGCAGGTTATAGAAAACAGGTGTGACAAAGTGACAAGGTAGAAGAGATCAGAGGGAAGCACCCTTGACAGTAAGCTAGAATTCTGCTTATAACTGCCTGACTACTTGTTATAATATGTATGTGTAGCTAAGTGAGTATATCATACAAAATGCAATTATTAAATTACAGTGTCCAGAAACAGCACATAATCTATTAAATCATCCTCCTGAATGTATATATCTAGCAGCTGTAGGCTACCCAGGTTTAGAGATGTGAAGGCCCAGAATAAAAACTGGAAAAAAATCTGGAAAAAAAAACTCCATTTTGCCCATTTTTCCTGAAGCCTTTTGGTGTTTTTTTTCCCCCTGAAAAAGTTGGAAAATTGAAAAAAGAAAAAAAATATTTATGGAATGGTTTATTTTAGCATGATGAATAAAATATTTTAAGATAGGGTGTTCGTATATTTTCCAAAATACCATTGAAACTTAGTCCCACTCCCTTCTATAAATTTCCCCCTCAATTCTTTATATGAGAATGAGATGTTTATTTTATTTTTATTTAATATTATGGAGAGGAAATATGAATACTTTAATTGTTAATTCTGGATTGTGAAACATTGTTTTGTAGAGGTTTTTGCTGTTGTTGTTCCACATAAACTAGTAAACAGTTCAGGAGATCATTACTCCATTTGTTACTTACAATTACAAATAAATATTATTTTAAAAGGAAATTCTATTTGTAATAATTGTTTGGATACACTACACAATGGTACCTCGTCTTACAACGTTAATCCGTTCTTCAGAAGTTGATCTTGTCGTTAAGTCGAACAGCGGTTTCCCATAGGAATGCACTGAAAATCAATTAATCTGTTCCAGAGGGAACGGATTGATAGGTTTTCAATGCAATCCTATGGGAAGGCTGTCCCACCCCCCTCAGTCAAGGGCAGCCAAAGGCTGCTTTCCGCTTTCCCGCCAGACAGCTGAATTTGACAGGTCCGACCTGTCAAAGTCATCTGTCTGGCGGGAAAGCGGAAAGCAGCCTTTGGCTGCTCTTGATTGAGGGAGAAGTCCGGGTGCCTTGGGAGGGAAGTGCATACCTCTCAGTAAGTACTTACCCGGAGGTAAGCACTTCCCTTCCAAACCGCCTGGACTGCCCAAGGAATGATGCAGCTTTGGCCAGCCCAGGCAGTTTGGAAGGGAGGCGTGATGGCCACCTCCTCCTTCTTGGTTGCTTCCATCTCTTTTGCAGAGGTAGAAGCAACCAAGAACGAGGAGGAGGTGGCGATGGGCAGGGAACGCTGTTCTCCGTTCTGCATGACAGGTGACTTTGACAGGTCAGACCTGCTAAAGTGAGTTGTCATGCAGAGCACAGAACAGCGTTTGTAAGTCTAATTATTCAGTGGTCGATGCAACCGCAGGTCGAGGTACCACTGTATTTTAATATGCTAGCTGTGATAATTTTTAAATCAAATTGTCCATAGTCATATTTTATGCTCCTACAGTAACAGAATGACTTTCAGTCTGTAAAACGGGGTGAGGGAAGTGCTAATGTAGCATTTTTATCAATTCTTCCAAAAAAATTCAGTTCCCCCCCCCCCAGAAATTTTACATCTCCACCCAGGTTCCCTTTTAAATTTGTCATTTACATGGTGGTCTCCAATAGACAGTTGCTTTATAAATTTATATTCCTGATTCGGCGGCTTGCTTTCGGAGCACAAATCAAGGGATGTTGCTAGTTGTTGCCCTTCTGCTGGAAGAGGGAAAAGATGCTTGTCAGTGGCACTATTGCATTTTGAATTTCTTTGATTTCTCCATGCACAAACCAACGTCGGCACTGAAATTTTTGGGGCGTTTCCGTTTTTTTCAGAGGATATTTTGTCTGTACGAACGCTATGGGCCTCAAGGGCCGCGGTGAGAGTATTTCAGTTTATTTAGATTTTGATTGGAGTTTTAGCAGCAGCAGCTCATGTAAGTTTCCCTCTGCTGTTTAACTAGATTGTTTTTTTTTTTCAGAATAGGACAAAGGCACTTCAGCTGTATATCAGGATTGGAGAGTCTCTTCTTGACGCAGTTTTTAAAAAAGCCTTTTCTTGGGTTACGAGAGAATTTTCCTCTATTGATAGGTTGCTGGGTCTAGCTCTTTGAGCAGTGGCAGCTCTTTCCTCCTCCAGTACTGCTTCACAGTTCTCAATTATTACTTTGGCACTACCGTTTAATGAGGATTCCAACTTCTGGTTTAGGCCACGCACACAACAGCAGCAACTTGACTATGCTGTTTGACAAAACTGAATAGCCATTCTAGCCGGTGGTTGTGGGGGTGGCTTGTTGTCAGGCAGATGCTAATGAATATGGTAGTAATGGTCATTTCCCCTCGTTTCTTCTCACACAGTCCAGGACAGCAAAATTCAGAGGCCCATACTACAGCTTCGTAAGATATGGGCTGAGGCGGTGCATTATGTCATTGGATTAAAAGAAGATTACAGCCGGCTATTCCAGGGCCAGAGAGCCGCAATGTAAGTCAACTGCTCAGCTGATGACACTCAATTGAAAATAGATTGTGCTTTGTAGGATCTGTACAAAGCTGAAGGTAAACCCAAATTATTGGTTTATTTTCAGAATATTTCCGATTACATTTGCGTATCTGCGGTCTCCCTGAAGTGTTCGTATACAGTCCACAGTTTAGAAAGATGTAGAATCTGATGGAACTGAAATGCATTGGCACTCTCCTTTCCGATCCTCTCCATTTCCGCAGTTTTTGATCATGCAGATCAGTAAGGAATGTGTAAGAAGGTTCCTTTTTTAAGATGACTTCTTGGAACCTGTTCTCTGGTGGTTTCTCTACTCCAGAGCTTCCTGAATGAAGCAGACTATCTAGATCAGTAGTTCTCAACCTGTGGGTCCTCAGATGTTCCTGGTCTTCATCACTAGCTGAGCTGACCAGGATTTCTGGGAGTTGCAGTCCAGGAACATCTGGGGACCCACAGGTTGAGAACCACTGATCTAGATCCATTTCAGCCCAGCTTCGGGCAGCACTATGGGATGGAGACAGCTTTGACTGCCTTGATGGATACCCTGTACAGGGAACTCAGTATGGTGATCTGTGATATCCTTCTGGGCCATCTCTTTAGGATGAATCTTGAGGACACCCATTTCCTCATTCAGCCTGTTCTGGCTAGGAACAGGATTTCTGTTTGGGTGGGCAAACTTCTGACTGGGTGTCCCACACAAAGTTGAACTCCTTCAGAGTATTTTTTTTAAAAAGTATTTTAATTCAAAAAAAAAATTAAGCAAAAGCATGTATATAATGCAGGGCAAAAGAGGGCATCATTAAGAGGCAAAGTCCATGTGGATATAGCAGGAATGAGCACACACAACCGTCCAGTGCTAACAGATGCTTGTCTTACTTGCCCAGGTTGAGTCTTCTTAGGTACAACGCCAATTTAACAAAGATGAAAAACAACATGGTGTCAGCATCACAGCAGCTAAAAGCAAAACTGCAGTTCTTTCAACAGAGCATCCACCTTGACTTGGAAAAGTATAGTGACCAGATGACATATGGGATCTGTAAGTATTTGGATAAGTCAGTGTCTTGAACATCGTATCGACACGAGGGTATATCTGATCCATAACAAATGGTTTCCGTCATAATTGTTTTTCTAAGCAGACACATTTTTTTTAAAAAAAAAATGCACAAAATTATCTATTTTTTATTATTGCTATTATTTTTTCACATTATATCTCTGCCTTGTCTTTTAACTAATGTATAAGGCTAAAAGTAGGATGAAACAAAATCAGAACAAGTAAAAACTAATTGAACCATAAAACCCTTCAAGTAAAAGTAAAGAAAATGTCCAAAGAACCCCATTAAAATCTCGAAATTGGTGAAATTGTAACAGTAAACTGTCATAAAAATTCTGTCTTCACGCCATTCATAACAGTAGTAAGCAGAATGACTGCTGTGGGGTAATGCACAATCTGGGAGCTTATGCTGAAGAAAATTCTTCCATTTGCCCAGTAAGCAGGTCTTTGTGGCCACTCATGTCCTAAAGATCTTAATGCTTGACCAGCTTCACAGCTGTTTAGGGCTTGAAAGGCTAAAACCAGCACCTTAGTTTAAGCTGAGTAAGCAGTTGGCAACTTCTGAAGCTCTTTTTAGTATCAAGGCATGTGCTGTTGATGCAGTTCATGACTTAGCAGCCACATATTGGACCAACTGAGGATCCTGGAGTCCCTTCACAGTAGCTCCATGTAGGAGTCATCAAGACATGGTGCAGATACCGTGAAGTCAGGTTGATCCTGGAGAGACTGTAGCTGGCATATTAAAGCTGAGTTGTGCAAACGCACCACCATCACCTAGGAATGCAGGGCCACATATTTATACTGTACATATGCTTCCCTATCACATGCAGATATGTGTGCAATTTTGGGGTAGTGAGTTGTGTATAAAATTCAGAGAAAGTAGCACTTTCTTATTTAACATAGGCTCCAACACATTTTTAGTATGTCCAGAAAGTATTCTCATGTTAAATAATGAATAGTTACATCCTGGTCAAATCATTTTAAAATGACAGCATCCCTTCCCAGGGTTTTCTAGGTCTAGTGTGCTTTTCCATGGTTTATCAGTCCTTTCTTATGGTGGTCCTCTGGGATTTTTCTGTTTCCAGAAAGCCACACCTATTAGCTCTTCCAGACTGCATAGTCGGGAATCTGACTCCCAAGCTCTGGCTCTCAGGAGCAATAACCTAATCAGATTTTTATGCATACACTGTGCTAGTTGTCAAAACTATTGGAGCTCTCTGAGTCTTTTGGCCTTATCTGAAGAACTGGGTTGTGCACAATAAGACCCAGGCAGATCAGGTAAGCAGTAGGAAGAGATGACTGGCTGCTTGCCTATAAGGATATAGGAAAACGTTGAAAAAAATGTAGAGTTGCTGGCTGATTTGGTTGTACAGTATGAGTGCCGTATGCGTGGGGGATCGGTTCCGCAATCCCCCGTGGATAGTGAAATCCGCAGATAAGAGCATACGGTCTTATCCAAAGATCATGGTGGCCAAGGGATGCTGGGGTAAAAGCTCTTGCCCCTGACACACATACCCAAATGGCAAGGAGGGAAGAAATTTTCTCCTTTCTCCTTGCCGCTTGCTGGCCAGTGGCGGTTTTTTTCCCCTACCACTGCCACTAACACCGCAGACCAAGCACTCTCCAGGGGCTGAGGTGGGGACTTTGAACTTCCCACTCAGGTCCCAGGTGGTGGATCAGGTGTTTGAGAGGGAAGTTCAAAACTTCTGATCCGCCACCTGTGATCCGACCCGGAAGTTCAAAGGTCAGTTGACCAGCTGGGTAAATCCCTACCCCAGTGTTTTTCAACCTTTTTTGGGCAAAGGCACACTTGTTTCATGAAAAAAATCACGAGGCACACCACCATAGGATGTCATGCAATCTGCTATATCTAGAGTGGATAAAATCAATGTGTTTTTTTTTAAAAAAAAAAGAATTCAAATTGATTTAAATCATGTTTTAAATTTTTAAAAATAGATTTTTGTTTAAATCATGAAAAATATGATTTTTTAAAAATAAATAAATTATGATTTTAAATCCATTTGATTTAATTCCATCCTGCACTAGTTTGCCCTGAAACTGCACCATTTATATATTTGAAATAACTGCTGAAGACACGTTCAGGACTAGATGGTGAATTTTAGTTAGCAAGCATGCTCTTGTTCAGTTCCATCACCTCTGGTCAGGCTTCTTAATATGTTTCCACTATGTTAAATTAGGTTGTTGATGTGTATGCCAAGTGCAAAGCAGACAAGTAACATTGAAAATTGAAGTAATTCTTGCCTCTTGCTACTTGCCCACCGCCTCCTTCCAGCCAGGCAGCCACAGGGCCCGGAAGGGACCCCCCATCCCCTTCTCCTCCCTAGGTCCTAGGAATCCCCTCCTCAGCCTCCCACGTCCTCCCCTTTATTTCCCCCCCCACACAAAAATGACCATTGTTAACGGCCACCCGCTCCCCACCCTTAAAAGAGGGGTGCGCACGCGCGCTCCTACCTGGCTTGGTAGGGTTGCGCGCCCACCCTCGCGGGTCTCCTGGCTCTCTCTCACTCTCTCGCTCTCCAGTCTCCTCCTCCTCCTCCTCCTTTTTTTTTCTCCTTCCCTGCCCACGGCCAGCCTTTCCTCTCCGGCGCGCAAAGCACGCCGGGAAAGGTAGTCCGCTCTCCTCCCCAGGACCGCGTCTCAGACCTGCGGGAGGAACTACATGACCCAAGGAAGCCTTGCGGCAGCCGGCTTCTTTCTGAACACCCCGCCTTCCTCCTGCTCGCCGGCGCCGCACCGCTGCCTTGCTGGTGTAGGGAGAATTTTGCCACGGCACACCAGCCAACATCTCGCGGCACAGTACTGTGCCGCGGAACAGCGGTTGAAAAACGCTGCCCTACCCTACCTCTCCAGAGAGTGCCTTGCTGGGCCACTGCAGCAGTGAGGAGAAGGTGGTCAGTGGGCATCAGCAGCAGTAAGTTTTATTTTTAATTCCCCCCCTCCTTGCCCCCCCCCCGCTGATCACCAACCATAGATAACTGAATCCGTGGTTAGTGCATCAGTGGATAAGGGGGTTGTACTGTAGTTTACTGGATGTGTGGTTAAAATTTGAAACATTAACCCCAAAGTTTTAACCTGTGGGTGAATTTTACTCTTCCATTTAATGTGGAAGGGAGGCAAGTTGTAACTGCTTTCTCTTGTGGGGGTACCATTCTGTTTGAGCAACCGCCCTCTGCTACATTTATGAAATTTAAATACATTCTAATTGTTCTGAGTTTTTTTCAATAAACATTCAAACTGGCATATTTAAATTTGATGCAAGTCAGTAAAGTGTTCTGCCTATATACCGCCCCATACCACTACAAGTAGTCTCTGGGCGGTTTACAATTTTAATTACAGTGTGCAGGCTACACATTGCCCCCCCAGCGAGCTGGGTACTCATTTTACCGACCTCGGAAAGATGGAAGGCTGAGTGAACCTTGAGCCTGCTACCTGGGATTGAACCCCAGGTCGTGAGCACAGTTTTACCTGCAGTAGAGGCATTTAACCACTGCGCCACGAGGCTCCATGGGCCTCCACGCTTGATCTTTTTAGTATCCCTGGGAGGCACGGACAACACTGTGACTTGGTGATCTCCAAACATTGCACCATTAAGAGCCCTGCTAAGTTGAAAGTCATCAGCAAAAAATGCTTTAACATATGTCTCTGCAGACATGCTCTCAAGTAATAATGGATTAGCTCCTTTGGCTGATGTTAACTTGATCTGGTTTCCAAACTTTCTCAAAAAAAAGTCAGAATAACTCACATTCTTTCCAACAGTTTTCAAGAACAGTTGGAAAGGGTCCAGAGTGCTCATGATCCCCCAAAAAAAAATTCCAAGTTAGATTGCCTTCCTTAGAAAGCGTGGGAGGCTTGGGGGAGAGGCCAGTGGCAGGGCAGGCTGATAGTAACAAATGATATCTTCAAATCCTGAGCGCCTGTGGCTAGGTTTAATAGCAAGAAGGTCAGGAGCTGGCTGGAAGGATACCTAGCAATGTAGCCAGTTAACTCGGGATGTTGGTGCTGCACTCATAATGGAAGAAAGGTTTTCAAAATTAGGAGTTTATTTTCATCATTCTTCTCCTCCTCCTCCTCCTCCTCCTCCTCCTCCTTTTTTTTAAAGCCTCAGAAAAAATGCTGAAAGCCTGGAAGGAAATGGAGGAAAAAGCCTTGCAGTGTGAGCAGGTAAGGGAAATGAAAAGGGTACACAATGTGTGAGAAGAACAGGAACATGCTGCCTTAAGTGCATCCTTATAAAATTTGTTTTCCCCCCCTCCCCAATTGTAATGCAACTTCCTCTGTTACTCAAATACTTTTTGAGAAGACTAACTGCAGTCTCCTGTTTCTTCTGTATTGCACTCCTAGGCGGTTACTTCACGTCCTACTTTCTTCCGCGATTACGTTTGTACTGTGACAACGTTGTTCGTGGTCACATGGTTTTGTCCCTGTTCAGTCCCTGTTTCCATTTACTCATGGTCGTGATAACTTATCTCGTGACAAGTTTTACTTCACAACCCTGTTTTGTGACAAGATCTGCTTTTTTGGAAAAAAAAACATAAAAATAAAGGGCGCACCACACCGCTGTGCTTCGTCTATTCGAAATGTCGATCCACAGCACTCAAAAGTACAAGATAAATGGACGGATGCAAGTTCACGAGCGGAAGATTGCCTTCATTGTGTGACAGTTGTTACCTCACGGGACCTTGTCCCGTAACAGGAACAGAGACAAAAGAATTCCCCAGCCTAGGGGCAGGTATGGCTTGTCACGCTCTGTTCCCGGTTCTGGGGCCGTGGTCAAGACAACTTTTTGCTGTCACGCTATGGATGTGAAGTACGGTTTTTTTGTACCGATCCCAAGCGGGACAGCAAGGAGGGATGAACGGGACGTGAAGAAACCGCCTTAGTGTTACATTGAAGGAATGTTAAAGCTGACACCATTACAATCTGGCTGCAGAGCCAGAGGTTGGGAGTTCAATTCCCCATTGGGCCTCCTTGTCATCGGCCGAACTTGATGATCCCTGCCCTGCCATTCTAAGACAATGATGATTATGATTATAAAGTTTTTTTAAAAAAATATCACATGATTCATGAGGTTAAGATTATAGTTTTTGTCTTATTTCCTTGAGAGCAAGTCTCTCTGAACTTTGCAGGATGTACCTCTTATTGAAGAGCACAAAATTAAGCTGCTCACAGTATTCCAAGATAGCACTGATACGTTCTTAATACACAAAACTTCATTTTCCCCCTGGTGCTCCTGTTTTATTGCAGTGATTTTTTGCTTAGGGTTAGGGTTAGGGTAAGTTGTAGGTTGGATGCGTCCAGAAGATACAGTTTAAAAAGTTGAGAAGATACGGAAGAATATTCATGAATGGAACTTTGAGTTGATTAGTTGTGCTTGATTGAAAAGATGCTGTTTTGTATACAAGATGTGTGGGAGACATTTGGGAGAAAGGGGAGGGGGGAAGTGATGTTGGTTACTGCTAGCAAATATTTGTTTTTCTGAGAAAGCTGTGAAAAAAGGTACTCTTGTTGGAACTTGTGTCCAAAAAGGCATCAATCTACCTATATACAGTACAGTGTATATAAAAATCTATGTGTTTACAAAGAACTGAAGGGTTTAAGCTAGAAAGGAAAAAAGCGAAACCTTTATGATAAAGAACCTGACAGTTTGAGCATTGTTCAATTTAGTTTTATCTGTTAACTGATCCTTTTTATTCCTTTGTATTACAATAACACCCCCCCCTGTCTATTGTGGTGGTTAGGGACCTGACCTGACGCATGATCATAGAAAATCCACGATATGCAGATGCAGGTCAGGTCGGGCCGTGGGGCATCACATGATGTTTAAAATGTTTTTAAGCAACAGAGCAAAGCGATTGGCTCCGTTGGTTAAAAACATTTTAAAGATTGCACGATGCTACTCCCAACACCCCCCTGGGACGCAGGGGAGTGGTGTGCGATGCCTCCATGGAGCCAAGCCCCGGGCTCCAGCTGATTGGTGCTGGGTTGGGGGAGAAAAACTTGCTTATTTAACATAGGCTCCAACACATGTTAGGGCGGGGAAGAATGGGGGGGGAAACCTTTTGTTTCCCCACCCCAGCGCCAATCAGCTGGATCCCCGGGGCTTGGGGAAGGGGGGAGGCTTAAAAAGCCTGGGCTTTCAAAACCTTTCCCCCCTCCCTCACGCTCCGGGCTCTAATAATAATAATAATAATAATAATAATAATAATAATAATAATAATAATAATAATAATAATAATAATAATAATAATAATAATAATACCTTTATTGTCAATGTACAACATGTGCACAATGAAATTAGCTGAGTCTCCCATGCCCACCCCCACCACCATCCCGCCCCCATCTCACTGGCAATCACTCAGTCTTATTGCACCCTGTGTACTTGACACAGAATGCGCCAGCCCACAGGTCAGTTCTTCTATACTTGTCCTGGGATTATTTCCCATTCAGCAGTCTGACAGCCCATGGATAAAAACTGTTCTTCAGTCTGTTGGTACGGCAGACTGATTAGTGCTGTGGTGGGGAGAAAAACCACTGTACCACGGTCCCGCAATATAGTGGGACCGCAGTATATGCACCGCGAAAGGAGGGGGACCACTGTATTTAAAAATAGAGTTATTTTTGGTTTTCAAGCTGCAGTTATTGTTTTTTAGAGGTAGAAGTCACCAGACCTTGTACTCATACCTCAGGTCAGTGACAAAATACATGTTATTTGTAGTGTTTGTAGGAGGAGGAGATCCTATTCACCAATTAAATGCTATGGAGCTGGTGGCCATTTTGTTGGCAGTAGAGAAGGTGTGTGAGTGGTACAGGTTGTAAAGCCTAATTGTCAGTTCATAGCGGATCAACCAAGAAGTTAAAATCGTGTATACATGCCTTCTCTGCTAAACTGGAACTGCTTCTCAGGATTTCAGGAGTCCCCCATTGCATACATAGTTCACAACTAACCTAGAGTGTTTGTGTTTCAACTGGAACAAAGGTGTTATACCAGTGCTACTGTTCTCTGCTCTTCCTTCCCATTTCCAAAGACTGATAGAGATATTCAGTGTGAGTTACCAGGACACATTGAGCAAAGCAGTAATTGCAGCCACTGGGAAGAAGTAGCTTACTTAAGATGCCATTAAAATATTATCATACTAAGTTCAGAATTCTTTTTTTAATCTGGTATGCAAATGTGTATGTGTGTGTCTCGCCCACCCCAGGCTGCAGATATTGGCTACCTAGATGAACAGATCATGACTTTGCACACAGAGATTGTAGAACTGCAGAGGAGCCCCCATGCACGACGTCAAGGCGATCTCATGGAGAATCTGTAAGAGAAGGAAGATTTTCCTGTACTGGTTTTGTTATGCACTGCAGTATAAGAGATTTAAGGGTTTCAGTTTCATATGGGTATCCTCTCTGTTTGCATTTTATTACTGGGGAGTTTTGCCTTCTCAAAAGGGCTTAGATGACCAATAGTGTGTACATTTAATACATTCTAACAGGATATAAATGTCCTTGTATACCCAAGAAGCAAAAGTCTGCAAGAAGCTTGACAAAATAACCATTTCTTTGCTGTAATTTGTTTTGTTAAGAAGCATTTTAACAAATGAGTGCCTGTTTTTTTAATGAACTGCCTTAATGCTTTGAATGTGTTTTGGGGTTGCTTGTTTTTTTGCATGGTATTGATTTGATCCTTTTTAATATTTGCATACTCACTGTTTTTAACATTAATATTGTCTTTTAATGATGTAAGGCATCTTAGGTCCTTTTAAGGAGAAAGATGGGTAAAACTATTTTTATTTATTTATTTATTTATTTATAGATAGATAGATAGATAGATAGATAGATAGATAGATAGATAGATAGATAGATAGATAGATATTATATTTTGCACCATAAAAACCCATGGAGATGTAGACAGCCATGTATCATGTTCCACCAGCCTGGTCTGATGACCCAGCAATGCTTTGATTATTTTATTTCTTGCTCAGGATCAGCCTGGACGTTTATACTTTCCAGGTGTCCAGTGATATATGGCTAAAATAATTTTAACGTCCATTTTCATATAACAATTTGAGAACACAAGGAAGGGTGAGAATCTTGACTATTGTTTTGAAAAGTGATGCTGGCAACCTGACCTCTGAGAATAAGACTCAAGGTCAGTTCATCCTACTAGAAATTATTTGCATGTCTTGCTGAAATTTGACTACTTTTTACATTCTTAAAAAAGTTATATTTTGTACAACTTGAAAATATTTTCATTACCATTTTAAAAGATAATCTAGCAAATGAAAACTAAACAAAACAAATCCTATTGAAACTGCCCACTCGTGTAGCTCAAACAGCATCACTTTCAGAAATAAATTGCATCAAGAAATCACTGTAGATATCAGCTGATCTGAACGGGGTAGTGCAACACAATATGCAACAAATAAAGCTTATGGTGATTTTTTTTTATTTGAAGCTGTTTGCCTCCAATACTAACACTTGTGTGCATAAGTAACAGAATGTTGAACAGTATTTGTTTGTTAGAATTTGCTAGCTGACTTTATTATCACACTTGGTAGCAGAAAGAGAGCTGGAGTAGAAATTATGTTTACGTTATCATATCTTGGCAGTGAACAAAGAGCTATAGAACTCTACAAGCAACTAAAACGAAGACCCCCAGGTAATGCCTTCTGTTATTTATCCAGAACTTAGAATACTTCTGTTGTTAAATGTTGAGTTTTAAAAAGGAGATTATGAAAAGTTAGAGCTGAAAGGGATATATCACAGATCTAGTTTAACAGATTATTAGAAATATCAAAACCAAAGAATGTAATCACCTGCAATCTATTTTCCAATCTATTTCCTATAATAATTGTTTTCCTAAGCTTAGCTGTATCTTGCTGGGCTCAACAAGAGGGCAAGTGTTTAGATCCTGTAACTGTCCTGTTGTTGCAGCACTGTGTGTAGTTCTGCATTTTCCTCTGTTACCTAGACCAGTGCTCCCCAACCTTTTTGTCCCCGCGGACCGGGAAATTTTTTAAAAATTTTCTGTGGCCCGGGGGTGGGGGTGGGGAGGGGGGAGAATGCGAAAGGGGGGTCCGGCGGGGAGGCAAAAGGGGGGTGAAAGCAAATGATGGGAGGGAAGGAGGAGGGGGAGGCACGAGACCGGCGGCGGCACTCACCGGCTTCGGGAACACACACACGGGCGGGGTGGGGGAACCCGGGGCTCCTGGGCAGGCGGGCCCCGCCTCCTCCTCCGGCGCCGGGAGTCGCGCGTGGGTCTCGCTGCTGCGCCCCGCTTGCTCCTGCTGCCGCCGCCGCCGCCGTGGGCCTCCTCCTCCGCTCGGGAAAGCGAGCGGGCGCCAGCAGCGAGACCCGCGTGCGGCTCCTGGCCCCGCGCCCGCGCGCAGCACCCGCCCGGCCGCACCGGGAAGCGCCCTCGCGGCACCAACGAGCCGCTGCCGCCTCCTCCTGCTCCTGTTCCTCCTGCTCCTCCTCCTCCTCCCGCCACCGCCGCCGGAGGAGCAGCAGCAGCCACCCCCCCCCGCATTGTAACCCCTCTGCAATTGCCCTCGCTGCTGCTTTAAATTGCTGGCGCCCGCTTGCTCCTGCTGCCGGCCGTGGGCCTCCTCCTCCGCCGGGGAAAGCGAACGCCAGCAGCACTTTTCCCGGCGGAGGAGGAGGCCCACGGCAGCGGCGGCAGCAGGAGTAGGAGCAAGCGCGGCGCCAGGAGCGAGACCCGCGCGCGGCTCATGGCTCAGGCGCCCGCGCGCGCACCCGCCCGGCCGCGCCAGGAAGCGCCCTCGCGGCAACGACGAGCCGCCGCCGCCACCTCCTGCTCGGTTCCTCCTCCTCCTCCTCCTCCCGCCATCGCCGCCGAGGAGCAGCAGCAGCAGCGAGGGCAATTATTGGGCGGCGGGATGGGGGCGATTGATGATGACAAGCTGCCGCTGCTGTGGCTGCTGCTGCTGCTGCTGCTGGTGGAGGGCGAGGAGGAGGAGGGCAGAGGAGGGAGGCGGCAGCTCCTCCTGCGCTCCTCCAGCCTTCCTCCAGCCTTCCTCCTCCACCGGCGCGGGAGAAAAGAGGAGGAGGAGGAGGGCGGGCGGAGGAAAAGGGAGGAGCCTCCCCGGCCTCCCCAGGCGGCCCGGTGCCGACCGGTCCACGGACCGGCACCGGTCCGCGGACCGGGGGTTGGGGACCACCGACCTAGACTGATCTGTTATCTAGACTGTAACTTCTTATTTTAACTTATGTTTTCATTATTCTGAAAAGCACCTTGCAAAAGAGGAACAGAAATTTCAGTTTCAAGAGGGCTTGTTTGATGATGACAAGGTGTTCCAGTGCTTATTCAATAAAACCTTCAATTGTCGACTTGCCCTAAACAATTAACCTGCATTGAGTCACGTGCACTATTCTGACCAGCTCTTTTGGTCAACCTTTAATACCAGTGTTTTTGCTTTAAAAAAATGTTCTGCTTGAAGTTAACTTCTGACAGTAGATTTATTTTAAGAGGGGCGCTATTCTGATCACATGACAGGTATCCCTTTTCAGATCACGCCTACAGTGACAGTGCAGAGATGGTGAAGATCATTGTCCAGACTGTCCAAAGTCAGGACTGGGTGCTCAAAGAACTCTTCAGACATCTTAGGTCTGTTCTCCTTCTGTTAACTGTGCATATCTGCTTTTCAGCTGAGCATCTGACTCTCACAGTTTAGATCAGTACCGGGTTTGATGCATAACATCTGCTTTGTATTTGTCTGTTGCATTGGTGAAACATTTATCCCTGTCTCTTGGTATGACAGAGAGTGAGTGTGGCATAGTGATTGTCAGATGGGAGTTCAGAAGCTTTGACTTCATATCTCCACTTGGTCATAGAGACTCACGGAAGGGTAACAGTGGCAGAACCATTTCCGGAACATCTCATGTACCTTGAAAATACCATTGGGACACCATAGGTTGAAAACAACTTGATGGCACTAATAAAATTTGAAAATATCTTAAGAGTAACAACCGTTTTCTGTTTCAAAAAATGAAAACTGTAATTACATGGGCTTGAGCCCTTTACTGTTTCCGCTTACTACAAGTGGTTTATGAGTTTTGTAGACTCCTTGGAAAATGCTGCATTCTTTAAAAAATAGACAAAGCTTCCAATAACGATAGGGCTGTTATATTAATTTTCCATGCAAGCAAAGTGATGCTCAGGGTTTTGCAAGTAAGACTTTTACCACATGTGGAGTGAGAAATACCACCTGTTGAAGCTTGATCGAGAAGAGGAAGAGGCACTAGAGATCATATTCCAAATATGCTGACATAGGGTTGCAGAAGAAAATCACTGTATGCGTTATAGATTACAGAAAGGTCTATTGACTGTGTAGATCCCCCAAAAGCCACTGGTCATCCTAAAGGACATGGGCACGCTAGCTCACTTCATCATTCTGAGGCAGAAAACTGACACTGGAAAAAAGGCTAGTGTTAAGAGAGGATATGGGGAAATATAATTGTTTCCAGTTGGCAAATCTGTCAAAAGTATTTGTCTGTTAACTGTTCACTTATATGCAAAAGATGTCATATGGAAAAGCTGGATGAGATTCAGGTGAAGAAGATGGAAAGGAGAAGCCTAAGTAATACAAGATGTGGAGGTGACTTCAAGTTGCCTGTAGAAAACAGTAATGACTTAGAACAGGGGTCCTCAACCTAAGGCCCCGGGGCCGGATGCTGCCCCCCAAGGTCCTGAACCCGGCCCCTGGGACCAATTGCAACCCCCCACCTACCCCCTGTTTTGTGAGCAAGCCAACCTCTGCAGCTACTTTTGGACTGTGATCCGGCCCCCAGTGGTGTCTGGGTGGTGGTGGACCGGCCCGCTGGTTGAAAACTTTGAGGACCCCTGACTTAGAACAACTACTGATGAATGTATGAAAGAAGAAAGTGCGAAAGCACATCTACATTAAAAAGACAAAAATTCTGACTGCAGAAGAATTACATGAGTTGAATTAGTCTTGGAAGAGCATTTATGGGGGAAAAATTAAAACAGATCTTTATGACTAAGCATGTGTCACTGGAGACCAAGAATCAGATTATTCATATTATGCTATTCCCTCTCAGATCCGTGGTGGTATAATAATGAATGAATGACTAGTGAAGAAATGATATTCCCTTTTAATGTATATGAATGTGAGAGTTCAAGATGAAGAAAACTAATTGGGGGAAGGACATTTGAAATACAATGTTGGAGAAAAGCTTCACAGATATGATGGACTTTGAGAAAGGTAGTTACGTGCTGTCAAATATTTAAGGATTAGTTTTACTGTGTCTACTCCCTCCTTTTGTGAGTTTTCATGGTCGAGCAGAAGTTCAAACCCAGGTTCCTTGAGTCTTAGTTTATCCACTGTACCACATTGGGTATAAAATGACTATACTGAGGTTATAATAGTTTGGGTGTGTCATGAGAAGCTAACATTCACTGAAAAAGAAAAAAATGTGTATTAAATTCTGAAAGCAAAGGAAAACCAATATTAATAATAAAGGCATTGCCTTTAGTTTGCAGAAACAGCATGGCTGTTAAGACGAGGACTTTTTGAAGGTTATTAACTCACAAGGTCACAATAAGTCAGAAGCAACATGATAGTGTGTAATATTGGAGGCTGTACTGCTTTGAGTATCTGTTGTTAGCAAGGTACAGTCTAGCCTTTTCATTCAATGTTCAGGATCTTGTTTATAATTTATGCATATAAATGGAATGGGTGGCAAATTGTCACTTATTAACAAGATGATTAATGTAACTGGCACGTTGTTGATGAGTGTCAGTTTACCCCTAGGTAATTTGATTTTCTTTGTGTAAATATACAATAAATCAACAGCAGGATGCTGGCCATTTATTGGCTTAAGCTGGTTGCTTCCTATCAGTCACTGGAAGATCAACCCATTTGTTGTTGGTGTTTCCATGCCATGCGGAAGTCCCAGACATTCTGACTGGCAGGGAGCAAATTGTTAGCAACTGATTGTTACATCTTGTGGGTAAGAGAAGTGAGTTGTCTGCTTTAGATAAGCATGCATTATGTGGAAAGCCAAATGTGTGCTTTTGGAAGACATGGGGACAAAAGCTTTCACCTTGAACCTGAGGGTCTGCTGAACCGTATGAAGAAGATGCAGAGTATGAAAGAAAAAGTGAAGTGACAGAGCATTTGTGTTTTCAAGGAACAGTGGATAAAGGTGGACGTGGATGCAAGGAGATGAGGAATAATAATATTGAGAGAAGGAGGAACCAAGCAGAATGTGGTTGCGGGAGGGGACTAAATAGAACCTAGTAGGAGAACAGGTGCAATGTTACCATTTTGCTCTTCATTCAGTGATTGAAGAGCTACTTAGATATTCATGCTTCCCAAACACTGAATCCAAATATTTGCATACTTAAAACATATCCTTTATACTTTAGCAATTCGTTCCAGGTAGCTTATGCACATTTTGGTCCATTTTTGTATGAAAGAAAGCTGATGTCCAACCGGACTTAAATTGGTTGTTTTTCCTTTTGGTTCACAGCAAGCTCTTGGGTTGCAAACAGAAGATTATTGATTTGCTCCCTAAAATTGAAGTCGCTCTGAATAACATCAAAGAGGCTGACAACTCAGTAATGCAAATGCAAGCAAAAAGGCAGAGGGAAATCTGGCATTTGCTGAAAATTGCTTGTGTAAGGGTATTTTTTGCTTTAATTTTAGAAGTGATAATTATGTATTATTTGTGAATACAGGGATGTCTTGAATTACAAAATTAATTAATTCCAATGGGATTTTCTTAACTCAGAATTTTTGTATCTCAGAACATGATTTCTCATAGGAATGCATTGGAAATTGATTAATTTGTTCCAGAGGGCTAGAAAAAAGACAAAACCACCAAATTTTTGTGTGTGCAAAACTCTTTATAAAGTTCACTTTAAAGACATGCAGAGCAGAATACACATACCTCCACAGTGGCAAAGATCAGCTCCCTCCTACTCCACAATCAAAATAAATGCAATGCAGTTCCTTTTTAAAAAAGCAGGAAAATAGCAAAGAAATCCAAGGCAAACGGTTAGAAAAAAGCAAGGAAATGGCGAATATCAACTCCCTACCTTTCCCTTGAGAAATGCACGAAAAACTCTCCAAAATAACCTTGCAGAACGGCTCCAAATCTCTCTAAAGGTGGGCTGGCCTTAGAAACCTCTCAGGCACAATGTATCCCGGGTAGAATTCTAGTGGCTGGCACAGACATACCAGGGATGTGGGGTGCACTCTCCTTTGCTAGGCATTCTTTGATCCCACCCTCTTGGTTCCCCCACCGAGGGATCAAAATGTACTGGGCCTGTCATTACCCAGAGCTCTCTGGGTTAAATACAGGTTAAACTGGAGCCCACCAGTCTCCAGCCCTCCTCTTGACAGTGTTGACTCCTTCTCTCCAATGGTCCTCCAGTCTTTCGTAGCTTTAGGCCAGCTGGTGGGCCTTTTAGGTCAGTTGGTGCTCTCTCTCCCCACATTGAACATCCTTCTACTAGTCCCATCTCTGCCTTCAGGGCTTGGTACTAGGAGGGCTGACACCGAGAAGGCAGGCACTCCCCCACCCCAAATGTTTCAGCCTTGGGCTTCCACACCCGCTTGTTCTCTTGTTTCCCCGCCATCTCAAGAGTGTTTCCTCCTTCACGCTTCAGCGGCTGCTTCTTCAAAAGAGCCCACAATGTGGCTATCTTGTGCCTCCCAAAGCCCCCCGCCCCCGTGAAGAGCTAGCTTTGGGCCCTTTTAGAAGGGTCACCTGTGCTCGTCCTATGCAGTGTGGCCCTTCCCTCCACCTTGGTCAGGTTGCTCAGTGTCCTGCCTTTGTGGCTGTTTCACATGCTGCCAGAGTCAGGCAGCTGGTGTGGTTGGCACCTGCCACTCCTGTAACAACTTCTTGACTAATGTGTTACTGCCCTGGCAGTGCCAATTGGCGCCAGTGGCAAGCGCCCAGTGTGTCTCTTTTAAGGTGTGATGGTGAGCCTGATCTGGTCAGCCTCACTGACACTATTATAAGAACAACCAGAAACCCTGTTACAGATAATGTTGTTATCAGTATATGTCTAGAACTGCACTGTGCAGGACTTGCTAAACTTTGGATTGAATTTATTTTAAAGAAAGAGTTTACAATTCAAGTGTATCTTTCACTATCCCGGAGACGTCAAAAGGTTTTCCTGCTAGCATAACAGCACTCTTGGTCTGTAAACGGATTTCCAGAAGTATTCGCATGATCTCCCCCTAGTTGTATTTAGAATGGGCTCATTTCAGTATACGCTTTTTAATTGTGGTATTCATGCTGTGCATTACAGTTCAGGTGCAGGTTCCCTTTCCTCACATGTTGTGTTGTCCAAAGCTGCTCCGTCTGCAAGAACTGAATCTTGATAGTATCATGGCTGTATCAGGTTTGAGGTGTTGCTTCTGCCACACCTTTGGCATACTGTTAAGTGTTCTATGGCACTGGTTCCCAACCTATAGTAGCCCAGGTGTTCTTGGACAGCAGCTCCAAGAAATCCTGGCAACCACAGCTGGCAACCACAGAGTTGCAGTCCAAGAATACCTGGTTTACCCTAGGGCAGTGTTGGCGAACCTATGGCACAGGTGCCAACGGTGGCACTCGGAGCCCTTTCTGTGGGCACCCGACATCGCCCCTTCGGTTTAACCTGTATTTGGGTTAAATTGCTGTACTGACACTTTGCGAAAAATTAATGGGTTTTGAATTGCAGCTTGGGCACTCGGTCTCTGAAAGGTTTGCCATCACTGCCCTACGTTGGGAACCACTTTGCTATAGGATATCAGTTATCTCTCAGGATGTCAGTGCCTTGATGAAAGCCAAGAACTGATGGGTAACATTTTATCTAATTCCTCTTTGCTGGATTTGAATAATGAGGATTTTTCTCTTCCTTTTCAGACTCAGAGTTCTGCTAAATCTCCAGTTAGTTCCAGTGAAGGCACAATTACATCTTCAATGCCTGCATGGCTATTGCAGACCTCAACAGGGAATGTGCTTCATGCTCTTTCTTCTGTGGAAACTTCTAGAAATGTGTAAGCTTTAAAAACATGACAGTCTATTTGTTTGTTTGTTTGTTTGTTTGTTTGTTTGCTATACTTTGCATTTAAACAAATTTGTCTTTTTCCTTAATTGTTTTGAATTAATTTGCATAACAGATTTTTGCATCAAATCTTATACATTTTATCCTTTTGGCAACCACATGCAATGATGTAATTTTGAATCCCAGTTTCTCAAGAACGGGCTCGATTTTACTAAAAAAAAATGTTCCGAGATGTATGCATGTAACTAGCATATAGCAAGCTGATTATCTCCAAGACAATCTAGTACTCAATAAGGGGCTTTCTGTGTAAGAGGCAGATCCAGATGGTTCAGAAGATCTAGATTGTCACAATTCAGAGTCTGACAGAGACTTTAAGTAGTAAATGGGTTTCTTGGCTTGCGCATCATATACACAATAATGTATACAAAAATATAAAGAAGCCCGAAATAGCAAGGTGAGGGGTTGTCTACATGGGCTTATTGGAGTGCATTGGAATGGGTTTGTGGTGTCAGAGAGATCTGATGTGTATCTAGATGTCATACATATTTTTTTTTTTAAAAAGCTTATATGTCCAGCTGCTTCTGCTTTTGGTTGCCTGTATGGCGAAGTGGTTTAAAAAGAGAGCTACTTGGCAAATTAAAGACTTCCTTTGCTCTGTGAAGGGGCAGAGGAAGTGAAAAAATCTGCACTCTATTAGGGTAGCATAGACATGCCACTCAAAAATAATATGGTTTTTGAAAACTCCCTTTTGGAAGTGGGAACGAGACAGGAGGCGACAATGAGAGTTAGTTCTTTTTTCTTTAGACTTGTTTAAAGGTGGGGTTAGGAACATGCCCAATTCTGAATCCACCGCACTTGATAGATTTGAACAGTCACTTCAGTGGGGCTTTGGGCCGCTTCTGGACTTGTTTATCAGTACTAACACAAAGGTCCTGGCTGATCTTTCATGGAATAAAGCTGTTTCTCTTAAGTATGCTGTTTCCTGTGGTAGAGCCTGTTCAGTCTCTTAGGGCGTTTATACACGACCCCTAAACTCCGCCGCAAATGGCTGCAAGGTCCGGACCTTAAAAATGTTTACCCACCAGCTCCGGACTTTGCAGACAATTAAGCGCGACCCCGCCCACTTTAGCAAGACCAAACAGCAGTTTTCTTGTACCTGGTCTTTGATGGTGACAAATATTTGATCCGGTGTAAGGATAGTGAGTGCGGGGCTCTCCTGGCTTCCGTTTGTTCTTTTTTTGCGCCCCGCCCCTTTAAGAGATCTGAATGCTGCCGGGAACAAAACGAGGTAAACCGGCAGTCTTTTCTTTCTTTTTTCTCCCTCCCTCAGGCAGCCAGCAACCAGGAAGTACAGAGGGGGGTGGGGACAGAGGAAGACAGAGGAAGAGCGACAAACCCCTAAGATCTCTGGTCCAAATTTAAGTGGCCAGCGGATCTTAGGGGTCGTGTAAAAAGGCCCTTGGTTTCATAGAAGGTTGAAGGAAATGAGAGAGGGAGTATGATGTATGAAGTATTGAGGGATGTAAACTCGAGAAACGTTGGACCGAATAAGTGTTAATAGTGTTAACTGAATATATGGTAAACCACTTCTGTATATTCCCCACCTAGAAATAGAGAATTTTGTTATTTGGTTGCTGTTAATAAATTTGAAACTAATTATTTCACTGCCCAGCTCATTTACTCCTTATAAAAATGATAAAACAGCTATCTTAAACTTAATTATTTATTTCATTGAAACCAACCTCCAGAATTTCAATTATTCTCACATTCCCACCACCTATGGAAATAAGAACCTATTTCCTGACATTCTCTCCAACATAAATTAGAGTATTTAGTATCTATCTTAATTTAACTGGAGTTAAATGCCATTTCCAAACAATAAAAAAACCAATAAACAAATAAATAGACAAATATAAATAGACAAACAATAAACAAGCAACAAACACTTTATTATCTTAGTTTTGTCTACCTTTTCCTTCTATGCTACAATTTCTTAAATCTTATAAGTTCCTTACGTTACTACTTCTTTTTACCTAATCTATAGTGCATTGCTCTAACTGAATAAGATTAAACCAAAAATATTCTTTCCTATTCTAATACTGTACTGTTATTATTTACCCTTTATTACCCATCTTTCACATTTAACCTAATAAGTTGTTTCTTCTTCAATTCTCCAAATTTATCCTCAAATTTCTTGGAAATTTCTCCAACTTGACAACCAGATGTAATGGAAAAGTTAACTGAATAATTTTTTTATACTTGTTCCAAATTACTAGTGCTGTATATATGTTTTTAAAGGGTTTTCAATTTTTTTGGAGAATACTCTTATTATTTTGTTGAAAAATATATTCTTGGGGTACTAGTCAACTTCCTGTGTTTTCAGCTTTAGCAATATTACATTATTGTGCTGAGATATAATAGCCATTATAAAATTTACTGGATTAGCTATATAATATAACCTTAAATGAGGACTATCTAACCCTAATAATTGTTGAGATTGGTACCAGCTCTTGTTATTAATCCTTGCTTCTCAATCTCCATTAATACTCCTGATTGTAGTATCATGATGGGATAAAACTTCATAGGTGACTATTAAATAATAAATATCTCTGTGAAAGCCAGCAAGATTTTTTTTACTTCTGCTTTGTCTATAAACAAGAGGGTCACCTTGAAAACTGCACAAGTTTTGATTGGCATGGCCTTGTATGTATCCATAGAAACCTTGTGCTGAATAAAAATGATGCTACAGGACTCAGTTTTTACTGGAGTAATCGGGTGACTAATCCGGAAACTGCTCCAAACAACATTGTGTCCATATTCAAGTTTGATTGGAGTACAGTTGGATGAATGGTCAATATTAGATGTTCATTAAGAGCTCATATTTTCATCAGCAGATGGAGACAGTAATGTTCTTTCAACTTTAAAACTGCCTTCTCTGTTTTTTTCCCCTCACAGGATGTCTTTTGCACATTTAATAGAAGAAAATCTGAACTACCTCGACAGCTTTAGTACTGTCATACAAGAAGCAAAACATGACCAGAATAGTAGCATGACAGTAAGTCTTTGAGGTACCTTTGGTACTGCCCGTGAATGGGAAGAGAATTCGAATGAGGAGAAGGAATGAGTACCAGTTTCCTAACTAAAGCCTCTACAGTAGCTTCCTGGGTGTTGTAGCCTGACGTGTCTCACAGATATTTTGTAGCATAGATTTCTATGGACTCTAATCCACATTGGATTTTGCTGCAACAAATACAGTGGAACCCTGATTTACGAGATTAATCCGTTCCAAGCAAATGCTCGTAAGTCGGTTAACTCATAAGTTGGGGAGAGGTTTCCCATAGAAATGCATTGAAATTTCAATGCATTCCTATGGGAAACTACTTTAAACAACCCGCGACTTCCCCCCCACCGGGCATGTTGGGGGGAGAAGTGGCAGGTGGTTTTAAAATGTCTTCAGCCACCGAGGCAAGTGGTTGCTTCGGTGGCTAAAGACACTTTAAACCACCCGCCACTTCTCTCCCCCCCCCCGGGTGCGTTGGGTAGAGAAGTGGCGGGTGGTTTAAGATGTCCTTCAGCCACTGAGGCAAGTGGTTGCCTCAGTGGCTAAAGAAATTTTAAGCCACCTACTGCTTCTCCCCCCCCCCACTGGGCGCATCAGAAATCCCCAGCTTCCGAGAACGCTTCTGCTGCTTCACCCCCCCACACACACACACACTGGACCTTACGAGCAAGATATGTTTTGCTCAACTACCGGTGCGTTGGGCGGGAAGCAGCAGGCCGCATGCCATGTTTGAAAGGACTTTTATCCACTGATGCAAGCTTGCATCAAACCTTGCCCGCTGCTTCTCCCCACCCCCTGCGTCCCGGGAGAATGGCGGGTGAGTTTTGAAAGGACTTTTAGGCACGGAGGCCAGTGCCCCCATGCCTAAAAGTCCTTTCAAACATAACGCGCCGCCTGCCGCTTCCCCTCCAACACATCGTTAATTGAGCAAAACGTGTCTTGCTCGTAAGGCGCAGTGGGGAGGGAATCAGTGGAAGCGTGCTCAGAAGTTGGGGATTTCTCATGTCGGACGCATTGTAAGTCGGGGTACCACTGTATTTGAATCTTCAAGAGGTCTAAGTTGTTTCTCTATATCAGCCTTTTCTGGTATCACAGATAAATAAGCAGTCTTACTTATCTGGGGCTGCCTTGGAAGTTAATGCGGAGGCTCTAGCTAGTGCAGAATTCTGCGGCCAGGTTGGTTATGGGGTTGATCCAACACCAACATATCACCCCTACTTTGGCCACGCTGCACTGGCTGCCGATCCATCACCACATTGACTTTAATAAAAACATAAACAATATATAATAAAAACTAAAATAGAAAACAAAGTAAGCATGACTACCTCAACAATAATATCATAGAACCATATTCCGAGGGAAAAATCACCAAGACAGAATAGAACATTCTCAGTTGTGGGCCCTCGTTTATGGAATTAACTGCTGCCTGAGATTCACTTGCTTCCCACGCTGCCGGTCTTTAAAAAACAACTAGATACCTGGCTATACAGATCGGCTTTCCCTGGTCATTAATTATCTCTGGCTTCACTGACTTTTTAATCTATTCTGTCTTGCCAATTTTTCCTCTGAATATGGTTCTATGATATGATTGTTGAATTATGTTTACTTTCTTTTCTATTTTAGTTTTTATTGTGTCTTGTTTATGTTTGTATTATGATGTATACTGTAAACTGCCCAGAGTAGCCTTGTAGCTAGATAGTATGGTATACAAATCTAATAAATAAATAAATAAATCTTCCTCATAGCATACCCTTGATTTGTTGAACTGTTTCTCGATGGCAGTTCATTTGAACCCATTTTGATGGAGTCAGAATCTATTCTTGTTGATACTGAGCCCTTTAAAGAATAGTGCAGTTTTGTCGTAAGCTTTTATTTAACAAGAGTCTGCTCACATCCTCTAAGATTCCTTATGTGTAAAATGACAGACGATGTGAGGATTCTCCACACATTGCTTTGAAATCTTTCCCTTCCTGGTTCTGTGCACATTACTTTCTCACCGGCTGTGTTGTACATATATGCAGGGATGTGCTGTACATCACTAGTAATGTCACAAAAACGTTATGCAATCATATTTCAAATTACCGTCTGTGACAAAACCCTGGAAACAGGAGTAATGAATATACAAATCATCAGCCCATCCCATCAGGAGGGTGGGGAATGATATGATATAAAAAGGGTGGAGCCTAGTCAGTTGAGGCAGTTCAGTTGAGAGTGAGTGCTGGGAGAGAGCACTGCTCAGTGAGAGTTCTGTCAGGCAATGAGGGCTATACGGTTTACTAGTTATTAAAGACAGGGGGCTGGAAGAGTTGATTAAATCCATTCTGTGTTAAAGGCAATGCATACCATCCTCAGGTATTGTTATATTTATTCTTTCCTCAATAAACTTTGTTATTATTTTTATATTATACATCTGAGTTGGTCCCAATTCATGAGGCGACGTTTTTAAAAGGTGGCAGCATTACCAAGTGACTAAAAGGTGGCAGCATTACCATTTCCATCACAATTACACGTGTAAAAGGGAGATGTTGTCACAATTTGGTGGCACAGCAGTGGGATGTGCCTTGGAAAACTCAGTCTGTGAAAGGGGTGATGTCACACCGTCAAATTGTATTGTCCAAGCAACGGTAGCGATTGTTTCAGTGGTGGAAAGATCTCAAAAACATATACTTCGAGGGGAGACATTTGGATGTTTCAGCAATGGTAATTTTGCTGTCCTATATGGAAAAGCCCCATTTGCTTTTGCTTCCATAGGACAGTGTGGACATTTTAAATGAATTTTACTGCTCCAGTCAATATGCAGGGAAAGAATTTTATACATAGTTATTAAAACAGATAAAATATGATCTTGCTGATTTCTTGCCTGTACTCAATACTTTACTAACATATGACTGATCAACATCCTGTTTTGTTTCTTTTTTAGAGTTTTGATTGGAGTTGGCTCAATTAGCTGAATATTCAAATTGAACATCAGAAGTTGTACATAAATCCACTGTGCATGTATTCCATCCCGAAATGACCACCAGCTTCTAAATGATGCTGCCGTTGTCTATGAAGCTGTTTTATGTAAGGGTGCTATTTTGAACAATATTAAAAATAATTCTTCTGTATCCAACATATTGACAAAAAAGAGAAAATATATTGTTGACAGCTAAGGATCATAGAATAATGGAGTTGGGAGGGGCTTTTGAGGCAATTGAGTTCAACCTGCTGTTCAGTACAGGAAACCCAGATCAAAATATATCTGTCAGATGCTTGGGTAAATTCTCTTGAATGCCTCTAGTGGTGGAGTAATCCATACCATTGTCATAGTGCTCTGATAGTGATGATGTTTCCTGTCCCTTTCGAAAACTACTTCTGTATTCAGATTATACCAAATGTGGCCCTCTAATATCTGAATTCTGCAGCTGCTGTAACATCAGTTATAAGGTGTGCCAACCTGATATCTTCCATTCACTCTAAATATATCTTTTTATTTTTAATGAACAAGGAATCCTGGCAGAGGTGCCCATTGTTTGTCCAGCTTTTCTGAAACGTTTTAGAAAATGCTGGTTCTGATTGTCACACTAAGACATTTCTTCTCTTACAGGGTATATAGTGCAATATAATGAATGATATAAAGAAATTAAAGATACTGCCCTGTAAAAAAAATTGTTTAATTCCATGAGTTTGAAACTAAAGAGAAAGTATGAAATACTCTGCTAATTAGTTGATCACACACTGAATGAATTGATTCCCCTTTTCTTTCATAGAATAGGGTATTTTATAATATACATTATCCATGTTAAATATGTTCATCTTTGTACTTTAAAGTTGTAAGCCCCCATTATAAATGCAGTTGGTTAGAAATGTAAATAAATGCACTAATAAAAAAAATTAACTCACTTTCTTATATGTTAGAAGAGTATAACGTGATATGGCTTCCAAGTCATTTGAAGATTCAGTTGCCGAAATATCTTGGTACCAATGCACAGAGCATGGGCATAAACAAGATGAGCTTGAACTTTTAGCACAAAAAGACAAATACAATAACAGGCATTCTCATAATCTGCCATGATGAGACTCATGGCTGGATATTTTGATGAAGAGTATCTCTTACTCAAAAGGAATAAGTGAAACAAGAAGAGGAGGAATAGCACAATATGTAATGAATGTACAGTATACACCTAGCAGAAGATCTATTATTTGAAGCACGGGAGACTGATAGAGAACATTTGGATAAAAATCAAAGGAGAGCTATACAACAGTGACATCAGTGAGGGAGGGGGCTGTCTGCTACAGACACCTACCTATTGGATAATGCATTCCGGGATCAAATTACCAAATGTTCAAACAGGAGAGACACAATAATGGGAAATGACAACTATCATGATATTGGAAATCCAACTCTTCTGGGAGTGCAAAATCCAACAAATTCCTCACCTTCCTTGCTAACAACTTTATATTCCAGAAAGTAAAAGAAACAACTAAGGGGGTCAGCTGTATTGGACTGGTCCCAAGTGGGAGAGAAGAACTGATTAACAAGGTGAACCTTTGAATGGAAGGGACCATACCTTCCTGCAGTTTGACATACTTTGAAAACAGGAAGCTGAGAATAGAATTAAGTATTAGTATGGGCTTTAGGAAGCTGGTTTCAGTAAGTACTGGGTCATATTCCGTGATCAGAAACACTTGAAAAGAAAAGTGGAAGACATCTAAGGAAAATACGGTAGATGCATAAGGAACTTTCTGATGAACTGATATTTTTAAAGGCATGCTTAAGAAATGGAAGTGAGACAGATCATCAAGGATGATTACAAAAGAGTAGCCAATGTAGAAAAATGCCAGAAATGCTTAGACTTGCAATAGATATTAAAAACAACAAAAAGGTTTCTTTCCAGCTGTCATTGAAGCAAGGAGGAGGAAATGGTAAGTCTGTTGCACAAAGCAGGTGAAGTACTAATGAGCATGGGATCAGTACCCACAGTTTCATTTATCAACTGCCTGAAAAAATAAAATAATAAAGTAAAATTTAAAAAACAAATGTAGACCTTACCTAAGCTTTCTTGTGGGACATCTCTAGGAGAAGTTTTATTATGTGTTCATAGAGAGGTGCCACAGGGTTTGCCCTTTCAAATTAATGTTTGGGACAAGAGTTGGGAGTAGAGTTTGATTTATTACAACAAATTTGGGAAAAGGAAGAAAGTAATCCAGAATCTATGGTGACATACATGCATAAATTACTAAATACTTTAAAGACACCTTTAAAACTGCAGAGGAGAATTTATAGCAACACAAAAGAGGCATGGTACGAATTTTAAAAAGAAGGGAAAGAATGTATTGTCCAGTAAATGATATGTCCAGTACATGCATCCTGTAAAAGGATGTCCAGTACATGCATCCTGTAAAGGGATGTCCAGTACATGCATCCTGTAAAAGGAAATAAATTACAAATGGCACGGATGAATCCAGTACAAATTATATCCAAGGTGAAAAATGTGAACTAGGTTAGGGCCCCAGTCATTAGAGTTTTCTGCTGCATATGCTTGGACCTTTTTTTTAGTAATGTACCACTAAATCTTTCTACTAACCCACTAGTTTCAGGATGGTATGGAGCTGATGTTAAGTTTCTGGTTCCACATGCTTGCCCTAGTCTCTGCATCAGCCTGAACCAGTGTTGGCGAATCTGTGGCATTTATTATAAATGATGTGCAAAACCTTTCCCCTATAGTTAATTGATACTGATTATGTATTTCCCATTTCCATTATAAGGTTGTTTTAGTGTTTCCCTATATAATTTATTTTGAATTATATCATATCTCTCCGTACGTATGGGAGCGAACAAATTTCTTGCCTCTGTTACTTTTAAAACAAATTAATTTTTATTATTTTAAAACAACACAAAAGTAACAATAAAAAAAAGTACATGCATATACCAGTTCTTCCCACCCCCCAGAACGATCTGGAGATCTTCTTGTGTCATCATCATCTTTTTCTTCTTCTCCTTCAAATCCTCTTTAAAGTCCTCTTTTCCAGAAATGTATAGAGTCATAATTGGGTTCTTTCCCTTTCCCTTTTATTAAAATATATTTAATAAATTTTGCCCATATATCATTAAAATAACTTTCTTAATTTTCCCTCTCTTAACCTTAAATTACAAGACAATTTATCATTTATAGCAATATTCCATATTTCATAATACCATTCCTCCATTTTAAATTCTTGTTTTGATTTCCAAGTTCTTGCTATTATTAGTCTTGCTGCCATCATTAGATTAGAAATTAATTCATTAGTCATATTATCATAAATGTCTTTAACAAATACTGATATCAATGTACTTTCTGGGTTGCAATCTACGTATATTCCTTTCCAAATAAAACACTTAATTCTTTAAAAATTAACTGCAGTCACCAATATGTTTATAAATCTTACTGCTCTTTTCAAAGTATCAGTCTCAATATTTTCATAGAATAATAAAAATTGTTCATAGTTTGTGTAATCTCTACATCCTCTGTTATTCTTTAGCCATTATTTTGTCCATCTTTCTAATTGGGCATAGGTTAACCATAATAAATCATTATTTTGGAGCATTTGTTTTATTTGTTTTTATTTCATTTTATTCATCCATTCCTTCAGTCTAGCCACTTTTCTTGCTCTAAATAGTCCTAAGTAGACTTTCATGTTTGTAGGAAAATTCTCTACTTCAGTGAATAGACTCTAAGGTGATTTAGGGGGACATATTTTTAACATATTTAGACCACGTACAGTGGATCCTTGTATAACAAACAGTTTATATAGCATAAAATCTGTACAACATAAAAAATTCTGGAGATAGGGGAAATTTGCTTAACATAATCGCCTATGGGGTGAATACGTACAACATAAAAATGGGATTACTCTGTTTTCAATGCATTCCTATGAGAAATTTGTATAAAGAAAATTTGCTTAACATAATTTCATTTGGAATGAATTAATTCCTTTATACAAGGTACCACTGTATTTAATATAGTGCTCAAAAAAGGATTCTTGAGCTCAGCTATCTTTTTGCTTGTCCCAAATAGATATTTATTAATTTTATCTTGTAGCTCTTGTGATTCCATTTCCCATCATAATAATCTCTCTGGTTTATATATTATTTCCCCTATATGTCTAAGTTGGTTTGCTGCAAAATAATTTGTAATGTTAGGTATGCCTATACCTCCTATCTTTTGTGATTTATAGCAATAACTTTTGCTTATTTTTGCTCTTTTGCCTTCATTATAAAATCTATTTATCCATCCCTGCCAATACATAAATTCTTCTTCTGTTAACTGGATAGGCAACATTCTAAAGAGAAAGATCATTTGGCAAGATTTTCATCTTCACCAATGCAATTCTTCCAAACCAATAAAGCTTTAGATTAGAATACTCTTGAAATTTATTTTTAATCTCCCATTTCAATTAATTAAAATTATATTCTTTAGGTTTCTGAATGTCTTTTTCTAAATCTATACCTAGATATTTAACACATTTACTTACTTATTTTATTGTTGTATGGTCATGGACCCAAAGTTAAAACAAGGACAATTAAAACAGAGATAAATACTTTACATACTTCAAAAGTTAATTGTCCCTATAAAGGCTGCATTCTAACATGATATGTGTCATGGTCTCTACTATGTTCTCACTACAAGGACATAAACAATCCTTATAGGGGATGTTATGAAAACGCCCTTCCAATCCTCCTTTATGTAGTTTGTAATAAATTTATTCATTCTGTTTGCCAATATTGAAGTAAAAATCTTTGCATCTTGGTTTATTAAAGATATTTGTCTATAAGAACCAATATCTGTTAAATCCTTATTGGATTTTGGAATTAAAATTATTAGTGAATGTTTCCATGTTGATGGGATTTTTTCACCTTCTAATATTTCATTAAAAAGCTTTTTTAATTTAGGGATTAAAATTGATTTTAATTTAATTTTTTCTTTAATCACGTTACAATTTCTCCCTCTTTTATCTTTCATTGTACTTAATATCTTTTTTTATCTTTTCTTTTGAGATAGTCTATCTAAAAGATTTAAGATCTTATTACTATATTCAGAAACATTCCTCTTCAAATATAACAAGTCTCTTTGAGGTTTCTGTAGCTCAAAATCTCTAGTTCTTTCTTTTTAGCCTGAATCTTCATTAATTTCTTCTTACATCTATCCAGAAGAAAATATATTCCAGGTCTTTTATTAACATTTCCAGTTTTCTTGTTATCGCCTTCCTCTCTTGCTCTTTTTATTATGCAAGATTCCCTTTTTGCAATGCCCCCCAAAACAGGCTTCAGCGTGTCCCATATTAATCCAATTTTACTTCCACCCTCTTTCATTAATTGTCCATGTTTCTAACCATTCTTTTTAATTCATTCTATTACCTCTGAATACTGAAAAATATTAGAGTCTATCCTCCATTTTTTTGCCTCTAGGTAATCTTTTCTAATATCTAACTCCATTGACAGTAACACATGATCTGTTATTTTTATTAGATTGATATCTGTGTTATTTTAGAAATCAAACTTTGAGATACAAATATAAGTTTATCCTAGAATAACTATTATCTGCAGCAGAATAGTATGTATATCTCCTATTGTCACCCTCATTTCTCTCCATATATCTTGGAACTCAGTAGTTTTTAATATCTTTGCCAACACCATATCTCTTTGCCTGAGGTCACCAGATTTGTATCCTCGATCTTATCTAAAATCATATTGAAATCTCCTGCTAAAATAACAAAAAAAATTTTTAAAGTTTTTCTCTCTGTTCCAACACAAACTCATTAAATTCATTTTGTTTTACATTAGGTGCATAGACGTTCACTAAATTATATTCTTCCATTACCCATTGAACCTTGTATTATTATAAGTCTACCTTCAGTATCTGTTAGCACCTCCTTAACCACAAATTCACAATATTTAGAAATTAGAATTTCAACACTGTTTGCTTTTGAGGACCCCAAGCTCTTCTCATAAATACTAATATTTGGTCATTTCAATTCATTAAGCCCATCCCTCTATCATTAATTCAAAACAGGAGTTCAAACTACCATCAGACATGTTCTGCAGCTAAACCTGAAACATTTTGCTCTTTAAACACAAATAAGTTACTTTCT
Source organism: Phrynocephalus forsythii (assembly GCA_029282475.1). Lineage (NCBI taxonomy): Eukaryota > Metazoa > Chordata > Lepidosauria > Squamata > Agamidae > Phrynocephalus > Phrynocephalus forsythii. Next base: position 123,616,889 of record JAPFRF010000008.1, on the reverse strand, counting down.
GCCTCTGCCTGTTTATTTAATTTCTCAGGGTTTGTATGTGATTCTGAAAGGACCTCAACCTTCCACCTACTAGCTGAACCTAGAAATTAAATCACTCTCCTGCTTCAGAAGGTAGTTCACATATAGACAAGTAAACAGTGTTTCTCTTTCCTTGCCTGCATAGAGCTGACTCTGTTGCAGTTCAATTTCCATGGCAACATATCTGCCACACCTGCCATTTTGTGTCTGTGAAGGTCCTGTGCTAGTTTAGACACATTGTACACATATTCTTTATTCTGTGGGAATTTTCCTTTCACCTGTCTTTCTAAACATTGAAATTTATAATGCTCCTCTTTCCCACAAGAGCAACATAGTGTACTTCATTCCCTGTATTTTCCTTCTTTAATAAACTGCTTATCTCTGCTCAGCCCTTCTTGTTGCTTATGAGCCTTGTTGTTCAGACTGCCATTTTCTTCCTTTATGAAATTTGGCTGTTTCTACTGGCCCCCTGTTTTGGAATTTTCTTTCACTCTATCTTTTTTTTAATGTCCATCATCTTCCAGCTGTTTTACTGATGCCAGATTTTTGTCCTGAATTAACTACCTAATCTCATTTGGTAGAGCCAAATAAAATTGCTTCAAGCCTACCAAATGTTTTAACTCCTCCAAATTTTCAGTGCCTGGACCTTCAATCCAGCTTATAAGAAACTAATCCAATTTATAAGCCATCTGTGTATACAATTCCTCTTTCTGTTTGGATAAATTTCTTAGCTCTCACTTGTAGTGTTCAGCTGTCAGACAAAATCTTTCCTTCATTCTGCACTTAAATAAATCACAGTCTTGCATTTCTTCCAATCTCATTACCCATGAATTTCAGCTAAACTGCCACAAATCTGGGATCTAATATATGCCATTTGTCTAGATCTATAATTTTGAACTCTGCACAAGTTCTCTCAAAATTTATAAGAGAAGCTTCAATATTGTCATCTCTTTATAGGGAATATCTTCATGTTTAATTCTAATTCCCTCATCCTGATTTGAAATTCTATTTCTTCCTCCCTCAACTTTGTCTTTTTTTAAAAGCTCTGTTATCTTTGAATTTTATTTTATATTTTTTCCTTTTCCAGTTCTCTAAGCCTGATTTCTTCTTCCTGTTCCAATTCCTTTTCAAATTTTCATGCCTCTAAATCATATGAGGTTTCAGTAATAACAGGACTTATGGGCAGAATTTTTCCCATCTCCCTCAAATTCTGATGCCACAGCTTATCTTTCTTCACTGACTAGTATTTCCAAGTTCCATCACTGAATTTTTAGACTACTTAGGAAGAATTTGGGATCCCACCATTCTTCTACTCTAGTATTAAGTACAGGAGCTCCTCAGGGTTGTGTGCTAAGCCCCTTCCTCTACTCCGTGTACACACATGATTGCACCCCACTGTATAACTCCAATACAATCATCAAATTTGCAGATGATACAACAGTGGTGGGGCTCATTAATAAGAATGATGAGTCTGCTTATAGGAAAGAAGTACAAGGGTTGACTCAGTGGTGTAAAGAAAATAATCTTACACTTAACACCAAAAAAACTAAAGAACTTATAATTGATTTTAGGAGGAAGATGTACATTTACCATTGTACATAAATGGTGAGGAGGTGGAGAGGGTTGGTAGCTTTAAATATCTGGGCACTTACATCTCAGAGGACCTCTCATGGACTGCAAACACCAATATGGTTGTGAAGAAGGCGCAGAAGAGGCTGTATTTCCTGAGAATGCTCAGGAAGATGTATTTATCTCAGCATCTACTTCTGTCTTACTATCACAGCACCATTGAGAGTGTCCTAACTTATGGCATGCTATCATGGTATGGAAGCAGCTCTGTAGCGGACAAAAAAGCTCTACAGAGAATAATTAAAATTGCCCAGAATGTTACCGGGCTCCAGCTACCAACCCTGGATGACATCTTCACATCTTGATGTTTGAGGAAGTCACACAACATTCTGAGGGACTCTACTCATCCTGCTCATAATTTCTTCGAACTGTTGCCTTCTGGCAGAAGATACAGAACAATTAAAACTCGGACCACACGTCTTCTAAACAGTTTTTATCCCAGAGCTATAATTGCACTTAATAATGAACTCAAGGACCACCAGCAGTGAGCACTTGGACAGGATTACCTAGCCTGTTGTGTAGATGCTTGTGTTTTTAGGGGGGGGATTGGTGGGGGGGGAGTGTTTGGGGATTTTTTTGTGTGTGTGTGTGTGTTGAAGGGTTTTTTTAATGTGTGTGAGAGTGTGGAGATTTGTGTGTGTGTGTGTGTGTGTGTGTGTGTGTGTGTGTTGAATCTGGTCTCTGGGTGTCTGAATTTCGTTGTATGTGTATACTGTGTATATATACACAATGACAATAAATAAATTATTATTATTATTATTAATTTATCTGTATTCACTTACAGCTACTCTGAACAATGTACCTCAGGAAATACTTTACATTAGATCTGCCACTTTATTTCAGTGATGAGGCTATAATTTGCAATGACTTCTTAATTTTCTTAATTTTCACTTACTTCTTATGATCCTTTGGGGGGACAAGGGAGGGGGAAAGATAGGAATGAAAAAACACAAAGGGGGTCATGTGCCCCTTGCACAATACAAGTGCAGAAGATGATACCTTGAGTTGACCACTATCTATATGAGCTCTCGTGGAATAAAATCAGTTTCTTCAGGCATGCACCAATATCTTGTGGACAGAATAGAAAAATTATAATGGATTGTCCCAAAAATTCATGGCAGAAGTCTGTCAGTATGCTTCTTAAGCTGAGATTATAGCTGGTTGCAACTGGGCTTTGGGGGTGTGATTTAATACTCCACGCCTGGGTTGGAATTTTTTACCCACTTGTACAGACATTAGAATCTCATTACTCTGTTTATATCCCCTCATGCCACATTGCTTGTTTCTGAAATACAAATTGCTTGTTTAGTGTACAGTATGTCTGTGTTTGGGGGAAGGCAATACATAGATAAAACAATTTCCATTAGAAAGCTGGGATAAAATTAACCAAGATGTCATTAATGCACTTAGATTGTCACCTGGTTCTTAGGTACTATTAGCAAGCATGCTTCTTACAAAACAGTAATTGTCTTCGTATGTTAATCTCATGTGACTTGTTCTCTTTTGCTTTTATTTATGTTTAAAACTGGGAATCTAGGTAGTGTGGCCACAGATGTACTGAGCTGTCCATGATCCCTTGAAACCATGACAATAACTAACATTCACTGTGTTGTGCTAATTATACACATTTAACCATTTCAGTCAAATGAATGTGCACAACGTAATACAAGTTGTATCAAGAGGGATGAACTACAGGACAGAAGTATCACAGAGAGAGAGAGAGAGAGAGAGAGAGAGGCGTATACAAGCAGGTTCAGTAGCTTTTCTTGATTTGAAATATGTGCTTCCCACTTTCACTTTGCTTAGCCTCAGTTCCCCTGTTGCGCCGCCGGTGCATTTGGCCGCACAGGTTTGCTATAATAAGATATAAGTCATTGATTTTTTCAGGTGGAGCAGCACATAGCTTTTTCAACAGTTTCTTCAAGTTTGTCAAGCGTGCTGTGGTCTCCAGAATCTTGGAATCAATTGTTTCAGGTTGCTTAAGGAACCGGAACATCTTTGGATCTTTCAGCTGCATAAATTCCAAATTGGGAGAAGACAAACATTAGATTTTTACCACAAACCCAAGAGTCAAGACATTGAATGCTGCACATGAGGATCCTAATAAGTGTGACTTCTGTAAAACTTGAAAGCCTCTCGAGATTTCATTCATTTTCCAGAGAAAGATGTTGCCAAAGCAACTGCCAGAGTGTGTACATTATTAACCGCTATATTGCTGGCATGCAACGCACACCCTCTGTCAGTTAGCTATGGGGAACCCCTTTGGAGCTGAACAACTTGCCCCCCTGAAACCCAAACCTCCCCAAATTTCAGGGGCTTACAGGGAAGAGCTTGATGAAGATCTGCTACGGTTTTGGTGCCAATACATGGCTGTGATCCATATTTTTGAAATCATTCTAATTGAGTTGGAAGTGTGGAACTAAGCCAATAATAGCCTCCCCGCACCCCAGTGGGCGAGCAATTAATGGCTTCCATCTCAATTAGAAATGACTCAATTACTTTTAAATTCTCCTGGGGGGCATTTGGAATTTAATAACTCAGCCCCCTGAACCCCCAAACCTCTCCAAATTTCGGGGCTTACAGGGAAGAGTCCAAAGAAACTCCCCTGCCATTTTGGTTCCTCTGGGACCCAAGGGAGCATAACATTTTGTTTCATTTCATTTTGAAAATTGTTAGTAACAAAACAAAATGAAACTACTAAAATCCACATTAAGATAAACATTAACACGTTACATGAAAAATAAAAATTTAATTAGTTGACTATTTCCTGTGCTACTTCCCCTTTTCTGCACTTTATTTTTGCAATGGCTTTTTCTTATTGATTCACAGCCTGTTTTGGAAAAAGCCCATCTTGGGCCTGAAACAGGTCAAGAAAGAAGGAGGACCAAAAGTAATAACATTATCTTAGGGCCCTTAGAAGGCATGAATGATCTTTAGGAGTTCCTTTTTATGAGAGAGGAGCTAAACATAGTAATAAGGTCACTCTCTGAGGACCTTCCAGAAGCTGCCCATGAGCTCACTCAGTATACTGTATCTCAAAATACTAAAATATCTCTGGAAGGAAAGGGGGGTGTACTAATTTAAATTCTTATTTCATAGGCATTCTCCGTGCAGCCAGTTAGGGTCATGAATTTTGACCTGGTTCATCCATGTGCACATGAGAAAATGGAAAATGAGGAAGTGGACAGATAGATATTTTTTCCCAGTCTCAGATAGAATTTTAACATTTAGGAGACAATTTTTATGCAGATACATTAGTGCATAAATTTACCAGTTGCAACATTTCATGGACTTTTAGAAAGCAGATGCACTGGGTGGTTTGCATGAGGCTTTTTGTAGCATCAGCATGTCATGTTTAACTTGTTGGGCCTGGCTTCTGAAAAGGAAAAGCTACTAAGCATATTTCTCACAAATTATGCAAAACAGTGAAAGAAGAAAGCTTTTGGTATCTCAGCCTTTTGGATGGAGGCAAAAAACCCTCGCAGAAGGATGAGAATTCTTGAGAATCATTGGGCATTTATACACGACCCCTAAGCTCCGCTGCAAATGGCTCCCAGCTCCGGAGCTTAAAAATGTTTCCCCACCAGCTCCGGAGCTAACAGAAAATTAAGTGCGACCCCTGCCCACCTCTCTACACTTTTGCTTTGCTAGGATATAGTCAAAATTTGAGAAGGGGTGATAACAAAATGACCCAGCACAGCTTTCAAGTACCTGCTCTGGGAGAGTGAAAAATTTTGATGCGGAGAGTGCCGGGCTCTCTCGCTGTGTGTGTGTCGTGTGTGTGTGTTGTGTTCTTTTGTTGTTGTTGTTGTTTTTGCCTCCCGCCCCTAAGAAGAGGAACCAGGAAGTGACCGGGGCTCCAAGAGCAACTTCCACCAGCACCGGAGGTAAGGCTTTATTCTTTTGTCCCTTTTATGGGTTGGAAAGGCTTTTTTCCTCCCTCCCCTCACGCAGACAGAAGCAAGGAAGTGCGGAGTGGTGGGGAGGAAGGAAGAGCAACGAACCCCCAAGATCTCTGGTCCGAATTTAAGGGGCCAGCGGATCTTAGGTGTCGTGTGAAAAGGCCCATTGATACTATTATGATTATACAGTACATGATTAGACACTGGCAAGATGTCTTCACATTCATACTACAGAGATACTGGCTTTTCCTCTAGATTCACCATATTGTGCCATCTCTACACTTTTGCTTTGCTAGGATATAGTCAAAATTTGAGAAGGGGTGATAACAAAATGGGAGATTTGATCCCCATTTTCCCAGTTCCTGTCCAGGAAAGCAGGATGAATTTCTTGGCTGAGTTTAGTTTAATTTAGAAAACCTCTCATGGTGCAGAAGAAGAACTCAAGAATGCCCTACTGCATTTCTTAACATGAGGAATTTGTGGTAAAGAATTCCATTTTTTTAAATTTACAGTTTTCACTTCAATGAGTTTCCTTTTGAACGAGAACTCCGAGCATGTCCCAGTCAGAATGGCTGCAGGGTCATTGTGTGTGTGTGTGTGTGTGTGTGTGTGTGTGTGTGTGATTATTTAAGCTCTGGTGTTTACATTGATAAAAATTCTATCTCCAATATGTGCAATGTACAGATTGGGTCTTTCACATCCTAAAGGGAAGGTAGTTCAGATTCCCAGATTATAGAAGTAAACAAGAAGACCAAGCAGGCTTACTTTTAACCTTGCACCAACATTTAGATGGAGACAGTGATGAAGGTTCGTAAACATTAGGAAGATCTGATCCTGAGCCTCTATTTTAACCTGGATGTCAACATTCAATTGAATGCAGATGGGTAAGATGGAAAGGAAAGGTGCGAAAAGCTAGTCTACAGGACAAAGAATTTTTAGAAGAGGTTTATTCAGCACGTAGTGGGTCCTATGCCCTTATCCGCAAAATGGGTTGTTACATATATATTCTTAAAAGTAAAGGAGACTGCGAAATGAAAACTTATGTGTCTGCTGGTGTCCCACCAGTTCCAATGTTTCTTTCTTATTCCTTTCTGATCGAAAAAGGAGCCAGTGCAAAGGTCCAGTGAAACCCTATGGAAAACAACCAAATTGCAACACATTTGGGAGGGGAAAACCTGTTCAGTTAAGAGCAGGCAGGATGGCAAAATCCCAAACTTTTATTTTGTGTAAGAAATACACCTGGGCTAAGGCTGAGGATGTCATTAGCTGCTGCTCTCCCCCCCCCCCAGAACAAAAAGCTTCTGATTCCCACCCCTCCTCTTTTGATTCTGAGACTGACTCCATTTGAAACGACTTCCTCTGGTGGTGATGGTCAGAAATTAATGAATTTGCCCCACATCTCCCAAGGATGTTGTTACCAGGATGAAGTAGATCCAATACAGCCTCTAGCTGTAAAACTCGGCATGTATGTATGTGTATATGTGTGTATGGGAAAGATTGGAATGTGTTATTTGCATGGTGGAGCAACCGGACCAATCAGATTCTAATGGTTGTCAATAGATGTTAACAGGGTTATCTGCCAAGTAGATAAAGCAAGTGACAGTCATGTAACTCAGTTGTCTGATAGACTGGAAAGTTCTCAGAGATGGCTGTTGGAAGTAGTTATTATGTCTGATAAGGAAAGGTAATATGCCAGTATAAGTCTGCTAAGCACAAGTCTATGCATCAAGTACAAATGTTTCAAGTACAGTTAGTTTATTCTCCATATATGTTTTATATAGTAAATGTTCTTAATGTTTTCACCATGACTATGCAAATATTATTTCAACTGCTGGCAGACTTAGGGTTTTTAATGCTTTTATAAAAAAACCAACTCTATGGTTTTTTATGCTACTTCTAAACTGCTGTGCACAAACTCTCATACATTTCAACAATTATCATTAGAAGCTAAGTGAAATTCAGACCAAGACTCACAAATACTCCAGGATTTTATTTTCTAGTTATATAATTAAAACATTGAGCTCTACATTTGAAATAAGATTTGAACATCATGACAGAAAAACTGCAACCTGAGATTTCTTAATGAATCTTGGATAAATGAAATTGATAGATTGATTGATTGACTGGGGAAGTAGCAAGGCAGCTCATTTGAGGTGGGCTGATGCAGGCCAAATAGATTCATTTAAAGATGGGTAAATGTCGGGGGTGTCATGTGGCATTCATTTCATGTATTAGATTTATATCCCACCCATCTGGCAATCAGTCCACTCTGGTCAGCTTACAACAGAAAGTCAATTACATATCCCATAAAAATAACAACAAATAAACAATAAAACCACAGTAACATCAGAAAACAAACCTGTAACTAAATATATTAATTTAAATTATATTAATCTTAGTATAATTTAATTAAACTATTACAGGAATTAAGAATAAAGAATTAAAAATTAAGACGGTAGCACCGCAGCTAAGGGATATAATTAAAAATTTGGGAAAGCCTGTTGAAAAAGCCAGATTTTCAAGGCTTTTTTAAAAGAAGCCAGAGAAGGGGCTAGGTGAATCTTGGGTGGGAGCTCTTTCCACAAAGTAGGAGCAATCACTGAAAATGCACATGATCTCCCCACCCCTGTGCCTCTCTTGGGGTGATGGATCTTAGGCACCTGGTCTGGGAAGAACGTGTATTATGAACAGTTCTTACTGGAAGCAGGCATTCTGAAATGTAACAAGGTCCCAAACTTTTGAGGGCTTTATAGGTGAGAGTCATCACCTTGAACTGGCACGGAAACATACAGGAAGCCAGTGCAGTGTGGCCAGAGTAGGGGAGATATGATTGAAATGTCTCAACCCAGTTAAAAGTCTGGCCTCCGCATTCTGTACCTAGTGGAGTTTCTGCATCAACTTCAAGGGCAGCCCCACATAGGGGCCATTACAGTAGTTGTGCCTTGAGATTACCAGTGCATGAACCAAGGCAGTGAGGCTTCCGGAGTCCAGGCGTGAGCACAGTTGGGTGATATACCTCAGGTGGTAAAAGGCAGACCAGGCTACAGACACTACCTGGCGATGCATGGATAATGCTCGGTCCAGGACAACACCCAAACTGCACACCGACTCTCCTGCAGAGAGGGTTACCCCTCTGAAGGAGAGAGATGTTCCCAACCTACTGACTGCCAGGGGACCCATGCGAAGGATCTCTGTTTTGACCGGGTTCAGGTTCAGCCTGTTTTCCCTCATCCACTCCACCACAGCCCAAAGGCAGCGCTCAAGGCATGGGACAGCTTCATCTGCAGTAGGATGGAAGGAGAGGAGGGAGAGCTGCATGTCATCAGCATATCGATGGCACAAAGCTCCCAGTCCCTGGATGACTTGTCCCAGCGGACTCATATAGACATTAAATAGCACTGGGGAGATGATCGACCCCCCGAGTCACTCCACAATTGAGTGTCCAAGGGGTGGAGACCATCTTACCAAGATGAACTCTCTGAGGACAGTCCTCCAGATAGGAACAAAGCCAGGCGAGAGCCAGGCCTCCAATCCTCAATCCAGAGAGGCTCCCCAGGAGGATATTGTCAACAGAATGAAAGGCCACTGAGATGTCAAGGAAGACCAGAAAGGACATATTGCCCCTGTCTGTCTCCCTCAAACAAGTCATCCTGCAGAGTGGCCAAAGCTGTTTCTGTGCCATGCCGTGCTGGAACAGATTGAGGGCATGTTACTTGCATTCAAATTGTATATACACCTCAAGTGACCTTACTGTATTTGGTCCACCTCTGAAGAGAAGAGAAGAGAAGAGAAGCACTTTCTGGCTCACTCCTGTTTCAGGAAGAAAGCTTTCAGTTTACAAAGAAAAAATTTCACTGCCATAATTGGCTTTTTAAAAACCTTTGCTTCCTCCCTCTGCCCCCTGGAGGTGCAGAGGAAGAAAGTTTTCACAGTTTCTCAGTATCATGGAGCGGCCAAACTGTCTGTTTAAGCAAATAATGATACTGTACATTACTGAGAAAGAGAAACCTGCTGAGATATTAAAGCTGAAGCCCTGCTTTGGTTTGCTTCCAGTGACTGCACATGCTGGTAGCGAAACATGATTGAATGACCTTAACCTGCACCCAAAAAAGAGTAGCCCTTTCAAGCACCTGGAAATGGGGCTGGGGCAGGCTGGTTCATTCCAGCAATTTAATCATCTGAAAGGAGGTGAATTAACCTGTCCTCACAGCAAACCAAAGAGCAGGCCAAATGCCTCTGATTCATCAATAGATTCCAGACAAGATACTGCAGAGAAATACAAATTATTCTCTAGACTTACCACTGCCCTCTTCTATTTAATTCTAAAGTGGCTTTTGCAGGCTATCTTTCTACTTACCAAATAGTTCCATTTGGATGGTAGCATGCCGCATAGCCTTGATTTGTGAAGAATGCCTGCACTGCATGAGAACTGCTGTCACTCAGGACAATATAAGTGAATTGAATATCCTTTTCATAGGTAATGAGGATAGCAATATTGCCCGATGGATAGCTGATAAACAGCTAAGGAAAGAAAAAGATCTCACATCTGCATTCCATGCTAGTTTTTACATTTTCAACAGACGGCAATCGATTATAAAAATCAGAAATGACCATTTTTTAAAAATGCTGTCATGCTTTAATTTTAGTATTAATGGAGGTTTATCGAGATTTTAACTGTAGTGGATCCCACCACCAAGTGGGACAAATGCAAACTTATTAATGATAATAATTATGACAGACTGTTTATAATAATTAGTTTTTAAAAAGCATAAAAAGCAACATGTTCTGCTTATATCCTATCCCATAGTGCTTCAATCACTCTCTGGGCAGTTTATAATTTATTTATGCAGGCTACACATCCCCCCTGCAAACTGGGTGGTTATTTTTCCAACCTTGGAAGGATGGGTTAGCCATGAGTCATGGACTGAACCCTCAGTCTTGAACATAGTTATAGCTGCAGTAGCTGCCTAGATGCCCTGAGCACATCCGATCTCGCCTGATTTTGGAAGCTGAGGGCCTTTTTACACGACCCCTAAGATCCGCTGGCCACTTAAATTCGGACCAGAGATCTTAGGGGTTCCTCGCTCTTCCTCTGTCCCCACCCCCCTCCACACTTCCTGGTTTCTGGCTGCCTGAGGGAGGGAGAAAAAAGAAAGAAAAGAATGCCAGTTTACCTCCGTTTTGTTCCTAGCAGCATTCAGATCTCTTAAAGGGGCGGGGCGCAAAAAAAGAACAAACAGAAGCCAGGAGAGCCCCGCACTCACTATCCTTACACCGGATCAAATATTTGTCACCATCAAAGACCAGGTACAAGAAAACTGCTGTTTGGTCGCGCTAAAGTGGGCGGGGTCGCACTTAATTGTCTGCAAAGTCCGGAGCTGGTGGGTAAACATTTTTAAGGTCCGGACCTTGCAGCCATTTGCGGCGGAGCTTAGGGGTCGTGTATAAACGCCCTAAGCAGGGTCGGGTCTGGCTAGTACTTGGATGGGAGACCACCAGGGAATACCTGGTGCTATAGGCGCCTGGAGTAGGAACTGGCAAACCACTCCAGTATTCCTGCCAAGAAAAACTCCATGGACATGGAGTCACAAAGAGTCGGTCACAACTGTAACGACACACACACACACATAGCTGCAGTTCATCTGTTTAACCACTGTACCACAAGGTTCTTGCAATTACTGAAGTAGGTACAACATGTATCACTAATATTAATACAAACTCTTGCTAGGTAATCTGAAGTCTTATTAAATTTTTATAGTCATTTCACTTTGCTATGTGAAATGTTTTAATCTTCATCCTGTGAACATTTTCTTTACTTTTTCTGCAAATCTATTTAAAAGAGTGCATAATCTGCATCAATCATAGCATCAATTTTATCTGATTATAAACTTACTGGCCAGAATCCTGTTGGGGACTTACACTAGAGAAAGTGTAGTAGAATAAACTATGGCAGCAAATTGCTGCAAATTAATGAATTGCCTCTCTGTTTCCTGGTCATGTATCAGTCATGTGACTTGGGGTGTGACCACAAACATAAATGATGACTCATTAATTAGAAGCAATTCATCGCAGTTTATACAATTATGTTTATACCAGCATAAATACTCAATTTACTCATATTCACATGTACCATAACATACACACTCTAACCACTAACTTGCAGGAAGGGGGCACACAAACAGACACATAATTCATATGCACATGCAGGCACATACATGCCACTCAGGGATCCCCACACAGTTACATTCTCCATTTAAACACACACAAACTTGCACATGTGTCCTCTCTACTTGCAAACTTTGTTCACTCACAAATGTAGACATTCACTCACTATTCATAAATGTATGCAACATATGCCATTCACTTACAAGCATGTGAATCTACACCCTCTGACCCATGCACAGACAAGGTGATCACGCATATACAAGTGGTACACTCTCTCATATACACTTTTCCCGAAGTACAAACACACACACATTGCTCACACACCATCTGACACAGGCCTTTTGTGGATGTAGTTGTACATCCCACTCGCATTACACCCCACAAACACATATTTATTTATTTATTTATTTATTTATTTATTTATTTATTTATTTATTTATTTATTTATTTACAGATTTTTTTTTTTTAGCCGCCCCATTACCAAGTGGTCTCTGGGTGGATTACAACAATATATTAAAACAATAAAACAACATGTTAAAACCATCAAAATAAAAAACAATTAAAAACAGTCAATATACAAATAATAAAATTCTGCTACTCACGCACCTAGCAAAAAGAACATTAACTAATTAAAATGCTGGCTGAACAGAAAGGTCTTTGCCTGGCGCCAAAAGACCAAAAGTGTCAGTGCCAGGCAGATCTGTTTTGGGAGGGCATTCCAAAGGTGGGGGGCAACGGCCGAGAAGGCCCTGTTTCGACATGCCATCCTCCTCAGCTGTTTAAGGGATGGCACCTTCAGCAGGGCCTCCTGGCCTGATCTTAGAGTACGGGCAGGCTCGTATGGAAGAAGGTGGTCCTTAGATAACCAGGTCTTAAGCAATTTAGGGCTTTATATGTAAGCATAATACGCACTTTGAATTGGGCCCGGGCAGCAACTGGCAACCCGTGTAAGTATTTCAGAAGCAGCATATTGCTGTCACACTGACAAATGCACAAATTCTCAACACACGAACCTTTCCTGCTGAGTTGCATCCTGCTCATACAGATGTTCTAGCCATGCACACGTGTACATACCTGCTTCTAATATATGTTTTGCTTTAATATACTGTACAGTACTCCAATCACAGCATGCTGCTCATGCAAACACTGACACTGCTATGTTCCTCATACAAACATAGACACACTGCTCAGCATGCATTTGCATCAGGAAGTGTGCACACTCCTCTCTAGTCCCTCTCACTCCCTTATGCACCTCTACACTGCTAGCATGCAGACATACACAAAACTGCATAGCAGTGAATCTTTAGACACACAAACAGTCAGTTTTTCATTGCAGAAATTAAAATTAAGCTAACACATTGTCAGAAACTTTTCCGATGGAAATCCCGTTTTTTGTAGGATATTAAACTTGGCCAGTTCCATCTGGAAAGAGAAAAAAGAAAACTTTTCCATCAGCATAGTATCTTGTCACAGGCTGGGCAGGATGACAGATCTGACCAAGAAAGCAAAAGGAAGAGGAGAACAGGAGAGCAAGTCAGGGCTTTGGGCTGGGAGAAGAGTCCAAGCAAGGCTTTAGCGCCGCACGTACAAGGGTATCTTGCATTCCAGTGACCCTGCAGAAAGGTACATTTATTTATTTATTCATTTATTCATGTATTTATTTATTTATTTATTTATTTATTGGATATGTATACCATGCCATCTAGCCCAAAGGCTACATGGCCTTAGGAAGGTGTTGAAAGGCAGCCTTGTGTCTTCTCAAACAATCTGAAGTCTTCTTTTTCCTCTCTTCCTAGTCCATGAGTTCCTCAACTGGCCGAACGAGCACCTGCTTTCCTTCAAGAGGCAGGCAGGCACAGAGATCGGGGAGATTGCTTTGCTCGGTTTGGGGGGGGGGATGTGCAGCTGACTTATTTATTTTATTTATTTTTCTCCTTGGAAATAGGACCCAAGGCAGCTTACAATAATGAGGGACAATATATAGTCCAGTAGAATTAAGACATATCGTATTCAGGGTTGAGAAACAGGGAATTGAGAGGCATCTTAACCTGTTAAAAGACAACATTAAAGCTAGACGAGAACGAGAGCAGTTGAAGAGAGAGTAAAAATTCCATGTAATGAGTGACGGAAATAAAGAGTTTTCCTGATACAGGAAAGTGAGTATGGCCTCCAGGCCAAACTAGATGTGGGGCCTTTGATTAAAGCTTTTTCTAAAGAAGACTTCATTAGCTGCTGGATAATGTGTTCAGGGATGCATCTCTGGAGTGAGTAGGCTAGAGGAGGAGGAGACTACAGGACATGCCCTTTCTCTCTTTCTTTCTCATTCAGTCCCTTTTTCCTCTCTGGCTGGCTGGGGATTTAGGAAAAGCAAAAAAAGAATTACCGTGACCACTGGCCTTAACTCATGGCTTTAATTTTACAAAATCAGGTTTAAGGCCACAGGGTTAGTTGCCACATGCTGCCTGGATATCAAAATATTCAAGTGACCCCCCTATGTAAAGGAAGGGCGCAAGGGAGGGAATGGGTATGGCAGGCAGGGCCCTCAAAGGGCCATTGCTTAAGTGAGCCACAATATGCCTACTCACCTTGAATTGCTCTGCTTGGAACTCCTTGTCTATCTCCAGTAGTTCCTTTGGATGTGGCCATTGCTTCTTCACGGCAACCTTCTGAGGTTTCGGGGGGTGGTCTGATAATCTGAACTTTACTTTGATGTCTGAAACAGTTTTAAAAGGTCACTCAAACGGTTCGTGATTTCACCCAATAACTTCTCTGCCATCAGTGACACCAGGAAGTTCTTACCTTTTTCAACATGGAAACCAAGAGAAGAAAGAAAATAAGCGACACCAAGGTAGCATAGGCTCCAGACCTCTTCTTGCCAGTCTCTCTGGAAGGGTGGTCCTTCATTTTTGCACAGAGATGTGTGTGCAAGTGTGGTATAATATTGAAATGGGAAGAACGTGCAGGAGGCTGGTTTATGTATCAATGAGAGCAGGCAACGATGAGCACAGTAATGTTTGGGAGATGCTTTAGTTTCTGAAATCAACCTAAGGCTGCTACTCACATGTGCCAAGCTTCATATATTGTTCAAATATCTCCCTGTAGTTCTCGAAGCCCCTCTCTTGTATTCTAGAAGAAATAAATTTGTAAATATGTAACAAACAACAATCAAATCCTGTAATAAAATATATCACAAGAACAGTGAAAACACAATTAAAGTACTGTGTAACTGCCCAGAATAGCTTTTTTGCTAGATGGTTGCAATACAGATATCAAATAAATAAATAAATAAATAAATAAATAAATTGATTTTCAGTTGGGCAAGCTGTGAAAGACATTAGGATGATCACAGCTCCTTCACCGCTGAAGTTAGCTCTGTCTAAGTTTGAAGTGCTCTCTCGTCTCTGTTTTGGTTTTCAGTGACAGACAAATTGGGAAGGGAACACAAATAAAGAAACACTTATGTCACTTGATTTCTTTCTGTTGAGGCTTAGCAATTCTTCTATACTCCAAAAGTGCTAAAAATTACAAACTAAATAAGATTTCTCTTGGCAATATATAGAAATAGATATAGAATATTTTTAAAATTAAATTTCTGAAGTCTTTTCCAGTAGGACAGTTTCTGCTTTTGATCCTTTTCTGTCAGTAGAGAAAGCTGGAGTGGTCAATACCTTCTATAACACCACTCTATTTTTGAAGTCCTGGTTTTGTAGTCTATAAATCTAGTGAGAGGACTGAGAAAAAAATAATATGAGATTCATCTCTGAAGTCACATACTCTTCCTTCAGGAATTTCCTAGCCTTGCTTTCCATGAGCGTTTGTGAAAGACGTGGATGTGGACGGATGTCTATCTCACTTTCTGGGGAGTTAGATTCTAAGAGCTCCTGTATCACACACTGGAAAACTTCTTTATAACTCCTGCAACAAAGAAACTGCAAAAGAAGCAACATTTCAGATGTGAGACAGTGACCAGCATACCCACTAAGTGGGTTTTCATTATTTAATAATCGCTAGACAAATACATGCCTTTTTCGAGGTGTAACATTGCTCACTCATACAAACATTTGTTTCCTCTTTCTTACTTTGGAAATAATATTTGGTTTCCCAAACGGCTGGTTCTACCTCGAAGTTGGGACCTTCTTCAACTGTCTCATAGCCAGGGGCTATTAATTGTTCTAGGATGGTAGGATCACTTTGTTTGGTTCTTTTCTGGCATGTGTAATTATTGGGATCAAACCAAAGTGGCTAGCTAGCAATCCCTTTGCTACAGCAACTTAATGGTCTAGAGAAAAATAGGAAACTTCCTGGCCTCTCACCTGCAGAGGGAAGGGAGAGGAAGTTTTCAGTTTCTTTTACACTGTTACTTATGCATCAGTGATGTTTTAATAAAATTTTTTTAAAAAAACTGCAAATCATTGCTGATGTATTGTCACAGCAACAGAAAAGAAATCTGAAAAGTCCTCTCCTTTCCCTCTGTGAGCATGTAAAAAGGAAGCTTCCCATTTCTCAAGAACTTAAGCAAGGGATGGAGGAGGAGACAGGAGGAGCATTATGTTTGTTTATCTCTCCCTTTAAAGCAGGGGTCCTCAACCTAAGCCCCCGGGGCCGGATGCGCCCCCCCAGGTCCTGAATCCGGCCCCCGGGACCAATTGCAACCCCCCCACCTACCCCTGCTTTGCGAGCAAGCCAGCCTCCGCAGCTGCTTCTGTTGCTGAGGCAGATCAAAGCAGTGGGCTATGTCACTTCTCCCACTCCCCCCAACTACCGTCCAGATTATCAGCATGCTGGCTAGTGGGGCATTTAGAGTGGGAGGGCTACGGCAAGGTCCCCCGCTCCCCCCACCCATTGTGGTCCGGCCCCCAGTGGTGCCTGGGGCATGGTGGACCGGCCCGCTGTTTGAAAACATTGAGGACCCCTGCTTTAAAGGAACAGAAGATCAATCTAGATTAGTGTTGGCGAATCTATGGCACAGTTGCCAAAGGTGACACTCAGAGCCCTTTCTGTGGGCACCTGACATCGCCCCTTAACAGCTACCTGTATTCAGGTTAAATTGCTGTATTGGCACTTTGCGAAAAATTAGTGGGTTTTGAATCGCAGTTTGGGCACTTGGTCTCTAAAAGGTTCACCATCAATGATCTAGGTTGTGCTCAACAGGTAGCTTGAGGTGCAGCATAGCCAGTCCTTGCATGTGGATGTAAGGATTTCTCCAAATGGCATACCACACCTCAAAGCAACTCTGTTTAACACAGTGTAGACTGATCCAGGACACAATAATTGGGCTGCCTAGACGCACCCTTCCTTTTTTTTCCTGTACAGGACATGTTTAACCATCAATAAAACTGATGGTAAAAGCAAAAGCCAGAACATTGGGAATCTCAGTATAAGACCACATGCATTGCAAAACATAATTCTTTCTTCATTTATATGCACCTGCAATGCGCATAATTCACTCTACGTGGATTTCCTCTCCTCTTTTTATTGTTCTTTTTCTTTTTTCTTTCTTTTTTAAAATTTATTTATTTATTTATTTATTTATTGCTGAAAACAACCTTGTTGGGTAGGTTTGGCTGAGAGCTAGGCCCAAGGACACCAACTGAGTTTTGTCACTAAGACAGGATTTGTCTGTGGATCTCTCTCTTAGAAGTCCACCACTGACCATGACTTGAGATGGGCACAAACCAGAAACAAAACGAAGACATTAGGCTGGTCCATGGTTCAGTTCACTACCCACGTCAGGGATCCTATTTTGCCAAAGCAAAACGAAGTGCCAAAGCTTTTCCCCTCTTAGTGCTTTAGCAAATATGGATGCCTGCACATCCCCTTCCTACTGCCCCCATTGCCTCCCTACCTGGTCTTGCCGCCGCCACTGCCGCCACCATTGTCAGAGGCAGTGGGGCTGGCTTCCTTTCCAGGAGCTGGGTCTGCTGCCTCTACACTTGTGCCTGACCCCCCCACCCCAGCCAGCCGATCAGAGTGATGAGCCGGGCTGGGGGCTGGATACATGCGGAGAGGCAGCACCTGGGCTCCTAGAAGGGATGCTTTCTGTGTACATGCCAGGCTCTCTGCTGACCAGGACAATCAGGTGAGAGTCAGACATATCGGCGGAGGCAGAAACCCAGTCTCCTGGAAGGGAATCCCCACTACCACTGCCTCCATCACAGAGCCGGTGATGACACAAACAGCAGGAGCAGGTAGGGCTGTCCCACCAGGCACAAACTAAAAGATGAACTGCAGACTGCCTGGGTTCTCTGGTTTATTGGTTCATTTATTCAATTTGTATACCACTCATCTAGCAATGTTTCTTTTCTGGCCAGTTTGCAACATAAATAAAAGACATCATGACATATATAAAATAAAATTCAACACATAAAACATCATAGACATCTATAATAAATATACAGTAGGACCCCCGTATCCATGGATTCATTATCCACTGATTCACTTATCCACAGTTGGCAGAGGAAAAAAATTATAATTCAGCATCTGCAAACCAAGCTACTGTCACAAAACAGCAGCAGTAAAGCAAGCTATTGTCCCAAAACAGCAGCCATAAAGCAAACTACTGTCCCAAAACGGCAGTTTGGGGTGGCGTTCTCTCTTATCCACAGTTTTCATTATCTACGGGAAGGTTTGGAACCAATCCCCAGCAGATACCGGGGTCCTACTGTAAATGTCAATTAAATAATTGTATATTAAAATAACTGTTCAGTTATCTTCAGGCTGGTGCTTTCAAAAGGTTTCCATAAACAACCAAATTTTTAGAATTTTTAAAAAACTTTTGGTTCATGATTGGTTTGTTCATGGTGATTCATGGTTTGTGGTTAACCATGAACCATCACAAACCATCATTTTTCAGTTTCATGCCTATCTCTAGCTATTTCAGATGAGTGGTTACTAGATAAATGGCACCAAATCTAAAACATACTGGTACAAAAACTATGCAAGAATGAATGTTCTTTATTTGCATAATGTGGTAAATCTGCATTAATGGGTTTTGTGCTTCAGTGGATAAAAGGTGGGAGTAGGGCTTACCTGACTGAATACTCACTTGGCCATGAAAATTCATTGTGACCTGACAGCATGTAAGCTGGCTGGATAGCCCAGTGATTTAGGTATCTGACTAAAGTACAGCCAGCCTCTGTGGCCTTGGGAAAGCTGCACAGTCCCAAGGCACCCCCACAAGAAAAGAATGGCTAATTCTGACCATTCATTACCTGGGAAACCCTGGGAAATGTGACCATGAGTCAGAACTGACGGTGGCACATGATTATTATTGACAGTATGCAACAACAACAAGTGTTCAATCTACCATCAGTTTGGGCTCAGTGTTCACTTATACCTCAAGAAGGGCCTCTGTCAGCCCATCATTCTACAGCACTGGTTCCCAAACTTGAATATGCAGATGTTCTTGAATTAAAACCCCCAAAGACCTTCACCACTAGCTGTGCTGGCCAGGATCCCTGGGAGTTGCAGTCCAAGAACACATGGAGACCCAAGGCTGGGGACCACTGTTCTAGAGCCTTGTATGGTCTTTGCAAACAAAAGTCAGATTCTAAACTTTGTAAGGAAACCACTTCGGCACATTAGCTCCAAAACCGAATAGTTGTATGTGTGTGTGGTGGTGGTGGTGGTGGTGGTGGGAGTACTGTAATCATAGTTGTGCATAAGAAGAAGTACATACATTTTCCATTGTATCTGGCTTTTCATCAAGTTCCTCTGCAGTTGGCAGTGACTTCAGAAAGTTGGTACAAAACTCACAGCAACCAAGATGGCAGAGATCAGTAATGGAATGATCCTCAACAGAAAAAATAAAAATAAAAATAAAAATAAAAACCACAAAGAGTTCAATAAACCAGCATCTCCTTCCATTTGAACTTCCTATGCACACAAGAACATAATACATTCATACCCATTTGCAATTAGTTTGACATTAAAATTAACTATAATTGAGTGACTCATTCTGCTCTTCTGAGCACACATGATTTGACAGATGATGCTGTACTATTCAACTTAGTTTGGTTTCTTTTTTTTTTTTTTGCTTAATAAAGATCTCATTGGCAAATGTTGAAAAAAACTTTATAAAGTTGTTAGCTCTTTTCCGTGGATGTTAGGAACGCCTTCATTGATCCAAGATCCCAAGCATTCTTGAAGTTAGTGTGAGTTTTATTCTAAGTTCCACATAGTAATAGTGTCTTTGTAGAATATTTGTTACAATTGTAATTTCTGTGACTGTAGCTTCAAAATCAGACTTTATTGTTCAGGTATTTCTTTGTACCTGAATGTGTAAATTATCTGGGACACACAACCTGGAAACTTCTACACAAAAAGTCACAAAGGTTCAATAAGAATATTTGTATTGTATTTCATTGCCTATATTATTGCCTAGTGAAAGCTATTTCACTAAAATCTACAAAATCAAATGCTCGTTTAATACATAAATAGTGTTACTGTCCAGATTGACATTCAACATGGATCCGTGGGGTCTATCTCCTTTGTCATTAGCAAGGAAACAAACCTGTGCTATGGGCAGTGCAATCCTACATGTGCCTACTCAGAAGTAAGCCTCAAGGAAAACTGATGGGATTTCAAGACTGGAATCCAATAGCAGAGCCTACATTGCATAGAGCTGATGATGTCATTGACTGTAGTAGTTTTCTCTCAGATTGAACATTTCTACCCCAACCCCCAGTGGTGATAACAACCAACTGTTGATGACAACTTTTTGAAGTTAAAGACTCCTTCCCACCCTGCAGTTCCCAAAGGCTTTCCCATGATGAAAGGCATCCCAAGGCAGCCTCAAGATGGAGGCCTTGAAGAGAGGGTCAAATATGTTTGATTTTTGATAATTCACCCCAGCTGATGACATCATCAGCCTTGCATGGCCTAAAGTCCCCTACTGGATTTCAGTGAATCTCACTCAGGTATAACTAAGGGCCTTTTTACACGACCCCTAAGATCCGCTGGCCACTTAAATTCGGACCAGAAATCTTAGGGGTTCCTCGCTCTTCCTCTGTCTTCCTCTGTCCCCATCCCCCTCTGCAGTTCCTGGTTGCTGGCTGCCTGAGGGAGGGAGAAAAAAGAAAGAAAAGACTGCCAGTTTACCTCCGTTTTCTTCCCAGCAGCATTCAGATTTCTTAAAGGGGCGGGGGGGCAGAAAAACAACAAACAGAAGCCAGGAGAGCCCTGCACTCACTATCCTTACACCGGATCAAATATTTGTCACCATCAAATACCAGGTACAAGAAAACTGCTGTTTGGTCACGCTAAAGTGGGCGGGGTCGCACTTAATTGTCTGCAAAGTCCGGAGCTGGTGGGTAAACATTTTTAAGGTCCAGACCTTGCAGCCATTTGCGGTGGAGCTTAGGGGTCATGTATAAACGCCCTAACAGACTGACTAGTAGATGGATCTGACCAGGCATTGCCCACAGAGGATGTCTCCTTCATAAATTCTTTGGAAGTGAAAAGGAGACATATTGTAGCACACTAACCAAGATTAATTCATGTGGAAAAGGTGATATTTCTTTCCCCCCACCCCCGCCATGGAGACTAAAAAAGCTAGGGAGTGCCATACGCTCAACAATGCTTGAAGGTCTTCTGATAGGTTATGCAGCATGTTCAGTGCTTTAATTAAATAATATCTCATGGAAAAAACCACAAAGCCTTTAACAGGTATCATCATGCCCTAAGTCTGAAGATTTGGGGGTGTTTATCTAAATGCCCAAGGCAGAATAGAGATTCTTTTAGTGTACTTCCCTCCCACTGCACAAGCCTCCCTCCCTGAGTTAACCCTAATCATCTCACAGCTAGTGGTAATGAAGTCCCTTCGGGTTGTTGTACAGTGGGATCTTAACATTCATGCCAAAGCCACCCCGTTCGGAATGACTGAGGACTTAAGGCATCCAAGGCAACTACAAATCTCCCTCAAGAATCAAAAACATTCCACAGATTGCACATGATTTTCTATATGTGGTGGAGTCACAATATGGACTCGTAGTTCACTCTGGTGTCCCCTTAACGTTAGGGCTGTGTAATCTTACCTCTCGTTGGAACAGTGTTGTCACATCAACCTCTTCATCAGGAGAAGAGCTCACTTTGAACAAACCCATGTGAAATATTTTAGTTCCACGGGTACCAAATGTACATATATTTTATCTTTTGCCATCTTTAATGCATATCAAACTGAATGGTTAAAACATGGCTATCTAGCAACCTCTTGAAATAATAATAGGTGTTTTGCACTTCAAGTTGCCTTGGAGAAGGTTTTCTTCTAAAACAGTTTTATGAATGCATGTCAGGGAATACACATTCTGTTGCTTTTTATATCAGAAAAAAGGACTTAAGTCTATGGCATCAGTTGCTATTAGAGAAGGGGACCTTACAAAAAAAAAACATTCTGTTTCGTAGATTTGTGACATTTTGAACTGTTTTGAAATGAAACGAAACGGGAAACAGTGTGTCATCCGGAACCAAACCAAAATGATGTTTTCTGTTTTGGAGGAACCGAACCAGGGAGCTGCCACCAGATCTCACTTTAGCAGAGATCTGCCATCTGTTTCCCTGCTTGGTTCCTGCCCACCTCCCAGCTGGTTTTGACATATCAGGTTGTCAAAAAATCCCACCTGGGAGGCGAGTGGCTCGAAGGAACAGAGCAGCCAGGCAGCAGTAAATTCACTGCCTGACCTGACTGCTCCTTTCTCCCAGAGCGCTGTTGCAGTGGGCGATTCATTTCATTTCTCATTTCGTTTCGTAATGATTTTTTTAAAAAAACAATTAATTACAAAACAAAATTAAATGGGGTGAGAAACGAAACAAAACAAAACGGTATTTTTCCATTTTGTGCCCATCTTTAGTTGCTATAGACAGGCAGCCATTCAGAAAAGAAAGTAATTCAGAAGAGGTTTTGAAAAAAGCTGTACAGTACTCCATGCCCAAGCCCAGAAAGATTTATACTCAGCATAAGAAAAATGAGTTTGGGTTTTGTCTACAGCCATAAGGTTAGTTACAGGTTTTTCATGCACTTTCTGCCACTGTCTTCACTGCAGATGATGTCGAGCTGTGCAAGTACAACTGGAAGTTGGCAACATGTAGCATCTCCTTCACATTTAAAGGAGATTGTGCTGAGCTCCGAGTCTCCAGGCTTAACTGAAGTAGAAGCATGAGGGTTGGCCTACAGCTGCAGTATATACTAGGGAAGGATGCTTCTCCCATTGTGATCAATCAATTGTCCCAACAATGCCTGTGTCAGTGATTTGGGTGTGGGCCCATATATGCATATTTGTGATGTATTGCAAATTGCCTTGAGGGTCATTCAATTAAAAGGCACTGTATGAACTGATTAAGTATCTGGCCTTGAAGCTAATATTAGCTAAGTCTTCTAACCATTACGGCTATTTCCAAAGCTATGGTTGAAGATATTTACAGTGTCATGAAAAACCATGACAAGAGGTCATACATGTGAGGAGTTATACATTCTCTAGGAGTAGTTTAGCAAGGCAGCAACATTGCCATCCACAGACAAAATTGTGTTTGTGTAATATATTAAGTCTAACATACCATATACCATAGACAACAGAATTACAGGCGTGAAAATTAAACATCACAATGCAAAAAATAGTGTTAATAAACTCAAACTTATTACTGAAACTGCATGCTTCAGAAAAGGTCAAAAGGCAGCAGCTGTGAAAGCTTTAAATAGCAATATTTCCAGTTCTCTTAAGCTGACTTCAACCATTGGTCTCTCTAAATGTCTACTTAAGATCCATATCCATTTGCTATCTAAGGCAGGCATCTTTCTCACTCTTGCTGACTGACATGGAAGCATCTCATACCTTTACTGCCCAACACGATCTCATCTCTTTCTTCTCCAATGCTACTAAGTGTTGTCTCTGTCAAAGAAACAGGAAACACTGCTGTAATCTTAAGCACTCATAAGTGGGAGCAAAATTCAAGGAAAGGAAAGCAGGAAAACAAATAAAGGCCAAAAATACAATTAAAGCCCTCATTTATTCAAAGGTACTGTAATGTGGGTAGATTTTTCTCCGACTTACAAACAGATGCCTTCTCTTTCCTAACTGGAATCCCACCCACTCAGAAAAAAACAAGAGGAAAAAAATTCCCAAAATATATCAGGGAAGGAAAATCCAAAAGATACTCTGAAGGAGGTGCTCAGGCACAAGCAGGCTGCCTAGTAGCAGCAGCAAAATCAAGAAAAAAAATATTGGGGGCAGTAGGGGCAGAGCCCTGGAGTAGGAACTGGCAAACCACTCCAGTATTCCTGCCAAGAAAACTCCATGGACATGGCGTCACGAAGAGTTGGTCACTACTGTAACGACACAACACACACACACAGGGGTAGAGCAGGCAGGTAAGACATCAATCTAAGATAGAGGGCAACAGGAGCCCAGCACAAATTTAATCCCTCAAAGAATGACTACAGCAATTAGTTTATCTGGAAGTTCAGTCATGGCAACTGGACTTCTTTTCTCGAGTGGCCTTGACTCAACTTCCAGATAAACCCACTGGGAGCCTTTTCACACGACCCCTAAGATCCGCTGGCCACTTAAATTCGGACCAGAGATCTTAGGGGTTTGTTGCTGTTCCTGCGTTCCCACCCCCTCCGCACTCCTGGCTGCTGGCTGCGTGAGGGGAGGGAGAAAAAAAGGAAGAAAAGAATGCCGCTCACCTCAGTTCTGCCACCCCGGCACTGCATTCAGATCTCTTAAAGGGGTGGGGGGGGAGAACAAACAGAAGCAAGGAGAGCCCGGCAGTCACTACTGTTATATCCGCATCAGGAATTTTCACCTCTGGAGAGCAGGTACCTGAAAAGTGTGCTGGGACGCGCTTAGGTGGGCGTGGTCGCACTTAATTATCTGTAAACTCCGGAGCTGGTGGGGAAACAATTTTAAGCTCCGGAGCTGGGAGCCATTTGCCGCGGAGTTTAGGGGTCGTGTACAAAGGGCGTAAGATGACTAAGAATCTTCACAGATGAAGCGACAAGTGCTCCTCTCCACGTTCTAGGCCACTTCACAGATTCAAAATCCACCCCATCCTCTCCCCCACCCACAAAGACATTCTGAATAATGCAATGGAAACAAAAGAGCTAAGATTAATAAGAGATTGTGGTCCATTCCATCACAGATGGCAGGCTTAGGCATACCCAACATTGTTATATTTTATAGATAACCAACTAAGACATGTTCTGGACAGTATTTTAAACAATAATAATTTGATATGGAAAGAATTTGAAAAGGGGGGAAAGGAGTCAAATTTAGAGAGCTTTTGTTGCAAAGAAAGAATTGGTGAAGAGATCAACAAGACAGTAAATCTCTTCAATTTAGAAAGTAGAAGAAGTTACAGAAGGATACTGAGCCCACCAACTTCCCCTCTGACACAGACAGTTGACAGAGGGCCTTTATACATGGCCCCTAAACTCCGCAGCAAATGGCTGCAAACTCCGGACCTTACAAGTGTTTTCCCACCAGCTCCGGAGTTTGCAGGAAATTAAGTGCGACCCCGCCCACCTAAGCGCGACCCAGCTGCACTTTCTTGTACCTGCTTGAGGTGGGTGAAAATCCCCAGGTCCGGATTTAATCTGGTCAGTGCGGGGCTCTCCTGGCTTCTGCTTGTGTTTTTTTTGCCTCCCGCCCCTTTAAGAGAAGAGGTGGGAGGAAAAAAAGCAAGCAGAAGAGAAAAGGAAGAGAAACGGAGCTCCAGGAAGCTCCTCCAGGTGAGCTGCATTTTTTCCTCTCTTTCTCTGGTGGGGAGGAAGGAAGAGCAACGAACCCCTAAGATCTTTGGTCCGAATTTAAGGGGCCAGCGGATCTTAGGGGTCGTGTGAAAAGGCCCAGAGTCTCTCAGAAGATCTTAAACTTAAAGGGAAATTAAAGGAGATATTAAAACACCAAAGGGTTTTAAGAACTAAGGACTAGTGGATAAAATACAGGATAAAGAACCAATAAGAGATGTACAGGGGACCACACAGTTACAAATAGTCCAATTAGAAAAATGGGCAAAGGAATGGAAAAGGATGGAAGGGATAGGAAGAAGATTGACAAGTTTTGGAGAATATATAGTATTGGGGAAAAACAGAATGAGGAAACCAGAAAGAACAGGAAAACAGGAAAACAGAAAGAACAGGAAAGGAATCATACATAAGTGAAATATATAAATTATTGATGCAAACAGTATATGAAGCGCTAGTGATAAAAGACTTGTGGCAAGAGGTTCTGGGTGAGGAAATTAAAGAATGGGAATAAGGGATCAAGATATGGAATAAAAGAATAATGAAAAATATGTCAGTAGAAATTAAAGAAAACTGTTAAAAGGTAATGGTATCTTACCCTGTTAAACTAGATACAATAAACAAAAACTTATCACCTCTATGCTGGAGGTATAAGAAGGAGAAAGGGACAAAGGTATATGTGGTGGTCTTGCAAAGAAAGAAGGAAGAATGGAATTTGTATTTTAATGTAATAAAAGACATAGTGGGAATGGAGATACAGGGCCTTTTTACACGACCCCTAAGATCCTCTGGCCACTTAAATTTGGACCAGAGATCTTAGGGGCTTGTCGCTCTTCCTGTGTCCCCACCCTGGCTGCTGGCTGCGTGAGGGGAGGGAGGGAAAAAAAAGGAATAAAAGATCGTGGCTCACCTCCATTCTGCCTCCGTTCTTGCCGGCAACATTCCTGTCTCTGTAAGAGCTACTGTAAAGTAGCTCTTAAAGGGGCGGGAGCCAAAAAAACAACAAACAGAAGCGAGGAGAGCCCCGCACTCACTATCCTTACACCGCATCAAGCAATTTTCACCGCGGAAGAGCAGGTACTTGAAAGGTGCGCTGGGATGCGCTAAAGTGGGCGTGGCCAGACTTAATTTCCTGTAAACTCCGGAGCTGGTGGGGAAACATTTTAAAGCTCCGGAGCTGGGAGCCATTTGCCCCGGAGTTTAGGGGTCGTGTATAAACGCCCACAGTCATTGCCATTGACTGCTCTATTGAAGACTGAATGACAAGCAGGTAAAGAGAGAGAGAAAGGAGCTAATAATTATTATAATGATAACTGTGGCAAGGCTACTGTTTGGGAAGAATTGGAAAATAAATACTCAGACCAACATGGAAGAATGGTATAAAGAAATGTGGAACATGGCAATTAATAATAAATTGACTTGTAATATGAAAATTAGGAGAGAGAATAATGATTTTAGGACATGTGGAATCCATTTCTAGAACATGTCCTGATTAAAGGGAGGGAGTCTATAACGAAAGAAGAATTTATTTATTATATAAGCATCAATTCAGCATTCTATAAAGAACCAGTCGCCCCTGCAGGTGACCATACTTTGGTAAGAGACTTCATCTGGTGACAATCTGAATAACGTTCCACAAGCAAGTGCCACTAAGCATGCCTGCTTCCAATGAGGCTTCCAGGCAGGAAAAGGGCAGAGCGAGTGGAGGTATTGCCTGCATAAAGCAACACTTACAAAACTGATCCTTATGGGAGTGGATTGTTGGAAGATCTAGTTCTGAAACTAGGCATTCAGTCCAATAACTTTATGCAAAATCTATTACTAATACAACTCACGTTCACTTTCTGTGCTCACACGTTTCTCCTTTCCAACCATGCTCCTCTGATCCAACTTCTTTCTTCCTATGTAAGAAACAGTAAATATTACTATCTGTTACATTTACACTCTAAATAAATGCCTTCTCTTGTTATTAATTGAAAAGCTAAAAACAACAGTACATGACGTGCAACACATCTTCAAGTGCCATATCCTCGTAGAACGTTGGCCATCAGTAACATGATCTGGTTTTTCTCCAAAGGTATTCTAAATAGAGAATCTGTCCCAATAGCGAACCATTGGCTTAAATTCTTAAGCTGGAATGTTCTTCTACATGCCGAGACACGCTTCCCATCTCTTTTTCCTTGAAGTAGAACCTTTAGCAGATGCTATTATTGTGCATTTTGTAAATGAAATATTGTAATTTTTTTCTCTTTATGGTATTGATAATTTCTAACTTTTTATTCATATACTGCAATTTGGCCACATTAGTGGCTCTGGCTGTCCCAGGTATCTTCAGAATTTGTCTGTATGTCTATGTTTCAAATGCTTCTAGCCTCCTACATAATGTATCTGTAAGGGTCCAAGTTTCAACTCCAGAGAGCAGTATACTAAATACTAAATACATAAGTGCAACATATGCAGGTTTCAATTAGCAACTACTCCTGAGATGGGGAAGACTGCAGTTGAGGCACCTTCTGAATGGAGCATTTGTCCTACTTACAGTACTAAAAATCTACAGTACAAATAGCAAAGCCTAGAATATACTGTAACTGGTTGCATTACTTGCTGCTTGCTCCAATGCTTTAGCTTTAATTAGGACTGTAGTAATAACACTATTAGAATTCCCAATAATTCTCCCTGATTCTTATTAACCTTTCAGAGGTCTTATCCATGTTCGTCTTGGCTTAGACTTGGTTTTAAACAACAGTTGTAGAAGATCAGATCTATTTTGAGGGGATGGCTGCGATATCACAACATGTAGTATGAGAACCTCTTCATACCTCTCCAGTCCACAGGGAGAACGAGCCTACTTTGGAAAATGCCCCTTGATGTGCTCCATAATTGGTAACAGGGAATTCAGAGTATTTTTCATTGATCATGCAATATAAAAGTCAATCTGAATCAGCTTTTCTGAGTTCTTCCCCCTGCTGGCTTCTACTTTTTTCCTAATTGCAACAATTTGAACTGTGTTTTCCTGTGTGGATTTCTTCTGTCCACCCCTTGCTTCATTCTACAAATAGACCAGGAGAGTGTGATTTTGAGTGGTTTTCTGGCAACAGGAACAATTTAGGATGTGATGTTTTGGGACAGCAGGTTTTCTCCTTAGTCAGGACTGAATATTTTTGTTTATTTTTAAAAAAGAGGACTACTGAGTCTAGTGCTCTTTGCCCTGCCTCCTTTTTTCTCCTCCTCTTCTGCTGTTTTATGTTTTTCTGATTGTAAGCAGCTTGGAACAATGTAAAGAGCTTTGAACTTTGATGGTGCTTTTTGAATAGTACTAGTGTAAGGGAGGACATTTGACTAATTATATATTTATAAATATATATGGCTGCTTTACTAACCACAGGTATGGACAAGCCCTCATGTATTCAACAACAATGTATTCTAAGCAATACATATATATATATAGCCACACTAGTGACACGAATAATGTAGTTATATTCACTTAAGCACTCCACGTATATATATACATATATACATATATGTATCACATTCACATGTATCTACATTTGTATTCTTGTAAACTTAGAATCTTTGGTCAAGCCTTTCCGGCTAGAATAGAGAAAGGAACTTCCGCTAAGTCAGCAAAAGCAATTATGAATTCAAGGATCCAATTAAGTTCCTAAGCTTTGAGGATCACACACTAGCAATTAACGTGTGTCCAAGGCGTACCAGGAGGCCTTATCTCAGCGTCTGGTGTTTGTAACTGTCAAATGTCCAAGGACATAAGGATGATCCTACCCTCCCTGCCTGTGAGGGGAGGAGATCAAACATACCAGTTAGAACTTTTAGGCAAGTGTCAGAAAACCGAAATAAATGACTAAAAAGTGTCAATTAGTATTTGATGTATGTAGCAGGTGTGTGTATGATGTAATTTCAGTTAAGGGAAGACAAAGAATAGAGGAACCCTATAAAATGTATCGCCTTCCAATGCTTGGGCGGAGACCTCGCCTGGAATTTACACCGGGTCGGGTCCCCTGATTGATCAATCAATAAATTCTTTTCTCGTCTCCTGAGACTCAGACTTGGTCTTTTGCAGCCCATGAAGCGCAGGCACGCTGGCACGGGACCCTCATAAATTTAAATTCCTTACATTTCTGGTGCATTGGCCGGGAAACGTGCCACTGCCCCAGCGCTCTTGGGAGTCTGACTTAAATCACAGTAAGAATTCATGCTGACCCTGGAACAAATCTAGTCCGGACCCTCTGATTTTGAGAGGAGACTTGTTCTATCAGCATTGGACACAATACTGTTATTTAAGGAGAAACAAAGCCGGCAGAACAACGGAGGAACTGAAAGAGGACTGCGCAAAAGAAATCTGGTAAGAAGAGAAAACTAGTTGTGGGGTGGCGTGAGTTCGAATCTAACAGCTCTGTGGAGTGGAGAAGATTGCGGATTCTTGTTGTCGGCCCTGGGGGGGGGTACAGGGAGGAGAAGGGTCGGATACGACCTTAACATCCCAAGGACTAGGGGACACTGAGGGACACTACGACCCTGAAATCCCCAAGGGAGGAGGGGGTTTTTCAGACTGAAACAGGAGGAGAAGAGCGCTGCTCTAACATCCTGGGAAAGTTTGCAAAACCCAACATCCCTAGAGTCCGCCCCCTAAGTATTTGAAACAGGAGAAGAGCGCTGCTCTAACATCCTGGGGAAAATTTAGAGATATATTAATGCATGGGCATGTGGGATGGTGATTCCACTTTTGAATTTTGTATGTGTGTTTTTCAAGGTAAGGGGCTGTGCCTCTATACCCTGCGTAACCATAGGGAAGTGGCCATTCCCTGTGTCTTAAGCAGGGGCAAAGACTGGCAATCTTTGCCCCACAATACCAACGGAGTTCCACCATCTTCGTTTGATTTTAGAGAAGTTAGAAAGATCTATTCTTAGGCAAGGGATCGCAGTTAACTGGGGAAACAGAAATGTGGGAGAGTTGTGTATGGTTGCTGAATCACATGTTGGCGTGTATGATGTGCATTTGATTGTTGAGGTGCGAGTCCGTTTGATGCTTGTGTGGGAGAAATCATAGGAACATAGTTAGACCTTTAAAGTAAACCTATGGGGATAAATTAGTGCAGTTTATGCACCCCCTTTTGATGTGCGATGTGGTAACATTGGAATTCTGCCACCAGAAGTAATGATTTTAGTATTAAATGGAACATGAGTAAGCTTTAAGAAGAACCCCTCTAACTAGGATGAGGCAGGACTTTACCATCTCAAATTAAGATTCTAGCCCTCAGGGAGGACAGACCAATTATGACCTGCTAGCAAGAGGTGTGTGAATGTACAAGGACGTGCTTAGTTAATTAATATAAGAGACTAAAAACTCTGCCAACTAGGAGACCCCTCCAGCAATTTTGATAATACCAGGGGAATATGGGCAGTGAGAAAAATACTTTTGAATACTCAGGGATAAACAACATCCCGCATATTTTGTGACTGGCTGGTCACGCAACAAAATTTACCAGCTGAAGGGATATTTTACAAGGTAAACATCATAGGGTATCTGAGTAATGCATTTTTAGTAAAACTGGGTAGGAAACCTGAAAAATGATGGAAGGAAAGGCAGGATGGTGAACTGAAAAGGTATAGAGTAAGACAGATGAATAGAGGAAGTGGAGTAGAAGGAAGGCAGCAAGACAGAAGTGGGATGGATAGGTATGATGTTGAGGGAACGGGAGGAGAGCACGGAGCATTGAGGGGACAGGAAGTGCTAGATGGGGGATGCGTACCCCTGAATTGCCTTATTCAAGCATTCAGGAGGTACTTCCATCCCGCTACGCCAATGCCCAACTCCTTGGACATGGAAGCTTTAAACAGAACTAAGGGTTGCTATGCACCACATGAGGAGATAGGTAGGGACGTTATTTCTGAACTATTAATAATCAAAAGCAGGGAAATCAAATCAGGGGCTGAGCCCCTTCTGGCAGCTGGCCACGACAGAAAGTAGAATCAATGCCTTTTTTTTTCCCTTCTCCAAAAGTAGTTAAGAACATTTGATAAAAGACCAGGCATTTTAATTTCAAACACAGGGAGATTCTCAGGACAAAACTGCCAACAACTATCCTACTGTGCAGGTCTACCTTTTTTTTTTTTTTTTTTTTTAAGGAAAAGTGGGGAGAAGATCTTAGTCTCTCTCTCTCTGTCCTATCTAGGCATTATTTGCCTCCCCATAGATATAAGAGTGAAGGAAGAGAGAGAAATTCTACATGTTCACCTAAGATTTTTTTTTTCTCTCTCCCTCCTGATTTAAGTAGCTCTGTGTATTCATTACAAAAGCCACGCTTCTCAAATTAGGCTTAAGCCAACGACAAGATCAATAGCCACTGAAAGGGTGAATTGCCCCTTTGTTCCAGGGCATTTCACACCTAATACATTACAGAAGTAATTACAGGAGATTATCTGCTTGCCTCAGGCTGTAAAAGGCAGCCGCGGGGGAATTTAAAAGTCGACAGCCCCTCCTTTCTCTTTCTGCTCTCGGGGCCCCCTTGCAGGGCAAGGCAGGATAACAACTCCCAACCCCTCCTTTCTCTCCCAAGCCACTTGATAGAGCTTGGACGCAAAACTTATATTGAACACATCAACCTAATGCATGCATAGCGAAGGGAATAAACTGACCCCCAAAAGCCATAAGCCAGTAAATTTTATAGGCAATGGCCAGAGGGTCACTCCTCTCCACTTACGGGAACGACCACAATTTTCCGTGCTGCCTTAAAAGCATAAAGAGGTGGCTTCTAGCCGACTTGCAGCATTTTTTTTTTCTCCTGGATAGGGGGAGAGGGAAAGGGAGTCTATTGTTTAGAAGAGAATCCAGGAATTCGGCCCCAAAACGTCACGTTTTAATTTAATTAAACCCTTGGAATCAAACACACCTTTCAGGTATTTTTGCTAAAGAATAAGAGGTGAAAATCTTGTTATCAGAAACTTTAGAATAAAAGAATTCTTCGGAAAAAGGACACAAGAGAAACCTGATTATTTTTTTTTAGGATGTGACAGCACACTAAAGCCCCCTCCCCTCTTTGTAAGCTGTCCTGCAAACATATTTTTTATTTTTGCCTTTGAAGTAATTTACAAGTCAATCCCACAGCGTTACAGTTAAGGCAGGCTTAAACACTAGAACTTAAGAGGAGCCTTGCTTGCCCAACAGAGTGCACAAATTTCTTAATTTGATTTTTAGAAGGTATGTTCAAACGCTACTGGGATAGTGATTTTACTTGCGATTTTAATGACTCTTTAGACTATAAGAATTATCTTTTTGCCATAGGCGGTAAAAGGCTCGCCTGGCCACTAAAATGTGCATAGTGTATTGGTGCAGCTTTTAAATCACACCTGGTCTCAGGAGCTCCCCTGAGGAAAATGAGGCTTATTTTCTTTTTAGAAAACAATATGGACTTAACGATTTTCTTTTTCCTTTTTTTTGTGCACATGAAACCTGTATGTAAAGGGCAAGATTCCCTATTTTGAAGGATGGCTCTGAAGTGCACATTATTACTTTGTTCCAAATTTCACAGGGAGCCTAGTAGCGTGGCTATGGAATATTGTTCCAGCTGAACTTGTGCAAAACTACTGAAGTGCAGCTGTGTACTATGTTTTTTTTTTTTTTTGCATAGCCTGCACTACACTGTGCCATAGAAATCTGCACACAGTGTACTGCATGTAGCACTATCACACCTGGAGATCTGCAGATTGCTTGGCCATTCTTGTGTGTGTTTGCTTGTTTGTCTATCTGTCTGTCTGTCTCTTTCCACACGGGAAGACGCTGGAGGAAACACCCTGTTTTGCATCTCCTGGATATTCTGCCAGCTACACCTTTTTGTTGTCCCGTGTAGAAGAGCAATTTGACTTGGGGATGGGATCTGTGGTTGATTAGGGACACCTGAGCACCTACACCTTGCAAGCGCTCATGGGGGCCAGCTGAACTTGTGCATATCTCCTGATGTGCAGAGGTGTCCTCATCATAGACTCCCCCTTACTTCACGTACTGGTTTTACGAAGAGGAAAGCTTCAATCTGCCTTTTACGACATTTTTTTTTCGAGACTGTCAGATAGACTATACCACCCTGCCTGGCAGCACAAGGACAGCTGCGGGGGCATTTCGTGTGTGTTTGTGTTCTGTGTCTGTTTGTTTCGTTCGTGTGTGTGTGCTTTATTTTTGTCCAGATATGCCTGGGATGCAGGACTTTTCGCACTGGGAAAGCACCCTGCCATTCCTCATTTCTGGAGCCTGGAGTCCTTTGGTTTGGACGACCGGCAGCGTCTCTCGTGAATACTGTCCGTGGGACCTCTCCTGTGGTCCATGAGGCTATCCATCCCACACCCCTGATGACATCGCCGCGATGATTTCGCTCTGCACGTCCTTTCGGTGTGGACCCCCTTCTACCTGCGTGGACCTGAGCCAACTACCCAGAGGGGAAGAGCCCGGACCAGTGTCGCCTTGCATCTCCCTGGACGAAGGTCGATGAAGTGCGCCTGACCTGCGGTCATCCTGCCTGTTCTTGGGGGGCGCCTTTGCTTTATGCGCTTGGAAGACCCCCACTGCCGTTTGTTGCCTTGCCCCCATGCATCCCGGGTGGACAGGTTGTCATCCTGTCTATCCGCCTCCTTTCTTTTATTCTTTTCTTTTCTTTGTTTGTGGGGGGGAGAGGGAGATTTACAGCCACGAAGCCGCACAGCCATTGATTCCGGTTTTGGACTGCGGCCAACAGACTTTTGGCCCACATATTACACCCAGGACAGAGACTAGACGGAGTTTTACATCTGATGGAATCATCACTGCCTTCAGACTTTCGCCGATGTCTGTGTACTGTCTGTGTGCAAGGAACTTGGATTGTGGCACATGCACACACCAGTCCTCCCAGCATTTCCAACAAGTGAGCAGTGAGCGTCTTTTTGTTTTTCTGCTTTTCTGCGCACGGTAGGCTAGCCTTTGGAGCCTGCAGAATGTTAATTGTTGATCACTGCTTATGTTAATTGTTGATCACTACTTATGATATTGTTTTTGCTAAAGTGCCTCCCTGAATGTGCTTTTCATAATTCGTGTAATAATCATGCTTTAACACTGAGAAGGTTGTTACCCACCAGCGATGGGTCCAAGAGACACTGTGACCTGCCTTTCTATGCAATTTGAGAGACTATAATTGACAATGATGAACTACTTTCTCTGCCATGATTTCAGTAACTCATTCTTGGTTTAATCATGGGACTCTTACTATTACTCATGTGCTTTATATGTATATTGCCTTTTATTTAGTATCAATGTAACTGTCCGTTGTCTAAGGTATAATGCACACACTGATAAGTAGCTCTGTATAACCTGCTATAATCTGGGTACTGTGCATCACATGCAGTCAAAAGAGTTTATGACCGGATTGTTGGTCCCCAAGTGCCAGAGCCCATGAATCCTCATACAGAGTAACGATATGGACAGTCATATTTCAGAGCAGACTGCTTAGTCATTCTAAGACCATTTCGTCAGCCAAAGGTAAATGCAAGCCCTGTCTACATTTCATTTAGGCAAGTATAGGGGAATTATATCTTATACTCTGGGTTTTATGCACACCACACGTTCAAGGAGGATGCTACCTATGTTATTGATCTTTATATGTATTCTTTATGCAAAATGATGGTATGAACAATCATATTTCAGGGCTAGCTGTTTATAAAGCCCCTATGTCAGCCAAAGGAGTATGCTGGCTCCCATTTACTCGGCCGAGCACAGGAAAACTGCAGGCCTACTATAACATGCATTTCTCCCCATGTATTTCTGAATTTGCATAAGAAACTTCTAGGCCTTTCAGCCAAGTTGCCACAAATCAAGGCATGGCATATAAGCCTGAGATTCAAGTTGCCACAAATCAAGGCATGGCGTATAAGCCTGAGATTGCAAGCCTTTGTTCTAACGTACCCATGATTTTTTGTTGTTGTGTCAGCCCCCTAAAAGGTTGGGAATCTGAAGGCCCCATAACTTGCCCCAGGAGGCTCACTTAAGAAGCTGGTGCGGCCACAAAGTGCCCTTCCATAGCGAGAATGTAGCATTGATGTGGTCAGTAGAATGCTTCCCTCCATTACAAGTCTGTGGGAGGAACCTTTTACATCCCCGGGCATTGCAGAACTTCATCTGTTGACCTAACTTTGGACGATGGAAAGTGCCCTAGTGAATTAAGGGGTATTTCTTTGGCCTTCACCTATTTGATGCGTCCCCCTGACTTGAGACGCCACAAATCATTTTATGATAATTCATTTTCTTGAACTGTGCCTATAAGCCCTTTGGGGAAAAAGGACTGAGAATGTTTTTCTGACTGCCCTGCCTAAATTTTTGTCAGGAAAATAGAAAGTCCTTCCATGAGCCATGAAGACCATCTCACCCCAGGAATGACATAGGGGGGGGGCTCACGCAATGTTCACACTTTTGTACATATACCTTTGTTATGTTTTGTTCGTCCCTTACAAGTCCATGACGTTTTCTGGGAAATTTACTGGCATAAATTTCCAGAAATCCGTTCAGGGCCGAGTGTAAGGGAGGACATTTGACTAATTATATATTTATAAATATATATGGCTGCTTTACTAACCACAGGTATGGACAAGCCCTCATGTATTCAACAACAATGTATTCTAAGCAATACATATATATATATAGCAACACTAGTGACACGAATAATGTAGTTATATTCACTTAAGCACTCCACGTATATATATACATATATACATATATGTATCACATTCACATGTATCTACATTTGTATTCTTGTAAACTTAGAATCTTTGGTCAAGCCTTTCCGGCTAGAATAGAGAAAGGAACTTCCGCTAAGTCAGCAAAAGCAATTATGAATTCAAGGATCCAATTAAGTTCCTAAGCTTTGAGGATCACACACTAGCAATTAACGTGTGTCCAAGGCGTACCAGGGAGGCCTTATCTCAGCGTCTGGTGTTTGTAACTGTCAAATGTCCAAGGACATAAGGATGATCCTACCCTCCCTGCCTGTGAGGGGAGGAGATCAAACATACCAGTTAGAACTTTTAGGCAAGTGTCAGAAAACCGAAATAAATGACTAAAAAGTGTCAATTAGTATTTGATGTATGTAGCAGGTGTGTGTATGATGTAATTTCAGTTAAGGGAAGACAAAGAATAGAGGAACCCTATAAAATGTATCGCCTTCCAATGCTTGGGCGGAGACCTCGCCTGGAATTTACACCGGGTCGGGTCCCCCTGATTGATCAATCAATAAATTCTTTTCTCGTCTCCTGAGACTCAGACTTGGTCTTTTGCAGCCCATGAAGCGCAGGCACGCTGGCACGGGACCCTCATAAATTTAAATTCCTTACACTACTGAGATAATGTGAAGCAGAAAAAAATTGAGGAAATGGAGAGTGTTAAGCTTTTCTTCCTATCCTGTAGTTCTCATCAGGGTCTGGGTGTTGGGTGGCAGCTGCTTTGAAACACTTGAAAAATGGTAGGCAATATAGGGCGTTTATACACGACCCCTAAACTCCGGGGCAAATGGCTCCCAGCTCCGGAGCTTAAAAATGTTTACCCACCAGCTCCGGAGTTTACAGGAAATTAGGTGCGACTACGCCCACTTTAGCGTGTCCCAGCGCACCTTTCAAGTACCTGCTCTTCCGTCCTGAAAATTCCTTGATGCGGTGTAAAGATAGTGAGTGCGGGGCTCTCCTTGCTTCTGTTTGTTGTTTTTTTGGCTCCCGCCCCTTTAAGAGCTACTTTACAGACACAGGAATCTTGCCGGCAAGAGCGAGAGCCAGAAGGAGAGCCAGAACAGAGGTGAGGCATGATCTTTTCTTCCTTTTTTTCCTCCCTCCCCTCACGCAGCCAGCAGCCAGGAAGTGTGGAGGGGTGGGGAAGCAGGAAGAGCGACAAGGCCCTAAGATCTCTGGTCCGAATTTAAGTGGCCAGCGGATCTTAGGGGTCATGTAAAAGCGCCCATAATCATAAATCTCCTGATGCCACATTGGTTTTGTTCTTAATATACCATGACTCTCTTGTGAATCCAAAAACGTGGCCCTCAGCTACCCCTGCCAAAGGATTAGAAGCTACTTGACTCAAAGGCAACCTTTAACCCTGTGTTCTCTCAGCTTGCAGCTTCCCCTTCTGCCTTTCTGAACTTGGGATATAAGCTTCTGCTCACGATTAATGGGAAATGATTTAGGTTGGGGCTGGTCAAAAGATTTGCTTGGAATAGGTGTATGGTTAGGAGCTGGGAATGGTTTGAATCCTTAAAGCTTTTGGTGATCCATTCATGCCACAATCCTCTGATCTACAGGGAGGGTGGGGGGTGAGTTGGGTAGAATAGTATTTAACAAAGGAAAAATTAAAAGCCAACCAAAGAAAGAAAGAGGAAGTGCCCAAGCCCACAGCTATCAAGCCTGCCTATCAAGTACATCACCCTCCATTGCTTACTCTGATATAAACATTCATGCATTTATTTATTTTAAAAAACTTAAATAGCAGAGTTCAAAGAAAAATGACTTGCTAAGCAAACATGATTCTACATGCCCAGCTATGGCATTTCAAACAAAATTTTGCCAGCAGCAAATTAGACCTGTTTTCAATGCAAACATACACATATTAATCCACTTGATAATAGAAGACTCTGAAAATCATTAACATTTAATTAATTAATTAATTAATTAATTGAGCATATATGTTAGAAACTTACTTTGTTCACTTGAATCCTCAGATCTATCAGAGTAACTCCATTCGGTCTGAGTTTCCAAATCTGCAACATCATGTTTTCTGCCCAGAGAAAAGTTCAAATAAAAAAGTTCCTGTAAAATATATGTTTCTATATATCTCTGCCCTTGTCCTTATGATGGCCAATCCTTTGCATATTACCTGTTTAAACAAAACCTTAGTGAAACTTAAAGCATTCTACAAGCATTACTAATGGGAGAATATTTTACCTACCAGTTTTTAAACTCTGGGGACAATTTTACTAAAAAGGATTAGAAATCCAAGATTCTTGCAAACAAACGTTTTTGCATGTACTACTGATTCTGAAGGAAAGAAAATAATTAAGATCTTGTTGTGAACTAAACAATTTATAATCAGTTTTCAATATGGATGTGGCAGCTATATAAAATAAACAAATATAAATAAAAAAGATTAAATTGTCGCTTCTTCGATGCACTCCCAAAATGCAATGAGAACTCCAGCCTCCAAATCTTGTTCGCTGAAGTAACAAACAAATATGCAACTTGTAATTCCCTTTCAAGGTTCTGGGCTGCACTTTATTCATATGGTTAGTCACCTGCCAAATTACACCCTATCAATAACTGTAGCTTGGAATGCAAACTTTATGAACACCAACAGGTTTATGGTCCTCATGTGGATTGTCTCTGGAATGGTTCTTGTCCTCCAGCTTCTTTCTTCCACTTTCACTGAGACACTGTTAGGGCGTTTATACATGACCCCTAAGCTCCGCCGCAAATGGCTGCAAGCTCCGGACGATAAAAATGTTTACCCACCAGCTCCGGAGTTTGCAGACAATTAAGTGCCCCCCACTTAGCGTGACCAAACAGCAGTTTTCTTGTACCTGATTTTTTATGGTGAAAAATATTTGATCCGGAGACTGCCTGAGGTCTCCTCGCTTCTTTCTGTTGTTTTTCTTTTGCCTCTGCCCCTTAAAGAGGAACCAGGAAGTAAACGGAGATCGGAGCAACTTCCCCCAACACCTGGAGGTAAGCCTTTTATTCTTTTGTCTCTGTCTAAAGCTTTTTTTCCCTTCCCCCCCTCCCGCAGACAGAACAAAGAAATGCCGAGTGGGTGGGGAGGGAAGAACAGCAACGAACCCTCAAGATCTCTGGTCCGAATTTAAGGGACCAGTGGATCTTAGGGGTCGTGTAAAAAGGCCCTTAGTCTATACTACATGGATAAATGGTATTGGATTTACTAAGAGTAAAACTGATGCATTTGATTTAAAAATCCCCAGATAATATTATGCAAAGAACAATATGAACCAGCCTGTACCTTTTTTGCTTCTGAAGTGGAATTTTCTTCCATTCCACTGGGGGATTCTATTTTGTTTTTGTAGGATGGGTGAATGTGCATGTATGTATGTTATAGAGAACTTTGGAACAATATTGCTTTTCCCTAATGCCACACCACCGTAAATGCATCACTTACTTTGTTATATACCATCAAAGGAGAGTCATGGATTGGCAGAGGGCAGGATCAAAGAAGGGGGGTTGTGAGTTGTGTCATGGCACCAAAACAATCTGTGGTCTCTGTGTGACCACCTGATCTGAATACAATACAAGCATCAAATAAGCTGTGAATCAAGCTGCAGTGTAGTCTCTTAGGAGTGAGGTGCAGATGCCATTTTTAAAATGAAAATGCCGTCAGATATGAAGTGCATCTGGCTTCAGAACAAGCACAATGGGTCATGGGTGAAATGTTATATATGTCAACGACAGGTTTAACAGGCTAGCTGGACATTGTCTGGTCACCGGTGTGGTCAAGTTGTGGGGGAAAATGTCACCGAAGGAATCAACATTTCCCCTTACTTTGATGATTGAGCATCAAATGCTGAAGATGGCAGAGAGCTTGACTGGAAATCTGAAGAAAGAGAGAAAAGTAGGTTTTAAAATCAACAAAACAGGAAGTCTCAGCAGCTGCATTTGACTGCAGAAAAGGGGGGCATTCTTTCTCTGGCTTTTAATTCTGATATATCATGTCTATATTCTATAGGTAAGTCTCCAACTTCTTTTCCCCAGTGAATAAAGAAAGAGACCCTCACTATCCTCGTTTTTTTAATCAAAGAAGGCCCCAGAGCCAAGAAAAGTTGATTTTATGAATCGATTGTCTTTAACTTGAAAACAGAGTTGGGTAAAACTTTTCCTGGGCTACCAAAATACCACAACAATTGTGAAATTTCAAGTTGCTCAGAACTCCTTATAAAAGGATGTTAACAAAATTTGAGAGGGCAAGGATGTGGGAAGCAGAAGTAATCTCCAGATGAAAAGAACAGGACACTGTACAGAAACCAGTTAAACCCATAATCTGGTGCTTATGGGAACTGTAGTCCAAAAAAAGAGGAATTTTTCAAAACTCTTGTTTGATACTCTGACATTAATTATTGCAGTTCCTATTTTGGCAGGAAGTAGAACTCAATAACCCTTCATCCAGCTCTATAACACTGGGGCAGAGTTGATTTTCCCCAGTTCTCCTTGGAGTTTAGGTGAGAGTTCAGTCCAGTACTGCCCCTGAGAACAGGTGCATTAGGAATAAAAAGGAGCCTCGGTATAAATCACTAAAATCTTTTATTTCTGGGCTGGAGCAATCAACTGGATCCCATGTGCATGGAAGGTTTGCTTTAGAGGGCTGTTCTAAAGTCTGCACCCAGCAAAGCAGCCGTTTCCAACATGATCCAAAGTGATCTTATATCACCATTTGGTCACACCCTTAATGAGATCCACTAGTAGGTTTGGGAGGTGGGGAGGAGTTCAAACTTCCATCAGACAATCAATACAGGAGACAAGGCACGCTTGCCACAGTATCAAACCCCAGATTCAGTTCCAGTCCCCTCCTCCCCCCCACCTGCAACTGCCTTAGGCTTTAAGAAAATTATTCGTAAGATTCATTTGCCATTCTTCTGTTTGACTACAGAGGCCCTCAAAGGAAGTGTCCCCCAAAAAAAATATAAACAACAGAAATATTTTACAGCGACCTCCTTTTGAACTTTCTTCCATGGCTTCTGTGGGCTCTTGGCAGACACCTTCTCTATGAGGAATAACAGATTTTTTCTCTTTTTCATCCAGAAGCTTTGGCTCCTTTGCTCCATCTGTATTTGTTTCACTCTCATTCAGTAAGAGATTGCTCTGCTTAACGTATGCCTCGACTGACTGCCGAGCAAAGGCAGATTTACCCACTGGGTACTCTTCTTGGAGTTTCTGAACATTTTCTACTGTGAGAAGTAGGTTAGAAGGCTTGGGATCTGCTGCCTGGCCCCCAGAAGGAGAATGCGGTATTTCTGCTTGAGACTGTTCTCCACTCCCAGACTCTGTCAGGTTCTGCTCTTTAGACATTTGGTCAGTGTGTAACAGAGAGACTCAGCTCTGAGGGAAACAAAGAAAGAAAACAAAATATACTATTATTACACTTAATGGTTCTTGAGTAAACTAACATGTGCATTCTAAGGAGTTAAAATTGCCGTTCTTTTAATTTGGATATTGCTTAATTTTAGCCGGGGCTTGGCTCTCAGAGGCCGTTACTTCACGAACCTCTCGCTGCGCGGCGAGCCGTAATTTCCGTGCGAATCGACCGCTTCAGTCCGCACGCTCCTCCTCTTTGGATTCGGCGCCACCCCGACCACGCCCCCTTGCTCCAAGCGGGCGAGAGATTCCCCGGAGGCCGGGAATCTTCTTCGCTCGCATCCCCTTCGCATCCAAAGTCACGTGTGGCCAGTTAATATATATTTTTATTTTTATTTTAACTTACTTTTTCTCCGAAATGCCGATGCATAGATATTTCGGTTAACCCGTTCATTTGATCTTGCCTTCTGTACACGGGGCAGGGGCAGAGGGCAAGCGTCGTCCCGGGTGATGTGAGCGGAGCCCCTCCGCTGGCAAGGGATGGCAAGGGCTGCTGCGCAAAGGGGGAGGGGGTGTCGGAGCCGCCGCTGCAAAACACCTATTATTACAGAGAGCGGCGGCGGGGCACACAACGATGAAGCTGAGAGAAGCCTTCTCCCGCCCCCAAAAAAAACCAACCCAGCTGCTCTTTTAGGGAAACACGATGGTCCTCGGGACAACCGCAGGGGCCTTTGAGCCGGGTTGACTTGACCGCAAATGACAGCCGGGTATTGATGAGAAAATTTTTTTAAAAATAAAAGAAAGCAGAAACCGGACGTTGCAAGTAAGCTTCCAAATGCGAAGGGAGCACGTGAGGTAGTAATGGATTCGATCCTAAAATTTCGTATGGTGAGGCCAGAGAAAGAGGGGTGGGGGCGAAGGGAGACCACGTGACCGGCTTCGCATTCAAAGCGAAGGCAATCCCGCTGCGAAGCGAAGTACTTCGTGAAGTGACGGCCAGAGAAATCCTTATCGGAACAGAAGTTTCTGAAACTATTACTTACTGAGAACTTAGAATTTCTCTTGCTTCGGAGCCTGGGAGCAAACAATTACCAACTGTTTTCTCCCAAAATTTGAAACTCATTACATTATGATCATAACACAGTCATGATCACATATAAGTTTGTCTTATTCTGCAGTGCAAGATTATTAGCTCCACCCCACCCCCGATTTCTATTTACAGGGAGTACAGGTCCTCCCTCTCCTGGGCCAGAAATTAAGATTACAGAATATTCCAGTCAGATCTCTCAAATTGAGCCCAAGTATTAACATGACACATTGAGTGATACCAAGGCCAAGTTTATAGAATGAGCAAGCGGACATTCATGGCATTTCTTGAGGAAGAAGTCAAACAGGACATTCATTACTACAGTAAACATCAACAGATACAAGATAATAGATGGATTCCAGAAGAACGATAATGTAGAATAGTAACAGTGGAGAAACTATTGAATCTGAATTCAGCTTTAACACCAAAAAAAAATCTAGTACCTCTCTCCTTCATGACTTGGTTGTGTTCTGGCTGTGTTTGAGATGCTGGTTGAGTGTCACAATGGGTCTGACATGCCACTCTTTTGTTGCACGGCTCTGTGCATAGCATGTGCCTGTAGGAGCAGGCTGTCCTGGAAATCAGTCTGAAGGAAGAAAGGGTGATGCCAACTTCTCCCTTCACGATTTGGTCTGTATCAGAGAAGTAAGGTCAACTGAATATTCGAAGGCATAAAGAAAACTATATATATTTTTTTTTTCCTGGGAATAAAAAGTAAGTACAAATGTTTCATCTAATGGACCTCCATGCTTTGGGCTTACATCCCTGTCTTTCTTTTATCAGTGATGTCCTCTTACAGTTCTGTTAGTTGAGACGTCTTCCCCCGATGTCCCTTTCCCCCATTTCCAAGGTCAACAAAATAAACAGACAGTCTCTGAGCTACTGTCATGGAAGGCTAGAACTGATCAGAGACTGAATGTGGACAGCATGGTTTCCCACAGTGCTCAACCAAAGGCTTCTGCCAAGTTCAACTAAAGGACTTCCTTGTGGCTTCTTAGCCACTGGTGTTCAGAGGCATCATCTGAGCATGGGGATTCTGTGCCACCCTTGTGACTAAGCATGCCCTTCGTGACGTTATATTTTCTTCTTTTAAGACCATTAATGCGAAGGACATTATCACATGGCTTGGTAACAGAAACATTCCCCCAAGCCATGGCCAGATGCAGCTTCCATTTTGGGATTTACTTTAACAAAGAGATCCTGGATACTACAGCAGGCTCTCCTTTGGGGTGAAATAGAAGGAAAATAAATGTGTACTGTAGTAGTTATTCTGTAGTCATTTTGGGACCATAGCGAACCCACACACACTCATAGAATAGAAGTCTGTTTCTCTTCAAAGGAGCCAACTCACTTTCATCCTAACCATTCCTCTTCGGCTTTATTCACCATTGCTTACTGAATAAAGCAGCATGGAATAATAACATTTTGTGTCCCAATATGTTACCGGGACAGAAATCAACCCCAACACAAAAATCACTAGATTTGCTGGAATACTTTTTAGGCTGCGACTGTAATGGTCAAATATTCTGGGATTTACTGCTCTTATAAAATTGGGTGACTATGAAGCATTTTTTACTGACCACATAATGCAAACAAAGGCTGATTCAAACTGGCTGAGAATTTTTTTCCCAATCAACTTTTATTATCTGCTGTTGTGGGGCTTCTACATTTTTCAGACTAGAATGATTCAGACAGCCCCCCCCCCCAATGTGGTTAGCTGTGACACTCTCTTGTAAAGATGAGGTGTGTGCCTGCAAGTGGTATTTTGGTGACAACCAGTTGGGGTATGAAGTTCAGGACTGAGGGAAGATGCCTCCACATTCTTTTCATTGCTTCAACTATCCTCTGATTTTTAAATTTTAAAGAAAATTTCTTACATATAAGATATTAGTGCTAGATCATCCCATCACCTTATTGTTTGGTCACCAGTATTATTATTTCCCATATCTGTGACCACTGATAAGACCAGCAAAAGAAAGAAGAAGGGGCATGTAGGCTGGAATGTCAATCACTTCACATCCCAGTACAAAGGATGAACTCCTGAATCAATCCATGATCCCTGTGAGAACACTAATTGTGATTTCAAATGTAATGCAGGCTACAGAGCAAATCACTCTGATTCAACAATCCTGTATAGTTGCAAGTAGAGATGGGCACGACCAGGAAAAATGACGTTTCGAGTTTTCGATTGTCGGGACGGGTCCGTTTCGGCTCGTTTCCG
Organism: Phrynocephalus forsythii; assembly: GCA_029282475.1. Lineage (NCBI taxonomy): Eukaryota > Metazoa > Chordata > Lepidosauria > Squamata > Agamidae > Phrynocephalus > Phrynocephalus forsythii. Next base: position 123,572,046 of record JAPFRF010000008.1, on the reverse strand, counting down.
TTTGTCGAGTAAATTTTCAAAAATTTGTCGTTTCCATTTGTCGTTTGTCGTTTGGGTTGGGGTTGGGGTTGGGGTTGGGGTAAGTGGGCTCTGGGAGGCACCTCTCTGGGTGCTTCTCTGACGTCTGACCCACTAAGAAGGGAAGCAAGGGAAGCGTTTCGCGGAGCCACCGCATACCATACATCTACATTACATTATGTTAGGGTGGGGTGGCAGAGGCACCTCTCTGGGTGCCTCTGACTCAGTAAGAAGGGAAGCAAGCATAGTAGCGTACTGCCGTACAGGTTAGGAAATGGGATAGGGGATAGTGGGCTCTGCGAGGCACCTCTCTGGGGGCCTCACTTTGACTCACTAAGAAGGGGAGCGTACTAGCGTACTGACGTACAGGTTAGGGAATGGGATAGGGGATAGTGGGCTGTGGGAGGCACCTCTCTGGGTGCCTGGGACCCACTAAGAAGGAAAGTGTACTTGCGTACGGATCTGGGTTAGGGTTGGGGTTAGGGTAAGGGCTAGGCTTAGGGTTATGGTTAAGGTTAGGGTGGGTTAGTGGGCTGCACCTCTGGGTGCCTCTGACCCACTAAGAAGGACAGCGTACTGGCGTATGGGTTAGGGTTGGGTTAGGGTTAGGGTTAGGGTTTGTGGGCTTTTAATGCCCTCTCTGGCACACCCAGAAGTCTCAGTCAAAACCTGGCCATGCGATTGGTGGAATAGGTCCAAAAATTTGCATGGTCCACTCCCATGGCCAGCCCATCATTGCGCATGCGCAGGTGTAAAAAAATAAAAATAAAATAAAATAAAATCAATGGAGACGTTTTATTGCAAGAAAAACCCACTGCTGCTGCTATAAAAAATCAGGCATTTAAAATACCTAATTTTCAAATGTTTCTGTGGTGCTTTGGTGGATTTTTGGACCACGATTTAAAAATAAATATTGCGGTCGCCATTTTGGATCCCCCCCACCGCATGGCAAATGGAGACGACGAGGATGCCCCCCCCCCAGCCTGGTACCAGCAGCCCAGGACAGGAGGGGGGGAAGGCCAGGGACCCCCCCAGAAACCACCCCTCGGTAGGTGCCCTCACTGATGCAGGCATATTTTCGCCTGCTTTTATGGCCGGGAATCGGGTTTTTTTAAACTTTTTTTCTGTGCTGCTTGGCATTGCGCGATCGCCGCGATGCCATGAACGACAACGAAAAATCAGACCCAATTTTTCTTTTTCGGTTCGAGTTCAAGTTGGAGTGGAGTAATTCTCGTTACCGTTACCCGTTACGTAACGAGAACGAGAACCGAAAACGGAAACGAGAATTTCGCCTAGTCATGCCCATGTCTAGTTGCAAGCCATGTTTTCTTTGTCCTGGCAAGCCACTCCAGTACTCCTGCCAAGAAAACTCCATGGACATGGAGTCACGAAGAGTCGGTCATGACTGTAACGACACAACACACACAAGCATCAGATACGCTTACTGGCTTCAACCTGCCATCTTCATTATTTACAACTATGCTGGTGACAATGTTCTTATTTATTTTGTTTATATACAGTAATAGACATACTACTCTGGGCAGTCTGTATTACAAACTCAGAACCCCACATGGCCCCAATAGTAAAACATCATTATAACAGTTCAATGATCTACACCTATAATTAAAACAAAATCCAGGGGATAAGTTTGTATAGGTTTGTCTAGTTCTGTCTTCGTTAATGTTCCAAATGTTAGGAAGGAAAGAGTCTGGTGTACTTCAATTGGAACCTTATTCCAAAAACTGGAGGCCACCACCGAGAAGCCTTAAATCCTTTTTGGCCTTACTTGATATGATTACTTTTAGCAACCTAGATTATGGGGAGTTGTTTTAAAACAAACTCAGTTTACTAGTTCCAGAAATCAGCCTGGCCAACAACATTTTGCTAAAGCTTCCATACTGTTTTCAAAGGCAGTCCAATAGAGAGAGCATTGTAGTAGAGTAGTATGTTTCTGAGATTACCAATGCATGAACCACTGTTATGAGTTTCTTACCCAGGCAGGGGCAAAACTGGGCAATCAACTGAAGTTGATAAAATACACTCCTGGCCACAGCCAATCTTCAGCCTCCCTAGAGAGTGTTGGGTCAAGGAGTAGCCCAACGTTGTGCACCCAATCCTTCAGGGGAGTGTAAACGCATCAGGATCAGGTAGATTTCCTTCTAACAGGTTCAACAATCCTCCTAACAATAGGGGTGTCCATCTTGTCTTGATTCATCCTCTGTTTGTTGGTCCTCATTCAGTACAATATTGATGCTAGGCAGAGCATCCCTATGCTGTGGGACTAGTATTTATATTCTGAAACAAAATATTAAATTTAAGGGACTAATGTGTCCTATTTTATTGCATGAGAGTTAAAAAAAAGTCAGCCCCGTTTAAAAAAAACGATGTGGTTTAACAGCTTGTGATATCCAGGAAGGAGATCACATGTAGGAAATATTAAATCCAGGAACTTTTACAAGATTAAGGCTCTGTCCACACTGAAGGGAAAACAAACCAAGAAGGCAGAGTTAATTAGAACAGTACAAACAGTGCTTCTAATTAAGCTTCCACTCAAAGGACTCTTTAATCTAAGAAAGGGGCAGAATCCTGAACTACTTAAGAAATCTCAGAAGGAGAAGTTAAATTTTATTCTAGGGTTTCCAACTGTGAGAGATGCTTCCAATGACTGCAATGTCCCTTCCAAACTTTTATATAAAAGGGGAGGGTAAATTCTCCTTCCTCACAATGTGTTTCAGCATCAGGATCAGATTAGCAGCTTCATAGCAGCTACATCCAGCACCATATTTCAGCGCTCGGTGATTTAGGACCATTACACTAATAGAGTTGAATCAGTAGGTGTTTGTTGAATCCCAAAGCCCTCCCATCAATCTTGAACTGGGAGGAAAAGGTTTTGCAAACATTTCCCTTATCTAGAACAAATCCCCGTGGATTCCAACTTTTCATTAATCACCAAGAAACTGTGGAATATATGGAAGAAACAGAGATAAATGGGTTAGACTCACAAGACCTTATTGTCAAAGCACTTCCTATGAGCCACTTTACATAATGTACTGCAATAAGAATGACAAATAACCAAGGGATTCAAAAGGCTTATTAAATACTATACATCAGACATGTATGAATGCATACTCCTACAACTAAGAGGAAAGTCAATGCAATACTCTGAAAACAGTCTTGTTTAAATTCAAATAGCCTCTTTACATGGGTTTATTGATTGTTGCAATCCATTTTGACCCCTGCTCTATTGTTTTAATGACATTATTTTCAAAGTTCCATATTGCTTATTATGAATGGTATCTTTGCAAGTACCGAAACATATTGTGCAATGTTGTTTTTATTGCTTTTCTTCCATGCAGTCATCCAGACCCTTGGTTCTCCTTTTGAACCAATACATGCAACTAGTGGAACGTGGAGATGGATTACATCCCGCCACGGGTCAAGCTCAGTGATGACACTTTTATCTTCCTAGATGGCAAGTGGGTGAACGAAACATGCGTTCAGTCCGCATTTTCCTCCTCAGCTGAGGCCCACAAGAAGCATAGCAACAAGAAGATTCATAATGACTGGACCCTCTGGGAAGAGAACAAGGCCCTCTGGGAAGAAAATAAGGCCCTCCGGATGGAGAACAGGGTTCTCCGGGAAGAAAATAAGGCACTCCAATGCCTGCGGATGGAGAACAAGGGCATACAGGTGATTTACGACGACAGCCTCCAGCAAGTGCTCCAGCAAGAAAACAAGCCTTTAGCAGCCCTTCCGGTCCTTGCAGGCGTCCAGGAGGGTATAGAAAACAAAGCCCTTCAGCTCATCCATGATGAGAAGAAAGCCCTTCAACTCTTTCGGGAGAAGAATCTGGCTCTGAAAGTCTTCCCTGAGGAGAAGAAGCGCAGCCCAGTCCTCCAACATGAAAATCAACCTGCACCGTTATTGGGGAAGGAGGACGCCCCACCTCAGGACACTAAGAAGGCTGTAATCCTAGAGACTAACAATAAACCAGCACTACCTGAGGAAGAAAAAACTCTTCAGGAAGACCAGGAGGAGCCCAACACTTTGCCAAGGAAGGAAATGAAGAAAACATCCATGCTGGCGTGTGAGGAAAAGGAGGCACTGGAAGCTGTCCAGAAACTGAATCAAACTGTACTTTACCTCCTAAAGGAGAACCGGGTGCTTCTGGAAGAAAAAGAGGAACTTCAGGCAGTTCAGGGAGGGAACAAAATACTTTGGGAGGAAAACAATAAACTGAAGCTTCAACAAAGTGCCATCAAAAATGCTATCAGTAAGATTATGGCTCAGATGGGCTTACTGCAAGAGGAGCTGAATTCCTTTGCTTTGACACAGGAGGCCGAGACTGGAATAAAGAAGCCTGACAGCTGCTGAAGCTTGAAGGGCTCCTGGGAGAGATGTAAGGCTGAATATCAAGTAGCTGACCTTTGTTAAGTTATCTCTCTCCTGTGACAGAAAGCCTAGTAAAGTTCTGTTGTGGATGCAGGAAGAGTGTTGTAATTTTTAAAAAATGTTTTTAACGTCAACGTGTCGTTTTTTAAAAAGACCATTAAACAACATTTAACCAGGGATAGAGAAAAACACTTACCATAGACACCATGCCAGCAAAAACACTGAGGGTGAAAAGGGCATTTTATTTTAACTTATTACTGGGAATTAATTGCTGCGTTTCCTGAATCTCCCTGGTTGTTTTTAATTTAACCTCCTCATAATTCACTTGTGGAAATATTATTAAACCAGATTAGTGCTATATGAATGAGCCTGCCTATGGCTCAAATGCTCAGTTCCTCTTTTCCTCTCCTCAGAACAGGAGATGGAAACATCAGTCCTCCTGATTTAAAGTAACAACAATTATTGGTAAAATTTGAACGGGAGACTATAGTTACTACCAACCTATATTCTCCTCCAACTTCACATGATGCCTCATGTTGCAGCCTGTCTGGTGTGCACAACCCTTGTCTCTTGACTAGAGATGGGCATGAACTTCCAGTTCATCAGTTGGTGCCAGTTTGGTCCTCTGTCCACACCACTGTTCCATGGGCATCCCAGCTTCCCGCCTTTCCTCCCCTGACCGAGGCCCACTCAAGAGGCAGCAGGAAGTCACATCATTGCCTACAAGTGGGTGCTTGCCAGAGGAGGGAGAGCTAGGAAGCCTGGGCACCCATAGAACAGCTGTGGGGTCGAAGGGTTGAACCAGAATGAACTGCTGAACCAATGTTCACGCCCGTCTCTACTCCTGATTAAGAAACAAACAAAGATACCATTCTTTGACAGTTCAAAAAGTCGAGAAATGTTTTGCTAAATACATGGCTTTTCAAAATGAAAAAGGTCAAGGGGTTCAACCCACCCACTAGTTTTGTGAAACTTGTAAAAATAACCCCTATATGATTTTTTAATTTTTTTTTGTTAAAATAAAGCAAACAGAGTATCTGCTATTGTATAGTCAGGTGTGCTCAAGTTCTTTTTTTCCCACTGGTGGTTCCTTTCCCTGAGACTCCATCAGAGACAGATTTGGATTATTCAAAATAAAACATCTGGCTTATGAACAATAACTTCAGTAGGACCAAAACTGTCAGAACTGTCCATTTAACCTGGCCATTGTGACGATGATTTAACTTCCTCTCGTGTTCCTCTCAAGAGGGATGGATTCCAAATCTCTCGTGATCCATCGGCTTCCTCTGTTGTCTCCCGTCTGGAGCATCAAGTTGCCCAACATGAGTGTCCAGCCCATCCAGTTTCTCCTCTCCTTGTCACACCCGGTGGTCCCGTCCTCTATGGGCTCTTGCCCCTTGGGAACACATACACAGCCCACTCCACTGGATCTTCCTCCATCAAGTCAGACTGAACTCTGTGCTCCTTCCCACGTATTTCACCCCCCCTTTTTTACTCCATTTCACCCCTTTTTTACTCCAGTTCATTCCACCCTTCACCCTCCTCTTCCTCTGCCAACCAGAACCCTCAACCACAGGAGCTCCCCCTGTCCTGCCACATTCTCCTCACTCTTTGCATGCTCCCCACCCACTCTTTTTCTTCTACACTCAGTGCCCTTTACAGTAGACACTGAGTCCTGTGCATCTCCATCTGTCTCGCGTGTTTCGCCTCACACCAGAACAAATTTGTTGAGCTCTTTGGCTATCTGAGAACATTTGCTTGATTAACCCATTAATGTTTGTTTGTTTGCCTATTATTCTGTTTCAAATAAGTGCAAGGCACTACTCAGGGCAATTAATCAAATCTATACAATCAATGTGTGTGTGTTGTGTCATTACAGTCATGACCAACCCTTCGTGACTCCATGTCCATGGAGTTCTCTTGGCAGGAATACTGGAGTGGTTTGCCAGTTCCTACACCAGATGCCTACAGCATCTGGTATTCCCTGGTGGTCTCCCATCCAAGTACTAACCAGGGCTGACCCTGCTTAGCTTCCGAAATCAGGCGAGATTGGATGTACGTAGGGCATCTAGGCAGCATACAATCAATAAAACACAACAAAACAAAATAATAATCATATCAGACAGCATCAAAACTAGTAGAATGATCAACATCAAGAACAGGAGGTGAGTAGGCAGACACAATTTGGTAGCCATTCATGAGATGATGCTCTTCAGTGAAGAGCATTGTCTTCAACAATCTTTAAAGGTTGGGAGGGAGGGCGGCAGGCAAAGCTCAAGTTGAAGCCCATTCCAAAGAGATGGTGCCACAATCAAGAATGCCTCATTCCTGGTGGGAAGTTTTGTCTCGCTCGGTGTGGCAGGCAATCTGTAGGTGCACGGGCTGCAAAGATCTGATGGCATGGGTAGACGTTGTTGGGAAAAGGCACTCGGATAGGGAACAAGGTCCCAAACCATGGAGGACCTTACAAGTTAACCAAAACTTTGAACCTGACCCAGAATGCCACAAGTGAGCAGTGCAGATGGACAGGGGAGGGGAAATGTGGTCACATTTATTCCATCAACCTGGAGGCCACACACTAAACCTACTATTGTTTCTGGGTCAGTCACAAGAGAAGTCCCAAGTAGAGAGGTGGTTTGGGAGATCTCCTGTGCATGCACCAATGTCTTCAGGGCCTCCTTGCCTAGGTAGAGTGGAGCTGAGCAATCAGCTTCAATTGGTTAAAGACCAACTTGAACAGCTGTAACAGGGGAATCCCTCAAGACTGCCTGGTCCATGAAACTGTCCAGATTCTAAACCTGATCCTTAAGAGGAAGGGTAGCCAGGCCTGCTTAAGGAGACAGTCCCCCAGCCTGGCAAAAGTACCCCAAAGAAGGATCTTTGGGTTCTCCAGGTTTGCCACCAGTCCGTTAGCCCTGGTCCATTCTAGATGAAGGCCAAGCAGTGCTTAAGCACCTGTACATCTGCTGCAGATGTGACAGAATTGTGGGTTACAGTATCAGAATTCTGATGGCAACACATTCCACATCTCCAGATGATCTCCCCTAATGGCTTTATGTAGATTTTGAAAACCACTGGAGAGAGTGAGGATCCAAGGGGCCAACAATTTGTCCCAAATATGAACTTTATAGGTATGATAATCAAAGAAGGACAGGAGCCAGCTGACTGTCAGCCCCCCAACCCCCATGTCTAACAGCCAATCCACGGTCACCCTACTGACTGCTTTCAAAAGCCATGAGGAGCAAGGATCAGGCACAGAGGTGGCTAGTCTGCAGCATACCTGAGCCCTGAACACCTCCTTTGATGTTAGAGGCTGAGACAACTCCATTAACTGGACAGAAGACAATGAATCGAGGATCCCAACATGATCAACTGAACTGCATGTGGAGTGCACTACAAAACACATTGGATGGCCCTGGTTTTATATTTTAAAAAGACTGCAAACTGATCACTGGTGAAATGTTGCTGTGTCACATTACATCTTCATTATCACCAGTTGCAAACCCTACATATGTTCTGCTATCCTAATATGGTCCTTGATTATACAATCAGCTATTCTAGTTTGCGTGGCAGAGAGTTCTTTGCTGCTTTTCACTGCTCTGATCATGTTTTTCAATTTTTGTAAGTGCTTTCATCCTATCTGAAGTTGTACTTAGTTTCAAAGCTGAATGAAATGCTATGGATTGTTGACCTGGTGCAATTTTCAGGTTCTTCTGATGTAATTGTCCTTTTGAATATGATCCTGCATATTACTTAATTCAAAGTTTTTGAATTAAAGATTCTTTCCAATTACTGTAGTTAAAAGGTTGCGTAGCACATTAGATAATAATGTGTACATTTCTTCCCCAGAACTAATCATAGCCACTGAATGATTTCAGTGATTTGATATCCACCTATTGCATATTAAAACATGTCCTCTTAAATGCTATTTTTCAAAATGTAATTTCAAGTACTGCCCTACCTAGAAACACCTGCTTAACACCCAAGATATTGTAGCTTTGTTTATCTGGAAGTACAAACTTTCCAAAGCTGAGACTAACTCTCTGGGTTCTAGAAATGCAGTAAGCAGATCATCAGCAGAGAAGAAAGTGGAATCAAACTGCTTACACATCATTTCTGCAATATAGAAGATGCGGAGAACCTTCATCTGCATGGTTTTCACATATAATTACTTTTTGTATTTTTGGTAAGTTCAGCTGACGCAAGAGTTAAAACCTTACCATTCTTGATCTACATATGTGACTCTGGCTAAAAGAATTGTGCTTGTGCGTATAGGTGTAGCAGAGCTCCTTCTGAGGCAAGCGGAACCACCAAACTTTACTCCAGGTGGTTACTATGCAGTGGCTCGGATCTGCCCTCCCTCCCCTTTCAAGAAAGGCTGGAAAAGAAGGTCTGTGTCTGTGTGTGTGTGTGTGTGTGTGTGTGTGTGTGTGTTTGTTTGTTTGTAAAATGTAAAATGTGTTTTTGCATTTGTGGGCTGGGGAGAGGTGGTCTCAGCTTCCACCATTTGAATCGACTTCTTCTTTGGAGCTGCTTGCTTAGGCTCCAGGCTCCACCACAGCCCCAAAGGCGACTTCCTTGTGAATTATGCTGCGATTGGGGGTGGAGGCATGCCTCAGGTGGCAGAGGAGGAATACTGTGCTTTGGGGGATGACAAACTCCTCATCTTCGGGGAGGGTTCACTCCTCCTCCTCATAAGGCCAGATGATTTCCTAGGCGGGGCGTCTGAGGATTACATTGCCCTCAGCACTCTTGCACGAAGCAGATGTTGCCAGTTCCCTGTGGCAGGGTCGGGGTCTGATCCAGTCTCCCGCTCTGTGCCAGAAGAAGGGGCAGAAAGGAACCACCAGGATGCTCCTTAACCGACACCAGACTTCTGCTTTTGGCTCTCTGGCGCATCTTCAACCTTTTCTTCTTCTCTTTTTTTTTTAAAATAATTTTTATTTTTTCCAGATAAAAGACATTATAAGGAACAGGTTAGGAAAGAAGTGTGGTTAGAGTAAAGCTTTAAAAAAAAAAGGGGGGTAGGGGGTAAAAAGGAAAATAGGGGGATGCAGGTCGGGCAAAGCACATTCCAATTCATCAGTTTCATATTTCAAATGTATACAGGTCAGTTCGGGCTTAGGTAGATACTATGTAAATAAATTATAAAAAATTTTATTTTTACACACACACACACACACACACACACACACACACACACACACACACAGAGTGTTGCACAATTATCGTGTCCCCAAGTGGCTCTTCCTGCAGGAGTCGCCTTCCCCTTCCGCCCCGGGGGGAAGAGAGAGAGACAGAAACCAAATCAAGGGAGCCGTTTCAAGAGCAAACCCTCCCCGGGCGCCACCTTCCCTTCTGCCAGCCGCTTCCGGGCCACGGGCGGAAGTGACGTCACAGACCCGGGTTTCCCCCACACACCCTCTTTTTTTTTTTTTTTAGCCTCCCTCCCCTCCGAGAAGCGTCGTCGGGCGGGGGGGGGGGGGGGTGGTCAGGCGAGTTCCGGCTGGTTCTCCTTCCTTCCTTCCTTCCTTCCTTCCTCCGGCTGGGCGAGGAGGAGGAGGAGGAGGAGGAGGAGGATGGCGGAGGAGTTTCCCGGCGGGACGGAATCCCTTCCCGAGGCGTCGTGGGAGCGCCTGGGGCTTTGGGAGCGTCCCGGGCGTCCCTTGGCCCCCTGACGGAGCGGCAACAAGACTCGGTGCTGGAGCTGCGCGAAGCGTCGCCCTGCCTGCCCGCCCCGCCCGAGGTAGGCGCCGCGCCGGGAGAAGTCCCTTCCTCCTCCTCCTCCTTCCTCCTTCCTCTTCCTCCTCCTCCTCCTCCTCGTCCTGGGACCTCGGCCGGGCAGGCGAGGGAATGGGCTGCCTCTCCGTCGCCCAACGGAGGAGGAGGAGGAGGAGGAGGAGGAGGAGGAGGGGGGTGGTGGTGGGTGAACGCAGCTTGCGAACCATCATCATTGCCTGGGTCTGGCAGTCCGGACGTGGGCCTCCTCTTGTTCCTAAAGTGCCCCCCCTCCATTGAGCCCCCCCCATTGAGCCCCCCCACCCCCTAATATGGTTCACGGCTGAGCCCCAAGAGAGAGACCCCCCCTCCCTCCCTCCCTCCCTCCCCCGGTCGGGAGAAAGAAGAGGTCGGCGTTTGGCAATGCTCAGAATGAAAAAGGGAGGAAGGGAAAGAAAGAAAAAGAAAAGCAAAATGTGGTGGCACCTGGCACTTCAACCCTCCAGAGCAAGTGGTGTCCCAACCTGAATCAACCAATTGCCTCCCCCACCTACCCCCTGTTTTGGGACCCAGCCTCCGCATCTGCCGGACAGCCCCCCAGGGGTGTCTGGGTGGTGGTGGACTGGCCCGCTGTTTGAAAACTTTGAGGACCCCTGCTCCAGAGGTTTTGGACCGCAACTCCCACAGCCCTTTGCCATTGGCAATAGAGGCTTGGAATTCTGGGAGTTGTGGTCCAAAACAGCAGGAGGGGGGGTCGAGGTTTGAACAACCCCCCCGCCAGAGGAAGGATGACAGGATTATTTCAGGGCCAGCTTTTGGGGGCTCAAAATCCACCTTTTCCAGATCTTTTCAACATGCGGTTACTGTATGCCGAATCATGACGGGGAAAACCTCGGGATTTCTTTTGATACACAAGGCTCCCTTCATTGGATTACTTGTAAGACTCCGGAGCCCACAGCACAGACTGTAGCAACTTCTGTGACATTGGAATTACTGCAGTATAAAATCGGCGTTCCGTTGTTAAGGCATGAAGGAACAAACCAAGTTCTCGGGGTTTAGCTAACATCCACTGTAATGTGCGCCATGTCCATCATTGGAACACTACTGTGCAGTTGCCTAACTTTATTTTGGACTTGTGGTACAAAACATAATCATGTAATATATGAATTTCAGAGTTGTTAGTGGTTGAAGATTGTAAAAATATGTTTAGGAAAGTGGAGGTAAGAAAGTGCTAATATATTTTCTGAGACATCCACATCCTTCAGGAAAGGTTGACATTCTTATCCTGCACAAACGTATTTTGTGGATATTATCCATAGAGGTGCCTGGTTAAAACGCACCCAGACATCTACAGAATTTCCCCCTAAAAGGATTTTTTTTTAGGTTTTTCTAGTGAAAATATGAGATAATGTAGAAAAATATCCAATAAAATATTTTCTCTTTTAAATTCATTTGAAAACAAAATTATATTCTCTCAAAAGTACCAGGAATGTGGAGCATGGCGATTAGTATGTTAGACGGTCTGCATAATTAAAGAGTGATCATTCGAGAAATACTACAGACACACAGAATACTCATATCCAAGATACATTTCTGCACGGCTGGGGTGGTGCCTCCTTCATTGGGTCCAGGGGCTCTTTGCTCATGGGTTGCTGCTTGCTTTCTTCTGGTGAATGTTGTTTTAGTTTACTGGATACAGTCGCAGGAGCAAGATTGTTCTCGTCCAAAGAATTTCTATATAAAAGGACATTTTCATGTACATGATTGATTGTCATACTTTTAGCATTACCTGGGGATTATTTTTGAAATATTCCATCACAAAATCCTATATATGCTATGTGGTGAAGATATTGAAACAGTTGCCTATGTATTTCTGTTTTGCTTCTTCTATAGAGCTATGTAGAGCTGCCTAGATGCCCTAAGCACATCCGATCTCGCCTGATTTCGGAAGCTAAGCAGGGTCGGCCCGGGTTAGTACTTGGATGGGAGACCACCAGGGAATACCAGGTGCTGTAGGTGCCTGGAGTAGGAACTGGCAAACCACTCCAGTATTCCTGCCATGGACGTAGAGTCACGAAGAGTTGGTCACGCCTGTAACGACACAACACACACACATAGAGCTATGTGGAAGGAGTTACATTGTTGATAAGCTGGAGGCCTGTGTGGCAGCTGGAGGCCTGTGTTTCTAATCTTCGCAAGGTTAGGGAACAGGAGGGTTTTTTGCAGGAAGCAGATAAAAACTTTGCCAACACAGGGAACAGGGGTAATCTCAATCAGGACGAGGGCATTTCACAAATACAGGAGACAGACACTTGGAAGAATGTCACAGAAAGGGAAGAACTAGAAAACAGACAGAAAGTTTGCAGTTGCAAAATAGATTCCAACCTCTCTCGCTTATCGACCAGGAGAAGGAACTGCACCAAGAGCAGCCTCAAGACCTTGCACAAAGGAATCCGAACCCTACAGGGCACCAGGAGGCATCTACCAAGCCTCGGAAGAGGCGGGTGGTGGTGGTTGGGGATTCCTTGCTTAGAGGAACAGAAGCGGTCATCTGCAGGCCAGACAAAATGAACAGGGAGGTCTGCTGTCTCCCTGGAGCCAAGATTCAGGATGTAACTGAGAGACTGACGAGACTCATCAAGCCCTCTGATTCTAACCCCTTTCTCTTGGTCCATGTAGGAACTAATGATACTTCCAAACACAGCTTTCAGGATATCGCAGAAGCGTACAAAGAAATGGGTAGGAAGCTGAAGGACCTGGGTGGGCAGGTGGTAATCTCATCTCTCCTCCCTGTAGAAGGACGTGGCCCACGAAGGCAAAGAACAATAGTGGAAGTTAACAATTGGCTTTGGAGATGGTGCCGGCAGGAACGATTCGGATTCTTGGATCATGGTTTGCTTTTTCATTCAGATGGGATATTGGGCCAGGATGGGGTGCACCTCACCAATGCTGGTAGGAATCTCTTTGCCAAGAGGATTGCAGATTTAATAAGGAGAGCTTTAAACTGAGTTTGCAGGGGGAGGGAGAAAATTCTTTTAACGGTAGAGATCCCAAAGGGTGACCATAAAATGGCTTCTCTTCAGCTTGGAGAGACGTGACCAGTGGGGTGCCCCAGGATTCTGTTCTGGGTCCAGTGCGGTTCAATATCTTTATTAATGACTTGGAGGAAGGAATAGAGAGTATGCTAATTAAATTTGCAGATGATACCAAATTGGGAGGGGCTGCAAATTCCCTAGAGCAGTGTTCCCCAACCCCCGGGCCGCGGACCGGTGCCGGTCCGTGGATGAATCGGCACCGGGCCGCCGCCGCGCCACCCCCCTGCAATCGCCCCCCCCCGCGCGCGACCCCCCGCATGACCCGCCCGCCGCCCGACCCCCAAATCATCCCGCCCGCGCCCCGCCCCGACGCCCTTCCTGCCGCCAGCGCCGCGCCGCGCGACTCCCCGCAATTGTCCCCGCCGCCGCCGCCGCCGCAATCGCCCCGTTCCACCGCATGCCGCCGCAATCACCCCCGCAATCACCCCCTCCCGCCGCGCTGCCGCGACTCCCCGCATCATCCCGTCCCGCCCCGACGCCCCCACCCCCTCGTCCTGCCGCCGCCGCCGTGACCCCCACAATTGTCCGCCGCCGCCGCCGCGCCGCGCATCGCCTCCGTTCCACCGCCGCTGCTCGACCCTGCCGCCACAATCACCCCCGCCCGCCGCGCTGCCGCAACCCCCCCCACTCGTCCCGCCGCCGCGCGCCTGCGCCCCCGTCCGCGCGCGCCGCGACCCCGCTGCAATCACCCCCGCACCGCCCCCGCCCGCCGCGCTGCCGCAACCCCCGCACTCGTCCCCACCGGGTTGCCCCGTAACCCCCTGTCCTGCCGCTGCCGCCGCTGCCGCACCGCCCCTAAATAATAAACCATCGCCGCGCATTTCACAATCACCCCCCCGCACGCCCCCCACCATCGCCGCCGCAACCCCCTCAATCACCCCCCGCAATTTATTTCCCACCATCGCTGCCGCCGCCACCGCCCCCGCCGCCAATCGCCCCGCCCCGCCAGAAAGAAAGAAAAAGAAAGAAAGAAAGAAAGAAAGAAAGAAGGAGGAAGGGAGGAAGAAAGTAAGTAAGTAAAGGAAGGAGGGAGGGAAAGAAAAAGAAAGGGAGAGAAGGAGTGAGGGAGAGAGAGGAAGAACGAAAGAAGGGGGAGGAAGGAAGGAAGAAAGAAAATGAGTAAGAAAGGAAGAAAAAGAAAGGGAGGAGGGAGGGAAGGAAGGAAATAAAGAAAGAAAGAAGGGAGAGGAGAGGAGAGAGGAAAAAAGAAAAAAGAAAAGGGGGAAAAAGAAGAAGAGAGGAGAGGGGAGGGAAGGAAGGAGGAGGAGGAGGGAGGGAGAAAGAAAGAAAGAAAGAAAGAAAGAAAGAAAGAAAGAAAGAAAGAAAGAAAGAAAGAAAATGAGGAAGGAAGGGAAGAAAGAAGGGAAGGAAGGAGGTAGAGCGGGAGGGAAGAAAGGAAGGAAAGAGAGGGAGGGAGAGGGAGAGAAATAAAGAAAAAAGAATGAAGGGAGAGGGAGGGAGAGAAAGAAAGAAAGAAGGGAGAGAAAGAGGAAGGAAGGAAGGAAGGAAGGAAGGAGAGTGGGAGGAAAGAAAGAAAGAGGGAAGAAGGGAGAGAGAGCAAGAAAGAAAAGAAAGAAGGGAGGGGGGAGGGAGGGAGAAAGAAAAGGGAAAGAAAGAAAGAAAGAAGGGAGGGAGGAAGGGAGGGAGGGAGAAAGAAAAGGGAAAGAAAAAAAGAAAGAAAGAAAGAAAGGAGGGAGGGAGGGAGGCCTCATGTCAAGGAAGGGTGAAGGGTCCCAAGACCTCACGGCGGCTGGGTAGCCCCCCGGGGGGGGGGAAATGCGAGGAAGTAAAAACAGTGCTTCCTTGCAGCGATGCCAAGGACTCATCGCACAACACTGGCTCTTCGGCTTGAGTACAGAGATGAGCACCGCCCCCTAGAGTGGGAAACGACTAGCACGCATGTGCGTCAGCGGCCGGGGGGGGGCATTTACATTTTTTATCTTATTAAATCAAAACAAGCGGGCCAGGGAAAAATTATCAAGCATTTACCGGTCCACGGTGATAAAAAGGTTGGGGAGCACTGCCCTAGAGGATAGGATGAAAATCCAAAAAGACATTGACAGACTAGAGTGCTTGGCCAAAGCTAACGAAATGGATTTCAACAGAGGGAAATGTAGGGTACTACATTTAGGTAAAAAAAAATGAATTGCACAAATATAAGATGGGGGATACTTGGCTGGAGGATAGTACCTGTGAAAGGGATCTGGGAGTCTTGGTGGACCACAAATTGAACATGAGTCAGCAGTGTGATGCGGCGGCCAGGAAAGCCAATTCAATTCTTGGTTGTATCAACAGAACCATAGTGTCTAGATCAAGGGAAGTGATAGTACCACTCTGTTCTGCTCTTGTCTGACCCCACCTGGAGTACTGTGTCCAGTTCTGTGCACCTCAATTTAAAAAGGATGTTGACAACCTTGAGCGGGTGCAGAGGAGGGCTACCAGGATGGTTGAGGGTCTGGAGGAAATGTCTTATGAGGAACGGCTTAGGGAACTGGGAATGTTTAGCCTCTAAAAGAAGACTGAGAGGGGATATGATAGCTATGTTTAAATATTTGAAAGGATGTCATATTGAAGAGGGAACAGGTTTGTTTTCCATGGCTTCAGAGACTAGGACTCGGGGCAATGGTTCCAAACTACAGGAAAAGAGATTCCATTTGAACATTAGGAAGAACTTCACGACAGTTAGAGCTATTTGGCAGTGGAATATGCTGCCGCGGAGGGTGGTTGAGTCTCCTTCTTTGGAGGTTTTTAAGCAGAGGCTGGATGGCCATCTGTCGGAAATATTGTGATAGGGGTTCCTGCATGGCAGGGGGTTGGACTAGATGGCCCTTGAGGTCTCTTCCAACTCTATGATTCTATGAGTCTTTATTTGTTTTTTCTTGCAGTACAAGTTAAACAGAAGTTGGTACAGTCTGCAAACTTGTTGGGTTCTAAACTGTAATTCTTTGCTGATTTATCTATTTAATTTTGCTATGCATGTATATCTGACTGGATACACATTTATCTTACTGATTTTTTGTATGCTGGTGTTTCAGTGTGGTAACATTTTAAGTTCCCCTCACTAAGGCATGTATCAAACGCAAATAAAGAACCTGTAATGCCTGTCCAAATAATATATTTCATTTCATTTACTGTACTACAGAGTTTGTGGGATTTGTTTTTATTGTTTCTAAATGGCACAAACTAAGATTTATTTATTTATTTATTTATTTATTTATTTATTTATTTATTTATTTATTTAAGAGTATTTTAACCCCCACCCCCTTGGAAGCCACATTAGTTTGCTGCTCTTTAGTACAGGGCATAATCACAATTTTGCTTATAATAAATTTCTTCTTGTTTCTTGAACATGGGTGGTCTGTCTGGATGCTGTTAATCTGAGCAAAGATATTGCACTAGATGTGGCAGTTTCATACAATGATGCTGTGTTGCTCCATATCTTCTATACGGAGAACTAGTGCAGGGAAAGCGCCCCAGAGGGAGACCACAGCTGCGGTATAAGGATATCTGTAAGAGGGACCTGAAGGCCTTGGGAATGGACCTCAAAAGCTGGGAAACCCTGACCTCCGATCGCACTGTCTGGAGGCAAGAGATACAGCATGGTCTACATAAATTTGAAGAGGCATTTGTCCAACAGGCAGAGGGAAAGAGGCAGGCACGGAAAGAACAAAACTCGAGGACCAGGCAGGAAACAGAATACATCTGCCCTGAGTGCGGTAGAGCCTGCCATTCCCGAATTGGTCTGTTTAGTCACACTAGGTGCTGTTTTTAGGATCTCTACTCCAGGCATGATACCATAGTCTTTCGAGACTGAAGGATGCCAATGATGAATGAATGATGCTGTGTTGGAACCACACCAATCTCTGAGAGCTTTCAGCCATTGCGTCCTTTTGTACACTACACTTCCCCCATTTATTTTAGGGAAATAATCTCTAATAATCTATATTTTTGTTTCCCACCATGTTACCAAAATATTCTAGTTTTTTTCCATTTTGTGAATTTTTAAAGTCTTTGGTTTGTCTTAGTTGTTTCTCTCAGTGATGACACTCAAGATGTTAATAGCATCCTGCAGCAAATCTACATTTCAAATATTCACATCTTCTTACATTTGCCTGTGTTAAAGTATGTGAATCTTTGATATAAGCGGAATCAAGCATGTATAGTACTATACAGAACTGATTGACATTCTTAATCTTAAAGAAGCTGCTTTATGCTGTTGCTATTTTTGAGTAAATGTTTCCTTGAGTCATTCCTGCAAACCAGGGCCTATCAGTAACAATGTGATTTCTTTCATTGTTTAATTGAAGTAATTCTTTGTTTTGTTTTGTTCAGTGTAATCATCATTCACTATAGTTCTTGATATCTCTGAACAGCTTCCCATTGAAGATTTGAGCACTCTTGGGCAACCATCGTTAACTGTAACATTGACAGCCACAGTGCCGGAATCCACAGAGGACATCCTTTTGAAAGGCTTCTCTGCTTTGGGTATGGAAAGTGAAAGAATTGAAACTGCTCAACAGGTAACTCCCTCCTCTAAATTTAAAGTCAATACATGTGGGCTCTTAGTGGCCGGAGCAGTCCAAACTCCTATTGGAGAATGGTAGCACTGGGTTCTAAGGGAGTTGAGAGAAGACAAAAGCATCACTTGTTTAACAGAGAAGATCGCCATGACCAGGGCCATCCCCAGGATTGAGCCTTCAAGGTACCCTGCCTGAGTCTGGCTTAGTAATTTTCTCTGCCAGTGTCTACAATTATCGTTCAAGGAATGCATGACAAAAGTAATAAACCAATCTTTTCTCAATATTACTGGCAGGGCTTTGGAAATGACAGCTAATCAACACTGTAATTTTTTTTTTCTGTTTCTCACTGCTCTTTGTAAGTCTCCCTTCCCTCCAAAAGCCTTTGAAAGAACCTAAGGTGGCTTAAAATTTTAAAATACAATCTCTCAAGATTATCTTGGAGTGTTGTCTTTGTTGCAAGCCCACAACATATTTATGCAGCAAATGGAAAGGTAGTTGAAGTTTCCCATTATTATAACATGAACTACTCTAGTTGCTTTCTGGATTTGTTCCTCTAACTTAACATCATCATCAGTGGAATATTAGTATGTTGCTGTCAGTGGTCATAGTATTTTTATCCATATTTATTCCTTACTATTGAACACTGCCTTCGTCAACATCTTGAGTTATACCATCCACTTTTTCTATCATACTTTTCCTGGGGTAACAAGATTATCTCTAGATTTCTTTTATGTCCACAATAGATTCAAGTAGAGATGGGCACGACTTGGCGGAATTCCCGTTTCCGTTTCCGTTCCTCGTTTCCGTTACAGAACGGAAACGGTAACGGGAATTACTCCGCCAGAACTCGAACTCGAACCGATTAAAGAATAATTGGGTCTTACTTGTCGTGGTTGTTCCTGGCATCGCGGCGATCCTGCGATGCCAAGCGGCACAGAAAAAAAGTTTTTAAAAGTTAAAAAAAACCCCGATTCCCAGCCAAAAAGCAGGCGGAAATATGCCTGCCTGAGTGAGGGCTCAGGGCACCTACCAGAGGGGTGGTTGACCCCCCCTCCTGTCCTGGGCTGCTCTGGTGGTGGGGGAAATCCTTGTCGTAGTCGCTCGCAACAAGCACCGGACTCGCTGCCGGCCGCCGCAATTCAAGCGGAAGCGTCACAGAAAAAAAGTTTTAAACTCCCCCCCCCATTCCCGGGCCAAAAAGCAGGCGAAAATATGCCTGCAGTGAAGAGTGCACCTACCAGAGGGGTGGTTTCTGGGGGGGGGGGTCCCGGCCTCCCCCCCTCTCCTGTCCTGGGCAGCCAGACTCGAGTCGCCATGCCATGCGGTGCGGGCGGGGGATCCAAAATGGGGTGGCGACCACAATTTTTTTTTTGAAATCGTGGTCCAAAAACACACAAGCACCACACAGAAACATGCGAAAATTGCTATTTTAAAACTGCCAGAATTTTTACAGTAGCAGTGGGTTTTTCTTGCAACAAAATGTCTCCTCTTTCCTCTCTCCATTGATTTTATTTTATTTTTTTTATTTTATTTTTTTACACCTGCGCAATGATGGGCTGGCCATGGGAGTGACCATGCAAATTTTTGGAGCCATTCCACCAATCGCATGGCCACTTGGCCAGGTTGACCACAGAGACTTCTGGGATGTGCCAACCGGGCATAAAAAGCCCACTAACTGTAGCCCGAACCCGAACCCTAACCCTAACCCTAACCCATACGCCAGTACACTGTCCTTCTAAGTGGGTCAGAGAGGCCCCCAGAGGTGCACCCCAATACTCACCCTAACCTCACCCGTAACTAGCCTAACCCTAGCCCTTGCGCTAACCCTGTTGCCTAATCCAGATCTTTACTTGCATTGCACTACACGCAAGTACAATTCCCTTCTTAGTGAGACACAGCGGGTGCAGAGAGTCTGCCAGTCCGCCACTTGTGGCTCTGGGTGACTCCTGCAGGCTTGGCTCGGCCGGCAGCATGTGTGACATGCAAACCATGCCCCCGAGGCCTGACTGATGCAGGCCTGAACTTGGTATGCAATCATATCCATATGGCTATGCACCCTTTGCAGCAGGTGAGGAGAGGAGACCCCCATGTATGAGGGGTCTCCAGGAGCCTGCTTTCCCTAGCGGGTGAGGATAGGAGGCACCCACCCCCCAAAAAAGAGGTGCCTCCAGGAGCCCGCTATCCCCCAAACCAGTTTAACGACAGACAAAAAAAAAAAAACGAAACGACAAATTTTTGCGAAGTTTCGCGAAAAACGGAAACGAGCCGACACAGGCCGCCTTCGACACACGACAACTCGAAAATGTCATTTTCCCTAGTCGTGCCCATCTCTAGATTCAAGCGTTAGCTACTTGTTACTGCTTGGCAGATCAGGATAAATCTTATAGTTGCCAAAGGGGAGGGTGTATCCTTTTGGGGATTGGGCAGGAAGGTGAGCAAGGCAGAGAATGTGCAGTTTCACACAAATACCTGAAGAGAGTAATGGAACTTCCAGATGCATTAGACCATAACATTCAATGATTCAGTGTTACTGTTTAATGCAACTGGAAGTGTCATAAACTCGTGTTTCTTTTTTGCAAACATAACAATTTTAATGAAATGAGAATTCTTCCTTTCTTCTAGTTTTTCTCGTTATTTGATCAGCTGCATGCCCAGATGGATCAAGAGGAAGGTGCTAAATACAGGTGTGTGTGGTTTTCTTCTGTCAGTTGCATAGCATCCATCAGTGACGGCATATTGAACATTTTAGTGTCTGAAATCTTGTTGGGATGATGTCACAGACAGTGGCATGTTGTGCCTAGTTGGGTTATTTGTTTCATCAACCTATATACCACCCAACTGGCCAACGGCCACTCTGGCTAGTTCAGAACACAAAAATAACACAAGTAAGTAGTTTGCTTTTGTAGTTTTAAGGTTAACACAATGTTGTTGCCTTAGTACTTCCCATTTTTCATCTGTTCCACTTTTTAATTCGATCTGTTGGAATTTTGTTCTTTTGATTTTATAACAGGTGACTTATTGCATATCTTGCTAACAATGCAGCATCTACTATTGACCTTGCCAGTATCTGAATCATGTTCATTACTGTCTATATAAAGTAATACCTTTCGTTTAAGCGCATAATCCTTTCTGGAAACATGCTTGTAAACCAAAACACTCTTTTATATTAAAGCAAATTTCCCCCAAGAAATAATGGAAATACAGATGATTCGTTCTGGGCCTCTATACACCACATACTATACACACAAAATGCCAAAACTCACAAAAGACATTGGCTAGAAGTCCATATCCACATCATGGTTTAGGTACCTGCATTAAGACTAACAACTGGATTTTACTCTATTTTTAATGTGACAATAATAAAATGCAATTTGTAGCCCTGTAAACAAAAATAAGAAAGGATATTGAAAACAAATTAAATAAAAATATAAATAGACGGAAAAATCTCCATTCACCTTTGAGAACATTCCTGGCTGGTGCAAGGGAAACCTTCCTTCCTGTCTCCCCTCACCTGCTTTTGAGGTTTGCATAAAGTGGAACATTCCAGACAGTCACTTACAATCCAGCAGGGGGAGAGATCAAGAGCCACCATTGGCTTTCCTGCAGTCATGTAACTTGCTCCAGTGCTTGTACTGCAAGACATTGCTTGTTGATAAGGCAAAATTTAGAAGAAATGTTTGCTTGTCTTGCAAAACTCTCTTAAACCAAGGTACTCTTAACAAGGTATTACTGTATGTACATCTCCTAAACTGTTGAGCGGGAACTAGGCTACCTTCCTACCATTGCAGAAAAGAACACTTCATGGTAAGTCCAACTTTCCTTTCTTCAGTAATCTTAAGGGCAGTCTAACATGAGATGTAACCAAGCATATGACCTAGCTTATGACTTAGATGGGAACAGCATAGTTTTTCCCCAAAGGCTCATGTGAAAGCAAAGAGTCCTGCCTTGAAATATGTAGCAAATGTGGATGAGAATGCCCAGGTGATGACTCTACATATCTGGACCAATGAAGCTGACTTATCAAGGGCTTTAATTAAAGGACTATTGAACAACTTCTTTGCATTTAATCAAATGTCCAGTGCATCTTGTTTATATCTGTGAATTTTAGCTAGAAGGACCAATAGATTTTGTTTGACCAAAGTAGCAGATATGTATCTTGGGTTGCATCTTTGCAGGAAGTGAAATAAAGGGAAAATGGAATGACTGGCGCTGGGGAGGGCATTATAGAGAGGCACCATCGTGAAAAAGGTTCTTTGTCTCCCTCTCATACCTCTGTTGCTCCTGTTACAGTGCAGATGCAGAGATGCCTTGAGAAAGGTCTCAGGAAGTTACCTCTGTGGACAGTCAAATTCTTGCAGGAGTAGTCTTGAAGGAAGCTTGTCAAGCTCATTATCTTTTTCAATCCTTGCATGATTCCATCCTGTATATTTTCTCATTTCACTAGGCAGACAAGGACTTATTTATCTGGATTTGAAGAGCAGTGTGATGCTATACTGAGTGATGTGAACAGTGCTCTTCAGCATCTGGAGTCTTTGCAGAAGCAATATCTCTTTGTCTCAACCAAGACAGGAACACTGCATGAAGCCTGTGAGCAGCTCTTGAAGGAGCAGGTACCTTCAGATTTCACTAGGGGGAAAAGGGTTCAACTAAACAGTCATCTAACTGTAATCATGATCGTGCAATTAGTAATCATGTCTACTTTCCCAGTCTTGTACATTCCTGAAGCGATGCTTAAAGATCACTTTCACATTTTTGCGTCATTAACGGCAGCAATTGGTTATTGGGGAGTTATTTTTTAAGGCGCTGTTAAGCTGAGCTTCTTGTACAGGGAGGACTTAAATGCCGAAGGTTAACTTTGGAGAGTCCAGAGGCCATTCCCTCCCACAATATCTACCATAACTTCCAAGTCACCCTGCGTTTGGGAAAGCAGAGGGCAGCAGCACCAGAACTGAATTTGGGAGCAACCTATGGTCTACACTTTGCCAATACCTTCCTTAAACCACAAGGCAAATGAAGTATGCAGTGATTTATAAGAGATGGTTCAGGATAGCACAGTAAAAAGATTAAGCTAAGAATTGAGAAGGGGGTTGAAATCTCACTTTCCCCATTATTTATTCCCTCCCATCAAGAGTATAGAGATAAAAATTACGGTACCAGTTCCAGGGGTTGGCCATGTTACTCTATGACAGTAGAAATTACAAGATGTCTTGTGTCATGTCCAAACTTCAGCCCTCCAGATGTTTTGGACAGCAACTCCCACAGTCCTTTGCCATTGGCAGTCTAAGCTTAGAATTCTGGGAGTTGTGGTCCAAAACATCAGGAGGGCTGAAGTTTGGATGTGCCTGCCTTAAGGGCTAGCATGTTTTGACATAGTGTTCTACAGACATTGTCTGATAAGATGTCCCATGGATGGACAACTATGTGCATGCAGTCCAGTGAGTGCTTATGGGCACATTGTCACAGGTATATCCAGAGACTCATGCAAATGCACATTGTTATTCTTAGTGTGCAGTTGGAAACAAAATGTGCATTTGGAAAAAAATGTGCCATTGGAAATGGTAGAGATCAGCTTAGGAGAAATGAGATGGCTCTAGTACTGAGGCATCAAAATTTATCTCTTAGTTCCTATCTGCCCATTTAACTGCATGCTGAAACGCTCCACATTTCATAACCTGAGCACACAGAGCCGAAATGTGTGCATGCATAGTTTACAGTACACACATGCAAGGCATGCTCACTGAAACAAGGCCTTTTACTATAAATAATAGTTTTATCACATGCATTCTTCATTACATACACCTATGAAATGCTGCACTTTTATATGAAATTGGAAAATAAGAAACTGAAATACCATGTACAGTAAATTGCAATGATCAGTAGATCATCTGTGAGGCAACCTGGGATCCTGTAGGCTGCAAATATGTTTTCAATTGCTTTTTAAATAATCATTTGTTTGTTTGTTTTTTTTGAATAGTCGGAGCTTGTGGACTTGGCAGAAAATATCCATCAGAAACTGTCTTATTTCAATGAACTCGAAAATATAAATACAGTAAGTATTTCTGAGAGAAAATATCAGTACTTATTTTTCATTTAAAATTCATTAGATACTTTTTGGAATAATATAAACTGTTTGATGGCTTAATTAACAATTAGCATTTTTAAAGCAGTGGCCCAGAAAGTCTTTACTGCAAAGGATGCAGAAATCGAAATATTTGTGTACTTTTGAATGGATGATTGCGGCGGCCTGATTATTCCTCCTTATGTGTAGTTTATACCATTTTGGCTACTTAAGGAATAATACTCTTCCTTGCAAAGACTGTAATTATTATAATGTATAATAGTTGGGTGGAAAATTAGTCTTGAGGCTTATTAACATCTTGTTTCAGCTTTTCCAGTCTTTTTTTTAATCAGGGGAGAGGAGGATTTTCTGGTTTTAGAACTCAAGGCTCCA
Source organism: Phrynocephalus forsythii (assembly GCA_029282475.1). Taxonomy (NCBI): domain Eukaryota; kingdom Metazoa; phylum Chordata; class Lepidosauria; order Squamata; family Agamidae; genus Phrynocephalus; species Phrynocephalus forsythii. The sequence continues at coordinate 123,547,852 of JAPFRF010000008.1, read as the reverse complement.
CTGACATTTGTAAAATTTGGGAAAAAAGCAAAGCTGATTAATTTAGCATTGTTTAAAATTGTGTCCCTCTATTCTTCTAATAAAGAAATTGCATAATTAGTAATAATCGAGATGTTTTTCTTGTCTTCTACTGATATTTATGTAACTCATTTTTTTCTCTTTTGAAGAAACTGAATTCTCCTACACTATCTGTAAACAGTGATGGTTTCATCCCTATGTTGGCTAAACTTGATGATTGTATAGCATATATTTCTTCACATGTAAGTCATGCTTAGTTTTATATTACATTTTATGATGCTTAATTATGTACTTCACTGACTTCTATCCCAAGGAAATCCAATGATAGAGGAGCAAAGAGAACACATCCATATCAATTTATTCATCTGCTCTTGCTAATCACATGAGATCTATGATAATGCTGTGGATCTTTCTCTCTCTATTATTTTAAGTTACCATCTAGAACTGTTTACTGAACTTGTTGTATTCCTTTTCTTGGTCTACAACGTCTGAAAACTTCTTTGTTTTGTATCTAGAGAAGCATGTACTTTTGTCACAGAAATCCTAATTCTGTACCGGGGGTCAGGAAGGAGGGTGATACACTTAATTCTACTTTTCAGAATATGTATTGGAAAGGCAAGGGGTTGAAACATCAACAAAATACAAATGGGGACGGCAATAGTCAGCCTCAGAATGGTTTTATACAGGACCTTGTTCCATGGGAATCCTGCAGCTTTTCCATGGTTTGAGGCTTAAAATGGCTATAATAAGCACTGAACTATAAGCTTTGAATCTATTACAGTGGTACCTCAACTTACGAATTTAATCCATTCCAAATTCATGCTCTTTTTTTTTTAAACTCTCTTTTTTATTATTATTTTGTAAAAGGAAAAGAAAATAAAACAGAATCATTTTACATTGATAACAATACAGCTCACAAACATCCTTTATAGGGTTTTTAACACAGTTACTAACTCTTGCCATCTTCTTGTCAGAATATCCTCGTCTTCTCCTTTCAAGTGGCCAGAAATTCTGTCCATTTCAATCACCGAGTATAATTTCCCTTTCAGGGCGTCTTTTGAAGGTATTGCAGAGTTTTTCCAAAGTTTAGCGTACAAAATTCTGGCTGTTACAATAATGTGGTTAATTACATATTTTTGGTCGTAAGTTACCTCTGTATCTATAATATTTAGCAAAAATAGTTCTGGTGTGTATTTTAACTTGACTTTCAACACAGTGTCTAATAAGTTCTTAACCATATTCCAAAATGATTTAGCTTTTTTGCAAGTCCACCACATATGGTAAAAAGAACCGATTTCTTGCTCACACTTCCAACATTTAGCTGAACAGTTATATATTTTAGATAGTCTGTGGGGGCTAAGATACCATCTGTAGAACATTTTATAACAATTTTCTTTATAAGAGGTGGACCTGAACATCTTGATCGTTTGCCATAGCATATTCCATTTATCTAAATGAATAGAGTGCCCACAGTTTTCCGCCCATCTTACCATACATTCTTTAACCTGTGATTCATTTGTTTTTTCAACTAACAACATGGTGTAAAATTTACTCAACAGTTTTTTCTCACCCGCAATCAATATTTTATCGAAGATATTATCATTTACCATAAAACCATTTTCCTTCTGCACAGATTTGTAGTGTGAGTTTATTTGTTGGTATGACCACCAGTCTATGTTTATTCCTTCGAGGGATAGTTGGTTTGGTGGTTTCAAGGACTGGTCCTCATACAAGTTGTTTATATGTTAAGATGTTACTGTTTGACTTTGAACCTAGACCTCTAATTGCTTCCATTGGTGATAACCATTTGGGAGCTTTCGGATAAAATAAGTCTTTAACAGATAACCAATTTTTAATTAAGGCATTCCTTATCCAATGTCTTTTGAATAAAGATGGAATGCTTCCTCTAAACCATAAATAATGGTGCCACCCTTTATCAAGGTCATGACCTTCCAAGCCTGTAACTCTTCCATTCGTCATAGAGATCCAATCCCGTACCCATGTCAATGCTGCAGCTCTGTAATATAAAAATAGGTTAGGCAATGCAAAGCCTCCAGAAGTAATCCTATCTTGCAAATAAGCATTTTTAATTCTAGCCTTTTTCTTTTGCCAAATGAATATACGGATATGTTTCTCTAAGTCGGACAATATCTTGAAGTTAGACAAAATTGGTAAGCATTGGAACAAGAAGAGCAATTTTGGTAAGACAGACATCTTGATGGCAGCTATCCTACCCATTAATGATAACTGAAGTCTGGCCCAAGAAGCTAAATCACCTTTTATAGATTTAATCAGGGGAATATAATTATTGTCAATGAGGGTGGAACATTTATTTGAAACGGTTATGCCTAAATATTTTGCTTTGTTCACATGTGTGAATCCTGATATGTCCACTAATCCTTGGATATTAGGCCCAGAGATATTTTTAGTCATCATTACAGTTTTTGTTTTATTAATCGAGAAGCCCGCTGTTTCTGAATATTCCTTTAGGATTCTTAGAAGCTCTGGCAAGGACCGTATGGGTTCTTCAAGAATTAATAGTAAATCGTCAGCAAAGGCTTGTGATTTATAAATTTCCCCCCAATTGTTCAAACCTTGTACCGACTCTGAGTTTCTAATCACATGTAATAGGATCTCTAGAGATAAAATGAAAAGCAGCGGTGAAAGGGGGCATCCTTGCCTTGTGCCCTTCTGTATAGTGATCTTATCAGAAGAAAACCCATTCACGATAATTTTAGCATTTTGATTTGAGTATATCTGTTCTACCGCTCTGAGCATTCTATGACCACATTGTAAGTAGTCCATTTGGGATTTCAGTAAGGACCAAGAAACATTATCGAAGGCTTTCTCAGCATCCAAAAAAATAAAGGCTGCCTGTTTTTGAGAATGTATTTCATAGTATTCTAAGGAGTTAATTAAGGTTCTGATATTTGACTGTAGATGTCGACTTGGCAAGAACCCTCTCTGATCTTGGTGAATTAGGTTGGTAAGAATTTTCCGCCATCTAGAAGCCAAAATGGATGCAAAGATTTTATAATCTCCATTTAAGAGGGCTATAGGCCTATAATTTTCAATAGCATCTTTTGGTTTTCCCTCCTTGGGAATCAGAACTATATTGGCAGATTTCCATGTGTCTGGAATATCTTCTCCTTCCAGGATTAAATTGAAAATGTGATGTAATCTCGGGGCTAGGATATCTGAAAATTTCTGATAATATTGTGCTGGCAAAGCATCTGGGCCGGGTGTTTTATTAGGTTTTTGTCTTTTAATTGCATCAATCACCTCTGCTAAAGAGATTGTGGCGTTAGTTAGATTCCTTTGTTCTTCATTAAGTTGTGGGAAATTATATTTCTTTAAATAGTTATAAATTAGGTTTGGGTCTGTCTGTTTTCCTTTGAATAAGTTTTGATAGTATGTTTCAATAATTTTCATAATTGAAGCTTGATCAGTTTGGTTAATTCCCTGACTGTCTTTTAAATTTGTGATTGTTCTTTGGGTATGGTGTTTCTTAAGTCTAAAAGCCAGCCATTTCCCTGGCTTATTGACATTTTCAAAATGGTTTAGCCTTGCTAGTCTGAGTTTATGTGCAATGTCGGCAGATAGAATCGAGTTCAGTTGGTGTCTAGCTTGTATTAGCTCATTGGAATAATGTTTATTTCAGGGTCTGATATCAGTTTGTTCTCTAATTCTTCCATTTTACTCAGAATCTCCGCAGTCTTTATTTTCCTCTCTCTATTCTTCCTAGCCATATATTGTATCACTGTGCCTCTAAAGTAAGGCTTAGAGGCGTCCCAAATGGTTTTAAATTGCATTCCTTGTGTGCAATTTATCTCAAAATATGTCTTCAAGTCCTTCTCTGCCTTATTGAGAAATGTTTTATCAGACCAGAGCATATGATTGATTTTCCAATGTCTAACTTTATTAGTACCCTTTAATGACCAAAGAATGGGATTATGATCTGAACATGATCTAACCAAAATTTCAATGTCCTGTGTTTGGAGTAACAAATCTGTACTGGCCCATATCATGTCTATTCGGGAGAAAGAGGCGTGGCGAGCAGAGTAAAATGTAAAACCATTAGAGATCGGACGTTTTCTCCTCCATATATCCTGAATCTGTAGAATGTTAGTTAAATGTAAGAAGGATTTAGGTAAGGTATCTACCCGCCCACCCCTTTTTCTCCCAGCTGATGATTTTTTATCCAAATTTGGGTTATGAACAGCATTGAAATCTCCTAAAATAATTATTGGAGTATCTTCATGTTGTAATATCTCCCGCAGCAGCTCATCGAAAAAAGGTTCTCGCAATTTCCTGTCATTTGGGCTATATATGCCCACAATCGTCGTTTTCTTTGATTGAAGAGTTGCTTGGATAATAATCCATCTACCTTCCTCATCTTTCTTGATCAGAGTTGGTTCCAACTCAGGTTTAGCGTATATTACTACCCCATTTTTCTTAGTTTTTTGGTTTGAAGAAGAAAAGGCAATTCCTAGCTTCCGGTTTTCTAAGAGCCTCTCATATGTATTTAATATGTGCGTTTCTTGAAGACAAATTAAGCCACACTTTTGTTTTTCCAAGAGAGCCGCAATTCTGTGACGCTTGGTTGGTGCGTTCAATCCATTCACGTTCCAGGTTATTATTTTCTCGAACATTCTTATGCTCTTAAGTCGAACTACTCTTAAGTCGGGGTACCTATCTAAAACGTTGGGGGGGAGTTAAAAAATAAAAAAAAATGAAAAAAATTATAAGTCAAGCAGACCATAGCTAAAATTTGTAAGGCAGCAGTTAAAACGGCAACAGTTTTCCACTCTTAAGTCGAATTGCTCTTAAGTCGAGCTGTTCTTAAGTTGGGGTACCACTGTATATGTTTCCTGGGTTTCATCAATTGTAGCTTTCCTCCTCCAGGCTTGACTTCTTGTGATACAGTCACCCCCCGCCATTTCGCGGTTCAGGTACTGCAGTCCCACTACATTGCGGGATCGCAATACCTGCACCTCGAAGCAGTGCGGGGGGCGGCGGGGAACGATCAGGTTGCTCCGCGCCGCCCCCCGCGCTCCCCCGAGAAGCCTCAGAGCTGCGGGGGGGGGTTGATCAGGTCGCTCCGCGCTCCCCCCCCCGCACTCCTCTGAGAAGCCTTGGACAGGCGCGTGATTCCCCCCCCCCAGGCCCCACCCCACCCACTTCCGCATATTGTAGATTTTCATGCATCGCAGGTGGGGTGGGTCCCTAACCCCCACGATCGACGGGGGGTTACTATACTAACCTTTAATTATATAATAAAATGTTGAAATGTACTGCTATGGTTAGAAAACTTTAGTTAGTAGTTCAATAATACTATGAATGATTGAAAGAATATATGCATACACACATAAATTGAAAGCAAACTTCTAAGTGCATTTTCCCCCAAAATATGGATTTATAAATTACTTGTGCACAAGTTCTGCTAGCTTGGATAGTAGATCACTATACCCATATCCATTACATCCTTTATTTCCTCTCATTTAAATAAAATAAAATAAATAATCCCATACTTAAGACATAATTCTTCATATTTCTCTCCATTTATTTGCTGTTCTGAGATATAATGATTTGCATTTAAGAGTTTGTCTTCTTAAAATATGAGGAGTTTGATTTCTTGTGATCCAAAGCATAAAGCATCCATTGACTGCAATCCTGTTGCACAGTTCTGCAAGCAGCATAACTTTTAGAAGTGAATTGTCCCAAGTTTAGAAATCTCTATAGATATGTATTGGATGCTACATTGTGCTACATACTAGGCAACAGATAATGAGTACCAAGATTTCTTGGTACTCAAAAGTTGCACAATTTTTCGTAACTCTGTATCAAGATTTTAGCCTTTATGCCCCTTCCAGTTTTTTTTTTTTTAAATTCTCTGAATAGGACTAGTTTAAAACAACCTTTTCTTATTCTTTTTCAGCCAAGTTTTAGAGACTATCCTGTATATTTGTCCAAGTTTAAACAATGCCTTTCTAAAGCTATGCACCTCATGAAAACATACACTGTGAATACACTGCAGAACCTCACAAATCAATTAATTAAAAGGGTAAGTTGGAAGAAGCACTGCAGATCTGGTTTGTATGGACTGAATGTGAAACTTGTTTGAACAAAAGGCCCTTGGAATATCTTCTAAATAAGGTGTTTTTTCCAAATGTTGCTTTTTGATGCTTGAAAAGCATTGTAGTGTTACATTATTGTAAAGTGTTGGATAAGGACTCAAGAGACCTGAGTTGAAATCCTAATTTAGCCATGAAAGCTCACTGGTGAGTGGCAATAGTTTGCTACTCTATGAAGTTAACAGATTCACAAAAAGTATTATGGGTAAGCTTTGGTATATGGGGAAACTGTCATAGTGAGTGTATCTCTAATCTGTTTTACACAGTATTGTTAGTTCTGGCTGGCAGTGGCTATCTAATGATTTCAGGGGAAATTGTCTCTTCACCCTCCCTGCAAATACTGTATTTGGAAGCACTCATTCATCTCCCAGCCAAAACTAGCCTTATTTTGATCCCGTTGAGCGCTCAAAACTGAGCAAGATTGGTGTGTTCAGGGCGGTATGGTAGTCAGCAGCCGCAAGGTATTTTAAAAGAAGGAATTTCTGTGTGAAATGATCTTGGATTTGGTGGGCTTAAGCTTTTTATCAGTCTGAGAGAAGGGGCTGATATGCAACTGAGCTGACATTTTTCATCCGTTACCTTACAAAGTAGGGAAGATACATAGGATGTAACTGACAGCAGCACATCTACATCTGAGCAGCGGTATATCAATGTCTGTTGGAAACATTTGTTGCGTTACGGATCACACGGACACAGAGTTTCGGGGTGCAATCTGGTGCTCAGGCAGCATTCCTGTCTCTCTCCCTGGGCTGCGTGCGTGCGTGCGTGATGATGATTCTTCGTGTGATGATAATTCTTCTACCTGAGCGACCAGTCTTTATTAGTAGAGAGAACAATAGATACAGCAGGACGTCTCTCGGTGGGAGGGGAATGCACGCCTTAACTGTGAGACCATACACAGTAACCACGTACACAATGGCAGAGGAAATACATTCCATAGGTGGGAGGGAAAATACCTAGTGAGGGATTATTGATAAGGACAGGAAGAGCTTTTCTGGGCCTGAGCAGATGTATCCTGATATCCTGTTTACTTGCCATCCTGTTTGCTCTGGCCTTCTTGCCTACATCAGCACATCCTGGTATCTGCTTCGGTCCTGGGGACTGCTGGGAAATAACAGGTCAAGCAGCCCTCCTAGGCCTTCAGTTTCCTTTGTGCTTGACCAACGTTGGGGCTCAGAAATATGGGCAATGATATCACCACAAACATTGTTTAAATGAAAAGCTCTGTTCGCTACAGTGGTACCTCGTAAGACTAATGACCCATAAGACGAAAAACTTGTAAGACAGATGACATTTCCGGGAATAGGCATGTTTTGTAAGACAATTTCCCCTATGGGTCAAATTTGTCTTACGAGGTACCATTGCAGTTCGGGTGCTGCAGACTGAGCGGTGTGCAACATCCGATCCCTGGCATCGGGGGCTTTCTGAGGGAAGCAGCAGCGACGGTGCCAGGGCTGGGCATGTCCCTGCTTCACCCATCAACTTGGTGGGCAAAGCAGGGACCCAGTGATCCTTGCCCAGCCCTGCTGCCACGGCTTCCCTTGGCTCACCTCCACTGCCAGGGCTGTTTGTGAAGGAAGTGGCAACGGGTCCCTGCCACCACCACTTACCTGGTAAACAGCCTGGGTTGGGTGAGGATCAGCGGGCCCCTGCTTTGGCCACCAAATTGGAGGGGATGGATTAATAGGGTTTCCATGCATTCCTATGGGAAGGCTGTCCCGACCTCCCCCACCCCACCTTAATCACCAGACAGCAGAAGGATGTTCCCCCCTGCAGCCGACAGACAGCTGATTTTGACAGCTCCAAGCTGTCCGTCAGCTGTGCAGGAGCAGCCTTCTGCTACCAGTGAACCCAGCAAAGGGGGGGAAGCTTTTCCTCCTCTTTGCTGGGTTGGGGTAAGGGAAAAGCTTCCCTTGCAAACAGCTCAGGCTGGGCAAGTATCAATTTGGTGGGCAATTTCGGTGGGGTTGCCCTTGACCCTGGTCCGGAGGTTACAGCGGGTCCAAAATGCGGCGGCCAGGCTGGTGGTGGGTGCTCGTAGATACGAGCACATCACCCCAGTTCTGGTCCGCCTGCATTGGCTTCCTGTTGTCTTCCGGATCAGGTTCAAGGTCCTGGTTTTGATTTTCAAAGCCCTCCACGGCTTGGGACCAGGATACCTGGCGGAGCGCATCTCCCAGAGGGCATCCGGATCCAGACCCACGAGATCGTCGCAGGCGCGCTCCTTGAGAGTGGCCACACCCAGAGAGGCGCGGAAAACGCGTACGCGGGACCGCGCCTTCTCTGTGGTGGGGCCCTCTCTTTGGAACCATCTTCCTTCCGAGCTGCGCCTGCTGGAGTCCCTGCCCGCCTTTAAGAGGGCTCTGAAGACCTACCTCTTTAAAGAAGCTTATGGTGACCTTATTAGTTAGTTTTTTTTTCCTATCACCTGCCGCCATCTTGTTCTCCGCTGTATTTGCGTGGAGATTTTTTTTTATGCTTTTTATCGTTGTTCGCCGCCTAGAGTTCCCGTTAGGGAAGATGGTGCGGGATATAAGTCTTTAAATAAATAAATATAAATATAAAGCAGGGACCCACTGATCCTTGCCTTGACAGCCTGGGCTGTTTACAAGGTAAGTCGTGGTGATCCGTTGCCGCTTCCCTCGCAAGCAGGCTGATATCATGGAGGGCTTTATAAGTTAAAACCCGTAGTTTTAATAGTTTTAATGACAATCCACTTAAGATAACATATACCACCTAATATAGTTTGTTATAAATATAATGCAGAATAGCACAACAAATTAAACATTCTTAAACTATCCAACAGTCCAATCCATATTCTGATTTATCCAATTTAATTTTTGTATAAGATCTGAGATAGTCAAGGTTGCCATATTTTCAGAAATTTATCATGTTTTATCTCTCCCCTGTATAGTTTAAACCTACTAGTCGGTTTTTCCATAACTGCTACTTCCCATATTCGGTTTACAATTTTTGTGAGTGAGAGATCCTGGGCATATTTCCAATCCCGAGTAATTTCCATTCTAGCCACGCCCATGAGAATTGCTATTAATAGTTTATTAGCTACAGCATGTCAATACTAGAGTTAGTAGGCTGTTTATCTGGAGAGGACTGCACACTGTTGTTATTTTCTTAAACACTCATCTAGTTTCTTGGCTTTCTGAGTGTAAACATTTCACTATCTGGTTATATGTAACACAGTATATATTGTATCTGTTATACTGTGTTTTTATTGTTGAATATTCATTCATTCATTTATTTATTTTATGTTTATACTGCCCATCTTCCAATATGGCTCTTATATTTCCTTCTTGCATATGGAGAGCATTTTTTACCAAAACAAATTACGGGTGTGTCCAACCACACTTGGCCAATAAAATGATTCTGATTCTGATATCCTCTGCTGAGGTTCTTCTATTGCCCTGTTATAGTTTAACTGATACATTCAGTTTATATCATGAGGAATATTAATAGAAATATGTTTATCTCTTACTTTTAGGACCCTTCTGTTGCACCTCATTCAGATAATGCCTTCACTTTATTTTATATCAAGTTCAGAGCTGCCGCACCTAAAGTCAGAGTAAGTAAGATGGTGGAGGTGAGCAAAAATGTGCTTAATCCCATGGGGACAAGTTGATCTCCCTGGAATTTTCTTTGTTTTACAAAACACTGCTCAATTAAATCATGTATACGTTTTTGTACTGTAAATTCCTTTTCTTTTTTGGTAAAAAAAAAAAAGAGACAAGACAAGTAGGATATATATATAGGATTCAACTCTGTTTCCATCATAAGGTCAGGCTTCCCCGCTCTGGAAGTACTTGGAAGCAGTTTACTAGATCAGCTCTTTTTTTGAACAGAAGTGAAGGAAATAAGAGAAAAGAAAGGGACAGGCTGCCTAATAAAGAGATTCTCTTGTCAAGGGGTTGGCGAGCCTCCTTCCAACATTTCTCACCCTCTTTACACCCTTCTTGGCCCTGCTTCCATTTCTTCCAGGGTCTTTTGGGTGGGGATTTCTTTTCTTGCTTTTTTATGCTTTGTGCTTTTTTCACTTCAAAAATCTCAGTTTATCACTTGAAACACCTTGCTTTTATTCGGTCTTAAGTTCTTAGCCGTGTGTTGTGGGGAAATGTTCTTATATTGCACGGGATCCCCAGGTGTTTGGAAGGAAAGCAAGCTTCCTTTCCCTAAGAGGTCAGGGCTCTGTCATGGACAACCCTGCGCTGATCTAGTTATGGCATGTCTCAGGTCCCCATCCCTTCAGTTTAGAATCTGCGGATTAATCTCTGGTTACATCAAATATTAGGTACACAGTGCCTTTGTTTTCTCCCATTTTTGGTTGTTGTTTTGACTCACAAAAGTCAGGTGGGTTGGGGAACAGTCCCTCCGTGGGCAGAGTTTGACCATCCAGCTCAACACAGTGATATTAGCATACAAATGTCGGCGCTGAGGGGATCTCCTAGGAATGAGCATTATGTATTGCAGAGCAAACAAACTACCGCAATTAGACAAAATCAAGAGAGGCAGTTGTAATACTGTACTGAAGGTAGTTCTCACATTTTTGTATATGGGAGTAGGAGAGTATTTGTAACTTGTTTTCTCCTTGTTTCATTAGACACTTATTGAGCAGATAGAGCAGCGAGCTGAGAAGATGCCAGAGTAAGTATGTGGAAACGAAGTCATTTGGAAGGATTATGTTTTGTATTGGAAAGGGTCAGTGCAAATGACAAAATATTAGTTTCTTGGTCTTCAATTGGTATTTCAGAGCCCAAATGAAAGTCAGCTGTAATGGCAGAATGACTTATTTTTCTGAGGGAGTTTCTCTGTTTATATTTTGAAATAGAGAAAACAATCATGACCGTCCTCGTGTATCTTGGAGAGCTAGAAGTGGGAATTTCAGCATATATGCTTTTTCTTATTTTACATTTTAAAATACCATTCCATGTTACAGTCTATGTAACTGTTATAAGGCCATATCATCTTGAATTTATTGATGCCATCTACAGTAATACCTCAGGTAGAGTAATTAATTTGTTGTGTGGGCTGTCTAGCTGAGTGAAAAATGACATTTGAAATGCGGTTTCCCATAGAAATGAATGAGAAACCGATTAATCCATTCTGGAGGTCTGAAAAAGGCAAAAAAGCAATTTTTTCCAGACTACTTTGTAAAGTGCACTTTAAAGGCATGCAGACACGAAAACCACCCACCCCCCAGAATCCCCCTGCCACACAGTGCAATGCAAACATGGACGAAAGAAAGCAGCAAGACAAACCTCAGGTCATTCCCGCCAAAAGTGCAATGGAAAACAAGGCAAAAACAAAAAAGAAAGCAAGGAAACCTAAGCTCCCTACCTTTCCAAGTTTGAAAGGTCCCAAGCCCACTGCAAAAATGTCCAGAATGGCTCCAAAACACCATGAAAATCTCTTCCCACTCCTCCACAAACTTTGGGGGAGGGGGCGTAATTCATCCTGGGTACACTTTTTTTTTTTTGCAAAGTGTAACAAAAATTATCCAAGGCACCCCATAGGAAATTTACATTAACTGAAACATCCCTATTCCCAGAAATTTCATTACATTATCTGATTTTTTTTCGTTAACAGAGCCAATCATTATCCGAGGTTTTATTGTACTTTTGGACAGTGAGCAGGATCAGGCCTCATTAGATGTGTGTTCTGCTTATATACCGCCCCATACCACTACAAGTAGTCTCTGGGCGGTTTACAATTTTAATTACAGTGTGCAGGCTACACATTGCCCCCCCCAGCAAGCTGGGTACTCATTTTACTGACCTCGGAAGGATGGAAGGCTGAGTGAACCTTGAGCCTGCTACCAGGGATTGAACCCAGGTCGTGAGCTCAGTTTTACCTGCAGTACAGGCATTTAACCACTGCGCCACGAGGCTCTTATTGGATCTTGGAAGAGTGATCAAGGGTTGTTTCCTGGTAGGGTTAGGAAAAATCCAACATGAAATGTTGGATAGACATTCTCTATCGTATTTGATAGTGAAATAGCCCAATGACTTGACTCAGTGCAGTGGTCTCCCGCCATTTCACGGTTCATATACTGTAGGACTGGTATATTGCAGGATATGAAAGGCAAGGCCCTAACCCCCGTGATAGGTGGAGGTACTGTATAGCAGTTTATTTTGTTCCTCTATTAAAGTAGAAAATAACTCAGGTACTCCTGTGCATTCTCTTGCCTTAAGTGGAGATCGAAGCAAATGCTTAAATGTTTGTGCTTAAAGTGTGGGATGTGGTACACTTTGACATTTTATCCTCCTGTAAGAATTGATTCCTTGTTGTTGTTGTTTTTTCTTTGTCTAGGTACCAGCAGTTGTTAAATGAAATTCACCAGTGTTACCTCGATCAGAGGGAACTCTTACTGGGACCTAGCATTACGACTACTGTAAGAGAATTGACGAATAAGAACAACAGAGATCATTGTGCTCTGGTAAGATAAATCTTTGCTGTTGCCTACTTACCTTCTTGTTCCAAAATGTGAATTTTGTTTAACTATCACTTAAAGCGGTTCTGCTGAATTCTTGGTAATCTTATTTTTGTTACATTTAGCACCAAATACTGATTTTTCTCTCTCTTTATTGGAAACATCCATTACATTTATGTTAAAAATATATATAGCCCAGACGTATACATACTATTTTTGAAAATTGAACAAATATATATCAGTGTCACCATTCTTAATTCATGTGGCTTGTTTTCTGGTAACTAATAAGTTTCTTGCGTCAATTCCAGGTGCGAAGTGGCTGTGCCTTTATGGTCCACGTGTGCCAAGATGAGCATCAACTGTATGATGAGTTCTTCACAAAAACAACACCGAAATTGGAGTAGGTGGCACATGCTAGCTTTCATTGCACTGAGTCTTGATACTGTTATCATTCAAAATATCAGGTGTACTTCTCTCTTCCTCCTTAAATTCCTTATATATTTTAAGGAATACATGACATGCCTTTTAGAGATGCTTCCTGGTTGAGCCAAGTTTGCCTTTGCACGCTCTTTGTACCTTGGCAAGATTGTGTGCCTGTGGATAATTAACACGGGAAAAGGAGAGAGGAGGGCAGATGGAGCTGAACCTAAAAAGCTGGAATAACAAGCTTCTGACTCTTCTACCGTTCTGTGATAGGGTAGAAAAGGATGTTCACTGAGCAAATAAATGGCTCAGGTAGTGGTTGGTCAAATGCGGTGTCTGTAGATCAGTGGTTCTCAACCTGTGGGTCCTCAGATGTTCCTGGACTGCAACTCCCAGAAGCCTCCACTACTCACTGTGTTGGAAGGGGTTTCTGGGAGTTGAGAACTACTGCTGTAGATGAAAGAGAAGCCAGGTCTTTCCCAATGAACAGTTTGGCTATAAGCCAAACATGGGCTTTTCTTCCTTCCTTGCTAGGTGATTGATGTCCATCTGTCACCGCCTGTTGCATTGGAGTGGAGCCTAAATTGTACGGGGGAGGGGAGGGGGGTAGAACCTGTCACAGCTTTCATATATGTTTGAATGCACATACAGAACATTGCTAGAATAGGCAAATATTGCTAGGCTAAGCAAACTAAATCAATTTGCCTGTTCAGTTAATTTTGCATCCAAATGCAATCCCCTTCAATAAGTCACTTCTGAATAAATTAGATTCCTTTAAAAGCAGTCTCTTTATCCAACGTAATATCTCATGAGTCACTGAACTAATATACATTACCAGCCCATATTTTAGGCATAAACAGTTTGACTGCAACCTGCTTAATTTGGTTTTGCACCAAGCTCCAGTGGAAAAGGAATAATACCTGAATTTTTATCTTCTTTTTCTGCTCCCTGCCATACCACCTGCTCAGCCCTGTGGAACCCCATCTCCCTGTCGCTAGCTTTCAGTAGCAAGGCAAAGAGCAGCTGCGGGGAGTGGTGGGATTTTCTAGTTAGGTAATTGAACACTGAGATCCAAACATGATTCTGAAAATAAATACACACACACCTAGCTCAATATGGAAGAATGTGCAGCTTCTTAGACTTAGGAGGAGAATGCACAGGTTCTTAAAGAATCTCTTAATCACATACCTAAGCTAATATGTCTTAGGCAAAGGCAGGAAGTGTCTCCTCATTGTGGAGGGATGAGACCTGTGGGTGGTGGTAACTGCACTATGTAAGCCAATAGAATGGCCAAAAACAGAGACAAAGCACAGACAAATACTAGACATGAACTTTCCAGACACCATCTTGCACCTACTCTACTGTGCCAACCTTCTAGTGGCAGCTTCCAGTCTTCTGTCAGGATTTATTGATTGATTGATGATTGATTGATTAGCCCACCTTTCTCTCTTAAAAAGGACCCAGGTCAACTTACATTAAAAATAAAAGGATCAAACCAGCAGCATATGGAAAAAAAATATAAGCAACACTGAAACACATTCAAGGCAGTAAGGTACAACAATCCATTGAAAATCCCACTTATGCTGCCTGTCACTCAAGGAGAGTTCTCCTGAAGAGAAAGGTCTTTCCTGCTTATGGGAGAACAGTAAAGATGGGGCTAACCTAATCTCCTGTGGGAGGAAGTTCCAAAGTCTGGGAGAAGCAACAGAGAAGGTCCTCTCCGGGGTCTTCAGCAGACGCGCCATTTCCCCTCTCTTCAAAATGTCATCGATCATTTATTCTGCAAATTGCTTATTGATATTAACACAGGTCACATGGTCCCTGTGGCCAGCCCTAGTTAGCAGTCTGGCTGCTGCATTTTGGACCTGATGAAGTCTCCTGACGTAGAGCAAAATTTCTGTTGCACCAGAAACTTTTCTGGATCAGGCAGCAGAAAATTTTCACTTACAGTATTTAAAAGCTTCCTATACCCTTGTTTTAGGTTCCAAAGCTCCCTTTTACCCTGTCTAGGCCAAGGAGTCTCAGGGTTTTTGGAGAGGAGGAGCCTTTAAAAGTAAAAAAATAAAAATAAAAAAGGCCACTGATCCTTGCCAGTGGGATCAGGATTGCCACCACCAGTTCAGCAGCTGTTTTTCGCAATCCACTGAAAGGTGTCCCCAGTGCAAAAGTGAGTCCAGATGAGCTCCTGAATGTCAAATGAGGTTAGAAAGTTTTCGATTTCTCTCCAAGTTAAACATTTCTGGTGTCCATCCAGTAATATTTGTAATTCAGAATAAAAGGAGTTCAGTTAACCACTAGGCTTTTCCCCTCTTGCTATTATTGGCTGGCTACCCAATGTATTTTAAAGATGTGTTTGGGTTTTTTCTATCTTACAATAGTTCAGATGCCTGAATGTTCTCTATTGTATAAGCTGAGGCTTCCTGTTGGTTACTTTTTTTACTTTTTTAAAATCAGGAGTTAATGTTGAATGAATAGGTATGTCATACCATAGATTTTGTCATTTGTGGTTTGGGTGGTGTGTTCTTGCATCGTGTATAAATGGAACATTTAACAAGTAAATTGCCCTGATTTACTTGTCTTATCTGATATGGATATTTGATTGATCAGTTACATCTTGTGCTATAGCACAGACTGTCTTTAATTTACAATCTGAGTTTTGTCAGAGTGCAAGGAAGTTTGATCAATTCATAATGCTGGGAATACAATGCAAAAAGTTAGAAAAACACGTGCCATTTATCTGTGTAGCTTTTGACATGAAAAGGATTATATCAATAAATATAAATAAATGCTTGCTTTGTTTATCTATTAAATGTTTTATGTACACAACAAAATACTGAGTGTACTGTTTACTCTATGATATGTCCTTGTTACAGGAGATGTGGATTTAGTATGTAAGATATTACTGCAGTACAGATAATGGAATTGTTCTGGCCACATTGTGCAAAACGTGTTTTTCTGTCTTACAGTAAACTTTTGGAAAAATTATGCATGTCATTATATGATGTCTTCAGGCCACTGATCATCCACGTAATCCATTTAGAAACCTTGTCTGAACTCTGTGGGATTCTGAAAAATGAAATGCTTGAAGATCATGTACAAAATAACGGTAAATAGAAAAATAAGATTTTAAAATCAAGCATTGATCAAAAGGAGGAGATATCTTTTAAATATGATTATAAAATATTTTTAAAATACAGTAATACCTCTTAAGATGAATGCCCCATAAGACAAAAAAATCTGGATATAGGGTTGCTTTGTGTAATGAAAATTCCTTGTGCGGTGCCTTGTAAGATGAAAAACTGTTACAAAATTAAAAAAAAATCCTATGGGAAACGACATTTCGCAAGACAATTTTTTCATAAAACGAAATGACTCTTAGAACAAATTAAATTCATCTTAAGATGTATTACTGTAAATGGGATATTGTATAGTAAGAGAATATTGAATGTAACGTGTCTTTTTCAGCATAGACATGTTTCTTTTAAAGCTGGCCTGCCCAACGCGTCGACCACAGTCGCCCAGTCGCCCGTGGCGCCGTCAGAGGTCACCCGCCAGGTTCCTTTGTTTGGGGGGATCCCCCCCCTCACACACTGGGGAAGTGCCTGGGAGCCCAGCTGGTGCTGAGCTTGCACGCCCTCTCCAGCATCAGTGGTGGCAAGTGGGCCCAGGCCAGCCTGCTGGGCCCGTTTGGGTTTTCCAGCGGCGCCCAGTGCAGTTCAGCTAGTGGGCGCGGCGGGCACAGAGGCGGGCCCAGCAAGCTGGCCTGAGCCTGCCTCCGTGGCTGCCGTGCCCGCCACTGGAGAAAACGAGCAAGCCCAACAGGCCGGCCAAGGCCCACCACTGGAGCTGCCGCCACTGCCTCCCCCACCGCCGTCATCGCTGCCTCAGGTGGAAGATAAAGCAGCTGGCTCGGGGGCTCCGAGCCACAGCCCCAATGGGCAAAAGGAGTGGGAAAAACGGGAGGAGCAGCTGCTTGGGGGTTTGCCCAGGAGACCATGCTGGCGCTGAGGCGCTGAGGGAGCCTGCCGCTGCGCCGGACCAATCGGGGGGGGGGATGCACAGCTGCCACCTCTGTGCAAGGTTGACACGAAGCAACCTCCAGCCCCACGCTCCCCTCAGGACATGAGCCCATTTCATCTCCCTCGACCCCTTTCTGCCTCTTTGAAGTGGGAGGGAGGGATGGAGGGGGAGAGAGAGAGAGAGAGAGGAGAGAAGAAGAAGGAAGAAGGAAGAGGAGAGAGAGGAGGAGGGAGAGGGAGAAGAGACAAAGAAAGAAAGAAAGAAAGAAAGAAAAGGGAGAGGAGGAGGAGGGAGAGAGGAAGAAAAGGAAAAAGAAAAAGAAAGAAGGGAGACGAGGAGGGAGGGAGAGAGGAAGGAAGAAAAGGGAAAGAAAGAGGGAGGAAGGAAGCAGATGAGGAGGGAGGGAGGAAGAAAAGGGAAAAAAAGAAAGAAAGGAAAAAGAAAGAAGGGAGAGGAGGCAGGAGGAAGGAAGGAAAGGGAAAGAAAAAGAAAGGAGAGGAGGAGGAGGAGGAGGGAGGAAGAAAAGGGAAATAAATAAAGAAGGGAGATGAAGAAAAGAAAAAAGAAAAAGAAAGAATGGAGAGGAGGAGGAGGGAGAGAGGAAGAAAAGAAAAAAAAAAAAAGAAAGAAGGGAGACGAGGGAGGGAGGGAGGAAGGAAGGAAAGGGAAAGAAAGAAAGAAAGAAAGAAGAAAGAAGGGAGAGGAGGAGGGAGGAAGGAAAGGGAAAGAAAGAAAGAAAGAAAGGAGAGGAGGAGGAAGGAGGAAGGAAAGGGAAACAAATAAATAAATAAAGAAGGGAGAGGAAGAAAAGAAAAAAGAAAAAGAAAGAAGGGAGAGGAGGAGGGGGAGAGAGGAAAAAAGAAAAAGAAAGAAAGAAGGGAGAGGAGGAGGGAGGGAGAGAGGAAGGAAGAAAAGGGAAAGAAAGAGGAAGGAAGGAAGCAGATGAGGAGGAGGGAGGGAGGAAGAAAAGGGAAAAGAAAGAAAGAAAAAAGAAAAGGGAGAGGAGGAGGGAGGAAGGAAAGAAAGGGAAAGAAAAAGAAAGAAAGAAAGAAAGAAAGGAGAGGAGGATTAGGAGGGAGGAAGAAAAGGGAAATAAATAAAGAAAGAAGGAGATGAAGAAAAGAAAAAAGAAAAAGAAAGAATGGAGAGGAGGAGGAGGGAGAGAGGAAGAAAAGGAAAAAGAAAAGAAAGAAAGAAGGGAGACAAGGAGGGAGGGAGAGAGGAAGGAAGAAAAGGGAAAGAAAGAAAGAAAGAAAGAAGAAAGAAGGGAGAGGAGGAGGGAGGAAGGAAAGGGAAAGAAAGAAAGAAAGGAAGGAGGGAGGAGGGAGGAAGGAAAGGGAAACAAATAAATAAATAAAGAAGGGAGAGGAAGAAAAGAAAAAAGAAAAAGAAAGAAGGGAGACGAGGAGGGAGGGAGGGAGGGAGAAAGAGAAAGAAAGAAAGAAAGGAGAGGAGGAGGAGGGAGGAAGGAAGAAAAGGGAAAGAAAGAAAAAGAAAGAAAAAGAAAGAAGGGAGAGGAGGAGGAGGGAGGGAGGAAAAGAGAAAAAGAAAAAGAAAAAGGAGGGAGGAAGGAAGGAAGGAAAGAAGGAAAGAAAAAAAGGAGAGTAGGAGGGAGAAAAAGAAAGAAAGAAAGAAAGAAAGAAAGAAAGAAGGGAGAGGAGGAGAGAGGGAGGAAGAAAGAAAGAGAAAAAGAAAAAACAGAGAGGAGGAGGGATGGATTGAGAGAAAAAAGAAAGAAGGGAGATGAGGAGGGAGGGAGGGAGGGAGGGAAAATGAAAGAAAAAAGGAGGAAGGACGGAAGAGTGGGAGGGAAGAAAGAAAAAAGAATGGAAGGAAGGAAGGAATGGAGAAGGGAGGTAGGAAGAAAGAAAGAAATAGAGGGAGGAAGAAAAAGAAAAAGAAAGAAAGAGAAGGGAGAGGAGGGAGGGAGGGAGGGAGGGAAGGAAGGAACTGGGCTAGCAATAGTGAGCGAGGCCACCCGTCAAATTTGGCTATGGAGTGTGTGTGTGTGGGGGAGACGACCTGGGAGCCAAGGCGAACAGCTAGCTTGGGATACAGAAGCGAAAATGGCAGTGTGTCATGGTTTCTGAGGCAGTAACAGAATTGCCTCCTTTGAATTAACTTTAAAAATATATTTGACATTAGTTTTCATGTAGTAGCCCTCAGGCACTTTGGGCCAGAAAAGTACCGGTAGACCTCAGCCTGTTCAAAGTTGGGCAGCCCTGTTTTAAAGGAAGTGATTATGTGAAGATTTTTTTTTAAAAAAGGTTCAGTTTTGATTTTAAAATAGTTATTCTATCAAGAAAGTCTTCTTTCAATGAAGTAGCATGCATTATACAGTATAAAGCTAAGAAATAAAGAGCTGTTTGCCCAGAAGCTTGTATGGTGAAGTGCTTCATGTGTAGCTGGGGGTGGGAGGGTGGGAGAGGGAATGGTAGCTAATTCAGTAGAGGACAAAAAGTTGCAAGGCATGGATGGATATAAGACTGGCTTCTAGAAGGGACAGAGGCTTATTTTCCCCCTTTCTGCCAAAAAAAATGTCATTATGAAAGAATGAGCATGGAGACAACAGACATTTGCTAGGGATACTTCTGCCACATCTGCTATAGGTATTGGATTCAACCTTTTTATGAGACCAAATGTTACAAGTATGCCTTGGCTCATAGTACATCTAGATTTTTTCCAGTCCTACATAAATGAATATATTTTGTTGTTTGTGTCATTTAGAGATATATAGATAAATATCCCTTTTCCCCCAGAGCCATTTGATTGTGGCTAGTTTCAGCTTTCCATCTTTAAGCTATGGGCACTGGAAAGCTGTTCCTTTTCCCTCCCCTCCCCTCTCCTCAAAATGATACTGATCTGTTATTTTACAAATCGCTTACTAATATTAAAATGATTCTTTGGCTCCAAGAAGGCTTTTCATGCATACCTTTTTATCATTTGATAATTGGAAAACAACATTACTTTATCAGTGTTTTTGGTATTGACTCTAACACAGCTTATTTCTGAACAAGGGTTTGTAATTATCTTCTTGTTGTTCTTGTTCTTCTTGTTCTTGTTCTTGTTCTTCTTGTTCTTGTTCTTCTTGTTCTTCTTGTTCTTCTTGTTCTTCTTCTTCTTCTTCTTCTTCTTCTTCTTCTTCTTCTTCTTGTTCTTCTTTGTTTGTTTGTTTGTTTGTTTGTTTAACAAGTCAAACAGAGCTTAGAGAGTGTTCTGCCCAACAAATGCTATCATCACTCACCATTAATCAGGCTGGGTGGGGCTTTTGCCAACTGGAGCTCAGCAATATCTGATAGGCCACAGATTTCTGTGCCCTGAAAATGTGAATTCTCACAGTAGAAGTGGAGGCAGTTTTGGAGTGCAACAGCCGAAATAAATATTTTTTTTAATCTTGAAATGTGGTTGTAAAACTGTAAAATGTCCATGAGTTATTTTAATCGGCGTGGGAGCGATTATCCTGTGGGTTCAATATTTTATAACATCTGGCATAAATGGTATAATGAGAGGACATTTATTGATGATCTTACAGTAGTTATGTTTTTTTCTCACAGTGGAACAGCTGGCTGCTTTTACTGCTGGAGTAAAGCAGATGCTGGAGGATGTCCAAGAGCGTCTGGTTTACAGGACATATATCTACATTCAGACTGACATTTTCGGCTATAAGCCTGCCCCAGGTGATCTGGCCTATCCCGCTAAGTTGGAAATGATGGAGGTAAATGTCTTAATGTTTGGGGAAATTGGAATGTGGGACACTTTGGTAAATAATGCTTTATGCAACCATTAGAAGCAAGTACTCTGGTGCTGAAAGCAAATTCAGGGCTACAGTAATTAAAAGTAGTTGCAGAGGTAATGACATTGGTCAAACGAAAAATTCCAATACATGCTAAAATTCCAACACACACTAAAGGCCATATTAGTATAATACATTTGTCACTAAGAGAAAGGCAGCATAGAAAAGAAACAAACACACAAGTACAGAAATACGTTTATTTGTCCAACACAACAGTTTAAAAATGCTGCTCAACACTTTTATTATGGAAGATATAACTGAAATCAGATTTAAAAATTGGGAACAGGTAAATCAAAGAATAAAGCATGCTGCTTATATACTACTCCATAGCTCTTAAAGCATTTTCTGGGCATTTTACAAATTAATTAGCACATCCGATCTCGCCTGATTTCGGAAGCTAAGCAGGGTCGTCCCTGGTTAGTACTTGGATGGGAGACCACCAAGGAATACCAGGTGCTGTAGGTGCCTGGAGTAGGAACTGGCAAACCACTCCAGTATTCCTGCCAAGAACACTCCATGGACATGGAGTCACGAAGAGTCAGTCACGACTGTAACGACACAACACACACATGTAGGAAACCAGCTACACATCCCCCTCACACACATGAGTTGAATACTCAATTTATTGACCTTGGAATGATGACAGATGAGTTAACTTTGAACTGGCTACGTGAGCCTATCAGGATTGAACTCAGGTCTTGAGCAGAGTCTTGACTGCATTACTGCGGTTTAACTATTCAGCCCCGTTTAAACTATAAAAATACCATACTGATATTTTCTTTTGGATGTCTTGATTAGGCATTACAAGTCCCTTGTAAAGGCTTGGTTTAAACATCAGCCTCTCTGCCCTTTTAAAGGAGACTGCTTTGTTTAAAATCTTAACAGGTGAATTCTTTAGTACACAATAGCAGATGCAAACTTTTGTGATCTGTGAGTTACAACTCATGACAGTGTAACTGTTTGCGTTTTGTCATTTTCCTCTAGATTTTTTCTTAAAACGGGCATGTTTGTAAACAGCTAAAATGGAGGCTCATGAACTCAGTGGAAGCACATATAAAACATAAATGAACTGCTTTTTTGTAGATGCATGGATGAAGTAGTTCAGCTTTGTGAGACATCAGGAGATATCTGAATTGG
Source organism: Phrynocephalus forsythii (assembly GCA_029282475.1). Taxonomy (NCBI): domain Eukaryota; kingdom Metazoa; phylum Chordata; class Lepidosauria; order Squamata; family Agamidae; genus Phrynocephalus; species Phrynocephalus forsythii. The sequence goes on along the minus strand of JAPFRF010000008.1, from coordinate 123,525,885 downwards.
AAATTGTGCCCTGACTAGGGCTGTCCTAGTGAAAGAAACCCATCTTTGCATATGGATACACTTCTGTTTCCATAGTATCAACATTTCTAACTCAAAACTTTCTTGCCAGCAGCCTGTCTTAAGAATTGTGTGGTAATAAATTGATGAAGAGTGGATATATATAACTATGATGTTGTGACTAGCATGTTTCATGTGTGAGTAGTCTGTTTGACTGATTGCTTGTTAAGTATGTGAAATTCACAAATAAGTAGATTTTTCTATTTCTTGCTAACATCTGAGGATTGGAAATTACAAAGATACAGTTTAAAAGAGTGTATCAGTGTGGATTTTTAACTTTCTCATTTACTGTAGCAATAAAGTAGCTAAATTGGTTAGTAACTTGGCCTCTTATGATACAGTACTATATTTCTGCAGCACGAAGAATACAGTGGTACCTTGTATAAAGGAATTAATTCATTCCAAATGAAATTATGTTAAGCAAATTTTCCTTTATACAAATTTCCCATAGGAATGCATTGAAAACAGAATAATCCCTAATCACGACCATTTCTAAGGCATGAAGAGAGTTTTTTATTATTTTTTACAAAATGAGATTTCATTGGGATATGAATTGTACCATACCTTACTCATTTTTCTTAAAAAGAGTTTTAATCACTATGAATCATTCTATGTACATTTCTACTGAAGTAAGAAATTGACTGAATCATGTTCTCATGGATATAGGCACATTTCTGCAGTGGAAATATGTTACAAACTGTTTTTGTCCTGGTAGCAAATTGCTAAGAGTATAAAAGAAGAAGAGAAAAAGTCATCTGCAGATACTTCGTTTTCAGCCCTGAAGTTAGAAGATTCAGAAGGCAATGTTATTAAAGCAGGTATGTTTGCGTCTAGATATGTGTCTACATGTTTTTGAATGTATACTTATAAAAACATGCTAATAATAATTTAATATGCTTGTAGCTATTCAGTTTTTGTTGAGGGAAAAAGGCAACAATTAGTGGCGGCATTCATTTTATAGCTTTAAAGGGAGTTTTAAAGTACAGTTGGACTGCCATGTCCATGGGGGATTGGTTCCGGGATCCTCTGTGGACATTGAAATCTGCAAATAAGAGCAAACACTCTTATCTAGGTTGATGGCATGGATAGGAATGATGGGGTGCTGGGGTGAAAGCTTTTGCCCCGATACCTCCCCTCCAAAATGAAAAGAAGGGAAGAAAGCCTCCCCCCTCCTTTCTCCTTGCTGCTGGGCATGGCGGTGGCAGGGAGAGAGAAAAACTTGATACACTGGCCAGCCATGCATCCTCCGAAGGGGTGGCAGGTTCTCCACCCTTCTGGAGGGTGCCTGATGGGTGTGGCGGTGGCAGCAAGAAGGGGAAAAATAAATAAATAAAACTTAATTGTCGCCGCCGCCACCACCACGGCGGACCACCCGGGCACCCTCCAGAGGGGTGGAGGACCCACCTGGCCAGCCATCCTTTGAACTTCCCACTCGCAGCGGATTGGAAGTTTTGAACTTCCGGCTCAAATTCCAGTCCGCCCCCTGGACCCAAGCAGGAAGTTCAAAGGCCGGTTGGCTAATGCAGGTCCTTAAAATCATCTCCCCACCCCTCCAGAGGGTGGGTGCCTAGCTGGCCAGTGATGGCGAGGAGGAGTAGGGCAGACAGCATCAATGACAGTAAGTTTTATTTTTATTTCCCCCCCTCCTTGCTGCCGCCCCCCGCCCCTGCTGATCACCAACCACAGATAACTGAATCCACAGTTAGTGAATCAGCGGATAAGGGGGTTGTACTGTACCTTGAAGGCAATAATTGGCATAAGGGTTATATTTTAGGCTTAAAATATTTTGGACTGTAGCCCTCCTGCCCCAATCATTTAGGCGTTTAAAATATTTTACCACACTTTTCTGCTTAGAAAAGGACCCCAGGCGGCTTACCACATAGAAAGACTGTATTTAAAAACAGAACTATGACAATGCAAAGGAGGCATACATCATTAAAAGGCAATATTATTTTCTCAAACAGTATGTTTTTCTAGAGATTTGTTGCTGGTTTTGCTGCTGCAGATTAATATGGTAGACCTCCTCAAGAGACATCTATATTAGTTATACACATATTTCCTATTTTTAATGGCAACATATAAAATGTTAAAATATTCAAAATATTCCTATCATTTAAAACTCATCACTTATAGCTGTTGTACTCTGAAAGTTTCTGGTTCGAGGAATGCATCAGAGCTTTCAGTTCACACAAATACTTTGTCAGAACAAGTTGGTTGCTTTCACCTCTTCAACTACCAGCTCTTCTTCCATTATTCTATATTTTAGAAAAGGTTAGCCTGCATACTGTAATTAAAACTGTAAAACTGCCCAGAGATTACTTGAAGTGATTTAGGGCGGTATATGAATAGAACCCTTTATTATGCCCAATATTGTCCTTGAGAGAGTTCTTAATCTTAAAATGGATGGAGGTAACCAAAACTGACCTCAGTATTCTACTATCTAGGCTGGAAAACAGCTTTCTTCTTTTGGGAAAAACTAAGGGGCAATTCTTTTAAGTCCATTATTGGTGAATTTGGTCTTTCACCCCATTCTGAGGTGCTCCTCCCTTCTTCTTCTGAGGAAAAGTGTTGCAGTATAACCTAGCAGTTAAATGATTACTGAGTCAAGAAATGTTGAGGACAGCACGAAAAGCAGTGTTACCCCTATGTCGCTTACTATATTCTAAGCAAACTGCTCCTTTCTTTTCCCTTATGAGCTGCACTTTGGAGGGTAACTATGCAGCCCTTCCTCCTTCTCTCTAGATTTCTGAAAGAACTCTCTGCAGGGAATTTTGTATGCAAAACAGCCTTTTTCAGTAAGTTTGGGAAGTATCCTCCTTAGCATTTTCTTTTCACAACTGCTGAGAAATAGGCCCTCAAGAACTCCTGAACAGAATTTCTTAATTAAATCCAAGTTGATAAATTTTCAGAGCAAATGATCTTTATGTCCCTTTTTCTTCAAAGAGCTAGAGAATAACATGCTCTGAAGCTCTGAATAAGATACTAGAACGAGCATTGAAAACATTCTCAATTTCATACTTGTCACAACCACCACCAACCCTGTCCACCAGGGAGACTGAGGTGCTTCTGGAAGAGGTTTCTTCAATCGCTATCATGGCTGCCACTGGGATTTGACTGACATGCATTGTTTCATGAGAGGTCTCTGTGACCTTGGGATGTTTGGGGTGTTCATGATAATACATATATTTCTTCTCAGCTTAACAGGATCACATCTCAGTGAAGGTGCAATGATTCAAATAGGTTAAATAACATTATCTTCAAAAACTAATAATACAGTATTGGAGGAATTCAGAGTGGTTTTTTAAGTTCACTAAAATGATTTGGAAATATTAGGAATAAAATTGGCCACATGGGAAGCTAGTGAAGGTGCTTCTTGGCAACGGGCCCACTAATTTGATAACGGTAGAAGTTATTTCTGTACATGTTGCTGAAGAATTATCCAAAGTCATAGTGATTATTTGAACATAAATTTCTCGTTTCTTTAGAGATTGAGGGGAAATGTGTCAATATGTTGGTAGCAATCATTTTCTTTTGGCAGAGAGAATGTCTTCGTGTCTTAGTTTCAAAAAGGAGTTTATAGACAGTAGCCTTCCCCTCCCTCTGAGAGTGAGAGTGAGAGGTCTAAGGAAACATAAGTTCCTAACCCCCACAAAGCAGTGCCCCGCCACACCTTGATACTGGGAGGGAACTCATTTCTTTTTTTGAAAGAGAAAAGGCTTTTTTTTTTTTTTTTGCCTAAAATAGGTGGTGGTTGGGTTATGTACAAATGGCATTTGGTGACGACAAGGCACTTCCAGCCTATCCATCAGCTTGGGAAGAGCGGAAATGCCCACCAAAAATAGTCCATTCCTGAAGTGGTGTTTCTGAGGCTCTTAAGGGAAAAGGCCCAGCTCTGCAATATTTCCAAGCAAATTTCATGTTAGGGAAAAAAGTGGTCAGCTATTACCTCAGCCAAGCTCCTGGTTCCTGCACACAACATTTCCCTAGCCAGGGAAAGCCCATATACAGCAGACATGGACATTTCCCCTCAAGTGGAACCCTGCAGCTGGCCCTGCAGAGCTGCAGACAGGGAAGAAGCTAGATAATGTTAGGACTGAGTCTGGGCACTAGAGGAAACCTCTTCCTTTTATGATGGTTTTTCTGGACTCGACTTGAGAAGGAGAAAGATTTTTAGCAGTAAAGAAAGCCCCAACCTGAAATCTTAGCGAATGTATACTTTATTAGACTTATGCTCATTTTCATAGTCAGACATCCTGTACCTCTCCTATTATGGTGGAAACAAGAATACCACTTCACACTATTATTTTCAGTTTTATTTGTTGCCAGATGAAGTTGTCGTCAATCCAGTAATAATCATGAACTTCAGAATAATTTCTAATAGATTTCAGAATACTGGTGGAATGTTTGTGATTGGTTGTAGTGGAGCTAAATCTAGTATGTGAGCTGCCTAGATGCCCTAAGCACATCCGATCTCGCCTGATTTTGGAAGCTAAGCAGGGTCGGCCCTGGTTAGTACTTGGATGGGAGACCACCAGGGAATACCAGGTGCTGTAGGCACCTGGGGTAGGAACTGGCAAACCACTCCAGTATTCCTGCTAAGAAAACTCCATGGACATGGAGTCACAAAGAGTCGGTCACGACTGTAACGATGCAACACACACACACACACACACACACACACACACACACACACACACACACACACACACACACACACACACACACACACACACACACACACACACACACACACACACAACACAAAATTAGTATAATACTGTAAATGCTCTTAAAATACAAGCTCATAGCAAACCTTGTATATGCCCTTTCTGTTGTAGATCCATTGGAACCCTATAATCCTAGGCTGCATTCTACAATTTCACCTGCAGACCTCCATGGAATGTGGTACCCTACTGTCAGAAGAACTCTTGTGTGTCTCTCCAAGCTGTACAGGTGTATTGATGTATGCATTGAAATTTCGCCTTACCTCTAATGTTAAGTAGTTTTTTAAACAATCAGGAAAGTACCATGTAAGATAAAAGTTGGAACTGAAGCACTGCTTTTTAGGATTTTAAAAATCTTCAGTGCCTCTTAACTTAATAATCAAATTATGACCATGATATTCCTGCAGAGCTTCACTGACTAATTAAATAGTTCTTGTTTTGATTTCAGGGTGCCTACAGTTTTGACTTATTGTTCACGAGTAGAGCATATTCCAAAACTGGAAAGGGATCTAAAAGGGCAGTCTGAAGCTGCTGTTGACATCATTGTTCCACAAGACAATACTGGGGAATATTTTATATTAGTGAAATGGCAAATATAGCTCTTGGATCGCATTTGAAAACCTTTCAATAGGAAGCCGTGTCAGAGAAATAAGTTAAATATCTGTCATTGATAAAATGTGTCTTTTAATGGACCAGTATATGCATAAATGTTACTGCTTATATAATTGCAGGATAGCATGTTGCCTCATTTTTGGAATATGGATTTCATCTGCACTATTCACTTCCATGTTTTGCATGCCTTTCATAACAGCTAATTAATTATAACACATATAAGCCACAGCTATTTAAAAGTGTTCTGCATTATAAACATTATGTAAGTATTATATGCTTTATAAATGTGAAAATCCACACTGAGTTAATTTAGAAAAGGTTAGCTCTTTGCCTTCCTGGACAATGTGCCCTCTAAATATCGTCCACACTGTCCGGGAGTGGTGTGTGTGGGGGTGTCTGTGTGCATGTGCGCAGCTCCTCCTGTTTGGGTTTTGTTGCAACCAAAACAAAAGCGGCTATAATGGGTATGTGGTTACAATGGGTATTTGCCCCCCACACACACACACACACACACACACACACACACACACACACACACACACACACACACACACACACACATGGGGGGGGGTGGAGGCCTGTGGAGGCCTTAGAGGGAGACTTGGTCCTGGTTAATGATAACTAAAGGAAATAAGATATATTTTAATTTTAGTTGGCATTGGGAAAGGTTTGGCGGGATTGAAAGCATTGGAGATAGGTGCCCTGGCCATTGGGAAACTTCTGGATTATATTTCATTTGGCATTACGCCTTCAAGCAAGCATTCAACTTCAAGGAATCATTAAAAAAGAAGCAAAAATTAAAAAAGAGAAGCCTTGTGAAGCAGTGGTTAAACTGCTGTACTGCAGCCATAAACTGTTCATGACCCAAGTTCAATCCCGGGTTGCTGGCTCTTAAGGTGCTATGTACCACTTAGTGGCTTGACATGAGTCCATGTTGCAGTGCCAGAGAACCTTTGGCTGTCTACGTCTTTTTACTGGCAGCTCCCGGCAGCCCCGCCCAGTGGGATGGGCAGGAACAGTTGTAGACTGAACCACACTTGCTATCCTGCTGGTCACAAATAAGTAGAAAAGATAATAGAGGAGCTATTATGATGGCTTCCTTTGGAAATAAATCATAAGCAGAGCTCTGTAAATGTTAAATGCCTTTCTTCATGGTCGTATCCAATTGATGAATCCAGAAGTTCACGAACGCCGTTTCCATCAACTACTTATCTTCTTTTATGTAACTTAATGGGTGATGTGGAACAATGCACTGGATTTAGGTGAAATCTGTTGAACATTTCCCATTGAGATCAGAAGGGTCTTAAATCATGACTAGTTTGGGACTTAATTTTAAGTGCCTCAGCCTGGAGCCCACCAATGTTCTCTTCTGTATATATTATCTGAGAAATTGGAAAGCATACTGATGAGGTGTTGGCTTGATTGGGCTTGCATTTGAAAATTGAAGATTGCACTGTAAACTGTAGGGTTCCTCTGTACAGTTGAAGGAAGAGGATTTTAAGGAGACAACCCTAATGTTTATGAAAATGTTTTTCCTCCTTTCCAGAGAACGGTGTTCCAAGGACTGTCACAGGAGGCCTTGTCTGCCTGCATACAGTCATTATTAGCAGCTTCAGAGTCCATTGCTAAAAACAAGGTCAGATATTGTTACATTTCATGGGAGAAATGTTGCACAGGATTTACATAACTTACGTAAGGTTAATTTACCTTGTTCTGTTTAAAGTTCTACTGTTTTAGTGCTATGAAACAGCATGATATTTCTTCTTGTTTGTGATCTCTATGAATCGAATACATGGGGTTCCGTTTGCACCTGCACAAATGTACTCAGAACCTTCTAGAGCCTGGAGAAAGTATTAGGACACACCCATTCCACTGCATGCTTTCCATCCTGTATCTAGTGCTCAGTTCCATTTTGTCACTGCTAAGAGAATGCCTTAGGAACTTCCTAGAGCCTTCAGGTGGTTTTTATATAATTATTACTTATCTGTCCTTGACTGCCTCCTCGGTCTCTTTGTCCTTTAAAAAAATTGTTTGTTATTCATCGTTCTAGTCATTGTTCATCACTTAACAGTTGTTCTACCTTTTTATGGCCCCAGCGTACCCATTCCAAAAGTGGACCTCTTGCAGTAATAAGACCCCCTTCACTGAGAGACACTCTAAAATGCCTTTATTGTCTTGGTGAGGGGCATCAAACCCTTTAGATACCCACTATCATTCCTTAAGCACCACAGGTCCGGGCACCAAACTAAGGCCCTTTGTACACGACCCCTAAACTCCGGGGCAAATGGCTCCCAGCTCCGGAGCTTTAAAATGTTTCCCCACCAGCTCCGGAGTTTACAGGAAATTAAGTGCGACCACGCCCACTTTAGCGCATCCCAGCGCACCTTTGAAGTACCTGCTCTCTAGAGGTGAAAATTCTTTGATGCGGTGTAAGGATAGTGAGTGCGGGGCTCTCCTCGCTTCTGTTTGTTGTTTTTTGGCTCCCACCCCTTTAAGAGCTACTTAAGAGACTGGAATGTTGCCGCGGCGAGAGGCAGAACGGGGGTGAGCCACGTCTCTTTTCTTCCTGTTTTTTCCTCCCTCCCCTCACGCAGCCAGCAGCCAGGAGTGCGGAGGGGGTGGGAACACAGGAACAGCGACAAACCCCTAAGATCTCTGGTCCGAATTTAAGTGGCCAGCGGATCTTAGGGGTCATGTGAAAAGGCCCTTAGTCACCAGAAATGAAGGCATTCATTTCTACCTTGGAGATGGTAAAGTTAGTCCATATTCTGGACATCCAAAGAGTGCTAGGCTTGTACTGTGCAGAAACAAGACCGTTCTGAAAACCAACTGAACTCTTTTTCTGTTGCCAGAGGGTTAAAGAAAGGTTATCATGTTACACCATAAAGTTTGTCAATAGTTCGCACTATTAGCCAATTCTAGCAGCTAGCAAAACAATCAGCAACTGCTTCCTTAAAGGGACATCGGACTAGAGGAGATGCTCTGGAATTCAGTTGAGAGGCATTTGCAGGACAAGCAACTTGGTTGCAGTCTTCAGTGTTTTATCGGCCACTATAGATTAGATGTCAGGTCTAAACTTGATGCTGCATTCAGCAGTGCAGTGATCTGTATATTGGTATAACATCTCACCAACCGGTAAGCAAGCGTGTCCATCACCCCTATGTGTGATTTTCAGAGACCTCAAAGGAGGTCCTGTTATTGTAGTTCTTCAAGTGATTATCTGTAAATTCAGACAATCCACCCAGGCTCCCTTCAGTTTGCCACAAAACACTGGTTTGTACTGTATTTTTGTGTGTTTATAAGACTATATTTTTGTCTAAAATTGTTAGGCTAAACAAAAGGTGTTTACAATTAGAGAGTACAGCAAAGAGCATTTTTACAGATGTCCATGTTATCTTAAAGGCTGTCTTTATGCATTTTAGTTGTTACCTTTGTGTACAAGCTTGTAAGATGTCTTTTTGTAATTTAGACTCCGCTTGATGGACAGCTTTTCTTAATAAAACACCTCTTGATTCTTCGTGAACAAATTGCTCCTTTTCACACTGAATTCACCATTAAGGAAATTTCCCTGGACCTTAAGAAAACCAGAGGTATTGAATTACGCTAACTGATCAGTCTTCCAGTACATCAGATTCTGGGTTGAGGGTCAAGTGACAGAAATAAAAGATAGCTGGTCTGCTTTGCAAATTTTCCTTTCTTTGCTTCACAACAATCAAGAGGTGCCCAGATAGCATGCGGGCAAGTGGAGGAAGGGGATGTAACCATTTTTTCTGTACTACATTTCTCTGATCAGAACGGCAGTCTTCCAAAATTAGAGCCATTAGACATGCTGTGGAGAAACTTAGTCAAGAAAATTGCATAAGGAGAGAAGCTGAAACCCCTTGTACAAATGCCATGGGCCTGATTCAGTTTGAAAGGGGAGAGTGATTGCATTCACATAAAATTTGCTGCATAAATATTGGCCCGTCTGATAGTTTATGTTTCCCCTTCATGTATCTCATGTGCTTACATATCCAAGAGCTGGCATTCTGATTTTTGTGCTGTGCAGGTGACCATAAGGTACCTTCACTGTTTTTCTAGTATGTTTCTTGGTGGTTGATCTCACCAGATTTTGTTGTTAAGTTCCTTACTTACTAACAATTGCCATAAAGTCTTAGGGGTATTCTAGCTTTTTAAAAACTGACTCCATGGCATTTGCTATGAAGATGTCAGTCCTTAAACTGTGTTTCACCTGGTTGCATACACGATGTGGAACTTCTTTTCACTACTAGACCTTGGACCTTTAGTCCTGCATTGACATCAAGTTTGTAATCCTGCCATGTTTGCAGACAACAGTTTTTATGCTACAGCAGTGGCCAAAATTGTGGAAACCTTTTGGGAAAAGTGTATTTTTGAAGTCTGATGGCTAATAACACCACTTGTTTTGGGGGTATTACCATAAAATTATATATTAATGGAAGGATAATTTAATCAAGAATGTAATGCCACAACTTATGGAGGATTTGCTATTAGAATAGCCATTATAAAGAAGAAAAGTGAAACATGTAGAAAAAATGAGAAAAAAATCACAAAATAATTCCTAATTTCTTGGAGCATTCGGAATTTTAACAGAGGTAAATATCAGTCAACAGACTGAAATTATTTACAAAAATTAATGAGTTTAGCTTCCAAGTAAAAACTTTAAAAACCTTTAATACAGTTAAAAGATCAAGCTTTCGACATGCATACCTGTCATACCCTCTTCAGGATATCAGGAACGACAATTACTGACTAACATTGCATGTTAGATATAGCAGAATATTCAGGTGGACCAGTTTGTTCAATTACCTTACTGCTGATATTATGCAATTAATTACAGGCAGCCATGAGTCACTAAGTTTTTGCCTATCTTCCTGGTTCACCACATTCTCCCTCAAATATCTCTAAAGATTCCCTTATCAGCCTTAAGAACATAAGAAGAACCATGCTGGATCAAGCCAAAGGCCCATCTAGTCCAGCTTCCTGTATTTCACAGTGGCCCCATCAAATGTGTCTGGGAGTGCACAAGACTAGATATCTGTCTGCTGATACCACTCCCCTGCATCTGGCTCTTGAAGTACCCTGGTTTTAAGCCTGGAGATGATACATCTCCCTCATGGTTTGTAACCTGTGATGGACTTTTCCTCCAGGAATCTGTCCAATCCCCTTTTGAAGGCATCCAGGCCAGATGCCATCACCACATCCTGTGGCAGGGAGTTCCACAGACTAACAACATGCTGGGTTAAAAAAATTGTTTCTTTTGTCTGTTCTCACTCCCAACCCTCAGATTGAGTGGATGTCCCCTAGTTCTGGTATTTTGTGAGAGGGAGAAGAGTGTCCCTCTATCCAGTTTACTCATGCCCTGCATTATTTTGTATGTCTCAATCATATCCCCACTCAGGCGCCTTTTTTCCAGACTAAAGAGCCCCAAATGTTTTAGCCTTTCCTCATAAGGGAGGTCCCCCAGCCCAGTAGTCATTTTAGTCACTCTGTTTTGCACCTTTTCCAGTTCTGTTATGTCTTTTTTGAAATGCGGTGACCAGAATTGTACATAATTTTCCAGGTGTGGTCTTACTATCATTTTGTACAATGGCATTATAATGTTGGCTGTTTTATTTTCAATCCCCTTTTTGATAATCCCTAGCATGGAATTGGCCTTCTTCAGCGCTGCCACATACTGGGTAGACACCTCCATTGAACTGTCCAACTCCACACCAAGATCTCTTTCCTGATCCATCACGGATAGCTCAGAGCCCATGAGTTGATAGATAAAGTTTTGATTTTTTTTGCCCTAACATGCATTACTTTACATTTTCCTACATTGAAATGCATCTGCCATTTGGCAGCCCATTCTCCCAGTTTGGAGAGATCCTTCTGGAGCTCTTCACAATCTTCTCTGGTTTTTAACTCCCAGAAAAGTTTTGTATCTTCCACAAACTTGGCCATCTCACTGCTTATCCCTGTCTCCAGGTCATTTATGAACAGATTGAACAGCACCGGTCCCAGGACAGATCCCTGGGGCTCACCTGCCTGAAGTTCCAAGAGTGAGATTGGAACAGCTTCTTTGTTTTGTTAAAACGTATGCTATGCCCAGTTTCCCATGCTTGTTTAGCTAACACAGACTTTTCTTCTTGGCCCAACCTAAGGTAACACTGTTGTTCTCTACATCAAATCTCAATGCTTCTTCCCATCTGTCCAATATAACTAAAACCACAAGAACATGGGATCTCGTAGACACTTGGTACTTTTAAACCCAAACTATCCTTTACAGGCTGCATGCACTGATTAATCGATTTAAAGGGCCTGAAAACAGTTTTTATCTCTACCTTCCTTAACAATCTGTCAAGATCGTTGTGCTGCAGTAAGGCAAAATGGCAACACCTCTTATCCTTTTTTCTTCCTTTTCTTTCAGTTTTTCCTTCTCCCCACCTTGCAACAAATTTTTAAAAACTGAAAAAAATTGTCACCATAGAAAAAAAGAGAGATACAAAAATTATCACCACATCAGTTAATACTTAGTAGGGTAACCTTCAGCATGAATTTATTTATTTACATTTACTTATATTTATTTTTATAATTATTAACCACCCAACTTTCCCTCAGGAACACTGGGTGGTGTACAACAAATTACAATGAAACAACCTATCCAGAAGAAAGCAAACCCCAACAATAAAAATCAAGTGAAACAACAACAACAACAACAACAACAACAACAACAACAACAATAATAATAATAATAATAATAATAATAATAATAATAATAATAATAATAATAATAATAATAATAATAATAAAAGAACTATGCAAGTATTTAGAAGAAATTAGAGTTGACAAAGTCACCATCAGTCAGCTGCAGAAAGCCACCTTGCTGGGATCTGCTCGCATAATTCGCTGATACAACATGTAGTCCTAAGTGCTTGGGAAGCATTCAACTAGTGATTTGTAATACAAAATCCAGCGTAGTTATCTTGTCTGCTGGATGATGATGATGATGATGATGATGATGATGATGATGATGATGAAGAAGAACAGATAGCAGCAGCCATACACAAACATGGCCTTATAATTACAAGGTCAAACATGGCCTTATAATTACGGCCTTATAACGTCTTCCTATGGAGTGAACCAAGTCCTTTAGTTCTGCAGCTGTTATAATGTGAAACCAAGATTGAATGATTGTTTCTATTAACTGGATTTTATTGCTGGATTGGTTCTGACTAACAAGTTTCTTTTGCCAGTTCCATAGATTTTCAATTGAGTTAAGGTCTGCACTATTCCCAGGCAGTGGAATATGATTATCTTGAAACCAGTTTTTGCACACAGCAGCATGACATGGAGCGGAATGCTGTTGAAATATAAGTACTTCAATGTCTTGGAAGAGATAATATGTGGAAGGCTTCCGTTTAGGCTAAAGTATTAAATTAATTTATTTTTGGCCATTTGTAGTCCCATTAATCGCACAAATTCTGTGCACACCTTTTGATGTCATACAACCCCAGATCATAACACTGACTGTTATGCACTACTGTGTACATGTAATGCAATCAGGATGCAAATCTTCTCTGATTCTTCTCCTTATGTATTTTATGCCATCACTACCAGACAGGGAGATCTTGGTTTCATCCCTCCAAATAACACTGTCCCATTGTTCCTCTGTCCAAGTAACATGAGTTTTAGCCCAGTTTAGTCTTTTCAAATTTTGTTTAAGAGATAAAAGTGGCTTTTTTCCCATGGAATTCTAGATTTTAGGCCAAAGTCCTACAGGCTGCACCAAACGGTCCTTGCACTCAACTTCACACTGCATTGCACCATTTCATCTTGTATATACCCAGATGATGTTCTTCTGCCACATTGGCACAGTCTCTTAATTCTATTATCACTTGCTATTTATGCACCTTTTTTTCTGCTTTTACCAATGTGGTTTTGTAGTGACTAAGTCTCCTTATATCTCCTCAGAACCCCCAAATGCCACCTTTGCTTAAGTTTCCACCAATTTTTCTTCTAATTTCTTTATTACTGTAGCCTTAATAATACTATTTTATATTGCTTTCTGGGTGACCAGTCAACTCATTGCAGCATTACGTTAATTTTATTAGGTTTTACTAGCTCACTAAATGAAAGAACACAAAACGACCCAACCAACTTGATAGCAATCACGTAACACACTAACGAATGACATGACGTCAGTAACTGAATTCTACTGTGATCTGATTGGCTCATTGCCAAAACAAGATGACACCTGATTGGTTCTCTAAAAACTCATGTTCATTGACTACAGTCAGATGAAGGAAAACTACCTAATATCAACCTAAGCAAGTTGTACTCCCTTTTTAGGTTATTTGGCTATAACTTTTCATAGAATACAAATAATTTGTTGCATTACATTCTTGATTAAATTATCTTTCCATTGATATATAATTTTATGTTACTACTCCAAAAACAAGTGGTGTTATTAGCCATCAAACCTCAAAAATACACTTTTTCCAAAAGGTTTCCACAATTTTGGCCACTACTGTGGGTGTCTTGTTTTATCCTACAGGCGAGAGAACTGACTATACTCCTGTAAACGTACCTGCATGGACACCAAACATGAGGGCAGGTTATTTCCAACAGTAAATTGTTCTGACTGGTAATTTGTGCAGTCACACAAGTCCCAGTGTGATTACTCTTGCAGAACTCATCTTCAGGCTGTTGGTGTCGTCTTGTCAACCCAGAATAGTCTAGTTCTAGAATATCCAAAAGAGAGTCTGCTTTTGTACAGAGTTTTCCTTGCGCGTGACTGCATAGAGAGCCACTTGGTTTCAACTTTTAAAGTTTATTAAAGCTATCTGTAGAGAATCAGCCAGGCACATAATTTCTAGTGGAGCCTTGACAACAAGCATTCCAGAAGCATTGGAATATGGGCTGCTCATAAGAAAACAGTAGTAATTTTCTTTTATATAAATGTTTAAGGGGAATAACTGAAATGTGTATGTTCAAGATTTGAGATTGAGCTGTTGGTCATACTGAGGGACTGATGTGTGATTAAGGTCTGAGACATAAGGACCAAAAAAAGAAAACTTGTGGAATGAATGTTAACTAGTTTTATCTCTCGATATTGTTGGTCAGTCAGTCTGGTACATACTTAATATAGTTCTGACAGCCCTAGAACTTAATATTCATTTGATAAGATGATGAAAGGTAGAGTCTTATCGAACATAAGGATCAGATAACATTTCTTGGAGTGCCATTGCCAAGAACACAGGATCAACTGGATGTATTTCAATGAGAGAGAAAGCATTTTTGCAAGAGAGTAACAAATTATCTGGATGTTATAAATACGAACACAAGAAAATTAACAAATGCTCATCTCAATATTTACTTTTATTTATTTATTTGATTTGTATACTGCCTATCTAACCCTTGGGCACTCTGGGTGGTTAGCAATCTACATGTGTGACCGACTATTCCTGATAATTTGTAGAAATTCTGTTATTTGTCCATTTCCTTTGGATAGTGAAAAACATGAAGGATTACATATAAAGAAAAAGACTAATTAGAATGGCTTTCTTTTCACAGATGCTGCGTTTAAGATCCTTAATCCAATGACTGTTCCGCATTTTTTTAGACTAAGCAGCAGCAATGCACTGATACAATTTTTACTGGAGGTAAAGTACATTTAAGAGTTGATCAGAAAAGTCTCTTTCAAATATGGCATTTTTTGAAAAAAACAAAGGACAGGTGAAAATTGTCTTTGTGTTCAGGGCACTCCAGAGATAAAAGAACATTACATTGACTCAAAGAAGGATGTGGATCGGCACTTGAAGTTTGCCTGCGAGAAGTTCATTCAGCAGCAAACCAAGCAGCTTGTGGAGCCTCTGGAGGAATTTCTTGCAAAGGTATTAAAATATTCTGGGTTCATCTGACTTAACTTGGAGCATCATTCTAACTACCCAAGATGACTGGAGCCAGCAGTGCTCCTCCAAATTGTTCCCAGTTTAAGGATGTTGGAGATCACCTAGGCCTACCTTCCTAGTTTTGTGCTGATAGGAGACAGTCCCTGACCTGAGGATGAAAGAGATTGTTTAGGATTCATAAGAGGTTCAAATGGCGGCGGGGGGGGGAATACTTAATTTTTCCAAAAATAGTGTTCTGGCTGATGACATCATCATTTTTATGCCACTGAATTTATATAAAGAACATTTCAGCCCCCACTGGAAACTATTTCACTTTTTGGTGTGTTTTTTAAAATTAAATAGGGTGTTCGGTGAACTTTAGAGATGAGTATGAATTTAAAAATGAGTTACAACATTTGTTCAAAATTGTCAGTTACTATTCATATGAATCAAAACCTCCAGTGAATACAAATTGAGAGATTTTTAGCAGTTTTTGATTAGTTGATTCATCAACCTGTAAATTACTCTGAAGGCACCTAGAGGCACCAAGATTTCAGGAAATCTTCCCCTCATTCTCTTCTACAATCCCTACAAGTTTGGTGAAGATTGGGGGCACTTTGTGGGTGTATAACTCAGACGTCTAAAACCCAGTCTTCACCAAAATTACAGGGTTTGTAGAGGAGAGGTATGGGAGAAGTGTCTTTACAATCTTGGTGTCTCTAGGTGCTTGGGGGGGGGGTTCCTGGGGGACCTCTCTTTGGGGATGCATAATTTGGACATCTGGAACCCAAGCTTCACCATATGGCTTGTAGAGGAGCATCAAGGGAAGCTTCCCTGTGATTTTGATGTCTCTAGATGCCTGGGTGGCATTTTATTAGCTTTTAAATTAAATAATGAATTTAAAAATCAGTGTGTTGATTTCTAAGAAAAATGTCTTTTAGGTATTCATGGTTCATTGACCTTGATGAATAATGAATCAAAACAGAGCACTATTTTTCTGACTTGTGCTTGTCTCTAGTGATCTGTTTTGGGTTAGCTTGCAAAACCTTCAGAAAGTGTGTGAAACAAAGATTAGATTAAACAGACAGAAAAATTGACAGGATCAGAGAACACTAGAGATGGGCGGAAGAGGACTGGTTCTGAAATGAAACAGGCCAGCAGAGCTGGCGCTCAGAACCCAGTCCCACCCTCCAGAACAAAATCAGCCACTCTCTTACCTTTCTTTACCTTGCGCTGGGTGAAATTCCAATCAGGAAGCAGCCTCCAATGCGTCATCTTTCCCTCTCCTCCTAGGGACTGGCCAATCAGACAGGGAGGTGGGATGACACCTGTCCTTGCACAGCTTACTGTGCTGGCGTGTTTTATTTTGGAACCAGTCCCCTTCCAAAATGAAATCCCCATGTCTAGAGGACACCAGTTTGAAATGGACAAAGGAAAATTTAGGACTTTAAAGCAATATCTTCAGTGTTATTTCTCTACCAAATCAGCATTAAAAGTAGAGATGGGTACGAACCTGGGTTCAAGGGTTTGAAACCTGGGTTCAAGGGTTTGTACACATGCCATCGCAGTTGTCACATGTTCTCCCCCCCCCACCTTCCTTGCCAGTGACCTGTTCACCAGTCCCCAGCAGGAGCATGGGTTTGCCTGTCTGAGTGGGTGTTATCATACCTGCTGTGAAGAATGGTACATCATCATACTTGCTCTGAAGGTGTACTCTTCACTGGGAGAAGCAGACACCCAGGCCCTTCCTGTTCAATGGTCTTCCTTCATACTAGTGAACCTATTATAACCTATTTCTGTCAATGGCTTCTACCCCAGTGATTTGGAATTTTGGGTCCCCATGTATTTTTGGACTAAAACTACTAAAAGCATTCACCAGTAGCTGTGCTGGCCAGGATTAAGAACATATGGGGAACCGTTGGGAATCCCTGCTGTATCCATTCTGAAGCATTATCTCATAATCTGGACCAGGGTCAACAATTTATCGACTCCTAGGTATTTCTTGCTCCACAGTCAAGAAAGGACCTTCATCTTAAGTGTACCAATGTAGTCTTCTTTTTGGTTACAGCCTCCCCATTGGCACTGTGGGACAATAACAATAAAGGGCTGTGGTAGCTATTGCTGGAGATATGTATGACTAACATTTATTCAGTATATTTCCTGTTCTCTTAATCTCATTATTTTTTTAGGTTTCTGCTTTGAAGACTGTGGCTACTCAGAAAGGTCCCAAGTACAATCTCTTGCAGCAGCC
The DNA here is from genome assembly GCA_029282475.1 of Phrynocephalus forsythii. Lineage (NCBI taxonomy): Eukaryota > Metazoa > Chordata > Lepidosauria > Squamata > Agamidae > Phrynocephalus > Phrynocephalus forsythii. The sequence continues at coordinate 123,508,348 of JAPFRF010000008.1, read as the reverse complement.
ATGGGCCCAACCAGGTAGTCTCTGTGGCTAGTTGTATATGCTTAGCTTGCCTGATGTCTGTCACAAGCAGCTGGGTCTTGGATTGCAGACTTTATTATTGCTTTTTATTTCAGAATTGGGCAGCCTCTCTTATGTTGAGCGCTAGGTTCCCTTGGAGATAATATCATTGCTTTCATCAGAGGTCTAAATTTATTACTAGCAGGGGATCCATGAAGGCCTACCTTATTTTCAACACCCCCGTTTTAAGCAGACACTCATTGTTAAAAGATTGGTCCTGCCCAATAAAAATCTAATTGATCACACAAATTTATCAAGAATAAATCATACCAGACTCAGATTCATTTCATTGTCATCTCTTCAAGTAAGTAATCATGGAAGTGCTATTAATGTAATATACCATGATTTCTACAGAACATTTAGGATAGTCTCAGGTTTTTTTCTTCATTGAAAAGCATGTGAAATATAAGCTAGAAAATACTGTAGCTGATAGAACAAACACATTCTGTGGGGTGCTCATTATTAAGTTCAAGGGACATACTTAGAGTGCTACAGAGCTGTTTGACACCGAGATAAAAGAACTTGGATTATGTTATATAAGGGAGGCCTATTGAATTTATAGATGACATGAAACTTGGGAGGGAGAGCTGAAAAAATAGAGTGAAGTGTCAAAATGGTACGGGCACTTGGATGAAAGACAGTCAAATTAAATACAAAGGCTTATATTAACACAGGGCAAGTCAAAAGGTGAGTGAGACCTGATTTGGCATCTGTAGATGTGGAAAAAATCCAGGTGCTTTAGTTAGTCACAAGCTGAATACGACTACATAGTATGGGTGCACCTGCTAAAAGACTAGTACAGCTTTAGCCTGATGAGTCCAGATCACAAGAGGCAGTCTACTCCATTCTGCACCAGTAGGCTTCTTCTGGAATACTCTGCTTACTTCTGGGCATCACTTGTGTAGTGGCATATGTTAACAAAGACACAGTCCTATATGGAAGCGTGTCCAGCAGCAGCTTATGTGGAAGCCAGTGCTAAGAAGGAATAGTTAAAAGAGTTGGGGATACTTGACCTTAAAGAAGTGGGGGTATGATATTAAGCATCTTGCAGAGTGTGTGTATATTAACCATGCTGCTTTTTTATTTTATATGTGAGAGAATGTCAGCCAGGCTATCTGCTCACTACTTAACCTATTCCCTTCTTTAATATGTATACAGTGTGTGTGTGTGTGTGTGAGTGAGTTACTTTTTGCAGCAATGCACAGCAATAAACAGAAAAACAACGAAACAGTGCAAAACAAATGGAGGCTATTGAATCACAGAGTCATTCCTTGATTGTACTGTACATAGAAAGGTCATGCTAAGACTTCAATGGCCTCTATGCTTACTCTAGCCCAGCACCTCCTTCCACAGGTTCCTATGAAACTGTGGAGGAGACAGATACTCTTTGTTCTGTTTAGCATGTATAATAACATTAAAACATGTGTAGTATCATCTCTATTCTCCCTGAGGATGAGGCCTCCCTCACCCACCCACCCACCCCCGCTCACTTCAGAGTGGCACATTGTGTGACATTATTATTTGCTTGAATTTCTAGCAAAAGTCAGCGACTTGGTATCTTCAACCTACAAGACGATAAAAACAAAACTGCCAGCCATACTGCAGAGTATGTCCCTGTATTTATCCAATAAGGATACAGAATTCATTTTGTTTAAGCCAGTGAGGGTAAGTATATTGGTACCATAGCGTCTTTTCTCACTTACAAATCGGTTTTACAGGTTTTAGTTTTTTTAAAAAACTGTTCATTCTGAAATTTGCAGAGCAGTTTTCCTTTTTTAAAAATCTGCTATAAATTTTTTAATGCAAGAAGTTTCCTCCTTTGCTTAATAGTTGCTGCCTTTGTCGCCATTCCAGGAGCTTTATAATACATCTCTTTGGTGATGTCTGTGAAATCAGGAAGCTTTTCTGGAATGAATATTTGCTTCTATGTTTTCAAGTGGCCTGAAAGTTCTTCAGCCACAGAGCATTGGACAACATTTTCTGGTAGCCAACAGCCAGTTGTTGTTATGTCATTACCATTGTGACCGACCCTTTGTGACCCCATGTCCATGGAGTTTTCTTGGCAGGAATACTGGAGTGGTTTGCCAGTTCCTTCCTACTCCAGGCGCCTACAGCACCTGGTATTCCCTGGTGGTCTCCCATCCAAGTACTAATCAGGGCCAGCCCTGCTTAGCTTCTGAGATCAGGCAAGATTGGATGTGCTCAGGGCATCTAGGCAGTACTTGATTGCAAAAGCTTCTACCACCCTCTTTCTCCCCCCCCCTTCTTTTGGCTCCATCTTTTCCTGCCTGGTTCAGTTATAATTTTATTTAATAGAACCAAAAGAATTGTGCTGTGGCCCTGAGGTCCCTGACGGTGCTTATAAAAGGTGGTGGCTAAAGAAAAAGAGTGTAGATTTATTATCTTAGTTTTGCTTTCGGTTCACTTCTTTAAGCTCTGCAGTTACCCTGCAAGCTTGATTCTACATGGGCACTAGTGCACTAGCAGGCAGAGCCTGGCCAGGGGAGGGGTTTTTAACTGAGGTGTATTGAAGGTGCTTCTCTTTTCCCTTGCCCCCATTTTAATTCCCTGGTTGTAGCAATGGGAGAGTAGAGTTTTCTGATAATGGTCACAGGATGGGAGAGGGGAGGGTTAGCTTTCTTCTCGGCAATGCTTGTTTAATACATTGGATGTAGTGTTGTTGTTTTTTAAATCTCCAGCGATATAAGGAAGAAGGAAAGACCTCATGCCTTCCATTTTTCATGAGAAGGAAGGGGTTTCTCATTGAATTGCTTCTTGCAGGCTTGGAGGATTGATTCCCCATCTTTTTGTCTTTCCAGAGCAGCACCTCTGGTGCCTGGATATTTCTAGTGCTGTGAATATGGAGGAGTGACTAACATCCAAGTTCACAAACCAACTGAGTTTATTAGGGATGCTCCAATAATATTGCTGTGAATGAAAAATGAATGGGTTAGACTCCAGTCTCATTACAGTTAAAGGGACTCACATTAGTCATTCTGACTGACTCTATTTATCTTAAGGGGAAATAAAATACAATCTGTGTCTATATGTCATGGTTTTTGAATGCTGAATTTAAAATGAGGAAAGTTCAAGTGTAACTTTGTTTTCTTTATAAGAACAATATTCAGCAAGTGTTCCAGAAGCTGCATGCTCTGCTGAAGGAAGAATACAGTAATGAAGATCTCCAGATCATAACTTGTCCTTCAATGGAACAGGTATAGAATAAAGTTTTTCTCTTTTTCGCCCCTGAGTTTTTTTCTACATCTTTGGTAAAATTTCAATCTGATTGTTGAATTGACGGTTCAGAGCAAGCCAGAGGCATTTGGATTTCCATGTATTGTTATAGTTGGCCTGAAAAGTGATGGTGACTGGGCCATGTAAATATTGGCCCACTGGCGCATTTGCTTTCCAGTGTGCTGTTCCCAGCAGGTACATACCTCTGGCAAGCTGAGAGGCAAGTAACAAAGCCTTACTCTCCTGGACCATTCAGCAGTCTCTCTCTCTCTCTCTCTCTCTCTCTCTCTCTCTCTCTCTCTCTCTCTCTCTCTCTCTCTGGTTGCTGCTTGAAAGAATGCATGGAGTTTGCGGTCCAGGATATGGGTCAGGGCTGCTTGGTGCAGAGGTGATTAAGGAAATGGTTTCAGTCACAGAAATAGTCACTTAAAATACTTTGGGGCAGATCTGGAGATAAAACGTCATCTTTAGTAAACTGTAATGGAAGAATGGGAGTGAAATCTGGGGGAAAACTGGACATAGAATGGACAAGATTGTAATTGTTCAGTAGCTTTCCTATTCTGTTTTAGAATTTCAAAATGGGGACATCATACACACTGTTGAAAAAATCATGGGGAAATTTGCCTTCTTAACCCTGTACGATAGTTTTCATCTTTCCGCTTAGAGACTGTTTCCATTTAGAGAGTGAGGAAAGTGAAGGAGAAGGGCTTTTGTGGATGGAAAGTGGGAATGGGAATTCAGGAAGACACTTTTGTGCTTTTGGTGCCTGCCAAATGGTTGATCCAGGAGCAGGTTTGAGGATAGCAAGGTGCCCTGTTTTCCAGAGCCTAAGAGAAAATGCTCTGAAAGGAGCTGGGGATGGAACACATTGCAGGTTTAACTGGGACTCCTCCTACAGCGATGGTGCCAGTGTCAGTCAACCTTTGAAGACTGGGGGGGCTGGGGGGAATTCCATCTAAAATAAGCATTGTGTCTTTCAGGTAAATCTCCTTTTGTCAATGACAAAGTAGTCCAGGAGTCCAGCTTTAAGAAGGCTCTGCATTGTTGCCTAGCAGGAAGGAAGGCACAGAACATTTCTCTGAAGATGGGAGACTTGGTACGCTGCCCTCCTGCTTTAAATTCATCCATCTGATTCTAGCGTCAGACAACAGATTTGAAATCCAGCTGTAACAAAGTTTATTTTAATCTGTTTATAAAGCAGAAGCATTACCGAAGAATCAGTGCAAGCTTCCGCTCTTGCTGCCGGTGCCTGTCTTCGAAATGCTAACAGAATTACATTCTAATTGCTCTATTTTTCTGAACCAGTTTTCTGTATTGGGAATCTCTGCTTTTTTAGGGGATTTTATTTAAAAGAAAAATTGAACATCCTTATGTACGAATCAAGGATCCCAAGTATCTCTTGTGTAGAAGGCATCCATATAATGGCTGAAACACTCCCAAGTAAAAACTTTCAGTAAGAGGATTCAAGGTGCATTTTCACAAGTGAGTTGTCCAAGTATTGGCAGCTGTGAATGGTGAAAATATGTTCAGGGTAGAGTTTCTGCATAATCCCTGCTAAATCAGTTCTGACATAATAGTTCTCAGTTGGACCTTTTGGGTGTAAAAACAGATTCATTGCAGTTGTCAGTAAACCCTGAGTTCTCTGAAGATTTGAAATGTCCTACAGCTTCTTTGAAGATTTATGCTGATGGACATGGATATTCTCTTGTTTACATTGCACGTGGAAGAAAAAGCTGTATTTAATGTAAAGAGGATGAACAGGAATGAAGATTATTGAAGAATGTAAATGCAAAAAAAAATTAAGATGACAACCAAATTATAGAAAGTCTTAGTAGTGTCTTCTGGCTTCAGCTGTTTCAGAGGTAGGTCATATTGTAAATGTATGTGCCATTGGGTGTTCCAGGATGCCAAAATTGACTGTGAGTTGCCTATACAGAAAAATTCATATGCATATACTTCATCACACATTATGATCTACATTCAACTAGGTGTGTGTGTCTTCTGGAAGTACATTTCCTGCATACTTCGTTATTAGGTGGAGTCAGATTTTATTTTATAGAAAGGAGTCTGTTGAAACATGTATTGAAACAAAGGAGAACAAAGAAGGATTCCTTTGTAGAGTAGAAATCCAAACAGCATTGCGGAAGATTGGATCTGATGGGTTACGCTGTTGATATACAATATCCATCTGCTTAAAAGACAATGATCTGTGCCTAGAAAATAGCCCAGCTATGAAGAAGAGAGGTCTTCAACATAGCTTGTAGCTTGTTAATTGGTACAGAGATTTAAACCTCACTGTGCCTTACTGCTTGTGGGAATTCTGTAGCTTTGTTATTTCTAAGATTATTTGCTTAACTAGTCCATCTTTTTGAGTCATTTTAGTAACAATGAAAGGAGCAAAAGGATAGCAACTAGTGACAGAGAGAAGACATTTTTATGCATGCCAGATGCAGTCACTGAAATTTAAAACTAATGCCTAAAATCACCTCAAGGAGAAAGACAGGATGTGAAAAAAAGAAGATCTTTCATGTTGATGATTTTACAATGCATTGAAAGTATCAGAAAGTTCTTTAGAATTTTGCTTTTCCTACTTAAGAGATTAGGTCACCTTTTCCCCACTGTGTTGTATTTCAAGTTGTTAGAAGTCTCCTCCTGCCTGCCTGATATTTTGCAGAAGGCTGATAGCTGCTCAGTCTTTTCAGTTAACTGAAATGCTCCTGTGCAAAGCAGATCTCTCTTCATGCTGTAAAATAATTACTTTTGACTTTGTACAGGGTTTTTTTTTCAGGTGAAGTAGGATGTGAGTGATCTGTGAAGTTACAAGGTATTTTATGACTTTTTTCCCCTGGAGGGTGGAAATTTGGTCCCTAAGGTTCTTTGTGTTCTGCATGTTCATGGCAACTGCAGGGGTGTATAAAACTGTACAGTTTCAGAAGTTAATGATACGAATGGTGTACATAAAATATTAATTTAAGATTATTTACTAAAGTTTATGTTGGATCCCTCCTTCCAAATAAAAACAATGTCTTTCATACTTGGTGGTAACTTCATTTTGAGGCAAATGACACTTTTGATAATAGAGTTTTAAAGAAGTCCTTTGTAATAGTGTATGAAGATAGGTTCTTACTCTTTCCTCATTAGAAGAAACATCGTAGAGGCCTGATCATGTTTGTCAGTGTTGCTAAGAAGGAGTTGCACAATGTGTGAAGTTTTTAGTGAAAATACAAAACAGGTCTTCCATATTTCTTGAATATTTCGTGCTGGACTAATGCCATTGTTGTCTTTACCGGTGGAATCCATGCTGGTAGTAACCAACAAAAGAAAGAGAAGCCACACCGCATCAAGTTGGGCTAATATTTATTAAATCATTTACATAAAGGAACATGCTTTTTAACTCAGTATTTTCATTTATTAAATACCAAATAATAATCCACTGCAATGAGAAAAGAAACGCAGGAGTGACTTTGCTTTGAAATGTGAGCATGAACACAAATGTGTATTAATTAAAAATTTCACTGAGATGGTTACAGACTGCCAATATTATTAAGCATTTGCAGAATTCATTAATTTTGTATCATCCAATCCTATCATGTATTGCCACACCTAAACATTGCTGCAGCAAATAAAAATGGAAATCAAAAGCATTCATAAGAAGCCCATTATATTAGGATGCCTGTCAATAGAACTTTTTCCTGCACAAACCCACAAGAGTAGTAGGCAACCAGTTTGTTCCAGTGAAACTTAAGCATTAACGACCCTCAATATGGAAAATGGTTAACTCTCCACCCTGGTGAAAACAGCATGTTGTATTTTAGTTGTAGATTTGTATTTTGTTAACCCCTCTTACTTGATGCAACTGTAAATTGAATAATTGCTATAAATAAACATGGAAAAGTCTTCCTTATGGCCCTTTTTAAAAAAAGATTTCCATCATATTTTTGAATATAAGATTTGTAAGTCTATACAAAAGCAAATATACATATTTACATTCATATTATTAAAGCACTTCAGTTGACTTTTTGGCTGCTCTGAGGCCAGGTGAGTCAGCAAAAGAGAAAGCCTGCTATTTTGGAGCATAGCTAAGATGTCAAAAGGAATTGCACTCATGCTGATAGAGAACTGGTTGCTGTTACTGTAGCTTAAACTATAAAAGCATCAGCAGAAAAATATGCACTTTATATTTAATAGTCTCATGTGGAATCCCTGTTCTTTGTCAACCAAACAACTTTGAAAAAAAAAAAAACAGTTCTGTTTCACAAGAAATTCCAGTTTGGGAAAATGTCAGTGAATGTTTTTGCCGTTTCCTCTCGAGTAAGCATGCACCAGGTGTACTGAATTAAATCAGAGAAATCTAAAGACAGGCTTAACAATTCCTACCTGGAAAGGCGCAGTTGGGAATAATTTGTCAGGATGCATCCAAAAATAAGAAGGATGCCATGACAGAAAACTGGCTTTTTTTTTATTCCAGGATGTATGATTTAGTCCTAAGCCAAGAGTATGACGAGTAGAACTACAGAAGAAATTGGGAGAACAGTAGTGTGCATGGTTTTGTGGGAGTCTTTAATCAAGCAAATGAGTCGCTTGGGTTTCCTCTACTGGTCAGTTCCAGTTAGTATGGTCTATGTCAAGAACTGACCCATTTGACTAACTGTACCTTTAAAAAAACACCTGGAATTAAACCATATTGGAGGGTTACCAAAAAAGAATCCGTGACAAGAACTACATCACTGTTTTCTAGGCAGCTCCCATCCAGAGCGAACAAACAGGCATGTATTAGGTTTACTGGAACAGCTCTTCCACCAGCGCAGGAGGCATTCTGAGTCGATTTGGCCTTGGAGCGGCAGTGCCAACTTCGCAGTGTTTCCAATTTTAAAGTGGCTTGAATGTTTGCAATTTAGTCTGGATACAATAAAATATTGGGCTGGTATCCTGTTTGAAGGAAACCATACAGAGACTGGTCGTGTCCTGGGCCCGCTTTCTCCTTTAACTCTGCTCTTGCTTGAGGGACAGCAGTAACACACTCACTGGGGCAACATCACACTGTTGTGTAACTGCACACCAGCAGCCACTGGGGCAAATTTGGACCACTGTAGACACAAAGTGCTTCCCAGTCCACATTTTGAAACAGGATACTAGAATTCATGTTTCCTAGCAAATTTGAAGTGCCAAGTTTAACTCTTCATTTTATGTTCCCCTGTTTAAAGTTACTCTGTCAAGATGACTGTCTTATTTTTGTACCTGAACATTGAAAGCCTGTGTATAGGAACAGTGGACAAGGATTCAGGAGACTGGGTCCAAATTCCTTCCGTGATACGAAACCTTGTTTTGAGGCAAGGGGTGGAAGCCATAGTACAAATACTTCCTTGATACCTCACATACCTGGAAAACTAATCTGGATCACCCTAAGTCAGATGTGTCTCAATGGCACATGACAATAACAATCTGAACATGACCCTATTTGTTTTTTACAATCACTTGAAATACTGGAACTCAGCATAATATACTCGTACAAGACTGAAGTGCTAGATAGCACCACTGCCAATTAATGACCATTAATACTAAGCTGACAGGACAAATACCTCCAAGGTTCTAATAATTTTTTGGTTTTCCCAGCTCCAACCGACAAAAACAGATGCTTGCTGATTTGCTTATTTTGCTCTCACTAAGGGTGTCATTACATGGACATTTGTCCCATGGTTTTGTCTGGTTTGGAGACAAGCTGGTTTGCCCCCTTTTCTGGCAAAAAATATGATTCATGGGCCATCCTAAATCAGCCCATCCCTGATCCATGCCTAACTGTACTTTTTAGGTCCTTATCAGGATTTTATTTTGTTTTGTTTTTGGTGCAGTTAAGAGTGCAGCTTTGGTTCGATTCCAGCATGTGTGATCACTGGGAATTAACCAAAGCAGGTGTCTTCAGCTGCCTGCTTCAGCTGCCTCACAATCTTGGTGAACTGAAAGTTTCTTCCTGCTCCCCCATGGAAGCTGGGAGAGAGAGGAAACAAATGTCCTTTTTGTGTTGTTGCAAAACTCCTGTACAGCAGCACCAATGTGCTTATGCTACTTAGAACAATTTTAAAACAACCCTGAAAGCTTCCTCCTGCTCTTAGAGGGTTTTTTTGCTGTTATTTTTCTTTTCTTCCTCCCTTTTCCCTTTAAGGGGGGGGGGAGCCAAATAGGGTCACTTGAGGTAAGATGTGGTTTTACATTCAAGGATTGAAACAAAATGGCATATCTCACCTCCACATGACTTCAAGAAATCCTGTTTATCATGCTCCCATTTGGGTGTCAAGTCACACCCTAAGTCTGGATAACTCAATTTACAGTATACTTTCCAGCATGACTGACAAGCTCAGATGCTATTTATTTATTAATTTAATTTAATTTTTTCATTTAATTTTATTTTTTATTTTATTTTATTTTGAATGTTTTTCCCAACTTTCTCCTTGGGAAAGGACCCAAAGGTGGCTTACAGTAATGAGGGAAGCTTGGAAGTAGGAGGTTGTCTTTCAACATCATTAGGGCTACAGGTTTCCTTTCTCTGAGTTAGGATGAATAGAGATAAAGAAAAGGGGAAAGGCAAACTGTAAAGGGTGAGAAACAATAGCTGGAAGAGGGAAGCAGACCTCTGGAAGCCTGCTCAAATGCTTTAAAACCTCCATGATCTACCCAGTTTTGTAAGAATGGAAAACTTTCTTTGCGGGAGTGGAACCAGTTCTTCGGGTGCAAGACTCTGAGATATAACTTGCTCTCCTTTTTCAGGAAATACAGAAAAATCTGCTTTTAATAGTGATGAATAATGTGCCTTTCCCACGGAAAAGCCTTGACCTCTTAGCTGCTTCCAGGTGGTGATTCTGCAGGAAGGGAATGAGAACTGCAAGGGATTTAAATAGGGCGAGCTCCTAGCTTCAACCTCTGCCAGCCAGACTGCAGTCAAAGAGTCTATAACCAATAAAATAAAATAAAAATAAAAATACACTTAAATGTTCTCAATATTTTTGCCTTCAACCACAATTGTTTCACACCATTCTCTTGCTTTCCCCACAGTTTCACTGTAGAGATTAAACACTCAATACTGACTGAAAGCTAAGCCTTGTGGCATCACTCGCTAGAGGGTAAAAAATACATACAAACACGGCACTTGTAAAGGGCTTGATACTTGCTTCTCCTTGGTTCCGGCCAACCTCCGTAGGATCAGGGGGCTTGGCACCAGTCTGACATTTTACCACATTCCATGTCCTCTTCTCATCTCCTCAGCTACATTCATTAAATCCTCTTTTTCTGAAGACCTCTTGAAAACAATTTCAAACCCAGGTCCACACCTTTCTTTCACTCTCCTGGTGAAATCCACAGGCTAGCAATGGCTTTTAAAGGGATACAAGTTTCACATAGTTGCCTGGGAAAGTGCCAAACTGCCGTGTTCTCCTAGATGTGCCTATTATGTAACAAAACAAGAACACAGACATGAAAAGAGTGTCACACCTTTGCCCTGTTTCGCAAGGCAAGCGGGTTTCCATCAGCTTTCCAAACAGCAATCTGGAGGTAACCAGACCCCAGTTCTGTTGTGAAACAGATTGAATGAGGATCACCCTCCTTATATGAAATTTCCCAGTGTTGGTCAACCATGAACAAGTACATGCCTCTTTTCCCAGTAGAAGAATTAAGGTCTCTCGCTCTGCTCCAAGGGATAAGGAAGAAGATCATCCAGAAAGTGAAAACCTTTTAAGTTCTCCCTCCCCATCTGAGAGACCATATTGAACACTGATGCTGTAGCAGTTAAAACTTCTCCCCACCTTGGACAAGGTGTTTGTGGAGGGAAGGGATAGTTGCCTGTTCCTCAACAATCTGGATTTCCAGCTTTGGAACAATTTGGAACAAAAATTTTTTTCCTGCCAGTAATCTGATCTGTTTCCTTTAGCTGCCCAGAAAACTCCAGATGTGGTCCTCAGGACCATAAAGGTTGTCTGCCTTGGTAAAGACAGAACTGAACTATTTGGACACGTAGTGTGGACTTGCTATAATGCAACATCCCATGTTGTCTTTACCAAAACTTGGGACACCTGTTGGCTGAAATGATAAATAGGCTGATGGGGCCACTTGCAGTCCTTTCCCCTGGAGTTATTACCTCAGAAACAAAAGGCCTCTCTTGCACAAACCACTCTCCCTTCTCTAAAGCCTAGTTTAATCTCCTCCTGAAGCTTAAGTATACTGTATAAAACTGCCACTGCTCACCTTAATCTTTTTATTTGGCTCTTCTCTGTCAACTTTTTATTTGTCAATATTTAGACTAAGATTGTAGAGCAACCATTCTGAGCTGTCATGCATTATGCAGTACCTGACTGAATAACTCTTCTCTGATTTTAAAAAATCAGCCAAAGGAGAGATGACCATCTTACCAACAAACCAGCCGTCATCACACTTCTCCATGACATCTATGATATCTCCATCTCTTAACTCCAGCTCATCATCATTCTGTGGGATATAGCTGTAGAGTGCCTGGTAGCTAAGTCTGAAAATCCACAAAATAGCAAAAAGATAAAGCAAGGAACCTTTCAGCCATCAGTGACAATAAAGGTGTTCCTACAATTGTTCTTCAGAGACAAAGAAAATGTCACCAATTTAAGGGGCTGCTTATAATAATAATAATAATAATAATAATAATAATAATAATAATAATAATAATAATAATAATAATAATAATAATAATAATAATAATAATAATAATAATAATAAATGAGAAGAGACTAAATTAGCTCTCTCCTCCATCGGCTTTATTCACCACTATTATTTATTTTTCCAATACCGTCAGCTCACCTTCCTGCACCAAGACATAATGAATAAATCTTTGAACCCTAACATTAGATCAGATTATGAGGAAAGGTCATCTTATGGAAAATGATGACACTTCACTAAATCTTATGATCAAGATTGAGAGGAATAACTCAGGCATTCTAAAAATATATCCTAAAGTCCCACGGATGCATAACTCTAGCAGCTACATATTAATTCTGAATGCCAGTAATACCAAAAAGTACAAGGAATGCTGATCAATATAATACAATTTCTTCTCTTGATGTAATCCAAGACCCCAGATTCAGTATTCTCATTATGTCCCGTGACAAGCATAAAAATCAGTCAAAATGAAATCTACTTTTTAAATATAATCCATCTGGCCTCCTGAATTTAGGGATGGAAATATGCTGAAACGAGACAAAAGCAACCAAGACTAACTTACGTATCTTGTGGGGTATGATTCCTGTCGAGGGTGGTTTCCAGCGGTGGGACATGTGGTGGCTGAGAAATGATGAGAGATGATTTACTGTCATTAAACAGCCCCTTGTGACAAGAGACAAGAGGCTGCGAAATTGTGCTGCAGTAATGAACGGACTTTTCAGCAATGTTCAAGATCTCATTGCAAACAGTTTCCTGGAAGGCAGTAGATATTTGGGCAGCACGGATGGACATCCAAGAGGGAAAACCCAGAAGGCAGCAAACAGGGGAAAGTAAGGGGGAACAGTCAGTAAGTGACAGGGTGGACAGTCCAGATGCAGCATAGAGGTCGAGCAGAGCAACAGAGTGGCAGATCCAGGCACAAATTCCAGGCAGTGGAGTGAAGAAGAAATCCAGGTAGTAAGCATGGAAAAACAGAGTCAAGACACAGAAGAATTGGCCATTTTAGTTTTAGATTTCAAAACCACGTTGTAACAAAAGAGACTGTAATTAATTAGTCAGTAAAAGACTCCCATTCACAAAGGCTAGTTTTCAGTAGGACATTTCCAAGCACAGTTCACACATGCAACTGAAGCTCTCCCTCACGGTTACACACGTCTAACTGCTCTGGTTCTCTTTGCTGAGGGCCAAATTCCAGTCACAAGGGCAACAACACTCATGGCATGGTAGAGCTGCCTGGTGAAGCCCCATGCGCTCAGCGAATGAGCTTCCCAGGAGCAGGAGGCCACCGATGGGGTTGTTTATCAGAAGCTGGGTGGTTTATATTGACACCCCTCTCACCTAGCCCTGCAGGTGCTTCTGCTTATTCGCTTATTTGCTGGCAAAAGTGCAAGTGCTATGAACTCGCCTCCTTCACAGGGTTTCTTTCATCATCAGTATTGCTGACTGCTGGGGACCATGGTGTCAGGAAGCGGGTGGGAGAATGCTTGAAGCTGTTAAAAGGTTGGCTTTTTTTTAAAAAAGAAAAGCTGCAGATATGAAATCTCAGGGGAGCTTACCACATAGCTCTTTTCTGATTCTGTGAGATCGGGTCCTGGCCTCAATGACTGATGAGAAGGCTGCATGGTCACCAAAGTACATGACAAGGAAGACATTTTAGCACATGTGCCACTAAGTCTGATTCAGGTCTTATGAGCAAAGCAACCAAAATAAAATGAAATAAAATAAAAATAAAAATGGAGGAGGGAGAAGATGACAACTGACCTCCCCCACTGGCGTCAGAGAAATGAAGTAAAATGTTGCAGTGTGGTTGCGACAAGAAGGATTAGAAGCAGTGAGGAGAGGATGAAATGATGGATTAGCAGCACAGAAACAGACTATCAACAATATTATGAGGCTATCCTTTCATTTCGTTTCCTGTTTCTTGATGTGGGGTGGGGAGGATGTTGTTGCATGTGTGGATGGACAGGGAATGAAAGCTAGGGTCAAGTCCTACATTTTCCTGCCCTTTTCTATGGTCTGTGGTTGTTCCTACCAACTGTGGCACCTACACCTCAGCATGTAAACAAATGAATATACAGATCTGTGGTTAACACCTCCAGAGGCAGCTCACCTTCAACCTTGAAGGGAAGCCCCCATTCCTCTGCCCTCCTAGCCTCAAAGGTGTGTATGTATATTTTAAAGTGGAAAAAAAATCCACTTCACGCCATTCTGTGGCTGAAGGGAGCAATTTTGCTTCTGTTTGTTTTGGTTGTTGGCTCACTCTTCCTTAGGTGTTTCCAAGAGATGTCCAGCATGGAAACAACCTAGAATAGCTGAGGGGAGGCTCAGAACATGATGTAAATGCTCCCCCATCTCCCTTGAAGGCACCAGGAGGCCTTGTATGCATTTGTTTTTAAAATACAGAAATATCAGGAGGAACATGGGATGCTGGAGGCCACATATAGGGTCCTGACGACCACCTGCAGCCCACAGAATGCACCATGCTTGCTCTTCCATTCAGAGAGGGTGCATTAGTTTGGGTCTCTCTCTTTACAACCAGATAGATGGTGGAGTATCAATAGTCGGGCTTTAACTCAAACAATACGCCTGATCTGAGATTAAGTTATCACAAAACAGCATGAAACATCAAATTTTAAATCCCCCACCACCGCCGCCCTGGTTACCTGTGGTATGTTGACCCTGCATGTGAGTCTGGGAGGTAGTTGTGTTCTAACAGCAAAGGAAGAAATTGTAGAGGGAGACAGAAGAGCAGTTGGAGAGAGTGGTTTGGCATTTGCAGACTTTTAAAAGGAAGGAAAAGTTTGGTCAGTGAAAAGCAGTGCCTTGCTAGCGCAACATCATTACAGTCATCATGTTCTTACAAACAAAGAGTCTGCCAAAACGTGGCACAAACAGGTATAATGCACAAGCAAACATGTCTGCCCCATGTTAGTCTTAAAGGATCCGTGCATTCTCAATGACTGTGAGGCCAATGACTTGGCTCACCTATGAACAGAAATCAGTTTAATTCCCATGTGGAAATACAGCTTATTATTGGCTTAAATAAGCCTCTTTCATGCATCAGTCTTCTCAAGCAGGATGTGACAAGTCAAAGACTGCAGTTCAACTATCAAGTGCCATCCTATCCCTTCTCAGACAGATTGACTCCCTCCCTCCCCCAGTTTATGATCCCCCCCCCCACTCCTGTAAAACTCCTCTCCTCCTCATGTTTTGTTTTCTGTTCTGAGTAGGCGTTCTGTTCCCCGACCAACCACAGCTGGACACGGACTTTCCCTTCTACTGCCGGCATCACAGAACTGGCGGTTCTCACGAGTATCCAGGCCCTCAAATGAACCAAAGGCACAGGGCAAACCAGATGATGGAGCTAATGGTGCCTGCTGGGGGCACCAGTGGGTGGAAGGGGGAGGCAGAATGAGTGGCCAAACTTCCCAAACCAAGTAATCAGCAACTCCTGACCTCCAGATTATAGTAAGCTTAGTCAGTTTGTCTTTAGTAAGCTTAGCCCATTTAGCTTTCATTTTTACAGTGGTTCATAAAAATGGCTCACAGTAAATATTATTTATTTGTTACATTTACTACATTTACTGCAGTGAGCTCACAATAGTTTATATGGCTTTCTTCCTCCCTGTGTTATCCTCAAAACAACTGTGTGGGTGAGATCTGATTCACTGGCCCAGTGAGTATTACAGTCAAGGGAGGGAATGTGCACTAGCTACTCTAACCACTCTGTCTCATTAACCTTCAGGCTAATCCATGAAAACCTACGGTACCAACTCAAACCATGGGAGGACTCACCCAAACAACCCTCATTATGTTAATCCCTTAGACCTTCCTACTCAACAGATTTGTTTACCAATCTAGAGGGGATGGGAATCTAGAGGATTTATCTGCTATAATCATGCGTAACCAAGCCTGGTTAATACGTGGCATCCTGCTCACCCCACTCATAAAACCATGTAAATTGCAGGAGTACGACACACGCATGCAGGAAAAAGTACCTTAACAGCCCTGTTTTGATTCTCCCTCTGTTCAACATGTGTATAACTGCACATCTCCCTTTTGCTGGGCCCATCTCCCTGCTCCTGACATAGTCTCCTCTCCTCAGAGGTGTGAAGAGATTTCTTTCGGAGGCTAACACTCGTCTCCAGCTCTGAGAGGGTCCCAAGTCTAGGAATCTCAGAGACGCCACTCTGCTCTTGAATGGCTGGCAAGCAATTCTCCCTGTCAGGGCTCCGCCTGACTCCTCTCCTCTTCTGCCACTTGTCTTGCTGGTCAACTCCATCACTGGGCTCTGAGAGGAAGCTACTGGGGCTCCCGACTACCGAGTAAGGCGAATGGCAGTTGCTCGTGCGAGAAGGGGACCTAGCCAACTTCTCCTCACTGGGCAGAGTTGTCAGGCTAAGATTCTGAGGGGACCGCTGAGACTCCCCCGGGGAAGGAGGCAGTGGGAAACAAAAGATGTAGGCGTTGAAGAGCTGGAGAGGTTAGAAGGGTGGAGGCTAATGGAAGGTGAGGGGCTGGCCACCGCTGAGGGGGTGAGATAATCCAGGTTGCAGAGAGAAGCGTCAGGAAGAGGTGGCAAAGGAGGGGTTATGGCTGGAGTGTGGCCGTAGGACGGTCCCAGCGTCAGAGAGATCCATTCTGAGGTGACGGCCTGCAATTCAGGAGAGACGGTTGGGCGGGCAAAGGGCAATGGCGGTGGGGTTGGCGTGAAAAGCAACTCAGAGCTGTGAGACTTCAAGAACACACACAAACACACAAAGAAGAAGAAGGAAAAGAGAAAGGGGGAAAGAGAAAGAAAATGTTACTTTTAAAATAAATCTAAAGTAAAAGAAAAACAGCGAGAGAAATGTGGAGAAAAATGGAAAAGTTAGAGCATAGCTGAATACAGAGGTGGCAGAATTGAAGGTCCAAGACTCCCCAAGAGCTTTACTGAGGCACTCGCCAGCTTGTCTTTTGGGCTCAGGGGGTAGGGGTGATATCCCAATGAACTTGGAGGTTTACTAGACCAGAGGGTTTTGCCAGCACATGGGCTGAAGTTCTGTTACAATGTCTTCTGCAGTCCTTTGCATTCCACAGACGAAGGTCTATGAGGATGCAAGGGGATGTCTTGGGCCAAGGTTTCCATGGGCCCAGGTCTCCACTCACCCCTCCAGCCCTACCTGCGCTCCTTCCACGTCCCTGTTGCTTCTGCTATGTTCTCTCTGGTGCACAAACTAGAGAGAGTCCACAACGTCCCACAGAAAGAACACTATCTGGGATCTAAAGGGCATGCCATCTGCCTATTATTTATTTCTTTATTTTAGAGTATTTTTACCCCTCCTTTCTCCATGGAAAAGGACCCAAGGCGTCTTACAGTAATGATGGATAATATACAGTCCAGTAAAATTAAGACATGTTCAAGCATTTGAGAACAAGGAATTGTGGGACATCTTACAGCATTAATAGACAACATTATTGTCTATTATACAAGGTTATAAGACACAAAGTCTATGTGAACCTATAGTTTCATAAAAAACCTGCTCATCATCCTCACACACATTTGAAAGGAAATTCCGCTCTTGGTTTACAGTATGAGATGGATTAAACAGCAAGAATCTCAAGAGGAAATGGGTCACAGCCCGGGCTTGGAAACACTGAAAGTTTCCTTGTGCCTCTCCACACACATTGACAAATTGTGATTCAACACCCCTCAAATAAGGAAAGAGCTCATTTTATCCAGAAAAGACCACAAGGCAGCTTTGTGAGGAAGCCATGTAGGACTCTGCCATCCAAAGGGGTCCTGAACCAATCCGGATCTTCCCTCAGGAGAAGAAGAAGCTCTACATGTGTACATCCCTCAAAACTTTCTTTTGAAAATACTCCATCTGAATAGCCCACTGAAACTATTAACCTACTATTTTTACTGCTGCCTGGGTGTAAATGTAATGTTAACTTTATTCTTTCACTTTGATTTTTTTCCAATACTTATGATATTGTACATTATTGTCATGTGGCCATCAGTGAGATGGGTGGTATAGGAAACACACAAATTTGTCAAGTCAGTGGAATGTATATGTGCAAGTCAAGCTCAGAGCCTTCTCACACATTTGTTTATTTCCATTACACAAGGAGGGGAGAGTTCTGATTCTGGACTTATGGCATTTTTAAGGCTTGCGCGTCATGCTTAATCTTTCACCCAGAAAAAAAAAGCCTTCAAGTTCACACACACACAGAGAGAGACACTGAAAAACATTTATTCA
Source organism: Phrynocephalus forsythii (assembly GCA_029282475.1). NCBI lineage: Eukaryota > Metazoa > Chordata > Lepidosauria > Squamata > Agamidae > Phrynocephalus > Phrynocephalus forsythii. Next base: position 123,490,142 of record JAPFRF010000008.1, on the reverse strand, counting down.
TATATTTATTATTCATTACTAGTTTGTTCAGTTCTCGAATTGTCATACTATTTTAAATATTTCTCAGAATGTTATTCTGTTCCCCAGTCAGAAGGTGTTCACATTATCAGCCCCTCAGACAACGGAACTAATAAAAGCACATGGCCCTGTATGTACACAGTACGGCAAGATTTGGGGAGGGTAGTAGTGCCATCCATCCAGTTCAGTCCCTTCATGCAGGAAATCCAGAGGCACCACAACCCTGCATGCAGCTCCTCAGTCAGGCAAGACACAATGAACGAGTTCCTCACCTCTCCAGGCAACTGGAAACTGCCCTGCCCTGCCCGTTCTTCCTGTCAGAACATTTCTCCTGACATTTAACTGAAAAGTACCTCTGTGTAATCTCAGCCTGTTAAATTGAGTCCTGTTTCCGGGGCAGAACCAGACTCCTTCAGTGGACTCATGCTTCTAGGTTGTGCACCAGTGGAGAGACTCGCTGAGAACATCTGGGATACAAGGATTTAGGGAAAATCTATTTTAAGGTAAACCCCAATTCTGTTTCCCTTCAGTGCACAAGCTGCAGTGGCAAGGCTTTCACTCTCTACCTCAGTCCTTGGACCACTAAAGCAGAAAAGTAAAGAGTAGTGAGGATGACAGCACTCTAGTGGCTCAAGGTGGAAGTAGCAAGAAGCTCTTCAAGAACCACACTGCTTGGCCATCTCTTCTAGGGCCCACAGGAAAGAGCAGAGGGACAGCAAGGGGATGGAGAGGCAAGCTGCCTCTGAACTCTGGAGCCAAGGGATGGTCCTAGGCAAGAAGCCTAGAGGAGGAGACCCTTGGGAACATGGGACTCATCCACATGGTGGTGTTATCCCTCGTTGTGCTGGATCATTCCAGTACCCTTGACTCCAGACCTGAATAGACCGTCTTGCAGCCTGGCATCCACACATCGGGAGATGATTTGTTGCTAGATGTGCTGGACTGCAATGGGTTGTCCCAGCAATATGTGTCCACACATATCCAGGAAGTGCTCCCTGAGGCCTCTATCCCAGCAGACTGTTCTTCCCTTGTGATTATCTTTGCCAATCCCTTCCTGACCTACTTCACTGTTCCCTCCACCTTATTCACTCACCATTCTCAAACCTTCATGTTTTTGCTGCAAAGTTGTTTTTTCTTCACTTCTGTGCTATGGTGCATAATTGATAACATTTTTAAAAATCTAAGAACATGGGAGCTGTTGATATCCCAAGAAATCTCGGAAGTAATAAGGCATGAAGGGGAGAGAATGTCCACTAGGAAACCGCCTATTGTGAAACACCATCAAACGAGAGACACTCAACAACACACATACGCATCCGTGCAGTGCACACAACCAGATTCTGCACTGGGACAAAGCAGAAGAAAATTATTACAACCACCCAACAGTGGTGTGAAAAGAGCCAGAAAAAGCCAGGTTCTCTGTCCTATTTGGACTATTCATTGGATTGTGTGGACACTGGGGTGCAGAGGAAGCTGAATGAATGTTCAGTGTGAAGAGGGTAATGGAGAAGGAGGGGAGGAATGTGAAGCCAGGAAAAAATGGGGGAAGGAGGACAAGGTACTTGATATATTTTGCCTTTGCTGCCTTTCCTGAAAGGTTAAGTAATTTGTATCAGAGGCTGCCCTAGTGTGTGTAGGGGCCAGCTATCCTCTCCCCAGATAGTTCATAAATGTAATCTCAGTTTTAAAAACTGGGTGTGAACAAACAAACATCTTTCCATTGGATACTGTGGAGGAGAAGACTGAAATCTCGTTCGCCTAGAGGACTTTGGGCCACAAGAAAAGAACTCAAATCAGACAAACAGAAATACCACGTAGGCATCATTATTGCTGTACCTTGGTTTTGAATTCATATCTTTTTGCCAGTAGGTTATGTATATATAAGTAAGAAATTTACTGAGCTCAAGTCAGATCATTAGAAAAATAAGAAAAACCTAGAAATTTCACTCAAAGTCACAGCAACAGACATCTAGAGACTCATGAGAAAACCACTAACAATGACAGATACAACAAAATAAAGAAACAACAAACAAAAAAGCTTGCTACTAACAATAGTAGCCAATGAGTTGTTTTTTTAAGATCTCTAACATACACTGAAACAAATTCCACTTAAAGCAATGCTACTCTCTCCAGGATTTTTCTTTTTTCTAGAGTTGGATTCAAATATTTCATGTTCTAAAACATGTTTTCCTCTGCATGATGTACACTCCCTCTTTGCACCATAACTATCAGCACAAGCCTCCCCAACTCAAGACTAAAGGGGAATGTACTGCAGTGTTGTTAATCTATGACAGTGCTTTTTACCCTACGGCTGAAATCTCAGTGTAACAGGACCTCGTCCTTTGAAACTCTCAGCACATATTTGCTTCTTCTACAGAATGACCGGAATACCAAATGTGGGCAGCAGGATAAAATGTCCCTTATGGATAACTTGGAAACATGTGGATGGAGCATCTATTGTTTTAGAAGACAGTGGGCCTTTTCACACGACCCCTAAAATCCGAGGCAAAGGGCTCCCAGATCCGGAGCTTAAAATTGTTTCCCCACCAGGTCCGGAGTTTACAAAAAACTAAGTGCGACCACGCCCACCTAAGCGCATCCCAGCGCACTTTTCAAGTACCTGCTCTCCAGGGGTGAAACTTCCTGATGCGGATGTAACAAAGTGAGTGCCAGGCTCTCCTCTCTTCTGTTTGTTGTTTTTTTGCCCCCCACCCCTTTAAGAGCTGCCGGGAGCAGAGCGAGATGGCAGAATGGAGGTGAGCGGCATTCTTTTCTTCCTTTTTTTTCTCCCTCCCTCACGCAGACAGCAGCCAGGAGTGCGGAGGGGGTGGGAACACAGGAAAAGTGACAAACCCCTAAGATCTCTGGTCTGAATTTAAGTGGCCAGTGGATCTTAGGGGTCGTGTGAAAAGACTCAGTATTCCTGTCCAAACGCTGGCCAATGCAAAGATTTATCATTCAAACATATGGACAGCAAATGCTTAATCCTTACTCCCCAACTTGGCGACGGCGGTGGGAGACATGATTGTTACGGACAACAGCACCCTGCAGTTTTGGAAGGCTTATTTCAAGTACCTGTGGGGAAGTTGTCAGGCTGCGGTTCGCTGAATGGGAAATGGGCAGGTTGGCGCAATCCTGTGTGCTCCTCAGCACCGGCTGCTTCAGGATGTCCACATACGTGACAGGGAAGATGCCTTGGCGACCGGTGCCAATGATTTTTCCTTCATACCAGTTCTCGTCCACTTGTCGGATGAGTGTAATCCTCTCACCCTGCAAGAAAACAGGATAGGCCATAAACAGAGGCAAACTTTAGCCTAAGAACTATAACCTTCTTAGCTCTCATCGCAACCATAGAGCCCTGAGTGGTCTCTAGGAGAAGATGCAGATGATCAAAGTCATGCCATTGATGACTGTTGTGGCTATCATTGAAATATGAGCAATATCCATCAAGGCTGCATTGGTATGTTTTCCCTAAGGTCACCCTCCTGTGTTATTGGCACCTCCCAGACACTGAAGCTATGGGTAGCTACCACAGGGAGGCCAGGAGGTTTAGGACTAGGTGGTGGGTATTATCTGTGGTGATCCCCTTTTTACAGAATGCTCTACCTATGGAGGAGCACCAGTCCCCTTCCCTCCAAATATTCAGAAGACACATAAAAACTCTGCTTTTCTGGAAGGCATTTTGGGACATCCTCCCTCCACCCCACCCCATAACAGTTGGTGGTTTACTGGGTTTTATTTTGACCATTATTTTCTGTTGTCTTGCCAATGTTCCCCACTTTGGGTTTTTAGGCATGTTGGTTTTCTCTTATATTTTATATTTTTTTTATATTTGTGAGCTGGGTGGGATTTTGTTGCTTTCTTTTACTGCCTGAAACTGCCCAGAGTGGTGGCAAGGCTGCTGGATGGGACAATGTAAGAACATAATAAGTAACACAACTCTGCCTCCCTCCCTCCCTCCTTCCATCCAGACAGAGAGACAAAGAGCTTGTCTTGTATTAGAGAGTATTACTGTATGAGCCACCAAAAATGTATTTCCAAGTTGGAAATCACTAGTTCTGCAATGCAGTTATATCAGTATGATGGAATATTCAGACTAAGAATGGTTGATAGAACTTGTGTCCAGTTCTTTTAAGAACAACAGAAACACACAGTGCCAACATTTGATTTGGGTCAATTCCACCGTAATACAGACAGACAACCTCTTTCGAAAATGTACCTTTTTGAAGGACATTTCCACTTGAGTGTCCCCATTGAAACTGAACTTGGCAATGGCATCACCATATTCCAGAACTTGCAGCTGTGGAGTTTTCTTAGGCTGGGGTTTTTCTCTGGGAGGAAGTAGCTATTTAAAGAAAACAAAAAGTCAGCACTATAGAACGTGAATGCATTTATTTAAATGTTTCATTCCTTTTATTTATTATGATTCTTTCCCCATCCATCTGGAGACCAGGCATTACTCTGACCAGCTAACCATAATAGAACACAGCTACTCACACACCCTCCTGCCCCAGAACAATGCATAAATAATAAGATCCAAATAGTAACAACAGTAACCAAATAAATTAAATTGACCCAGAGAAAACAGCTAATCAAAATCAATATTCAACTCACAGATTTACAAGGCTATCAAAGTGGTAGGATGTTTCTAAAGGTCTATTTGAACAATACAGATTTTACAAGAAAAGACAGCTTTCACTAAAAGTTAAGAGCAAAACAAGTACCTCGACATACGACTGTGGGAAGATACCCACTCTGCCATGGTGTTCTCCTTCATACCAATTCTGATCAATCTGCTTATAAATGTAAACAATATCCCCCTTCTGAAGTGGTAGCTCCCTGTTTAACAACACAGAGGTTACAAGTTTATATTTTTGAATAAAGATGGTTTTATGTTTAACATATGCAAATATAAATAATAAAGTGCACTGAGAAATCACACCATGGTGCCAGTTTATTTTCTCTCTTGCTTCTAGGGGCAAATCTGTCTGTCTGTCTAATAATACACAAATTTTAATGCACTAATGTTAGAAATGTGTTTAGTTTTTATAACAAGTCGCAACGTCATATATATCAGTCTGGTTTCATAAGCAGAAGTTTCCATACTTGGTCCGTTGGGTGTTTCTGAGCTACAGCTTCCAAAAGCCTCAACCTACACCAGAACATGTCAGGGGGACTCCCAAAGGTTTCATTCAGTGCAAGAGCCTATGGGGCCCCAAGTCTGGGAACTACTGCTCTTAAACACAAACAAGGATTCTTCACACTGATTTTTCTAACACACGACTAACAGAGCTATTGAAGAAGGTACAGTGATTGGCAAAGAATAGCTTCCAGATAGACTTAGATGGTTACTTCATGTCCTTCCTCGTTCCGAGATTACGTTCGTTTCGTGATAATGTCGTTTGCGGTCATGTGGTCTTGTCCCGGTTCTGTACTTGTTTCCGTTTACCAACGGGCGTGATTGATGGAATAGTGACGACTGTTACTTCACATCCCTGTTTCGTGACAATATCTGTACTTCCCCACCTTCGTTTTCCCTTTTTTTGGGGTCCGACCTTCCATTTTTTGATATTTAGATTCTCTGTAATTTTGCCTTTCATGCGTTAAGCAGCAAAGTTCAAGGTTTTATGCCTTCTTATCTCTCTGTGATGCATTGTTTACGCCATTGGGATTGTACTGGGGAATGCAACTTCACACTCCTGCCACTAGATGGAGAATGCGGACGTTGTGTGACGAGCCTTACTTTATGGGCTCTCATCTCGAAACAAGAACCGAGACAAGAGAATTCCCGAGGTCAGGGAGAGGTATGGCTCATCATGCTTAAATCCCAGTTCAGGGGGCATGGTCAGGACGAGACTCCGCCATCATGCAATGGATGTGGAGTAACGTTTTCTCGTACCGGTCCCAAGTGGGACCACAAACCGCAATGAGAGGGACATGAAGTAACCATCCTAGTTCACTTTAAAGTAACAGCATAGAGAGCACCCTAGCTGTATCATGTAATTTATTACTAGCAGTTTCCTTGCAGTTTCTATAAGGGGACCTTACAGAAGTGTTGCTGGGTCACCTTGTAAACCACTCTAGTTTTAGTTAAAAGAGAGAATGAGATATTAATCGTTTGCTTGGAGGAGTAGCATTTATGCTCCTCTTCTTGGTTTACTTAAATGGAGAAGGGAGCCAGCCCTGCTAAAAATAAACCGATGGAAAAGGAAGACCTTGGGCAAAAGGGCTTTTGTGGGAAAGGGCAGCTTCTCTCTTGCCCAGCCCATCTGCACCTTCCCCACACCCACGTTCCAGTGAAGAAAGCAGTGCCCGCATTCACCTGGCCTGAACAACAAAGTTCTAGAGGTCTTGGTCCAAGAATCCCCAGAGGAAATGGGTTCTTCCCCAAGAGGACCTTGCCCACCCAATGGTCCAGGGCTTGTATGCTCCAGTCCCCTGCCTTTTGTGAACCAACATGGTCTTTGGCAGGAAGGGTTTTTGCACTGCCCATCTAGTCCTGCAGTGGCAGGGCAGCTTAGGCTTTTCTTCCCCTTGGCTAAGGACATAGAACATAGAATTATGGGGATGGAAGAGACCTCAAGGACCATCCAGTCCAACCCCCTGCCATGCAAAAAAACCCACCCATCACATTACTCCCGACAGATGGCCATCCAGCCTCCGCTGGAAGGAGACTCCACCACCCTCCATGGCAATATATTCCACTGCCGAACAGCTCTAACCGTCATGAAGTTCTTCCTAATGTTCAAATGGAATCTCTTTTCCTGTAGTTTGAGACCACTACCCCGCATCATAGTCTCTGAAGCCATGGAAAACAAACCAGTCCCTTCTTCAATGTGACATCCTTTCAAATATTTAAACATGGCTATCATATCTCCTCTCAGCCTTCTTTTTGTAAGGCTAAGCATTCCCAGCTCCCTAAGCCGTTCCTCGTAAGACATATCTTCCAGACCCTCAATCATCTTGGACCTGTTCAAGATTGTCAACATCCTTTTTAAATTGAGGTCCATGGAACTGGACACAGTACTCCAGATGGGGTCTGATCAGAGCACAATAGAGAGGTAGTATCACTTCTCTTGCTCTAGACCAGTGATTCTCAACCTGTGGGTCCCCAGATGTTCCTGGACTGCAATTCCCAGAAGTCTTCATCATTAGCTGAGCTGGCCAGGATTTCTGGGAGATGCAGTCCAGGAACATCTGGGGACCCACAGGTTGAGAACCACTGCTCTAGACACTATGGTTCTGTTGATGCAACAAATAATCGCATAGGCTTTCTTGGCCACCAAATCACACTGCTGACTCGTGTTCAGATTGTGCTCTGCCAAGAGCAAACACACATCTCCATAAAACACTCATCGTTAATAACAACAACAAATAAATAATAGCTAGAAGCAAGCACAATAATTGGTTCAAATATATATGATTTTTAAAAAAAAACTAGTTTAAAAGCAAGTCTCCCTGGGGAAGAGAAACAATTAAGCAATTATACTCACTTCAGAGTCTGGGCTTTAAAGTCAAACTTTGCTCTGGCAGCTCTCATCTAAGGATTGGAAACAGCACATTAAAAACAAGTGACAAATCGCCGGTGCATGGTCTAAAATGGGGCAGATACATCAGCCACACAAGAGGGGTAAACACAACTTATCAAAAACCGATTTAGTTAGTTTGTTCCCTTGAATGACTGAGAGCTCATATCAGATGTAAGGGGTCTACCACAAAGTGGAAGTTGGAGAAGGGGATACCAGTCCCTGAATACTATGTGGCAAATGTCCCACTTTTTGAAATTAAAAAATACAAAAACAAAGCAAAAATAAAAAGCCCCAAAGGGTAAAAATAGGTGGGGGGAGGAATAGCTACATATCAACTCTTCTGATGACACAAAAATATATACAGCCAGTTTGTACCAAGGCCTTGATAAAAGACACTGTGACAGCTTTATGGAGCAGCTTCCGACAATCCAACTATGTTGTCAGAATTGGGACTTCCTTCAATAATGAAGCAAATGTTTGCCACAGGACAAGATATTTTCACTCTCTGTCTCTGTCTCTGTCTCTGTCTCTGTCTCTGTCTCTCTCTCTCTCTCTCTCTCTCTCTCTCTCTGTGTGTGTGTGTGTGTGTGTGTGTGTGTGTGTGTGTGTGTGTGTGTGTGTGTGTGTGTGTGTGTGTGTGTGTGTGTGTGTGTGTGTGCATCTCTGTGTGTATGTGAGTGAGCACAGGCTTAAAATTTGTAAACACAGGCTTAATCTGCAGGTCTGATTATTCAGGCGTGCAGGTGTCAGGCATTGGGGGACCTAACTGCTATCAGCTTCTAAATGTGAAGCCGACATCTCCAATAGATTGACCCTCCAACAGAGTTCCTAATGACTATTATAGTTCATATCAGGGGGAAACACAAAAACAGATTTATCTAGGCAACTGATAGGGGTGGGATACAGAGGCTGCACTCAATTCTATGGAACAAAAGATTGCCTCTGAAAACACATGGCAATGACTCCCATGACAAAAGGGAGCCAGATAATTTAGAATGTACAATAATCCCCTTCTGATACGTCTGTCAGCAAGCCTGATTGCCTGAAATAACTAGGTGTTCCCCCCTTTCCCAGAACAGCATTCTGAATTGTTACTGGGGTACTCCTGGGACCCCCCCCCCAAAAAAAAACAGTCAGCTATACCCCTTAATGGCTTACAAATGACAAGATTTGTGTTACTGATTGGCAAAAAAAAGAGACAAAATGGAGGAAGAATGCAGGGGGGAATATGGCCTGTGATTAAAATGTCTTCCATTAGCTCTGAGGGACAAGTAAGTGATATCTTTAGTTTGAGAAAATATGAATATTAGATGGTAAAACGGAATTTCTAAGAAAAAAGGCACATACGTCCTTGAGATACCTGTTGGTATCCCTACCACAGACATCTGTTTAGAAAAATGGGTAATGCCCATGGAACAACTTTGAGGGCCATTTGACTGACTTTTAAGACTGTTTGAAAAATTCAAAGAAAAAAATCCACAAGACGTTTTGCTAAAGTTAAAGATAAAAAGGAAGATTACAAGTCAGTAATTTAACTTCAACTAAGGACTAAAAGATCAGCAAGTATTTGAAAAGCCAATTACTTTCATAGGCAAACAAACGGTGGAAAATCCCACCTCTTGCGACTCAACAGAATGCAACAGTGGCTTTAATGGAAAGATGATGCCATAACTCTTGTGAGATGCAACCCCTGGGTAGGGAGGAAAAACCCTCCCCCCTTTTGTCTCTTTTCTCTTTAAAAAAAAACCAAATCAAATATGCTAAGAGAAACTCTCTCTCTCTCTCTCTCTCTCTCTTTGGTGTACCAGGAAGGAATTTAACAAAAAGATAAGGAAAGGAAAGCATAGAAAGAACAATGCCATCAAGTGTTTAATCCACTCTAGGAGAATAACATAAGTCAGAATCAACAGGACAATGAAGTTTCTGAGCAGAAGTTACACACAAGGAGAGAATGAAGCATTATGTGTTGCAAAAGATGAAGCACATGGCCTCTGGTTTACTATAAAAATGGTATTTTATAAAGGCATGCATCACAGTTTTGCACTAGCAATGCTTAGCAGGCATGCTCTGACAAATACAGGTATACTCTCTATTAATTCATCTCAACAACATCAAAAGCAGTTTCTACGTCAAGCGTGAATGGAAAAAAAAATAAAAATCAACACCTTGAATAGCTAAAGGTGGCCTAAAAGCATAACGCTATGAGAGGCAAATATGAATTGGGTCAAGCAGCAGACTTGAGGCAACCATAACAGACCTCTGACCCAGATTTCCTTTTTGCGGTATCGTCTATAATTAGAAGGTCCCCAAACCGCTCATTAGTGATAAATTGATGGTGCGTAGGAATGACCCCTGTGTGCCTTCTAGCTGCAATATCAGCCTCTTCTTGCTCACGTTTAAGCCGTCTCTGGTCCTCTAAAAGTTTCTGCCATAAAATTGCATAAAATGGGCAATAAATCATCTAGTTTATGGCATCCGAACATTGCCAGCAGATTATCAGCAGAACAACAAAAACAAAAGCAAAACATTTCCCACCATTTCCCAAGATATCTAAACTGCCAGTCCGGAAAAGAACATAACACACACACACATATTAGGCCAAACTGACCTTATTGGCCACCAGCAGGTGATGGTTCCCCCCCCCCAGCACGGACACTTTCTCTTTTTAAAAAATTAGATTTCTAAAAAACTCAGCAGTGCAGGCCCATTGGAAACTCAAGATTTATCCCACAAAACAGCACCATTCTCAAGCAAGCACCAAGGCACTGGAGATGGGGAGGACACTCAAGTGTGCAGATATAAGGACAATCTTTAAAGGGGTGGGGGGGCATGCGGAATCCCAGGGATGTTCTAAAACCATCCCAATGAGGGCAACACATGTTCAAGTGGTGCCCCGTGGTGGATGGAGAGGAATGGAATGGAACAGAGGTTCCAACAATTCCACTCCCCACACCAAGTGTGACATCTATTTAGTGAGAGTGGCCCAGTTTTTATCCTTAGCGGTGGTGTTCAAACTTCAGTACTAATGATGTTTTGCATCACAACTCCCAGAATTCCAAGCCTGTATTGCCAATGACAAAACATCTGGAGGGGTGAAGTTTGGACACCACCGCCTTAGAGTAAAGTTGTAGATGTGTGGGTGTGTGTGGGGGGGTGTTCTGGCATCCACATTTCCAATCCCAAACAAGGGAAGAATGCTGAGGGTTATTTGATAGGGGACAAGGGAGGAAAGCAGGATAGGGCAGATGGGAAAGCCAGATGGGATGGGAGTTAAGACACAACCTTCCTTTCCCCCCAGAAAATTTAGGGGAAGTGGGGGTGGAGTAGGCGTTGGGTACCACCAAAGGTGGAAGGCTTCTGGAGCATTTTCCAACAGCATTGTCCCAAAACAGCACACCCCTGCCTCCCTTTTCCTTGGCAAAGGGCCTGGGTGGTGAGGCGGGTCATTGCTGTAAAGCAGGCATGTCCAAACTTCGGCCTTCCTGATGGTTTGCACCACAACTCCCAGAATTCTAAGCGTAGTTTGCCAATGACAAAGGACTGTGGGAGTTGTGGTCCAAAACATCTGGAGGGCCAAAGTTTAGACATGCCTGCTGTAAAGCATTTGGGGTGTCTTTGTGTGCAGTAGCACCCTAGACTGTGTGCAGCAGTAGCCTAAACAACTGGTGACTTCAGTTTTGGGGCTCAGCTGGCAAGGAAGAGGGCAGGGCTTCATCAGCAACATTCCTCTCTTTGCAGTTGGAGGGGTTGCACGTCTAGCACCACCTCTCTGCCAGCAGATAATATACCTCTTCACATTAGATGTTATGGGCTGAAAACTGAAGGCTGTTGCCATCAAGCCCTGCTTATGAGCTTCCAAGAGGCATCTGACTGGTGGTGGCGTCTGAACACAGCAATGCTGTGCGAAATGGACAACGTGAAGCAGATTCGGTTATCTGCCATCTAGAGGCTAAAAATAGCAAAAGATGTGGCACTCTGATTTAACAATGCACTAACTCTGATTTATCTGACTGTATAACTGGCATGATACATTAACACACCACAGCCATAGTTTTAACCAAAAAAAAGAAGAATGAGAGGTATGAAATATTAAGTGACCCTGATGTTGACATGGACCAACAGAATTAATTTAGCCATTTTACTTTGCTCTAAATGTTCAAAAATGTGGAGCAAATATCGAAGAGGTGTCTGCACCTGGTCTTGTGTTTTTGTGAGTTACAGGTTTTGTGCCTATTTTCAAGAACAGTAAAACTGAGGCACACAATGATAGAGCTGCCTGGCTTGCAATCTTTCAGCAAACCACACAGGGGATGGGGTGCGTACATGGGGGGGGGGGGGGGGTTGAGGGACATGTTTCTCTCATCATATAACTTTCCCAAAGATAGAAATGCAATCTAGTCAGGTTTCATTTTCAGATAACTTCTAATATTCCTAATGTTTTGAAACTTGATCTCTTGAAGGAACCTCTTTAGATATAATTTAACTTCCGTGATCAACAGGCTCAGCTGTTCTATCTTGCGTTCCCCCATGGACTGCTTACTGCAAGTGATTCATTGCTGGAAAGGATGATGCATGGTGTTTCACCCACTGAGGACACTGGGTTTTCAAGACCTAGTGCAGAAGCAGAGACCCTGCCCACACCTCTCTAGTCCGGTTCTGTAGCTGAGAAAGGAGAACGGCTCCACCCCCCCCAAAAAAAATACCACCTGTGGATGACTCCTTGAATGAAATCCCACTGAATTAAATTAGGATTGTGTCTGAGTAAAATACATTTACCTGAAGCAAATCACATGGCCCTAATGCAATTTACTTCCTAGTAGATATACAGTAATACCTCGGATAACGAATGCTCCTGATAACGAATTTTTCGGATAACGAATATTCAATTTCCTGGTATAGGGCTGCCTTGGATAACGAATTTTCCCTATGGGCTGCCTCGGATAACGAATTTCCAGCATGCATCAGTAAAAAAGAATTATCCTGGGCTGCATCATATCTGTACCCTTAAAGTGCCCTTTATAAAGAGTTTTGAGGAAAAAACCAGGTGTCTGTGTCATTTTCCTAGGCTCCAGAATGAATTAATTGGTTTCCCATTCATTCCCATGGGAAACTGCATTTTGGATAACGAATTTTTTTGGATAACAAATTGCCTCAGAGAACGAATTAAATTCATTATCCGAGGTACCAGTGTACTATTGAACACTGCCCTAGAGGGGAAGTGATAGGGTACACTATAACTTGGTTTGCCTACCAACCAAAACATATAGGCCCCCGGATCAAAACTGGTTGCAATTTTTCCTGAAAAACTATATCTAAATTACCATCGTTCTACTAACTATAATAAAATATAGATTTCCCTAAAATGAGATAAAGTCCTTTAGTACTAACACATGTACTTCATGTACTTATTGTTGAGATGTACAAGTGAAACTCAAAAATTAGAATATTGTGCAAATGTTCATTTATTTCAGTAAGTCAACTCAAAAGGTGAAACTAATATATGAGATAGACTCATTACATTCTAAGTGAGATATGTCAAGCCTTACTTTGGTATAATTGTGATGATCATGGCATACAGCTGATGAAAACCCCAAATTCACAAACCACAAATGAACAACAAACAATGTCAGAAGCCTCTTACTTGGGCTACCCGGGGAGGGGGGGACTGGTTTGTTGCTCAGTGGTCCAAAGTCCTCTTTTCTGATGAGAGCAACTTTTGCATTTTATTTAGGAACCAAGGACCCAGAGTCTGGAGGAAGAATGGAGAGGCACACAATGCACAATGCTTGAACTCCAGTATGAAGTTCCCACAGTCTGTGTTGATTTTGGGAGCCGTGTCATCTCCTGGTGTTGGTCCACTGTGCTCCATTAAGTACAGGGTCAACACAGCTGTCTACGAGGAGATTTTGGAGCACTTCATGCTTCCTTCCTGAGACGAGCTATATGGGGATGCTGAGTACATATCCATGCTTAGACTTTTCAGAAGTCCAACATTGTTCTATTTCCAATCCTTGTGTTATCGATGTCATGTAATAAGTCTATAATTTTCTGAAATTGTGAATTTGGGGTTTTCATAAGCTGTACGCCATAATCATCACAATTATATCAAAGTAAGGCTTGACATATCTTGCTCTGCATATAATGAGTCTGTCTCATATATCCACCTTTTGAGTTGACATACTGAAATAAATGTACAATTGCACAAAATTCTAATTTTTCCAGTTTCACCTGTATAGCCAAATCTTTTTGAAAAGGACAGTTAACAAAAACCTGAGTCAGAAGAGCATCTTTATTACATTCAAACATTGTCCCAATCACTGCATTCACTGCCCAATTTTTTTTAACACGTCGTAACAGAACAAATTACCTCTTTATCGCTGTGTCGCCTCTGGAAAAAGTCTTCGGGGCTGTCCATGTAATCATGTGTTGCAAAATGTCTTGGTGACTCTGAATCTACTTAAAACAATACAGGGTCATTAAAAACAAACTGATTCATCTAAGAGACCGAAGAAGAGGAAAGAGCACAAGCTTCAGTCCGACAATCAACTGACAATCAGAGACCACTAGTAACATTTTGCTTCTTTAGGGGCTCTAAAGGTAGAAGCAAAAAATAAAGCTGAAACAAGAAACAACGAGAACAGAATTCAAGCCCATAAAAGGACTTAACGGACATACCTGCCACCCACCTAATATGATTTAATAGAATGTCATTGGGGGAAGTTGCATAACGCATGCAAAGATTACAAATGCACATAAGTGTGTACATACATGTGCACATGTGCACATGCATGCACACACGTGCACGCGCGCACACACACACACACACACACACACACATGCAAAGACACACATTTAGAACCTGAAGTTCCCTGAAAAGTACATTGGGTTAATTCATTAAGATTCTTGGGAATGCAAATTGCAAGGAATTTAAGCTGATTTCCACAAATCATGAACCTCCTAACTGCTGGTTTTTGAGATAACCCATTCTGATTGATGATTAGAAAGGCAGTGGAGAGAATTTCTGAGAAGTTTAGTCAAGCCCTGAAATGCAGGCAGATCGCACAAGGGACACACTAGAAATGAAATACAGGGTAAGGGATAAAACAGAGGAGAAGCCAAGTGGGGTACAGATGAATTAACACTAGTAAAAGTACACAAAAAGGCCACCTCCAAGATACGTCCTGAGTTCTCTGTGTGGGTTGTTGTTTGTGTCCAAGTGTTGGTATAAATCATAAAGAACATTCCCATTATTAAATGCTGCTGGGAAATCCATGGGGGAAACAGAAGGGTTCTGCCAAGTTTCCAGTTCCAGGAAGTGGCTAACCCTTTGGACAATGTCATAAGAAGAAAGGCGTTCAGGGGCGGCAGGTTTCTGCTGGACGCATAACTCATAGAAGAGGGGGCTCTCTCTGCCCACTGGCCTTGACTTATTAGTGACATGACTCTGGCTTTCATAGCTGGGTGCCAGCAGGTCTCTTGAACTCTGGGCAGCACGAGGCTTCCTGGCATTGCGTGGCAAGGGCTTTTTCAGTCTGAAAGGCAGCGGGCTCATAAGGTAGACGTTTCTGGGCAAGGGTTGCTTTTCTCCTTCGACGTCCCCTCTGGAAAACTGCTGCTGTTCATGCCTCCTGATTGTCGTGAACCTCGTGTAGGACGCCGGGCACGACCCTTTGCACTTGTTCGTCTTGTACCCCTGAGGGCTATTCACACCGCTGCAGTCGCCACCGACGCTCTCCGTGGAGGCATCAGACAGGAGATCTATCTCATCGGTGGAAGTAAAGAGAGTGTCCATGGGAAGCCCTTCGCTAAGCTCGGATCTCGCATCCTCCGTGTTGCTACAAGAATGGGAGGGAGTATCGGGGAGGTGGGAAATGCTCTCTTCCTCAAGCCCTGACCTGGGAAGACCCAACTCGTATTCAATGGAATACATGGAACCCAGGCAGCTGTTTGAAAGACTGGGGGCTGGAGATCTGATCCGAGCTCGGGAGGCGTTGAGGGCAGGCATCGAGAGGGATCTCTGGATCAGCAGCTCAAAGGCAGTGACCCGGGAAGAGACAGTGTGCTTGGGGATCTGCTCCACGTTCTCCCGACCGGGGCTCGGCTCCTTCTGGTCCCTCATTTCGTTCTCAAAAAGGGAAGCCATCTCCTTCACGCTGCAGGAGGAGATGGAGCCCAGCTGAATTCCGGAGCGGTCGATGTGGTGCATGTTTTTATACAGCGTTGTAAACTCCGCCCCATTCTTCTGGGAGCCACGCCTGCGCCCCTTCCGGGAAGAGCCGTACTCCTGCAGGCTCTGCGTGCTGCTGAATTTGGCCGCAAACGCTTGCTTGGATTTCATCAGGGGGCTCTCAAAGCTCTTGCCTCCATCTGCCACGAAGTCCTTCCCATTGTCAAACAAGCCAAAGGAGCTATGGAGATTTTCGCAGCTTTGCGTTTTCTCGTGGGGCAAGAGATCTTTTCCCTCTTCCCCAGGAGCAGGCAGAGTAGCCAGCCTGGGTTTGAATTTGGATGGGAGGATTTCGCCCATGCAGACTTTTGCCGCAGGAGGTAACGGTTTCTGATTTTTACACAAGTGACCTAGCGGGCCAGCACTACTAGAGTTAAAGGTTCGGCTATTAACCGGAGAGGGTGCAATCGTAGGAGCATTCCCACCTTTCCGATCCACTGGAAAGCATGCAGAATAAAATAAACACAACCTGTTAGCTTAAGTGGTGCAAAGCTGTCGATAAAGGGGCGGGGGGGGGTTAAGTGGGGAAGTCACATGCTCTGGGTTTCACGCAAGGCAATCTTGAGAGAGGCAATGTTAAAAAAAGGAAGATCGGAAGCAGTGAAACAGCCAAGCCGTGCTGCTGAAGTGCACGGTGGAGTTGTGTTCAGGGAGGCCAATCCTAGGACATCGAGGCTGATCCTAAACTAAGGGGAAAGAGTCAGACTGAGTATGTCCTCTAACCAATGTCAGAGGCCAATGTTAAGTGTTATATTTCAGGTATCTGAAGAATAAGGATATTAAGAGCTTATGTGCTTACACTCTGATCAGCTGTGCCTTTGGTTAAAAAAAAATCTACAGTGGTACCTTGTATAAAGGAATTAATTCATTTGAAATTAAATTTGGTTAAGCAAATTTTCCTTTGTACAAAATTTCCCATAGAAATGCATTGAAAACTGATTAATCCTTAACCGCAACTGTTTTTCTGTTGTATGGATTTGCCCCATAGGCGATTCTGTCAAGCAATTTTTTCCCTATCTCCAGATTTTTTTTCCTTTAAGCGGATTTTCTGTTAAACAAAGCACTTGTTATACGAGAGGCCTCTGTATATAAGAATAACATTACTGTATTGTTTATTGTTATATGGAAGAGTATGCAAACTTTTAGAGGCTTTGCTAAAAAAAAAGCCACTTCACTAGTTAGAGTTTGAACTGACAAAAGAAAAGTAGCAAATTCTCAGTGTAAGAGAAAACAAAACTGCTAACTATTTCAACTGCACCCAGGTTTGTCCAAAGTTGCATTACAGTACTGTACTGTACTTGATATTTACGTTATCCCTGGATGTGCAAGTTAGATCATTTGAGATCTGGCAGGCTTAAAATCAAGCACTCTACACACCACCAGCACTTGAAAAATGAAAAGGAATCATCTGTGCAGGCAAACACAGAGATGAATCCAAATAAGGTTCTGTAAGTCCTTCCATCTCACAAAGAGCCTTGCGTAAGACATTTCAACATTGGTCTGGCAACTAAAACACATAACCTTGTCGACTACAAAATGAAGCAGGAGCAGATCTGGATTTTTTTTGTTTTTAAAAAGTTGTTTTTATACATGAACTTTTATAAGGTTTTTTTTTAACAGTCAAAGGGCTTTGTGATCAGATGACTGTCTGCAAGAAGGATGTTCTAAAAGTCACCTCATTTTTGCCTTGCAAATAACTGAGAACCTGTTGCCTTTTCTTCCACTCAATGAACTTTTAACTCAAAAGCTTTATTCTGTGTATCTCGATATGGGGTCCTAACAGAAATATTTTCGTGGTCAATAATCAACAACATGCAGCCCACAAGTCACCTTCAGGCACTAACATGTAACCTGGGAGCTACTGTTGCAACATTGGCGGTTACTTCATGTCTGTTTTGTCTCTGTAGCTGTTGCGTTTAAGAGTGGTACAAAAAAATGTTACTTCACATCTGTCTCGCAAAAACTGAAAATTGTCTCGACCACGCCCCTGGAACGGGTGCTAAGTGAGACAAATCTGTACCTAGCGCTGGGGTTGGGTTTTCTCTTGTCCTTCTTCTGTTCTGCTTCTTGTCCTGGTTAAGAGGACGTGAAGTAACAACTGTACTGGTAGCCTGGTGGGCATTGTTAGCACAGCTTTTGTGTCCATCTATTGGTTAGTGGGTGAAGCGACATATGTCATTAACTTCCCTATGGGGAAAACCAAGCAACTCAAATGTATAAGAAAGAAAATATTATCAATGCTGCTGCATTGGCATATGAAAACCAGATTATCAGTAAATCAAAATATCAAAAAAGAAATTTTATACCCCCCAAAAAGGAAAAAGGAAGCTAGACAAATTCAGTGTCTGTCACCGTACAAGACCATGAGGTAACACTTGTCATGAGACAAGTTATCACGACCATGGGAACACTGAAACAGGGACAAAACCACGTGATTGCGACCAACGCTGTCACGGTACAAAACTAGTAGCGGAACAAAGAAGGACATGAAGTAACCACCATTGTGAAGTCTGCCTTTGGTGAGTTGCATGGAACCACATTGTTTGATTTTGAAAGTAATAAGTAAGTTGCACAAATAAGTTTGGAAAGAAAATAGCACAAGTAAGAGAACCAAGCTGTTGATACCAAACAAACTGTTTTGAATGCTAGCCATTTCTAATTACACGGATAGTGTGGGGTATCTCTCATTACAAGAGGTGATTAATAGGCATGCCCTAGCATCATATCTTGAAATGAAGCAGGTAGGACTTAAGAAGCTTAACTCTGGTTAACTCAAGTGTAATCCCAACATGCAGTATTGCAGCTGATTTTGTCTTTTGCTCTTTTATTGCCACAAAAATCCTTATGCAACTGCTAGTATTATTATTTAGATTATCGCAAACTTGAGAGCCATACAGAGCACAGCAGTGAAACCGTATGTAACTTGAGTAGGCCAGGAGGTTTTACGTTCCCAGTTTAGGACATTATCAGTAGCTTAGAGGGATGAGAGGCTGAAGAGGGAGCTGATTACTGAAGTCACAGAGAGAAAAACTTCCTAGGGTACTATTGTGGGGATGTCAGGGTAACAGAGAGGAAAAAAAACGGAATGTGATGAGAAAGAAGTATAAAAACTATGAGCGAGAGTCAGAGGGAGCATAACCGGGCAATATTTGGAAAAGTGGAAAAATAAGGCAACTTAAAAAAGGATAGAAGAGTGACATGAAACACCTTTTAAGGTTTAGACAAATACTCAGCTAGAGATGAATCTGTAACCACCTCACCCCAAATATTAATGGGAAAAATTGCTCCCATACAATCTGGGGTGATAATCTGGTCTTAAACCCTGAAAAGAAAAGCAGACAACTGTGAATTAATATATGCCTTTTATATTCTGATTTATAAAACTGAAAATGGAACCCAAATTCTGGGGAATACATTTTCCCCAGATTTTCTAAATGTAGCTTGATCTCTCTCTCTCTCTCTCTCTCTCTCTCTCTCTCTCTCTCTCTCTCTCTCTGTGTGTGTGTGTGTGTGTGTGTGTGTGTGTGTGTGTGTGTGTGTGTGTGTGTGTGTGTGTGTGTGCAGCTGAATGGACTTTACCTTTTGAGTGCTTCCTTATTTAAAAAACAGAAACAAAAGGCAAGGGCCACCAGAAGCTTACTGAAAGGGGCAGACATTCATTTGTTTTTTAACTTGGAAGGAATTTGAGGAAGCGAGCGTAAAACCACCACTACCCCATCCCCATCTGCAAGTATGAAACGATACACTAAGCTATTTGTCCAGGAGCTAGTCATTACGTCCTGAATAGCCTCAAAAAAACACATCTGAAATATAGTTTTAAAAAAACCTTTTAAAATGGGAATAGGAAACAATCTAACACAATCTTTTAAGGTTTCTACACCAATAACCAGAGTGGGGTGGGGTGGGGCGGAACAGTGAAGGGCGAGAGTTGTTTTCCTGACCCACCTTTAGTGGAAGCGGAACTGGAAGGACGCTTGAGACCACTCAGCCCTTGCAGTGGGATATCACCTCCTTCCAAGACACTTTTGTAAATGTGCCTTTCCTTTTCCAGTCCAATGGGGTCTCCAAGAGCAGCTTCAAAGTCTCTCTTGACTGGATGGTAGCTGGGTGAGTAGGATGAGCTGAAGATATGCAATGGGATAGAGAAATAATTGCCTCAGACTTTGGAAAAAAAAACGCTTCATAAAAATAAAGCAACCACCCAGCTTCTAAGAGGGAAGGAGGGCCCTGGTCATGTGAGGAAAACATTCTCCAGCTCAGTGGGGGCGAACATTCCAGATATTTTGGACCACAACTCCCACAGTCTTTTGTCACTGGCAATACAGGCTTGGAATGCTGGGAGTTGTGGTCCAAAACACCTGGGGGCTAAAGTTTGGACACCCCTGCTCTAGCTCTTCCAATACTTTCCATACCTGTGTTATCTTGATTTGTGCACGGTGCATCTAGCAGGGCAAATGTCCCAGGAACTTTCAGGGGTAACTATTTATTTCCTCGTATTTGATTGTTGTGGTCGGCCACACATACACCAACCTCCCCTCTCCGACTGTCTCCTCACAATGACTGGCAACTGGAGCAATGGCTCAAACTGCTCTGTGACATACTCCCCCCCCCAATGTATCAATGTACGAGCGGTGAACAATAATAAAATTAATACACGTGCTGGAAAAGTGGTGGAGACCTTTCTACCTTCAGTTCTGGGGCAGGTCTCATGCACACAGGCGATTCTGGTGAGGAATGCACCGACACAACAGAGGTACCAAGTGACGCAACCCTCCCAAGGGAGTGGAAAGAATTATGCTAATTCTTAACATCTGCACTCCATTATAAAAAAACTATACATTGAGTCACTGTGATTTGCACTTTTACAGACTCCATCTTTAAATCAATTAAATACATATCAGATATATATAGAGCATCCTGTCTAATACATATATTTCACTAACTAATATCTGACAAAAATAAACCGCCATGACACTGCTGGCAGAGACAATGTTTTGATTTTGACTGTGCATCATGTGAATGGGGGGGGGGAGCAATGATTTTACTGGGTGGATATGTGGAAAACATTTATGTCATGTGACCAGGGCTGAACAGAAGGATGCAAAACTATGAGAACATCTTACATATCTAGATCAAACTTTCTCTGTTATGAAGAGAAAAGCTAGAAAAACCAAAGCTTTCTAATGGTGGAAAAAGCAAAGTAACATTTCTATCAATTGGCTTAAACTTGCATCTAGTGGTACCTCGAATTACGATGTTAATCGGTTCCTCGTGACGCTTCGTATCTAGAAATTTTGATAATTTGAAATTGAATGGGGCGCAATGCACCCTGGGAATTGAAGCCTTCCACAAAATTTGCATATCTCAAAACATCCCATCGGAATTTTTTTCATATCTCGAGGTTTTTGTGGGAAGACTTCAATTTCCAGGGTGCATTGCGTCCTGGATAGATTTCCCTTCGTATTTCAATTTTTTCACAATTAGAGACATTTGTAATTCGAGGTACCACTGTACGTGACATATGTATCTTAATTAAGCCAATAAAGGTTTTGATTTTTGAAAAAAAGAAAAGAAAAGCAGTATCTTATGTAGTCAAATGAACCATGATCAGTATGGTTATTTTAAATGTCATCTGACAGATTATATTTTGGCTATGCTAAAATACTTGAGGCCCTAATAAAATTATTTGATGGGTACAAACAAGACCCAGGCTTCCTAGCATCCTCAGTTGTTCAGGGGAAATAGGAACTGAAGGTCCTCCAAGATATATGTAGTGATATTACTTAGCCTTTGATTCAAAGGGATTAAGGCCAAGTTAACCTAGGGAACAAATGCATGATATGGATGGAAGATGGAGGAAATTAGTTTTCTTCTTGTTGCATACCCAGAAGGCAGCTAAGGTTATCATTTAGCTTACTGAAGTGTTCATCTTTTCCAAGATCTTCATCATGACTTGGCCAACTCTTACTTGAGAATGGAAGAACTCATGACTCTCCAATGGATAGCACAGGCCTTTGAAACCAGTCTGGAAAAATGCTGGCCTCTTGGTGTGACCCTGGAAGGGCCAAAACACTAACAGGGTTGCATTCAGTGCCACCAAATTTGTTACATCTTGGCCATGCTCTAGTCTAACTGATAAATCTGAATGATTAATACAGTATACAATATATCAATTTGGAGTTTTCATAAGCTGTACACCGTAAACATCACAATTATACCAATGTACGGCTTGATATATCTTGCTTAGCATGTTAATGAGTCTATCTCATATATTAGTTTCACCTTTTGAGTTGATTTACTGAAATAAATCAACATTTGCACGATATTCTAATTTTTTGAGTTTCACCTGCATTTTATGGTACTATGATTTTTTGGTAGTTCTTATTTGTGGTCGTTATTGTTGTACTGCCTTGTTTTGAACCACCCAGAATGGCCTTGTAGCCATATGGATAGTTTCTAAATTAAATTAAATTTCAATGAATGAATGTTGCAAAACACCAATATAAGTCTCAGAAATATTTTTCAACACTTACTGATGCATATGATCTGGTATAGTTTCCAATGAGGAATTTGTTGTACTCTGCAAGGACCAAGACAAAAAGTCATTGTAGCATCAAAAACAAAACAAAAACAAACAAAGGGAAAAACCACCCTCCATTTAAGTAATCTGTATCGATAGCTGTAATCTTTAATCTTTTATTTTGGTATACACCATTTCTGGTGCCAGCATATGCAGAACAGAGACAGCTTTCTAACATCTGCTTATGGATGTAGAGAATTTAGCACGATTCATACTGTAGGACCGACTGCCGCCCCAACTTTGTCTATGATGGTCTCATTTCAAAGGAAGCTTCAGCAAGTGAGCAAGACGCCTGTTTCCTAGCAGATATCTTATTAAGTACCTAATGCTCATAAGAAGAGACTATATGGAAAGCCCTCCCAAATGAGACTCGCCTTGCGCTGACGTTGATAACATTTCGGCGCCAGGTAAAAACCATCCTGTTCCAGAAGTTTTTTAACTAATGATTGTGGGTCCTGATAGCAATTTTAGTGGTGTGTTTTTAATGTATTGTATTTATTGCATTTACATGTTTTTATTGTTCTAATTTTATTGTATTTTGATGTTTTAATTGTCCATTCTGATTGTGAGCCGCCCAGAGACCTTTGGGTAGTGGGCGGCATACAAGCTATATAAATAAATAAATAAAATAAGTAAGAGGAACTTCTTGAAACTGGTTCCTTCTCAACAGGACAAGCTACACAGACGCTTGAGGGTCAGAAAAGGTCAGCCTTAGCATTTTGATGTGGATGCAGCCATTGCTTTCTGGTAGCAGCATTTCAGTTTGCAACGGCAAGGTGTGAGAGGCGAGCAGCAGTATCAAAGGGGGACTTATTTGGCCTGGCGTAGGCATGGGGTGGATGTGCTAATTCCACCTCTTTGCCCATCTCAGTTCTGATGCTTGCCAAGGCAAGCTGCAGCCATTCCCTGCCAATCCAACAACACATTTTACATTAAGATCCAAAGCCTGTTGCAAAAATACTGCACAGGCAGGAGCGACTGTGCAACGGGCCCTCTTTCTGGTAGGCTGTTCTTCCAGCAATCAACGTGCCCTATGTTCACAACATATCCATGAAGGACAGCCTGCCAGTGGGTGGAACTGACTTTGTGATACCCTTTTTTTATTCCTTATTTCCTCAACAGGTTCTCTTTCTACCTGCCTTGCACAAACAAGGAGGAGAAAAACCCTTCTTGCTGCATTCACATCACAGGGCCTTTTGGCACACAGAACATCGGAGGCAAGTACATGTCTTCTAATGGCTGCTGAGATGTTCCTCGTTGCCAGATGGAAAAAGCGAATGTACACTATCTATCTTCGAACACACCAGGGAAACATGAGCAGAGGTTTGACTATGTAAAACACCAAGATTAAGAAAAAGAAAGAAGGAACAATAAAAAGACATATTTGTAAGAATAATGGAATTTATCAGTTATTGGGATAATAATTATTATCTGGCTAATATACATGGGTTTTCTCTCTTTTCATTTTTTTTAAAAGAGAGCGCAACCTTACAATCCTTACGAAGGTGTCCCAAGGCGCAAGACAAAGTGGAGAGGGATCGAGAGGGTCTTAAGATCTGAACAGCTTGGTTCCCTTGCCAGAAACCCCAAACAGAATAAGGCTATGGCAGTCATGACACTGACAATGCTTTTGATATGCTTTTATTTTGAAGTGGTACTTTACAGTGGAAATTAAAATGAATGTAAGTGACATTTCTGTCTCTGTAAAAAAAATGGGAAAGGGTCTAGAAATGCTTTGATGAGGGGGGAAACCCTCACTTTGTTTATGTGTGTGGGGGGGTATGGGGGGCTTTTACAGAAATGGAGAAAGCATGTACTCATGCGCTGCCCTTTTGAGGCACACAAGTTGACATCTTAAGTACATCACATCAGTCTATTTGTAGGAAGAATTGTAGTTCCTTAATGTGATTTTACTGCTGCCAGCGTATCAATATAGGCCAAGAGAGTTTCATCTAAATTATCAGCACTTTACACTGTTGTTTTTGACAAGCGGTGCACTACGGTAAATGGTGTTGTTGTTGTTCAGTCATTCAGTCGTGACCGACTCTTCGTGACCCCATGGACCAGAGCTCGCCAGGCCTTCCTAACCTCCACTGCCTCCCGGAGTTTTGTCAAATTCATATTGGTTGCATCGATGACACCGTCCAACCATCTCATTCTCTGTCGTCCTCTTTTCCTTTTGCCTTCGATTTTTCCCAGCATCAGGGACTTTTCCAAGGAGTCCTCTCTTCTCATGAGGTGGCCAAAGTACTGGAGCCTCAGCCTCAAAATCTGTCCTTCCAGTGAACATTCGGGGTTGATTTCTTTCAGAATAGATAGGTTTGATCTCTTTGCAGTCCAGGGGGCTCTCAAGACTCTCCTCCGGCACCACAGCTCAAAAGCATCAATTCTGCGGCGATCAGCCTTCTTTATAGTCCAGCTCTCACTTCTATACATCACTACTGGAAAAAACATAGCTTTGACTCTCCTGACCTTAGTTGGCAAAGTGATGTCTCTGCTCTTTAGGATGCTATCTAGGTTTGCCATTGCTTTCCTCCCAAGAAGCAGGCATCTTTTTATTTCGTTGCTGCAGTCGCCATCTGCAGTGATCAAGGAGCCCAAGAAAATAAATTCATTGCCTCCATTTCTTCCCCTTCTATTTGCCAGGAGGTGATGGGACCGGGGGCCATGATCTTAGTTTTTTTTATGTTGAGCTTCAGCCCATTTTTTCACTCTCCTCTTTCACCTTCATTAAGAGGTTCTTTAATTCCTCCTCACTCTCTGCTATTGGAGTAGTATCATCTGCATATCTGAGGTTGTTGATATTTCTTCCGGCAATCTTAATTCCGGGTTGTGATTCATCCAGACCGGCCTTTCTCATGATGTACTCTGCATATAAGTTAAATAGGCAAGGTGACAGTATACAGCCTTGTCGTACTCCTTTCCCAATTCTAAACCAGTCATTTGTTCCATATCCAGTTCTGACGGTTGCTGCTTGTCCCACATATATATATATATTTTAGGAGACAGATAAGGTGGTCAGGCACTCCCATTCCTTTAAGGACTTGCCATAGTTTGTTGTGGTCTACACAGTCAAAGGCTTTGGCATAGTCAATGAAGCAGAAGTAGATGTTTTTCTGGAACTCTCTGGTTTTCTCCATAATCCAGCACATGTTGGCGATTTGATCTCTAGTTCCTCTGCCCCTTCGAAATCCAGCTTGTACTTCTGGAAGTTCTCTTTCCACATACTGCTGAAGCCTGCCTTGTAGAATTTTGAGCATAACCTTGCTAGCGTGTGAAATGAGTGCAATTGTGTGATAGTTGGAGCATTCTTTGGCGTTTCCTTTCTTTGGGATTGGGATGTAGACCGATCTTTTCCAGTCCTCTGGCCACTGCTGGGTTTTCCAAATTTGCTGGCATATCGTATGCAGCACCTTTACAGCATCCTCTTTTAAGATTTTAAAGAGTTCAGTTGGAATGTCGTCACCTCCACTGGCCTTGTTGTTTGCAATGCTTTCTAAGGCCCACTTGACTTCACTTTCCAGGATGTCTGGCTCCAGGTCAGCAACTACGCTATCTTGGTTATCAGGGACATCCAGCTCTTTCTGATATAATTCCTCTGTATATTCTTGCCATCTCTTCTTGATCTCTTCTGCTTCAGTTAGGTCCCTACCATTTTTGTCCTTTATCATATCCATCTTTGCACGAAATGCCCCTTTAATATCTCCAATTTTCTTTAACAGTTCTCTGGTTTTTCCTTTTCTTTTGTTTTCCTCTATTTTCTTTGCACTGTTCATTCAAGAAGGCCGCCCTGTCTCTTCTTGCTATTCTTTGGAAGTCTGCATTCAATTTTCTGTATCTTTCCGTTTCTCCCTTGCATTCTGCGTCCCTTCTCTCCTCCGCTATTTGTAGGGCCTCGTTGGACAACCACTTTGCTTTCTTGCATTTTCTTTTCTTTGGAATATTTTTCATTGCAGCCTCCTGTACAATGTTACAAGCCTCCATCCATAGTTCTTCAGGTGTTCTGTCCACCAAATCTAGTTCCTTGAATCTATTCTTCACTTCCACTGTGTATTCATATGGGATTTGACTTAGGTTATATGGTAAATGGTGAGGAATAGCCTAAGCAAACCGCGGGATCATGTGCTTTCTTATCCTCTCACCTCCTCTGGTAAAGCCAAAAGGAGCTTTGTTTTTGTTTGGCTTACTAAAACAAGCCAACTTTAAATTCGGTTTATGAAGCTGGCTGATTAAAAAAATTATTAAGACTAAGCACAGTTCAAGTTCAGATGAAATGTTAAACTGTGGTCAATCAGGACAATCAAAGTGTGTGTGGGTGGGTGCAAGTGGAATGACAGGCCAAGGTTCGGAAGACAGAAGATCAACTTTCTGTTCAGCTGTGGAAACTTACTCGGGGTGGCCATAATAAAAACACTCCTTAAAAACTCACACACTTAAAAAAAAACCCTTTTAGGTTCATCATTGATTGGACATAGCCTACTGGTACACAGAATAACATGGCCAGCTAAAAATGTGCATACTTTCTCTTATAGGGATGTAAACACCAGCACTCCTGCCTCTGGGAGGAGAGTCCTCAAACATCTGCTAACCGACAGGAGCACTGAGTGAGAGACAGTGACTGCCACCACCTGTGGCTGCTCTCCCTGTGGACCTCCTGCCTTCTTGCAGGCTAAGGCCTTACTTCCTGTACTTATCTTCCTCCACCTTCCCCTCTGATTCCAAGTGGCCAACTGATGCTATGGGGGCTGGGGGGGGCTGGGGAGGAGCCTTTATAAGCAGACCCTCTGCAAGGGTGGACCTGCCACTGGGGGGGGGGGAATGCCATGCATGGTGATGATATCAAAGGGAGGGGAGTTGTCCTTTGGGGAAGACATGGGAGGAAAAGGACTAGATTTATTTTTATTTTTTTTATCTATCTATCTATCTATCTATCTATCTATCTATCTATCTATCTATCTATCTATCTATCTATCTATCTATCTATCTATCTATTTTATTTTTTTATTTGCCTGCCCCTGTTGATAGTGTATTGACAGGTGTCAACGTCTGCTGCAGGTACGTTTTTTGAACTGGGAGGGCTGTGAGGAGGAGCAAGGAGTTTCCATGGGTACTTTGCTGGGCAGAGCAGGGGATGTGGAGAGGGAGACAACCATGCCATCAGAAGAGGAGGGGAAAAGAACAGCATCCTGGTTACTCCCCAAAATTATCTCTCAATGCAGTCAGCCTGAACAGCCTTGGCCACAGTCCCTCTGAGTTAAAAATGCTGCTGCTAAATGCCCGGTCAGTGAAAGGGACTTGATCCAGGTTCGATACTCCAACCTGGCCTGTATTATGGACACCTGGTCAGAGGTAACCATGTCACACCCACCCAGTTTTCTGGGTTTGGTTGTGTATACCTGAAAGCGGGTGTGCCTGGGACAGAACCGGGATTCTATTGGTGCAATGTCTGCTCCCCCCACCCCCATCCCACTGCTTAACAGTTTTTTTTTCTCTAATGAACCTGAGGCATATCCACACTGACTGTGATCCTTTTGCATTTTGCCTGAATGCATGCATTATGTTTTGGTATTTGCCAGAACCTTGTTTCCTTATCCAGCAGCAAAGTAGATGAAAGCCCAGGACGTGGGGTTGGCAGCGTGAAACTAAGGAAAAATACCTTCTGTTGCTTTTTTTCTTGTGCTTTATAAAGCTTCTCCATTTTTTCGATATCTGCCTCTAGCTCAGTTTGGTAGAGGTAGATGTCTTTTTCTGGATCAGTCTGGTTAAAGATGAAAGAAGAACAGGAGGGGAAGAAACACTTGGGTTAGACACAAGGGAGAAAGATTAATTCTGAAAAACAGTGCTTTTTAAATAAAAAGGTCAAAATGCACAGGAACAACAAAAATCCAATTACCTCCTCAAAAGTCAAAAACAAAAAATCTCCTACTAAGTAACTTTATATGGAATATCATACATGATTGCATTGACTGATCTCATAAGAACACCAGTGTTTTCCATGTTACTTTCCACCCCTTGGAATGGATTTTTCTTTTCTTTTTGCGTGCTCTTTGTAGCTCTAATGTTACCTTTTAATGTTCTAAGATGCCTCTTTTAATTCTTAACTTGAATAAGTCTTAAATGTTCCGGGCTGTATATTGCCCCTCATTATTGTAAGCCACCTCGGGTCCTTTTCCAAGGAGAAAGGTGGGGTAAAAATATTCAAAATAAGAAAAAATAAAAATAAAAATTTCTTTACAGCCCATTGTGAAATGCATTCATACTGTATAATCATGGCAAATAGTTGTTAGTATAATTATCACTAGCGATCAAATGAAGATTACAAGGAACAGTTTAAAGATTCCTTATAGCCTGTGACACTCTGTAATGAGTTCAAGCTCAATTAAATTCAAAGCACCACTTACACTCACAAAAAAAGTCCAAACTTTGCTCGAGACGGAAAGCTAAAAGCCACACATACAAACAAAAGCCGTACCATAGTACAATGTATGTTTGAATTACCTTTCTATCCTCTCTAGTAAGGATAGAGCAATCGCCCGGAGTATATTCCCATATCTTTTTTGGAGGCTGATGGGAAGCAGAATAGGAAATGAGGAAATGAAGATAAGGAAAGACATCACAGAGAAAATGGAAACTTAATTAGAACAAAGGAGTACATCGGGGGACAGGGGATGGGGACTGCATCAGTGCTAGAAACAAAACTGAAGAAGGAATGGAAAGGTATATAGGAGATAAACCTGCCAGAGCACAAACACAGAAGATTATGGGGATAGGACAGAGGTAGCATGCAGCCGGTAGCAGGGTTTTCCTTTAGATTTTCCTTCAAATCCGTTTAAATTGCTTTTTGGGATTCTGCTGCTCACGCGGGTGCACACTGCAGCAATACAAGCATTCAAAATATGATTTGCTAAAGAAACCAAACCAGTTTAATGAATCTGCTTACTCTCCTTCTGCAAGGGAAAGTGTACAGCAAGGACTTTAAAAACAAAGCAAACCATAGTTTTATTTTAATTTCATTTTTTTCCAGTTTTAAATCCCCAGCCCTCCTCCAGGGACTCAAATACATACCACGTTAACAAATGGCTGAGTTTCCAGAGTTGGCAGTGCAGGGCAATGAGAAGGTAGAGTTATTCATTTAGCTTTTATGCCAGTCACCGATATATTTTTTTAAGTGGGGTTAAAGGAGATAAGTCAATCATGTTTTAAGAACACAAGGGAAAAATCATCTTAAGAGTGGATCTCAGGCCTCAACAGATCAGGATCTGGGAGATGCTGCATGGGACTCTGACTGCAGTGAAAAAGAGGGCTAGGAGTCATTAATCCGGAAGGAGTGGAGATGGAAGAGTCCTGGGATAATGCAGGGCAGTGCAAATTGTTTCAAAGTTGCCTTACCTCCCATAATATGCCAGTCACAGATATTTCTTTCTTGGCCCAATGGGTCGGGCATGTGTTCAATCCAAGCACAGCCACAGACCCTTTAAAAAAAAGAATTTCTCTTCTCCCAGTGGGGCTAACCTATACATTACACACACTTTCCGATAAGACGAGAGGATTCTTTAAGGGCTGACAGTGTGTGATTGTCACACCCGGAGTTGTATTAACCTCCTCTCATTTGCCAATTAACTTGCTTGGTTTTTTGGCTGGTCGTCTGGACATAAGTACTGTATCTTCTTTTGTTTGCAAACTGATTTTTAACACATGGTAACTACTCAAATAATCCTTCTTTTAAAAAATATATGATTTCAGCCCTAATGATGGGTTCTATGCAACAGATTGTTGGGTCTTTACTGAAAACGAGTTTCTGCGGCAAAGCATTTTCAGTA
Source organism: Phrynocephalus forsythii (assembly GCA_029282475.1). Classification (NCBI taxonomy): domain Eukaryota; kingdom Metazoa; phylum Chordata; class Lepidosauria; order Squamata; family Agamidae; genus Phrynocephalus; species Phrynocephalus forsythii. Next base: position 123,459,968 of record JAPFRF010000008.1, on the reverse strand, counting down.
TGCCTGTCTCTCCTTCAGGTCAGGGTTTCTCTACTGTACAGAATCACCAGAAATATCTAAGAGGCGTCCGTGCTCCAAAATCGTTTGCTTCCCTTCTGAGTGTGGAAAGCTGTGCAATGGACATGTGAGTTGGAGACGGCAATGAATGACCTCTTATGCTAAATATTTGAATTGACACTTTCTGTTATGGTTGTGAAACACAAGGACCATGTGTCAGGACAACATAAGAACATAAGAAGAGCCATGCTGGATCAGGCCAAAGTCCCATCTAGTCCAGCTTCCTCTATCTCACAGTGGCCCCACCAGATGCCTCTGGGAGCGCATGAGACTAGATCTCTGTCTCTTCATACCACTCTCCTGTATCTTGTCCTTGAAGTACCCTGGTTTTAAGCCTGGGGATTACACATCTCCATCATGGTTTGTAACCTGTGATGGACTTCTCCTCCAGGAATCTGTCCAATCCCCTTTTGAATGCATCCAGGCTAGATGCCATCACCACCTCTTGTGTCAGGGAGTTCCACAGACTAACATTCCTCCAAAGGTGAGAATTAGTGTCCATCTTTTTCTGAAAGCATTCCCCCACCTTTTCTGTGGTGACTAATGTATGAACGCACATTTGCTTCACAAAAAGGATCCTCTGCTCACAGGTCTACATGGGGACCAGCACTGTCCAGCCCACTGGCTGCATGACATTCCCAGAGGTCTCTCTGTGGGTTCCAGGGTCCCCTTGGCCATTTGTATCCACTGCCTACCTGAACAAATATTGCCAAAACAGAATATAGTGCCATCACTTGATGGCAAACAACATGCAGACAGTATTAAGATGGAGTCAGGGGTCATGTGGCACATGGGCACCTTGTGGCTACTAGCATGAGAAAATGTAGTCAAGATGTACTGGAAGTCAAATTTGGATTGCTTGACTGGAGGTTGAAAGAGAAGGCCTCCTAAACAGTTTTTTTAAATGAAGCACTCTCTGTTCCATCAGTATGGCCAGCAAGATAAGCAAGGCTGAGGAATCACAATGCATGGATGAGACAAATGTGTAGGCCCTGGGGTTGTGAGACCCCGGAGAAATCTTTAAGGCCTGAGGACAAGTATCAGTTTCAACCATAAGAAACATTTAAATACATCAGGAGTAGGAAACCATCTAGGAAGTCCTTTTGGGGCGCTAGATTACAAGGAAATTAAAGGAGCACTCAAGAAGGCAATGAAGTCATAAAGAAGCTGATTAAGTACTTTCCCCTTTCTTCACGGTGTGAGACATGGCAGATACCCAAGCCTGAACTGTTATTTTCAAGAGGGGACAGCCAGGACCTGGGGCAAACAACAAGGGAAGTCAACCTTGTTGACTCGTTAAAAGCCACCAAATCCCTAGACCAGGGGTCCTCAAAGTTTTCAAACAGTGGGCCAGTCCACCATGCCCCAGACACCACTGGGGGCCGGACCACATTAAAAAAAAAAAAGCCAACATGGAAAAAGGGGGGGGAGTGGGGGACCTTGCCGTAGCCCTCCCACTTTGAATGCCCCACTAGTCAGCATGCTAGATCAGGGGGTAGGTGTGTGTGTGGGGGGCGCAGTTGGTCCCGGGGGCCGGATTCAGGACCTTGGGGGGGGGCGCATCCGGCCCCAGGGCCTTAAGTTGAGGACCCCTGCCCTAGACCCAAATGAGAGTTCTTAAGGAACTCATATGAGAAATAACTGTCTAGCAAAAATAAGTTGCATGTCCCTGATATCTGCCTCTGTCTCAAAGGACTGGAGAATAGCCAGCATAGTGACAACAATTAAGAAATGTTCCAGGGAATCTGGGAACATATAGACCAAAATGAAATTCTTGTGACATTAATCTTTACCATGTTTAGCAAAAGGCCATTCATTACCAATTTTGCAAACAGTGCAAGAAAAATAATCTACACTAAGACAAAATACAATGCTGCCTACTTCTCAACTATTTTGGAATTGCAAAAAACTGCCCATACATCAAATGCATTGGGAAACCTTATCATTAATAAAAAAAACTTTAAAAGTCATAAATAAAACACATCCTGGCAGCGACAACTACAGTAATAGTGCTACAGTAGCTCTCCCTTTGGGAGGCGTGTGATGTTTTGGGTGGGTTTGCTTGCTTTGTGTTTTGGGGGACACCGGAGAGTATTAGTCATACAAACTCCCACCTTCGTCACACTTCTCAAACCAAGTCCAGTTATCACTGATGTCACTGCTACAGATAGGTGATACACAGATGTATTGTATCCCACCATATCCACAGAAGGTACAGTACTTCAAAATCTAATGCTTGGAATAGCACGTTGCACTACTGAATCAGTGGGGAGTTGATAAGTCAACTCCTTCATAAGTCCCATTGGTTCAGTGGGGCCTACTGTAACTATAACTTACTGTGCTCATGTAAGACAAGAGTAGGTTTCAAGTTTCATGAAAGGAGATTTGAAATGAACATTAGGAAGAACGTCCTAACAATAAGAGCCATTTTACAGTGGAATCAAATGCCTTGGGCTCTCCTTCACTAGAGATTTTAAAGCACCGGTTGGGTGGCCACCTATCATGAATGCTTTAGCTGTGCGTTTCCTACACTGGGGGCCGGACTTAATGACTCTTGTGGTCCTTCCAAGCTCTGAGATTTTATGATTCGATGATTCTATGTGCAATGTGTACATGATTATCCCTCTTGCTATCTCTGGGCGTTTATACACGACCCCTAAACTCCGGGGCAAATGGCTCCCAGCTCCGGAGCTTAAAAATGTTTACCCACCAGCTCCGGAGTTAACAGGAAATTAAGTGCGACCACGCCCATTTTAGCGCGTCCCAGCGCACCTTTCAAGTACCTGCTCTTTGGAGGTGAAAACGATAGTGAGTGCGGGGCTCTCCTTGCTTCTGTTTGTTGTTTTTTTGGCTCCCGCCCCTTTAAGAGCTACTTTTACAGAGACAAGAGGCAGAACGGAGGTGAGCGGCATGCTTTTCTTTCTCTTTTTCTCCCTCCCCTCACGCAGCCAGCAGCCAGGAAGTGCGGAGGGGATGGGGACACAGGAAGAGCGACGAACCCCTAAGATCTCTGGTCCGAATTTAAGTGGCCAGCGGATCTTAGGGGTCGTGTAAAAAGGCCCTCTGTTTTATCAGGTCTGAATGATGCTCATTATGTACAAGCATTCTGCCTCCATCCTAACTTAGAGGCAGATCACACGGGCATGTAAGAACCTGCACACAATGTCTTCAAATGTTCCTACATTTGCATCTTCCCTTGCAGTCCTTTGGCTTCCCACACTGGCTTTCGCACCCTGAAGCCATTTTAAAAAAGGGTGTCATACTGGCATCACTTTGCTCTGCTGACAGATTTTTTAAAATAGACTTTCACAAGGCATTGCCATCAACTTGCTTACAAGCTGAAATTAAATTAGTCATGCTCTGTGGCTTCCTTCAATGAAAAACCAATTTGCTTTTCTTTTTAAAGTGATGATAGGTCAGAGGGAGGGAGGAAACACGAGCAATCTTACTTTGCTATTTTGGAAAGGAGCGACTTGAAACACCATATCCTGGTGGATATACTACTATGAAAAAGTTTTTCCTTTGTGTTGTGCCATCTTAGGTCAGAAACAGAGATTGGCATGAACTGGAAAACCAGTGGGTCCATCCTGAGCCTCCTGAAAAACAAACTGGCTTGCAGTTCCTTTTCCACGTTTGTGTTGGGGGACGGAGGGGAACCACCCCACATTTCCCATTGCCGTTAGCTCCTCCCCTAGTTCTGCTGCCACCCCTATTGCCAAAGGCAGTGGCTACCTCTCAGAAGGGAAGCCGGCCCACTGCCTCTGTACATCTACTTACACCTCAGTTGGGCAGTGGGTGCCCATCCAGAGCCACCAGGCCTAGTTAGCCCCTGGGAAGGTGGTGGTAGGACCAGGTAACGAGACAAGGGGGGAAGTAGGAAGGGGGTGGGTGGGCATCCATTTTTCCCAAGAGCAAAACAAAGCACTTGTGGGGTGGGTGGGGGGATGTTTGGTGTTTTCTTTTGCTTCAGCAAAACAGAATCCTCCAGCTGGGCTGCAAATGGAACCAAGAACCAGCTCTTTTGTAGGTTTTTCTGGTTCACGGTTCGGTTTGTGCCTGTCTCTAATCAGAAACCTAACAGCAGGTATAGTTTCTTTTAACTGGCAGTGTCATAGGTTGCTGAAAGCTTTTTTTTTCCCTAGCAGAGGAGCAGGATAAGAACAGTATTTTTTTTTAAATGTAAGAAATAAATTAGGCGTCAGAATTCTAATTACATTTTTGGTTCGCGTGTGTGAACTTCTCCCCATATTCCTTCTGGTACTTAAAAATTCCTCCTCGCCATCTCATTTGTGCACTGGCATCCTTCAGTTCCATCTGTGCAACTGAAGTTTTGGAAAGAATGGATGGTATTTCTGACAAAAGCTGCCTTCAAGGTCACGGATTCAAAGTCTCTATTGGGAAACTGATATTTCACTTCTCTGCCCACATAACTACAAAGTACACCCTACCAAATATTACCTACGCTTAACTAGATGAGGTAAGACATCTATAATTTTTGAATCAGTAAAGCACAGCACCAATGGGTTTACACACCCAGCAGAAATTCAGCCTCTTTGTGTTCCCGAAGAATGAACTGCCCACTGGTGCAATCTCCTCCGCTTCCTGGAGACAAATGTGTGGTGCAAGAGGAATTACCGTGAGAGCAGGACACCCAGTTTCTGCCTCTCTAGCCCTCTCTCAGGACAGCTCCTTTGGCTTCAAGGGAACAAGATGGCTTCCTGGCAGCCATGATAATGCACCCACTCAGCCAAGCAGATGGTGACAGCATGACATCCTCGGGACCACTCCTGCCCTGAATAGGCACCTGTCACAACAATTTTGCTGAATGGATTTGTTTATTCTTGAATGTTAAGTCAAGAAAGATTAGTGGGGAGGGTTGGATGCCCAGGTCTCCTCCTTAGGTATGATTGATGCTAGCCTGGAACATATTCTGGAGTGTAAACATATGTGGACTTTAGCCTTTCATCCAGGCTGTTCAGGCAAGTCTGTACTGAATAAAGGCCTGAGAAGCAGGAAGCCATTGCAGCTATGTCAAGAAGCTGGAATAAATGGTGTTTCATAGAAAACTTTACTTTACTTGCCCTAAATTAGTACTTTTTTACTCTTAATTGACCTTCTTCTTCTTCTTTTTGGCCCTTTCAAACTCATCCAAAATAAATCAAATTTTATCTGTTTTCCATCTGAAAGTTGAGTCATGGCAACTGAACATCTTTTCTTGAGAGACAGCAATGTTTCGCCACTCATCCAAGCAGCTCCGTCAGACTGACGAAACTGATTGAACGAGTAGCAAAACCTTTCTATCTCTCAAGAAAAGAAGACCTGTTGCCATGGCTCAACTTCCAGATAAACTCACCTGGATGACTGAGAATCTTCACAGACATCTGTTTTCCACATTCATCATTTCATTCAACAGGCACCTGTAGCTTATAGTCAATTTGGGGGCAACATGATCCTCTCACATGCTTTTAAGAAGAAGCCCCCTCTGCTGCTCAGGCCACAGGGTGCCACTGTCACCCTGGCAGAAAGATTCCCCCTTGAACAGGATACCTGTGTTGTTGAAACGAATCATGAAACAGGAATTTCAGCCACAAAATATCTGCAGTAGAGATGGGCACGACCAGAAAAAATTTTTTCGAGTTGTCGTTTTTCGGGACGGGTCCGTTTCGGGTCGTTTCCGTTTTTCATGAAATTTTTCAAAAATCTGTCATTTCGTCGTGTCGTTTGTCGTTACCGCCGCGATTTAGCGCGACTTGACTTCCCAGAGCATGGGGTTAGGGGGTAAGGGCTAGGCTTAGGGTAACGGTTAAGGTTAGGGTGGGTTAGTGGGCTGTACCTCTGGGTGCCTCTGGCCCACTAAGAACACAGTGTACTGGCGTATGGGTTCGGGTTAGGGTTAGGATTAGGATTAGGGTTGGTGGTCTTTTTATGCCCTCTCTGGCACATCCAGAAGTCTCAGCAAAACCTGGCCATGCGATTGGTGGAATGGCTCCAAAAATTTGCATGGTCCCATCCCATGGCCAGCCCATCATTGCGCGTGCGCAGGTGTAAAAAAATAAAAATAAAATAAAATAAAATAAAATCAATGGAGACGTTTTGTTGCAAGAAAAACCCACTGCTGCTACTGTAAAAATTCAAGCATTTAAAATAGCTAATTTTTACATGTTTCTGTGGTGCTTTGGTGGGTTTTTCGACCACGATTTCAAAAAAAAATATTGCGGTCGCCATTTTGGATCCCCCCGCACCACATGGCAAATGGAGATGCTGAGGATGCCCCCTCCCACCCCGGTACCAGCAGCCCAGGACAGGAGGGGGGGAGGCTGGAGTGGGGACCCCCCCCCAGAAACCACCCCTCTGGTAGGTGCCCTCAGGCAGGCATATTTTCGCCTGCTTTTTTGGCTGGGAATCGGGTTTTTTTTAAATTTCTAAAACTTTTTTTCTGTGCCACTTGGCATCACGCGATCGCTGCAATGCCAGGAACGACAACGACAAATCAGACCCAATTTTTCTTTTGTCGGTTTGAGTTCGAGTTCTGGGGGAGTAATTGTCGTTACCGTTTCCGTTGCGTAACAGAAATGAGTAACGGAAACGGAAACGAGAATTTCGCCAAGTCGTGCCCATGTCTAATCTGCAGTGATAAACCACTGGGACCAACTGCTGAATTTCCCGCCTCTTCCTTGCTTCTGAAGACCCATATTTCAGAGGCAAAAGTGGTCTGAAAAACAAGAGAACTAAACAAGCATTCAGTTTGTCTGAATTTTGTTGTATGTGTATACTGTGTATATATACACACAATGACAATAAATTATTGTTAAAAAATTACTAGGAATCTAACCACATTGTGTGTTTTCAGAGCCCTCCAAGCCACCAATTGCTAAATATTCACCGGTTTCATTTGAATTTAGAATGATCTGCTCCTCTTGAACTACCCAAAGGAATGGTAAATAATATTTGATACAATTTGTTCAGCATATTTTAAAACTGAAAAAAAAATATGCTGTTTGGTAATAGTGTCTGGAATCCAGTCTATTGCCTCTGTGCTCGTTCAGAAAAGTTGCACTAGAATGAATTAACAGACTTTTAACATGAATTCCACCTTTCTATATTTCCTGGAGGCATCCCAGCCCTTCCCATAGAACATAATGGGTCCATTACGATTGACCTTCCCCTGAAGAAGAGATTAGTCAATCTCTCAGCCTCTGCTTGTACAGCAAAGGCAGAACTTAGACAATACATGGCCCATGGAATGCACTGGTGCTGGCAGAACACGTAATTTACCTTGGGCAGAAGGAAAGGATTTGTAAAACCGCACCTTGTCCTGATGAAGAGCACTGGTTATGGATCAACAGAAAATACCCCCCACCTCCAAGGTTCACCTCTAAGATTCTCCCAAAGAAAATGACAGCAACCAAAACCCGTATTTTAACAGTTACACTCTTGAAGGAACAGGAACGCCATGTCCTCAAAGTGTTAGAAGGATCCAATTCAGTTTTCAGGATATAAATATCAGACCGCGAACAGAAGAAGGATAATAAGCACCACCGCCACCACTTGGGAACTTTCTAAAATGTGGGTAACTAGTCAAGGCATGTCTTCCATGGCATCCTGATAGGCTAATAAGAACAGACAACAGGGACTGAAGGGTGCTGGCATCAAACCCCTTGAGAAAGATAACCCGCAAAAATAAAGAGGTCCTTTAACTTTGTTTACTAATGGATGTTTACCGGAAGACTCAGCCCCCTACAGGGAATGCTCTTCAAGTATTATAAAAGCTACTTGTAGACCTCCTCCTGTAGGATGGGACAGTCAACAAAATGTTAGTGAGAGAAATCCCACCGGCCTCAACGCTGCTGCTCAAACGTCAGACAATCAGGCAGGACATTGCCACATGTATAATAGACTGTGGGCCATTGAGACGCCAGACCCCTGCAACAGGCAAGCCATGAATTCTTCTGAAAAGGGACACGGATCATGTTTGAAAGCTATGGATATCTGGGCCAAGAGGAAGCTATGGAACCAACTCTATTCTCCGCTAGAACATCCAGAGGGAACAGAGGGCGAAGAGGTCGGGCAGCCCAGGATGTGACAAGAATGCTAATTCCTACCACCTTTCTACACAGATGTTGTATTCTGAGGTACACAAGATGATTTGCCAAAAAGTCCAACATCTGAAGACCAGTGTGTTCTGACATCTAACTGAATACTCTCAGGGGAAGCTTCTGTCCCACATCCTGCGTCACCTCTTTGATCAAACTGCCTCCAAATGTGTTGTCTAGCCCAGTGGTGGCCAAACTTCAGCCCTCCAGATGTTTTGGACCACAACTCCCACAGTCCTTTCTCACTGGCAATACAGGCTTGGAATTCTGGGAATTGTGGTCCAAAACATCTGGAGGGTCGAAGTTTGGCCACCACTGGTCTAGCCCATCAGGTGGACCACTGAAATTGAAACCAGATCAAAAGAGAATCTGAGTGACCTAATCTTGTGTTGTTCAGTTTGTTTATGCAAGTTTTGGGAGGTGCACACAATATCCATTTAAGCACCTCCTTGACAAGGATATAAACAGTTCAAATGAAAACGTGATTGCTCTGAGCTCCACAAACTGATGTTGAGAAAGGCCCTGTCTTTCTTTTTCTCACCTGAAATAATCATTCTGGCTGGAACACAGACCCTGATCAGTCTTTGGTGGGGAGCTGTCTGCACCATGAAGTGTGGTGATATTTATTTTTCATCCTGAAATCCAGTCTCTTGCAAATGCCAATAGTACAAACAAATTTAAAACTCCTGTGCTATGAAGATAAGTCCATGTAATTGAGTTCCGGGATGACACTTAGAGCTCCATGAAAAAAGTTGTTGTTGTTGTTGTTGTTGTTAACAGACGTTAAGCACTGAAAACTATGGGAATGCTCTGTGCTACCTGTTCAAAAACAGAAGCACTTTGAATTGCTGGGTGTCTAGAGGAACTCCTAGATGTTTGAAGGATTTGGGAGATGTCAGAGAATTTTGCGCTTAACTTGAAGAAAGGAGGCATATTTCCTTTTGTCTGTATATCTTGCAGGCCATGAAATGGGAATATGAATAGATGGATTGCCTGCCCTCTTCCACACAAGGAATACAAAGTCTCTATATTCTTGAGAAAAACTTCATCCTGCCTTTTAAAAAATATACCAGTCTAAGGTGTGTGTTATCCCCAGTGAGATGGAAGACCAGGAGAAAACAGAGCGCTTCCAGTACATCTTGCTGGCTGAGTTCTCTAAAGCCTGCTGGAAGGTTCACTCAGAGACACAAGATGTCTGATTCCATGCCCTATGTTATGCTGCCATATCACAACCTGACTGAAACTCAATGTGAGTGAAAACTCAAGTTATAGATGTGGTACAATGGCAAAAAAACACACACACACACACACAAAGCCCCTTGATAGTGCCAAGATCACTAACAGATTGTGGAAATTTGTATTTTTACCAAGGCCCTGTTGTGAAGAGAGCTGGACTACAACAACTCAGTAGCCTCTTACAATTGTGTTGACCCCATCATTTGGGAAGCCCTCAAAAACCTAAAATAGTTGGTGACATCTCAGTGAGTTCTGTCAGAAGCCACATATCTTGGTTAGGGCAATGTGATGGCTCTAAGAGCTCCCCCTGCCCCCCCCCGAACTGCTAAAACAAGCTCCCAAATAACTCATGAAGCAAAGTAGTGGTGAGGAAGGCAGCTGCCCTTCTTCATAAGCAGGCCGATCTAAAAGGGGAAAGCTTCACAAAGCAGCACCAAAGCTACGCTTTAACACCAAGATCTCCATCATGCTATCTCTATGAAAGGCGAGTCTGGGAAAACTGAGTAGCTGCCTCCAACCACCAACACCACCCCCGTTTAGAAAAAGGTCGATCTGACTAGAACGTGTCCTTCATCTTGAAGAGACGGGCAACGTGGAGGTCCAGGATGTCCTCCACAACAAAGAAAATTATCAGTGTAAATGATGCAAAGAATCCATGCCAGTAGAATTCTTTCATCTGTATCCTGGTTAAATTTTTTGTTGTTGGAAATATTAGAGAGTGTGAAACTGTTACCGTATTTTAACATTAGCAAAGTATTTACCCTATTCTATGCATTGTGTTTTAATAAAGCATAATACTGTAGTGAAATCAGCCTTTCAATTCAATTGTTTGTGAAGGGTTTGTCTTATTTTCATGGGTGAGGTCACTTCTCCTAGGTACACCAGACACTCCTGAGCTTCAGACACAATGACGATGGAGTGTCTGTCATGAAGCATCATTTTGGAACCTTGCCGTGATGGCATCATCCCCAGATAACTGAATCTGGAGGAAGAACAGCAGCATGGAGAGAACAAGGATAGGAAGGCAGAGCAAGTTATAAGTACGGCACAGGATTCCTCGATAAACAACTGGGAGTAGTTCAAAGATTTAAGACAAGAACGGGCAAGGACTGGCAAGACTCTCCTGATGTGAAGTTACTTAAGACAGAAAGGAAATGTTGCTTAATGCAGAGAAACCACTGGAAAAGTGTGGAATTTAATGGAAAAATATTTCCTTTCAATTACAAGTTGAATTCTCACGTGTGACATTATCGCGCTCACAATGTGTTCTGCACCACCACCACCCCACCACCATCGCCCAGAATATCAGCATGGCTTCAACGGCCAGTGCAACAACTATATCTCCACTGACAGGGTTTGCCTTTTCTTGTCTTACAATTGTAACGCTATAATGAGAATGGACCAGGCAGTGGTGGGCCTGTTGTGACACGGAAGGAAAATGTACTGGTTATGGCTCTCAAACTTACCGGTTTCCCAAACTCCAATTCCGAAAAGAATTTATACCAAGGCTCATTCTTTAAATCTATCTCTTCTGGGCTTATATCCCGAGTCTAAAGGAGTTGGTGATACAGGAATGGAAGAAAGAAGGACAACATTATGCAAAGAATACACAGGAAAGGACTATTAAAGATGCCACATTCTGCATTTTTTCATTAGTTTTGCACACAGCCAATTGGTTCTCTAAAACTGCTCTTTGGTCACAGTAGCTGCAATTCTATATATGCTTCTCTGGGAGTATATATTCTGTTGAATTACATATGCATGTAAAAGAGAGAAGAAGAAAGCATTTTTTTCCTTGACTTTGGTTACTCTTCAGTAATCTAACCCACTGCATGGGAAGTTTCACTCCAATGCACTTCCCATACATAAATGCCTAACCATGGCTTTCTTATGCAGAATTCAGTATGCAAACTGTAACACACATATTTTGGAATTCAGTACTTTACTGACAATTCCATGTGTACTGCATCTAAGATGTACAGAGCACTAGAGCTGAATGAATTTAGGAGCTGGGTAACCAAGCTACCATCACTCTGTAACTTCCAAGAGCTCCCCTTCAAAAGCAATAATAGCTGTATTGATATTATAAGAAATAGAAGCACTTTGCATACTTATTCTAACTCCTTTGCACTGTGAGAAAAAAAATGGGTGTGTGTCTGCCTTCCCTGTCTGTGCTGATTCTAAGGACATTAGACTCTGAGATATCGAGAAAATATTTGAATAAGGCACGTGAATACAAAATTATCTGCTGGACAGAAAATTCCAGTTTCTAATTTTTGGGGAGGCTGGCGTGGCATGAAAGTCTTGGGGGATCCTTAAGATGAAAACCACCATTCCTAGCGGCCTCTAGGAGCAGAAACCAGTCTCTTTGGGGCCAAAGGGCAGTCACTATAGTAGTACTGTAGGGGAGTCTGGCCCTTAGGAACCACAAATAAGTCTGACAGCCACACGTAGCTTAGCCCTGCTTTTACCCATTTGTCAGCTGGAAAAGAGAAGATATTCTCCACGCTGGTGAACAGCTTCAGAATGGGTGGTGTGGATGGCAAAAGTGCTGCCTGATTTGTGTGTGTGTGTGTGTGTGTGTGTGTGTGTGTGTGTGTGTGTGTGTTTTAAATTATATTATTGATCTGAATTTCTAATATTAATGTACACCACTCCTAAATCCTCTGAAATGTTTCAATAAATAATGCTTATTTCTTCATTTTCAGTCCAGTGCTAGTCATTCTCATAAAAACTATCAGAACCTGGATTTACCAAGCAATGTAAGCACAACATAAAATAACACTGGAAGTACTGTACCATAAATTATTTTGAAAGGAAGACTAAATTGACTGAGAAGGCACTGAATATGCTCTTAACCAGGGGTAATTTTTTTCAGGCCTCACCCTGTTTAAACATGTACTCTGCATTTTGGCGTTTATACACGACCCCTAAGCTGTGCTGCAAATGGCTCCCAGCTCCGGAGCTTAGAAATGTTTACCCACCAGCTCCGGAGTTTGCAGACAATTAAGTGCGACCCCGCCCACTTTAGCGCGACCCAGCGCACTTTTCTTGTACCTTCTCTTTGGAGGTGAAAAAAATTTGATGCGGATAAGAGTGCCGGGCTCTCCTGGCTTGTCTGTTGTTTTTTTGCCTCCCGCCCCTTTAAGAGCCCCTTGAGAAGGAACCAGGAAGTGGCAAGTTCAACCGGCACCAGCAGGTTAGTAAAGGCTTCTTTTGTCCTTTTTCCCCCTCCCCCTCACGCCGACAGGAGCAGGAAGTGCTGAGGGGTGGGGACGCAGGAACAGAAACGAACCCCCAAGATCTCTGGTCTGAATTTAAGGGACCAGCGGATCTTAGGGGTCGTGTGAAAAGGCCCATTGAACTGGGATGATTGCAACTCAGGTAGATGGACAGGCAGATGAGGATAAAATGTGATCTTGCTCTCCACCATGCCTGTGGGAGTCTCTTTTCCCAACAGTCCTATCTGAATAGCAGAAAACATTTGCGGGAAGGCTTTGTTGAAATAACATTTCCTCTGGACTGCTGAGAGAAATGGGGTTGGGGAGTCCATAATACTAGGGTAGGTGACACAGAGAGATGTATGATGTTCTTCCCTGGATGAAACATATTAAGTCTTCTCAGGCTTCCCCTAAAAAAATCTCACAGATCAGCTGAAACTTTCAAGGCTCTTCCTTGTGCAGCTGCCAAATACCGTTTGTCAAATACAAGCCAGCTCCACATATAGAGCTGCCGTTTTTAATTATGCCTCTTCCTGCTCCCTCCCCACCTTGACGCAGAATGTGGCATCTTTAACAGCACATGGATATATGAGGAAAGCCTTTGTCCTAATCGGAAAAACAGAGTGGAGGGTGGAATTCTCAAGTCAAGAGGACATGGTTAGAGGGAGAATAGGTTAGAGAGTGAGAAGTCCCTAAGGGGAATGGATACAGAGGCTCTGTTCTGTTGGACCATCCAAAACAACAAAACAATAACACAGAGATAAATGTTAAGAATTCAGACAGAACTAACACAGAGGGAAAACTTGAGAGGACAGGAGCAGACTGAGCAAGAAAGGCGCCCCATTTCCTGCCTCTTTTCTATCTGAAGGCAAAAAACAAACAAACCCCTCTCTAATAATGCAGTTGACATGCTGAATAAACTGATATGAGTTTGTTTCAGTGTTTAATCTCAGGAGGCGTGTGTTTGAAAGCTGCGGAAAGGACGGAAGGCCTCTTCCTCTTCCTGCCTCACTCAGAGATTAACCCCATAAGGATAAAGTAAGCACCCAGACGGTCACCTCTGGCCAAAACCAAACACCGTTCATTCATTCATTTGTTCGTTTGTTTGTCCATCCGTCCATTCTGTTTCTCCACCAACCCACTACTAAAATCCACTGTGCAAATTATTTCAAAATAAATAAATAAAACTAAAATGCAGTATAAAACTTAACATAAAGAACGCAATACAAATGCAGTACAAAACACAGATATTTTTTTAAAACAGGAAAGCACATTTCTGTGGATGTCTTTACAAATTTTCTTGACGTTTTTAAAAAAATTGTGTCTCATGCCAAACCTTCCATGACTCTTTGATTAGGATATGGCTTTCAACAAGTTCTCCAACTAGCAGGCAGGAGCAAACATCAGTCTAATTTGTATATGCATTTCAGAATGTCAAAAGAGACATAACAAGTGACTTAAAACATGCCTGGCTGCTGTGTTTTCATTGTGTGTTTTAAATCCAGCAATGGCTCTCCCCTAGATGGGAATGGGAACTGCAGCATGGAAAGAAGAAAATGTTTTTCCTTAGCCTCCTTTCCCATACCATTTTCTTGCTTTAAAAAAAAAAAAAAACCTCCCTAAAACCCTCCCAGAGTTGCCTTTTGCACCGTGATGTGGCTACATCAGCTGATGGGGAAGCAGTCATGTTCAGCTGGAAAAATGGTATGTAAACAATTAATCCCACTGCCTGGTTGGTGGCTGATGTCCCCTGAGGGTGGTGAGGGAGGGGTCATGAGAGGTCAAACCAAAAGTGTCAAGAGATAGAGCTAATTGTAAGAGACAATCTGACCACACAGAAGACACCTGCTCATGCTACAACATACCGGTGTGTGTGTGTGTGTGTGTGTGTGTGTGTGTGTGTGTGTGTGTGTGTGTGTGTGTGTGTGTGTGTGTGTGTGTGTGTGTGTGTGTGGTAGGTAGGTAGGTAGAGAGGTAGGGAGGTAGGTGGGTTGGGTGGGTAGGAATGAAGGTAGGTAGGTGGGTAGGTAGGTAGGTGGATAGGTGGGTGGGTAGGTAGGTAGGTAGGTAGGTGGGTGGTTAGATAAGTAGGTAGGTAGGTAGGTAGGTAGGTAGGTAGGTAGGTAGGTAGGAAGGAAGGTAGGTAGGTAGGTGGGAAGGAAGGAAGGAAGGAAGGTAGGTAGGTGGGTAGGTAGGTAGGTAGGTAGGTAGGTAGGTAGGTAGGTAGGTGGGTAGGTAGGTATGAACAGAAACAAATTGAAGGCTCATAGGGAAACAAAGGTAACTTGCAAAAAGGAAAGTCACTGGTTGAAAGAAGTGTTGTGTTGAACAGTTCTCAACCATTCACGAATTCACTGCTCCGCTTAGGCCTTTCTTCTTTCTGATGAAGCAGGCACACATCATGAATGAGACTTAAAGGCCAGCAAATTAACGCTTATGAATGAGGGGCACAAAGACCAAGGATTCATCTTCCTCCTACAGCTGGGACTGTTTTGGCAGGGGATGGGATGCCTATAAGAGGAAAGTGTGCTGCTACAGCTTCTCTCCCACCCCCACCCACCCCCAAAAAACACACTCAAGACAAAGAACATACAAGGAGAAAAAAAAAGACCCTTTTGACTAACTGAGAATGGATATCTACATGAAAGTACTAAGATGTTAAATAATAAATAATTTAGACAGAAATCTGAAAACAAGCCAGTGTTAAAAAAAATCCAAGCTGTATGAAATAATGCTACTGGTGAACATGATAGCACATGTGCGGGCATACACACACGCACACACACGCAGGATATTAATATTACCAAATTTTCATTGGTCAGAACTGAAGACCTCCCTGGCTGGTACTCATAAATGCTTTTCGGTTCAGCATGGTATTTTCTTGTATCCACTTTTTTGTCTGGAGGTTCCCAGTCATTCCTGTTGGAGGGAAATAGTTGTGGTCATAGTTGCAAATATTTTTGTTGCAGTGTTAATCTTAGTTTAATCAAGCAAAAAAGAGGGGGGGCATGATTTACATTGTAAACAAATTATATTGTTCTAAGAAAAGTGGAGTGCTTAACTGAATTCTATTTTACTGGTTGGCAAAATTCTATTCCATTTCCCAAAACTGCTTTAAATGTCTTCACCATACTGTAATACTGTTTTAGACTGGACACCAAATTCATTGCAAAGTATTCAAAGCTACTACCCCTTTCTGACCAGGTCCCATACCAAACTTTTCAAAAGATAAATGAAAAAACAAAACAAAACCAACAACGCTGGGAAATGGCACTTCTTAAATTTCGCCACATCTTCTATATTACAGGATTTGTGTTTTGGGTAGGTTTGACTAGGTTTGTGTGTGTAGTTGCCAGAGGTTGGAAGGAACATGTTAAAACAAAATTGCTACTTATTTTTGGCAAAGGCACGCTCTTCAGGGCAAGTGGCAGACTGACACACACAGAGAGACACAAACACACCCTTCCATTCTCATTTAATTTGAAACAAGCTCACTCTCCAGCTTATTGCATTGTTTTTTTTTTCATTGATAACACTTGTGTCAAGGATTATAAGAATTAACTTTGTCCAGGCTTATCCTTTGAAGCAGGTGTCACTGCTGTCCCTGGTTAGGGCAAGAACGATCACTGAGGTCACAGGACTGCTTTTCTCCACCTAAATGTAGGACTGTTGCAACTCATTTTGCCTATTATCATTCAGTGTTCCTGAAAATTCTAGGGCACCTGATGCATTGGATACATGGTTTTTCTTTCTTCACCAATGGAATTTTTACTTAAAATGATTTACTCACCATTTGAAAGTGTTACCAATAGTTATTAAATGGGGATTTAAAATGAAAATGCCTCAGATCAGTAGAATAAGACGGCAACTGCATTTTAATTTGATTTTTTTTTTTTTTTTGGCTGGACTCATGAGCAGCAGAGTTTTATCATTTGTATTGCATGTTGTTTTAAACTGTACTGTATTTTATAGTTTTAATAATGTTATTGTTTTATAGTTTTTAATACATTGCTGTAGGCCACCCAGAGACCTCTTAGTAGTGGGGTGGCTATTTTTGTAAACAAACAAATAAACAAATAAACACTTACCTAGAAGCAACAGATAAATTTTGACCAGATATGTATGGGACCACACTTCTAAAGTGGCAAAAACTGAATATCCTGCATTGGGTACAACCTACTTCTTAGAATATTATGGCATAAATTTACTTGTTTAACATGAAAAAAATGGGAAAACATGGGGGTGGGTGCAGAATCCTTAACAACATATGGGGGGAGGAGGAAATGACAGAGTTCTTCAAGATAGTTTGCCAATGGCTTCCTTCTTGATAACAGGAAACATATTTGTCATCCTTTGTGTTTTTATAATGTCAATACTTGAAATAAAAATGTTGTAGTAAATAAATGTTTTTAAATTCAGTTTCTGAAAGGTGAAAAAAAAATCCCCGAGAGGTTAAGAGCTACCACTGTGATTGTTGTTAAACATGGAGTCACACTTAGTTACAAATCCACTGTCCAAGATTGACCAAAACATTTTCGGGCATGGGTTACCTTTCAGAGCTTATTTTAAGAGATGATGACCGATTTGGCAGTGGCAAAGTGGCAGATCTCTTCACCACCTTCTCTGGGCTGATGGTATCATTCTCGCTCTTAGAACGGGGCACTGAAGTTGCTGCAATGGGAGAATTTTTTAAAAAAACATGTTAAGTTTAGCAAGAGAGCAATCAGTTTAACAGTCTGAAAAAACGCTAAGAGCTTTTGCAGTTGAGATGTGCAATGGTTTTCTGGATGTAACTGGAGATTTATCCACACTTCCACTTCCATGATTCAAAATCTGCAATATTTATCTTGTATAAGTGCATTTCCAGTTTTCAGACATTAGCTACTTACTGTCTTTGGAACAGGAGAACTGGGGGAAATAGGAATCAGAGTCTTCATCTGAAACAGAATCATAAATGCAGTCACTTCAGATGTTCTATTTATGCATGCATAACTGAAGATTTTCCTTCTGTTCTTGCATGATTCGTAGCCTCAATTCTGATACCACTTGCACTGATTTCATCCAGACAAATGTGATAGCACCAAGGAGGGAGGGTCGGAGGGAAATGCTACAGAATCCAATTCTAACCCTGGAAAAGGCAGGCTCTCAATGTGCTCGAAAAACCACATGCCAGGGCTCCATTCAGAACACCAAGTCTCAGATACGTTCAGTACCTATGGATATATGAGTGCCTGAAATAGGACTTATCTCTCCATCTGTTATCAGTTAAAAGTTTCCATGGTTTGCTATAACCAGCACTTCCAGTTGCAGGATCAAGCCACATTGGAGCGACGGCGCAGCATTGCACCATCATGACAGCCTGCAGAGTTCTCACAACAACTCTCGCGATATGCACTTGGCCCTCCCTCGGCCCTTTCAAATGAATTTGCCCAGTGGCCCACAACCTTGCACGGCAGCAAAAACGGATCCCTCTTCGTTTCCCCTTCTGCCAGAACAGAAGACCATCCCTTTCAACTCGGCTCTGCTTAGGAGGATAGATTACCGTTAACTGACTTTCAATTTTATTGACTAGCTTTCACCACCGTTCTTTGAAGCAACGGAGGATAATTCAAGTAAGGGCAGTACTCCATGACCTGGGAAGGAGGCTCTCCGGGATCTCTCGATGGTGGGACTCACATGGGACAGGGTGGGCCTTAAAGGGCAGGCCCAGAGCTGGCAAAAGGTGACTGATTCCCATGTGCAAGCTCAAGGCTTGCAGATCATGGCTCACAGCCAACTTCCAGAGATCCAAGGGCCATATGTGCCTATCCCTACACCTTAGAAGATACCAGTTATCCTGCCTATTCCCTCATCCCCCATATTTTCCCTTTAAATACGGCTTTACTGGGAAGGCCCACTTGCCCTCTTATTTTAATGTAGGATGTGTAGGTAGTTGGGGGCGCAATGGAGCTCAAATCATGGCTGAACCCTCTCAAGAGCAAAAAATGATTTTCTAATTAAGGAGGGGAGACAGCCCATTTGGAGCTCTGGGAGCCACTCTGTCACTCTTGGCCTAGAAGGAGATAGGCTATTCTATGGGGACACAGCGCTCAAGAAAATAAATTGTGTGTGTGTGTGTGTGTGTGTGTGTGTGTGGTTACAATCATGACGGACTCTTCGTGACTTCATGTCCATGGAGTTTTCTTGGCAGGAATACTGGGGTGGCTTGCCATTTCCTATTTCAGGCACCTATAGCACCTGGTATTCCCTGGTGGTCTCCCATCCTATATATAGTATTTGTAGCACTTGCAAATTTTACTTTTGCTTTGAGCTTGTCTGTGACATCAAAAGGGTCCTGAAGCGAGCAATAGGAAAACCACAAGTTTTCTGAACTTTAAAATAATAGAAAGTTACAGAGAAGGGCTCAAAGCTTTTTTAAAAAAAGCTTGGAAGAATTTGAAATAAGAGATATTGAGTCGTGGGGGCGCATGGGTGACAATTATGCTTTTGCATAGGGACCATATGCCTTGTAACAAAATGCCATGCTTGGGGGGATGGGGTGGCTCTCAACACATCTATCTGAAGTGCAGTTGTCATCTTGTTTAATTTCCATGACAGCAAGTAGGTTGTTCACTGAGAAATCAAGCAGAGATGACTCAAACAGGGAATGTGATGATGAGCACTTCCCCCATCTCAACATTACATGATTCAACCTAAGGAACCAAGCCTTCCCCAAGTCGGGGGGGGGGGGACATTTTTAAAGACATGAGTCTTCATGGTATTCCATGGCACTTGATATGCACTGGGCTGAAATCTATAGCTCACTCTCCAGTCATCTGCATTGTTCCTTGCTGTGTCAGGACGCATTTTTTCAAGCGACAGTATCCTCAGCTTGCAAGCAACCTCTGCGGTGACATGACTTGGCACTTGACTACATTTATCTGATACTCCGAGTGCTTTATAAACTCTCTGTCCGTGAACCTTCAAACATGTGCATTTGGCAGAAAACTCACGGGGGAAATGGCAGCATCATGCCAAATAAAGCCATAGACGCCAGGACCCAGAGTCTCACCAGCTAACAATAACTAACATTACGGTCAAACCTGCACAGTCCCAAACAGTCCTCTGATATCTGCCATGCTGGCTGAGTAGACCTCACGGCATTGCTGCCTGGCAGCACTCACCTCACGACACTACTCAATGTTGTGTCATGGCTGCGGCAAGTCAGGGTGTTTATACACGACCCCTAAACTCTGGGGCAAATGGCTCCCAGGACCGGAGCTTAAAAATGTTTACCCACCAGCTCCGGAGTTAACAGGAAATTAAGTGCGACCCCGCCCACTTTAGCGCGTCCCAGCGCACCTTTCAAGTACCTGCTCTTTGGAGGTGAAAATTATTTGATCCGGTGTAATGATAGTGAGTGCGGGGCTCTCCTTGCTTCTGTTTGTTGTTTTTCGGCTCCCGTCCCTTTAAGAGCTACTTTTACAGAGACGAGAGGCGAGGCAGAACGAGGTGAGCGGCATGCTTTTCTTTCTCTTTTTCTCCCTCCCCTCACGCAGCTAGCAGCCAGGAAGTGCGGAGGGGTGGGGACACAGGAAGAGCGACGAACCCCTAAGATCTCTGGTCCGAATTTAAGTGGCCAGCAGATCTTAGGGGTCGTGTGAAAAGGCCCTCACTCTTCACTCAGCAATGCTAAGGGTAACAGAGGGCCATGCAGCAATTATGACCCACAGACAGAGCTGAATGAGCTCACTGCTCTAGTGAGTTTTTAGACTGGCTCTCAGGTGCAGCAACTGCTGTGAAATATCCTAAAGCATTCCTTTGTCATCCCAACCACCTCAGCCTATGCTGTAAATCACCACTGTAAGTCTGTAATTCCTTGTCATACATATTTTATCTGAAAGCCTCAATCCTCACACAAGGTTTTTCAAACTTGCGTCAGAATCTATTCTGTACTTTCAACCACGATTGGAAGCTTCTCTTTCTTTGGAAGATGTTCCGATCAGCCTTGCTTGTACCATTCCTCACATCTGCAAAACATATTCATTTTAAAATCACCTCTTCATTTTAATCCATATTGTGCCCCCTCTCTTACAACCCTTCTCCCCAACAGGATGGATTAGCACACCTTTAAAAGTTTGGGGTTGGTTAGAACCTGGAGTTTCTACTGGAAGCAAGGGAAACCTATGCATCTTTGTTTCTAAGCCTGTTAGTGCATCTCAGGGTCTTTCTAGAAAGTCGTTAGCCTAGCAAAGAAGATACATACTGTACATTCTTTGCTGCTTGCATTTTAGCTATAAAGGCGGGGGGGGGGGGCAAGCAAGCACGTTTTCTGCATCAGAAGCAACAATTTGGCCCCTAAACTGAAGAAGCTGTCAAACTCTTCCAGCCTTTTTCCCCCAAAAGAAAGTTAAAAATAGGAGGAAAATTGCAAACAAACAAACAAAAACAAAAAAAACCCCTTCCGTTCTATCCTTTGAGTCATAACACTCAAGCATTACTCACTATGCCAAGAATGAAATGGACTGTCATCAATGTAGAAATGTGGGGGGAAATAATGATATTAGCACTTATTACCGAAAAAAGCAAACATGCTATGAGCAACGTTGTCATATTTTAAAACATTACTTCCAAACTCTGCAGGCTTTGTTTGGGCACAAGCCAACTGTCAAGCACGATTCCATCTGACAATGGTAGCGAATTATGTCTAAATGAATAATTCGTGTGTGCACCCCACAGCCACCCAACCAAAACTTTTCAGTCAGAGTTCTAACGAAATGGCTTTTGTAAGATCATCATCGTTGGTCCAGCAGCTTGCTTGGTAGTAAGATAATATCAAAGATCCTGCAGCAAAAATAATACATCACCCAGTTGTATATAGAGCTGAATAAGCAATTGGAGATGCACAGTCCACAGTCATGTTAGGGCATGTGGAATGACACCTCCAAGTTTTACCAATATGTCTTCCATGAGGAATCATATTGTTATATGTCATCAAGTCACTTCCAGTTTAATGTATGTGAGATATTCAGGGAGAGATTTAGCACAGACTCCAAATCTGGTTTCTCTTAATCTAGCCATTATACCACACTTGATCTTACATGTGGTAAATGTGAGTGTCTACAGAAGGCATTCTGCAGCTTGCAATGCCACCATCTTGGTGTATGGCAGGAGATGTCAAGGTAAGAGATTTAAATTGTGGTTCAAATGTTTTACTTATTATTTTCTTTCTTTCTTTCTTTCTTTCTTTCTTTCCTTCCTTCCTTCCTTCCTTCCTTCCTTCCTTCCTTCCTTCCTTCCTTCCTTCCATACGGCTGTAATTTGATTGTTCTTTGCGCACAATAAAGTTTACTAAAATATTTTTTAAGAATAAATCATGATTGCACAAAACTGTACGATGGGTGCAGGACTACCATCGATTTCCATCTCTTGGGCTAGAGTCATTATCATCATCATCAAGGTGTATTTGATTTAAATCAAATCAGATTTCAAAAAAAAAACCCACCCTGATTCGTTGATTATTTACATTTTAAAATATATTTTTATTTAAATAATGATTTAAATCAATTTTTAAAAAAAAATCATTGATTTTTTTAAATGTACCCTGATAATAATAATAATTTGTCAAGTCAATTCCAACTTACAGTGAACCTTTCCCAGGTTTCCAATCTCCTGGGAGGAAAACTTGCTCAAGGCTTCAGGGGCTGACTGTTCTCCAAGGAGGCACAGTGAAGAATCAAGCTATCTAACATACTGAGCTCAGTAAGCTAGCTCTGAGCTGTAGGCATTCCATATAGCTCGTGCTATTTGGCAAGAAGCCAGTCCTTGTTTGTGGACTAAAAACAATTCCGTTCCATTCAATGACCATCATGCCTTTGGAATGGGCTCCATGTGCTACGTAACCAACGGCATACATATTTATATCCAGTACAACACTTGGGCCGAGCACACGAAAACAAACAGGTCAAAGTTCCACACCAGCATTATTAGTCAGGTGGCGATTAGACAGCTGAAAGAGCGAGGCAAAGCCAAGAACGGCATCCAAGAACCAAGACAATAACTGGCAGCAGGTCATTAGGAAGAAGCAAAGGGCAATTGGCAACTAGGAAAACTCTGGCTGGAAAATTAAGGAGAAAGCAGAAGCTTTTGTGCAAAAGGCAATGTTAACCAACCACGACTATTTACCTTCAGATTTAGGGCTAGGAGTAGACACAGGAAACTGGTATGTAGGAGAATAAGGATTTTCTTCTGCAGCAGAGACAGAACAGTGGGGTTGGACAAGATCCACACTGAAGTGGAGGAAACACATCCCTTTCCCTACCACCAAGAGATGGTTGCAGACTGCTTTCATTATAGGATTACATCATCCTCTCAAGACACGAGTAATAGGTTAGGAAGTAGTCTGCCTTCATACACATCACACAAAGAGGCACACTGAGTTCCGCGCGATAGGCAACCACGATAAAACCAACGACAGGCATTCTAGTAGTAGAATACTAGTGTGGTAGAGAAAAGGACGGTCAAAAGAAACACGGAAAAACAGACACTCCAACCAAGTTTATGGTACCTTTAATTTGGGGCTGGATATCAGGAAATTCGGGGAATTTGTAGGTAGGGCAATAAGGGTTTTCTTCAGGAGGGTCTGTGCAGAAAAAGCACATTTCGGGGAAAGAACAGAGAGCAGAGATATAAAGGGACAGATGGACATATTAGCAAGCACCTTCTCCCGCACACAGATGCTGAGAACAACACTTAAGCCGATGCCCCACAAAAGGGCAGGTGACATATATTTACCATTATGCGGCACACCCTGCCTAGGCCAATGATACACAGAGCACCAACTCTTTCCTTTTTCTTCTAACCGCAATGCTCAGGCAGCAACTCATAGCTTTCCTTCCTTCATCATGTCCCAGCAAATGTGCTGCAACAGCATGGTGGCTAAAATAGAAGGCAGGCAGACAAGTACAGTGGGGATGGTGGAGGTGGTGAGATTTACTAAAAGGAAAACGGGCCGGTGAAGCTGAAACCAGTTCTCTGAAGAGAGGAAGAGCACAGAGGTCCACCTCAGAAACAACCCTTCCCCCCTCAACCTTATGTAGCAAAAAATGAAATGTAATGCCCAGCAGCCTTTGGCTTCATACTCATGGAAAACGTTGCCCTTAGCCAATGATAAGAGGACTATGAGACAAGATGATCAGGGCTCTCCCTTAACTCACAAAGCTCACCAACGCCTGTTTGACAGGGTGGGACTTATATTAACTCCAGAAGGTTGAGAGAAATGCACTGGAGAGCAAACATCAGCCAAGGCCATTGTACGCATTCTCCTAAGCTGTTCAGTCATTAGATAAAGAGGTTGAAATCATCTTGCATACTTAATGCTAAGCATCAAGGGCGACATCGTCAGCTCTAGCTGTACCACAGCCATTCTTGGAAAACAAAAAGTTCCCAGACCCATCACCAGAGGTTTTTAGGTCTACCCTTCACACAGGGGCTGCCTTGGAGAGATGGGGCAGGTGTGGGGAACTTGGACAATGTTTGAAAACATTCACTGGGTTCATTATACCAAATGATTTCAGAAAATAAGAAGGATGCCTATTAAAAGTACCTTTTGTCAGTCTGTGGATCTGTTTGAACATTGTCTTATACCAGTCCTTCGATCGGTCTGTGTTCTAATCAAAGAAGAAACACAAAACAACCAGTTGCCTGAGTTTACAGGAGATTTAAAAAGTCTGCTTTAGTTTAAGAAGAATTATATATGCAGTTCTTATGAATTATAATGACAAGTTACTATGGTCCCAGTGCAAAACTGCTGAAGCTAAGCAGTTCTAGGTCTGGCCATTTCCTGGATGGGAAACCACCTAGCAACTTGCATGTGTGACTCCTTAAATTCCATAGTCACAAGATATAAATATCTTAAAGAAAAATACACATTGTATGGCTGTTGCTCTGATGTTGCACAGACATGTCAGAATAAGTTTAGGTTTTAAAAGCAGATTTGCTTTTCCACTGGAATCTCACTTAAAAAAAAAAGAGCTGTGTATTGCCATAAACCACTTTCTTACATCCAGTCACTATCTCTGTCAAACTACAATTTAATGTTCCAGATACTCAAATTCCTTAATAAAGCACTGCTACCTGAAAGTATCTACTATGATGATAGTTTGTTTATTGATCATACACCTTATCAATAAAAACTGAGTAGGTGAAAGTCAAAATGTTTATCAGGTATGTTGCCATTATTATCTCACACTCTCGGGGCCTGTTCAGATGGGTATTGAAATAACTTTTTGGATCGCTGCTGATACAGTTTGGTTGAACAAATAAAAATACTGTACATTCAAATTCATCCCAAACAAAACAATGAGGATATTTTCCCAATCTCTTCCCCTTCCGCTTGATGTCTTCCTTCTCTTCCCTTCTCTTCTTTCAGTCTAGGGTGGAGGCAGCTGGCAGCAAAAGTAATTGCCATATAAATGTAGAGAAAATCCCCCCCAAATCAAGGGAAAAGGACAAGGATCCAGAAGAACAGGCAGAAAGGCAGCTCAAGATGGCAGCAGCCAAGATGGAGCTGACACACCAAGAAGGAATTAGATGGAGTGAAATGAAGAAAGCCAGGAGTTCCAATCAAACTAGGCACATTACTTTATGTCAGGAGTCCTGTAATCTGTTGGGAGTCCTGTGATGGGGGTTTCTGCATGGCAGGGGTTGGACTAGATGGCCCTTGAGGCCTCTTCCAACTCTATGATTCTATGGTTTTATAGATTCAAAGTATCTCCTCTCTCCTGCCCCCCGGACATTCTGAGTGGCTGCTGGTGGTTCTCATAATGCTACTTCATGGAAAACCTTTCAGGTGATTTGACCAACACCAGGGCAAAGAAAGGTCATATGAAAGAGATGTACTCCTCTGTCATTGGAATGAGGCATTTGATTTTAATAGGCTGTTTTTCAGGGACAAAAAAAAAAGTCCAGAAATGAAAAGAACAGCCTCTTTTCTTTATTTTTCCCCTTTTATTTTCAAATCAAAGGCCAACTCCTAGGGGAGATATTTCTTGACAGCTATTGGGGCAATTACCAGAGACCACCTTGATTGCTGCCATTGGTCTTCAACATTCAGGCTGTCCTTTGCTATGTTAAGCTTGCCCCCTTTTTTCCTGATGGCCATGTGGGCACAATAGTGTACAGCAACAACAAGCCATTTCCTGACTTCTTGAATTGCAGGTACAGAACTACAATAAGTATCCCTGCATTCCCACATTCATAAACCATGTGCTTTGCTTGAAGGCTTGTTTCTCAGGTAAACTAATATTGCCGCACCGACTCTTCCAAATGCGGACTGGAGAGCTATGTTCCCATTTTTTCAATCCCTTTCTTTGAGTTATGGAAGCTGGGGAGCAAAAACACTGTATGCATGTTTTCCAAATGATGTCCTTTTGTCTTGGGAATTCATTTTGTTGTTGTTGTTGTTGTTGTTGTTGTTGTTGGTGGTGGTGGTGGTGGTGGTGGTGGTGGTAAGGAAGAGATTGGGAGTTAGCAAAGAATGTCACTGGAAACCAAAGTCCCATTCATCCATTTTGTTAATTTACTAAACTTATTGGAAAAGACAGTATTGCTGGGGGGAGGGTAAAAGCAAGAAGAGAGAATGGCCTAACATGAGATGTTGATTTGTCACTTCTGAGCACAGATGTCAATGACAGGACATATTAGAAGTCAGTAAATCATATACAGTAGGATTGTAGGGGAAGGGATTGTGCAGCATCTCAGAACGTTGTTATTGGCCATTTTTTTTACCTCATGAAATACATCTTGAGCATGACCTGTGTCAACAACCTGATTTTATGAACTATCGGAAAAATCTCGTTGACTGGCCCATTGTTTTCCTATACATTTTCTGGTAGCCCACTCAGAAATCCTTGGATTCTTTTCCTGGCTTCTTGGGGCTGAGAACATGCAGCAAGTCATAGAACAGTATTGGCGAACCTATGGCACGGGTGCCAAAGGTGGCACTCGGAGCCCTTTCTGTGGCCACCTGACATTGCCCCTTCACAGCCACCTGTATTCAGGTTAAATGGCTGTATGGGCACTTTGTGGAAAAATTAGTGGGCTTTGAATTGCAGTTTGGGCACTTGGTCTCTAAAAGGTTCGCCATCACTCTCATAGAACATGCTGCTACCGGTTCAAATGTTTTCTACAGTAAACAAATCATGGCCCTTAAGTCCATCATTTGCTTAGCTGTTCCTACTCTGAGGGATAATGGCTGGGTAGTGTTTACAGGCCCATACGTGGTGTGACATGATTCTCTGAGTTACTGTGATGTTTGAACAGTCAGTATTGCATACAGACTGTTTACTGTCATAAATGGAATGGCATCATAGCATTACATCATTCATATTTTGAAATTCAAGGAAATAAAATAATCACAACTGAATTCTTGCAACACAGGAATATATTGGATTTCCTTACCCTTAGTGGAATGCCTATGTCATCTGATAAGGAATCAGCCATGTGCTGTGAACTCTTAACAACTTTACTTTGTTCTTCTGTTGGTTGCTTTTCACTTTGGTTGATCTTTTCTTGCATAGATGTGTAATCTACTTTATCAACAGCTGGTGCATCTGGCACTGGCTCTGTAGATAAAAGAAGTAAGTTTGTCATTTGGACTTCTACCATTAAGGTAAAATACCCAGCACCCATCACTCCAAAACCTTGGTGAAACACAAATGAGGTGTCTAAGACTTTCAACAAAGCATAATTTACAATATGGATAAATAAATAAGGGATTTTAGAAATAATTCAGATATACTGTATATCTTTTGATCTTTCTTCATTGACCCACAGGCCAGCCTATGGATTGGCCCTCAAAAGTACCACATAAATCTAGCCAGGGATTCCTAGCTTTTTATGTTTTAGTACAAAACATACTGATGGTATTTTAATCTCCACCTCTGACAAATTCCCCTAAAAGATTTCAGGAGTGAAAAAGGGTGCAGGGTATTATAACTTGCCTCATCAAAGATTTGCCAAGTAGCAGCAATTCTGGTATCACAGCACAGCATGCACTGGAGAAAGGCAGAGGACCAGTTACTAAACCCATGCACACAAGTTGCAGTACCCAAAGCCCACCGGAGCCGAATGATTCTGAATGGAACAATTACAGTGCAGGACAAGGCTCATGCAGAAGGAGCCAGCATCAGTCAGAGAATACCCTGAGCAAATCCACTTTAGAGCCACTTCGTATTTTAATAATCATTTTTTCTTTCTGCATTGCCCTGGAAAAACAAGGGCATTCCATTCAACTCAGGCCACATATTGGCACCAACAGTGGGAAAATGCATGTTATCCTTGGACAACATTTTCTTGGGGGGCAGGGGATAATCCAAAATGTTTTTTTAACAATATAGAATTACCCTGTTCTTTGCTACCCTCTGGTGGCTGATAAGAGATACACTTTGGATTTCAACATGAAATCCAAAGTATCTCCCAGAGGTCAGCTGAGGCCAGACCCACTGGGATGTCGCAGGTGCGCTCACTGCGGGTGCCCACTCCTAGGGAGGCGCGGAGGTCGGCCACCCGCAACCGCGCCTTCTCTGTTGTGGGCCCCTCCCTTTGGAACCATCTTCCTAGTGAGCTGCGCCTTGCATTGTTCCTGCCCGCCTTCTGAAAGGCATTGAAAACCTTGCTATTCAGGGAGGCATATGGCGACCTACCCTAACCTTCTTTTTTTTTTTTTTTTTTGTCCTTTTGGTTGCTTGCTGGCTGCTGTTGTTATTCGCTAACCGCCCATTGTTCCATCCTGACCTATTGTTTTTATCTATTGTTTTTATCTGTTTTTATTATGTACACCACCCAGAGTTCCACATTGGAAATGGGGCGGCATAGAAATGAGACAAATAAATAAATAATAAATAATAAATAAGTAAAAGGAATGGATTGGAAGACATTTTGGCACCAAGTGCCCATGTGCGGGGATTGTCTTATGTTAAGAAAACTTGAAACTGCTCATCTGCATCAAAAGTAGAGGGAGCTTTCATATCCCTGGTGATGCTCCTATGTCGAGGCTTCTGTGAACGAACTCCCAAGCCATGGGTGGTGAAGGATCCCTGTGCAAGACTCATTTACAGGAGTTTCTTTGATTGATCGTGCTAATTGTTTGGGGGCTTGGTGGGTGGAAGTTTTTAAAAGTTTATTTCAAAGCCCCTGATCCATCTTGAAGACGCAATCTGCAGTTGCATCCCTGTTGTCATAAAGAACAAAGGCAAGGGACAAAAAGAGAAGGGAGAAAGATCAAAGGACTTAAAAGAAAGAGAAGCCCTTTAAAAAGAAGGAAGAAAAGGTGTATAAGGAAATCTCCTGAAGGAAAAGTCTAAAGAAACTCCAAAGGGAAGAAGGGAGGAGAGATGCAGGGGCATGTGGGTTTACCATTTTCAGGACAGAATAGTGTAACTGGAAAGCAAGGATGGACGATACTTCTCTTAAACCACTAAAACCAGAAACATAAGGTGATTCAGCTCTCTACAAGACTAGTACAGAGTCAAAAGCTAGTTATGTCTGACTTTTTAGTGGTCTAATATAAGGATCACCTGCCTTTGCCTTTGGAACTGTGTGCAAGCTTATACTGTAGAACAGTCAGAATTCTTAGTACAGTACAAAAATCTAAGTCCCTTGATTCCCTGCCTTCTTAGTAGAGTAGATCATCATAACCCATACAAAGAAACCGATTAATTTATTTATGGTGCTCACGTCCACAGGATATTGTGATGGCTGTTAACTTAGATGGTCTTGAAAGGGAATCAATACAGTGCATGAAAATATTGTTGTATTTTAATTCACAAACACCAGGTTGATATTTATTGGAATGTGCATAAAGCCACAGCAAAGGTAAAAGGTAAAGGTTCCCCCTTTACCTTTTACCTGCACATGTGTGCACATGCGTAGTAATCATGTCCAACTCTACAGGCAGCACTCATTTCCATTTCTAAGTCAAAGAACCAGTGTTGTGCAAGTCCATGGCCATGTGGCTGGCATGGCCGAACGCATTTCTGCACACAGAACACTGTTTACCTTCCTGATTTTTATGGCAGTATCTATTTAGCTACTTGCATTTGCATACTTTTGAACTGCTAGGTTGGAAGGAGCTGGGGTTAACAACGGGAGCTCACTCCGCTGCATGGCACCTGGGATTCGAACTGCCAAGCTGCCGACTTTGCAGCTGACAGTTTCAGTGCTCTAACCCACTGAGCCACCATGCCCCCTAAAGGCATAGTGCTTTGTTCCCATTGAAGAAGCCTTCCTAGGTGTTGGCTGAAGCCAATATCACATATGAGTTGCTGGGTTTAAATGTGTGTACAAATTAATAGTCAATAATTCAGAATTGATAAAGGTGGTACAGTATGTTGTTTGAGTATGTGGGTCCTCTTTTAGTGATAGGCTTTGAAGGATCCAATTCCCTAGAGGATAGGATGAAAATCCAAAACGACCTTGACAGATTAGAGTTCTGGGCCAAAGCCAACAGAATGGGTTTCAACAGAGAGAAATGAAAGAATTGCACAGATATAGGATGGGAGATACCTGGCTGGAAAATAGCACATGCGAAAGGAATCCGGGAGTCTGGGTGGACCACAAATTGAACATGAGTCAGCAGTGTGACACGGCGGCCAAGAAAGCCAATGCAATTATTGGCTGAATCAACAGAAGCATAGTGTCTAGATCAAGGGAAGTGATACTGCCACTCTATTCTGCTCTGGTCAGACCCCACCTGGAGTACTGTTTCCAGTTCTGTGCACCTCAGTTTAAAAAGGATGTTGACAACCTTGAGTGGGCACAGGGGAGGGAAACCAGGATGGTTGAAGGTCTGGAAGAAATGTCTTACGAGGAATGGCTTAGGGAACTGGGAATGTTTAGCCTTTCAAAAAGAAGGCTGAGAGGGGATATGATAGCCATGTTTAAATATTTGAAAGGGTGTCATATTGAATAGGGGACTGGTTTGTTTTCCATGGCTTCAGAGACGAGGACTCGGGACAATGCTTTCAAACTAAAATGAAAAGAGATTCCATTTGAACATTAGGAAGAACTTCATGATGGTTAGAGCTGTTCGGCAGTGGAATATGCTGCCACAAAGGATGGTGGAGTCTCCTTCTTTGGAGGTTTTTAAGCAGAGGCTGGATGGCCATCTGGCAGGAATACTGTGATGGGGGTTCCTGCATGGCAGGGAGTTGGACTAGATGGCCCCTGAAGTCTCTTCCAACTCTATAATTCTATGATTCTATATCTACTTCTGTTTTTCTGTTACTGTTCATTCTAGTCCACTTTTCTGTATCCAATACACCTATCGGAATTCCTTCTAGTTTTATGGGGGATAGTATAAACCCTTTTCATTGGCATTGACATTGAATATAATTTCTGTGGCCTTCCAGTTGCAGCTCTTCATTTGTGGATTCGCTCAAGATATTCAAGATATTCTACCATACGAAAAACCAGCGCCTTCCTAAAGTGGATGCAGCAGCAGGGACAACAGCGGGGAAAGAAGTGGCCTTGCTCTCGGCATCATACCTGCGAGGCTACTAAGCCTTTTTTGCTGTTCTGCGAGAGAGGAGAAAACAATAAACAAATGAGGCCCACCGCTCTTGCAGTAATTTGACAGGCACAAAGGAACACATGCTGAACGAACACAGTGTCAAGTGCTTAGGCAGCTCCTTATATACGATAAGCCTGAACCCATAATAATTCCACAAATGTTCAGCCAAGCACTTTTCAAGATAGCGGTGATGAACACAGATCTTAAATCATTAATGCAGTGAGTCAGTAACATGTATGGATCTTTGCGTTAGACAACCTCAAATGCATGCAAGAATTTCCCAGATAATACAATATACACTGTTCAGGAAATAGCAATATTGACAGCGGTGGTATTTCTTAGGAGTGGTATATTATAACCATTGACAATAGGCTATTTAGAGTGCTTCCCAGACACCATCTTGTAATCTGTTACAACATCTCTTGAAGTTAAATCAATGTCATTATCCCTATAATACATATGGCAGTATGCCTCTTCTAAAGTCATTTAGTGAGTTAATGAAGGAAATATAAGATTCAGATCAGAACACTGGGTATTCATTGTGAAGGTTTTGAGGCACCTCAAAGTGGTCTGTGTCCTTCCACCAAGCATTCACCATGTGAGCTGGATTCCAGGACTAGATATGAAATTCAGAACTGTAACCACAATATTAGCTTTGCTGCCCTGTTGGTTGAAGCTTGGGTCACATGAGCCTGACATACGTCTCTGCACAAACTAATCATAGGTGAGCAAAATCAGCCACTGAGGGCATTTGCATAACAAAAGTAGGTCCAATGGTTCGGCCACACATCATCAACAGAAGTAACTATGAACACAAATACTAGAGGCCTCCCCTCTTCATCTCCAGTTAAGGGCAAATCTAGATGGAAGCCCACTGATGTACTGAATGATACCCATGCCCTCCCATTTTTTCTGAGACCCCTCCAACATACACATCTCCTACCCAATTCCTAAACTTCCTGTCCCTGTCCAATACTAAGAACTTGGCATCCTAAAGAAAAATAAATTCCCTGAATCCTCTGTGTTTAGAAAGCATATACTTATAGTCACTGACAGCGTTAAATCTACCTAATGATTTTTAAAGACAAGTCAAATTGAAAAGAAATGGTAACAATCAAGAAGCAGAGGTGAGAAAATGAAACATATACCAAACATGTTCTTTCCTTCAAATTGTTTGTGACTTATGGGGACTCTATGAATTGGTGACCTCCAAAAGGCTATATCACCAACAGACCAATACTCCCTAGAAATTCAGTGTTCTACCTGCCTATTCTACAAGACCAATTAAATTAAATTAAATTAAATTAAATTAAATTAAAAATCAATGTGTGGCTGAGCTTAGCTATGCTACAATGGCTATCCTATCCAAAGCCTAGAAATTAGCAATTCTAGCTGTTCACTGAAATGGATGGAAAAATACATTATGCTTTGTACCCTCTGATGTACAAATGATACATCAGAGACAACACACCACAAAAGTCACTCATCTGAAGAGATTCCCCCCCCACACCCAAACAGGACTATAGAGTAAAGAAAGAATAAGAACACACCCTTCTCTGACCACATTCTGTCAAACCAAAGGAGCATCCAAATTATATCACACCTAATAGCCTTGATGTTCTCAATCTTAAGGTCTTGTAGATTCCCTTGACTTATTATGAGTCCTCCTAAGCAAATGGTGGAGAGAGAAAAAGAATAAAAGAAAAACAACCTACCCTATATCATTTGGGCACAGACCTCAAGATCCTTGGAATAATTATCTGTGCCAGTTCACAATCGAGACAATTTCCCTTGAAGACTGTAGACAAAAAAAAAAACCCCTTAAACCCTTCCCTGGTGATCTCTCCATATCAGGGTGTGGGACTGGGAGAAGAGATTTTACCCATTAAAGAAATAAGCCAAAATCACAACACCCAAAATGAAACCTGCTCTCCCTGTAGCCCAGCCCCTTCCTTCTCACATGACTAGCGCGATTAACCTGGAGTTGTTGTTCCATCCTGGAGTCCAGAACATCCCTCACTTTCTCTTACTAGCTCTTTGATGCCCTGAAGAAAGAGGACTGTCTGCCCATTCCACCAGTCTGACTCTGGCTGATACTTCACATCCCTCTCGCTGCAGTTCGCGGCCCCGCTGGAGACCGCTGGAGACTTGTCCTTGTGGGGTCAATAAACCTTCAAAGGAACGGAACCTCACATCCTTGTGGGGTCAATCCGAGTTCACCCCGACCACGCCCCCTGAACTGCGCTCCAAGCGGGGTGAGAAATTCCCATCCTGGAGCTCGGGAATCTTTTCAATCCACTTCTCGATCCGTATTGAAAACCAATTTCAACACGGAGGCAAGTTCACCTCGGCTCGAGGAAGGACGTGAAGTAACCACTTCTGATCATCATCTGAAAGGTACAGTGAGAAAAGGAGAGTTTCTCATTCTCTCAAGATGGCTGCTCTTGCCGAAAGAGACAACGCAGCACCTGGAGGACCACTGCTGCCGTGAGTCAAAGGAAGCACCGCCCTGGTCCACTCTTTGCTGCAGGGCTCGGCTACTCTGGAGAATGATGCTTTCCCCTCCCCTATTTGCCCCCCCCATCTTCATCGTGGTGATTACTCAGTTACATTTCCTGACTGGAGCAAAAATGTGAAGCTGGAAGAAGACATGTATCTGCAGGGTTTCCTCTCCTTACCTCTGTTGTGCTGCAAAAGGACAATGGTGGGATTGACGATAGTTGTGGAAGGGTAAGCAGAGGAAGGCTTGCTGGTCACGGTGAAGGAGCCATAGCAGCCAGCGCCACTGCTGGTTCTGGGGGCTTCGTGTAGCAGAGGGCAGGGGTCCTGAAACATATCATGTGCACATGCCGTCATTGCCTAAAGATGACAACGTCCCATCGGGCGACTTCTTTGCAATTGGAAATTAACAGGCCAGAGAAAAGTTTAGTATTGACGCACAAGCATAAGATGTTGCTCTGAGGCAGCAGGTTTCTCACTGCAATTAGCAATTCCTTTTTGCTCAAGATTACTTTGCTCAAGTCAGAAGTGGTGCCACGGAAGAAAGTTACAAAACACACATTTGACGGCAGGGCCAAAGTATTCCGAATATAAATACACATACACAGAGAGAGTAAGTACTATTTGGGTGGACACACACCTTTCTAAAAAGAGGTATTCCTTTCAAAGGAATATTCAAACATGCGAGACTCATGCATCTCTGAATGAAATCAGATTAGTTGCCAGTCACTGGAAGCACTGTCCCTTGCAAGCTGAGAGACTGCAACAGGATGTCAGTGAAATCAGAACTATGTGAAGAACATGTGAAGTGCAATAGAGAGGGGAAAGAAAGAGGAAGGTATTGAGAGTTTCCATACAAAACTGCTCTTTGTGTGTGTTTGTTGGGACACCCTGCTCAACTTCTATTTTAATAAGTGAAGATTTATTTTGGTTTGAAGGTTTATTTGAGTTGCTCCGTTCTCTTCTGCATTGACGTTCAAAGTATTCTGTAACAGCCAGCACGTCAGGGATCTGCAGAGTCAACTGCTGTTAAAACAAATGAGCCTCAGATGTTTTAGTACTTGTCCGAGCAAGAAAGACGTGCAGGGCTCTGTTAAATGATCCATTGATCTAAACTCCGGATTCAATCTGGATTCAGACCTGGGTTTGGCACCAAAGCAATTTTGCGTATCCGGAGGGATAAAAACACTAGAAAAGGCATTGGTGCATCACCCCTGGTACTGGTCTTGAATGTTTTGTGAACTTTTGACTTGATTGGCCATGGCATGGTTCTGGTTCGGGTGGCAAACAATGGAATAACATACTGGGGGGGGTTTCACTATCACTTAGCAGGCCACTTCCAGAAGGTGGTGCTGGGAGACTATTGCCACACACCATGGAATGTGCGCTGGGGGTTTCCAAAAGGGCCCAAACACATCCCTTGTGGTCTATATAAAACTAATTTGGCGAGAAGTGTCATCAGTATTCTGTAACATCCAGCTCTTCCTTGGAGTTAGATAAAGTGGTACGGAACAGGTGCTTGGGATCAGTTTGGACGAGGGCTTCTAAAATAAAAGCTCATACAGACAAGATGGCTAGTAAACAGTCTGAGGAGGTGCGGGTCAATGTCCTCTTGACAGGAATGCCAAACCTATCACTTATCTTGAAGAGCCCATTCTAGGAGAAAGGAACACCCAGAATGAACTGGAATCCATGCAGAAGTTTCTCTCCTGTCGCTTGAGATATATAGTGTCTCACATCTATTGGTCAATTAATCATTGTGAGGATGTTCTGTGTTACCATTTAAAATGTGCTTTTAAAAGTCACCATCAACAAGGTAATAATCACTGAATTACGCTGAATACTTCTAGGTAATACTTCTAGGTATTACTCTTAGCGTTGAGTGCCTTTAATAATCACAGGCTCTTGTGCTGCTTTGGATTCCACCCACCATGATTATTACATTGTGGAAGCAAGGCCATCTTTAAGGACTTTTGCTTTCTCTCTATTCAGTTGCTGTTGCTAACCTGTGCAGCATTTGGGATCAGGATGGCTCAAGGAACTCTAGCCTCCTACCTGTATCTGTCTCTAATTTACAAGCCTATTAGGGGCAAATATTCCAGATTCTATGCTGAGATCAGTTGGGAGGTTAGCAAGGGACTGAACGTTCAGAGAAGTGAGCACCTTATCTTTGGAATACCTTCCTCAAATTTGTACACTTGGGAGTCTACTCATTTTTACTGATGAGCACCATGTAGAGGCAAACAAACTTAGGTGGCTATTGCACAAAATCTACAAACAAGGAGGGGAAAAAACTGTTGTGAGTTTTTCGGGCTGTTTGGCCATGTTCTGGAAGTTTTTCTTTCTGACATTTTGGTGGACTCTGTGGCTGGCATCTTCAGAAGGCAAGGAGCTCAGGGAACCATGAGTTCTTTCTGTGCTTTGTGGAGAAAGCACAAAGCACAGAGAAAACTCCTAGTTCCCTGAGCTCCTTGCCCTCTGATGTTGCCGGCCACAGAGTCTGGTGAAACGTCAGGAAGAAAAACTTCCGGAAAACAGCCAAACAACCCGAATAACTCACAACAGCTATCAGATCCCAACCATGAAAGTCTTCAAGAACACATTGAGAAAAAAAAACTTTACCAGAGCACTAAAACACCCCAAACTGGCAAGCTTTTGATTCCTTCAGGACTGTTTGCTAGGTTGCACATTAAAGAACTTGTGTGTGGGGAGAAAACAATTCAAAAATCATCCTGAGAAGATGCAGAGGCTCCAAAATACACAGTCAAAGTACAGTCCCTAGATGGGCTTCACAAATTTGAAAAACTAGCTGCCAGTGAACTGGTATCAGATTCAAACTTAGATGATGTAATGTTAATTGCCTTTCTCCAGTTCTTTAACCTTAAAAAACAATTGGTTGTTTTACCCAGACTTTTAACTCCATTTTTTGTGTTATTCTTTTAAACTGTTGGTTACTTTTATAGATGGAGTGTTCTACCACCCACTGTTTTAGAGTTTTAACTATTTGGTGCTCATCCACTCTATTACAATGGTCGAAATCCAGCAGAAAATTGCACCTAAGCCCAATGAATCGGAGGGGGCTGGAGAAGCAACTATTTTGGAAGTTCCATTGATTCAATGGGTCTACTCTAACTGTGGCTTACAACTGAATTTCAGCAATTATGTTATTCCCTCTTACAAATTCAGTTTGTTTTCAATATTTTCTGGTTTTATGATGGACATGCCATGGATGGCAGACTCTCCTTCATATGAATTTCCAAACAGAGGTTAGATAGCCATCTGTTAGAAATACACTGGCTGTAAATTTCCTGCTTCAGGAGATTGGACTCAGTGACTCTAAACCAGTGATGGCGAACCTTTTAGAGACCAAGTGCCCAAACTGTGATTCAAAACCCACTAATTTCTTGCAAAGTGCCAATATAGCAATTTAACCTGAATGGCTGTGGCTGGGAAGGGGCGATGTTGGGTGCCCACAGAAAGGGCTCCGAGTGCCACCTGCTCTAAACATACATAATTTGAAAATATACAGAAACGTATAAGCAAGCAAATGTCAATGCAGTACTAGTGTGATTCAGGCTCCAAGAGCAACCCACAGAGAAAGACGGACACAGTTCACCTTGTTGTTTCTTATTAAATATGGACCTATATCTATATTTAATATAGACCTACATTTTTAAATGGAGAAGTAGGAGGTTCAGTGACCAGTTCAGTGAGAGGTTTTTCATTCTAAAAGCATGATTTAGTAAAGTCCAACTTCCAATGATGAATGACTTAACAGAGAAATTAATTCAAAAGGGATCTTTCATAAAAGTTTAGGCCAGCTATAAGATGTTGCAATAAACTATTCATAAAGTTGTGGGCTACATATCAAAAGTGGTTAAAACAATACTGCATTAATATGCACAGAATTTAAATGTTTGGGCATAATTTCTTAGAGTTTGGACAACATTTGGGGAGGAAAAGTTGACAGATATAACTCACTGGTTCCCAGGGCATCTGCGGAGGTATTAGATGATGAACTGGCTACCTACTGTAAATCACACTACTTGTAAACTCTTGTATTATATTCCTTATTTGTTTCCTTGAAATTGGCACTTAGCAACATGTGCAATATGGTCTCATATTTCCAAATAATCTGGATGTACCATAAAAGATATCTATTGGTAGATACTGCCTATGTCAACTCTGTATTCTCAGCCAAAGCTTTAGCTGATTCTCTCATATGATACTTTTCTAGCTTTTACTATGGGCGTTTATACACGACCCCTAAACTCCGGGGCAAATGGCTCCCAGCTCCGGAGCTTTAAAATGTTTACCCACCAGCTCCAGAGTTAACAGGAAATTAAGTGTGACCCCGCCCACTTTAGCGCGTCCCAGCGCACTTTTCTTGTACCTGCTCTGGGACAGTGAAAATTATTTGATCCGGTGCAACGATAGTGAGTGCGGGGCTCTCCTTGCTTCTGTTTGTTGTTTTTTGGCTCCCGCCCCTTTAAGAGCTACTTTTACAGAGACGAGAGGCAGAACGAGGTGAGCGGCATGCTTTTCTTTCTCTTTTTCTCCCTCCCTCACGCAGCCAGCAACCAGGAAGTGCGGAGGGGGGTGGGAACGCCCGAAGAGCGACGAACCCCTAAGATCTCTGGTCTGAATTTAAGCGGCCAGCGGATCTTAGGGGTCATGTAAAAAGGCCCATAGTCATTACTACTGAGCAACAAAATGCATGTGCATATTCTATAATGCTACAAGTATGGATGTGTACTCATGCACATGGGTGTGGAATGGAAAATATGATGCAATAAAAAAGAAGTAGTTCAACTATTGAGAGAAAAATCAACAGGACCACATATCCGCAAGGTGGATGCTAATGGAGGGGTGGGAAATGTTCTACCTTTAGGGGGGGTTACAATTGACCCTTCCACCCATGCTGGAATCCACAAGTGGTGGCATCATTATGAACTGCTACTCCGGTTGGCAGGTTTACAACTGCTAATGCACTTTGCAAGGAAACTTAATAACAAACACGGCAGATCTCTCTTGTGCTGCAGAAAGCAACAGCACTCGCCTATTTTTGAAAG
Organism: Phrynocephalus forsythii; assembly: GCA_029282475.1. NCBI lineage: Eukaryota > Metazoa > Chordata > Lepidosauria > Squamata > Agamidae > Phrynocephalus > Phrynocephalus forsythii. The sequence goes on along the minus strand of JAPFRF010000008.1, from coordinate 123,421,240 downwards.
CCCTGGAAAATGGACAGTCAGAAGGCTAACTGCTTGTCCTAAAGCAACAGGAATGGAAAAATAGGAAGAACTTGCTGCGACTTTGACCAAAGGGGTGGTGCTTAGGGCAGCCATCACTGGCTCTGCAGCAGGAGGAAATGAGGGGTGGAGATAAAACAGTGGGCCTCGGGAGACCCAAGGGGCCATAAAACCATCAATCCCTGCTCTAAGGCATCTATTTAGCACAGGACATCACTTACACAGCGTTTCCCGATAGGAAAGAATAAGGGACAAGGCAGAAATTGAAGGGATATTACACCGCTGCAGAAGTTTTTGAAGACATAACCATGTTAGTCCGTTTCAGCATGAATAATGAAAAGAGTACAAAAACTGCAAGTGAAAGCATTGTGACCCTTGAAAGGCAAACATATGTACGTATTTCAGGGAGAGTTTTCACGGATAATAATCCACCTTCCTCCCTTTGGAAATAAACTGCAATCCATTAAAAAAAAACCCACACTAAAATGAATCTATAAGTAAGCCTTTAAAGTGCCACAAAACGTCTCTTCTTATTTTGCTTTTGTTGTGGTTGCTGATGAAATGTACAGCTGAGGAATACCCAAGTCAGAGGAGTCAAGGGACACGCATGCAGTGTCACAGAGCATAAACAAGTGTCGTGCTGCCGGCTAGAGGTAGGCCGGTTCAAAGTTTAGTACGCGAGTAAGAAACGTGGTATTAATTTTGGAGCATAAATTTAGCAAAGCCATATCCGGAGGGCAGGTGGCAAGGCTTACTGTGCGCAAGATCATTCCTGTGCTTTCAGCATCCAAGGCACTGTTTGAGACCTCTGGGGCTGGAGGGATCAGCGAAGGAGGAGGAGGAGGTGGTGGTGGTGGCCGTGGTGGCGGTGACAGTGAAGCCCGTTTCAAGTGAACAGGGGGCACAGTCTCAGGTGAAGAGGATGGCTGGTTATGGTTGGAATCTTTCTGAAGGTGAGGGGGAATGAAATCATCTAGGGTTGGGAGGGTCAGAAGCGAGCCAGTGGAGGTGCCGTCAGGCATTTTTGAGCGTTGGCCCAAAGGTAGGAGAGGCGGTGCGCTTGAGCTGGCTTCTTGCCCTCTGTCTGTATAAATCTGTTGGAATGGCACTACTATAACCTCAGTTTGGGGTTTGGTGATGGTGGAAGAATAAGTGGCATCCTGTGGGAGACAAGGTGGCATTACACAATGGGGGGAAACCTTGACAACAGATGTGGAAACAGGCAGTGACATGCAGAGACAGGACCTTAACACAAAAGCATTTCCTCAGCTGTGCCCTGTGCTGAGTACAAAATCATCCACACAGTGGTGACATTTCGCCCCATCCCCACAACCATCTGTCATCATCAACAGCCAACAGAGAAAACAGTCTTGAATTAATGATAATAACTTATCCTCCCTTGAGGGCACCTTTGCTGCAGCTGTTATGCTTAACACAACTGTGAAACAGAAATATTTCATATAATATTATACATCCCATCCTCTCCAATCACTTCTTCTGGCTTGCAACTGTAGACACACACACACAAAACAAATGGAGGCACCCATATCCGAGAAGAAAATTAAAAGATCGATTAACAACAAGGGGGTCAATATCCTAGAATATGAGCCAATAAGAAACTTTAGGTGCAAGGAACCAAAGTCTTAGACGTTGGAGGAACAGACAAGAGATCTATTAGCCAGGTGGAAAGCAAAGAAAAGAAAGATAATGACAAAAACGATGTACCCTGTCATGCCCCTTTTCCTTGCATTGGTGCTTCTGCTTCTGCTGCTGATGCTGCTGTGTAACATCTGGCTCTTTCCTCATCCTTTTCTCACTGCCAACCATATGTTGAGATCCTGTGTTGCCAGTGGTCTGAGGAGAGCTGGAGGCACGACGCTCACCATGACTAACTGAATCCCTACTGAGAACAATATTAAAGAATGGCCTGGAGGGAGGAGGAGGAGGAGGAGGAGGAGGAGGAAGTGACTTCCCAATATCTGTTACAGTGGGAACACAGTGGACGGCTGGTGCCGTAGTGACCTCAGTCCCAAAACGGGTGCCTTCCGTTTGGACATCTGCACAGGCAATGGAATTTTCAAACGAAGCCAAGCAAGTGCTGTTAGATAAACAAGCTACATATAGACTGCTGACCTTTTTCTCTGCTCTTGTTTCATGGTTAGATTTCAGTCCCGCTTTGCCACTGGGAAGCGCTTCAGCGAGTCCCTGTGTGTTCTGGTGCTCAGAGGATGTGCCTGTTAGCAAGGAGCTACTTCCCAAAGGGGATCGCCCAGCATGCACCTTCTCCGCAGGTATCGAGCCCGCTGACCCAGAGGATGCTGCACTAAAGGCTGGGGGTGAAGAGAAAGGAGCCTGCCTGCCCCTAAAGCTGTTTGGTAAAGAGGGTGTGTATGGCTTAGGGGCGCTCCAGTACAAAGACTCCTTGATGGGAATGGGCTGCAGGGAAGGTTTTCTGGTGTTGGTGTGAGGACACCATGCAAAGCTCTCCTCTTTTGGACAAGAGGAATGGGGTGACGAAGGGGCCTGTCCAGTGAAGGGGGCAACAACGCAGGTCAGTAAAGAAGCAGAGCCACGCCAGAGGAAGGAGAAGAAGAGGAGAAAGATTGATTTGAAATTTAGACTGGAGTTAACAGGACGGAAACATAAGTTTAATACATATGAAAGTCAGCACGCAGCTCATTCAGTTATTGCTGTCCAAAAGACTTGGTGGGGGGGAGGAGGAACCAACCAAACAAAAACAAATTCCATTTGCACCTTGTCATTCGCAAACCTTGTCACACTAAAGTCAATGGTATGTACCGTTGGGAGTAAACACATGATTATAGTAACTGACTGACCAACCAGGGAAATATGAGAAATGTTAGAGGAATTCTACTAGAGGTGGATATTGGAGCTTCAGATTGAAGCTCAGGCTCTTATTCAATATTATCTAATTGACCAGCAGCACTAGTATTAATTCTCCTCAAAACCCAAGGGTTTTTCTTGATATGTCTATCAAAAGAGGCAGTCCTCTAAAAGAGCAGGTCCCTATAAAGGCAAATGATAAAACTAGGAAAGAATTCGGATGCGTCGATCAGGTAGTTATGAACACCTTCTAATATAAGGATGCTGGAAACTTATTATGCAATCAGACTGCTTGGAAATTGTTCTCACAGAGAAACTTGCTTTCTAGCTCTTCTGGAACTAAATGAAAGCATCCCATTGTTCAAATCCATGCCAGTGAGTAATTTAATACTCCGACACCAAATACACTGGCAAAAAAAATTCATTTGGAGTAAATTTTTAATGTAACCCCAAATTGCTGCATGGTAAAGGCACAATTTCATAAAACTTAAATATTGCAACAACCCATGGTAAACACTATGTGCATAGATGTGAATAAAGCAGGAAGACATAATATCTTTTTTTAAAGGCAGTAGAGGCCAAATCTTGGGGAAGTACTTTTTTAGGGAATGCCCCAGGCTGCACAGCTAAGAGACTCCATGTGCTATAGCTTGAAAACTAATTGTTTCAATATCTGATCAGGATATTGATGACAGTTCTTTTAAAGAGTTACTTCTTTTTTCATGTAGTTCTATAGCTCTGAAAGTTATAAAGTGATATGTTTACTTGTCTCACTCCTTTGCCCATGTTTATCTATAGCTGTCAGTTTGAGACATCCAGTATATCCAAACAAACTGCACTCAGAACACTGGATATACAGCAACAGAGATAAGCTCAGTGGAGACCCACCACAGGATGAATTAGGTTGGATCACAACAGTGGCATATAATATTTGTCTGTGTGATTGCTTTTTATGGTAAAATGGAAAGATGACTATAAAGAGAGCAAGGCAGTAACCGTGTATCTGAAGAGGGTGGGGAACCCATGGCTAAATCTGAAAACCCTTCGCGACCACTGCAGTCTAGTTCCTGAGAAAGTATCTGATTCTGAATTCAGCTCAAAGAATGCAGAAGATCCAAGCACAGCCTTCTCCCTGATCTCAACCAGGATAGGATTCTTAACAGTCCCACTGAGAGAAGGCAAATCTGCAGAACAGATCCAACTCAAGAAAAGACAGGGCAGGACAATGTTCAAGGAACAAAAAACAAAACTGGGTCCATGCTGCAGAAAGGGAAAAAAGCTAAACAGTGAAATAAAAACCTTGCTCTTCCAAGCCGTTCCCCAGTTAATGGATATCTCTTAATTTCCAACAGATGCAAATGAGGTTATTTGGTGAGCAACCCCAACCCCCTATTACAGTTGATTTTAAAAAGTTATTAAAACGTCCCCATTTATTTATTTATTTATTTAACACCATCTTACACGAGGCACAGCTGAGTAAATGTCAGAGGTCTCTTCATTTTTCAGGGATTCGAGTAAAACCTATCGAGTTTTTATTGAGATACTTACGTGAGGCTTGCTCTCCAAGAGGTTTGGACGCACACTCCGATAGCCCTTGGCTGCCAGAGCAGTGGGCTGGGCATCACTATCAGAGTCAACGCTTGGGAACAACCTCCAGTCATCTGCAAAATGAACGGCAGAACATCACCACAGGGGAAGGAGGTGGAAACTTTTCGGCTTCGGCTTCTTTAAATGTCCCAAAGGGTATTATTATCAAGGAAACCATGAAAACATAAAGCTGTTATTGCTCAATACCTGTTTCTGTTTTTCCTGTAGCGGCACCTGAAGCGTCAGGAGAGAATGGAAGGGGTTGGGGAGTGGAGTGAAAGAGAAAGAGAGAGAGAGAGAGAGGGGAAACATCAACAGTCACATCAGGGTAATAATGTGTGAACAAATCGGAGCTCAGGAATGGCCTAAGTTCATTTTGTGCATGGAATACTTTTGGCCTAGACTGCCTCATTTCCATAGAAACATGATTCCCTTGCGGTTCCTGACCTTTGTAAACACAAGGCAGTTCATTCAGAGTGATGAAGAAACAATTGTCCATTGACATTTCATGCCGGCGTCAAAAAGGCAGCCCCAGTTCTCAGCATGGAGCCCAAATGCCACAGATCGCTGGAAATGCAAGACTTCAGTATTTAAACCATGATGTAGGCTGAGAGGAAAAAAATAAATCTGTCCTTTATTAACCCTGCCAGTGAGATGACCGGGACACCAACAAACAAGTGCATTTAGAGGCACTACTAGAACAACATGTGCAATCCTTACGGCGCCGGGCCACAAGGTGAGACAAAGTCCCAGCTATTTACATGCTGAACGCACTCACGTTGCTCTGGGGATCCTAAGAATGGAAATGACAAACAAGCAGATGCTCTCTTTGAGGAGTGAGAACAAATTGTGCCTTCACACCACAGCCAAGTTGGTCTCCTTCTGAACCTGATTCTGGTGCCACTTGTTTCTCCCAACTCCCCCTCTCCCTCATCTCATCCCCATGGAGAGGCACTTTCCTGGCTCTGAAATATATTTTCCACGTCCTGTCTCAGAGAGTCAGAACAATGAGCTGCTTCTGGTCCCTGTGAAGGCTTTTGGATGCAAACATTTATTTCTTCACCAAGTGAACACTCACAGCTTTCCAGATGCCACTTCAGAGCTCAAAGCATGTTTTCTGATTTTTTTCAAGCAGGGAATCTTTTTTTCTTGAATTTCTCTCCATTCATCCAACGAAGGGTTTCACATCTCATTCCAGGGATTGTTGTTGTTGTATCATTACAGTCGTGACTGACTCTTCCTGACCCCATGTCCATGGAGTTTTCTTGACAGGAATACTGGAGTGGTTTTTGCCAGTTCCTACTCCAGGCGCCTACAGCACCTGGTGTTCCCTGGTGGTCTCCCATCCCAAGTACTAGCCAGGGCCGACCCTGCTTAGCTTCCGAAATCAGGTGAGATCAGATGTGCTTAAGGCATCTAGGCAGCTCATTTCATGGATAACGCAAACCAAATCAAATCACCAGATTGAGGTTAATTGGAAGAACCATCTAGGATGTCATTTTAAAAGAAACTTTGTCCAGTATTTTTCCTCAGGTATTAATTCCCTTCCAATCTCACAGGCATGTCCAAACTTCGGCCCTCCTGATGTTCTGGACCACAACTCCTAGAATTCTAAGCTTAGATTGCCAATGACAAAGGACTGTGGGAGTTGTGGTCCAAAACATCTGGAGGGCTGAAGTTTGGACATGCCTGCCGGGACTTTCTCCTCTGACAGACAAAGTAGGCACAACTGTAGTACAATTACAATCCATGCAATCCTAAGCATAGAGAGTAGCGGCCTTATACTACTGCTATCGGTTAGCAGAACAACGCACACTTCTCCAGTTCTCCAGCTAACTCGTTAGTTGAAGCGGTGAAGCATAAACATACAAATATGTGAAATAAACAATGGAACATAGAGATGACACAAGTGAAAAACAAAAGCCCCAACCCTGCTCCCACAGCCACAATATGCCAATGTGCAAAATCCAGCCCTCCTCCCAGCCCTCCTGTCTCCCGTCCTGGCACTTTCCCTTTAAGGCACTGTTTAGCAACATTTCAGCAAGATAATATCTGGACGTTGTTGTTCTTGTTGTTTTAACTGAGTCAACTGGTGTGAATCGCTTTGGACTAAGCCTGTTACGTTCAGATTTGATCGGTACAGATAGCAAAGCAAAGTGTTCTGCTTATATACTGCCCCATACCACTTCAAGTAGTCTCTGGGCGGTTTGCAGTTTTTTAATTACAGTATGCAGGCTATACACACAGGCTACATCAGATCTCATCTGATTTTGCCTTAATCTGGATTGCTCCACACTTTTCCTTCTGCCACTGACTCACAGACTCATCATAACTCAGAAAGAACATGATAGTATGTAATAACACCACAGGTACCCTAAGAAAAAGAGGCCATTCTGTGATTCTAGGTGACAATATCAAATCTAAAGACACCCTTAAACCATTGTCCTGATCTAGAACAGCAGCCTCTAAAACAGTTTGCAAGAAACATCAGGAATGGAAAGACAATTCATAACACATTTGCTGGAATCTTGTTGTGCAGTTACATAGATGGTGTACTGTAGAAGGAGTCTTGTGGTACAGTGGTTAAACAGCTGTACTGCAGCTAAAACTGTGCTCACGACCTGGGGTTCAATCCCAGGTAGCCGGCTCATGGTTGACTCAGCCTTCCATCCTTCTGAGGTGGGTAAAATGAGTACCCAGCTTGGTGGTGTTGGGACAATGTGTAGCCTGCATAATTAAATTGTAAACCACCCAGAGAGTGCTAGAAGTGCTATGGGGTGGTATATAAATTGCCATAAATAAGGAAACCCTCATAGACATTATTTTTTTGCATACTGAGATGAATAATTTGCAACAAATGTCTATGGAGGTTTCTTATTTCTCTAAAACATGTTTGGTTTCTCTCAAACATACGGTAATTTGTAAAAGGATTCTAGCCATTATCTTCACTTTACTGGAACTGAATGTAGTTAGCTACTGACTGTTTAAAACCTAGACTTGAAACCAGTTTGGCATGGATCTAAAAAATCAGTTTAATTCACAAGAACCTAGAGTTATCAGTGACTATCACTCAAACTGTTTTCCCAGGAAAATAAAGAGTAATTGGACAGTCATAGTTTTAATCTTCTGGGTCCATCCACCAAGAACAGATTGCTGACTCTTTTAATGCTCATAAAATGACTTTACCACCTCATGAACTCGACGAGACATTGGTTGGTTGGCTGGTTGGTTGACAATATTTTTGTCCTGCCTTTCTCCTTAAAAGGACTCAAAGTGACTTACATCATTAAAGACAATATTTAAAAACGGAGAATAGTAAATATACAAATATTAAGAATGAATTAAACAAGGATTATATTAAAATAAAAAAAATCAATACTATATTAAAACACAATTAAAATAATGATCCATTTAAATTCCCTGCTTTCAAAGATGTAAGCAGCCACAGGGACAAAGGGCAAATGTACCTGTGACTGCTCACACTGAAGATGAAAAAGGGACAAGCTAGCATTCTGATTTCAACCTGGTCATATTAGTAGTTGGCCATTACAAATGCCTTCAGCAAATGGCAGCTGAATCCATTTGGAAAAAGCAGCTGATGGACTGCAAAGACACGAAAGCAGAGCTCTCCAGCAGGACGACCTATTTTTTTTTGGGGGCTTTGGATGTGTTGGCAAGCCCCAACCACAACAGCCTTGCCAATTTCACATTCAACAATGGGAATGATGATGATTAGCAGGTGAGATTTCCCCCTGAAACCCATGTAGCTTTTTCGTAACTGCCTGTTGGCCACAGGCTCCAGGATACCCAATAAGCACTTGGGAGATAAAAAGCAAACTTTAAAAATCTTTATGTATGACCAAAGGAGAGGGGGAAGTAACCAAGAAGAAAGAAGCATGATCCACAAGTAATTTAGATCAGAGCCAATCTAGGCTTTAGTTCTTCTGCAACAATGGACAGAAAGAGACTGAGGAGATTGCTGGAACTGTGCCCCGAGCATGGACAGTAGAAAGGCTTAGGTCTCCTGCCAAGAACACTCCACTTAGGACTAGAAAGAACCAAACTAGGCTACACAGGGACAGAAACACCACATAAGCGACACAAAGCAGAATGTTTTCTTGTTTGGTCCTGTAGCTGTCAGGAACTGTAAAGGTGTAACTGTCACAAGGAGGAAAAAAAGAGATGGCTTATCCTCTTTACTCTCTCCTCAGCACCTCATAAATATTGTGATTATCCATTGTTCATTTGCTTTAATTATGTATCTGCTATGTAAACAGAAGCAGAGTTTTTATAACAACATCATCTGCCCAAATAACCACAACATAATTCTATTACTGCAGTATGGAGGCAAAGTCCCATCCGGGCAGAATATACTTTCTTTCCACTAAGAATATGATATAATAGAAGCTAAGTTCTAGTTGGAACTCAATAAAAACAAAAACTTTATTTTAGAACTAATGGCGGAAATCCTATTATTCAGCACAATTAAGTCACAACTTGAATTAGCTCGATTTTAGAGAATTTACCAACTCCCCACTGATTCAATCGGTTTATTCCACTTGTGACTTAATAAGCTATGCAACAGGATTTCAGACATTGTTTTTGAAATCCAGAATCACTGAATGTCAATGTTCGCATCACTTAAATCAGAAATAGCAGTAGCTTGCTTTATGGCTGCTGTTTTGGTACAGTAGCTTGCTTTATGGCTGCTGCTTGTGACAGTAGCTTGTTTTACAGCTGCTGTTTGTGACAGCAGCTTGCTTTGTGGTTGCTGAATTATTTATTTAATTTTTTCTCTGTAGATAACTGCTTCAGTGGTTAATGAATCAGAGGCTACAGGGGTCCTATTCTCTCTCTCTCTCTCTCTCTCTCTCTCTCTCTCTCTCTCTCTCTCTCTCTCTCTCTCTCTCTGTGTGTGTGTGTGTGTGTGTGTGTGTGTGTGTGTGTGTGTGTGTGTGTGTGTGTGTGTGTGTGTTTGTATGTGTTTATGTACACACACACACATACAAACACAGGATGATTGCTTCAGTTCAAATGCTAGAAGATCAATGAGCAGTTTATTTTTCTGTTTTATTGATTAAAATCTCACATTTGGACTTACTTTCAGACGGCTGGATGTCCTGTGGAGAAGTTGTATGGCTGGTGCTCAAATTGTCCTCATTAATTGGAGATGCCCAAAGGGTCACAGCTCCCTTTCCAGTACAGACTTTAGGGGGATCTAAGTCTACAACAACAACAACAACAAATAAAATGTAAAGCAGATCTGTTGAAATCTTTGAAAGAAACACAAATTCTAGATAGAACTGATATTCATTAGATATGGGGAGGGGGTGAATCAGAAAAAATGGGATTCATTTTGATTCATGATTCATCATGGTCAATGAATCACAAGAAAAGAATTTATGATTTTTTTCTGATGAATCGGCAAATCAATTTGTAAATTTTTTTTAAATTAAAAACTCTATAAAATGGCTTCCAAGGCACATAAAGACATAGAATTTGCAAGGAGGTTTTGATTCTAGATGTCTGAGTTATATACCACCAAAAAGCACCCCTCACAGTAAAATGCCCTCCAAAAACCAGAGACAGCAAATTTGCAAGGGATCCTCCTATAACTCTCCTCTTCAATCTCTCCAAGTTTGGTGAAGATTCTGTTTCAGACATTTGAGTTACACACCCCAAAAGTGGCCACCTTTAGGAAAATGACCTTTAGGAATTGGCTTGGGGAAACCCAATCTTCATCAAACCAGGTGGGATTGTAGAGGAGAGTCAGAGAAAGCTCTGCAGCTTTGGTATCTCTAGATACAGTACGTATCTTTCATATCTTTGTGGTGTGTGGGGGGGATTTGGGGCTACATAAATTGCAACACCAGAAACCGAATATTCTCCACCCCTGCAGAGATTGCAGAGAATCTGGTCATGGGAAGCTATCTTGAAGATTTGGTGTTTCTAGGGGCCTCAGGGCCCATTTTTAGGCCAACAAATCAACAAAGCAAAGACTGCTAAACATTGTCAGTTTGTCTTCATTGGGATATTAATTTGTACAAAAGTGAATCAATGAATTGGCAATTTTTGAACAGATTTTGCAATTTGTTTTTTAATTTGTGCCCATCTCTAGTATTCCTCTAACTTCTGTATGATTGCCTTCAAGCAAAATTATCTAATCATGCTTATGTGAATTGAAATGCATGTACAGTGATAATAACTTGGTTTAAGGGTAAGTTGGTTTAACAGCGTTTTGCAAGAGAAGCAAACATTTCTTTTATATTATGTCTTAATCAACAAACAATGTCTTGCAGTACTAGCACCGGAGAAGGTCACATGCTCACAAGTGAGCCAATGGTGGCTCATCACCCCCAAACTGGATTGTGGGTGACTGTCTGGAATGTTGTGTCTCAGGCAGCCTGCAAAGCAGTGGAGAAAGAGAAGAATGGAAGTTTCCCTTGCACCAGCCAGGAACATTTTCAAAAGGGAGTGCAGGTTAGGATTATTTTTCTTTATATTAAATTTTTTCTTGAATTTGTTTTCAACATCCTTGCTTAATTTTCAAAGCATTTCTAGTCATGGGGCAGCTAGTCAAGTGTGTATAGGGCTACAAATTACACTTTATAATTATTGTCACATTAAAAACACAGAGTAAAATCCAGTTGTTAATCTCAAGCAGAGCAGATTCCGCAGCCAGGTACCTAAATCATAGTGTGGATGTGGACTTCTACCCAAGTTCTTTTGTGAGTTTTGGCATTTTTTGTGTATGTGGTCTATGGGCCCCCAGAATGAATCATCTCAGTTTCCATTATTTCTTATGGGAAAATGTGCTTTGATATAAGAGTCTTATAATTTATAAGCCCATTTCTGGAATAAATTATGCTCATAAACCAAGGTACAGTAGACCCTTGTATAACAAACAGTTTGTACAGCATAACATAAAATTTGTACAACATAAAATATTCCGGAGATAGGGGATTTTTTTCCTTTCCTAATTTGCAATTATTATTAGTTTTATGCCTCTTGCCAAGTACCTTCTTACTTTTAATTGTTGTTATTTTTTAATCTTTTTATTATCCTGTGGATTTCCTGTGCAATTTCCTATGGGAAATTGGTGCGGTATACAAATAAATAAATAAATAAATAAATAAATAAATAAATAAATAAATAAATAAATAAATAAAAATTGCTTAATAGAATTGCCTATGGGGCAAATCCGTACAACATAAAAATGGGACTAATCCATTTTCAATGCATTCCTATGGGAAATTTGTATAAAGGAAAATTTGCTTAACACAATTTCATTTGGAACGAATTAATTCTTTTATACAAGGTTCCACTGTATTACTGTATTTGTAATCATGTTTATCTGTGTATTACATCCATTTAGCTCAGAAAGAAGCTCAGAAGCAACAGCCTACTCTAGCACCTTGCTGGAGAATGGGAAATTACCAGAAAGCTCCTCATTTCTCAAGATCATTAAGCAGCTTAGGAAAAGCACAAAGCTGGAGATAGAAGGGGAGGTTTTTGTTTTGTTTTGCTTTGCTTTTCCCCTTGCCATTGCAATGGAAAGAAAATAGGCATAGACAACAACAAAAAGGTTGCTTGAGGTACAGTGTGGTTAATCCTTTCATGTAAATACAAGAATAGCCTCATGTGACATACTGCACCTAAAAGTACCCCAGTTCAGCAAAGTGACCCTGATCCAAGCCAGGATAATTGGCCATCAAGTCACAACTTGTTAAATACTACATCTGAAACAAGATAAACTCAAATGAGATTCTGAACCCTTCTTATAGGCCTTTTCTGACTGTAATAAAACTGTAAGTCATGGACTATCAGCACTGGCAAACCATTAAAGACATAACTTTACCATGACCTAAAATCAAGTAACAAGACTTTCCTCCAGCTCATCAACATTGCCTTGAATAGAAAGAAGACACTGATGAGTCCAGTCTATTGGCTTGGTTCATGCTGGTCATCACAAAACACATATGCCACCATCATTTTTCATTACTAAGAAAAGTGGCAATGAATTGACAACTGTTGTCACTAAATGCTCTGTAACAATCATCTCTGTAGCACTGTTTCCATAATAAGAAATAAATAGCTTAAGCAACAAATGGCCTTAACTAGTTATATTATTTCTGTGTCTGAATAATTTTACCCATGTTCCATGTCAGTCTGATTCACCAGGCCAGAAAAATCTAGCCCAGTGATGGTGAACCTATCGCACGGGTGCCAAAGGTGGCACTTGGGAGCCTTTCTGTGGGCACCCAACATTACCCCTTCATAGCTACCTGTATGCAGGTTAAATTACTGTATTGGCACTTTGCAGGGAAAAAAAAGTGGGTTTTGAATTGCAGTTTGGGCACTCGGTCTCTAAAAGGTTCGCCATAACTGATCTAGCCCTTGATTTTTCCTTAGAGGACCCAAAGCTCTCCAACCATCTTACACTTTCTGCTCAACATAGACTCACCAGGAAAGGTCTCCTTGGCTACACTGACTACTGTATTGTCACCTTTCCCCATAGGATTCATAGCTGTTCAACAAGGACCATCTCCGTCAACCTTCTTTGTGGGCAAATGTACTGAGGAATGTGTATCAGCAATACAAGTTGACTACAGTATTTCTGCCAATATGCTACCTCCCCCAGAGATTTCTAAGAATTCATACAAACTGTGAAAGGTCTGCTGTTGTCCCTCCATGAAAGCCTGAATTACTTATTAAAAATAATTGTTTCTTGTTACTCTTGTGGAAGGGTGCAATATTTAAAAAGGTAACATTCCTGTGTTATGCTCCTTTTTATCACTTTCCCATCATTTAAAAAAACTAATAATTGATAACGGAATGGCATACCACATAAAACAGTGGTGGTGAACCTTCGGCACTCCAGATGTTTTGGACCCCCAGTCCTTTGTCATTGGCAATACAGGCCTGGAATTCTGGGGTTGTGGTCCAAAATACGTGGAGTACCGAAGGTTCACCACCAATGACTCAAAACCTTCTACTTTCCTCAAAGGTGTCTTAAAATATCTTAGAAGTAGGTAGAAAAAAAAACTACATATTGTTAGTGTGGCATTTGCCCTCTTCATCGTTAAATGTGCTTGTGTAGGATAGAGTTAAGAAGAGATAAAAGATAAGGATAAGGAAAATAGACAGATGAGAAAGATTTGAGAATAGTAAAAGGAGAGAATTTGAGTGTAAACTGCTTAGAGGAACCTTCAATTAAGGCACGCAAGAAAGCCTGAAACTGAAACCTCTTCTTGAACTTAATAACCATTATTTTACTTCATTAATGTTACAACTTGAGTGGGACTTGGTTATTCCAACTGGGTAACCCTGAATGGTGGCAACAAGAGTAAAAGGGAGGTGTGTACAGGCCAATGGTCCATAAAACTACTGGGGGCTCAGTATGGGTTTGCCGCAGTTCTTCCAGTTAGTTCTTCCAGTCATACAGAACTGTCACTTCAATACATCCTTCTTATAACTTTCCCCCCAAATTAATTTGCCACAGTTGTTTCTACTGATATCTCCAATATATAATCAAAGACTTTTATCAGTCTCTCACATAATTGTCTCTCACTTGTCTTTACAACATTACTTCAGTTCATTGAGGCTTGCAGGCATTTGTATAAACACAGCTTTCTTAAGTTCCCACCACAGTATTTAAATCCAGTTGAGATCTGGACTTTGACTTGGCTATCACAACACCTGGATTCTTTTCTTTTTCAGCCCTTCTCTTGTAGATTTCCTGGTGTGCTTGGGGATCATTGTCCTGCTGCATGACTAAATTTCAGCCCAGCTTTAGCTGTCAAACAGATGGCTTCACATTTTGACTCTAGAATACTTTGGTAGACAGAGGAGCTCATGATTACCTCAATGACTGCAAGGTGCCCAGATCCTATGGCAGGAAAACAAGCCCAAATAATTACACCTCCACCACTGTGCTTGACCATTGGTATGAGGTCTTGGTGCTGATGTACTGTGTTTGGTTTTTGCCAAACATGATGCTGTTCATTATGGCCAAATAGCTCCACTTTAGTATGGTCTGTGAAAGAACATTGTTTCAGAAGTTTTGTGGTTTACCTAAGCCAGGGATGTTCAAACTTCGGCCCTCCAGATGTTTTGGATCACAACTCCCAGAATTCCAAGCATGTATTGCCAATGACAAAGGACTGTGGGAGTTGTGGTCCAAAACACCTGGAGGGCCGAAGTTTGGAAACCACTGACCTAAGCTGTGCTGCCATGTATGATAGAGAAAAGAGGCTTTTTTCTGGCAACCCTTCCAAATAACCCACAGTGGTTCAGTCTCTTTCTATTTGTACTGTCATGAACGTTAGTATTTAATTAACATGCTGAGGCTTATCAAGCCTGAGATGCAACTCTTGGTTGTTGTTGTTGTTGTTGTTGTTGTTTCAATTTCTCTGAGCATTGCATGGTCTGAACCTGGGGGTGAATTTGCTTGGATGTCCACTCCTGGGAAGGTTGGCAACTCTCTTGAATGTTTTCCACTTGGGAATAATCTTTCCCACTGTGGAATGGTTGGTTTTAAATCATTTGGCAATGGCCTTATGACACATGCCATGACACAATAACCAATCATTGATGGTTTCCTCGTAGTGGTTAAATGCCTGTACAAAAACAATAACCTCTCTTCACTATCATTGCTGATGTTGTTTCCTCTTGTAATTAAAAATTGTAAACCGCCACTTGTGTGTTAACACAGAGACAAGCAAACTGCTAAATCTGTGTCTTTAACAGAGGTGGTCACAGTTGCTGATGATCAAGAACCTGACTGCTACTTAGCCTCTTAATTCCTGTGTAAGAAGGAGATACTTAGTTTTTCACATCTGGATTCTCAAGTTTTACTTTATTTTTTTTCAAAATAAATCATGACACAGTATATGTCATGTGTTGTTGTTCATCTGAGCTTGTATTTATCTACTTTTCAGGCCTGCTGAGGATCAGAGGAATTTTATTATGTCCTGATATATAGAACTATAGAATTCAAAGATGTTGTATTTTATTTTTCACATAACTGTTCATGAACACAAACTGTCCAATAATGTATTAACAATACATAATGTTATGTAATGTTACACAAACTGATTTATAGGGGGAAAATCCAGAGATAAATCATCCATCTATAATCAAGGTACCTCTCTCCTGTCCGGTGGTGTTCAGTACCACCCCATTAACAACAGATGTCCCAACATCATCTTCTTTGTGTTCTGAAAGATGAACAGAGATGATCAGTAAAATCATTTGACATTTAATTCACAAAAGTAATATCATTTCCAGGGGGTTTTATATCAAGAAGGTACAGCACAAAAGAAAAAGAAGGAAAACTGTTATAACATCACAAGTAATGGGCAGCAGTGAAAGGAAATAAAAGCGCAGATTTATGCCTTAATATTTCCATATATACAAACATACTGTATAATAATAAATATATATTCCATATAATAAAGTAAATTACCACAGTGTATAATAAAACGACTTAATAAAATGACTTCACTTCAGGACTGATGATCCAAATGTTCTGCCAGCCCTACTTGCACTGCTATAAATATGTGAGTTGAATACATGTGAAACATATAACAAAACAATCGGGAGGGCAAGGATGATTATTAAGATAGAACTGGAGGACAAGGGGATGAGCTGTTAGTAAACTGAGAGTGCTGTGAGAGGGTGGGATCTGAAGGTATTTAAATTACTTCCTTCTCTATTAAAGGTAAAAATCAAAGCAAAACAAAACAAAAGTTACTGCATTCTGCTGCTATATGTCGGAATAAGTGGATGTGTCCACGAAATGTTACATTAAAATATGAAAATTAGTTTTAAGGTGCCACTGTTTTTGTCTTTTGTTTTGTTTTATTTTTCTTTGATTTTTGCCTGGAATTCTTGCTACCTTCTCCAAAACAAACTAAAGTTTCCATGAAGCTTCAATGAAAGCTAGAAATGTCTTTCACATACTAATGGAAAACAGGCTTGAAGTAATCCTGGAAATAATATTAATCAACTATAGTACCACCTTAAAGGCAATACAGAGAGGACAAAACAGCCTTGAAGGAATACCAAAGTTGGCTTCCACTTCAGTTACTATTTATTATTTAGAAATGCACAATCATGGACTCTAGAACATACTAAAATTTCTGGGCAGCAAAAAATTTCATTACGTTTTGATACTGTTTTGCCTGGCTAATTTGCACCAAGGCATTCCAAAGAGTACTGTAACCAAAAGACATGTGAAAGCACACTTGCAACAACTGGATTTAAACCCTTCCGTCTCCACATACAGCAACTGAGGCGCTGGTCACTTGAGGCAAATAGTCTCTAATTCTTCTGAATTCTACAGCCTAAATGGATTGCTGTACCTTACTGCCTTGAATGTGTTTTGGTGATGCTAATGTTTTTTAGTATGGTTTTGTTGGATCATTTTTAGTATTGATCTATTCACTGTTGTTATTGTCTTCTGATGATGTACGCTGCCTCGTGTCCTTTTAATGGGAAAGGTGAGGTAAAATATTTTAAATAAAATGAAATAACCAAACATATAAGGCAGTAGGGATAAACTGTGGCCATTCTTTTTCCATCTCTGGGTGCTGCTTCAGTGGCTGAGGTAGGCTACCATCAGGGCCTATCTCCACCAGCCTCTCTCATAGTTATTCTTTATTAATGTTCAGTCAGCTTCTGGTGTTGATCATCCAAGAAATCCATCTTCTATCTCTTCTCTGTTTACCCCCACTCTTCCTTCCAATGATGTATTGCAGTATATTTTGTTTGTCATGATGAATTATGGGCCCAAGATACAAGAGCTTGCATTTTCTTAATGCTATTTTGCATTAAGCTATTTCTTTTTTTTTCTCCATCTGATGAAGTACATCCTCATTCTTCTTTCTATCAGCCCATGGAAAATGAAGGGTTCTTCTGTATGGCTGCATTTCAAAAAACGTTTAATGTGCTACTGAACATTTATTTCTTAATACTCCCTTTAGAATATAATGAAGAACCTGTCATTTTGATTATCTGTGCCACCTGCACTGGACCCAGTCTATCGGTGGCAGTGATGAGGGTGAGGGGAGAGAATACTGTAACCAATCATCATCTAAATACCTTAATTTGCTCAGGAGGCTGCTCATAATTATCCACTTATTTACCAAACCATGTCTAAAACTGCTTGTTTATGAAAAGACATAACCATCATTTAACACAGGCATGTCCAAACTTCAGCCCTCCAGATGTTTTGAAACACAACTCCCACAGTCCTTTGCCATTGGAAATAGAGGCTTGGAATTCTGGGAGTTGAGGTCCAATACATCAGGAGGGCTGAAGTTTGGACATGCCTGATTTAGCATCTCTTTTAGACAATGATATAAACACAGCATCATCCTCATATAATGGGACCTTTGCCTCTACTGATTTTGGTACATAACATTCCGTGCTAAACAATCCCCTCTGAAGTCAAAATCTAAGCAATCAAGGTCTAGCGGACTCCATTCCTTACAAGGATAGGGTATGTGAAGTTACCTTCCAGGCCATCTTGACAAAGGCATCTAATAAAGCAAAAAGAGTTTTTTTCAAGGGATGAAAAATATGACATATCCCCTAGTTTGTCTCTTGGAATTGAATGAAAGACAGATTTCAGATCCACAATAATAACAACAAACAACCAGTCTTCACAGGAGTTCGTGTAATACTAACAGGTGAGTTAGTATTAAGTAGTGGGCAAGGGTTGATTCTGAAACTGGCTGATTCATTCCCCTAATATACTCCCACTCCACCCAAACGGCAATCCTAATATTTAGATAACTATCCTATAATTTACATCCATTGCCTGATGAGTCGCTCATTTGATAGGTCCCCTGACTCCTTTTCAAAGGCCTGGAATCACAACCAGCCCCAGTCATGCCAAGGGGGCAGTCTTATTCATTGGGTAAAGAGAGGTGCTAAAAGAGGCTTCACCAATTTTTATCAGAGTTCGTAATTTCAGGATTATCATATTTGACCTTGAAGCCTTTCCTATTTGAGATTAGTAATTAAGGCCTTTATCCTAAATTAAGAACTCCAAATCTGAAAGTGTACTTGGTGATATTACAGTGTATTTTCTACAACATCCTATGGTAACAATATTCAGTATATGAGCTACATGGATCCCTATTTCAGCGACTTGGTGACCATCCATTATGGACCAAGCAGCTGTTCAAATTTTCCTCACTGCAATATATGAGACTACCTTGAAGCTCATACTGTAAGTAGGCAGAATTTTATCCCAGCTCTCTCATCACATCTACAAGCCTGAAAGGAAAGGAAATGTGTCAACAATGCATGTGCATGCACATAAAATTATTAGCACATGCTGTGGCCAATTTCTGGAATTATACTAGGCCCTGAATACCAGATAGTGATTTGGGAACTCCATGAGCACGTCTTAATTTCAGCAGAGCATTTGACAAGAATATTCCTGTTCATGTGATGGTAGAATGGGAGCCAGATGATTATTCTGTCAGCTGGCTGAATACTTGTTAACAGCTCTATATCAAAGGTGTAAGGGAGAGAGGATTTGTTTATTATTTATTTACTTATCTCTGATATTTATATACTGCCCCATTAGTGCACAGCACTATTCCGGGCAATGCACTTATAAGAATGAATGTAATCAAGTATAGTAAGACCAGATGACAACAAACTAAAATAAACCAGGATTTGAATGGGGAGCTGCAGTGCTCTGTCCTTGGCCCTGCCATGCCCAACATCAATATAAATAACTTGGGTGAGAGCACAGAAAGGATGTTTATGGAGATGACGCAAGTGTGGGGTAGACAGCTATCACTATAAAAGCACCAAGAGGCAAAATGATATTGGCATGCTAGATTGATAGACTGAAACCAACAACATGAAATTCCAACCAAGATAAATATAAGATCTTGCTTTTACATGCCCTCCCCCCTCCAAGGCATGCCCTTGTTTGTTTATCTCTTTCCTGTAAGACTTTTCAGTAATGAGTGCAAGACGAGCCTTTAGATGATATTTTTCCGGGCCACTAATTTTTTAAAAAAATCATTCTTTCATGGGCAATACCCACTTCCCCCACGTACCAAAAAGAAGGCACATGGGCTCTCGTCATCAGCAGAGCAGGACTGCAACCAATAGCTAATATTCCTTTTTCTTTCATCTGGTCCCAATTGGCTATACCTAATGGGTTCACTTAAATTTTATCCCAATCCCCAAATGGAGCGCTTGGGTTTTCTGCAGCAACCCTCCCCCCTCCCCTCTAGCCAAATATGGACTTGTAGGTCTGGAAGAAGAACAAAATGGAGAGGAGGTGTGGGTGGGTGTGCATGACCTACAGTGGAACCTTGACTTACATGCTGCTTGACTTGCATCATATTTGACTTGCAGCAAGAAGGGGCCTGTTTGATTTGAGTCGCAGGCTTTGACTTACAGCTCGGAGCCCCGGCGCAAGGCACCGGAATCGGGCGGCAGTCACAACCCAGCATCGCAGCTGCCACCTCCAAACTGCTCCTGCCTTCTTCCTCTCCTCTGGCAGCGGCGGCTTCGGCGAGGCCAGCTCCGAGCACCTGGAGCTGGTCCTTGGCTTTGCTGAAGCTGCCGCTGTCGCCAGAGAAGAAAAAGGGCCGGGAGCTCAGGGACAGTCTCGCTGGTTAGACAGTCGGCTCAGTCTTGTAAAAAAACTAGCTGCAGAAGTCTGGTCCACAATGGAAGCATTTTAGTTGGGGGGCTGTACAGTTGTGGGACTCTGGTAAGCATAGGGTTGTTCAGAACTTGGAATGTCAGGTTAAAAATCAGTAAAATTTAAATGTTAGACATTGTTGCTATGAACATTAAAAAGCGGAGGCATATAACTTGTGGACTATAATCCCACTGCCTCCTCCTCTCTTTGAAGAGACATTTCATTTACATCCCTGGAAGGAATCTCCTATCCCAGTCAAATGTGTGTTAAATTGCTGTTTTGGGGGGTCTTTTTCATCATCTGGAACGGATTAATCCACTTTCCCATTACTTTCTATGGGAAAAGTTTGTTTGACTTAAGGCATGTTTGACTTATGTCTAGACCTCCGGAACGGATTAATGACGTAAGTCAAGGTTCCACTGTATTTCACTTTGTTTGAAGAGCTGGGGCATGAAACCCAATCCTTGACATCAGATGCAGCTTTAACAACAGCCCTGCTGCTTCCTGCCTCATTTAAGACAGACATATCTGGCGAATATCACCTTGCCAAGAACTTGACATCTAAGAATTATCTCCCGTCCAACCACAGCTTTTGCCATGTTTGGACTTTTGGGGATGTTTTG
The DNA here is from genome assembly GCA_029282475.1 of Phrynocephalus forsythii. Taxonomy (NCBI): domain Eukaryota; kingdom Metazoa; phylum Chordata; class Lepidosauria; order Squamata; family Agamidae; genus Phrynocephalus; species Phrynocephalus forsythii. The sequence goes on along the minus strand of JAPFRF010000008.1, from coordinate 123,400,486 downwards.
AAGAAGTGGGTATTGCCCACGAAAGCTTGCAATTTTTTAAAATTAATGGCCTATAGAAGTATCACCGATAGCCTAGTCTTGTGTTTGTATTTTGTAATGGTCACACCGCTCCCCCTTTTTATTTCAATAACAAGGTTTCTTTGGGTCATTGAGACTTGGTTTGGCAGCCAAAGCAAAAGGTCTTAGTGGATTACAAGCTGAATATGAATCAGCAGTATGGTGTGGGTGCTAAAGATCTATGGAAGTTTAGACTGCATGGAGGGAAACATAGAGTCTAGATCACGGCAAGCAATAACTACCCTGTTTCCCTGAAAATAAGACATCCCCTGAAAATAAGACCTACTTACAGTTCTGCCCCACGCTGAAATATAAGACATCCCCTGAAAATAAGGCCTCCCCATAATAAAATGACAATAAATGTGTACCGTATTTTTCTTCATGGAAAAATAAAACATCCCCTGAAAATAAGACCTAGCACATCTTTGGGAGCAAAAATTAATATAAGACACTGTCTTATTTTCAAGGAAACACGGTATTTTGATAGGTGGTGGCGGCAGTATTTCCATCAGAATTATTTCTGCTTAATATGCAGCTCTGTTACCAGAACTCAAACCGCTCCCCACCCAAGCAAGAGCCAATAGCAACTTTCGGCACGAAAGCTGAGTGATGTATCTGATTGGGTCCAGAAGGTGGTGCTGGGAGATCACTGTGTGATTCATTAGCCTTTTAGATATGGTTTTCTATTCTCTATCCCGTGTTCATTATTCTACAAGGAACCACTGAAGGCGGCATTTGGAGGTTTGCAGTGATGCGTCACCAATATGAAAATGACACCCAGAAATACTTCCCCTTGTCACCTAACACCATGAAAGCAGACTATATTTCTTCCAGTAACAGGCTGGATGAGAAATGGTGATATTAGTTGAAAAGATTTCCTTGGGTCTGGGATCCAGCCTTTCCGAAAGGGGTTGCATGCTCTCTAAAATACATAATCTGTGGTTGGGAATCAGATCCCAGATGGCTGTGGTGAGGAGTGCTTTTGTACCAAACCTGTGACCCTCCTTTGAACCCATTGGAACAAACAAACAAACAAACAAACCGAGCTTACCAGAAGTCATTGCACCTGGGAGAATTGGCTTTTGCACATACAATCTTCGATGTTTTCTGTGAAACAAAGGATAGAAAATGTCACCAACGTACCTTTTATACGGATTATAAAGAACATGAGCATCTACTGCTCCCTAAACGATCTTGGGTAAATATAGACATTATAAAGTACCGATGAAGAGAAGAGGCCACGGGCTGCGTGCAAATTAGCTTGATGAAATTCACCAATTAGTTTTCTTTGTTCTGTGTTTGATTTTCATGACTTTGGCATGGATTCCTTTGAAATACGGTTTATCAACAAGGAAATATGGCTTCAATCATGATCTTCCAACGCTAATGTTCTTGCAGCTCTAATTACAACCTAGGAATATCGTCTGTTACCCCTGATGATTATGTTTCATCAGTGTTGTGGTGATGGTAACAGCCTGCTGGCGTGCATGGAGAATGTAACAGTTCTGCAGAGGAGTTATTCTATCTTCCAGGTATGCCCACAAAGCAATGAGGCAATCTTTACTTAGTGTGCCCTAGCATGTACACTTTATTGAAACAGCAACACCTACGCTGGCTTGGACACGTTGTGAGAATGGATGACGGTCGGATCCCAAAAGATCTTCTATATGGAGAACTAATGAAGGGAAAGCGCCCCAGAGGGAGACCACAGCTGTGGTATAAGGATATCTGTAAGAGGGACCTGAAGGCCTTGGGAATGGACCTCAACAGCTGGGAAACCCTGACCTCCGATCGCACTGTCTGGAGGCAAGAGATACAGCATGGTCTACATAAATTTGAAGAGGCATTTGTCCAACAGGCAGAGGAAAAGAGGCAGGCACGGAAAGAACGAAACTCGAGGACCAGGCAGGAAACAGAATACATCTGCCCTGAGTGCGGTAGAGACTGCCATTCCCGAATTGGTCTATTTAGTCACACTAGGTGCTGTTTTTAGGATCTCTACTCCAGGCATGATACCATAGTCTTTCAAGACTGAAGGATGCCAATGATGAGTGCCCATATTAGGGGAGGGGGTAAATGGGCCATATTTGTGGCTCATGATGGCAATGAATTGTGACAATGCCTGTGCAACTGAATAACTGGTGCAACCACAGCAGGTGGGGGCAACATGAAGGCTGAAAGTTGTTTTTCAGGTGTAGGGGACATGAAACAGCAGGCAGGACATAACAGATTTTGCCTTCTTACAAGTGTCTCTAGCCATGTACTTATTTAACAAGCTAAATAAATAAATAAATAAATGTTCACATTCTGGTCAATAACTGATTAAACGTGGATTGCAATCTGACATGCAGTTGAATACCAACAGTAATGACTGAAGTATGTCAGAGGAAGCATTTCTGAAGTACTGTATGTAGATGAAGCATGGCTAATAGATAATGATGAAATAATGAATACATTTTACAGATAATGATTTAAGCACAAAATTAATACAGTTGCAAGAAAAAGTATGTGAACCTTTTGGAATCTCGTAGTGTTCTGCGTTAATGTGTCATACAATGTGATCCATAAGGTTCACATATTTTTTTCTTGCAACTGTATATTTCAGCAAAGGAGAAAAACACTTAAGAATCTGTTTCATCTGGAACTGCTATAGACTGGATGTTGCAGTGGCTGAGTATGACTAGGTGAGCTTGGGCACACAGAAAAGGTTCAGCGTCCATATCCCATGAGACCTCCAGAAGTTGCTATCAAGGACACATATACACTAATACCTTGGTTTATGAGCATAATTCATTCTGGAAACGTGCTTGTAAATGAAAACACTCCCCATAAGTATTAATGGAAACTCAGATGATTCGTTTGGGGGCCCATGCACTACATACTGTACACACAAAATGCCAAAACTCTGTGTTTTAATGTTACAATAATAAAGAACAATTTGTAGCCATAAACACACATGACCAGCTGCCCCATGACCAGAAATGGTTTGAAAAATAAATAAGGATGTTGAAAACAAATTAAATATAAGTATAAATATAAAGAAAAATAAAACCCTAACCTGCACTCCCCTTTGAAAATGTTCCTCGGTGGTGCAAAAGAGACCTCTATTCCTCTCTCCCCCCTCTGCTTTAGAGGCTGCCTGAGATGGAATGTTCCAGACAATCACCCACAATCTAGCAAGAACGGGAAAGACAGAGAGCCATCATCGGTTCACTTGTGATCCTGTGACCTGCTCCAGTGCTTGTATTTAGAAGAAATGTTTGCTTGTCTTACAAAACACTCTTAAACCAAGGTTTCACGTATCAATGGTCTGAAAATATTAAAAGAATTAAAAGGGAAAAAAATCCAGAAAATTATTTTTTCTGCATTATCAGAATCAATCATGAGAGGGAGTGATAGACAATGATATGAATACAGTACTTGCTAGCGAAGAATACATAGCATGTTCTCTGATATCCTTTAGTGGCCAAGTCTGGTAAAGCATGTGGAAATAATTTTTGTGTTTTTTTCTTTTATTATGCTCTCTCTCTCTCTCTCTCTCTCTCTCTCTCTCTCTCTCTCAAAAAGAAGAGAATGATATAAAACATATCATATCAATTCCTGGGCCACAGACCACTACTGGTCCATAGGTTGTTAGGAACCGGGCCACACAGCCAACAAGATTCCCTGTAAGGTGAACCTTGGTTCCCTATAAGGTACATGCCAAAGCAAGTTTCTCTCCCCCCACCATCCCCGTGCATTTTTATTTTGGTCATGATGGCAATCGAACTAGCATGGGCAAGAGCTATACATGTGCGCCCGATTAAAAAAAAAAACAAATTGCAACTATACTGGTCCCTCCTGTCAAAACGTTAATTATTGGAGTACTCCAATGCTTCAGAGTGTAGCGGGGGCAAAGCTGACCCTACAATATACAGTGGTATATATAAAGTAATTAATTCATTCCAAATGAAATTGTGTTAAGCAAATTTTCCTTTATACAAATTTCACATAGGAATGCATTGAAAACAGAGTAATCCCTAATTGTGACTATTTTTATGTTGTACGGATTTGCCCCATAGACAGTTCTGTTAAGCAAATTTCTCCTATCTCTAGAATTTATGTTGTACAGATTTTATGTTATACAAACAGTTTGTTATATGAGGGTCCACTGTACACATGTTATACAGCATCAAAAATGTCTCCTCTTTGGGGCCACACCCTTTCATATTCTTTGATAAAAGCACCGAGCTCTACATGAAAGAGAGGAGGCTGACCATTGATACATAAGTTCTGATTGTTTGTCAGACCATTTTCATCGGGGTGGACTAAAAGTAACTCAGTCCTTCCACACTACAGGTGATTTGCTGGGCTGGAGCTAATTCCCCTGTGCATACGCACCTCAAGCAACCCTGTTTGGTCTGCCTCTCTTAAGAAAAGAAAGAACGAAACAAATCCCATACCTTGTCCCCCCACCCCACCCACCTACCCTCCCCAGTCTCCTCCTCCTCCTCCTCCTCCTCCTCCTCCCAGTAGTAAGCTTTACATCTGACATATGGTTGTCTAATTTTCCCTTGAATGCCTCTAGTGTTGGACTGCTTGCCCCTTCTCAAGCCTTGACAAACTGTTCTAACAGGAAGGTTTTCTTGATATTCAACCAAAATCTGGTTTCCTGTAACTTGACCCCATTATTACATGTCCTGCACTTTCCGATGACTGAGAACAGATCCCGCCACTCCTCTTTATGACAATCTTTCAAATATTTGATTCACTGTCATTTCCCACACATTTTAAAGTGTTTGTTGGTTCTATATTAAGCTTAATGACAAGCTGAGTTTACCACACTATTGCCACAACGAAGATATTTGAAATACAATTCCGAAAATCCAAACATACCATCAATGTCAGCATGAATAACATCTACAAAACAGTGTAATGCAGACCCTCATGAGGCAGCTTTCCAGTAAAAAAATGGCCCTACTGCAGACCTGCCCAAAGTCCGGCCCGGGGGGGGGGGCAAATCCGGCCCGCTAGGCCATTCTGAGTGGCCCGCGGTTGGCTGGCCCACCCCTCCCTTCCCCTCCTTCACCCCATGTTTTTTTAAAAGAAAGTGGGTGGGGCTTGCAGTGGGGTGGCAGGGTTGGGGTGCAACCGGCCCCTGACACATTCTCAGCCACCAAATCTGGCCCTCCTTACAAAAAGTTTGGGCACCCCTGCCCTACTGGATGAAACTTGTAATTCTGCCATGTCCAACCAATGCCCTCCTGAAGGACTGAAAAATGCAAACAAAAAAAACCCAAAGCAAGACAAAATAATGCAGCTGGAACTGCTACAAAACAAACAGAAGCCCCGTTGGCAGAAAAATATACTGCGTGCTCATGCCAAAAGATTGGGACTACTCCCAATCACCACTAATATCATGTGATTAATGAAATAAATATAAAAAAGAACAGTGAGGAACATGGCATAAACATCAGGAGAAAAACTGGTCTTACATAATTCCTCCCCTATGTGTCTCTGCAGACACTGAGGTCACTGTTCCATCTAGAAGCTATTCTAAAGAGCTGAGAGGATGAGGGTGGGGATGGGGAAACACTGGTGAGGCCTCATTTTGAGTACTATATGTCTACCCTGTTTCCCTGAAAATAAGACCTCCCCCCAAAATAAGCCCTAGCAGGATTTCTATGCATTTGTTAAATATAAGACCTACCCTGATAATAAGACCTAGTGATGGGTGTGGCTATGGTTGTGTGCAGGGCTGGCATTCAAGCATATTATACTTAATAAAAGTAAGACATTTCCTGAAAATAAGCCCTCGTGTGTCTTCTTGAGAAAAAATAAATATAAGACAGTGTCTTATTTTCGGGGAAACACGGTAGTTCCGGACACCACACTTCAAATTAAAACAAGTTAGAAAAAGTTCAGAGGAGGGAAACAAGGATGAACTGGAGGCTGTAAACCAAGCCCTATGAGGAAAAAGACTGAAAGAAATGGGCATGTTTAGCCTTGAGAAAAGAAGACTTGTGGGGAGACAGGATGACACTTTTCAAATACTTGAATGGCTGTCATACAGAGGAGGGACAGGAGGATCTGTTCTCTGACGTCTCAAACTTCAGGACTCACAACAATGGGATCCAATTACAGGAAGCGAAATTTCGGCTGTATATCAGGGAAAACTTCCTAAATGTTAGAGCAGTACAACAGTGCAGTACAATTACCTCGAGATGCCGTGAGTGCTCCAGCATTGCAGGCATTCAACAGAAATTTGGACTACCACCTAGTAGGTATATTTTGAATTGTATTCCTGCCTTGAGGAGGGGGTTGTACTGGATGGCCTTGCAATTCTATAATGTGGCTTGGGGGGTGTCATACAATTGTTTTTCTTCCAATCATCCTCTTCCTGTTTATCTAATGGCGGGTGCCTGCTACATAGGATGAGTACTCATCAACTGGAGGCAGTACAGATTAGAAAGCAAATAACTTTTAAAAATATTTTTATAAAAAAAAAAAAAAAAAATTAAAAATCCAACCACACATTATATAATATTTCTCAAAACTCCTGTAAAGAACTACAGAAACATATTATTAGACATTTATACATACATGTCATGACTGCCAGAGGTTTCAAAGAAGCAGGCGTATCTTATCTCTGGAAAGATCATTATGTTCTGCTGAATTAAAAAGGATTTATGAATAGAGGTAAAAATCCAAAGAAACTGGAAAGGGAGTTTAAAACAAATTTACAGTTGTGAACTGCTGGGAAGAATATCCCTATAAAGAGCAACCATAGAAACTGTAGCATTCATTTCCAGATCAGCCTAACTTATTTTTATTTTAAATGTAGGAACAGTAGATTAACAAAATGAACCAATGAACTGACAGCCACATTTAATAGAAGGGTTGGCCTGACTTTTTATTTGCTATATTTTCTTTCTTTTTCTTATTAATTACTACTATACATTACATCCTGCCCTATAAAATCTTATTAACTGATTATGTTTATTACATGTTATGTTTAAATGATCATTGTTATTCAGTTTGATTTGCTTTTTTTCTCAGTTCATTATTCGATTTTTCTGTTAATTTGCTGATATGTGTTTATATGTGAAGAAGTTTCTGAAACTGCTTTTCTAAAGACCACAATAATATAATACAATATATCATGTTCTTGAATATAATCCATAAACATGTCTAAACATGTCTTCAGGAGAATGATTCATAAACACACATTGATTTTTAAGTCTTTTTTTTTTTATAAAAAAAAACACACCCTCTAATAGGATTAGCTAAAGCCTTACGGCACAGTGGTTAAACTATTAGACTTCAGCTAAATCTTTGCTCATGGTCCAGGGTTCAAACTCTGGTAGGTGGGAAACAAATGATCTCCAGTTCTTCCTTTTTACAAATTCATGTGAAGTCAGAGGGATCCTGCCCACCTGTCATTGGCTGGGCCTCTTTAAAAATGGGGCTTTGGTAGGGGGAGGAATTTTAAAATCCTGCTTTCCTGGCGCCCACCTGTCATCAGCTGGACCCATTTAAAAATGGCCCAGCGGCCCAAAGGAGACCCCTGGTGCCAACTGGACCATTTTTAAAGGGGTCCAGCTGATGACATGTTGGCAGGATCCCTCTGAACATGGCCCCGTTGCCAGCATGAAGCTCCTGCATTGGCAACAGGGCCATTTTCAGAGGGGTCCTGCTGACCCTTTTAAAAATGGCCCAGTCAGCACTGGGGGGACCCCTCTGGTGGCGACTGGGCCATTTTTAAAAGGATCCAGCCGATGACAGGTTGGCAGAAGACATCTGAAAATGGTCGGGACGCCAGTTTGGAGCTCTCCCGCTGGTGTCCCAACCATTTTCAGTCGTCTCTGGCCGACCTGTCATCGGCTGGTGAGGAATGAAACATTTCGTTATTGTTTCATTTAGTATGAATTTTTATGCAATAATTCGTACAAAACGGAACAAAACGAAATGCGGGCTGGGGACGAAACAGACCGAAACAAAACGAAACACCATTTTTCCGTTTTGTGCCCATCTCTACTCACAACAACTATTTTCCTGTTGTCTTTATTATCCACAGGATTATAGTAATTTAAGTGTCTAAGCAGTAATATCTTTTTAAATACCCTAGACAACACACTCTTAACTATGACAAGAAAACAAAATCTCCCCATTCAAGGCAAAATGTGTATCTCTCTTATACCCACAATGACACTGAACAGAGTAGGGAGATCAGATGACATTTGGAGCAATGCACTACAAGTGACTGTGGCAAATTTTTCCTCATGCCTTCCCCAAAGGATTACAGTGGTAAGGTGTTGCTTCTGAATTCTTAAGATTGAGATATTTGTCATTCCCAATGGCTTTACTGGTCTTGGAGATCATCACACTTTCAGTGTGCAGTTGTGAAATGGAGTTGCACTTCACTGAACAAGTTTCCATGACTGAAAATTGTGAAGTCAGTCAAAAGCATTTACATAGTGATTTCAGATCCTCACTTTAAAAACATTAGAGTTCAGGCTGGAAAATATATTCCCATCCTGGCCTCAGTTTTACCTTTCATGTTTTGTAGGCAATGCCTGTGTAAACTATACCTTGATAAGCTGTACATCTGAGAGGATCAGGCTACACAACGAGAAATCCATTCACAGAACCATCTTGGTGTCAGTGCCTAACAAAGCTTTCTTCTCTTGCTCTGTGTCTTCAAGTAGACTAAGGTAACTTTCCTGCTGCTATGAGTTGTCTGCTCTAATCCCATGAGATTCATACTTTGGAATACAGTGGACGCCCGACTTACGTACCGCTTGACTTGCGTCATATTTGACTTGTGTCCACTAGGGGCCTGTTTGACTTGCGTCCCAGGCTCCGACTTACGTCTCGGAGCCCTGGCGCAAGGCCCCAGGATCCGGCGGCAGCCAGGACCCAGCATCGTGGCTGCCGCCTTCAAACTGCTCCCGCCTTCTTCCTCTCCTCCGGCGGAGAGGAAGAAGGGCCAGGAGCTCGGGTCTGGCCTCGCTGAAGCCGCCGCTGCCGGAGGAAAGGAAGAAGGGTTGGGAGCTCCCGGCCCTTCTTCCTTTCCTCTGGTGGCGGCGCGGCAGCAGCAGGCTCTCGGGCGGGCATGCCCCCCACCTCTCTCTCTCACTCCCCTTCCCTCGCTCGCCCAGAACGAGAAGAGCGCTCTCTTGGTTCCCTTGGCAGCCTCGGCGAGAAGGAAGAGCAGACGGGAAGCCCCAGCCGCCCGTCAAGGCAGCACCGGGATGGTGCCTCTTCCCCCACCGCCGCCGCCTCAGCCTCTCTTTCCCGGGCGTGCTGTCCAGCTATTGCCGAGCTCGCTGGCTCTGGTCTTGCGCCGCTCTCCGCCCTGAGAAGAAGCAGCGGCGGCGGCGGCGGCAGAAGAAGAACAGGCAGCAGCAGCAGCGGCCCAGCCCCAGTCTGGTGGCGGCGGCGGCGGTGGCAGCGGCGAGGAGGAGGCAAGCGCCGGCGGGGCCGCCGTCTTCCAAGCATTCTGGCGCGCTAGCAGCGCCTGCCACTGGAACGCTGGCTGGTTCCGCGCCGTGGCGCCTGTCCAGCTATAGGGCTGGCTGCGCGGGGGCGTGCTCCTGCTGCAAGGCCCCGCCGCCCCACTCCAGCTCCTACACGATGCCTGGCTGTGTCGGTCGTTGCGCCCGCCCCAGGGCTTCCTCATCCGAGCTGTGGGTGAGTGAGAGCACAGGAATGAGAGCCTGCCTCCTCCCTTCTCGCCACCCGAAGGGGTTCTTCACCACCAGGGGGATGGTTGGGGGGGAGTTGCTAAGAAGGGGGACACCCCCCATCCGCAGTCCTGCCCATCCCTGCCCCTCGCCCGTGTCTGCGCCCTCGCCGACCCAACCCGGGCTCGTCTCCTCTCGGAAGCCAAGGTCCGCCGAGAAGTCCCGCGCACGGGCGGCATGAGGCGCTTTGAAAACGGATGGTGCACCTGCGGGCACTGACTGGAGGCACCTGCCCAGGAGCAGCCAGCTTTTCGAGCCCTTTGGCGTTTTGAAAAGACGCCAGTGAACAAGAGGAGGGCGTAGGAACCCCCCTCCTCACACGCACGCCCTTGGGTCCTTGCTCTCTGGGCAGTGGCTTGAGTGCCTCTGAGGCGAGCAAGGAGGAGGCCTTTTTCCTCCTTCCAGAGTTGGTGCCCTCTCCGCTGCAACATTAACAGACTGAATGCCCGCCTGTGCCCTCCTTTTCCCAGCGTTTAAGTTACCCACTCCCTTCTGCAGTGCTGCACTGGCCGAATAAGACTTATGCCTGAGGAAAGAGCTCAGATAGCGTCCTTCATAGGTACCCACCCAGTGAAGAAGGTGGCAAAAAAAAGGAGGTGGTGGGCATGGGCTTTTGTGCAGGATGCCCCCCACCCCATTTTTCTATGGAGGAAAGGGGTTTATTCCATCCAAATGAAGGTGGATGCTGAAATCCAAGGGAGCAAAAAAAGTCAAGGGAATAAAGAAAAGAGGAAGCTATATCTACTAGTAGTTAACAGTAAGAGACTGAGAGCACAGTAAGGCCTCACCGAAGCCGCCTCTCTCTCTCTTTGTGTGTGTGTGTGTGTTTGTGTGTGTGTGTGTTGGGGGACAGTCAAATTTGTGTTAAATTGCTGTTTTCAGGGGGCTTTTTCATCATCTGGAACGGATTAATCCACTTTCCCATTACTTTCTATGGGAAAAGTTCGTTTGACTTAAGTCATGTTTGACTTAAGTCTAGACCTCCGGAACGGATTAATGACGTAAGTCAAGGTTCCACTGTACTTTCTGATGCCATGGCAATTTCCACATACAGTACTGAAGATACGAAAATGCTCTGTGTCTACCAGGAGGGTTTTTTGGGTGCAAAAGCAAGGGTAGTCCTTCATGTCCAAGCACACAAAGCCACAAAGAAAACATTCACACAAACTGGAACATTTTCTAAGTACTGTATCTAGGAGGCCTCCTTTTGTTCTTGTTTGTTTGTTTTTGTCGTTGCAAAAAAAGTATAGCCAACACAATTTATGTATGGTACTACTGTTATTTCCAAATAAAACAATTTAAAACATAAGACAGAATTAATAACCACAAAGAAAAGGACAAGTGTCATTATTAATACAAAGTAATACCTCTTGATACACCATTATCCAAATTACTAAAATTTTGTGCTCCCCACCACCAGTAAAAATATTATTATTACGAATATTTTTTCTCTTCTTCTCATTGCAAAGCCCCTTGTTTCTTCCTAAAATATTATGTCACTTGTCCTGGTGCTTGACCTTTCCTTTTCACTGTAACAAATTCTATAACATCTCTCCATATATTGTTAAATTCATTCATTTTTGACAATCGCTTATGACTTAATCTCACATGTCAATCATTAATGGCTAAATTCAATTATGTCTTTATAACATTGACATGCATAATTGAAAAATTTTTAAAAATACTGAAATACCACCACCACCACCACCCAAAATTAGGAAAGCAACCTAAGCCCTGAAGAAAAATATTTTTATTTACTAAGTTACTAAATTACTAATAGTCTCATGGGGCAATTTTCTCTTCCAAAAACAGAGCAATGACTGCTGCAGGAAATGGCTCCCACCAAAGGGACATTCATTGTGCCAGGTATTCTAAAGATAATCCGAGCATGTCAGTTTGATCATCTTTGAAGTAAATTTCATAAATATGATGCGCCATTTATCATAGATAATGGAGATGGGTGGAACCTATAAGGCCATTGGGTCTAATCCTCTGTTCAATGCAGGAATCAAAATTAGAGTGTTATTGGATAGAATAATTCTATCCCTGTGGTTCTCAACCTGTGGTTGCACAGATGTTCCTGGACTGCAACTCCCAGAAATCCTGGCCAGCTCAGCTAGTGGTGAAGGCTTCTGGGAGTTGCAGTCCAAGACCATCTAGGGACCCACAGGTTGAGAACTACAGGGATAGATGTCCCTTCAGTGTCAGAGTGCTCACCACGTGACATGGCAACTGTTGCCACTGTCGTACTCCTCTAACAATTAAGAAGTTTTTCCTGATATTAAACCTAAATCTGGCTTCCTGTAACTGGAGGCCATCATTGGATGTACTGACTGACTGAGAACAGATCTTGTCCCTCCTCTGCAGGATCTTATGTCAAACCTAAACTGGTAAAAAAAGATTCCACCACATATTCTCCAGTGTGGACATACATTTTAGCAGTTTTGGTCACCATATTTTAAGCAAACAGGACTCCAAAAACAAACTGTGCCTCTCCATGTGTTCCAGGGATTATCTGGAAACAAATTTGTTATGTGGGGGAATAGGTGAATGGTCTGTAGCACTGTTTCATTGTTTGCATCCATTTTAAGCTCTCAGCATACCTACACAAAGTTTCTCAGTTCCTTTGGTGAATTGTCTGGATGTCTGTACTTGGTCCTTCTGTCCCTGCTTCTCATGTCATCAGTATCTTCACTTAGTCCTCCTCGGACAGAGTGAATCTCCCATGCAGGTTCTGCCTTCTGACATGTAGGGTAATCTGCTCCATAAGAATAATCCTTTGCTAAGTGCACTGTCATTTCCAGAGACTGTTCCTCAACCAGGTTTATATTTGAGGAATGCTCTAACAGAATTTTGTCTTCAGATTCTTAGCAGTTTTCCCCATGTTTAGTTAGAGGAAGAATGCTCTGTCTCAGAGCCACTCAGAAACAGCAATTCCAGAACTTCCTCTATTATATTTTAATTGTGGACTGCAGAATAGGACGGACACACACACACACACACACACACACACACACACACACACACACACACACACACACACACACACACACACACACACACACACACACACACACACACACACACACACACACCTCAGCCAGCTAAACAGGATTGCTATTCCGTCCATATATCAGTGGGATTTCCGCCTCAGTGCAATCCACATTGAAGAAATAGTAATAAGCGGTCATGTTTTCCATCCTTATCTACTCCATTCAGACCACATCAGAATAATCTGGAAATCTCTACAAACAATTTGCAAAGCAACTGAGAGCATATTTTTGCCTTTACCGTCTTAGTATACAAAAGGTTGTTTATGCAGGTGGTGGATTAGAGCTGTTTTCCACTTTGTCTCAATTTTAGCTGTGGAACGAGTTGTCTCATCCCAGTACTTAACACCACATTCTCTTAAGTGGTAAAACTGAGTCCAAACTCAAGAGTGAACGCCCCCAAAACTATTTAATTAGTAGGGACCATGGCATCATCCACCTTCCCATGCTTCTACGTTCCCTCTGAGATTTGCTGCACTCAACAGACCAGGTAGAAGAGAATATGACTTTCCCAGGAACAGTTGAAACCAATCCCTCTTTATAACGTAAAGCATTTCAGGATGGTCTGATCTTGAATGCACCTCAACATTCACCCGCTTTGCCTAAGACCTGCTCCTCATTTATTGTTATGGGCAAACATCCCCCCTAAGTTGCATGCACAAGAGCTCCATCAGGACTGCACACAAGCAGCATTAGTTGACACATGTTTTTTTCTAGTTTGGACTGGAACCCCACACAGGGTCAAGCTCCCACGCGGGGGAGGGGGCAGAAAATTAAGAGGGGACACTGTTGTGTGTTATTTTGCTACCTACATTTTTGGCTCTCCTTTGGAAGGAGGCTTATAGAGGTGGGCATGAAACAGAAAACCAATGGTTCAGTTGGTTTTCTTTCATCCCCCCCCCCTCAGTTCGGTTCAGTTTGATTTGTAGGAATTTTTAAAACAAAAATTCGTACGAACCGAACCGAACCAAACTGGTTTGGTTTACCTCAAGAAAGAAGCCTGGAAATTTCATCCTCATTACCTGGATTTGGCTCAAGAAGTCCAAGGGAAATTGTACGTGCAAAGAAGGTACGATAAGTTGTACACCCGCACCATCTGTGACACTGCATAATACTATCCTAGATCATGAAGGCATGTCCCCTGTTTCTGTGTAGCCTTAACTCTATTCTCAAATCTACAGGCCATTTAAAAATTATTACCAACATTTATATATGCAGCTATTTTATGCAAGAATCTAAAAGTCAGCAAGTGCCTCTTCCAGGATCTTGTATGATTAAAGTATTGCCATTTTATTTCTGGATCACACACAAAACTACCCAACTTCATGCACAGTGAGATCTAAGTTCAAGCAATAAGGCACAGAAGCAGCTATTTGCTTCTGTATTAGCAGCAATCTGCTATGGTCGGAAATATCATTTTCTTTACAGCGATACAATCTACACAAGAGGATTTAGGCCAATACTATACTTAGTGCATCCATATAATTTCTGTAGCATTACCAAAACTCATATATAACTTGTAGCTTGTGATGCATTGTTTTATTTTATTTTATTTTATTTTATACCAGATCTAGCTAGAGCCAATTATTTGGCAGGATTTTCTCTTGACTTTCATTGCCCATGCTGTGTTGTTACCCTGAATCCCGTTCCATTTAAACAAGGTGAATGGCCTCTTGATTTCCCCACCATCACCACCAAATGTTCCCACTTGTATCTGTTAAATCAGCCTATATGCAGTATTTTTCATCCAAAAAGAAAGAAAGAAAGAAAGGACAAGGTAAGAAATATAAAATCCTTAATAAACATAATGGTAAGCAGCCATCAAGCATGTGTAATGGCTCAGTGGACTAAGGCTTCCAAAAACTGTCGGCTGCGAAATCAGCAGCTCGGCGGTTCGAATTCCGGATGCCACGCAGCAGACTGAGCTCCCACGGATGACCACAGCTCCTGCCAACCTAGCAGTTTGAAAATATATAAATGCAAGAAGATAAATAGGTACCGCTGTAAAAAGTGGAAAGGTAAAACTGTTTCCTTGCAGCCATGCCAGCCATGTGGCCATGGACTTGCACAACACTGGCTCTTTGGCTTGAATACAGAGATGAGCACCGCCACTAGAGTCGGACACGACTAAGCACGCATGTGCAGAGGGAGCCTTTACCTTTACCTTTTAAGCACAACTGAGAGGGCCATAAAATGCCCAGGATTCTAAGCTTCCATTCTTTAAAACAAAACAAACAAAAAACTATAGACCTTACAATAGGAATCAAAGATACAAGGCAAAATGTGGAATCAGTCTTATGACCTATTGTTTGTCAGGATGGGGGAGAAAGGCTTTCTGTATCACAAGTCAATGAATTAGGTTGTCCACAGTCTCCTCGGTAAATATTGCAGTGCTGGGAACACATTGGTCTTTTGCAAAAATTGAAATTTGTTTACATTGGGCTGTACTCTTTCTGTGCACCATGCACTGCAATTAACTTTTACCATTTTATTTATTCATTTATTCATTCATTCATTCATTCATTCATTCATTCATTTATTCAGTTTAGATGCCTCCCACTACCCGGAGGTCTCTGGGAAGCTTACAATTCAAAATTAAAATGAACAATTAAAAGCATTTACAACAGTACAATGTAATGTAATATAATACAATACAAATAAAATAATTTAAAATGCAATACACTAATATTGCCACCAGGACCCATAATCTGTGTTAAAGAACTTCTGGAACAGGAAGATTTTTACCTGGGGCCGAAATGTCATCAACGTTGGCACCAGGTGAGTCTCAATAGGGAGGGTGTTCCATAGCCTGGGGGCAGCTGCAGAAAAGGCCCTATATCTACAGGTCATCCCTCTCACCCCCTTGAGGGATGGCTCTTTCAAAAGGGCCCCCTGGTTAGATCTTAATTGCCAGGTAGGTTCATATGGAAGGGCCTACCGTTAATAGCTTTGCATGTTAACACAAGCACTTTGAATTGAGCTCGGGCAGCAACTGGTAACCAATGTAGCCGGTAAAGAATCGGCATGATATGGGCTCTGGTGGCCCCACCACCTACCAGCTGAACCGCACAATTCTGGACCAGTTGCAACTGACAGACTGTCTTCAAAGGCTGCCCCACGTACAGTGCATTGCAGTAATCAATACAGGATGTTGCCAGTGCATGCATAACTGTCATGAGGCTCCACTCCTCCAGTAGGGCCCTAGCTGGTATATTTTCCGCAGCTGAAGAAAGGTACCCCTGGCCACCAAGTCCACCTGGGCTTCCAGAGTTAGACCGGGGTCCAGGAGCACTCCCAAGCTGTAGACCCTTTCCCTTAGGGAGAGTGCAACCCCATCCGGGACAAAGATATGTCCCTCTAACCTGTCCGCACCCACTAACAGCACTTCCATCTTATCTGGATTAAGTTTCAATTTATTAACCTTCATCCAGTCCATTTTCCGGTCCAGACATGAGTTCATCTTTCTGTGGGAATGTTTGGGGAATGTTCCTTTTTGCACTACAACACCCATGATCCCCAGCAAGCTATTGTGGTTTGAATTTAATCGTAATAAGAATATTATTGTTATTACTCAGCCCTCCCCACCACTTTCTGAGGGCTCCTGCCGAGATGTCAATGTCTGAATCCCTTTAAACCTGGCCCAGTTGGCACCAGGAGATCCCCCTGATGGCTACTGGGCCAGGCTTAAAGGGGTGCAGCCAATAACAGCTCAGCAGGAGCCCTTTAAAAATGGCTCCCAGAGTCCCAAGCACCAAATCTGGCACCTCGAGGACCCAGGAGAGCCAGTTCGTTTTGTACAAAAAAATTAAAATTTTGTAAGAAAAAAATGAAACAAAACGGGTGTGAGGAAGAAACAAAACAAAATGAAACATAATTTTTCTGTTCTGTGCCCATCACTACAAACAAGTCCTAGGTTACAAACTGAACTCTCCAATGCAAGAACAAGATGCATTTCTTCCTTTAGGAGGTGCTGCTACTGTCACAAGAAAAAGAAAAAGGCTTCACTTTTGTTTTTGCATGTGGGTGGGTATATTTGGTAAGAATTTACATTTATCTGATTCCAGAAAATGGAATAATTTAGCAACATTAGTTTATAACCTTTGTGTAAATAATAATTTAATTACTACTACAATTACAAATAAATACAGTAATACCTCAGATAATGAATGCCTCTGATAACGAATTTTTCAGATAATGAACGAACATTTCCAGCCCCCCTCCACAGGCCCGGGCAGGAGCACTTCCCCCGACTGGCTGGAGCCACCCCCTCAGCCCAGCCTTCCAGTAGGGCTTTCCCCAGCCCATGCTTCCTCCCCTTTGTTCCTGACTCTCACCAGCTCCTGGTTCCCAGCGGTGGCAGAGACAGCAGAGGTGGGAGCTGGGGAGGATGGGGGGAAGAAATGTCAACGGGGTGCGGCTTTGCCTGCTGCCAGAGTGAACAGCGGCGGCAAGACAGGAGAGGTTGGGGATGGGGGTGGGTGGGGGCAGGCAGTGGCAAAGGTGCCTGGCTTCGCCCGCCGCTTTGGTGACCAGCAGCGGCAGAAGCAGCGAACCATGAGAGGTGGGGGCTGGGAGGGATAGGGGAGGCGGCGCTAGTGGTGTGTGGCTTTTTCCTGGCTTTTTCCCTGCCCGGGTGTCCAGCAGTGGCAGCGGTAGTGAAGCAGGAGAGGTAGGGGCGAGGGGCAATGGAGGAGGCAGTGCCTCTGTCACATGGCTTTCCCCGGCTCGCCCACCACCTGGGTGTTCAGCGGTGGCGGCAGCAGCAAAGCATGAGAAGAGGGATGGGGGAGGTGGCGCTGGTGGCACCCAGCTTCACCCACAGCCTGGGTGCTCAGCGGCAGTGGAAAGGCAGGAGAGGTGGGGGAGGGGGGAGGGGGAGGGGGGCGGCCTTGGCAGCGGTGGGGGAGGAGTGCACTTTGAAAGTGCACTTTGTAAAGAGATCTCAAAAAGGCTTTTTTGGCCTTTTTTCCGGACCTCTGGAATGGATTAAACAGTTTCCCATTCATTTCAATGGAAAACCGTGTTTCGGATAGCAATTTTTTTCTGATAACGAATTGCCTTGGGGAACCAATTAAATTCGTTATCAGAGGTACCACTGTATTATTTAAAAACTAAATTTTGTTAGTAACAATTGTTTGGATACATTATATTTTAATACGCTAGTCGTGATAATTTTATGCCAAGTCAAATTGTCCATAGTCATATTTTATACTCCTAAAGTAACAGAATGACATTCAAGCTGTAAAAGTGGTGGTGGGGAGTGCTAATGTAGCATGAAAAAAACAGAAATTTCCAGAAATGTTACATCTCTAATCCATATACAAATTTCACATCAGTTGACTCAGTTTCCAGATACAACTCTGACTTAATCGTATTACTCTACAATACAGACACCAACCACAATACATCTCATGTAATATCACAATTTCCCTCATTAAAAAGAAAACAAAAACCATTAACTAGATGCTAAATGGAAGGAGATGCTGACATCAAGTGTCTGTCTGGAACTGTCAGTGATGTTATAAATGCTGCCGATACTTGGCAAAACACCCACATTCTTCCCAAACTAAAAAGCTCCCAGATATTTATATATCGTATATACTCGAGTATAAGTCAACCCGAGTATAAGTCGAGGCCCCTAATTTAACTCCCCAAAACTGGGGAAACATATTGACTCGAGTATAAGTCTAGGGTGGGAAATGCAGCAGGGCCTGGCAGGTCTTCCTTTGTGAGCTGGGAGAGTGGTGTGTGATGTTGGTGTGTGATGTTTAAAATAACTTTTAGCCACTGATGCAAGTGCTTGGGTCAGTGGCTAAAAGTCATTTTAAACATTGTGTGCCGCTCCCCTGTGATGCAGAGGGGGGGGTCATGAGAAGCGGCATGCAATGTTTAAAATGACTTTTAGCCACAGATGACTTGCCTCAGTGGCTAAAAGTATTGACCCGAATATAAGCCGAGGGCCCCCTTTTTTCAGCCCAAAATTAGGTCTGAAAAACTAGGCTTATATTCGAGTATATACTAACACTAAAGATGAAATCTGGGCAGATTTCTGCCAAAAGGAAGATCCGCTTCTCCAAAGTTGTGCATGTGATTTTCCCAAAAGAATTCTGGCCTCTGTCATATAAAACAAAGATGCCTTACATACTTATTCAATTTACTTCTTTCAGTATTTTAATGCCTTGAAGTATTTTGGGACTACAGTAGTTATATTGTTGTCCCTTTAAGCCTCAATCTATCAGCAACAAGGAGGACACTAGTTTATTAGGGTTCTAAAGTCCTACATACTCATCCATCAGAATGCAGGTGACATTTCAAGAGAACTTAGTATATTACAAATTTCAGCAGAGCCCTGCTTTGAAAAGCTCTGGAATACTACACAATTGCCACAATAATAAATCAGGTGCAACAGGAATTTACTGGTGACCTGTTGACCAACATGACTGAAACATAACTTCAGATGTAATTATGCCATTTGCTCAAAGCTGTTAATTGTCTAGTTGTCAGGCATGCTTCGTATGCATTAGTTTAGATATTTATAACAATGTACACACCAAATATTTACAACTACATTTTCCTCAAAACTATGCATAGAAAGTAATGAAGGCCACAACAGTAATATTATTTCATGATAGTGTTAGATTGTGCCTAGATGTACTTGCAGAACGAAAAACCTCGTGGCACAGTGGTTAAATGCCTATACTGCAGCTAAAATTGTCCTTATGACCTGGGGTTGAATCCCAGGTAGCAGGCTCATGGTTGACTCAGCCTTCCATCCTTCCGAGGTCAGTAAAATGGGTAAAATTACTGCAGGTGTGTGTGTGTGTGTGCAATGTGTAGCCTGCATACTGTAATTAAAAACTGTAAACCGCCCAGAGACTACTTGAAGTGGTATGGGGCGGTATGTAAGCAGAACACTTTATCGCAGGGGTCCTCAACCTAAGGCCCCGGGGCCGGATGCGGCCCCCGAAGGTCCTGAATCCACCCCCCGGGACCAATTGCAACCCCCCCACCTACCCACAAGCCATCCTCCACAGCTGCTTCTATTGCTGAAGCAGTTCAAAGCAGTGGGCTATGTCGCTTCTCCCACTCCCCCCAACTACCGCGCAGATGATCAGCATGCTGGCTAGTGGGGCATTCAAAGTGGGAGGGCTATGGCCTGAGGGGCCTGAGTTTGCCTGGGCTGCCCCCTCCTTCCCAGCACAATGAAGGAAGGAAGGAAGGAGAGCCGCTCCAGCCGCTGCCACTGTAGGAGGAGGAAGATGTGCAGCAGAGGAATCCCAGCGCTGTCACCTCAGGGTGGTGATCTAGAGCAGGAGGCATTGCTGGGGCCCTGCAGACACAATGGTCATGGATCAGTCATGGGGGGCTCTGTCCACTTGCCCCTCCCTCCCCCCTTTTTTCCATGTCAGCCTTTTTTTTTTACTGTGGACCGGCCCCCAGTGGTGTCTGGGGCGTGGTGGACCGGCCCGCTGTTTGAAAACTTTGAGGACCCCTGCTTTATTGTAATAATCAGATTGCAGTATGGTATATGCATACATATAGGTTCTAAACTTCTAAATTAATTAACTTAGGTGAAGGGTTCTGTCAATAATTGAACAGGGTGAATAAATTCATTCTATTGGTCATTATAAATTTGCTAATTAATTTGTTAGATATTTAACGAACCACAGGACTGAAAAAAATGCCATGTCTGGTCATTAATAGTGCCTCCCAATGGAATATTTTGTCATTGGCTCCAAAAGTGCTCTTTCTGTAGCCATAAATAGTTTGGCTGATTTCAGATCTTTTGAATTATAAATCTAGAAATTGGAGTGGGTTCAGGGGGTCTGGCTCGGAAGAAGTTATTAAAGTACAACCCTGCTCTCTTCAGACGATTGTTGTCACGAGATGAAAGCAACAATCTGGGATGGGACTAGGACACTCCTCCCAATGCTTGTGGGTTCCACATCCTTCATCAGTGATGAATGGTGGCCAGATCTAGAGTCTTTAACAGTCCTGCTACACAGACCCCTAGGGGGCGCTGGCACATTTGAAGAGGGCCAAACAATTCTTCACATTCCACCTTACAAGATTTGTCATGTGACTTTATACAGTCCTGATTGGGCCTAGATTTTTTTTTTCACATTGTGTTTATGGCCGTGGCCAAAAAAATGTTGAGTGTGGCTAGCTTAGCACATCTTTTTGCTGCCAGGTTAGAAAAAGCTATTAGAAAACATGGGATGTCACTGAACTTGTTTTGCCTTTGATCTGCATCTCTCCTCTTTCCAGCCTCACTCATCAAGCCAACATGTGTCCTCTGTGCTCATCCTTCCAATGACACTGTTTGTCTGGGTTGGAAATGATTAACAAGGCTTTATATCCAGTTTACGGAGAGTGCTCCAGTACACATGCAGCAGTAGATAGCTGACTACATGGCACAGCTGTTAAATCGATAGTGGAAAACTCTTCATCAGAACTGTACTTCTGATACATGACATCTTTTTCACACAAATAATTAAGAGCTCCTCTGATTCTGCAACCATTTAGAACCCAATGTCCTCTCATGGTGGGGTTCTTCTTTTACCTGCTGGGGACAGGGTCCCACTTTCAATCTCTTGCACCTCCACTTCCCATGTCATGTCTCTTTCTGTTTCACATTATCCACACATATGCAAAAATGCTTGTAGGAAAGGTCCAGGAAAAAGCTGGAGTACCTCAAGGACCACTAATCACCTGATGAGCATTGTAACCCTAAATATCTACAGTATCCTGGCCTGGACTTAGTCCTCTTTGACTATGGGGAAGCCCCCCCCCCCAATTCTTCCATTTGTCAGCTACTGTAAGATGACACAGCCAAGAGCCTTCCTTCCTCCCTCTTGCACCCCCCTCTCTCCTTTATCTGTCAGTGCTGGGTTTTACAACAGATTGGAAGGCCCACAGGGAAACTGTCTTGTATGCACGGGAGCCGTTGCTTTGGACAGAGAAGCACAAAAGCCACCTGCAACTTCAACCACTGTCTTATAGGGATCAGTTCCTGAATATGTAAGATACAGGTCAGATAAAACTTTTATGTGAGATCATGTTAACACAGAGCCCATATGCAGACTGGGAGTTTTTAATTGGTCCTTAAAGATTTTTATTGAGGGGGGGGGAGATGAAATTCTGGGGGCAGGTCTTTCCACAAGGGAGGAGTGACAACCGCAAAGACCTGGATCTTCACTGAGACTTTTCAGGCCTCCCTTGGAGTCGGTATCCTCAAATGCCCAGTCCGAGAAGAGGGAGTGGTCTGGACAGTTCTCTGTGGGAGGAGCCGCTCTGACAAATACCAAGGTCCCAATCCGTTTAGGGCTTTGTATGTCAGCATTAAAATCCTGAAGTCCACGCAGAAGCATATTGGCATCCAGTGCAGCGCAGCCAGGACAAGAGTAATATGGTGATGCCTTCTTGTTACTGTCAATAATTTAGCCATGGTATTCTGCACTAGCTGTAGCCTCCACATTAGCCTCATAGGCAGCCCGACATAGATTGCACTACAGTAGTCTATGGGAATCATATTTATCCAGTTATTTGATTACAGAATAGGTCTGAATTTAAAAATGCTAAAATGTGTTATGTTTTATAAAATTCAAAAGCTGCATGCAATCTGATCCACTGTATGTGAAGCAGGAGTAGGTCTCGTTAATTATCTACAGGTAAATAAGATTACAGCATCAGCTACCTGCTGTGCAAGCAAGCAAACCTGATGAGGCAGAAAACAAACTATACATTAAAAAGTTTAAATTGCCGAGATTACATCAAGCAAAGATTAATATCTACAAATTTGATTAATCCAGGTTTCAAAAGTTTCACATCCACATATTCATATAGCAATGCAAAATAAATAAAACTGTCTTTGGTACCATTTCTCTTTTGATATTAAAGTTTGTAAAACATACTGGAAATACAGGAAAGGGGAGTGAGAATTTAAAAGATAAAAATGAAATAAAGCTTGTATGTCACATTTGTAAATTGAATTGGATGTACTTTCAAATGCCAGAGGTATCAAATTCCTCCCCCATACACACAGAACAGAAGTGGTGTATGGGGGAGGAATTAAAAACTTAGGAAACCTTAAACACATCTTGGCAGGATTTTTTAAAAAAGAAAATCTCAGAGAAATGCGAATCAATAATTATAAATATATAAATAATAAATAGAGTTCCTTTGAGCTCTGCAGTTCTAAGATAATGACAAAGATGAATCAGTTATAATCAATAAATTATAATTGGCAGCTCAAATGTCAAAAACATGATGTTTTAGCTGAAATTCCTTCCAAATGTCAACAAAAGTCATTATAATGTAAGGAAAGAATGGGAAATGTCAGAGAAATGTTTTACGGGCTTGAGGGTGGGATACAAGAGAAATTCTTCTTTTGGCATGCTCATTAAAATGCATAGTGAAATCAACTGCCATAGAAAGGAAGGGAATTGTGAAAGCTCTGCAATTCGATGGTGGTGGTGGTGGTGGTGGTGGTGGTGGTGGTGGTGGTGGTGGTGGTGGTGGTGGTGGTGGTGGTGGTGGTGGTGGTGATGACTGTATTTATAGGTTTAATACTCGGGTACCTAGTAGTCAGAAAATTCAGTTTTTAGAATCTTTGCTTCATCGTTATAACAATGGATTTTAGCATCTGGTCCAGCAATTTCATACACATACCCTCCCACATACCATATGCTGTCTCAAAGCCTGTAAACTTTTCAAGGTTTTAAAGCTATATTCTCATTAAAAAAAATATACAGCAGGAGATGCTCCTGGGTGAATGTGGCATGGTTGCGATGGTGAGAACTCACCGGTGAACATTGTGATTGACCAATGCCAATCTGTCTCAAATCCGAGATTTACAAGACAATTGTCTGCCCGTGACCATGTCAGAAATGACACCGCCCAATAGCAATTAAGCATGGTATCCATAACAGAGAAGATGAGAGAAAGCCCGCTCTGACGATATGGACATGTCCTTAAAGCAGCACCTTCTGCCATGACCCAAACTGTGTATGTACCACCTGAAAATCAATGGCTGGTGACAATGTGGATTACCAATACAGAGCTGCTATGGCATACCAATTTGGATAAGCGCATTCAATTCCAACGTTGAGAATATACAGTCTTCCTTCTTGCGCCGAATATTGGGGGTCCCTAATTGTGTGGGATGGGCAGCTCTATATCTGGAGACAGGCCTAGATCGCTTAGAGACTAGGGCATGGAATCAAACCCTGAAATTCTGGTTGAGAATTCATTTTCAGGCCGAGCAGTTGGGTTATATATACCATATGTTATCTGATTCCTACACGAGCAAGTGGTCACAGATAATCCAACACAAAGTTAGATCTATTGGAATGCCTCTCGAGTCCATTCTAATGTTAAATCAACATCAGGCCTATCGAACCCTTAGTCAGCGAAAATGACATCGAGAGACAAGAACTGACTGCCACAGCAAATAGAACCTGCTCACCCCAGGCACACGGTATTCTACCAGGGTATCGGAAACAAGCAAACTATTTATCCTTGTTAGGAACCCCACAAGTCTGCAGAGCATTCTGTTTGGCAAGACTCAATGTGCTTCCTTCAGCTATGCTTCAGGGTAGATATAATGGAACCCCACGCCAAGAACGTTTATGTCCCTGTGGAGCTGGGGTACCTGAATTTTTAACTCATATCCTTTTATACTGTACCTTTTACAAAGAAATTAGAAGAGACCTGATTTATCCTTTAATTTTTAAATTTCAAAGTTGTCCAGATAAGATCTTGGTAGAGTACTGCCTCTCAGATAAGAACTCATATGTAACTACCCAGGTGGCTAAATTCCTCTTGGCAGCAATCCATAGGAGGGCTATGATAGTGGCAGATAAATGACACTGTAATCTACTGTTGGCAATGTTACGTTATAGTTTTATTCTGTGTACTGTTCTGTTCAAACTGTTTTGGGTCACATGACCGTAATAAACTTATCTTCTTCAATACAGAGCTGGTGGGACTCTATAAATAAGGACATGTGAATTGTGGACCTGCACCCTGAAGACAAAGTCGATTGGACAAAGTGGTGCTTCAGGATCTGAAAAGCTGGCCCTGCACCTATAGGAAAATGCTAGGAAGGAGGAGGAGGAGGAGGATGAAACACTCAATCTGCTATTCCAGCTGCCAAGAGAAAGAGTTGTGCCCTCAAATGCAGGACGGGAGCCTCCTACTGTTTGTTCTCCACACCCAGCTCTGTCCTGATAAGGAAGTCCAAAGGACTCAAAACTTTCAGTCACAGCAAACACTTATTCTCGGTGCGGGCAAAGCAGCACTATCTAGATACTAAAATGCAGGTCCCATCACCCTGAGAGAGCCTAGCCAATGGTGAAGATGGAATGCTGGAAGCTTCAATACAAGGACATCTGATGATGTCCATTCAATACATACTAACAAAAAGGCCACTATATAATGAAGCAAAATCGCCTGTTTCTAAATAATTTTTAAAGTTTGCACTGAAATTACAAATGACAAATATCTCTGAAGAAACTTTCCCTTAGCTGCGGCTGCACTTGTTAAACAAAATTCTCTGTTTGAAAGAACCAGGAGACTTGAAGGTGCTATTCCATAATTCAGTCATTACACAACTCTCAATACAAACGTGAGATACTATTAAAAAGAGGAAAATTTGTTCTAGGAAAGATTAAGGTGCCTGTATTTATATTTGTACCCTTTCCAAATGCCTATACAGAAATTGAGTTCAAATATCAAAATAATCATGGATTTACCCATGTCAAAAATATACTGTGCTGCTAAAAACATTACTGCATATCATTAACAGTAGTTCAAAAATGATGACGGTGGTTAACACATATTGGAAATGTACACTATGTCTTAAATTAGACTGCAACCCACTAGTCATACATAAGTGTTTTTATACACCCCATTCAATAAAACTATTTGTGATACTAATAATATCTGCAGACTTAAACTGTTACATGAAGTGTGTGTAGGTTGCGGAGTTTGTCAATACAGTATTTCCAGAAATTTGATTGTCATAATTGCATATTAGTAGGTGAATGGCAGATGGATACACAGAACAGAAAATTAACAAAACCAGTCTTATTTGAATTTCTTACATGGCTCCTTTGCAAGGACTAATAATCAGGAATGTATGGCATTTCTGTATTTTAGAAAACCATGCAACCAACATAACAATGCCCCCAGTATGTGGTACCTCTGTGTTAAGCAGATCTGAAAGGCTTGTAGTTGTATGTGTCCATGAGTGTATACTAACGTTCCTCTTCCTACCAACCGCACAGCCTGAGCTATAACAAAGATTAAGGCACATCTAATTCCTCCTCCTCCTCCTCCTCTTCTGCTTTTAGCTTTCCACAGTGGCATGTAGGCAAGACCTGCCATCTTTCTCAGCCTCTCATCGCTTGCTATCATAGTTGCTATAAACAGCACTATCCCGTGGGAGGCACTGAGCCCTCTTGTACAAAAATGACATGCAAAGGATTCAGATGGAATCATGCAATTACTTTCTGACAGCACACATAATACATTATCTGTAGCGGCAAGGACGGTCATAGGAATACATTTCTAGGAACAATATGCCATGTGAATGTGTGCACGTAGACCTTTATCACTTATTCCAAGTGTGGTATAAAGTGTAACAGATCCCAGAAACCACACATGCTCAAGCATCTAACACTCAAATATGGAGAGGTGAGATCAAGAACCTCTGGATATAAAGCCCTTCAGCCCAAAAAGGAAGCAAGCCAGATGCCACAAGCCTATGTACCAACTCAGCACTACATCCCAGAGCAATTTTGGACCCTCGTGGAAATCCAAAGCAACGCAGCCTAGCTATGACATCCCCCAAAGGAACGCTGGCAAAGGTGCTCAACAAGACTTCTTACATCATCCTAGCATTCCCATTTACTGCAACAGGACAGAGGAGTTCCAAAGCATCAGTAAAGCAACAGCCTCTGAATAAATCTGACCTCTGGTTCAGTCTCCAAGGGGCAATGTTAGCTACAGCCAAACTAGTCACTTAGCTCATACTCCACTGTGAAAAGTCTACAGGGGTATACTCCCACCGCCTCAGTGTCTAGACCACAATAGGATGAAGGCCTTCATAATATGTTCCTGCCTCTCCTGTTCATAGAAAAGTGTCACTGGACTGACTTAACACTGAGTACAACATATTGCGGACAACTGTTCTCTTGGTCAGAGAATATTAAAATGCAGGCTCACCTTGCTACATCAGGGAGGGGGAAACCCCATCATTTCACTCCAGGGGACAAATAACTGTTCAAACAGGTCCAAAAGTCAACAGGGAGACTGCCCCACATTTTATTTCAGAGGTGTCAGGTTGAACAAGGTTGCTGGGCTGCTATCTTGTTGCTATCTTGCTACTTTGAAGCAGTTTATGTTATATTCATTTGATTTTATTGTACTGTATGGTTTTAAACTTTAAAATGCTGCAAGGCACAGAGTTGAGAAGAGGCAGGATAAAAATAAATACAAACAAACAAAGCAGGTCTCAGGGTTGGGAAGAAAAAAAAAACCAAAAGAGCCCTGAAGCATATCAGCTGCTAGCTTGTTAAACAGACCAAGGATTATGAGTGCCAGAAACAGATATTAATAAAAGAATATGCAGCCAATCAGGAGGTAACAAGGAATTGGCAAGTCCAGTGTCAAAACACAGCGGGATCAAGTATCACATGCTGAGAAGTTTCCGTACACACAACTGCCCTATGGGAAGGGGGGGAGATAATTACATTAAACTTCTACTCCCCAACTCAACAAAATTAGAACTCCTTAATTTCTAGGAGTGGGGATGAAATTGTAAACTAGATTAATGCTGCATCTTCTGTTACATGTCTGTGATCTTTTCTCTTGACTCACTTGCATATAAGCTAATGTATCCGATTTGGCTGTCAAGAGAACACAAATCTTTAGTATCATGCAATGTGAATAGATGACAAGGACTCATAGGACACTGGAGTGGGATTTAAAAGATTTAAGGTCAGATGGTTGTTGTGAGTTTTTCGGGCTGTTTGGCCCTGTTCTGGAAGTTTTTCTTCCTGACGTTTCACCAGACTCTGTGGCTGGCATCTTCAGAGGGCAAGGAGCTCAGGGAACTAGGAGTTATCTCTGCACTCTGGGTCACATTTCCACTGGCCAAAGAAGAAGGAGATAAACGGACCCCCTCAAAAGGCTTGAGAGACACATCTTCAACTTTCTGCAGATGTATATTTAAACAGTCTGCTAAATGTAGTTCCCTCCCTCAGGGCCTACAAAGAAATTAAAAATTAGTTAACACAACATTTAGGATGGCCATTGTGGTGCAGACCAGGACTCAGGAGACAATTCCAAATATCTGCACAGCCATGAAAACGTACTGGGGCTCAGGGTGAAGTTGCGATGGTAGAAAACTCCTAGAACATCTCATGTACCTTAAAAACCCTATTAGGATCACCTGACAAAGAACAGGTGGCACATAACAGCGATAATGGCAAATACAAAATTACAGGAAATATAAAACAAATTAAAGCATATATGAACATATATCAAATAGATCATTATGGGACACCTTTTCTGGCACACATATGGATATTAATAAGGACACCTGGTATGGCAAAATGACATAAAAATTGCTGCCACGTCTGGTAAATATGGAACATCATATGTTGAGCTACTTGCTGTTTTTGTCCACATTGGCATCCTTCAGTCTCGAAAGACTATGGTATCATGCCTGGAGTAGAGATCCTAAAAACAACACCTAGTGTGACTAAATAAACCAATTCAGGAATGGCAGTCTCTGCAGGACAGATGTATTCTGTTTCTTGCCTGGCCCTCGAGTTTCATTCTTTCCGTGCCTGCCTCTTTTCCTCTGCCTGTTGGACAAATGCCTCTTCAAATTTATGTAGACCATGCTGTATCTCTTGCCTCCAGACAGTGCGATCGGAGGTCAGGGTTTCCCATCTGTTGAGGTCCATTCCCAAGGCCTTCAGGTCCCTCTTACAGATATCCTTATACTGCAGCTCTGGTCTCCCTCTGGGGCACTTTCCCTGCACTAGTTCTTCGTATAGAAGATCTTTTGGGATCCGGCCGTCATCCATTCTCACAACGTGTCTAAGCCAGCGTAGGTGTTGCTGTCTCAATAAAGTGTACATGCTAGGGATTCCAGCTCGATTCAGGACTATGCTCTTTGGAACTTTGTCGAGCCAGGTAATGTTGAATATTCGCCTAAGACAGCGCATATGGAAGGTATTAAGCTTTCTTTCCTGTCGGGCATGGATGGTCCAAGACTCGCTGCAATACAAAAGTGTGCTCAGTACACAAGCTTTATAGACCTGTATCTTTGTATGTTCTGTCAGCTTCTTATTGAGCCATACTCTCTTTGTTAGTCTGGAAAACATAGTAGCTGCTTTACCTATACGTTTATTCAGCTCAGACTCTAGTGAGAGTGTATCTGAGATAGTTGAGCCAAGATACACAAAGTCAAGGGCAACTTCCAGTTCTTTTGCAGAAATTGTAATGCGAGGAGGAGAGTCCACATTCTGGCCCATTATTTGTGTTTTTTCAGGCTGATTTCTAGCCCAAAATCTTTGCAAGCTTTACTAAAATGATCCATGAGCTGTTGGAGATCTTCGGCAGAATGAGCAGTAATGGCGGTGTCATCGGTGAAGAGGAGATCCCACAAACATTTCACCTGTACCTTAGACTTTGCTCTCGATCTTGAGAGATTGAAGAGTTTTCCATCTGATCTGGTCCGGAGATAGATACCCTCTGTTGAAGTTCCAAAAGCGTACTTCAGCATGGTAGCAAAGAAGATCCCAAACAAGGTTGGCGCAAGGACATGGCCCTGCTTCACTCCGCTTAAGATGTTGGAGGGATCTGACACTAGGCCATCAAAAACTACATTGCCCTTCATAGCCTCATGAAAAGACCTAATGATGTTAAGGAGCTTGGGTGGGCATCCAACCCGGAGGAGTATTTTAAAGAGTCCGTCCCTACTAACCACATCGAATGCCTTTGTAAGATCTATGAAGGCTACAAAAAGTGGCTGTCCTTGTTCCCTGCATTTCTCCTGCAACTGCCTGAGGGAAAATACCTTATCTGTAGTGGATCTGTTGGTTTGAAAGCCACACTGTGATTCTGGGTAGACTCTCTCTGCAAGTATCTGGAGCCTCTTCAGTATAACACGTGCAAACAGCTTCCCGACAACACTAAGAAGAGAGATACCACGATAGTTGTTACAGTCACTCCTGTCACCTTTGTTCTTATAAAGCATAACAATATTAGCGTCCTTCATATCCTGTGGTACTCCCCCTTCCCTCCAGCAAAGGCAGAGGATTTCGTACAGTTCAGTGGCAATGATCTCTTTGCAGCACTTCAGAACTTCAGCAGGGATGTTATCTTTCCCAGGTGCCTTGCCAGAGGCAAGTGAATCCAGAGCCACATTTAGTTCTTTTAGTGTTGGTTCATTGTCAAGCTCCTCCAAGACAGACAAGCACTCAATATTATTAAAGACTTCTTCGGTTATTGTGTTTTCTCTGGAATATAGTTCAGAATAGTGCTGCACCCAGCGTGCCATCTGCTGCTCATGATCCTGGATGATCTCACCTGAAACAGTCTTTAAGGGTGCAGTTTTCTTATGTATTGGCCCTAAGGCCTGTTTAATTCCATCATACATCCCCTTGATGTTACCTGTATCAGCTGCCACCTGAATCCGAAACACAGTTGCAGCCAGTAATCGTTAGCACATTTCCTGGCAGTCTGCTGGACTTTATTACGAACAGCTCGCAGGGCCTGTAGGTTGCACTCACTGGGACAAGCTTTATATGCAATCAAGGCTCTCCTCTTTTCCTCAATGGCTGGCATCAGCTCTTCTGAGTGGGCTTCAAACCAATCTGCTGTCTTTCTAGTCTCCTTGCCGAATACTGATAAAGCAGTGTTATAAACAACATTCTTAAAATGTTCCCAACATTTAGATGCATTATCTTCAGCAGGGCCAGGAACAGCTTCCTTGAGTACATGGGAGAATTCCTCCACTTTTCCTTGGTTATAGGTCTTACTGGTATCAATTTTTGATCTTCTTTCCTTCTTCAGGTGGTGCAATCTCTTTCTTTTCAGTTTTACTTTGCTATACACCAGGGAGTGGTCTGTGTCACAGTCGGCACTCTGATAACTGCGTGTGATTGTAACGCTAGAGATGCTGGAGCGCCTGATGAGAATCAGGTCGAGCTGATGCCAGTGCTTCGATCTTGGATGTCTCCAAGAGACTTTGTGCTGGGACTTTGTGTTAAAGAATGTATTGCTGACATAGAGACCATAATAGCAGCAAAACTCCAGCAGGCGTTGGCCATTTTCGTTCATCTTTCCAATGCCGAACCAACCTAGGCAGGTGGGCCAGGAGTTATAATCAGCTCCAACCCTGGCATTAAAGTCACTGAGGATAGCTATTGGTCTTTTCTCAGGGATTTTCTTGTTAGTGGCAGCTAGATCATCATATAATTTGTCTTTGAGTTCTGCTGGAGAAGATAATGTGGGTGCGTATGCACTGATAAGTGTAACCAACCCTGCTGTAGAGTGTAGTTGCATGGACAGGATTCTCTCACTTCCTGCAGCAGGTGGGATAATGAGACCTAGTAAAGTATTTCTAACAGCAAAGTGAACCCCACATTCCCTGGTCTCGTTTGATGGTTTTCCCTGCCAGAAGAACGTAAAGTTCCTCTCCTTGACAGATCCAGAGTCAGGTAGCCTTGTCTCTTGGAGAGCAACAATGTCCATCTGCAGTCTGCACAGTTCCCTGTCGATGACAGCTGTCTTTCGTATAGTGTCCATTTCTTGGAGATAGTCTGAACAGTCAGGATTCATTGTCCTAACATTCCATGTGCCCAACTTTAGGCTCAAGATTTTTTTATGTTTATTGCGTGGTGCAGAGACAACGATTCGTTTGCTGGTTTCCATCCTGATCCGCCTACACCCAGGTAGCTGCCGCTTCCTGTGTTGTTCCCCCACTATTTGCTACAAATGGTCCTCTCCAGGGCACAAGGCCTGGGTAATTCAATATGGAGATTAGGCTGTTACCCAGGCAGCAAAACCCCCTCTCCACGTAGCTGGAGTGGTCCAATGGAACGGCAAAGCCGATACGATTAGTTCCTGCTGCGTCGCAGGAGTTGCCAGAACATGATTGTATACAGTCATGAACTGTCTCCGGGACTCCGGCTCTGGTTTTTTCCTTGAGGTTGACTCCTGAAGCCTTTTCCAGTGATGGATAGAGCCACAAGGCAGTGGAGGTTTGAAAGAGTTTCCTTCTCCCAAGGGTAGTTCTTCCACTTTTTCTGCCATTGGGGCAATGACAGCCCTCTTCCGCCTCCTGTTTTTGTAGAGAGCTAGCATTTCTGTGTCCTTGCAAGCAATGACCACAAGAGCTGGGTCTTTCATGCTCACCTGCCTCCTGTAAGATACATTAAAAAGCCAACTATACCATTGTATGTTCTTTACATTTGCGTTAGGTTTGGATATACCACATGAGTTAATCTGTGTAAGAAGAAAAAACTGTTAAGAGTGAGAGGCAATTTTCCTTATAAAAATATCTAATCATTATATCCCCACTACTGAATGATCTCTTAAATTCAAGAATTTCTATTATGGAAAATATTAGCTTAATGTCAGGTTAATTTCATATACATTTGCCACTTTTAGTGTCTGGCACACTGCACTGCTATTTCTTGCTTTGCCTAATACAGGCCTGCCCAACAAGTAGACCACGGGCTACTGGTAGCCCGTGAAGGGTTCAAAAGTAGCCCGATGGTCATCAATTTAAAAAGTGAGGGGTTAAGTTCTCCACCCCTCCCTCCCCCATCCCAAGGACCACCATTGCCCCAGCAAAGCTCTGGGTCTGCCAGCCCCTGTCTCAGCCGAGCGGGGCAGTTCAAGGGCCATGGTGCATGGAAATCTGTTCCCTCCATAACAGATTAATTGGTTTTCAATGCATTTCTATGGAAAACCGCTGCTGTATTTACAAAAGATTTTACTTATGAGCATATGCTCGGAACATATAAAATTAGTAAGTAGAGGTTTTAGTGTAGTAGCCCTCAGGCACTTTGGGCCGGAAAAAGGAGACCTTGGCCTGTTCAAAGTTGAACAGCCCTGGCCTAATACATATACATGCTGTATATGAAACAGCTTTTACATTTCTGTAAGTGGCAAATAAAATGACTATGCATCTGAAATCTGTCCTATATCTCACAGAGCTCTATCTTGTGGTTTGTTTGTCCTAAAAATGATAAACAATCCACATATATACACAAATAAGTGGGGCGGGGGAACCCAAAAGGATGCCAAGTGGGAACAATCAAATAATCATTCTATGAAACATTAATAGAGGATGTTCTCTAAGGCTTCAGCAAACAGCCTTGTTTTGGGCAAAAAGACTGTGAGGGAGGAAGCCA
Source organism: Phrynocephalus forsythii (assembly GCA_029282475.1). NCBI lineage: Eukaryota > Metazoa > Chordata > Lepidosauria > Squamata > Agamidae > Phrynocephalus > Phrynocephalus forsythii. The sequence goes on along the minus strand of JAPFRF010000008.1, from coordinate 123,367,213 downwards.
AGTGGAGTTCCACTGGGATCACATTCCAGAAGAATGATGCCACAAACAAGAAGGTCCAGTTCTGGTAGGTGACTTCCTGGCCTCCTTCATTGGGGCAACCCAGAGGAGCATGGCCTGGCCTCCTTCATTGGGGCAACCCGATCACGCGTCTTGGTGGGTGGTGTTTTTTTTTAGCAAGTAGCAAGGTCCCAAACCGTGGAGGGCTTTGCAGGTAAGAACTAGTACCTTGAATCTACGCTGTTCATAACTGGTGACTCTAATGCCACAAGACAAGGTACTGTAGGTGCTAGCAGCAAAAGCATGGAAGGAATCGGTAAAGATACCAATTAATGTCTTGAAATGAAATTACTCCCTCCTAAGACACTACTAAGAGAATAATTGGTGGGGAATATACACTGAGATCTCCTGGGGGAGCCACTGTTTTTCAAATGGGTTTCTCCAGATGAAAGGGCTAGAGCCATCCAGACGATAATTGCATACCATTTTCCTCTCATTCATTACCCTTGGGTCACCCAGGTGTTCTTGGACTGCAACTCTCAGAAGCCTTCACCACCTGCTGTGCTGGCTGAGTATTGGGGAAATAATGTGACAGCTCGTAACATCATAACATGGAGGACAGGAGGCTAACAAGTGGCCTTCACTCATAAGTTTCAAATTCACTGTTTTGGGGAGTGTTTGGGGCTAGATTTTGGCTATTTGGCTATATTTGATTTTAAAAACCTAATTCATATGAAGCAGAAAGTGGTTCACTTTTGAAAACAATGTTCCAAGATCTGGGTCTGAAGCCAGTTCATGTTCCAACAGTTTTTAAATGGTGTTGCTGAGCCACTTAACATTCTCAGCCTCCCTCTTTGAATTCTTTTCATATCAATTCATCTCCAGCTCCCAGAAAACAGACCGCTCGGACAGAGGCATCAGTGAGACAAATCTGGAACGACGAGAGTTTGGAAAGATGAACTGCTGGGTCTGGGGCAGACGGTGGGAAAAGACAAATCCTTCCGAACGCGAAGTTTGTTTTCTTGTTTCCAAACTGACAAGGAGTAGATAAAGACACATACACAGTCTTATTTGTTTGAAGACTAGTAGGAAACTCCCAGATACAATGGGAGGATAAAGGCTGGATACGAGTAGGAAAAAGCAAGAACACACGGGGGTAGCTGCAGGTCTTGAAATGCCACTACAGGGAGAGGGTATCTTTTTCCTGCTGTTCCGCTCCCATGTCACTATGCTTCCAATGCAAAAGATTTTAAGCATGGCAGAAAAGCAACAGGTGAAATATGTGACGGGGTGCGTCATTCGTTCAATTGATCTCATAAAGCCTGTGTGTGGTGGCCATCTGGGGGTTGCGTTATTACTCAGGGGATAGGAGTTCAAATCCCCAGATGGCCTGGAAGCATACCGGGTGGGTGACCTAGGGCCACTCTCCCTCCAGCTGACACTTTTCACATGGTTGTTAAAAAGGATAAAGGAGGGAGAAGAAGAAACACGGAGAACTGTGTATATGTGTGCCTTCCCTGCCTCTTTGGGAGGACAGATTTCCCCTTCTTATGACATGGCATACATTAATAAGCAATTCTCCCTATATTATTTTGCATGGATCAGCCTCTTTGCCACATAATCCAAAGGGGTAAGCAACTGCTCTTACCAGACCACAAAAACAATCAGCCACTGCTGCAAGCTTAGACCACCGCTTCTTCTCTGCACTCCACAGCAAGTATGAAACTATCCAGGGTATGCAATCAATGTTCTTACAGTGAATTACTTGGGTCAACAATGCCACTGCCACCTCTCTATGCCTGCCTCTATATACAGTACATGTACTTCCATTTCACTCTGCTCTAATATGTCTGACAAAGGGGTATAATCCACAAAAGCTTGCACCGGAATACAAAAAGTTAGTCTTTAATGTGCCACTGTGTTTGTGTTTTGGGTTTTTTTTTGTATTTATGTTTTTTGTTTTATCTTTCATTTTGTTTCTGTCAGATCTACAGCAGAAGAAAAACAGGTCATCTTCATTCACTCCAGAAGGCAGGACTAAATATTACTTACCTGTGTCCTTCTTGCACAGGAGAACATTCATTCCCTCACACGTCTTAAAACACGAAAATTTCTCCAAGACTCTAACCTGACAGACATTTATCCTGCTATGGGTTTCCCATGTTTCCCACTTATCATTTCAATATTTTCCCTGACAATAATAGCAGCAGCACCAAAAAGTACAGAAGGTGTCAGAAAATAATGAATATTTTATGGTATTTCTGGATCCAAACTGATAGACACTTTAAACACAGGACACACCAGGCACAGTAGTAATAGAATGAAAAAATGTCTGGATTCTTGACATTGCAGTTATGGGGATGTCAGAGTTGAAGCTCAAGAACTGGAAACATTAACAACATACAGATACCTGGTAATTGAACATCTCACTTGTGATTGAAGCACACTTCAGTAGTCCCCGTAGTCACTGGGGCTTTGGGAACAGTATCAAGAACTTCCACACAACATTACAAACAGCTGCAGATCTCTGAAATAACACCAGCAGAGCTATAAATATGACAGCATATTAGGAACACCATAGACATTGTGCTGATATTTAACTGATACATTTTGATTAAAACTTGTATTTGTTATATACCACCAGTCAATGTTTTTATAATTTTAATTTTATAATGTTCTCATAATGTTTTATATAACATCAGTCAATGTTCTTACAATTTTGATAGACTGTGCCTCGTATTTTTTTAAATAATAATAATTTGCCACAAAATCAATTCTTACTTATGGAGACCCTTTCCAGGGGTTTTCTAGGTATGGAATACTCAGAAGTATTTTTACCATTCCCTTCTTCTGAGAGCATGTGCAGGTTGCCCAAGGCCACAAAATCTGCTTGTACTTGCAGGAGTCACAGTGGGCAATCAAACTCCCCACCTCTAGACACTGAGTTATCCAGCCAGTTTACTGCTAAACCCATGAAGATTTAGTATAGGTTTTCTTCTTCCTAGCACTTTCCCAGAGGTGCAGGGTTTGCTTGTAGATTTAGTGTTAATTATCTGGTACTTTTTCTTCATCCTACAGTGTCCCTTTTTATCGCTGTGTGTTCCTCTCACGTTATTCTTGTTGACTTAGAATAATATTGTGCAAACAACTTTTTTCAGTCTTTCCAGGACATTGGTGGGCATCTCTTGAGAACATAGATCAAGACATACACAGTGAGATATGGTGTACAATTGAACACATTTGCTTTTTCCTTCTCACTCTTTTCTACTGCCACTAAAACAGTAATTATTGGATATTTCTTCAATTAAAAAAAGAATCTACAATAACTTTAATGTTAGATCAACTGATCATTTTAAGTGAGATGATCATGTTGGTTTCTAATAGAGATGGGCACGAAATGAACTTTTTTTGTTTCCATTATTTGTTATTCGTTTTGTTACGTAACAAAACGAATAATGAACATTGTGATGAAATTGGAATGAACCGAAAAGAACCACAGAAATTAGGTTCATTACATTTCGTTTTTCGTTAATGGCGACGCACAATGAAATAAGCTGTTTTAAATGTTAAAAAACGCCCTGGACATCCATAAAAACGCAGCAATAATTATTTATACTGTCTGATAATACCTACTGGGGGGGTCTTTAAAATGTTTGTTTTTATCTTCTCCCATCGCGATGTATTTTTCTTTTCCCTTTAAGGATGACAAAATGGATGTCACCAGCCACAAAATGGAGGCAAGCCATGTGATGGGATCATGTAAATTCTTGGACAAATTCAACCAATAGCATGCCCAGGTTGCAGACTGGGCAGGTCTGGCAGACACAGAGGGCATAAAAAGCTCTGGCAGCCCCCATCCTCCTTGCAGTCTGCGGTGGGAGTTAGGGTGAGATTGCTGTCTCTGTGACTCATTACTTTAGGCCAGCCAGACAGGTGTGTGTCTCTGTGTTCCTGCTGGCTGCAGCCTGGCTCTTAGGGGAGAGAAAGAAGAGATTTCTCTTGCAGCCTCCCTGTGTGCGTGCGTACCTGTTGGTGAGTACCCTCCCCTGCCCCGCAGTGCAGGCACTCTGCGGCTGCCTTATGCCCTGGGCAACGCCTGCCACTGCCTTTGCAGCCTCCCTGCATACCTAGTCTATACTGTGTCTCTGCCAGCATCATTTTTTTAGTATTTTCCCTCTGGTCTGGGGCATTGGGGAATGAAATGCTTTAAAAATAGCACAAAAAGCGGGTAAAAATGAAAAATGAATAAACAAATAAATGAAAATGAATTTTTTTCAAAAATTCACGAAAAATGAAAATGAACCAAAATGGACCCCTCAATGAAAAACGAAAAACCGAAATGCCATTTTTTCGATTCATGCCCATCTCTAGTTTCTAACTTGAGTAAAAGTTATACTATAATTGATATACAGTACAATATTGGCAAACCATTACAGTACCATATTGTTAATTAATGTTCTATTTTTTTCTTTTTTTTGAATAGATTTTAAATCAACAGCTATAAATAGCAAAAGCATTAAATAAATATATGTTTCATAGTGAATGGGTTTTGCCCTGCACCAGTATACTGATAAATAATTTCAGTGCTCCATTGTTCTTTGGCATTTTAAAACGAAGAAGCATAAAATATGTAAGAAATCCCTGTCTCCAAAAAATGTTGAATATATCCATCTATGCTCCAGGGCGGACCACAAGTGGCAGAGAACAAGGTGTAAAAGGAGTATTAAGCAGAGAACAAAGTCGTGGTGAAGAGGATGATGAGGGCGGAGGGGGGATTTAGGTAAGAATCTTGCTAATATCATCCTGCATGGCCAGTTGAAATGCAGCATACTAGGTTAAAATCATTTGATACAACTGGTATACCTACAACTGTGGGGAACACAAAGTATGCATGAACCTAGTAAATCAATGGAACAGATCATGTCCCGCAGACCCACAACTAAGGTCTGTATCATCCAGCGCAAGCATGATTCTTCCCCCTCCCCTCTGCAACATTATGAACACTATTTTGTCATTTTGGTGCCCCCTCTCCCAAGCACAGCACCTGGGCATATGCCCTCCCTGCCCTTCCCCTGATGTGGCCCTGGTGCCCTCCATTTTGGTACAGCCATTTTCTCTTACATGTCTGTTCTTTCTTAGAGATGCTGTTCTCTTTGGGAAAGGGGATGGCTGACTACTTTCCTTAGATACCTCTCAAGATTTCTCAGGGAACTGGAGGTGGAAAGAAAATGGGGGAAATTCCAAACGTAACTGGATCTAAGCAAGGAGGACTCACACACAGGATTAACAATCTTCCCAATGCAGCTAGAGTTTTTGGCAAGCCACTCGTGTCACACAGAGGCTCTGCCGAATAGAAAGACAGTGTCTAAATAATAAATAATTAGTGTTTGTTATGTGTTTCTTGTTGACATCATCAGGGAGGTGTAAATGCCAGGATTATAAGGCAACGAGTGGGAAAGTCTTAGTACTGTTCCCTTTCCACTGCATGCCGTTGGGCTCAGCCAGACTGTAGCATTGCCCAAGATTGTTCTTGGGTTAACTAATGTCATTCTGGTACTTTCTGACACATATATGACTGGATTGTCCTTGTATTAGTGTGCAAACCTAGGAAGGATGGTTGTTGCGGGACTACCTTGATCTTCCCAATACCACCTCTTTCACACACATCTAGAATTGCTCCCTGAGGACCCATCCCTAACACAGAGGAAAGAGACAAATGTTGGCGCTATGTGTCTATTTTATCTGTCCTCTCCTGGCTGTGTCAGTATTTTTCTCCTTCACTCCTTGTTTTACCTCCCATCATACTCGGCCCTTCAGGGGTTTGTTGCATGTTTTTTTCTTTTGCATTATGGTACAAACACTGATAGCATACAAAAAATTAAACATCAGAAAGCAGCCTTGCTGGCATTCCAAGAAAACAGTACAGTAACAAACCAATGCTATACTAGGGTCCACATGAGCAAATTGTGCACCGCATTAATTTAGAGCCAAGTAGAACATAAACATATCACCAACTCTTATGATGAAACAATTCAAATGAAACCTTAGACAGATCAGACGGCATTCTGTCAGCTACTGCAGAAGGGCCAGGTTCAAGCACCATAACTCTGCTACTCATGTTGTAATTAGTTGGCAGCCAAAAGAATGTCTAGTGGACCAAATGCACAGAGGCAAAAGGAAAGTCCAATGCTGCACAGCCCATAAGACCAAAACATGGAATATGAGAAGCAAAGCAAAGTGTTCTGCTTATATGCCACCCCATACCACTTCAAGGAGGCTATGGCGGTTTGCAGTTTAATGACTGTATGCAGGCTACACCTTGCCCCCAGCAAGCTGGGTACTCATTTTACCGACCTCGGAAGGATGGAAGGCCAAGTCAACCATGAGCCTGCTACCTGGGATTGAACCCCAGGTTGTGAGCACAGTTTTAGCTGCAACACAGGCATTTTAACCACTGTGCCACGAGGCTCCTGTGGAAGTATTGAACAAGATAAACTAGAAACCATAAAGCAAGAAATGGATTTTTTACATATTGCAGTACTTGGTGTGAGTGGACTTGAATGGGAAATTTCAAATCAGATAACTACAATGTATTTTATTCTGTTAACAATGAAGAGCCAATGTAGCTCACCTACTGAGTCAAGATACAACACCAGAAGTTGGGGGGAATTTAATGGAAATCCTGCCAGGAGCAAAAAAAAAAACTGTATTCAGGCACCCAGAGGTGGTGGTGCTTTCAACAGGAGGCTTACGATGGGGCTAGACAAGTGAAAGTGAGGGGACTTGCAAAGGAATGAGAAGAGGAGAGTGGCCAGGAGGAGATACAGGCACAGTGAATCCAGAGGAAGGTTAAATAACTGTTCCCCATTACACTATTTTGACTACAAATTTCTGTGAGTTCATAACCTTGGACCCTGCCTTTCTGTCCGGATTGCTGGGACCTTTTGATGAGGCATACACACCACTGCAAATTAATAATAATAATAATAATAATAATAATAATAATAATAATAATAATAATAATAATAATAATAATAATAATAATAATAATAATAGTAGTAGTAGTAGTAGTAGTAGTAGTAGTAGTAGTAGTAGTAGTAGTAGTAGTAGTAGTATAAATAGAAGAGGAAAATGAAAGAGGATATGCAATAGATCTCTTCCATAAAATCCAAGACATGGAATGAAATTTAAACCCACAACAAAGAAGTTGAAAGCTGATATTAAATATATTACCAGGATAAAATAAAATAGGAACAAAATACCAAAGAACTATGCAGAGGAGATGCAAGAATGACAGATTCCTTTGAATTAGAATTATGTTGGGAAGAGCCTGAAGGTGAGGTGAAAATTGTTCTCAAAGCTCTTGAAAGAAACAAATCATCAGATGCTGACAAGATACCAAAATAATTATTTTAATATGTGGAGACTGAATTTATCAAAATGCTAACAAGAATATGCCAGCAAATATAGAAAACCAAACAACTGCCTACAGAGTGTATCTTCTAAAATCCTAAGGAAGAGAGATGCTAAAAACTGCAGACACTACGGGGTGATTGCATTAATTTTTCATGCAAGTGAAGTGATGATCAAGATTTTACAATAAATACTCTTACAGTGTAATGATTGAGAAATGGCAGACATTCAAGGTGAATTTAGAAACATTAGAGGCACTAGAGATCACACTGCAAACAAATGTTGGCTACCAAAGCAGATCAAAGAATTTTGGAAGAAAATTGCTCTGTGCATTATAGATTTCAGCAAAGCCTTTGACTGTGTAAATAATGAAAAGCTATGAGCTGTTCTAAAGAAATTGGTGTGTCTCAATATGTTACTATCCTGATGTTTAACCTCTATTTTGGACAAGAATAACATTTAATTTAACTTATTAGATACCTCACTTACCTGGAACACCCTACTAGGATGGTGGTAAATCAGTCCAGATTCATTGGTACATAACAGCAATATTAATGGGGAGTTGTGGCTCAGTGGGCTAGAGCGCTGAAATTGTCAGCAGCAAAGTCAGCAGCAACGCGGTTCAAATCCCAGGTGCCACACAGTGGAGCGAGCTCCTGCTGTTAACCCCAGCTCCTGCCAACCTAGCAGTTCGAAAGCATGTAAATGCAAGTAGATAAATAGGTACCGCTATAATAAGTGGGAAGGTAAACAGAGTTCCATATACAGAAATGCATTCAGCCATACCGGCCACATGGCCTCAGACTTGCACAACACTGGCTCTTTGGCTTTAAAAAATTGAGATGTGTACGGCTAGCATGCATGTGTGTGGGGGGACCTTAAACTTAACCTTAACCTTTAACAGCAATGTTACTTGGAAGCCATTACTTCCAAGCTGTGATTAAAATACAAGGGAGGGGGGGTCTATGGAGAAGAGGATTGAGCATGTCACAAGTATTCTAAATGTTGACTAATACTTCTGGTGGGGGTGAGGAGCTGCAAAAAGGAGAGGTAGTTGAATACAGTGGATGAAACATTGAAGAAAATACTCCATATTCAATTATGAATTGGCTTTTCAGGAAAGACCTTATAAACAGCATCAGGATCAGAGCCATTTATCATCTGTGTCTATGTGTTGCACATGGGAAGTGACATTGGGAATTCTGCATCCACTTTATCATCAAATTCAAGACTAGAGTGCCTGCGGCTCTCAGTACCTTTAGCAGCAAATAGTAAAAGGAAAAGATTTCAGAGCAGGTAAAGGGTTCTAAATGCTCACCATTTGCAGCTGGAAAACGTGACTTTTCAGTAACTTAATTGACCTGGGGTGGGGAGGTTTGAGACCGAATTTTACATTCTTAAACATTGATCCCATCCTTAATTTTCAAGGGCAAATACTCCAGTCCACCAACAGAAGGTGAAATTGTAATATGACAGGTGCTGGTTAAACACAATTCTCTGTATATGAGCGAAGTTCTTCTCATTCCATGTCTCTGTGTCACACATGTCTATAATACTTCTGAAATGTCTATAATAATGTCTATAATGTCTATAATAATGTCTATAATACTTCTGAAGTGCCACTGATGTTGGATCAGATTGGTGAAAACAGTGATGGATGGGATTGGTCTCCTGTGTGGCACTTCCATCGTAAGACAAAAGCCACATAATTAGTTCCAGAAGGTGGGCAGGGGAGAGAGGCCAATACAAAAGGAACATCCAACTAATGATAATCTAACAATGATTTGTCCACAGACAATGTCTGTGGACAACTTCCTCCCTCCCATCCCCTTGATGCACATGCTAAACAGTATGATAGCTGGTGGGGTGGGAGAAAAGAATAGTTTTTTAGGGTGGAGGATTAGATTTATTTTAGTTTATTTTTTATTAATTGATGGTGTTTTTACTTTTGTATGCACAACGGGACCATTCAGAATATTGAAACCAAAAGAAATAGGTTATGGGAAAGTTTATAAAATTAGCAACGTTGAATGTGAAAGGTCTGGGGTCATTTTCGAAGAGAAATAGAATCGGATATTGCCTTTTTGCAAGAGACTCATCAAATAAGAGATGGTATTAATGAATTAAAAATTCCAAATGTTGATATTTATGAAAAAAGCTTTGGCACATCTAAAGCAAGAGGGGTTGCCATTATAATCTCAAGGAATTGTGAATGTGTTGTTGAAAATGTGGTAAAAGATTCAGAAGGTAGATATATAATATTGCAAGTTCTAATGGGGAAAGATCATTATACTTTGGTTAATCTGTATGCACCAAACGTTAACCAAGGCCGCTTTTACAATCTCCTTTGGGATCAGATTGAATTGGTTAAAAAGGGGTATTTAATAATGGCAGGGGATTTCAATATGGTCTTAGATAAAATTAAAGATAAATCGGTATGTAAAAAGGAAGAGTGGAGGACAAGACATACAACTCTAGCAAAGTTTATAAATACAACAGGATTGAAGGATGTCTGGAGAGAACTGAAAGGAGATGAAATAAAATACACCTTCTACTCACCAGTGCACAAAACCTATTCTAGGATAGATTTTGTGTTTGTTTCCAAAGCCTAATACCCAAGATAAATAATACCGAAATTGAGATCATAAAAACATCTGATCATGCTTTAATGTCGATTGATTTAGCAACAAATAAAAATTATAGAGAAGCTAAAAGGTGGAGAATGAATTTAAAAATATTTCAATATCCAGAAGTGCTGGAAAAGGTCAAAAAGATTGGTTGGAAACTTGGGATATAAACGAAAAGGCAGGTAGCCAAACGCCAATCATATGGGACACCCTGAAAGCGGTAGCTAGAGGCCTTATCATAAAAGAAAATATTAAAACTAAAAAAACAGGAAGAACTCAATAAAAGAAAATTAGAAAAACTAATAGCAGATTTAGAATCCCAATTTTTTTTTACTACTAAGGATAATAAGATATTGAGGTTGATTGAAGCAAGGAAAAAGAGTTAGAAGATCTAGATTTACAACAAACACAAAGGAATCTTCTGTACCTAAAAAGAAATTTTTTTGAATACAGCAACAAGAACTCAAAACTTTTAGCCAGATTAGCACAGAAAAGACAAGACAAGAATACAATAGGGATTATAAAAGACTCCTCAGGTAAGACATGCACACAAATGAAGGAAAAGTTGTCAGCTATACAAGAGTTTTATCAGTTATTATATACTACAAAAAATAAACCTAAGGAGGATATAGAAAGGTATATCACTAAGAATTTAAAGAGGGTCTTGGAACAGGAAGATATGTTGGAAATGGAAAAGCCTATTACAGATCAAGAGATAAGCGAGGTAATAGACAAATTAAAGAATAATAAAACGCCCGGAGTGGACGCTCTGGGACCTGAATTTTACAAACATTTTAAAGCAGTATTAATACCTAAATTAAAGAAGCTATATAATGAAATTTTGAATGGAGAACAAATTCCGAGATCTTGGACCCATTCTTTAACTATTTTAATTCCAAAACCTAATAAAAATTTAATGGATATTGGGTCATACAGACCAATATCCTTATTAAATCAAGATGCTAAGATTTTCACAGCAATTTTGGCTAAAAGAATGAATAAATTTATAGCTAAATATATTAAAGAGGATCAATGTGGTTTTATCAAAGGTAGACAAATGGCAAATATTATTAGAAGGAATTTGAATGTTCTTTATGAAATGAGTAAGAGTACTACTAAAGCTGGGATGTTATCTCTAGATCTTTATAAAGCTTTTGATTGTGTTCAATGGCCCACATTAAAAATATTGTTAAAAAAATGGGATTTGGGAAATCCTTTTTGGGAGTAATAAATCAACTATATTCAACGGGCACTTCCTCAATAATAGTTAATGATGGATTGACTGAACAAATCACCCTAGGCCGAGGAACTAGACAAGGATGTCCTCTTTCTCCAGTCCTTTTTGTATTGTTATAGAGCTCCTGGCAAATGCCATAAGGGACGACAAATTTATTAAAGGTATAGGGAAAGATGGGGCAACTAAAATTAGTTTATTCATGGACGATGCTCTTTTGACTATTGTAAACCCAATAGAGAATATTCAAAGAGTAAAAACTCATTTAGAAGAATTTGGAGAAATAACAGGACTATGTGTAAACTGGCAAAAATCAGAGAGTTTATTCTTCAATTATGGAAAACATGACTTAAAGATGATTGAAAAATCTGGACTTAAACCGGGAAAAAGCATTAAATATCTAGGATTAGAACTCCATAAAGAATTTACTAAAACTAAAGAAAGAAATATTTCAAATTAGAAGAGGAGATGAAAAACAAATTAATATCCTACTCTAAACTAAAATTATCGTGGTTTGGCAGAATTGCATTGATAAAAATGAAAATACTTCCAAAAATTAACTTTATTTTTAAAATGTTACCGGTTCAGTTTTTAGAAAAGGAAATTAAAACTCTCCAAGACATGATAAATAGGTATTGTAATGCAGGGAAAAAAATCAAGAATAAATAAAAGTCTATGGTATAGATCTCAGAAAGAAGGAGGAATAGGTATACCCAATATAAAAATTATTATATAGCCAATCAACTTAGTTCTTTGGGGAAATTCTTTTAAACCACAGAAGTTAATATGGTGGGAGCAAGAGTCTTTGGATATAAAGGGGGAAATAAACACATTTTTATTCACGGAAGTTAAAAACAAAGTAAAGATTGACAACCCCTATTGAATAGTTTAATTGCTACATGGAAAACATATAGGAAAATCTTGTCTCCGAAGGGATCCCCACTGGCTTTAGTTACTGACTTGGAAAGCTTTCCAGACAACTTGAAGCATTATTTGGAGTTATTTAAAATTAAGAAAATAGCTAGACTAAAGGATTGGATGCTCAAGATTAAAACAATTCAGGATATAAAAATATTTTGCAACCCAGTGATTTAACATGGTTAAATTATATTCAACTAGGAAAATGGATAAAGGACTGGGGAAAGAGAAATAATCAAATTAGAGAATGCACAAAATTTGAACATTTCCTACTATCGCTTGAGTCTGAACAGGAAAATTCAGAGAAAGGAATAACACGTAAAATATATAAAATACTAGGGGAATTATCAGAAATGAAGGAGTTAAACACCTTGAGAGAAGTTTGGAACCAAGACCTTAATGTACAGATAGAGAAAGAAGACTGGAAAAAAATTTGGAATATGAGAATTTTGAGATCATTGTCAGTCAGGATAAAAGAAAACTACTTCAAATTGGTTTCCAGATGGTATTTAACCCCAGTAAGACTAAATAGAATGAATCCTGCTTACTCTAAGATATGTTGGAAATGTGAAAAAGAGCTTGGTACTTACTTGCATCTTTGGTGGGAATGTGAAATAGTCCAAAGGTTCTGGAAAAAGTGTTTTTAGAGCTAAGTAATATGATTAAGATGGATATAGATTGTAATCCAGAGATAGCATTATTATCATTGTTAACAAGTAAAGATTATGTTGTTACAACAAAGGAACTAATAGCAAATTTTATGACAGCTGCTAGATTAATTATAGCAAAAATTGGAAGTCAAAACTAGAATTCAAGATGGAAGACTGGTATAACGAACTTTGGGATATAGCTATAAACGATAAACTCTCCTGCAGTTTAAAGGTTAAACGAGGAGAAATGAAAAAAGACATTTTCTACGATATCTGGGGTAAATTTTTAGATTATGTATTAGTCGAAGGAAAAGGGAAAGAGTCCACGAATATCTCACAACAATTCTGGAGAAGAGAACTTTAAGAAGACTACTAGAAGAATAGAAGATGGAGCAACGAATAAGAATGTATGGATGGACCCGTGGGATGGGGGTGCACTTATATTGTTTGTTGTAGTTTTTTTTTACTTTCATTTTTTATGTCGTTGTATGTAGTTTAAAATTTAATAAAAAAACATTAAAAAAAAAAACAATGATTTGCAGTGCTAAAAGAGTTTTACTTCAACTGCTTTGGCAAGGCGCAAGGATTCATCAGAGAACCTGACTTTATACAACTGAAACATATGTTTCCTAAAGATATCTCGAAAGATCAGGACCACTGCATTCCTAAGGCTTGGAACAATGCTCATAGAAAAATAAAGCTAAAGCAGACAACTACTAGCCATGTCCAGTGCATGTTGCCAACATCAACGGTTTGCAATCGAGACACATACAGTTCTCTCTCCCTCTTGTTCTCTCGGCATGACCAGAGTTCGCATATTTCCCTCCTGGTTCATATGCTGATACACAAATAAGACAGCAGCCAAAAAAATGTAGCTGTATTTAGAAAGGCACCTTAGGTAAACCAGCAAGGAAGTAAGGAACTTCAATGCAATGATTGTGAGTTAATTTAGGACAAAGAGGAGACGAGTAAATGTCCAGGCGATGCAGAATGGTTGCAATGCACCAACATCCTTTCAGTAATTCACAAGTCAATTCATACTTCTTTCCAAGGTTGTGAATTTTATCACAAGATGCTTTTGCGGTTCATCCTACTTTTAGGAGTAGTGCAAAGATTACCTTTCTTCAATCCACCAGAGAACAATTCAACTGATGAAGCATCTTTCCTGGAAGAGCTTTACCTGCTGAATTTTATCCTGCCAGAGAAAGCTGAAAAAACAAGTAAGTGCTTTGATAGAAATAATGCACCTAGATGTCACCTACATTACTTCCAATAGCCTGTGTTTTTTTAAAAGGGACTCGTGTTTCTTCTTATAGCAACGAGCAGAGCTATCCAATTCTTTATGAATCAGCACTGGCACCGCTTTTGCCACCTCATATGCACTATCAGCGTGGAAGATAACAACAGGAACAGCAAAATGTTGCAACAAAAAAACATCAGCCACCACATAATGTACCAACACAAGTGTTTATGTCATCACTACTAGCCTCTGCCAATCAAAGGCCTACATGATAACACCGCACCAAGGTCTCACACACGAAAGGAGCTAATCTGCCCAAAGTGATACAGAAACACCTGCAAGATGTTTTTCCAAAACAGTGCCACAGCTCTACTGCTTCAGCTGCAGGGACATATACAGTAGCGACTATGGAACTGGGAATCAGAACAATCCCCACATGTAGGAATTTAGATTCTCTTGCAAAAAAGAGAATTGCATCTGTTTCTAGATGCCTCCTGCTTTTCCTCTAAAACAAGGCACAGAACTATCTCCTTTGGGACTGTGTGTGTGTGTGTGTGTGTGTTGTGTCGTTACAGTCCTGACTGACTCTCCATGACTCCATGCCCATGGAGTTTTCTTGACAGGAATACTGGAGTGGTTTGGCTACAGCACCTGGTATTCCCTGGTGGTCTCCCATCCAAGTACTAACCAGGGCCAACCCTGCTTAGCTTCTGAAATCAGGCAAGATCGGGTGTGCTTAGGGCAGTGTTGGCGAACCTATGGCATGGGTGCCAAAGGTGGCACTCGGAGCCCTTTCTGTGGGCACCTGACATTGCCCCTTCACAGCCACCTTTATTCTGGTTAAATTGCTGTATTGACACTTTGCGGAAAAAATAGTGGGTTTTGAATCACAGTTGGGGACTTGGTATCTAAAAGGTTCACCATCACTGGCTTAGGGCATCTAGGCAGCTCTTTCGGGATAGCTTTCTTCATTGAATTGAAACAGAATAGTCAAAACAACCTGCCAATTTCAGCATCTGAAACCATAGATTAGGCACAGCAGGAAACAGAAATGCAAAGGTATACTGTCACGGCCTGTGACCCTTCGGATTTACAGTGACTATACAACCTGAAGAAAAAAACCACCAGCACCTGGAGCATATCATGCAGAAAGGAATGCCTTCCAGAAGATGCCATTAATAGAAATTCATGGTAAGAAACCTGCCTTTCTCTTGCTGCTTCCAGGGAACAGAACATAAATTTTAGCATGAGCAACAGCAATATAGATAAAGATGGCAATACTAGGGTGGTGTAGCAGATTGAGTGATGGACCAACCAGGAGGGAGAAGACATGGGTTTAAATCCTTGTTTGGGCTTGGAAATTCCCTGGGGCATAGGACTGGTAAAAATCATTCCTTAAATATATTTCTTACCTCGAAAGCACTATAAAGGCCACTATCACTCAGTTTTTACTTGACAGCACATCATACACACAATCTCTCTCACACGCATACTCAAGACCAGTACAATCCTTGTGAAGGCCTCCAAATGGACTAATATTGATAGAGGTAAAGTCAGAGGCAACCTCTGTGCATAGCTATCTGAGGGTTAAAGAGAGTTGTTCCTCTAAATCAGTGGGTCTTGGGTTCCCTTATAATGTGTTGCAGCCCTTATCAAATAATTTCTTCCTGACCTTGCTGCTCTGTCAAAACCATACCAGTGGGTTTCCCAGGAACAGAGAAAAGAGCAGGCACAGGCAACTGATCCAGCTGGAGGCCAGAGGTGATCTCCATCTTTTCCAGTCTCCTCAACCAATACCCAGAGCATTGCTCTCTCCCAACTCCTGCCAGGTGTGCCCCACCTGATCCTGGAGGGTTGCCTGATGTTGCTCCCTACTTGAATAAGATAGAGCCTCTGCAAGGACAGGCAGAATCATCAGCACCTCTGGAGCAAGATGAGCAGCACAGGTATTCTCACAAGTGGTTTCCCATTCTCTTCTACATATCTTCTAATTCAATAATTCTATGAGGCGTAGAAGATTCACAGAGTAAGGTAGTGAATAGAGTGACAGGCTAGGACAGTGGTGGCGATCCTTCGGTACCCCAGATGTTTTGGACCACAACTCCCAGAATTCCAAGTCTAGATTGCCAATGACAAAGGACTGTGGGAGTTTTGGTCCAAAACATCTGGAGTGCCAAAGGCTTGCCACCACTGGGCTAGGATGCAGGAGTAATTGGTTCAAATCCCCACTCAGCCATGGAAACTCACTTGGGAATTGGAACTGATTTTCTTTTAAAAAAACTTAAATAACTTATTTACCTTGACATCCCACAACATGTTTATGAGTGGTAGTCTTCTTCTGAGAAGATAAAGGGAAGAAGTAAAATCAGCAGCATGGCGAGCCATAACTATATCTTGCAGAATTAATCCTTACTGACTCCAAGTGACAACACAGAGTAAAAGGGGATAAAATTCAGTCTGCACTACAAAGAATGTTAGAGATACCTTATGTTTTGAATGCTTGGCCAAAAATAGTTACAAGAGAATCACAAGAGAAAGAGCTAAGGGGTCTTCAATCCATACTTCAACTTCCTACATAGAAAGTCATAGGAGGCACCCTACTAGCCCATTTCTGGGGCCAATTCATTACTAGTTATGACTTACCAAGCCATCTATAGTTTGGATCCAGGCTGTCTTACCATATGAGACTTCCCAGCCCTTTCCCCATTCAATTGCCATTACATGCACATCTGATAGGGACATGAGAGAGGATCTTCTCTGTGGCAGCTCTCAGATTGTGGAATGTTCTCACTAAGAGATTAAGTTGGCCCCTTCCTTATATCCTTCCAATGATAGCTGAAGACCTTCTGATTGATTGATTGATTGATTGATTGATTGATTGATTGATTGATTGATTGATTGTATTTGTGTCCCACTCAACCTAAAAGGCCACTCTGGATGGCCAACAACATTGATGATTTGATTTGATTTGATTATAGGCAGCCTTATGACTAATAATTATTACCTAACCCTTACATGAGCTGCCTAGGTACCCTAAGCACATCCGATATCGCCTGATTTCAGAAGCTAAGCAGGGTCGCCCCTGGTTAGTACTTGGACGGGAGACCACCAGGGAATGCCAGGTGCTGTAGGTGCCTGGAAGAGGAATTGGCAAGCCACTCCAGTATTCCTGCCAAGAAAACTCCATGGACATGGGGTCACGAAGAGTCGGTCAGGACTGTAACAACACAACACACAACCCTTACATATTTGTTTTCTTTCTTTTCTTTTTATTGTTTTCCTAAGTTTGTTTTTCAAGTTTTAAATGCTTTTAATTAATAATTAAAAGTTTAATTATTATTATAGTTTGATTGCTTTTAAATCTGCAATTTACTGTGTTTTTAACACTGCAAGCTGCCTTTCGTCCCCTGACTGGGAGAAATGGTCCCCTGACTGGGAGAAATGATACGGAACAAACAAATAAATGAAATATCACAAAATACCTAGACAATCATTTCTCCACCCATAAAGATTATCTGTCTCTTTACAGGATAGCAAGGCAACTCACATACAGAAGCTCCCAGGAAGATGTTCCAGATGTTGTATCCCACCCAAGAAGTTGAAGAGGTATCTATACATCCGAATGTCTTCCATCCCTTAAGTTAACCATTTGCCTACAATAAGATCTTTATTTCCTTCAGCACTTCCAACTGTCGGATTTTTAATCAACTCTCCATCCCTGTAAAAAGTAATTGATAGCACTGTTGGGACCAGGACCACAACTGTATAGGAGTAGAGATTAACCATTTTCTATCATATTGTTTTTAATCCAATTGGCCTTCAAATATTTTAAAAGATATTAAAGGAAAATCCAGTTTCACTTATTTTGCTTTCCTATGAATAAGGCAGATTTCTCCATCTGTTACTTTCCTCCACAATATGCTCACCATTAAGAATAAAACATGTTGCACCACTTAACTTTTGCCACATAGTTCAAAGAATTCTTTTGATACCAGAGCTGGCTTGTAATAGCCCATGAAAGAGACAAATTTTCACTGCCAAATATAAATCTCCCCTCTATGGCTGACAAACACAGAAAAAATACTTCCTATTATGGTAATCAAGTTGAAAGCTCCTGACAGAGATGTTTAATTAATAAACAGATAGCATTTACATGTATTTATTTTTTGTGACAATTATCATTATTTACATTGAAAATTTGCTCCACCCTTGGAGCAAATGACTACAGAAAACACATCCTACAAAGAACATAATGACCTGGAGTAGTCCAAGGTCCCACAAAGCTGAGTCCAATGGACTCACCAGATTATCAGCTGCTAGTAAACAAGAATGTGGCAACTAGAGGCGAGTTTGACACTGTCGTCCCCACTTCTCAAACTGCTCACTACTTCACATATTGCATTGCATTGGGCATCTAAGGCATGAGCACTCAGATTTCACCATTCCTTCCATACTTTGCCTCAAGTCCCTCACAAACTAAACATCCAAATTCAGGGACAATGTCCTCCAGCACCTCTGTATTAACTGCTGATCTTCCCTTATGGCCACTCTCCACGGATTCCAGGACTAATACAAACTATCTCTGCAGAGAGACAGAATATGACTTGTGCTGCATGACATTGGGCGCTTTTACATGACCCCTAAGATCCATTGGCAACTTAAATTCAGACCAGAGATCATGGGGGTTTGCTCCTCTTGCTGTGTTCCCACCCTTCCGCACTCCATTGCTCCTGTCTGTGGTGAGGGGAGGGAGAAAAAAAGGGAGAAAAGAATGCAGGCTCACCTCCGCTCACCTCCGTCTGCCATGGGAGCAGCCCCGTAGGCATTCCAGGCTGTTAAAGGGGTGTCGGGAACAACAAAAACAAACAGAAGGCAAGGAGAGCCCGGCATCCACAGCTTTATAATCCGCACCGGAATTTTTTTTTACCTCCGGAGACCAGGTACTTGTAAAAGCGCTGGGGCGCGCTTAGGTGGGCGTGGTCATACTTATTTTTTTAAAAAGTCCGCAGCTGGTGGGAAAATAATTTTAAGCTCCGCATCTGGGGAGCCCTTTGCCTCGGATTTTAGGGGTCGTGTAAAAGCAGTCAGAGATGTCGATAGGAAGCCCCAATCCACGACCATAAGCAATCACTAGAAAGATCCTCTGAAGGATTGTACCAATCAGGCTCCTGCGCTGTTGGAAGCCAAATGAGAGACAGATATACAACAAGATTGCCTCTCATGCACTCTTAAACCTCTCTTTTAAAAAGCACAACTCAACTGGTGTCTGGAGGCAAGTATGCTCTAGATGCCACAACTGTATCTGTTTCACCGTGACACATGGCTCCTCCTTCATGGAGCTCCAGAACTGGATGACCCCCAAGCAAGACTCCCTCTAAGCTACATGGGTACACGGAGACTCAGCACTGCATCATGTGAAGCTTTTAAGTACCTTGACTGCATGACTGCAGTTTGCATCATGTGATGATTTTCATTACTTTGAATGTAATTAAAGAAAAGCAAATTGAATTCAATTTTCTGCCAGCTTTCAGCAGAAACCCCACCCCATGTGTGCAACGTTCTGGCCACAACTGGAACCAAATGGGCGGCAACACTGGCCCCAGTGCCCAGCTGGTCAAATTGCCTACAGAAAAGAAGATCCAAAGCCAAAGCAGAGAGTCCACCATCTTCTGGAGCCCATGTGGCTGTTGCAGAACTCTTACGATCAGGATGTCCTTCCTGAGATTTAGTTGAAATCTACTTCTGATCCTACGCTCTGGAGGCATAGAAAACAGGCACATTCCAACCTCTACGTGATAGCCCTTTCAGATACTGTATTTGAAAACAGTTATCATATCACATCTCAGCTTTCTCTCCTCCGGACTAAACAAACCCAACTTCCACAACTGTTTCCATAGGGCTTGGATTCCAGATAATGCCATCATAGGGTATTTGTACACGACCCCTAAACTCCGCAGCAAATGGCTGCCAGCTCCGGAGCTTACAATTGTTTCCCCACCAGCTCCGGAGTTTGCAGGAAATTAAGTGCGACCACGCCCACCTAAGCGCGTCCCAGTGCACTTTTCTTGTACCTGCTCTAGGAGGGTGAAAATCCCCAGGTCCGGATTTAATCTGGTGAGTGCAGGGCTCTCCTCGCTTCTGTTTGGTTTTTTTGCCTCCCGGGCGGGAGGCAAAAAAAAAAAAAAACAGAAGAGAAGGAATCAGGACAACGACGGGGCTCCGGGCAGCTTCGGAGGTGAGCCTGCATTTTTTCCTCTCTTTTTTCCTCCCTCCCCTCACGCAGACAGGAGCAAGGAAGTGCAGAGGGGTGGGGACGCAGAAAGAGCAACGAACCCCCAAGGTCCCTGGTCCGAATTTAAGTGGCCTGCAGATCTTAGGGGTCGTGTGAAAAGGCCCATAGATGTTTCTAAAACTATACTCAATAAATGCTTATCCATCGTTTACTATTAAATCAAAGAGAGGTTTACAGTGGTGGATGTGCTAGTTCATCCCCAGTGTTCTCTCTCTTCCATTTGTATTTTGGAATACAGTTCAGTATGGTCTGTGTTAACAAGTTCTGATGGCAGTCACAATCCACTAGCCCTATGTTCTCCATCTTTGTCATAAAGGGAAGCTCAAACCAAAGCATATGAATAAGGTAATTCATACCACTGGGGATCTAAAGACTCCCTCAGTCTTTAAAGCCTTTCCATTTGCCTATGTGGGGAACAAGAACAATCCTATAAAACCACCCCTGTCCTACAGTAGTTCAGTAGCAATCAGACCCACCATATCTGAGACACATGTCCAATGCACAGTCCATGTAGCTTTTTAGATGAGTATCATGTCAGGATATTTCAGTACATTCAGTACTTTTTAGATGAATATCATGTCAGGATATTTCAGTACATTCAAGAGGTTCATACTGAAATCTTACATAAACAGGGCAGATCTTTAATGTAATGTTTCCCAAACTTGGGTCACTCAGAAGTTCTTGGATTACAACTCCCAGAAACCCTGGCCAGCACAACTAATGTTGAAAGCTTTTGGAAGCTGCAGCCCAAGAACACCTCTGTTTTAAGGCATCAAAAATAAGATGTAGTCAGAACGCAATGGCCAAATTCCTGTTGGTATTTAGTAAGATTTATGGAACTTGCAAATTACTTGCTAATTGATGAGATGCCAGAGTGCATCTCGGATGCATACTGATTGTGAGAATGGGGAAGCGGGGTATGATGTTTCAAAAGGTGCTGGTCAAGAATAAACCTAGAGCCACTGGTCATGTAATACGAAACTAATTCTCTAAAGTGAACATGGAAATAGCCGGTTCTACCCTTCAGAGCACATCTAACAGGGTGCCATCTCCCTCTTAACGTCATTTGTTCTGCCTAAATATCAAAGGACACAGTGACACGCCAAACTGCAAGCTTTGCAGAACCAACCTGGGAGTGAAGAACCAACCTGGAACCTTCATGCTGCCACAGCAACTGACTTTCTAACATAAATTGACTACAGTGGGGGGGGGGGGATCTGCTGATGAAAATCTAGAATATATGCCACCTCAAAGCCTGTGCTGACGCGGCTGTAGTTTGGGCATCACAATAGCTTTTCTGCAGGCATTCACCCAACACACATGATCAGAAAAGCATGAGAGGAAGAGTGGAAACGTCCCCACCGGCCCCGCCCACCCCTCTGCCGCTGGCCCCACCGCTCTCCCTCAGTTTTACTACCACCCACTCTGAGCTTAGCAGCAGGTCTTTCTTCTCCACACGGGCCAGCTGCCTACAGAATGTAAAAACCTGTGCAATCAGGACTCAGAGAGGATAATATAATCATACAGGCTTCTAGTGAGCCTAGTAACAATACAGATTTTTAATTGAAGTTAAGTAATACATTAAGTGATTCCCCCCTAAGTAAAGTCTTGTCTCCCTCCACACCACCCCGTGATTTTGTATAAGGGCTTTCAACCATTTTTCCTCCCTCACACTTTGTAACCATTTCCACCCACAAACATCAGGCATCCTTTTATTAAAAGCTCAAATCATGTGTAAGATCACGACACCTTCTAAGAAAATCCCACACGCAGATAATTTTGATGGCTTATTAATTTATTACAGTCATACCAGGTCTTTTCACACATACATACACACATGCACACACAGATGTATCAAGGTGGCTATAAGAGAAGGGTCAGGGAACCCTTAAACATGGCTTATGGCCTGTTAAAGAGTCTATTTTGATTAAATGGGCATGAAATGTTGCTACAAAAAGGAAGAAGCGAGAGTCCTTTGGCATCCTAAAGTGACATTTTTTCATTGTATCAAAATTACCACCATTGTAGGGATTCCTCTTCCCTTTGAATGCTTTTAAATGGATTGTCAGGATTCACACACTTTTAATAGTGGCATGTACTGTTATACAGTAATCCCCAATTTATTGCAGGGGTTAGGGACCTAGCCCAAACCGTGATAAAGGGAAATCCGCATTATGCAGCTGCTGCGTCCGGTTGATACTGAGGGGCCTGCTGCACTTACCTCAGGCCCGGTGCTGCCCTGAATGAGCCTCCAACAGGCCTGGGAAGCCTGTCAGAGGGCCACTTGGGGCAGCCCCATGCCTGGGGTAAGTGCAGCAGGCCCCAAACAAGCCCACACAGCTTGCCCCAGGAACCTTTGCCTTCATATACTGTGGTCCCGCAATATACTGGGACTGCAGTATATGAACCGCCACATAGCAGGGGACAATTGTACTTCACATTAGGTTGCAAACATTGTACAGTGGACCCTTGTATAACAAACAGCTTGTATAACATAAAATCTGTACAACATAAAAAAATCCAGAGATAGGGGAAATTTGCTTAACATAATCGCCTATGGGGAAAATCCGTACAACATAAAAATGGGATTACTCCATTTTCAATCCGTTCCTATGGGAATTTGTATAAAGGAAAATTTGCTTAACATAATTTCATTTGGGACGAATTAATTCCTTTATACAAGGTACCGCTGTATAGCTGCACTCATTGTTTTGGTTTTAAAAATGTTAGTTCATAAGATATCCTGCCTACCACCAGCATCCTCTGGTTCGGGACCCTAGCTAAGGACTCTTCAGTGAACTGCATCGTCCCTTTGAGCACAGTTCCAAAACCACTGTACAAAAATAATCCTGGAGAAGCATTGTATATCACACATTCCTCCAAAGGCCTGGATTACTTCAAACTACCTAGTCCTTGGACTTTCATGTCCCCTGATGAGTGAATCTGTAAGGCAGCTCAAATTATAAAGTTGCTATAATCAGCTATGTGTGCAATGCAAGCGCGTCCTCCTAGCGCAATCCAAACCTGTTTTGCATGTTTATGCTTTGCTGTCAGAAAAGCATCAGATGCCAAACACATGACCACTAGAAATAACCATGTGATGACATAAAGAGTCTGCAAATTCATCTCTCTCTTAGAACAAAGAAACAGTGTCCCATCACATATAAAATATTCCCAAATACTGTGTTTATAAAACAGAACTTGATAAAAATGCTCCAGGCCTCCTTGGCTGACTGACTCGAGTTTTTGAAATTTAATTAAGGTCCTCCTGAATGCACTGAAGTTCCAAAAAAAATTGCACACAAGTTTGCAAATACTTCCTGATAAACTTTATGAATCAACTACAGATGGGATGTCCTACAAAGCATCCAAATAAGAGGTGGGTGAAGGACATATGTGATACCCAAGGGCATTTTTGCAGGTCTCTCCATCTCCCTCAGTGCAAAAATAAAACAAATTCTGATGGGAGGGGGAGGTGTTTTTTTCCTGTTCTTTTTATCCTCTGCCTGACACCTTCAGCTTGACAATACCTTTTTTCTATGTTACCCAGGACTGGACACAGTACTCAAAGTCAGATCTGACCACTTCTCTTGATCTGGACACTAAACTTCTATAGACACAAGCTAGTAATGTACAGTATTTGCTTTCTTTGCCACCAGATCAGATTGTTAATTCATGTTTAACTTGCGGTCTACCAAAACACACGCATCCTTTTCATAAATACTACTATCAAGCCCAGCTGTTCCCCATCTTATATTTGTGCATGTCATTTTTGCTGTCTAAATGCAGAACCCTCCCCCCCACTAGAACATAAGGCATGTCTACATGGGCACTTTTGGAGCAGGCTGGTGCAGGCCAAATTATTATCATTTAAGGTTGGTTAGAGGTTCAGTATGCCATTTGGCGCAATGCTTGGATTCAAATCACAAATGCACCTCACATGACCCTATTTGGTCAAGTTCCTCTAAAATCTCTATCCTTGCCTCCTTCTGTCTCCTCCCACTTTCAAGAGGAAGTTTTCATTTAAAAAATCTAATTTGTACATTTTCTCTATAATTTTTAAAAAGTTTTTCTGCTCTTCCATTGGACAGAGGTAGTTTTAATTTCCCAGTAGCACGAAGTGGCTGTCTTCCAAAGTCACTTAATGATACAGGAAATTATAAAATGACACATTTAAGCTGCAATCTCAACTTGGGTTCATTTCAAGAAATAGCACAGGCTGGAAACAAACCAAAATGGACCTCTCCTATCTGCACCAAGAAAACAAAATGAATCCAGAAATTCTTGACAGGAATGCACAAAGGTGTGGACAGAAATGTTCTGGCTGATTTGCTAGAGCAACTGCATCATGTGATCACCAAGAAAAGGAGTAAACCAACCCACCCCCACCGTGGACCAAACAGCAGAACAAATGCCCATATGACTGCCTCCTCATTTGGTTTGACCAAGTTCTCCCATCTACTTGATTCTGTCTTCTGAAGTATTACCCAGTCCTCCAAGTTTGATATCATCTGCAGATCTGATAGTATCCCTCTGCTCTCATCTCCATGTCATTTATAAAGACTCAAAACCACTCTGAGTTCATGACAGAATGCTGCAGTGCCCCACTGGGCACCGGTCTTTAGGACCACAAAAACATTGGTAAGCTATGGCCAAAAAAGAAAGAAAGAAAAAGAAAGGGTTGAGATTGGCTAGTCCAGACCACTTTCTTACCAGTCTGGCCACAAGAATACCATGAAGGCTCTTACCAGAACCTTTCGTTAAATCAAGGCATATGCACAGCGTCCCCTTTATCAAGCTTTTAACTGTGACCAAAAAGAGAGGAGGAGGAGGAGGAGGAGGAGGAGGAGGAGGAGGAGGAGAAATTAGCCTGCCATTACTTGTTTTTACAAAACCCACCCTGGATCTTAGAAATCACAGTATTCATTTCTAACTACTCACAGAATGACTTATTAATGATCTATTTTAGAACATACTCTGGTATTGATGTCATGTTGGTAGC
The DNA here is from genome assembly GCA_029282475.1 of Phrynocephalus forsythii. Taxonomy (NCBI): domain Eukaryota; kingdom Metazoa; phylum Chordata; class Lepidosauria; order Squamata; family Agamidae; genus Phrynocephalus; species Phrynocephalus forsythii. The sequence goes on along the minus strand of JAPFRF010000008.1, from coordinate 123,341,840 downwards.
CCTATGAAACATTATTCCTTCCACTAACAATATTGAGGTTTTCGATCTGTGCAGTGGAAATCTGTTTAAGTAATGCTGTCCTGAACACACACACTCTCTTTAACAAATGTTAAAATTACCCATTTAAAATCAGAATTATGCTCCCCCATGTCTTAGCTCTACCAAGTCAGGAAGCTGCAGGCTATGCCAGATGACCTAAGAGATGTGCCCAGAGATCAGTAGTGATGTTATGCAATGTGTCAAATTGTGCCTGCTTATCAATTTACTCCATATGAACTCTCACTTTTTCCTTAGCCTCTCAAAACCTAAACCAGATGGGGAGGGTAGAGTGCCTAAGGGCAACACAGAGGTTCTATATACGGTCCCCATCCTACAATGTCATATGAAATCTGAGTCCCACTGTATTGCTAGAACAAAGCTCCTGGCACTCCGGAAACTGTTGGATGGGAACCCCTGTAGCCCCAACCATCAAAAGCAGTCATAATGATGAATGGGAGCTGCAATGATCAGAATTGCTTATCTCTCTGCTAGAGGAATACTTGATAAAGTTAATTCATTTCAAATGAGTATTCTGCTGCATACGATGCATAGAATCACTTTTCCTAGCATTATTGCCGTACCCAGTGAGACTTATTTTCTCATAATATGTCTGACGGAACCTTAGTTTAATCACTTAACGTCTAGTTTGACATGTTTTAATTTAAATCCTTTTATTTGTCTTTCTGGGGACACATTGGTATCTCAGTACAGTAGATCTCTTCCAAACACTGTATTTCAAGTGCTTTTTTTCCTTCCAGGTTTTCTCCACTGTCTAGCCTTCATATATAGTAATCAGGAATACAGCATTGCATTGACCTTGGCTTTGGCCTCTAGCAAAGAAAGAAAGAAAGAAAGAAAGAAAGAAAGAAAGAAAGAAAGAAAGAAAGAAAGAAAGAAAGAAAGAAAGAAAGAAAGAAAGAAAGAAAGAAAGAAAGGTGAAAAGTAGGCCTGACCATGAAATCTCGCCTTAAGCAATAGAGTATTTTTTATTTATTTATTTATTTTAGAGTATTTTTACTCCGCCTTTCTCCTTGGAAAAGGACCCAAGGTGGCTTACAGTAATGAGGGACAATATACAGTCCAGTACAATCAAGACATACTCAAGTATTGAGAACAGGGAATCAAGGGATATCTTACAGCATTAAAAGACAACATAGTCTTTAATAGCATAGTCTTTAAGATGCCACAATGTTTTAAATTCTTTTTGTCTTCCGTGTAATTCTTCTGTAGTATGATTTTTGCCCGTTGAATTGTAATCCTGCTTTTACACTTCTTTTACTTACATCAACAGCTATTTCATGACATTGCTTTTTTTTGGTCAGTGCCACATTGTATCTCAAATTACTGATGCTTCTTCTGCCGATTTTCACTTCTCTTTCATTTGAATTTACAGTATTCTTTTAAACCTTTTAAAACTATAGCAGCAGCACTGCAAGCTTTGGAAGAGGAAAAAAGCCAAGACATACAGGAAAAAGAAAGCCAAAATATAAGAAACCTGTAGGCATGATATACCTCTGAAAATGAAAAAAAAAGTTGCTCTTGATTGATGTCTCTGAGCTGTGCAGTTACCTGGTTTGGAATACTTCTGCTAGTTTGGAATAATTGCACAAATTATTCAAAAGACAAATCATTTTACAGCTCAGCCTAACAGAGTAATATTACTATATTTATTTGGTGCTAGAAGAGGTTTTTAAAATGCACCAAATGCTTCTTTTCACAGAAAGCATGCGATAGCTGAAATTGTGAGGATGCCTATATTAGACATAAATGCAAGCTGAAGTCACAACTCATGAGGACCTACTTCTACTTAAAATAGTACTGGGAGAAGAAGCCCATACATGGTATAAAATACCTTTCATTGCAGCCCTAAGCCAAGTTTACAAGGGGAATGATATCTGAGGCAAGATAAACAATGTGAAGCAGACAACAGACAACAGAACAGACAGGCTTGCATGCAATCACTATGGTGGAAGTGCTAAATACAAAATTAAACTCTTTGTGGTAAAAACAAAGCATGTGCTGAAGGTAGCAGTTCCTACTGAGTTAATGAACTCATCTGTATATAAGATAAAAAGGTTTTGAGATCTTTCAGTGGGTGATGGGGAAATGTGTGCCCATTCATAGGGGGACATAGATAGTTGGTAGCATTATAATGAAAATAACCTTTTCCCTCTGTTGCCCTTACATTCAGAACTTTAGTGGCTCACTGCCACTCAAATTTAAAATATTATTATTATTTTTCAATCACTCCATATCCTGAGTCAGATCATTTATGCAACAAGAACAGCATTTATTTTTAGTTAGTATACTTTGCCAGTGTCTATTTATGTTGGCAGTAACTCTTCACAATTTCAAGCTGGGTTTTTTTCCATCTTTTCAATCAAAGGTCCTTTAATTAAGGATGGGGTTGATCCCAGAACTTTCAAGGTACAAAACATGTGCCCCAACATTAAACTGTAGGGTTTTCCCCACTCCTCAAATTTCTTAATAATAATAACTTCTCATTAAACCTTAAAAATAAACTGAGAATAACTTTGACCACTAAATCCTACCAAAATAGGGAAAGGAACTCTCTCATACAGAAAAGGGATTTCACTTTCTGGCTTTCATCATATGGCATTTGCACAGAGCTAGTACAGTCATCATCAGTGCGCTCGGACTCGAACAATTGCCCAACAGGCAGAGCAATAAACTGTTCAAGCGTATAAAGCAGCAATCTTCGGGTGTGGACAAAAATGTACATGTACCTCATTAAATAGAAATAAAATTCTTTTGTGCTCAGATCTCCCTGCACTTCACAACCCATATACAGGACACTTAAAGTGCTCAAGATGGATACGATTAGCACCTCACATCTGCAGCATGGATAAGAATCAGTGTTGGTCCTTTCTCCATTACTAAAAATGTACAGATCCTTAACCATAGGTCAGAAGGCCAAGGCCATATCAAAAGTGACTATCTCCACAAACCCGGGCAAGTGCTGCTGACATGTCTGTTTCACCTCATAAATTAAGGAGAGGGACCAGAGAAAAGCAGCTACTGTTACTACAGAGCATTCATACCAGCAATCATGGTGGTCCCCACACTGAATTTCATTGGTGTTATTAGGCACCATATTGAATGGCAAACCACCAGTTCTGGACAGCCGCGCACTGTCAAATTGATCGAAGGAATTGTGCTCTGCAGACTGCATTTATCGCTTGTAACTTAAGAACTTCTTAAAGTCTACATATGGGGGGGGAGGTTCAAGGAGGGAGAAAATGAAAAGTCATTAGTCATACAACTCTTTCATTTTAAATGCTTCTCCCCTTCCCTGGTTATGACTGAAAATGGAATTACTGAAAGAGATTGCTTATCTGTGTCCAAATATAATGTGCAGTGAGTGACTCACATATATACAATTTATGCTGTTTGTACAGGAGGGAGAGTATTGCCAACAAACTCATAAGACAGCTGAGAGTCTCCAGAGCTTTCAGAAGACTGCTGCTTGGCCACTGTGGGCTGCATCACTCCTACCCCTTGCCATGAAGCCCATCCCGTCTGTACTCCATGGCAGCCTGGAGAGAATTTGGTGCACGCAGCTGGGCATTCCCCACTGTTACAGGATACATCCTGTTCCGCCAATGCATTAGTGAACGTCCAGCACGTTCGAGTCATTATTATCTTACTGAGATAAAGAATTATCTGCCTCCTCCCTTCAGAAAGGGAAATAACTGCACAAATGTGGAAATTAAGAAATGATGCCTCTCAGTGGAAAAACAAGATGTGAATGCTCTCAATAAATAAACAACAATAACACCACCACCACCACCCCGTTTATGCTGTCTAATCAACATTAGAAGCACAGACCTTCTGGCTACTAGTGAGAGCTTTCATAAGGATGAAAACACAAGGAATCCCACTAAAGCAGTGGTTCCCAACCTGGGGGTCGGGACCCCTTTGGGGGTCAAACAGCCATTTCACAGGGGTCACCATGAGCCAGTGAAGAAATGGGCACAAATGGCTTGAGTCTGGAGGAGGAGAGGGAGGAAGGGGGAAAGAGTGAGTTATAGCTTGATAGGTTGGAGGGGATGTCAGTCAATGGCACTGGAGGCTGTGATTGGCTGATGGTGCCTGTAGACTAGAGGAAAGTTCTCAATGGCACCTGCGACAGTGGTCTGCCAAGGGGGCTTGTGGCCTCTTCCAAGCAGGGCAAGGGGTCACCACAACTGTATTAAAGGGTTGCGGCATTAGGAAGTGGTAACCACTGGACTAAAGGGACGGGGGGGAAACCAGCTTCAGTGTAGAACAGCTGTAGATCATTTCCTTGCAATACATAAAGTCGCATTGATGAAACAATCTTTCTGCAGACTACTATTTGCTCTTTCACCTCCACAGACTGTGAAAAAGGGCGGAGGCGCAGTCTCTGCCTATAAATGTCCCCATGAAGGTAAGCTCCCTCTTGGCGAATGGCAAGTCCTGCGACTCCGGTTATTCCTCCTGCGCCCTCAGCAAGTGGGATCCCTTCTGCCTCCCTATTCTACAGAGTCTCCAGAACAGAACAAGAGCTACAGAGCTCCACTTCAGCTCTATAAAAGGGTGAAGAAGGACAGCCTCTATGATCACATCTGCAGGCATAAGAAGCCACAGTGTGGTCTGTTGAAATATACTTTCTAATGTGTTGGTGCAGCACCACTAGCAAGCCATGGCCTGTTAAGCAGCCACAAAACCATCATCAGAGTCCCAAGCCTACTCCTTGCTGTTGGTTCTGGTGTGTTAAAACAGGGCATGTTGTACCATCGAAGCCGGTGGTTCCCAACCCTGGGTAGCCCAGGTGTTTTGGTTGGTAACTCCAAGGAGCCTTTCTCATTAGCTGTGTCAGCCAGGGTTTCCGAGGGTTGCAGTAAAATAACACTTGGGTGACCCAAGAGTGAGAACCACTGAGCTGGTCAGTGGAAGTCTGGTTACAGAAAATACACAAGGGTCACTGAAGAATTAAAAATACTGAGTAATAGCAATGCAGGCAATGTCATCTGGGTGTTCCAAGTAATGGTAATTCCATAGGGGAAAATATAGCACAAAAAAGAGAAAATTAACTTACTGAGGGGTACACTAGATTCCCACATATTGGGACTATGGCTCTCTTGCAGTCTCACTTCTGAATATTTCAGGCTGTTTTGAACAATAAAGAGAACTGGAATGTTTCGGCGCCAGCTCCAAAAACAGCCGATATTTAAAGCTTGTTTTCTCTCTGGGAGTATCTGAGAAAAACAAGTCTGATTGTAATGTCAAACAGCCTTTTCTACCACTCCTTGCCTCTCCACCTTAATTTTGTGCTACATGCAGAGCTGCAAGACTATTACCCAACAGGGAGGGACAACTAAACCACTCCCTATATAGCATGTTTTTGTTCAAATTATAAACAGATTCCTAAATTAATCCACTTTCAAGTGAAAGAACACTTGCAGGATGACCATGATGACAGCAAAAAGGAAGGGTTCCTACTCTGAAATGATATGCATTTACATTTATGTATTAACATGGAATAGAATGTAACATGTACTGCCTGAAATTCCTAGAACAGACCAGGTATCATATTCTGATGTGCAGTGATATGAGCAACATTGTCCGAATCACTCAGCATGATATTAAAAATGTAAGTAGCTCTGTGGTCCAGGAGAAAAATAAAGATAAGGGATTCTACCCCTAAATTGTTCAATTTGCTACATTTCGGGGGGGTGTAACTACAGAAAATACAGTATTCAGTTATTCTAAATCTGGCATCAGTGGAAGAGTTTTTCTGACAACTCTATTATACATTGATCATTGATGGTTCCATCAGCCCCATTCCCACTCAGTTTGGCTTCAAGTTCACTTTTAAAAAAACCAAGTGCATTATCACATGCAAACTCATATTCCTTCATGCCTCTACTCCAGGCATTCTGAGTGGCCCACGGCTGGCTGGCCTGCCCCTCCCCCCCTCCTTCACCCCCTTTTTTTTAAAGAAAGTGGGTGGGGCTTGCAGTGGGGTGGCAGGGTTGGGGAGCAACCGGCCCCTGACACATTCTCAGCCACCAAATCTGGCCCTCCTTACAAAAAGTTTGGGCACCCCTGCTCTACTCTGAGTCAAATAAAAAAATAAAAAAATAAAAGTATTCATTCATACATACATACAAGTAGAAGGCAAGTTTTTCTGTGCTTGAAAAAGCCAGGCTACACCTTCCTTTTGGGGACCTGTGACATTTTGTGTTTGGCGCCGGGGGGGGACGACGACACACAGGAAACTATTTGTCACACAAACACCCACCTTCTCAAAAGCAAATCCACTGACTTCACGATGATTCGTAGAACTTTGTTACATCTTCTCAGACACACTCGCTAGTCCCCAACCCAGGTAAACATATCTGTTCTGTTTAATTCATTCAGCTACACTAAGCAATTCAGGTTCAAAGGTCCTGAGACCATTTTAAGGTCCGAGAGCAAGTTAAACATTGCTCCAAATTAAACACTGCACACAGACCTTCATGTTAAACTGGAAGCATACTTAAGCAAGAGGTGTTTCAGAACTTCACACAGGTGTTTTTTTTTTTAATTAAACAGGTACCTGTTTCATGTTATCAAAACATCTCAATGAGTACCTCATTCCAGCTTCTAAAGGGATAGGAGTACAAGGAAAATTAAATGTAACAGGCCCCTTATGCAAAGCCTGCTGAAAACCTTGTACTGTATCTGGATTGTAGCTGCTGTTCTTGGCACTGGGTCCACCACGGAAAGAAAGAACAGTGAAAAGCCTTGTGGTACCTTCAAGACCAGTATGTTTTATTTGCCATGAGCATTTGTGGAGACTTTTGGTCACATTCCTCAGATGTAATTTGAAAAGGGGGGAAAGACTACGGGCCAGACAATGGCAAATAGAATGTCTTACACTTTAAAGGTGCTGCAAGACGTTTTCTTACTTTGGTCATGACAGATTGACAGAGCTCTCCCCTTGGAAATGTTTAAAGTGCTTAACTCTTGTACCAAGCCATGCCTGTCTAGCAACCATTTGAAGGGACAGAGAACACTTGATATGCCGGTATAGCACTCAGGTACACAGGCAGCCTAGATAAGAACTTTTTAAACACCACATTTTAATAATACAGGCAAACACAACCAACCTCTGTGCACAGCTAAGCATTTAATTGGCAGCCTCTGCTCTGTCAAGATAGTCTGGGTCTGTCATTGCTGTCCTTGCCCTTTCAGGAAAATAACTTTCTATTTTAGCCAGCCTTTCACAACTTGACTGATTATGGAAGAAAAGGCCTTTTAACATACTTTTACTATGCTTTTAAAAACTCTGTATGCAGCTATCTATCTATCTATCTATCTATCTATCTATCTATCTATCTATCTATCTATCTATCTATCTATCTATCTATCTATCTATCTATCTATCTATCTATCAATTAAACTGAGCTATACTACAATTAGTTGACCTGCAATTTAATGTGATAAGCTTTCACGTTTTTAGCCGCATGTGTTTGTTTAAATCTATTTTATTTGTATTTGCTGTTATCTTGCTGTGAAGTGTGTCTTGGGGGGGGCGATGGAATGCAGAACAATATGCTTGAATTCTTTTATAGAAGGGCACTGAAGGGAGAATGAGCTAGTAGTGTAGCCTGCACACTGTAATTAAAAATTGTAAACCGCCCAGCGACCACTTGTAGTGGTATGGGGCGGTATATAAGCAGAACACTTTTAGTGCATCTATCCCCACTCTCTTGAAGCTTCTGTAGGCCACAAGCTTTAAACATGCCGGGAGAGGGCTTGGATAATGTGATGTTGTGGACAGAGTTATGCAACCCTGCTTTGGCAAGGAATTATCTACAACTCTGCATTGGCCATGTTTACTCAGGAAAACAATATCCCGCTGGAAACTGCAGGCCACATTCCTATAAAAATGCTAAGGCCACGGCTAATGCAAATAAATAAATGATTGATCGATTGAAATATTTTTGGAGTGAGCTACAATTTCCAAGAGTTAGGGTACGACCAGACATTGAAGTTATCCAGGAATGCATTTGGGCTAAACAGAGTTGCTTGAAAGAGCTGCCTTTGATTTAGATCAGGGGTGTCCACACTTTTTGCAAGGAGGGCCAGATTTGGTGAGGTGAAAATGTGTGGGGGCCGACCATTCAGCCTGAAGGGGGGGAGAAAGGGTGTGGTCTGTGCGCATCTACAACAGCCGCAAATGCTCCGGTTTCAAGGCACCCAAGGGCCCGGCGGCCGTTGTATGGCCCTGAAATCGGCTCACACATACCCAAGATGCACCACTGCCTGCATATGTGGCCCTCCCTCGCAAGGAGGTGGGGAAGACACTGCAACAATGGAGCCAGGAGCAGGTAGGCAAGGCAGGTGGCTGAGGGGATGGACGGAGGCAGGGAGGACAGGCAAACCATAAAACTGCAAGCTGCCATCTCTAGCCAGCACAGGGAACAGCTGGCCGGCCGGGATGAGTGACAGGCTGAGCCAGCAGGGGGAACAGGCCTGAGGACTACTCAAAATGTTAAATTGGGCTGCATTTGGCCCCCGGGCCGGACTTTGGACATGCCTGATTTAGATCGATCTTTGCAGCCATGCAGGAAGATTAGATGGTCAGGGGACAGGAAACCACACTGTACCTCAAACCAACCCCCCTTTTTAGCCCCTTTCTCCCTTTCAGCCTCCATGTCCCAACATCCCCTTCCATTTTCCCCTTCTGGGAAGTGGAGGAAAGCTGGATTATTAGTGGTGTCTGTTTTGGTTTGGTTTTGGTAAATGACATTGTATACTAAGTCGCTGGAAAACAGATAGGACCAGGCTGTACCAAGAACCGTCTAACAAGCAAGATTGTACTACTTCATCACACCTTTTGATATGTAAAAGTGCATGTTTGTTGCAACAGACCCTGGCGGTTACTTCACGTACCTCCACGGGCTGCGTTGAGCTTGGCTCCGATCTGAATTCGGATGCAGTCACATGGTCTAATACCGGGGCCGCCCCTCTTTTCTGTGTACTCACATGCATGCTGGGTGAACGCGAACGCATTCCAGCCTCACGTCTTTGATGCGCACTGAACCGATGGTTTCCTTTGCTTTCCACCGGTTCAGTATGCTGTTTCTTGCTTTTGTTTTTAGTTCTTTCGATGGAGGAGTGGTAGTTTGTGGTTCTCCCGGGGGTGAGGAAAAGCAGAGATGGTTAGAAGAGGAAGGGAGGATATTTAGGAGACAAGGTGTAAATTGGCTTTTACAGCAGCCAGCTAGATAAGATCAGAGTAATTGTTGTTTTTCCCCTTTGGTCCTTGAAGAGGTCAGAGAGTCAATTTGCAAAACAAAAGGGGCAGCAGTATTCCTGTTTTAAATCACGGAGTGAGAGTACCCACGAGAAGATTTCAATTTTCCGGTTTTCTGAAGGCAGCAAACGAAAGCAGGTACGTCTAAAGGGAGGGAGTGGTTATGCACTTTGAATCAACAAGAAACACACGTCTCTTCGCTTCGCATCGAAAAGCGGATTGAGCAGATTCCAGAGGTCCAGGAAGGGAATCTGTCAGCCCGCTTGGAGCGCAGTTTAGGGGGCGTGGTTGGGGCGGCACCGACTTGACTTCGCAGGTACGTGAAGATCTATTGAAGCCTAACTGGCGCCCAGCGGCGTGGCACCGAACCCAGAGAGGTACGTGAAGTAACCGCCCCTGTTATAACATTCTCAGGCTAGCTAACCAGAGCAACAACCACCATGTGTAACTGGATTTCTCCATAAATTAGATTTCTGTTGCTAACACTCTGAACCTGCATAGACAGACGTATACTACCATCCACCCTTTATTCTAGCCTTCTCTGAACATGAGCCGGCTTTGAGAGGGTTTTGTTTTGTTTTGTTGGATATGCCTGAATCCACACCAGGCCTAGGCTACCTGGGGACTCCTTTTCTCCTTGGCTGCTCCATCCCCTCTCACTTTGGCCTGCATAGACAGTCCGCACGCTCCTCCTCTTTGGGTTCGGCGCCACCCCGACCACCCCCCTAACCGTGCTCCAGATTCCCCTGCCGGAGGCCGGGAATCTTTTCGCCGCATCCCACTTCGCATCCAAAGTCACGTGTGGCCACTAATTTTTCTTTTTTTATTTTTTTCAGTTACTTTTCTCCGAAATACTGATGAACGCCTGGGGAGGCATGATAGCTTTGTAATGGTAGTTTGAGGCGGAAGTTGCTTGGTCACTGCTCTAGGGATTTAGGAAGGGATTACTCGAATGCCCTTGGAGGACCGATGGATCATAAACAACAAATGTTGTGTGCTGGTCCACCTTGGCCTTTTTTTATGGCTATGGACGAAGCCTGGGGACTCATACTTTTTGCCGCAAAATGACAGCCGGGTATTGATGCTGCTCCATCCCCTCTCAATGGATTCTTTGAGGACAGAGAAAGAGGGGTGGGGCGAAGGGAGACCACGTGACCGCCTATTCAAAGGTCCTGCTGCGGCCGAAGTACTTCGAAGCCTTTGGGACACTGAAGCCTGGGACCAGCAGCTGGCCCTTGAAGGACACAGAACATCCGGCCTCCCTGGGTTTCTGGTTTGCAAAAGCAGCAGCTGCCCAGGCATCAAGAGGAAGTCTCAACCTCCATTCAGAAACAAAACAGCTCATCACAATCAAGCCAGCATTCAAGCCAATTGCTTCCGGAGGACTTAGGAGGATACCAATGAGTCTCTCTTTCTCTCTCTCTCTCTCTCTCTCTCTCTCTCTCTCTCTCTCTCTCTCTCTCTCTCTCTCTCTCTCTCTCTCTCTCTCTCATGTACTGTATATATACACCTCCACCACCCATTCAGGAATGGCTGCAACTCCATGGGCATTTTCCCCTGGCCTTCCCACCTGGTGTCTCTTTGGCTCTCACCACCCACCATCTCCACAACACCACAAGAGTGTCTCCCCCACACACACAAAAAAATCCCACCCCTTTGGACAGCCGGCCAAGGGTCAAAACACCAAGATTTGTAAGGTTTTGCCTTCATGTGCAAACCTTGTGCACCTATAAACAGCAGCCTGGCTTCTCCATGATAATGACAAAGGGCACTGCTGGTTTTGTAAAGAGGGCAGCATAAAAGACACTGTGACTACTTTTGGTTCTTTGCTTTGCCTTTTTTTTGCATACTGTCTGGTATGGATGGTATCAAGCTGGGTCCTGCCATGAGGTTTCCTACCTCCAGAGGAGACCAGTGACGCTAGGCAGAGACGGTGGCATCCCATTCCTCTTTCTGCCCGGCTTCCACCCACATTTTTTTCCCTCCTTCCCTTCCATAGCTCACCAACTCATTCAGGCTGATCCATTGCTTGGGTGCCTTCTGCATTCACCTTCAGGGTTTCCAACTTTATCAAACTGAAGTTCCGAGCAAGTAACAGGTGCACATGCTCAGAATGTTCCCAACAGTGAGGGAGAAAAGCTGATGGGACTTGCTCTCACATGCTCACCGACCTGGGCCCAGTCTGGCTCCAGGGAGCTAATCAGAAACACCAACAAAGCATTTTAAAAGGGGGTGGTGGTTGCAGTGGGTGCTCCTCAGTCAATCACAAGCAAGACCAGTCTAATCTCAGACATTTCTTCTCTCTCCTTCTCAGGCTACCTTAAATGGGTTCTTCTTATCCCTTTCCTTTCCCATCGTGCCAGGGAATCTGGGGCCACGAAAAGCAGGTTCCATCTCAGAGCAGCTGGGGTGCTTTGAATGGGTGCTTCCTAAGGATGCCCATTCTCCAGCTCCTTTCCCAGAGGGATTGCTGGAGGGCATCCAGGGATGCCAGGTGCTAGGCAACTGAACAATGGGGAAACAGGTTCCCCTTCCCCCTCCATCTCAACCTTTGTTTTGCCTCATTTGGTTGATCAGCTGAGGGGTGAGGTGGAGGGAACAGAAGGAGTGGATGCTGTCTTCATTAGTGGATGGACAAAGGAAAAAAAAAACAGCTGAGGAGTACCTGAGCTTCTCTCAAGCTCTTGAAAGGGGGGTGTATCGGCCAGTCTTGCCCACCTGGATTCTTTGTGCAACAGGAAACCAAGGATTATGTAGGTGGAGTTGCAGAGGTCTTTTTGAAACTTTGTCACTTCAACAGATGCCCATCCCATAGGTTTGAGTGTATACACCCAAAAGTGGATGTCTGAGACAGAACAGGAATTCTGTTGGCATACCAATCACCACATTACTCAAGGGTCTCCTTTTTCTGAGCTAATCAACCTAGTCTCAGGGGTGGTACTGGATCTTGTTATGTTGAGGATTTCAGTATCCATGCTTACAGCATCTTAATCATCGGTAAGGTTTTCATGTTCCCCTCAATGCTCATTAGTCTGTCCCAAGTGACATCTGGCCCCACACATATTGCTAGGCACACTCTTGACCTAGTTTCCTGCACTGGGTAGGATGAAAATGATCCAGGTGTTGAGAAACTCCCTGTGCTTCTGTTTGTCATGGGCAGATTGTTACCTAGTGGGATTCAGATTCACGGGAAGTCTGAATCTCTGCAGGAGTTGGGAAACTGATGAATACTGTATTGTTAATCCTGAGAGGCTTATGGATTCAAATGGCTTCCTGGTGGCTGCTGGAGGTTTTCCTAATACTTCATCAGGTGGTCCAGTCAAAACCTTGGTTGATCTCTGGAATGGGGAACCAGTCTGTGCAGTGGACACGAACAAACCTTAGTGCTTGGTCCCACAAAGGCAAAGAGCCTAGAACAGTCTCTTGTTTATGAGGGAGCTGCTAGAGATGAAATGGGCAAGACAGATACCAAATCAACAACAGTGCTGAAAAACTCTAAGTAAAGGCTACAGCTCATTGGAAGACCTACTCTATGGCAACAGTGGCAGCCGGCGAATCCTTCTTCTCTGCCACAGTGCAAAATGCAACAGGACCATCCACTGGAACAGTTTTGAGTAAGCAAGGGATGAGATGAAACATGCTCACCTATGAACAGGATGCAAACCACCCAACAACCCCAAGGCTTTGGCGCAGCCCTTTGTGGGCTACATGGCTCAGATCCACTCAGACTTGGGTGCTGCAGCTGACACAGGTCTTGGGAATGTAACTTTGGTCCCTTCTTGTCCCACAATGATGGATAAATTCCAGTGCGTGCAATCAAAGGAAGGGTGCAGAATGTTCAGAGAGACGAAGGCCACTATTTGCGTCCTGGATCCTTGTCCTTCCTGGCTTATAACAGCATCCAATTGAGGATCGACCATGACAGAGAAGGGGAATGAAGAATGCCTCCTTAAAGCAGGCTGGGGTTTCAGCATGCCTTAAAGGAGGCAGTCGTATGACCACAGTTGAAAAAGACTTCTTTCAGCAGCTCTGTAATGGATAACTACCAGCCAGTCTCCAATATTCTAATTTTAGGCAAGGTGTGAGAATGTGTAGCGATTTCACAGCTCCTCAGGGTCCTGGATGAGATGGATTATCCACATCCATTTCAATCTAGCATCAGGCTTGAAATTGTGGTGCAGACAGGTTTGATTGCTATTGTGGAAAACCTATGCTGAAAAGTGGACAGAGGGTACGTGCCCTGTTGATTCTGCTAGACCTCTCAGCAATTTTTGATACCACTGACTGTGGTGTCTTTCTGGGACACCTGTCAGGAATGGGACTGGTAGAATACAGTGACTCTGGTTCTGCATGGAGGGGTGAAATCAGGTGGTGCTGGTGGAACCCTGTTTGACACTTTGCTAGATGACCTGTGGAGTTGACCAGCATTATGTTTTATCCCCCATCTTATTCAACACACAGTATATACAGGGGAGATTGTCCAGGATGCTGTGTTTTCATGCCACCAGAATGCTCAGTTCTAGCTTTCCTTTCCATCTAACTCCAGGAAAGATGTTTTGGTTCAATGTATGGTGGCTTAGTGGACTAAGGCTCCAAAAACTGTTGGCTGCAAAGTTGTCAGATTGGTTTTGAATTCTGGGTGCCACGCAGTGGAGCGAGCTCCCACTGATAACCCCAGCTCCTGCCAACCGAGCAGTTCAAAAGCATGTAAATGCAAATAGATAAATAGGTACCGCCATAAAAAGCGGGAAGGTAAAAACAGTGTTTCCTTGCAGCCATGCCGGCCACGTGGCCATGGACTTGCACAACACTGGCTCTTTGGCTTGAATACAGAGATGAGCATCGCTCCTAGAGTCGGACACGACTAGCATCCATGTGCGGGGGGGAACCTTTACCTTTACCTTTACCTTTACCTTTTTATGATGTGAGGGGTTCAACATCAATTAGATGGGGTTACACTTCCCAATGACAACTCAGGTCCACAGCCTAGGCAAGTGCCTAGATTCAGCCATCAGCCTGCATGCATATATTTCAGAAGTAGCCAGGAGTGCTTTTGCAAAGTGAAAGCTAGTCACATGCTGTGGCTGTTCCTTGAGATGTCTGTTCGGGCTACAATGATACATGCCTTATAGTTAGATCCCATCTGGTTTGCTGCAACATGATCTGTACGGGGCTGCCTCTGAAGAGGATGGGAAACTTCAGCTGGCTCAAAAGGCACCCATTTATAAGCGGCACATGAATAATGTCTTTTTGTGCGCAAGGTCCACGTCTGCCCGCTGAGAATGCTTGTCTCCTTGTGCATGTAAGTTCTGGCAATTTTAGTAGTGGTGACAATGGTGGGGGGGTATTGCTCAGGCTGATCACCACAGGATGTATAATTTGGCTTTTAGCCAAGCTGATTTGGGTGCCTTCAGGAAATGGTACGGGTTTTCCAGAAACACCTCTTTGGCTTTTAGGAGCAAGGAACGGGATGCCAAACTATTCATGGACATTCTCGGCTTTTCTGAACGGTTGCACTGAAAACAACTGAGATGCGTCCACAGGAGTCACTCTGAAACAGTATCAAAAAGCAACTGTAAAATATTAAACAAGAGTGTTTAAATAATTCATTCCCTCTTGGGCAGTGTCCTCTTGTATAGCACAGCACAGACGTTTTGGAAGCAAAAACGGGAACCACCTTCCAGTTGACAAACATCTGTGTGACACTCTCCTAATTTTGCAAAATAATTTGTACCTTCACCCAGGAGACAGAGCAGTTCAAAAACTTCTTTCCAAAGGTATATTTTTGGACTGTAGTCATTCTTGTCACAAAATGCTATTCAGTGAAGAGTGCATTTCTCCTCAGGCTTTTTCTCTGGTATTAATATTATGCCAACATAGGCTTATACAGTATAAGATAAGAAATGGTTAAGGATCTGCAGTTTATTTGGTAGCTGATTTATAAGAGCCTATAATTTGCCCACCTGTATTTGGACTATGGAGTTTCACATACTTAAGTTAGAATTCATACTCTGAATTTGGTCATCTTGGCCAAATTTCATGCTAATGTTAATTCTCTGAACCTTAAACTCCATGATTTTAGCATATTGGCAACCTGCAATTGTTCAGACAGGCCTCAGTGTGAACTCCAGCAAGCTTTCAGATGATGTTGTCCTTATTAACTATGTGGTAAATCAGTATATTGGTAGTGTCAAGTATCACAATTGTACAAAATAAATCATCATATTTTTGTAGGAGTCACCAGTTCATTTATTAAATTAAGGTAGTAAATGCCAATCTTAAAAATTAAAAATAGAATATAATAGAGTTTTATTGTCATTATGCATATGCAAAATATGCACAACAAAATTAGAGTGCTGTTCCACTAAACACTCAAAACAAGGGCACCAAGCAAAACACATAAAACACATAAAACACCACACAAAATATTAAAAACGCTTAAAACCACTTACAAAATTTGAAACATTGCTTGAAAACTGCTGAAGATGATGCAATTAAAATGTAGAACTGATGATGCACACAACTAAAATGCCCTTGTAGGAAAGATGTAATAACACACATCTTTCACATCTGTTTTGTGTATCTGATATTTGTTTTTATTGTTGCTGTTAACCGCCTTGGGAAGATGGGCAGTATAAAAATAAATAAATAAATAAATAAACAAATAAATAAATAAATAAATAAATAAATAAATAAAACCCTGCACCAACAAGTTAAATGGACAAGGCTCATTCTAAATGAAAAGATACTTGCCTGCCACCAGAAGGGGAACACAGGGGAAACTAGTCTAGTCAATCCTGAAACAGAGTTACAGAGCCTGGAATCAGCCACCAACAAAGCCCTGTGTCACACAGCCTGAACAAGCATACCAGGACTGAGGCAGCCAAGCCAAGAGAAGGGACCTCCCTGGAGACCTTTAAAGCAATCTCTCCCACACAGTCCTTCAAGTAGCCTGGTTCCCAAGCCACGCAGGGCTTTATTAAGTTATAACCATTGCTTTGAATCATGTCCAGATGAAGACTGGTCCGCAGTGAAGCTGTTGCAACAAAGGAGTCATATGTTTGCTTGCAACTGGCCTTAGTCAAGAATCTGGGCGCAGCGTTCTTGATCAGAGCAAAGGTAGCCCATGCAAAATGCATTAAAAAATCCAAACAGGATATAACTAAGGTCTGCTTAAACTGGGGTCAGATCAAAGAAACAAAGAAAGCTGTGTGATCTTTACACAATGTAAAAAGCAAGGGGATGTGATGCCTTTAATTAGACCACTACAAAAAAATAGCTAGCTTTTGATCTACACCAAAATTATGCGGACTGTACAGGAGGGGGGGGGAGAGTCCCCAAAGTCATGGCAAATGTTCACATCAAATCTGTTGCTCAAATGTGAAAGCTGCGAACACAAGTCAGGAACATAGGTTTCAAATTCCACCCCAGTGGCCATAGGTTGGATTCTCTCTCCTAGTTCGTCAAACCTAGGGCTGCCGTGTATTACAACTCTGCAGAACTGCCGAAACCCAGCTGAGTGGATACAGCACAGAATTCATGATGCCCGTTCAACTATAAACTGTAACCCGGAGTTTGCAATGTGGGTTTGAATTCTGGCTCCTTGATCTTCCTTCTGACTAATCACAAACACCTGTGCTTTGTCTGGGCTGAGCTAGTTTGCTCTCATCTAGTCCATCAGCCACGGACAGAAGACTGGAACTGCTTTGAACGAAATACACTGCTATTCTTCAGGACCATCAAAGGCTGCTGGCACCACAGTCAATCCCTGCCAGTACTTTCATGTGTATACCCAATAGTTTGGATAGAAGGTGGAGCCTTGAGAACTCTACAGGCCAATTGTACTGGAATCCACTACACCACATATTCTTAACTCATCCCTATATGAGAGACTAGAGCTGCTACCCAATTCCAAGTCTAGTCACAAACAAGGTCCTGCAAAAAGACACCATGATTGGTAGTAGCAAAAGCCATTGAGAGGTTCAGATGACGCCAGAGAGAGATTCTTCTTCTATGCAGTTCCCAGCATAGATCACTGACCAAGAGTACCACTCTACAGCTTTGGTCTCATACCTAGGCCTTGAGTCAGATATGAATGGATCTAGATGTTTTGTCTCATCCCACAGCCCCTCAAACTGAAACACTTCCATATATGCTCTTCCACCCAACACTGTACTGTATATCAGAGATTAGCCAGAAATTACAGAGTGCAACAAGATTCACTGATTGCTTTAACAAAAGAGAGGAGTGTTCTGCTTAGACAAATCAGAACTACATCTTGTTAAAAAGAAACACTTGCTGCAATTCTTAACCACTAAATTGTTTCTCCCTTCCTAACTTCTTTTTTTAACCAGTAAAGGCAGATTTCAAACTTGCAGCTAGTAAATCTTACCTCTCTAAAAAGGAACCTATCAACACCCTTTAGCTGTACAAACAGAGAACTATCTATTACATCTAAACAAGCAAAGTTGCATCCACTGAACCTGTCTGAATAATGGTGTGAAGTCAGCAAGTGACTGACTGCTTACTGGTTTTAATGACCTAAACCACTTTTAGTAGGACAAAACACAGATGTTTGACACACAAACAGCTCCACTGGATGACAGTGTGGATACAACGTGGTGGCAGAGAAACAGTCACAAAGCGGGCCTTGACTGGTTGGATGCACTTAAAAGTTTAATTCAAATATTATTCTACTCAACATTCTAGTCAATGAATTACTGTACCTCCCTCAGCATCCCTAAAAACCAGTGAGCCCACTGAAAAACAAAGAAGGCAGACACTCAGGAATTACACCCCCCCCTTAACGTAATTTTCGGTTCACAAAAGGAAATCCATTGAAAATAATGCCTTGGTTTACTTTTTTTTTTTTTGGCAGTACCTCAGCATACGATTTTTTTCCTTAATGCATTATGAAAAAGTACCCAGGATGTATTGCACCTTGTGTGTTTCTGGTTTACCAGTTTTTCGCAGTACAAAATGTCCTGGAAAACACATTAATTTCACAAACTGAGGTATGCCTGTATATATCAACAGCATAACATATTTCTCCACTTGGAAAATCAAGCAATGTTTAAACTGAATAGCCTGCTAAGCAGGAGCTTCTCCAGAAAGCTATTTAAATGTTATCAACCACAGACAAGACACCAATTTTCTCCAGAAAAGCCAAAGCCACAATAATATACCAACGTATTTCATCTATCTCCAGAAAATCAGGACCACCTCACACATTCACCAAAGAGGCCACTGCTAACAATCCATGCTTAAAGGGTGTTAATAAGGTCTGCAGAGATGTGACTTTCATATATACATGCTCATTGTCCATCTAATGAGCCTCTTTAGATCCAATGGGAAACCAATGGGAAGGATAAACTGGATGTCTCCTACCAACCTTCCTCAGACTGAAGAAGCTACTTGCAGGAGTAGCTAAAAATGTTTCAACCTAACCAGAAAAGCAATCTAGTTGCCATGACTCAACTTCCAGATAACCTCACCTAGAAGACTAAGAATCTTCACAGAGATAATATTCCATATTATTCCATATTCCAATAATATTCCAGTCTAACAGGGTGATCCAAGGAGATGCCAGGGTAGGGGTCAAAAGCTGCCACAAAGAAGTCAAAGAGACCAAGCAAGGTTATGCTCCGCTCATCTAGCTGTCAGTGTAAATCATCTACTGGGATGACCAGGCTTGATGGTCTATGACAGTGGTTCCCAGCCTTGTGTAATCCAAATGTTCTTGAACTGCAGCTCCCAGAAGCCTCTGACTACATAGCTGGTGGTGAAGGCTTCTGGGAACTGCAGTCCAAGGTCATCTAGGTTACTCAAGTTTGGGAAGCACTGGTCTATAGCAAGCAAACAATGTGGCCTCTAGAGCGTTCTCGGCTCGGTCTATCCCATTCAAGAAAGTTGCCTACCTGATCTGTCCAGGTCTCCATGGACAGTTGAAAAGACCCTAGATGAAAGACTTCCTGCTCAGAGATGCTTTTTGTCAACCTCATAACCACCACTATGCCTGGCATATACAACATACATTAAAAACTTCCTCCATTTCTAAAAGCTGGCAAAGCTATATAAGGCCACTTAGCTCTTTGTGTCTTTGGAGGTTTTGGCAATATTGTAGAAACTTCTTGTTCCTCAGGGGACATGACTGATTGATGTGAGGCATAATTACTAAATTGTATTTAGTACTGCCGCTTTCCTTCCTCTCATGTCAGCTGATCAAATCACTGAGGATTCACTGCCACAGCAATGAAAAATCTCTGTTTGCACACAGGATAGCATGCATCATGTTTTTGCTTTTAGCACAGATTGATTTCCTAATAATTCACTTGCAAGACACCTAGGTATCATATTAAATTTAAGTGCACTCCTGAGTGGCACGGACAGGCACTGACTATCGCTAACCAATATTTTCTGATGCTCAAAGTGCAATTAGTACGCAAAAGGATGGCATCATTACATGCAGAAATGTCCAAAGCCTCGAGTTAAAACAAATATATGTCAGAAAAATCAAGGACTTTTTCAATGGAGCAACTAGACATTTTGGAAAATAAAAAAAACTCTTGTGAAGTATTTGCTGTTTTGGGAAGAGAAGGCTTCTAAAACAAGTGATTATTTAGTCAAACTGTATAGTAGGGTTTCCATTGAAATCTACTGGGGAGTGTATAGTACGCTGCAGGTGGCACCAGGAAACTGTTGGTCTTTTAGATGCTTTGGAACGCTGTTATCTATAAACCTGTATCTGTATCTGTGGCCATTCTGACTGTTTAGAGATGGTTCCCTTCCTTGTGGCCCCATCATTTCATGATTCCCTTTCAATTATTCTGATACAGAAGATCCTCTTTTTGTAGACTCGGTGTATCTGTAGCATTGATTCAAATTCAATTGTGGTGTCAATATTTGTTTAGGCAGCCATGAGTCCAGTATAAAACGTTCTAGTGTTTTATATATTTATAGGTTCTGTGACAATAAATAAATTATTTGTTTTTAAAAACTGGCCAAGCCTTAGTGGTATTGCTTTCAACACAGAGTCTTAACTGACTTCTGGAACACTGTTTTCGGACGTTAGTTGCTCATAATTCGCTTTCTACAAAAATATTTATGTACTAATAAATGTAACTTGCAAGCCTCTGTCACAAATATGTTCCTGGGAGGTACTGCCTCTCTCCATCACAGCTTAGTTAACCTCACAAAGGCCCTCATCAGACAACATATCTCTTCTGAGACTCTAACTGTTAGGTAACAGTCCATCGCCTTAATCACCAGGACGTTTTGGTTGAAGAAGGTGATAAATTTTAAACTCTAGTAGTAAACGCGTCAGAGGAGAGATTTAAACTTTTTTCTTTTATGAAGGAAACTTTTCAAATATCAGAGTCTTCTAACCACTAGCATGTCTCTGTGCCACCTGGGTTCCTGGGTAACCCCTATTTCCATATCCCTGTGAGCAAATCCTAAAATCTCTACACACAAGAAACTTGGGGAGAAAAAACTGAAATGTGACAGTAATTCTTGGAATTATTAGGGGGCACAGTAGGAACTGGCAGAGAAGTATGAGTGTGTGCACCTCATGTATCCTTTTGTTGGCGACAGTGTTTTCTTTATATCTTCTAATAAACAGTAGCACTTATCAAGGTTATGACCACTACAACCAGTGTATTTGTTTTAATCCCTTTAAAACAAATGGAAATTTCTGCACGAATAGAAGACTTGGACTACAGACTCTCTTCCAAAGATGCCACAAAGTGTCCCAAAAATATACACGCTTCTATCATAGGAAAGACCAGATGTGGGTAGGAGGAGAAGAGGAGGAGGCAGGAATGTCAGACTGGAGCAATAATCTCCATTGGGCGGGAACTCTGTCAGTGGCAGAGAAGCACTCTGGATCTTATGCTAGGTATAGCTCACAACAAGAATTTGTTTATACTTTCACAACCATACCATCATCTTCCATAAAGCACTAGTTTTAAATCAGGCAAAATATTTGCTGATCCCAGGACACTCCTGACCAAATGGGATGAATGAACAACACACTTGGCATGACTTTTCCTCTTTCTCCTAACACACGTAGTAAGAGGGACCCAGCTTGTTCAGAGGACCCTATGGCCAAGCTTCACACACACACACACACACACACACACACACACATATTCAATACTGCAAGAGCAACCGGGCCAGAATACAAATGGTAAGAGAAGGCCATGAGATGCTGACTTTGCTTGGTACTCTCATGTAAGCCAAGCTGAACAAAAAGCATCAACTCCAGGTCCACCGTCCTGCTCTACACAGGTAGCTTTTAACATTGCAGCACAGGAAATAATCACACAGAAAAGAAGAAAAGATCAGAACCTCAGCAATTCCAGGGGAAATCCTCCCATGATCTTTAGTCAGTCAACACCTGGGAGAAATCACAGCTTGTTTTTAAAATGCATTTTTAAAAGATGTTAACAATCCATCCCCCCCCCCACTCAAGACCCGTGAACAAAATATAGCATC
Source organism: Phrynocephalus forsythii (assembly GCA_029282475.1). Taxonomy (NCBI): domain Eukaryota; kingdom Metazoa; phylum Chordata; class Lepidosauria; order Squamata; family Agamidae; genus Phrynocephalus; species Phrynocephalus forsythii. The sequence goes on along the minus strand of JAPFRF010000008.1, from coordinate 123,320,017 downwards.
TTGCTGGCTCTGTGGTGCCTCCCAAGTGCAGCATCACCCCACTCCCCCCTTTAGCCTGCTGCAAACAATCCAAGCAAGCACCAAGGCATGAGGAGGACTTGGCTGTGCTTCTCCTTGGGGCTTATCCAAGTGATCCTTCCCAGATGATCCGGTCCTTGGGCATGTAATTCTCTCCGCAGGCGAGGATGAACAGCTACTTCCACTCCGGCACAAAAAGCCCCGCTCCCTCCAGCTTTCCCAGTTAAGGAGATGATGATGCCGCCTTTCTGCACCGCCAGGCACATCCACTTCATTTCATCCTTCCTCTTTTTTGAGACAATGCAGGCAGGCTTCCCTCCATCAATGTTACGCTTGCCTTTGAACCTTCCCCCCTACACACACACACGCATGCACACACACACGCACGCACGCACGCACGCACGCACACACACACACACACACACACACACACACACACACACACACACACACACACACACACACACACACACACACACACACACACACACACCGTTCTCCTGCCCATTTCAAGGTCGCAAACCACAAAAGCCACCAACCTTTAAAATGGACTCCCATCGGCTGATATCTTTTTTTTTTTCACCCCAGAACCAAAAAGATTTCTTTCAAAGCCCGGGCACTGGCGTGGCGTGGGACTCACTGGGTAGGGTTCGGGTGGGCATTTTTATTACCGATCTCGACACACACGGGTATCTCTTGGCAGCACGAATAACGAATGACGTGTCAATGGGCTTCCCCCTCCCTTAAAACCAGAGCATAGGTTTTACTCTGTGCGTGCGTGCGTGCGTGCGTGCGTGTGTGTGTGTGTGTGTGTGTGTGTGTGTGTGTGTGTGTGTGTGTGTGTGTGAGAGAGAGAGAGAGAGAGAGAGAGAGAGAGAGAGAGGAGGGTATGTTTTGTGGTTTGTAAAAGGCGCGGGTGGTTCTCCCACTCGTAAGGATGCCTTCCCCCCAGCTTCCATCCAGCAGCCGGCGGGTTTCTCTCCTGGGGCGACAAGCCCAGAAGACGACCGAGCCTGGCTTTAATAAGACAACGCGCGCGCACACACGCACACACACACACACACACACACACACACAGAGTCGCCCTCGCCCTTCGAGAGGCGCCTCTACAGGATAAGCGGATTCTGCCCCTGAAAGGCGACCCATCCAGCAGGCGAGCATCGGCCTACTGGCCAAAGGAAGGACTCCGCTCCCCTTACCTTCCACGGACGGCGGCCTCTCCTTCTTCCTCCTCCTCCTCCTCCTCCCTTCTCCTCTTCCTCCTCCTCCTCCTCCCTGGGCCACCAACCCGGCCGCAATTGTCGCCGCGCTCGGGCTCGGCCGCGGGCGACCAGGCAAGCCCTGCCTTCTTCCCCGAGACGCGAGCGGGCGGCCAATGGGCGGCGGCGCCTCCGCCCGCATTCAAAGGCCGCCGGTCGCCCGCCGGAGAGAGAGAGAGGGAGGGAGGAGGAGGAGGAGGAGGAGGAGGAGGCTGGCGCGCGCGCGCGCGCGTGTGTTTGTGTGTGTGTACTGTGTGTGTCTAAGGAAGGGAGCGGAGGCGGAGGGCGAGCGGTCCAGGCGACGGGAGGAGAGCGCTCCGCTGCCCGCCCCGTCCCTCTTCCTGAGCGGAGGCAGGAAATGGGTGTCTCCGCCGAAAGCCGGCGGGGGGCCGCGGGAGGGAAAGGGAGGGCGCGGGAGCGCGCCCGCGGAACGATGCGGTGTTAGCTCCTGCCCACGCTGCGCCCCCCCACCCACCCACCCTGCGCTCGCCCGCCCGCGCGCACACACACACACACACACACACACACACACACACACACACACACACACACACACACACGCCCGGGTATTTTTATCCCCTCCTGCCCTCCTTCCTTCCCTGCGCCGGGTTCGCCTCCGGCCGCGCAGCGGCGATGGGTGACCCGGGAGGCATCACCGCACCCCCCCCCGAACCCCTGTGCACCTCTCTCTTCGGGGGGACGCCAGGCCGGTGTTAGGGGAACCCCTCTCGCCGTGGGCGGCTGAACGGGTGGATCGAGCCCAGCAAGGGGGCCGAAACGCCAGGCGTCTTTCCCGCCCCGCCGTCGCTTGGCACAGGAGAGGGGGGGGGCATGTGGCGAGCGAATGCCAGCCAGGATTGGGCTTGAACCCCCCCGGTGTGGGTGTGTGTGTCACGAAATGCCCCTCTAAGGCTCCGAGTCAAGTCCTTGAGTCATCGACTCGGGAGTCGGGACGTGTCAAAACACTCCAGATTGTCATTTGTTACCGTGTAGGAAGAAAGGGAGGTTAAATCGGCACCGAGAAGGAGAAGCCGGCCCTTGAGCCCAGGGAGCCTTGAAAGAATAAGGCAGCAGGTTTCTGGCCCTTTTTAAAATGTTTGTACTGTAAATACTGCAAGCTGCAGATTGTATAAATAGTGATCTTGTGTGTGTGTGTGTGTGTGTGTGTGTGTGTGTGTGTGTGTGTGTGTGTGTGTGTGTGTGTGTGTGTGGTTACAGTCCTGACCGACCCTTCCTGACTCCGTAGAGGGACACTCTTCTCCCTCTCACAAAATACCAGCACTAGGGGACATTCTCTCAAACTGTGGGCTGGGAGAGTGAGAACAGACAAAAGAAAATATTTTTTTAACCCAGCATGTTGTTAGTCTGTGGAACTCCCTGCCACAAGAGGTGGTGATGCCATCTAGCCTGGATGCCTTCAAAAGAGGATTAGACAGATTCCTGGAGGAGAAGTCCATCACGGGTTACAAGCCATGATGGAGATGTGTAATCTCCATGCTTACAACCAGAGTACTTCAAGGGCCAGATGCAATGGAGTGGTTGCAGGAGACAGATATCTAGTCTCGTGCGCTCCCATAGGCATTTGGTGGGGCCACTGTGAGATACAGGAAGCTGGACTAGATGGGCCTTTGGCCTGATCCAGCATGGCTCTTCTTATGTACTTATGTTCTTATGTTCCATGTCCATGAGTTTTCTTGGCAGGAATACTGGAGTGGCTTGCCAGTTCCTACTCCAAGTGATCATGTACCACCAAGTATATTCTGACCTGTGGAGACCCTCTCCGGGGTTTTCTAGGTGGGGAATAAAGAGCTGCTGCTGGACAGCTCAGTTAGTTGGGTGGCTTCGGGGCAAGAGAGGTTGGGAGATCCATTCCACCCCTCCCTTGAGAAGGGCTGGGCTCCATGATCCATGAGTTTCCTTTCCAGATGGGCAGCTCAAAGGTCAAGAAGGCAGAATGCACAGAGATGGTTTACCTACCATCCTCTTCTTCTGGGGACAACCTGGGGCAGCGCAGCTTGTTCATGGGTGCACAAGCTGGCATGTCTCCTGGGAGGCAAGGTGAAGGGTCAAAGGCCCAACCCCTAGCTCCACAGCGGGGTACCTAAACCACTGAACTATACAGCCTGCTGCACAGTGTAAAAGCACCGTACATATTTCACTCTAGATAAGGGCTATTCAACTTTGAACAGACCAAGGTCTACTTTATCCAGCCCAAAGTGCCTGAGGGCTACTATACTAAAACCTCTACTTACGAATTTTATCCGTTCCGAGCACATATTCATAAGTAAAATCTTTTGTTAAGTAGAGCAGCGGTTTCCCATAGGAATGCACTGAAAACCAACTAATCTATTCTGGAGGGAACAGATTTCAATGCGCCATGGCCCTTGAACTGCCCCGCTCATCTGAGACAGTGGGCTGGCAGACCCAGAACTTTGCCGGGGCAGTGGTGGTCCTTGGGATGGGGGAGGGAGGGGTGGAGAACTTATCCCCGCTTTTTTATTGATGGCTGGTGGACTACTTTTGAACCCTTCACAGGTTACCAGTAGCCCTTGGTCTACCTGTTGGGCAGGCCTACTCTAGATTGATTCATATGTTGATACAGCTCTGTTCTAATATGAGATGTCTTTACTTTTTTCCTAAATGTCCCCATTCCAGTTCCCCTTATTTTGAGTTGCATCTTTACCCTTTCACTATAGATACATATTTCTAAATAGTTATAGCTAGTTTTGGGGGCATGGTGGCTCAGTGGACTAAGGCTCTGAAAACTGTTGGCTGCAAAGTCAGCAGATTGGCAGTTCGAATCCCGGGTGCCATGCAGCAGAGCAAATTCCTGCTGTTAATCCCAGCTCCTGCCAACCTAGCAGTTTGAAAGCATGTAAATGCAAGCAGATAAATAAGTACTGCCATAATAAGCTGGAAGGTAAAACAGTGTTTCCTTGCAGCCATGCCGGCCACGTGGCCATGGACTTGCACAACACTGGCTCTTCGGCTTGAATACAGAGATGAGCACCACCCCTAGAGTTGGACACAACTAGCAGGCATGTGCGGGGGGAACCTTTGCCTTTTATAGCTTGTTGCTGATTAAATATAAATAGGGATAACTCCCTGAGATGGAAAACTTTGAATTGAAAGCTGTTTGCTGTAATCCAAACAGAATAATGTCCCAGACCCCTTTCTATCCTGAAACTGATGCTCTTAAGAAGATGGGGTAGGGGAGTGTGGAGGGGGAGCACATGTTTCTGGAGCCAGAGATCATCCGCATTTACCACAGACATTGCCAGTGTTATCCCTGGTTTCATTTTGCTACAGTTCCCTCTTGTTGGCTAGTGCAACTTGGGGTGCCTTTTAAACACTTGGGACCGCCACCTTTGCTTAAGCCGTTTCTTGAGCTAACTAGTTAATGGCATATTTAATGCTCATTCCCTCTCCACAATGGAAGAGAGAACAGAAGGGGACACAAAGAATTTTTAAGTTTTTGCTCTAATCAGAATTGAATTGATTAATCAGCAAGCCAATTCACCACCATGTCACATAGACGTATAATTTTTTAGATTGCAACTTTTTCCTTCTCCTCTCCTGTCTGTCTGTCTGTCTGTCTGTCTGTCTGTCTGTCTGTCTGTCTGTCTGTCTGTCTGTGTCTTTCTTTTCTTTCTTTCCTCTACCCCCCGCCTTCTTTCCTTTCTTTCCTCCATTCCCCTCCCTTCTCTCTCTTTAAAGAGCCTCGTGGCGCAGTGGTTAAATGCCTGTACTACAGGTAAAACTGTGCTCATGACCTGGGGTTCAATCCCAGGTAGCAGGCTCATGGTTGACTCAGCCTTCCATCCTTCCGAGGTCGGTAAAATGAGTACCCAGCTTGCTGGGGGGGGGGAATGTGTAGCCTGCACACTGTAATTAAAATTGTAAACCGCCCAGAGACTACTTGTAGTGGTATGGGGCGGTATATAAGCAGAACACTTTGCTTTAAAGGGGGAAATGTTCTAAAAGGGTGGCTTGGGTGCCATGTGGTTTCCTACCCTGCACTGATATGCTGGACTTCGAAGCAAATCAGTGCAGCCCAATCCAGTTTGGCCATTGGGTCACATCCTGGCTCCTAAGTGAGTGTGCATGGGTTTACAGGCTAGGTCAAGACAGAAAGCCTTTACCCTCTCTTGAATGGGGTGGGGAAGCCCCCACTCCCCAAGAGGTTTCATACACTCTTTTGTTTCCCCTTTTCTTCAGGAAAGCTGCAACCAATGGGGAAGCCAGAAAGTCTACATCCCCAGGTGTCATGAAGGCTGCTGGAGTGCTTTGAAGTGGTGGTTACTCAAGTCTCCTGATGGAGGAAGAAGAAAGTCAGCTCAAGACGGAGCTGCTGTCTCTAGGAGTACTCCTTGAGGTGGAGGTGCCTCAGGAGGTTGGCAACGTTCAGGGTCAAGCAAAGCGAAGTCAACTAGGACAGTCTGCTTTCAGGCTTGTGGATGCAAGGGCTCGTGGGGGCTCCTCTCAGTCCTCAGCTTCCCTGATCAGAAGGGCAAGGGTGTAGTGGATCCAGCGCCATTACTGTGTGTGAATGGGGTTCTGGCCCCTGCAACCCTGATGGCACATGCCCTTCTCCTTTTGTGGATGCCTGGAGTAAGCTTATAATTCTGACAAAAAAGGATTCCTTGCTAGGGATGGACACAAAATGGAAAAATTGTGTTTCGTTTCATTTCATTCCCCTGTGATTCATTTTGTTTTATTAGAAATGATTTTTTTTTAAAAATGTACAGAATGAAACAGTAACAAACTGATTTGTTACTCTATAAAATGGGACCCAGGGGAGCCGTTTTACAGCAAAACGAATCAGTTTGTTTTAAACAAAAAATGCCATTTCGTTTTGTTATCAACGAAATGCTGCTTCCCCATTTCAGTTCGTTTCATTTCATTTTGTTAGCTAACGAAACGATGAAACAGCGTTTCGTTTTTCATTTTGTGCCCATCCCTATTCTTTGCTCCTAGTCCTAGTACTGTAATAGATTATCCTTCTGTCTGAAACAATCCGGTGTCTCTGACTTATAAAAGCAACACACAATTGCAGCCTTGCTGTGTCACAGCCCACCTCCTCTGGAAACATGCCTGTATAATGATAGCAGAGCACTGGGTCCTCTCCTAGATCTATTACACAAACTTGTAGGTTTGGACTGAGGGCCATGTCTCTGGATACACATACAACCCCAAGGGCTGAATGCTCAAAGGAATGGAACAACAAAGGTTTATTGCATACTTATTAATTTATTTTTATTTGCCACACTGGTTAGGCATTATATTATATACCGCTGTCCCAGAATAGAGATAACAGTTGAGCTAAGTAATTGCACTGCATCTTTCATTCATAAACCATTTCATGCATGCTTTTCCTTGAAAACTCCAAATAACTTGCATAAGCAAGCAAGCAAGAAAAAAATCAGTTTTATAATTGGAGGGATTTCAATTGCCATATCAGCCTCAGTAGCTGTGGTTATGTGATAAATAATAACAATGGAAGAGCTGTTTTAAAATAAGTGGAATAGAGATGGGCACGAATAAAAAAAATGATGTTTTGTTTGTCGTTTGTCGTTTGAGGGTCCGTTTCAGTTCGTTTCCATTTTTCGTAAATGTTTGCAAAAAACTCGTTTTCATTTTAGTTCATTTTGTTACCGTTTTGTTACCATTTATTTCAGTTTTTGTTATTTTTTTAGCATTTAAAGCAGTTCACTGCATTGCAGTAATGAAAACGAAACGCATGACAAAATTTCCGGTGTTTCTGCTCGTTTCGTTTCATTTTGGAGATAAAATTTGTTTGTCATTTCGTTGCGTAACGAAACGAAAAAACGAAAATGGAAACAAAAAATTGTTCGTTTCATGCCCATCTCTAAAGTGGAAACATCCAGCTAGCTCTTATTCACAACAGGAATCTTCCCCATCTTTCAACAGAAGGTGGTAACCTTAGAACCCAGGCTATAACGAGCCTGTACCCCAACAGCATGTGAAGTCAGCCTGTATAGTACCGCGATATCTAATATGCAGCACTGGCCCATAATAAGCCAACTCCTGGTGGCAGTCTGACCATCAACACTATTCCATAGGAGATGAAAACGTATTGGCAGAAGTTCAGTACAACATTGTTCATGTAGAACAGGCCTGAACCAACAGGTAGACCGTGGGCTACTGGTAGCCCGTGAAGGGTTCAAAAGTAGCCCACTGGCCATCAATAAAAAAGTGAGGCAATAAGTTCTCCACCCCTCCCTCCTCCATCCCAAGGACCACCACTGCCCCAGCAAAGTTCTGGGTCTGCCAGCCCACTGTCTCAGCTGAGCGGGGCAGTTCAAGGGCCATGGTGCACTGAAATCTGTTCCCTCCAGAACAAATTAATTGGTTTTCAATGCATTCCTATGGGAAACCGCTGCTCTACTTAACAAAAGTTTTTACTTATGAGCATGTGCTCAGAATGGATAAAATTCGTAAGTAGAGGTTTTAGTGTAGTAGCCCTCAGGCACTTTGGGCTGGAAAAAGTAGACCTTGGCCTGTTCAAAGTTGAACAGCCCTGATGTAGAACACTTGTCCAGACCAGGATATGATCAGTTTATTGATGCAGTGAGAAGACCACCTCTACTGTTCATACCCTGAGAATAGAGAACCAACGGCCTCCAAAGCCTAACAGTGGAAATAGCCACTCAAGTGAATAATTATTTTTCAGCATTTGAAAGTTACAATTCTGGAAATTTTTAAAGTGACCCAACTAAAGACTCTAATCTTACAAATATTTTAGCAAATTAGATCACCTGTCATCTCATTAATGGATGATCTGGATGTCATCATAAGAAACCAGAGCTTTAACTTGAAAGGAACAAGCAACTGGAGATCAATGACCTTACAATACCATTCAGCTTAAGCAAATTGGAAAAGTACTATTTGTAGCCACTAAAATGGCAAGGCAGCAGGCCTGGGTGACATCTGTGTAGAATATGGCATAGTCACTAGATAGACAGGATCAAAATGGAAACATATAAATAAGAAATAAACATTTCAGCACAGACTAAAAATAGCCCCTTAACTTCTTATGAAAAAGCAAAACTATCATTTGTCAATTATAATAATTGTGTATAATAATTGAAACATGCCTATGACAAGCAGCATGAAAATACTGCAAATACACCCGTTTGTACCGCCTTTCATTCTTCTGTTGATTTGGAAACGTAGATCATGAGACAACTGCCCAAGGTGTATAAGGATGTTTTCAGCCCAATTTCAGCAGAATTTTGTAGATGTCCTAATTTATCTGAGCAAATGAAATGCAATTGTGGAGCCTATTCTGGGTTCAATTTGCCATCACAATGAATAATGCTGCAGGACATTTTGACATATAGGAACCTATTCCATGGAAATTTTCTGTGCTTTGCAGCCTAGCGATGTATTTCACTGGGTTTTTATTACTGGGTAGACATGTAGTTCCATTTCAGTCTGGCTTAAGCCTTGCACTTAAAGGACTAAAATGGCTTTAGATGCATCGGCAATTCAACTACAGTGAAACCTTGACTTACATCATTAATCCGTTCCAGTGGTCTAGACTTAAGTCAAACATGACTTAAGTCAAATGAACGTTTCCCATAGAAAGTAATGGGAAAGCGGATTAATCCGTTCCAGATGATGAAAAAGACCCCCAAAAAAAACAGCAATTTAACACAAATTTGACTGGGATAGGAGATTCCTTCTGGGGATGTAAATGAAATGTCTCTTCAAAGGGAGGAGGAGGCAGTGGAATTATAGTCCACAAGTTATATGCCTCCACTTTTTAATGTTCATAGCAACAATGTCTAACATTTAAGTTTTACTGATATTTAACCTGATGTTCCAAGTTCTGAACAACTCTATGCTTACCATTAGAGTCCCACAACTTTACAGCTCCCCAACTAAAATGCTTCCATTGTGGACCAGACTTCTGCAGCCAGATTTTTTACAAGACTGAGCCGACTGTCTAACCAGCGAGGCCAGCCCCGAGCTCCCAGCCCTTGTTCTCCTCCGGCAGCAGTGGCGGCTTCGGTGAGGCCGAGGCCAGCTCCAGGTGCTCTGAGCTGGCCTCGCTGAAGCCGCCGCTGCCGGAGGAGGGGGAGAAGGCAGGAGCAGTTTGGAGGCGGCAGCCGCGATGCTGGGTTGTGGCTGCCGTCCAATTCCGGTGCCTTGTGCCGGGGCTCCAAGATGTAAGTCAAAGCTTGCGACTCAAGTCAAACAGGCCCCTTCTTGCTGCAAGTCAAATATGATGCAAGTCAAGCAGTATGTAAGTCAAGGTTCCACTGTATATGCCAGATCAGCATCTCTGCTGGTTCTTATAGAACCGTTGGCAGCTTTTGATACCATTGACCACAGTGTCCTTCTGGGCTGCAATGGGCCCTGAAGGCATCATTTTTTTATTGAAACGGTTCTTCCTGGAAGGGCAAGCTCAGAAGGTGGTGCTGGACGGATCCTGTCTTACTCTGTTAGCCTGGTGGGATATCTCAGGATTATTTGGCACATACATCAAAATACTTGGAGGCTGTCCAGAGGTTTGGGGGTTTTCTGCCACCTGTGAGCAGATGATACCCAACTCTATTTTTTTTTCTTTCCCATCCAAATCAAAGGAGGCTATTTAGGTCTTAACTAGTGCCCACAGTCAGCAATACACTGCATGTTGATGAATGAAGTGAAGCTTAATACAGACAAGCTATGGTGCTGCTGATAAATGGAATGGCAGATTAAAGATTACGGATTCAACCTATACTTGGTGGGGTTACCACTTCCCCATAAAACTGAAGTTCACAGCATGGGTATATTCCTCGTTTCACACTGCTAACTGGAGTCAGTTACTGTGAAAGCATAAATGCTTTGCTATGACAGCTTCATCAGCTTTTTTCCAGCACAGTTCAAAATAATGTTTATGACTTTAAAAGGCTTTGAGTGGCTAGGTTTAACATTGTCGAGTGAATTTGCAGGCGGTTAATTCTAAGTTGTTTCAATGTAGTCTGCCTTTTAATTACGGGTTAATACTGCAATTTGTTGCATTCATAAAATTTATGTTTGTGAGCCTCTTTGAGTCCTGTGAGGCAGAAAGTGGGATATAAAACAAACAAATAAAGTTGAGCTGGGCTTTATGCACTTCGTGAGAAAATCCTGACATTATTAATGGATCTGGCCTCGCCCTGGCATGTTTTGTCATGCACACCCCCGTGACCTTTGCCCTACCAGCGTCTGGAATGCAACATCATCCTGTGTGGTCCCCCAAGTGCTCTGCTGCCCAGTCTGGTTGACCTCTGCATGCAGGGTGGAAAGTCAACATCAACTGAGCCTTGATTTCAGGACACAAAATGCCCTTACGGAGACCCTTGACAATCCATGATTATTATCTCTGCATCTCGTCATTGATCACAGAACCCTTCTGTGCTGGAAAGACAATACTGGGAAAATACTGTCCCAATGTTTTTCTTTAAGGATGCAGTGGTTTTCCTGTATTGTCAAAACATAATTCAGATACGACTAAAATAATGTTGGCCAACCTGGAAGGAGCTCTGCAATCATCTCTAGGTGGGTTTTCATTCCCCTGGAAACATTCCACTGGGCGTTTACGGGGTGTGTGGCCACACAGGGATGTGCCTTCTGACCCCCAGCAATTGAATAAGGCAAGGCACAAGGAGAACCCACCCTCTTCAGAAATCTCTTGGCTTTAACGTTGACTGGCAGCTTTTGCAAATGATGGGAGGGGCACAAAAGCAGCAGAAGGCTGCATGGAGCTCATGTGACCACCTCACCCTGAAAAAAAAAAATAAAACAGGCTTGTTGTTTGTGGGGTGTTTGTGGTGGGAGAGATGGCACTGAGAGCCTGAATGGCCATTGAACTGAGTTGCCAGTAGTCCTTTTCCTTGCAGAAAACAGATCTGGCCTCGGTAGCACGTGAGCTGGTTCTATCAAGACAAAACTACTGTAATGTTAGCTGTCTGAAAACATTCAAGACAGACCCAAACCTTCATTTGGGATAAAGCATGGTTCTGGCAAATATTACTAGGAATTGGGTGATTCCTGTTCATTGCATCAATCAGTTTGTTTCTGGGATCCGTGTGAAGTGTACGGTTCTATCTTTACCTTTTTATAAGCAGTGCTGTGCATGCAGGTTCTCTGAAGGGCCATGTGCCCTTACCTGAGTCTGGCCAGCCCTTCAGGTGGCTCTCAGAGCTCCTGCTTGTCCACACATGCCACCGGGAAGGTGTGGGCTCATGACTTTTGCATGACTTTTTGACATTTTTCAAAAGGTTGCCCCACATTTTTTGGAACTCTCTTTCCTGGCATCATCAATCAAAGCTCCCTCCATGTTTGCCCTGAAACAGGACTCCAGGACTTACTTGTTTTTGTAGCTCCCCTATGAATTTCCTAAGACTTCCTGCTGTTTCTAACAGTTGCTTAGTTTTTAGCTTTTCCTATCTTCTTATGTTATGGTTGTTTCTTATCTCTTGATCATCGGGCCCTTCACGAGGTCATGCAACTGAAAAGTCGGATGAAAGGGTTTTGAAATGGTCTGCCACCACCCATCTTCCGAAAAATATGGGACATCTGTAAGTATTTAATTTCACAGTACAATCGTCCGGGAGAAGGGGGTGCAATTTGGCCACAGCCACAAAGCAAGCATCAGACCTGAACATGAATCTGAATCTGAGTTCCTATCTTTCTAATTGAAGCAAAGTCTAAGCAAACATAAATGCTCACATCCATTTCTTCAATTGTTATCTTTTCCTATCTCATTCCTCCCCACTATCTTTGCCATCACCTCTACTCCATAATTTTAAGTAGTAAAAGGACTCTGCGGTAGAGATTTTTTCCCCTGGTTTGGGCTCCATAAAGCACATATATAATTTATGTTCCCACTCTGTTCCATTCTTCCATTCTCCCTGACCGTTGCCTCCATTGGCTGGGGCCAACAGGAGGTAGAATTGAGTAATGTTTCAAGGGCCACAGACTCCCCACCGCTGCACTAGTGTGTCAAACCAGAACTCAGGGCAAGGCTGGGCAAAGAGATCCTGGCTCGATTCGCAGTTCCCATTGCTACCTTGGTAGAAAACAGGTTAACATCTAGGACAGAGGTGATAAGAGAAGTTCACAGCTCATTTGAAAAACTCTTTAACATACACCCCGTCCATTGTGAAGGCTGTCATTTTGATAGTAAATAATAATTTACTGTGCTGCAAAGGCTCCTTCAGACTGTAAAGGCAACAAACAAAAATCTATAAGGTTTTTTGGAAAGCAAATGTGGTTTTGAAAACAGCTGCAATGGACACCTGAGGATTGGTTGGCTGTATTTCCAACAGGTGTGCACCCCCTGATTCTGTACCTGCAATTGTTTTTTTTTTTTTAATGCAGAACTGAAATTTCAGGGACTGGAAGTTGGAACCTTCTGAAGCATATAAAATATTCCTCTAATCCACAGGCCATTGAAAGTCGGGCCATGTAACCCCAACGATTGTGTCAATGCACGTTGCTAGGGTTCCTAATCCCTCCCGATCTCTGACATGAAGCTCTCTGTCTACATCGGCTCATTTGGATAAATCACAATCCCCATTTATGCTTGGGTACATGATGGAAATGCTGAGTTTGGTTCTTGTCGCCAGCAATTGGGAGAAATAATATTTACTAGGCCTGTGGCCCTTTGTCATCAGTTATCACTGTTCAGAAAGAGTACCCAGAGGAAACTAATGAGGCCTTGTACAATATGAATTTCAACATAAAAAGATTTTGAAGGGGTTGGGATGCATCCTTCAGCAATAAATAGAAGGCAAATTCATTTTTCCCCACTATTCCCATTTTTTAGAATCTATTTCAGAATGTTTTGCCGGGCATGGTAGCTCAGCAGGCTAGATCACTGAAAACTGTTGGCTACAAAGTCAGCAGTAGAGATGGGCACGAAACGAAAAAAAATTTGTTTCTGTTTTCATTTTTTTTTCATTACGTAACGAAATGACAAACGAATTTTTGTCTCTAAAATGAAACGAAACAAACAGGAACACCGGAAATTTTGTTGTGCGTTTCGTTTCCATTACTGCAATATGAGTGAATTGCTTAAAATCCTAAAAAAATCACAAAAAATGAAATAAATGGTAATGAAATGGTAACGAAATGAACAAAAATGAAAATGGATTTTTTGCAAAAATTCGCAAAAAATGGAAATGAACCAAAACGGACCCCACAAATGACAAACAACAAACGAAATGCCATTTTTTTATTCGTGCCCATCTCTAGTCAGCAGCTTGGTGGTTCGAATCCCAGGTGTCATGCAGCAGAGCGAGCTCCCGCTGATAGCCCCAGCTCCTGCCAACCTAGCAGTTTGAAAGCATTTAAATGCAAGTAGATAAATAGGTACCGCCCTTGCAGCTATGCCAGCCACATGGCCACGGACTCTTCGGCTTGAATACAGAGATAAACACCGCCCCCTAGAGTTGGACACGACTAGCACACCTTTACCTTTACCTTCAGAATGTTTCTGCCTACCAGGACCTGGAAGTACCTGTTTTTGGGAGTACATACTACAAAACCAAAAACAAACAGCTGATATAAAGTATATATATGGATACTGGAGGCCCCCTTGAATGGGTTAAATATTGACCAAGGATTCATAAGTCGTCATCAAGTGTGAAATTCTCGATTGATTCCCCTGTTTGCCACTTGTGTCAACTGTTACATTGTAAACCTGTAACTGGCAATGTTCATAGCTGGATAGCCTCTGCTACTACTGAGCCATTATCAGTTTGTCCATAATTATCTGTACATAATTATCTGTATCCCCATCTAGTCATGGGTCCATGTATAAACATGACCATCCCAAAGTCTCTCTCTTTATGGATCCATGAAAGCTCATATTAAAATGTAGTGGTTAGTCTTTATGGTACCATCAGGTTTTGGTCTCTCTGATTGTTTGTCTAGTATGTTTACCAGTCTAACAAGCTTTTTTCAAAACACATTAAACTATAGCTGTTAGTCTTTATGGTGCCATCAGATTTTTGTCTCTCTGTTTGTCTAATATGTTTGCCAGACTAACAAGCTTTTTCAAAAGCTGTAAATAATTTAACATATCTTTATTGCTGGGTTAGAAGAGATTTTAAAAGTATATTGATTCTGTCATCAGTGTATTTGGAGGTGGCAACCAAGAAATCAGAAGAAGGGAGACTTGGAAGGTCACCTATGAAAGACTTGGAAAAGATTCCCGGGCTTAAAGATATGTCACTGAAGACCAAGGCCAACATCATGTGTACTTGAGTATTTATGATTTTCATGTAGGGTTGTAAAAGCTGGACAGTGACAAAAGCCTGCAGGAAGATAAAATATTTATTTCTCTGAAAAGTGGTGTTTGAAGAGTGCTTTGTGCATACTATAAACCACCAAAAAAAGACAAATAATGAACACTGATAAAATAAAACCTGAACATTCAATAGAAACTAAAATGACTGTCATATCTGGGACACACAATCAAAGGGTGTCATACTTGGGACATACAATGAGAGGAAAGAATCAATGGAAAAGACAATAATACTAAGAAATATGGAAGGGATTAGGAAGAGGATAAAACCAAACATGATATGGACTTACTCAATAAAGGAAGCCACAGCTGTTACTTTGCATGACCAGGGTAGAATGTGAATACCAATAACTTTTTTGAGGTACAGTCACCTTAAGTTAGATAACAGCAGATTCATTACTAACAAAAAAAACAATTCTAAATATAACACACAATTAATTTACTACATTAATTGGGTCAACTAATGGCCAGAACATTAGTGACTTTAAATAACATTAGATACATAATTGGTTTATTCTACTGATGTCTGTTTGGCATGATATCTGTATGGAAATCTGGAAGTTGAGTCATGCCAACTGGACTTCTTTTCTTGAGAGATCAAAATGCTTCGCTACTCATCCAAGCAGCTTCCTCAGACTGATGAAGATGCTTGGACAAGTAGCAAAATGTTTAAATCTCTCAAGAAAAGAAGTCCAGTTGCCATGATGACTCAACTTCCAGATAACCTCACCTGGATGACTAAGACTCTTCACAGACATCTGTATGGAAACTTTTGTGTTCATGGTTTAAAAGCTCTGGTATCCCAAAAACATTTTACTGGCAATGGTGGGAAAGAGGATTCTGCACTAGATGGATCATTGGTTTGATCCGGCAGGATTCTTCTTACGGCCTCATTTTCAGAATCAGCTGTAATGGTAGATATTTGGATGACATTCACATACTAGATATATTCAGCAATTATCTGCTTCTTTTTGTAGCCGATTTTTCCCTTCAGTCCATAGGAGATGTAGAAAGGGGTCCAGAATAAACATATCCTTACTGAAGGGAACAACTCACAAGAACTATTGTAGAGATGTCCCTTGTTAGGCTGAGAGTGGGAAAGGGACTGGGCACCCACTGTCCTTCATGGGACGGAATGAGACACTCAATCAAGTGTGATCAATGTGCTCGTCACAGCACCATCTCCCCAAGGACTTGCCCACACAACCACAGCCATAATATGCAGGTAGCAGATGGCTTGCTCTGTGCACTACTCATCTAGGAATTCCCATGCTCTTTGCAAGCAGCATATCATTCTAGTTCGTGGGAGATAGGCACATGTTCTTTTTTCAGTTCTATTTATAGAGTTCTGCTAGAACAGAGAGTGCTTTAAAAGGCACATGAAAGTGAAGACTATGCTTTGAAGTTTGCTGGGCAGTAGCACGGTGTAAGGGATCTTCTGATCTGTGTTTGTGTTTACATAGAGGACAGATGTGCGGAATGGCTTTGTTGTGAGCAAACCCACTGTAACATCTTCCAGAAGAATAGCAGAGAAAACAAAACGGTGATCCTTCCTTGGCCCCCTTTCCTCATTGGTAGCTGTAGCGGATCACACCCATGTCTATAAGCACCAGCATCTATCATGACCTCAGACCTACATTGCCTACAATTGCGTGGGTTGCCTCTCACTTTGACACCCATCCCTAAGGACGTTTGTCCTTGTCCTTTCCTTAAGCATTGGCTTGATTCTGGTTTGTTGCTATGGGATCCTCAGATAAATATTCTTTAATTACTTTGTAGGAGGAAGGCAGCACATAAAACAGTGGTTTTCAACATCTAGGTCCCTACATGTTCTTCGACTAAACCCCCCAGAGGTCATCATTACTCTCTGTGCCAGGAAAAGGTTGGGAACCACTGAAATAAATAAATAAATAAATAAATAAATAAATAAATAAATAAATAAATAAATAAATGTTTCTTAAAAGGCTCTGTATACCCATTGGAGCACACTTTACAAGGGTGTCTCCAGATTTACCTAAAGGCTTTACACTGAATGCACTTTGACTTATCTGTGATCTTCTAAACCTTCAGGGTGCAATGATCCACCAAAGATCCCTTCCCATGCACCTTTGGTGATGTTGGGTGTGCCTGTATTAATTGCTTATATTGTGTTGTTATTGATTTGTTATTTTATTGTATTGACTTTGGCTGTTAGCCACCTAGAGTTCGTTCTCAAAGATAGGTGGGATATAAATGCAATAATAAATAAATAAATAAATAAATAAATAAGAGACTATTAGGCTGAATGTTTCTCCCTGCCTTGCTGGTTTTCTAAGTGCACGGAAAATTTGTATTGAGAAGCATTGAGTCATATGAGGACCCTCATTCTCCCAGAGACCAGCAGGCTTAGACAGAGAAAAAGCATATACTGTACCATGAGTCTGGACTGAGAAGCAAAATACATGTGATCAGCAGGCAAGTGAAATCAAAGGATGTTTAAAATCTTTCAGCAACCATTGTATTTCTCTCTCCATCCCCAACTGTATTGGGATTGTAAAAATGAAATAAGGAAAAATGGATTGAAACATGTTCTTTGTTCTTCTGGCAATGACTGGTCTGAAGAGGAGAAAAACTGATCAAGTCAATAATTGATGCTAAATATAAAAAGGGCTTCTGGAGGGGAAAAGGGGGAAAGGAAAAAGAAAAAAAGGAAGGAGGGAAAAGAACAAAAAAGAAAGGCTTTGTCTTGCAAGGCTGGAGGTGAAACCGAGCACAGGATGAGGTCACACTCAGCTTGTGCATTCATGTGGACATATATTTACAAGACTGTAAGTGACATCTCCAGCAGAAAACATTAATATCTGTTGGGCTTTGTTTTCTCCAAAGCCCCAACTCAAATTACTATATACTTTTTCAGTTGCATGCATGTACACGTTACATGTCCTGCTTGTGACACCTAAAGCATGCCCTTGGATCACCTCTTTGGCTGAGGTGCCATTCAACAAGGGATATGGAAGAACACTGATTCTGTTGTGTTGGGAAAATAAAGACATGGTTTGAGGTTTCTTATCTCCTGATATTATTATTGCTTTCAGGTGGCAGCAGAGCTTTTTTTGGGTTGAGCTAGAACCCCTGCTTCCTGTCTTTCAAGGTTTTCTTGCCTTCAGGTTTAGCCTCCATGAACACAGGCAAAGATTGCTGCAGTGTAAGGAGGAATAGTGCTTGCTAAGTTTTTCACATACGATATATGTTTACAGTGGCAGAGGAAGCATGTTAGTATATTTGGTATATGAGAAAATCATTACTACAGAAGGGACAATTTTATTTATAAAAGAAAGAGAAGAAAAGGTTAAGTGTTGTCTCTGCTGCATCTGTAAATTAATGAAGAGATAATTAATGAACAAATCATAAAGCTCTTGGGGCCCACTTACCTCCTTCCATTGCAATATTGCTCCAGTTATTCTCATTTTCTATTTTTTTTTGTTTTTACCAATTACTGATCCAGAAAATGATTTGTCCTTTTATTCTGTAATTTTTTTCAGTTTATACATATAATAGTATAAAATATCTACTAGATCATTCTTATCCATATACAAGGTACAATATATCAAAAAGTCTTGGTACTTTTAAAAATATTTATTGGGGCAACAGGCAACTATGGGGTGTCTGTTACTGCTGTTACTCATTGATTGGGGCAATAAGCTACTGTTATGTTTATTTGTCAATATTATGAAACACAGCTTCTTTTTGGAGAATAAAAAATAGATGCATAGACACTTTCCTACTATATATGTTTTGTACTTTTTGACACTCTAGAAGGCTGGCTTTTGCCAACTCCATGCTGGTTCCTCATTGTTCTGATTTGTTCTTCTTTGTGATTGATGATGTTGTATTTAATAATGCAGTAATTCACACAAATGGCCTGTAGTTTCCTGGATCTACTTTTTGAAAACCAGTCACATGAAAGCCAGTCCTCTAATCCATCGAATGGATGAATGCCATGTTTTTATTGGCACATCAACAATTTCAGCTCTGAGTTATTTTGAAGAACTTTTGGATGGACAACCCTCGTGATCTGTTCTTTAAGAAACTTTTGGGTGGGTAACTTTGCAATGTGTTTATTTGGAATTAGTCAGTAAGAGCTAGAACTTCATCTTGTGCCAGTGGCCAAAGTCTTGTTTTATAGTTACATCTGTGAGATACTCCGTGTGGTGTAGTGCAGTGGTCCTCAACCCCCGGTCCGCGGACCGGTGCCGGTCCGTGGAGCAATCTACGCCGGGCCGCCGCCCGAGGAACTTCCAATCATTCCCCTGTGGCGGCGGCCCGGCTCCCGAAATGTAGCCGAGGCGCGCAGGCTGGTGCTTGCCTCCTCCTTGGTGAAGCTGCCCAGCGCGCCCAAAAGCAGCCCCAGGAGAGCATGTCTCCGGGGCCGAGAGAGAGAGAGAGAGAGAGAGAGAGAGAGAGAAGAGCCCTGCTCGGAAGGGCCGCTTTCTCCCGGCGACTCCCGAACCCCTCGGGCTCTTGGCTGGCGGCGGCGAGGCAGGCAGGCCGCGCCTGTTTTGAGGTGAGGAGGGAGGGGGAGGGGAGGGGAGGGGGCGGCTCAGGCCGGGCCGGGCTCACTGGTGCCTTCTTTTTAGGGGGAGGG
Source organism: Phrynocephalus forsythii (assembly GCA_029282475.1). Classification (NCBI taxonomy): domain Eukaryota; kingdom Metazoa; phylum Chordata; class Lepidosauria; order Squamata; family Agamidae; genus Phrynocephalus; species Phrynocephalus forsythii. The sequence continues at coordinate 123,300,810 of JAPFRF010000008.1, read as the reverse complement.
GCGCTCAGGCCGGGCCGGGCTTTGGCGGGCCGGCGCCGCGTGTGCCTCTTTTTGGGGGGAGGAGGGCGGCTCAGGCCCGGCCGGGCTGGCCGGCCGGTGCCTGGGGGAGGGGCTCAGGCTTGTGGCCGGCAGGGGCGTCTCAGGCCGCCTGGGTCTTTTCCCCCGCCGCGCCTGTGTTGAGGTGGGCGGGGCGCGGGCATGCCTCTTTTTAGGGAATGGCGCACTCCGGCGCCGAATCTTTTTGGCGCCGCCCCGCCCCAGGCCGGCCTGCGACTTTTCCCCGCCGCCGCGCCTGCCCAGCGAGGTGGGCGCCGCCCGCCGCCGCCGGTGACCCCCTGCCGCCGCACCCACCCTGCCCCGCCATCGCGCCACCATCGCCGCCGCCGCCCCAGCCCCGCCGGTGGGACCAGTGGTCCACTCACTCCTTAAATACCTTACTTATCTTGAAAGCCTTATTCAAGGTTTCTATGGGCCAGGGAAAAATTATCAAACATTCACCGGTCCCCGGTGATAAAAAGGTTGGGGAGCACTGGTGTAGTGGACAGACTGATGGACTAGGACACTGGTGGCCAGGTTCAAATACCCATGCAGTCATGGAAACTCACAAAGGGTGGGACCAGTAAAACCACTCACTCCTTAAATACCTTACTTATCTTGAAAGCCTTATTAAGGTTTCTATAAGCTGATTCCAAACTGATGGAACATGGCAACATCACTTGTGATGTTAATAATACTTACCAATATTTCTTAACTCATGACTAAAGATGGGTACACACACCACGGTTGTGGTAGTTCATGCTGACTTGTCCTTTAGATAATAAACACGTGTATCCCACTGCCCAGCCCTGCCTTCTCTAGTGTGTGCTCACTCAAAGCAGGAGGAGGCAGGGTGGGGAAGCTGGGGTGTTGTCTCTGAGTGAGCACCCCCTGAAGGAGGTGGGACCATGAACCACCAGTCACCTGTTCTTCCAAAGTCCAAATCACCAAACTGGCAGTTCATGCCCATCTCTATTTATGACAATTCACCATTACAATGCATGCATTTTGCATAACAGTACAACAGGACTTCAGGTACCATGTGTGTCCCAAAAAAGGGGGGGGGCTTTTGGGCATTGTAACTTTTATAATCTCTAAAATCCCTTATACATGACCCCTAAACTCCGCCGCAAATGGCTGCAAGCTCCGGAGCTTAAAAACGTTTCCCCACCAGCTCCGGAGTTTGCAGAAAATTAAGTGCGACCCCGCCCACCTAAGCGCGACCCAGCACACTTTTCATGTACCTGTTCTCCCATGGTGACAATCCCTGATGCAGTTTTAAGGGAGTGAGTGTCGGCTCTCCTCGCGTCTGTTTGTTGTTGTTTTTGCCTGCTGCCCCTTTAAGAGAAGGAATCAGGAAGCCGGGTGGCTTCGGAGGTGAGATGCATTTTTTTCCTCTCTTTTTTTCTCCCACCCCTCACGCAGACAGGAGCAAGGAAGTGCTGAGGGGTGGGAACACAGTAAGAGCAACGAACCCCTAAGATCTCTGGTCCGAATTTAAGTGGCCAGCGGATCTTAGGGGTCGTGTGAAAAGGCCCTAAAGCGCATAGAGCAAAACAAGCCTGGACTGTCACTAGAGGCCAAAAGGATGAAGCAGAGGCTGTAATACTTTGGGTGCATACTTTGGGCATGAGAAGACAAGATTCTCTGGAAAAGACAACACAGTAGGACCCCAGTATCTGCTGGGGATTGGTTTCAGGTCTTCCTGTGGATAACTAAAACCATGGATAAGAGAGAACGCCAACCCTCCCCCAAAGCTGCTGATTTGTGATAGTAGCTTGTTTTACAGCTGTTGTTTATGACAGTAGCTTGCTTTGCAGCTGCTGAATTATTTATTGATTTTTTTTCCTCTGCTAGGTGTGGATAGCTGAATCAGTGATTAATGAATCAGTGGATACGGGGAGTCCTACTGTAAAGCTGGGAAAGATTGAAGGCAACAGGAAAAGAAGACCAAATATAAGACGGATTGACTTTCCAAAGGGAGCCACAGTCTTGAGCTGAGCAGAGCAGAGCAGGGCTGTTTTTGGCAGGACATTTTAGAGATCACTCATTCAATAGGGTCACCATAAGTCAGAGGTGACTTGACAGAATGTAACAACAATATGCATTCTGGTTGATCTTCCGTTGCTTTGTTTTTAAAACAAGCACTAAGAATTCTAGAAAGAGTTCAATTTTCAGCTTTCTGTCACAGCGTTTTTTTTCCTGTCCCCCTTTCGGCTTTCTAGAAATTTCCCCTTGTTAACTCAAACGTAACAGCGCTGGATTTTCTTGGCACGTACAATATGTCCACTGAATTCAGTTTGCCCAGCTGATTCAACAACACATTGCTTGGAGTTCTTCATACAGGAGACTACAAAACATTTTTGCTCTTATTTGCACCTATCTGATATGGCACTGTGGTAGGTGCCTGCATATGTGTACCGTATGTGAAGAAGAAATAATACATTTAGAACTGTAGAGCTGGAAGGGAACACATAGGTCAGCCCCATCAAAGAGGAAAATGAGGGAATCCAACACCCGACCTCTAGCTCCATAGCCAGATGCCGAAACCGCTGAGCCATCCACAGCAGTTCCACAATATATAATAGATTGTCATATGTAATGATCATGTGTTGCTATGTGTTTTGGGGAATAAGCAATCATAATTGTTTGCCCCCTGGGTCCCTCTGGGGAGAAAGGTGGCGTAAAAATAAAAATAATGTTTATTATTATTATTATTATTATTATTATTATTATTATTATTATTATTATTATTATTATTATTATTATTATTATTATTATTATTAAAAAGCAAAGCAAAGTGTTCTGCTTATATACTGCCCCATACCACGTCAAGTAGTCTCGGGGCAGTTTATAGTTTTTAATTACAGTAATACAGGCTACACATTTCCCCCCCCCCGCAAGCTGGGTACTCATTTTACCGACCTCAGAAGGATGGAAGGCTGAGTCAACCATGAGCCTGCTACCTGGGATTGAACCCCAGGTCGTGAGCAGTTTTGCCTGCAGTACAGGCATTTAACCCCTGTGCCATGGGGTTCCTATTATATTATTATTATTATTATTATTATTATTATTATTATTATTATTATTATTATTATTATTATTATTATTATTATTATCATCATCATCATCATCATCATCATCATCATCATCATCATCATCATCATCATCATCACAGCAAACAAGATAACTACGCTGGATTTTGTATTACAAATCACTAGTTGAACGCTTCCCAAGCATTTAGGACTACGTGATGTATCGGCGAATCTGCTGCTGACTGATGGTGACTTTGTCAACTCCAGCTTCTTCTAAATACTTACTTAGCTCTTTAGGCACCGTACGCAGTGTGCCGATTCCCACTGGGACCACCTGTACCGGTTTATGCCAGAGTCTCTGAAGTTCAATTTTCAGATCCTGATATTAGGTAATTTTTTTCAAGTTGTTTCTCAGTGACTCTACTATTCCTGGGTATAGCAATATCAATGATCCACACTTTTTAATTCTCCACAATCATAATATCTAGGGTATTATGCTCCAAAACCCTGTCTGTCTGTATTTGGAAGTCCGAAAGTAATTTTGCATGCTCATTTTAAATCACTTTTTCAGGCTTATGATCCCACCAGTTCTTTGCTATGGGCAGATGATAGTTGTGACAGAAATTCCAGTGGACCATTTGAGCAACTACATTATGATGCTGTTTGTAATCAGTCTGAGCAATAGAGATGGGCACGAAATGAATTTATTATTCATTTTGTTATTTTATTCATTTCGTTAGGGAATGAAATGAATAACGAACTGACCCATCACAGAAAAACAAAACAAAACGGAGCGGAAAGATTTCAAGCACCTAGCAGCTGATCTGCACTGGCCTGAAGCCAGCACCAAACAGCTGATGGGCGCCAAAAGCCCACTCTTCCCCCACACCCAATGGGGGGAGGGGAAGAGTGAGCTTTTAAAACTTATCTCCCCCCTTCTGATGACAGTGCCCAGCGGCTGCTTGGCGCTGTCATCAGGAGTGGGGGGAAAAGTTTAAAGAGCCCCCTCTTTCCCCTCCCCATGGACTGGGGGGGGGAGCGTGCTCTTTAAACTTATCTCCCCCCTCCCAATGACAGCGCTGAGCTGCTGCTCGGCGTGGTCATCAGGCACAAGAGAAAAATGTTTAAAATCCCATGGGGAGGCAGGAAGAGGGGAATGATTAAATGGCCCTCTCTTTCCCCCCCCCTTCCCATGGGGGGCAGGAAGAGGGGGATCTTTAAACTGATCTTCCCCCTGCACCTGATGACTGCCTCTTAAATTTTTTCTCCATCTCCTGTTACCATTAAAAGATTGAGAGCCTTACTTTTATTATATCCTTTCTCTTTTAAACTCTTTATAACTTTTTGTGATAAAATCTTCTCCTCTTTATTTAGTTGCTCTATTGGGCCCTATTTTGACTCCCCTCCTATTTTCATTCTCTTAATCAAAATCCCCATTGTTACCTTTCTCGGGCCCTCTACTTCTTGTAATATTCTTTTATCTCTGTCAAATAAACCTTAAAAACCTGCTGATTTATTTATTTCATCTTCTACTCTTTTCCATTTTGGGATGGGGTAATTCCCCCACCTCCACTGCCCATTTTAATTGGAAGGCTATATAATATTTATCTAATGGGGACATATTCAATTCACCTTCTTTTACTGCATGTAAAAAAAAAGGCTTTCCCTTGTGGTGGCAAAAATGTAATAAATCAAAATAGCTTACAATTTGCTACTCCTCACTGGTAACCAAACCTGGCCGGTTATTTTGGTTATTTTGTTCGGCCAAATGGGCCCTGCAATTTCTTTTCATTTTTGATTTATAGGATGAATATAGTGGCTGAAATCCTGTTGCTGACCACAATAAATTGCAGGCAGAGCAGCCCTGCTGAATCAGAGGAATTTACAGAGGAGGTTACTCACTAAGAAGCTGATTCAATGGTTATACTCTAGCTGTACCTTGCTATAACAGGATTTTATACATACTGTTTTAAGAAACAAATGTTCTCAAATACAGAGATGCAACAGTTCTCACTACACCAGAACTGTTGACATCATCAATTTAGCATCTGGCATTCTGCACAGAATTGTAAACAGAATACAAGAACCTTCTCAGGCACGAGGCACCTCCTGTGGTTGTTTGCCTGCTAAGAAAACCATATGTGCCTGCACATACACATTCATGCCACCAGTCCAATTACTTCTCCCATTCATAAGCAATGTGTCCTCAGGTTGTTCAGCATGGCCGTTACTTCACGAACCGCTCGCTTCGCGGTAAGCCCTCATTTCTGTGCGAATCGATCGTTTCAGTCCGCACGCTCCTCCTTTTTGGCTGCGATGCCACCCCGACCACGCCCCCTTTACCGTGCTCCAAGCGGGGTGAGTGGTTCCCCTGCCAGCGGCTGGGAATCTTTTCGCTTCGCATCTCACTTCGCTCCCAACGTCACGTGCGGACTTGTTGTTTTTTTTATAGTTACTTTTGCGCCAAAATATCGATGCATCGCTATTTCGGTTAATTGATGCATTGATACGCCGAGTTAATATTTTTTTAAAAATAAAAGGAGGGTGGAACCGGCCGTTGCAAAGCAGTTTTCTAATGCGAAGGGAGCACGTGAGGTAGTAATCGATTCGGTCCTAGAAATGCTCCGCGTGAGTACTGAGAAACAGGGGTGGGATCGAAGGGAGAGCACGTGACCGCCACCGAATTCAAAGCGAAGGCAATGCCACTGCGAAGCAATGCACTTCGTGAAGTAACGACCCATGAAAGCTTAGAAGACAACCCCACCCCAGCAGCGTTAATGTCTCTGGTAGAGGGGAGAGCATGGAGAGTTTGCAAAGTCATCTGAAATGTTTAAGAAACCAAGCTGGAGCTTGCTTGACAGCTTGGAAGGTTCTACACACGCACAGGACAAGAGTGAAGTCAGCAATATGCTCAAGGTGCCACACTAAAGCATTCACTTCATATTAAGGGACTCCATCCTCCTGGCCTTCCCGAATTTGAGAGGGTGACCAATGGAGAAGTATGACTGCTAATGAAGGAAGGGCAAGAAATCATAGCATACATACAATGCAGAACGCTTACACCCGGTGGTCATGTCATCTGAAGCAAAAAGCAATAATTGTTGTGGCTGATCCTTCAACAGAAATTAAATGAGAAAAGAAATGCAGAAAGAAGATGATTTTTGTGGTTGAAAATCTTGAGAGACTAGTTTGGACTGTAACTTGATGTAACTGCTTAGAGCTGTCTCAGCAGAAGTCAGAAGAGCCATGATGATATCCAGTCCCATGCAGGGGAAGAACAGGAAGAAGACGCCTAGCCAAAGATCCCCCAAGGTCTTTTTAAGGTCTCTCTCTCTCTCTCTCTCTCTCTCTCTCTCTCTCACACACACACACACACACACACACACACACACACACACACACACACACACAGAGAGAGAGAGAGAGAGAGAGAGAGAGAGAGAGAGAGAGAGAGAGAGAGATCATAATCCTTTAGGAAGATTGTCATTAACAGGTTTGGCCAAAGAAATATGCTCAGCTGCAAATGGCATTCCTCCTGACTGCCCTGACTCCTTTTGTTTGCCTCCCTTCTTGTTTGCCTTGTTTAAGAAGCCACTGTGTTATTCTGTGTCTTCTGCATAATTCTTCTGATCTCCCCAGTTCTGTCCATTGAAATACTATTGATGAAATACCTTCAGAGTCACAGAAACCTGAGTTCACTACAGGACCACATCAACCTTTTTCTTCCCTGGACCCATCGGATATGCAATTCTGGTAGCTCCAGGATAGCTCCTCTGCCAAACTGCATGGGTGGGGGCCTGGGAATGCCATGGTAAGAGGCCTTGAAAGAGGTTATTCTGCTAGCCAAAATTATTGTGGAAATTATTTTCAGCCCTAGCCCTGTACTCAAGAAGGATCTATGCAGGTTCTTGGAAGGCTCTCTTTCAGAAGATGTTCTCTCTTTTGGGCCTCTTTTCCTTACAAATAGTAGCTTCCACCCATTCCCCCCACTTTGCTACTGCATGTTAAGCATGAAAAATTGGGGGCAGTACTGTTTATCTAAATCCTGGCAGACAGGATTGTGGGTAGTATCCCTATTTTGCTCCCTGCATATCCATAGAAGAAACCCTGACCTTCTCCAGGGGGGAAGGACATGTTGAGCCCACTCACCTCTACCAGAGTGATGGAGCACTTCAAAGTGTTGGTTGCAATGAGCTTTATTGAGCAAAATGTGATAACTGATCTGAATGAAACCATAGGCAGGGTATCCACTCAAAGGAGAAAGACAGGATTTTGCAACGATGCATTGCAGGTACTTGCAGTGCTGGCACAGAAGAGTTCCCTCCATTCCAGTGGGTGCAATTTACATGGCAAGCAATATGATCTGGAACGCCCACAGAATGAGACATCACATTATGAGGCCCTTGTATTCTAGGTGACAAGACCCTCCTGTGGCTTAGCTCAACCGAGCCATAATGTGCCCTGCCTTTCTGTCCTGGAAAGCAATGGAGCCAGACCTCTTGCAAGGGGCTGGCACTGAGGTCAACAGATGGGAGTGGACTTGAGACAGCAGTCTCAGCCTTGGACTGTGGGTCAGTGACAGCCATATTCAGCCCCATCAGGAGGGGAGTGGCTGGAGGACCAAATCTTAGAGAAAACAGAAACCAATCCAAGCAGGATGGAAATGGTGACAGGATCTGTCTCAGTCGGGTGAGGTTTTCAGTAGAGAGTAAGCTGACAATAATATGCACAAGACAGCCTTCTAGACTTCCTTTTAGTCCTCACTTTTGACTGCGTTGCTGTATCCTGCCTAGTCAAAAGGATGGTCAGCTCAGTTCCTGGCACTGAGTAAGTGCAAAGCTAGTCTGGTTAGTGGGATTGATAGGAGATATGAGTAGCAAGTAAATGGGATACAGATAGGAAGAAGGTGGCAAACATGAGGAACAGAGGGAGGAGATGTCCTGGACTGCAGCTCAATTAAGCTGCCTTGCTGGGACCTCTTTTTCCTTAACTGTCCTCCTGCAGGCTGGCCCCAGCCAGCTGCATTCCACTAGCCATTGCAGGGCAACTGGGAAAGGTTCTTTTTCTCCTAATGAGTACCCAGGGATCGCTCTCATCCAGAAAGCTGGTTGATGAGCTGTTGGGGGCTTCTGTTCTCCTGCCCCAGTTGCCAGCTCCCACAAGTCCCTCCTCCAAAGCCACACCACCACCATGGCAACTTTCATTCCGCAGACACCTTTCCTCTCCAGCTGGCAGTCTGGCAGCTGCTGTTACACTTTGCTGGGTGCTGTTGTAACCACTAGCATGGTCATGCCTCTGGCAGGGGGTTAGCAAGGGCCACTCCTTGACTTTCCAGACAGGCAGTGGCCTTCCGACTGTACAAAATGCTTCCAAGGTGGCGAGTTGGGGTAATTCCTAATAAAAATTCAGAACAGAAGCCATTTGGAAAAAGAACCTGAAACAGCAAAACCTGTATGTGCCACACAGGTGTGAATAGCCACGGTTGGCCTCCTATGGCTATGGACAAGTGACTGCGGATCTCTGCTTCCCTTTGTCAGAGAATATGGCTCTTCCTTCCTCTCCAACTCGGCCCCTCCAGGGTTGGGCAAGTCACACACAGGCACCGCTTGACATTGCGACATTCAACCTCACCCCCTTTAGAGATGGACCGTCTCACCTTCCCCATCCGCTAGCTTTGTGCATGGGAATCTGCTTGCGTTCAACAAGTCTTCTGCCTTATCGCCATAAGAGGTACAGAGCCAACTGTGCACATTATAAGAGTTCATATAATAAGATCTCTTACTGGATGCCTATTTCAGATGAGCCGATTCCCTGAACAGGAACCTTGTGTGACTTATTTATTTATTTATTTACTTGATTTATATACAGTTCCATCTGACCAAAGTTCACTCTGGGGTGGTTTACAAAGTTATCCATTAGTGGGACAAGTTTACTAAAACACACAATATCCAAGGTAGCATTTTAGAGGATGATATGCATTTCAGATCTGAAGAACGAACAGGGAATCACATTTAGGTGCCAGATCAACTTTAAAAAGAATGGGGAGGAGGGGGTAGGAATCCTTCCTGTAAGGAATTTAATCTTGTGTCCCCTGTTATTCAGGCTACACCTGCTGACACTCCCTCTTTCCTATCTCTATTAACACTGTAGGAATCCTGTCATTTTCGTCATCTGGTCACTCTACACTCAAGCAGCATTCTTCCAGTCTCAGGACAGATGATTGATAGAAGCACATTAATACTGTCCGATCAAGACAATTCCAGCTTGAAGGTCGGCTCAAAACCAGGGTGGGGCATAAAAATATGACGAATAGGACTACCCTTAAAATAATCCACCCACAAACAAAATGTTGCACCAAAAAGAACACAGCCTCCCTGGATAGGATGTCAAAACCATCTGTTTGAACATTGTCCTCCAGAGTGCAGGCAAAAAGGGGTTATGAGAAATGGGCTGGCCAAAAGCAACAATTGTCAGAAGCAAAATCCACAGAGACCTTTTCATTGTTTGCTCATACCAAGGCAGGAGGAAAATATGTCCCCACCTTGAAACACACCCATTCTGGACAATAACAACCAAGTATCTTCATCTGTGGTCCAATGAAGCAGAACACATGTTGTATTTTCCTCTCATTCAAGTCAGCAGAGAAGGGGAAAGTCTGGATTTTTCACCCTTTCCTGGAAGGCTGCCAACCAGTTCCTGGGGAGGGACTTCTACAACCTGGGTGCCACAACTGGAAAGACCTGATTGACCCCCACCCCCCACCCCACTTTGAGTTCAACAGTCCTCCGAAAGGGAGGCAATGCGAAACAAAATCTTTTAACATAGCACTATATACAGTGCTGCCTTCATGCCCTAAGCATATCCAATCTCACCTGATTTCGGAAGCTAAGCAGGGTCGGCCCTGGCTAGTACTTGGATGGGAGACCACCAGGGAATACTAGGTGCTGTAGGCGCCTGGAGTAGGAACTGGCAAGCCACTCCGGTATTCCTGCCAAGAAAACTCCATGGACATGGGGTCACGAAGAGTCGATCACGACTTTAACGACACAACACACACACATAGAGGCACAGGGCCATGGAAGCAAGTGATCTTCCAAAGAGAATAATAGAATATTGAAGTGGGAAGGGGCCTATCAGGCCACCATGTCCAACCCCTTTGCTCAGTGCAAGAATCCAAGTTAAAGCACAAGCATCTGACAGAAGATTGACTAACTTATTCTTGAAGACCTCCTCTGTTGGGAGTGTTCACCACCTCCCGAGGTAAATGGTTTCAATCCTGTACAGCTCCAACCGTTAAGAAGTTTTCTCTGATTGTCAACTGATATCTGGCTTCCTGTATTACATCCCATTATTGCATGCACTCCACTCTGGAATGATAGGGAACAGATCCTGTCCCTTTTCTGTATGGTAGCCTTTTAAGTACAGAAATGGGATCCATATCCATAAGAACACAAGAAGAGATGTGCTGGGTCAGGTGCAAGGCGCATCTAGTCCAGCTTCCTGTATCTCACAGAGTCCCCGCCAAATGCATCTGGGAGCTCATGAGACTAGATCTCTGTCTCCTGATACCACTCCCCTGCATCTGGCCCTTGAAGTACCCTGGTTTTAAGCCTGGAGATTACACATCTCCATCATGGCTTGTAACCTGTGATGGACTTTTCCTCCAGGAATCTGTCCAATCCCCTTCTGAAGTCATCCAGGCCAGGTGCCATCACCACATCCTGTGGCAGGGAGTTCCACAAACTAACAACACACTGGGTAAAAAAGAGATTTCTTTTGTCTGTTCTCACTCCTCCAACCCTCAATCTGAGTGGGTGTCCCCTAGTTCTGGTATTTTGTGAGAGGGAGAAGAGAGTCCCTGTTAGACATGGGCACGACTCGGCGAAATTGTCGTTTCCATTTTCGGTTATCGTTTCCATTACATAACGGATGCAGTAACGATAATTAAGCCATCAGAACTCGAACTTGAACCGAAAAAAGAAAAATTTGGTCGGGTTTTCATTTCCGTTTGTGGCATCGCGGCGATCGCACGATGCGAAGCACAGAAAAAGTTTTTAAAAGTTTTTTTTAAAAAAACCCGACTCCCGGCCAAAAAAGCAGGCAAAAATATGCCTGCCTGAGGCTTTGCCACCTACCAGAGGGGTGGTTTCTGGGGGGTCCCCGGCCTTTCCCCCCCTCTTCTCATGTCCTGGGCTGCTTGCACCAGGCTGGGGGGGGGGATCATCCTCGTTGTCTGTCTCGCTGCATGCCATGCGGTGGGGGGGATCCAAAATGGCGACAGCAATTTTTCTTTTGAAATCGTGGTCAAAAAAGACACCAAATCACCACAGAAACATGTGAAATTTATTTATTTTAAATGCCTGAATTTTTATAGTAGCAACAGTGGGTTTTTTATAGCAATAAAACGTTGTATTGATTTTATTTTATTTTATTTTACTTTTTATTTTTTTAGACCTGCCCATTTGGGCTGGGCATGGGATGGGACCATGCAATTTTTTTGAACCATTCCACCAATGGCATCTCCAGGTTTTTGACTGACACTTCTGGATGTCTCAGAGGGCATAAAAAGCCGAGGCACCTTCCAGAAATCGCAGTCGGGTCGGTGTATGGATGTGGTTGAGGGAGGAGGGCTGGCTGCTGGTGCTGGTGTGATCCGATCGAGATTGAGGAGGGAGCCTGGAGGCAGGCAGGGAGGAAATTGAATTTAGAAAATAATTTCTTTGATTCCCTGCAGCTTTGTCTGCTGAAGGGAATAGCAGTTTATTCTTTATTTCTTCTCTGGCAGTTTGAGGATTTTTTTCTGATATTGGATAAAGGGGGAGGTTCAACTGGGAGTGGGAGGTGTGGATTTATTTTAAATATATATTATATACTACCATTTATTTTCTATTTTCCCAACTTCAATTTGCTTGCACACACACACATTTGGGGTGCAAGCCAAGAACAGAACCTCTATCCATTCCTAAGTGATATCATAAGAACATAAGAAGAGCCATGCTGGATCAGGCCAAAGGCCCATCTAGTCCAGCTTCCTGTATCTCACAGCGGCCCCACCAGATGTGTTTGGGAGTGCATGAGACTAGATATCTGTCTCCTGATACCACTCTCCTGCATCTGGCCCTTGAAGTACCCTGGTTTAAACCCTGGAGGTTACACATCTCCATCATGGTATGTAACCTGTGATGGACTTTTCCTCCAGGAATCTGTCCAATCCCCTTTTGAAGGCATCCAGGTCAGATGCCATCACCACATTGTGTGGCAGGGAGTTCCATAGACTTACAACGCGCTGGGTGAAAAAATATTTTCTTTTGTCAGTTCTTACTCTCCCAGCCCTCAATCTGAATGTATGTCCCCTAGTTCTGGTATTTTGGGAGAGGGAGAAGAGCTTCCATCTATCCACTTTACTCATACCCTGCATTATTTTGTATGTCTCAATCATATCCCCCCTCAATCGCCTTTTTTCCAGACTAAAGAGGCCCAAATGTTTTAGCCTTTCTTCATAAGGGAGGTGCCCCAGCCCAGTAATCATTTTAGTCGCTCTCTTCTGCACCTTTTCCAGTTCCACTATGTCTTTCTTGAGATGCGGTGACCAGAATTGTACACAATACTCCAGGTGGGGCCTTACTATTGTTTTGTATAATGGCATTATAATGTTGGCTGTTTTATTTTCAATCCCCTTTTTGATAATCCCTAGCATGGAATTGGCCTTCTTCACCGCTGCCACACATTGGGTAGACACTTTCATGGAGCTGTCCACCAACACACCAAGATCTCTTTCCTGATCCATCACGGATAACTCAGAGCCCATGAGTTGATAGATGAAGTTTGGATTTTTTGCCCCAATATGCATTACTTTACATTTGGTTACATTAAAACGCATTTGCCATTTCTCAGCCCACTCCCCCAGTTTGAAGAGATCCTTCTGTTGCTCTTCACAATCTTCTCTGGTTTTTACCACACGGAAAAGTTTTGTGTCATCTGCAAACTTGGCCACCTCACTGTTTATCCCTGTCTCCAGGTCATTTATGAACAGATTGAAAAGCACCGGTCCCAGGACAGAGCCCTGGAGCACACCGCTTTTCACTTCTCTCCATTGTGAAAATTTCCCATTGACACCTACTCTTTGTTTCCGGGATCTCAACCAGTTCTCAATCCATAAGAGGACCTGCCCTCTTATCCCCTGACTGTGCAATTTTCTCAGCAGCCTTTGGTGAGGGACTGTGTCAAAAGCCTTTTGAAAATCCAGATAGACTATATCAACCGGTTCACCCAAATCCACGTGCCTGTTAACCTTTTCAAAAAATTCTAAGAGGTTTGTCAGACAAGATTTACCCTTACAGAAGCCATGCTGATTTTCTCTCAGCAAGGTTTGTTCTTTTATGTGTTTTAAGATTTTCTCTTGGATGAGGCTTTCCACCATCTTCCCTGGGACAGATGTAAGGCTAACCGGCCTGTAGTTTCCTGGGTCCTCCCTCCTTCCTTTTTTAAAAATTGGTGTGACATCTGCTATCCTCCAGTCCTCCGGCACTGTGGCATATAACCGTTAAGAGATCTGCAATTTCATTTCTCAGTTCCCTAATAACCCTTGGGTGGATGCCATCTGGGCCAGGTGACTTGTTAATCCTCAATTTATCAATTACTCCTAAAACCTCCTCTCTTTTAACCTGTATTTGATTTAATTCTTTAGTCAAGAGGGGCGGCTCAGGCAGCGGAATCCGCTCAAGGTCCTCTGTCGTGAAGACAGACGCAAAGAATGTCAGCAGATTTAAGGGGGGGCAGCAAATATATAATAATAATATATACTTGTGCCTGACACAAAACAGTGCAGCAGTAACGTAGATAAAATGTTAGTATTGATATAAAGGGTTTGCAGAGTTAGTCTATCAGAAAGACAATGACAATGAATAGAGTAAAAACTCATATATTCATATATACATCAAAATATACACAGCATAACAACCAAGCATTATATACAATATAGCAAACAGACAAACAGAGTGTGGGGTAAACTGTTCTCACCATAACAGTCCCCAGTTACAAATGGTAAGCTAGTGCCTTTTATACTTATTCAGCACTCATAAGATCTGATGCAATCACTAATTAACAATCTGATGCAATCTGATCTATCCATTACAAATCATGATGTTACAATCAGTTCCACCTGCACTTCATCACTTAACATGCCTGTGATTACTAGTCTCTAACACTTGTGGATTAACATCATGACACTGCAGAATCTAACTGCCTCCATTTTACAATTCACTTTACACATTCTGTTAAATATACATAACATATGTTTTGTCAACTTTTACATATGTTGACACCCCTCCTATATTTAACATATTTCAACTCCTAGCCTTTTCTTAAAACATACATGTTTATCTTTACACAAAGACCTTGTAAATATATCAGCATAATTATCAACACTTGTACAATATTCCAATACAATCAAATGTTGTTCTATGCAGTCTTTCACATTCTGGTAACGGATCCCAATATGCTTGCTTCTGGATCCAACTTTCTGATTCTGTGTTAATTGGATACATGAAAAAGAATCATTATATACTTTGACTGGTAGTTTTACATTCACATTCACATCCTTTAACAACTGTACTACCCAGGTTAACTCACAACACAAATCACTCACAGCCCCATACTCAGCTTCTGTAGAAGAACACGAAATGTACCTTTGTCTTCGGGCTTTCCAGACAATTAGTGAGTTACCTAAAAATATGGCATATCCAGACATTGACCTCCTTTCTGGACTTGAACCCCAGTCAGCATCTGCATAGCTAATTAAATCAAGATTATCACATATGGATATCTTCAACTTTTCATGCATTGTTCCTTTAAGATATTTCAAAACATGCTTTATACCTTTCCAATGCTTCATCAACAAATACTATCATTATCAAAAAAACCTTTTGTATACAAGCAACCTATTTCACTTGCAAAATGTCCTTCGCTCTCTGGCGCCATCCACTGGTGCATCCACTTGCCATTCCTTCAGAGACATATGCTCTTTGTCCATGGCTCATCATCCACTGCTTCCTTTCTTCTCCAGGCATCAGCAGCACATCTTCAAAATTCTGTGGCTCATGGAATACATTATTTACAACAAACCTTTCAGGTGGCACTCCTTTATTGAATCTTGTAGATTTTCTGATCAATACTGGCTCCTCATGTTTCACTTTTTCATCATGAAATGATGTAGACTCCCCTCCATCACTGGCAAACTCATCTTTCACTTTTCCATCATGTAATGCTGTAGACTCCCCTCCATCACTGGCAACCTTCTTAACCTCAGTGTGGGGACAAATACTTGGCAAAAATACTTCATTATTAGCATGTAGAGCTTCCCAATTTTTCTGTTCACAAAATTTTGCAGACCTGCTTATATAAACTTTTCCATGACTGTCACAAAAATGCCAGGATTTAGCTGCAGGCTGAACACCAATAAACATAAGCTTTTTTTTTTTACTTTGGACCATTTTTGTGTCTATACCTTTTTGGAATTAATACCTCTGCTTCAGAACCAAATAAATGGAGATATTTGATTGAAGCTTTCTTTCCATGCATTAGAGTATATGGAACTTCATTCACAGCTGAACTCCACACTCTATTAGACACATAATTTGCATATTTCATTGCCTCAGCCCAGTAACCTTTGGGAAGTTTTGCATCTGCCAACATTGCATTCATGATATTTTGAAGAATTCCATTCTTCCTCTCAGCTAATCCATGCTCAGCAGAAGCAGAAGGGTTTGTCAAACTATGTTTCACCCCTTTCTTTTCTAAATATTCAACAAACTGCTTTGCTAAAAATTCACCACCTCTGTCACATTGTACAGCTAAAATTTTCTGCCTGTACTGTCTTTCTGCCATCTGAAACCATTTTCTAAATACAGCACTCACTTCACTTTTGTGCTTTATTATATAAACCCAAGAATAACGTGAATAATCATCAGTTATCACAAGACAAAACCTGGCACCTCCAAATGAATTAGCCATGGGTCCAATCACATCAATATGTACCAACTGTAGTGGTTGATGTGACTTTCTCAAACTCTTTTTTGATATGGGTGCAGACTTCACCTTTGTGCCTTTACAAACATGGCAATCTAAAAAATTTTTACAGCTTTGCACAGACCCATGTTCCACATGTTGCAAAGTTTTCCTAATGTTTTCAAAACTTAGGTGCCCTAATCTTCTATGCATCAAATGTATGCATTTGTCATGTAGAGGCTTATTTTCAACCATATTCAAAACTTTCTCAGAAGTGCTTATCATAAACAAACTGTTTTGGAGCCTTCCAGTTGCTATTGTTTTTCCATTCTTTACAATCTTGCAACTATTCTCACTAAACTGTACATGAAAACCTTGTTTTACAAGCATAGGCACACTTAATAAATTATTCTTTAAAGACGGTATATACAGGACCTTATCAAATACACATTTAAGAGGTTTGAAAAATATTTTACCTTCACCACAGACTTTTGCCTGAGTCCCGTCTGCCAAGGTTACATTTCTACAATTAAACAAAGTTAGTTTCTCAAACAAACATTTCTTGTTTACACAATGAATACTGGCTCCTGAATCTACAATAAATAATTCCTGTCTTGAGCACTTTTGTTCATTATCTTTAATTACAGACAGCTGTTGACCTTCACTTCTCCAGCTTGTGCCGGCAACTCTATTTTGCTTTTGCCGCTTGTTTACCTTATCAC
Organism: Phrynocephalus forsythii; assembly: GCA_029282475.1. NCBI lineage: Eukaryota > Metazoa > Chordata > Lepidosauria > Squamata > Agamidae > Phrynocephalus > Phrynocephalus forsythii. Next base: position 123,284,012 of record JAPFRF010000008.1, on the reverse strand, counting down.
AGTAACGAAAAACATGTTGGTTACTCCCACAATTATAGCATCTTCTAATTACTTGTATTGTTTCTCCAGACACTTGAGCAGGCTTTTTATTAACTTTAGAATCATTCCTTCTTGATTCTTCCTGCTGGAGTCTTGACTGTATATATGATATAGACAATTCATCACTCTTCATAGCTTCTAATCCCATTACTAAATTATCATATGACTCATCCAAGCTTGACAATATAACTAGACATTTATACTCCTCTTCATGATTTATGCCCACCTCAGACAATTGCTGAAATATACTATTTACTTTCCTTATATAATCAGAAATAGTTTCACCTGGGCTCTGCCTTAACCGGAACAGTTTTTTCATTAAAGATACTTTACTCCCAGCTGTGTCTCTGATGTGAGCTGCTCTGAGAAACGACCAAGCCTCATGAGCTGTTTTTGCTTCCTTCACATAAACAAACTGCGTTTCTTCCAAGGATAACATTATAATTGCCAAGGCTTTTTCATCCTTCTTCAAATCTTCCTCATCATCTTCCTTATCAAGCTGCTTATCTACATACTGATAGAGCTCATGGAAGATCAAGAAATGCTTCATTTGCAGACACCAATTAAGGTAATTACTGTCAGAGAGCTTTACAAGAGGCTTTGAATTTAGATTTATACTTGCCATTCTCGCTGATATGTGCCGGCTCCTTATCTGCCGTTACCTGCAACACTTTTTTCAGCTTTTTCCGGCAAATATTTCCTCAGCCTCCACAGCTTCCAGTTTAAATCACACTCTGTTTTGCTTGTCTTGTCTTTATCAGCTGCTTTTCTCCTCTGCTCTCATTCCAAGCCTCTGAGAGAAATCCTTTGCAGCTCTGCTTTGTCTCTGTTCCAACTCCAACCTGTTTCCTCTGCAAAAACACAACTTTACACAACACACACTTTATCTATATAGGTACAACAAAACCCATCAGGCTGCTGACCCAGCTGGGCCCATAACCCTGTCAGCAGATTTAAGGGGGGGCAGCAAATATATAATAATAATATATACTTGTGCCTGACACAAAACAGTGCAGCAGTAACGTAGATAAAATGTTAGTATTGATATAAAGGGTTTGCAGAGTTAGTCTATCAGAAAGACAATGACAATGAATAGAAAAAAACTCATATATTCATATATACATCAAAATATACACAGCATAACAACCAAGCATTATATACAATATAGCAAACAGACAGAGTGTGGGGTAAACTGTTCTCACCATAACAGTCCCCAGTTACAAATGGTAAGCTAGTGCCTTTTATACTTATTCAGCACTCATAAGATCTGATGCAATCACTAATTAACAATCTGATGCAATCTGATCTGTCCATTACAAATCATGATGTTACAATCAGTTCCACCTGCACTTCATCACTTAACATGCCTGTGATTACTAGTCTCTAAAACTTGTGGATTAACATCATGACACTGCAGAATCTAACTGCCTCCATTTTACAATTCACTTTACACATTCTGTTAAATATACATAACATATGTTTTGTCAACTTTTACATATGTTGACAAAGAACTCATTCAATTTCTCTGCAATGTCCAAGTCTTCCTTAACCTCCCCTTTTCCTCCCTCACCATCCAGAGGGCCAACTGGTTCTCTGGCAGGTTTTCTACTTCTAACATATTTAAAGAAGCTTTTATTATTACCCTTTATATTGCTAGCCATTCGTTCCTCAAAGTCTTTCTTTGCCTACCTTATCATCTTCTTACATTTCTTTTGCCAGAGTTTGTGATCCTTTTTATTTTCCTCATTTGGGGAGGATTTCCATTTACAGAAGGACCTCTCCTTGTGCTTTAGAGCCTCTCTAACTCCACTCGTTAACCATGCTGGTGTCCTCTTGGACTTAAATGAGCTCTTCTTTCTTTGTGGTATGCACTTGTGCTGGGCCTCTATTATTGTTGTTTTAAACAGGCTCCATGCACTCTGAAGAGATTGGATTCTTCTAACCTTCCCCTTTAGTTTCTCTCTAACTAGTTTCCTCATCTGAGGGAAGTTTGCCCTTCGAAAATCAAGGGTTTTTATGTCTGATTTGGTTGACACTCTTCCTCCGACATGCATGGCAAAGGTAATAGCAGCATGGTCACTGTTCCCCAGAGGCTCAGTGACATTCACACCTCTGACCAGGTCCTGAGTATCACACAATAATAGATCCAGAGTTGCCTGTTCTCGGGTGGGCTCCGTGACAAGTTGCTCTAAGGCACAGTCATTCAGCAAGTCGAGAAACCCAGTTTCTCTTTCTTGCCCGGAGCTCGCATTGGCCCAGTCAATGTGGGGATAATTGAAGTCCCCCATGATTACTATCCTATCCCTTTTAGCCACTTCCATGATTTATCTCCTCATTTCAAGGTCCCCCTCAAGTTTCTGATCTGGTGGACGATAGAATACTCCAACGATCACATCACTCCTTGGACCTGGTAGTTTAACCCACAGTGATTCTATGGTGGAGTCAGACCCTCTGTCAATCTCCATTCTGCTGGATTTTACCCCTTCTTTGACATAGATGGCCACTCCTCCTCCAACCCACCCCCCTCTCTCTCTTCTATAGAGTTTATAGCCTGGGGTTGCTGTATCCCACTGGTTCTCTGCATTCCACCAGGTTTCTGTTATGGCTATTATATCAATGTTATCCCTAGCTGCCAAATGTTCAAGTTCTCCCATCTTTGCTTGGAGGCTTCGAGCATTGGCGTAGAAGCACCTGTACAGTGGGTCCCGCAACAACAGCTGCTGCCTTGTTCTATTCGCCCCACAGCTTTTATTTTCAGTAGATGAACTGTCACATTCCGTTATTCTCCCGGTGCTAATACCTATACCTGCTATGTCATCTCTATGTGATTCTCTACCCTCTCCAACCTCATTCCCCGAGGATGAGGTGTTCCGAATCGGATGCCACTCAGCTCCTGTCGACTTTCCCCCAGTTATCAGTTTAAAAGTTGCTCTGCTGCCTTTTTGAGGTTGAGTGCCAGCAATCTGGTCCCATCATGATTCAAGTGCAACCCATCCCTCCTGAACAGGTTTGGCTTGTCCCAAAATGTTCTCCAGTTCCTGACAAATCTAAAGCCCTCCTCTCGACACCATTGCCTCATCCACGCATTGAGGCTTCTGAGTTCTGCCTGTCTGGCGGGTCCTGCACGAGGAACAGGTAGCACTTCTGAAAATGCTACCTTGGAAGCCCCGGTCTTCAATCTTCTACCTAGCAACCTGAATTTGGCTTCCAAGACTGACCGCTTGGCCTTCCTGACATCATTGGTACCGACGTGTACCATGACCGCTGGCTCCTTCCCAGTTCTCTCTAACAAGCTATCTATATTTCTGGTGATGTCTGCAACCTTTGCACCTGGCAGGCAAGTGACCATCCGGTTATCATGCTCCTCACAAATCCATCCCTCCGTATTTCTAATTATAGAATCCCCTAGTACAATGAGCTTCTCTCCTGCAGCCTGGTCATCAACATGTACCTGATCTTGTATCTCATCAATAGTGATGAGGGAGAGATCCTCCGGTGGAACCACTTCTTCCTCTATGTGTGCCTCATGAGGTGTGCTGAGGGAAAGAGCTTCAAACTGATTGTGCAAGATGAGACTCTCTGAGCGATGCCTTGGCCTTCTACTCCTTTGAGGCACATTCCTCCACCCATCCACCTCCTGAGTTGCGGGAGTGACTTCCTCCTCTGAAGTTTGCCCTGTCTCCTCTTGGACCTGAGTAGTCTGTTCCGCTCTGTCCAGGAACCACTCAAGCTCCTTAATATGTTGCTGGTCGGATATGCGAGCCTCCAGCTGCTGGACCTTCTCTTCCAATAGCGCCACCAGCTTGCACTTGCAGCAGATGTAGTTCTGCACACACTCTGTCAAGATAACAAACATGGCACAAGTACTGCAGGTAACTACAGCTGCTCCCTGCAACTCCATTTTAACGAGTGCAATAAAATATATTGAAGGTCTCAAAAATGTAAACTTGCACTATTTTTTTTTTAATCTAGTAAGACTCTTTACTTCTTTTGTTGTTTATTGAAAATCTAACTGTGTAGGGGCTGCTAAAGCACCTCTACTCCAACTGCAATCACGTCAGGAAGTTTCCAGTGCTAACTTGCTAATGTGTGTAGGACTTCCTCAGGAGTAGCTTGGCTTTAGGAACTCAATTATACCCAGAAGAAATTATAAGGGTTTTTTTTTTTGTAGTTTGCACGCGCCGTCAGGTGCGTGCTGCTGGGAGCAAGTATTTAAAGCTAAAACTCCGCCCCTTGCTCCTGCAAGAACAGGAAGTTAGCTCTCTGCCCTTTGGCCGTGTGCTCCTCTCACCACCTGCTTCCTCTCTGCTGCTCTGCCAGAAAAGGACTGAGGGGCTGCTGGGAGCAGGTATTTAAAGCTAAAACTCCGCCCCTTGCTCCTGCAAGAACAGGAAGTTAGCTCTCTGCCCTATGGCCATGTGCTCCTCTCACCACCTGCTTCCTCTCTGCTGCTCTGCCAGAAAAGGACTGAGGGGCTGCTGGGAGCAGGTATTTAAAGCTAAAACTCCGCCCCTTGCTCCTGCAAGAACAGGAAGTTAGCTCTCTGCCCTTTGGCCGTGTGCTCCTCTCACTACCTGCTTCCTCTCTGCTGCTCTGCCAGAAAAGGACTGAGGGGCTGCTGGGAGCAGGTATTTAAAGCTGCCCCTTGCTCCTGCAAGAACGGGAAGTTAGCTCTCTGCCCTTTGGCCACCACCGCCACTACCTGCTTCCTCTCTGCTGCCCCGCCACCACCGCCCGCCTGCACCTCCCCCCCCGCCGCCCGCCCCCCGCCCCGCCCGCCGCCTAGGGTGCAAAAACACCTAGCGCCAGCCCTGATTGCGGGACGCCCCTATGCTCTGGGAAGTCAAATCGCGCTAAATCATGTTGGAAACGACAAACGACAAACGACAAATGGAAACGACAAAATTTTTGAAAAATTTCACGACAAACGGAAACGACCCGAAACAGACCCGTTCCGACAAACGAAAACTCGAAATGTCATTTTTTCTGGTTGTGCCTATGTCTAGTCCCTGTATCCACTTTACTCATGCCCTGCATTATTTTGTGCATCTCGATCATAGCCCTCCTCAGGTGCCTCTTTTCCAGACAAAAGAGCCCCAAATGTTTTATTTAGCCTTTCCTCATAAGGGAGGTGCCCCAGCCAGTAATCATTTTGGTTGCTCTCTTCTGCACCTTTTCCAGTTCCACTATGTCTTTCTTGAGATGCGTTGGACAGAATTGTACACAATACTCCAGGTGTGGTCTTACAATTGTATTGTACACTGGAATTATAATGTTGGCTGTTTTATTTTCAATCCTCTTTTTGATGATCCCTAACATGGAATTGGCCTTCTTCACCACTGCCACACACTGGGTAGACACCTTCATTGAGCTGTCCACCATCACACCAAGATCTCTTTCCTGATCCATCACGGATAGCTCAGAGCCTATGAGTTGATAGATAAAGTTTTGATTATTTTTTTTGCCACAATATGCATTACTTTACATTTTCCTACATTGAAACGCATTTGCCATTTTGCAGCTCATTCTCCCAGTTTGGAGAAATCCTTCTGGAGAACTAGGAGGAAAAAATAAGTCCAGACAGAGGCTTTCTATTGCAGGAAGTCCAAGACCTCTGATCATACAACAAAAATAAAAGCTTGCAATACTGTATTATGACTCAAGACTGTGATTGTCATCACACTAGTAGTCACTCGAGAGAATGGTTCAGATGACACATGTGCACACATAGGATCAGAGCCATGTAAGCCACATCATAGTAGGGAAGCAGGGGGTATGATGTTGGATCACCGCTTCCATCAGCCCTGCTCCGCGCTTTGGGCGCTTGTGGAGTTGTGACCCAACAAGATCTGAAGGTCTGCGTGTTTCCCTCCCTTTGTTGAAGGAGATCATCCTTTTCTTATAGGAAAAGGGGGAGAGTGTAGATGGATTGTAGGCAGTAGTAAAATAAGAATCCAATCAATCCGTATTACAGTTGTATAAAATAAGAAATTCTAAACAAATGCTTTCCTTTGAACATTGGACAAAGCCTTGTGATATGTGCTGTTGACCGCATTTATGACATCTCTTTTAACATTTCTACAATTAGAGAAAGGTGTGGGCTTGGTTTATTTATTTATTTATTTATTTATTGGTCCTTTTGTGATGTATGGGACTTTGAGCTGAGAATGTTTAGACTGTATTGCTTGATTTAGCTAGTGTCAGAATGCACCACAACACAGCAACCTGCTTTGCTGGGTTGTGGTGGTGGCCTGTCTGTATACAGATCTGTTGGGCACTCAAGATCTGTCAGGGCCATGGCCCACCCACCCACATGTCTACTCACAGGAATGTTCTTATCTCTCTCTAGGAAAGACTGATGGTATTGGAAAGACTCTCTCATCTCCTGCCCCCTCTTCCCCACCCCAGCCAAGTCAAAAGTCAAGTGCTGTAAAAGATAACTGTAGCTGTGTCACAGTACAATGAGCAGAAAAAGGACGAAAACCTGGTCCAATCAGTGAAACCCTAATGAATTGGTAGGACAAGCACTGCAAACACACACAACTAAAGGCACTTTATGGAATAATGTAGAACCTTCCAGAACCTGCTGAGAAAGTTCCAGTTTACAGGTTTTGTGCTGGAGTCATCCTTTGAATGCTTTTTGGTGGGTGGAAGTAGCGACCTTCAGGTCTGCCACAGAATGTTCGGAGTTGCATAACGGATGCTGGATTATATTTAGCAAACCTGGAGCAGCAGTTAGGGTGAGTGAGAGAGAGAATGGTATCACAGGCCAATACAAAAATGATGCTGTTTTTCACTCTGTAAATTACCAACTTACCTGGCTCAGGTCTTCGGGGCTGAGGATGTGGATAATCTGAACTCACCAGCAGGAAAGGCAGGGCAAGAACAACATAGCATCAAGAGTTTCTATCACGGCAAAATTTGGGAACGCTGAAAATATTGTGACAAGGAATGTTGACTGCCTTGCACAGAGCTCCAGAGGCCTGCAATGTGGGAGAGCACCATTAAAGGTCATAGAACCGATAGTTTCCCTTTAAAGGCATTGAGAGTTGTGAGCACAACAGCCAAAACATTTCCCATCTCTGGTCATATGTTTGCTACTGCTCAGCAAGGCAGAGTGTCAAGAAGCTGGGGAGACTTTGGCATTCAAACACACTATTGCAGGGAGAAGTCCTTCCCAGAAAGGTTACGTTATCACAAAGTTCACAGACAGAACAACATTTCTATTCCTCTCATGCTCTTAATGAGCATCTGGTTGACTTTTCTACTAGGTTTTTGTGGGGGTTTTAAAATGTGATTTTTGTTCTTGTTTGGAATGATAGAAAAATAAACCTTCCTATTAAGAAGTGACAAGGGGTGGAAAACAAGCTCTCCTCAAAATGTTCTATTCTGAGATTGCGGAGGAATAAGAAAATAACCCAGACAGGCAGAAATTTCTGATCTTCTCCATATCATTTGAATAATGATGCAGTCAGCAGCAACAGAGAAATAAGATCCTACTAACCTCTTCATGCAAAGTTATTTTACTGTGCTCAGCCATGTATAACCACCCAAGGAGGGCAGTCTGTGGCCCTCCAGATAATTGTTCGAGTGCAAATTCAATCAGTCCTATAGTTGAGGATTGATAGGACTTACATAGACACTTTTCTCAGCTCTTATCTAAAAGAAGACTCTTCACACAAAAATGGGAGGAAATGAACTCCAAAGCTTTTTCACCTTTCACAGAGCTTTTGGAGTCAGGGTCCTTCTACATTCTCTGGGTCTTTGTCTTCAGGCCACCATGTCAGCAACAGGTAGGGATTTAATCTGACAGTTCCAAGGACTCCTAAATTTTAACCGGGCATAGTAGAACAAAAGAAATGGGTGGTGGTGGTGGTGGTCCCAGATGGTACATTTTTGTCTTTAATTTCCTCTCACTCAGAACAAAACTATGCATTGCACAAAAATATGTAGCACACAACCAAAATCACTATTCCACTTTAAAGTAAGAGCACGCAGCCCTAACCCAGAATAGAACCAATGAATGCACAGCTAAGTGGTTCAAGTCAAGGCTGAGCAACCCTTAATGGTCCACATAATTTTGAACCTCTCAGCGGCCTTTGATACCATCAATCATGGTATCCTCCTGAGGACGCTCTCCGAGTTGGGGATCAGGGGCACTGCTTTGCAGTGGTTCTACTCATTCTTGGAGGACCGTCCCCAGAGAGTAAAGCTGGGGGAGATGACCTCCATCCCTTGGTTCCCCAATTGTGGTGTGCCACAGGGGTCAATAATCTCTTCTACAGCCGACTATGGCTGGATAAATATAATGCTTCATGGAAACATCCTCCAGCTCTTGTCTTGTTACAATTTACCTATATTCCCTCTGCCCTTTCTGGTTATTTGAGTAATACTGGTCTGGGCATGCACACTCCCATAATTGTGGGTTTTTATTATCTACTGTCCATTGTCTATTTTATGTATTTATTTTATGCCAATAAAGGTGTCTGACTGTCTGGCTGACTGACTGACTCTTCCATGCTCTTTAATATCTATATGAGACCGCTGGGTCTCCTTTTTTCCCATCTGCAGCGGATGTAGTTTCATCCTTGGATCGCTGCCTGGATGCTTTTCTGGAATGGATGAGAGTGAATAGACTGAGGTTGAATCCAGGCAAGATGGAAGTCCTTCGGGTGGGGGCTCCAGGTGTGGGTGGTTTGGGAAACTTCCTCACTTTTTTGGGGGGGGAGAGATGCACAGGATGAGGTGCATAGTCTAGACATTCTGTTGGACCCGGTGCTCATAATGGAAGCCCAAGTGGAGTCAACGGTCTGTTCCACATACTATCAGCTGCATGCCCCCCTCGACCCTGGCACCCTCACTATGTTGGTCCATGCACTCATAGTCTCAAGATTAGAGTACTGTACAGTCACCCCCGCCATTTTGTGGTTCAGGTACTGCGGTCCCACTCCATCGCGAAATCGCAGTACCTGCACCTCGGAGCCACGGGGGGGGGCAGCGGGGGCGATCGGGTCACTCCGTGCCGCCCCTCCGTGCTCCTCCGAGAAGGCTCAGGGCCGCGCGGGGGGTTGGCAGGGGGTGATCGGGTCGCTCCGCGCCGCCCCTCTGTGCTCCTCCGAGAAGGCTCAGGGCCACATGGGGGGTGGGGGCGATCGGGTTGCTCCGTGCTGCTCCTCCGAGAAGGCTCAGGGCCGCATGAGGGGCCAGCGGGGGTGGGGGATTGGTTCGCTCCGCACCGCCTCTCCATGCTCCTCCAAGAAGGCTTGGGGCTGTGCGGGGGGTGGCGGGGGGTGATCGCGCCACCCCAAGACTTCTCCGATCGCCCCATGCCCCCACCCCACCTGCTTCCGCATATCACGGATTTTCATGCAGCACAGGTGGGATGGGTCCCTAACCCCCGCGATCGGTGGGGAGTTACTGTACTACACTCTACATAGGGCTGCATTTGAGATTAATGTGGAGGCTCCAGCTAGTGCAGAACACTGGGGCCATGTTAATAATGGGTGTAAAACGCCACCAATATATCACCCTGACACTGGCCGTACTGCACTGGCTTCTGATGCATTTCCACATTGATTTCAAGGTTTTGATGTTGATATACAAAGCCCTAAGGTTTAGGACAGTGTTGGTGAACCTATGGCATGGGTGCCAAAGGTGGCACTCGAAGCCCTTTCTGTGGGCACCCGACATCGCCCCGTCACAGCCACCTGTATTCAGGTTAAATTGCTGTAGTGGCACTTTGCAAATAATTAGTGGGTTTTGAGTCACAGTTTGGGCACTCAGTCTCTAAAAGGTTCGCCATCACTGGTTTAGGACCTCGCTATTAGAGAGGGGCATGAAATGAATTTTTTTTCATTTCATTTTTCATTTCGTTCCCTAACAAAATGGAAAAAGAAACTGCCCCCTCAAAGAAAAATGAAACAAAATGAAACAGAAATTTTCGTTTCGTTCCGCTCCGGATTTCGTTTTCCCATAGGAATGCACTTTAAAAACACTTTAAAAACACTTTAAAAAGCTGGCAGTTTCCCCCCATCCCCAACGTGCCCGATGGGGGAAACTGTGGGCTTTTAAAACTTTTTTCCAACCCCAAAGCAAGCGCTGATCAGCTGGCATGCAGGGCTTTGGTGGGAAAATAAAAGTATAGAACGCCTGTGGTTCCTGGCTTTCTAAGTTCTGGGCCCTTGTGTTGCCCATCTGACCATTTTCAGAGGGCTCCTGCCAAGCTGTCATTGGCTGGGCCCCTTTAAAAATGGCCCAGTCTGCATCAGGGCATCCCCCCAGTGCTGACTGAGCCATTTTTAAAGGGGCCCAGCTGATGATAGCTCGGCAGAAGTCTTCTGAAAATGGTCGGGTGGACAGTTCCAGGTTCTTACACTGAACCGCCCACCCAACAATTTTTTTTAAAAAGTTTATAAAGCCCGTGGTTTCCTGGCACCTATGGGGTGGGGGAAACCACAGGCTGTTTAAACTTTTTTTTGCCGCCCCAAGTGCCAATCTGCTGGCGCGCGGGTCTTTAGAGGGGCAAAACAAAAATAAAATTAAAAAAATCCCCCACTTTCCCCCAGATGGGGTGGGCAAAAGCGCAGGATTTTTAAACTACCCCCCCCCCGTAAAGCCCCACATGCCAGCAGATTGACACTTGGGGCGGCAAAAAAAGTTGCACTACACTAAAGGAAAAACGAAAAATGAAATGATTTTTTTTTAAAAAAAAAATCTTCATACGAAATGAACCGCCTCCCCAAACAAGAAATGGAACAAAACAAAATGGCTTTTTTTCTGTTTCGTGCCCATCTTTACTTGCTATCTGTCAGAACGGCTCTGAAGTCATTATACCACCCGGAACACTCATTCCTCCCAGGTGGGTCATCTGAGAGTGCCAACGCTGAGGGAAGCCCATAAAACAATTACCAGGAATTAGGCTTTCTCGGTGGCAGCATTTCATCTTTGGAATCAACTCCCCCGTCAGAGATCTGCCTGGCAGATCTTTAAAAAAATCTCTTGAAGACCTGGCTTTTTAAAATGGCTTTCCCTGGCTACTGATTATCATTCCTGCTGATCCATTTTTGAAATTTTCATTCTACCTCTGTTAGGGCCTCTTGGATTGTAATGTTGTTTTTTAAAATCCTGATGTTGATTTTGATTTTAATTATGGCCTATTACTTTTGTTTTATGTTTGTTATTATGTTTCATTATTTACCTTAAAATTCTATAAACTGCCCAGTGTGGCTTTTATGCCAGATGGTATGGTATCTAAGTGAAATAAATAAATAAATAAATAAATAAATAAATAAATAAATAAATAAATAAATAAATAAATTCTCTTTCAATGCATGCAATGGCATAGAACAAGACCTGGGCTCTGCTCCTTCTTTTATGGGGCTACCGGCAGGGACTGTTGACTGGTTCTCTCACTGCTTGGCAGTTGTTCCCATACTTGGAAGTCAGCTGCTCCGAGCTGGAAGCCAGATGGGAGGCAGGAGAAATTCAACTTGGTTCTGGACCACATCTGATTTTCTTCAACTACCTCTTCCTTCATCTCACTTTGGCAACACTGAAGCCACATTCATCTTACCACCAGCTGTTCTCCCGAGATCTCAATTTCCCCTTTAATTTCCTTGTTAACAAGTCTTCCTCCAGGTTAGTAATTTAGCATGCCTGTACCTATCTTCTTTTTCTGGCCATAGCCTGCCATCTACTGGCTTTTCCTCTTTATAATACCAGCAATCCTTGGACCTCAGATATGTTCAGCCCCCACAGTGTGCTTTGCCCTCAGATCCCCCAGCAGAAGAAACTGTGTTGAGGTTTGACTGGATGTCTGGCTGTATAATTAATCCTTCCTATTTTTTATGGCTCCCACTGGCTTTTTTGTGCACAGCGTCTCTTGTGTGCAGAGTGCTCCTTTACCAATTTTTCTATTTCTGTATTTCTCTCCAAGTAGGAGAGAAGCTGGTGGAACCTCAGTCCATACATATAAGGGTATGGCTGCACAGAGAGATTATTACACATTTATTCAGGCAGATTGGAGGCTTTCAATAACAGCTTCTGCTCCTGAAATTGGTTCCCTAGTTCACACAGAAAATTGAATGGCCCTCATTGCAGGAACCTACACAGCACCTTCCAGTTGGTACAATTTGCAGCCACCCTCTTCATCGGCCCTTTCTTCCACCCCGCTTAATCTGTTCTCTCTTCCATTAAAAAAAAGAGCTGATGCAGTGCTGAATTCATATGACAAATAAGGATTCTCCTAGTTCTCCCTTTCCCCTAAGCCTCTAAATCCCAATCTTATTTTGCTGATTTGATTAACCATTTACTTTGCTCATCTAAATCATTAAAGAATCATCTTTGCTCATCTTTGCTAAGTCTGCTCTTGTGATAATAAATCCGTTGAGAACTTGGTACCCCAGCTCACTAGAGATAAATTTGTTACGTTCCGAATGGCAAGGTTCTGTTCTTTACTTATTAAAATGAAAGTTGTTTTAACTACCCTGCATTCTTGTCCATTACCTGTCTTTTCTTTATTTTTACAAAATGTTTCTATAACACACACACCATTTGTAACAGCAAGCTAGCCAGCAATCCATCTTCAAAGAAATAAAATGGGCACCTCTGTTTAGCATCATCTTCCCCTCCTTCTTCCCCCTCCCCTTCTCCTCTTCCACCTGTTCAGGCTTCAATTTATCAGTTGGAGGTGGGGGGGGGGAGAGAAGGAAAAAAAGGTGAAAGGCCCCCCTCTCCTCCTATTCTCTAATCAGATCAACAGCAAACTCAGGACAAGTGTTTGGCTGACACAGCACTGTTCTGAATCAGCACTATTTTTAACCAGCCCATTTTTAAAAAAACTTCTTTGATTGGAGCAGGAAGATCTATCACTGTACACCTGTCACTTTACACCACAATGAAGACCTCACCTAGGCCATAAAAATACAGGCAATCACAAATGTCAAAAATCTAAAACAAAATCTTGCAGAGACAACCGCAACGAAAAAATAGAACCCCCTAATGGAAAAGAAAAATACAATGAATTGCCATGGGAAAAGGACCGGGATTACTCACAACATGATGTAGTCAGCAGGAAATATCACAATTGCTTTCAGGTTAATTGCTGCAAATACTGTGGGATATATTGTAATGTAGGCAAGTTCTTCAATATTCCTCATAGGTTGCCATGATTAAGAATTGAAATGGCTGGTATTCAAGTTCAGGTGGCCCTGGTGTTTAAGAGTACTTTTTGAGTGTATGCTCATATGCCACCTGCACCCATATTTATTTTATTTACAGTGGTACCTTGTATAAAGGAATTAATTCATTCCCAATAAAATTATGTTAAGCAAATTTTCCTTTATACAAATTCCCATGGGAATGCATTGAAAACAGAGTAATCCCATTTTTATGTTGTACAGATTCTCCCCATTGGCGATTATGTTAAGCAAATTTCCCCCATCTCCAGAATTTTTTATGTTGTACAGATTTTATGTTATACAAACTGTTTGTTATACAAGGGTCCACTGTATTTTATTTCAGAGTATTTTTACCCCACCTTTCTCCTTGGAAAAAGGACCCAAGGCAGATTACAGAATGAGGGATAATGTACAGTCCAGTACAATTAAGACATGTTCAAGTATTGAGAACAAGGAATTGAGGGACATCTTACAGCATTAATAGACAACATATTAAAGCTACAGGAGAACACGAACAGTTAAAAGGAGAGTAAAGTTCCATGTAAAGTTATGAGTGATGGGAATTAACATTGAAAACATAGTATCAATGTAAACCCATAAGGTTATAAGTAGTTATAAACACAAAGTCTATGTGATCCTATAGATTCATATAAAAGACACATAATAGGTAGACCAGATGATGGCCCACATCTTGGACATCTACCCTACTGGACTATATCTATATGCAGTGGCCACAGCACTTGTCAGTATTAAGCCTCATTTTTGGCTGTCTTCATCCCTTCCACTACCGGTGCCCAGTAGCTCACTTGGTTCATGATGGAAAACAGGAATAGAGTTGGGACAAGTGGCACCCATGTACCCACAGCTTTTGATGTTAAATGATATTGGAAATGGAACAAAGCTGTGTGGAATACACAAACTAATGTCTAAAGTCACATCTTCTGAAACAGTACCTCTTAGGAGGTTTGGGATCACCACAAAATAATGGTGTTCTGCTACGGAGCCCAGAAGATTATCATAGTCAGTGCTCCAAACACCAACTACAATGTCCAGCTAAAGCAAGAGCATATATTTCTTTATTTGGCTCCTGATACCTATCTTCTACCAGTGCAAAAACAAAAAGTCTATCTCTGTTTCATGAGTAGATATGAATCTAGGTTAGAATTGGTCAAGAACATCTGTATCATCCAGAAAATCCTGACCGTCAGATGTCACCTATCTCAATTAAATGGTAACAGGTTGTGAAGAGTCACACCTAGAGATGGGCATGAAATGGAAAAATTGTGTTTTGTTTCATTTCGTTTTGTTCTCCCGTGATTCGTTTCATAGTGTTAGAAACTTTTTTTAAAAATATCGTACAAAATGAAACAGCAATTAACTGATTTGTTACTCTATAACAGAGGTGGCGAACCTTCGGCACTCCAGATGTTTTGGACCACAACTCCCACAATCCTTTGCCATTGGCAATCTAGGCTTGGAATTCTGGGAGTTGGGGGGGTCCAAAACATCTGGAGTGCCGAAGGTTCACCACCACTGAATGGATCCACTGGGTCCTAGAGGCACCAAATTTGGTTTGAACCTTTCTTGGACTCTCCCTTGTAAGCCCTCCAAATTTGGAGAGATTTGGGGTTCATGGGGCCACGTTATTCAACCTCAAAGGGGGTTCCCCCATAAAAAACATTTCTAATTGCAATGTTATGTGCTTGAAAATAGTGATCCCAGGCAGCTAGCAGTGTGGAAATTAAAGTGGAGCTTCCTCAAGCTCTCCCCTTGAAGCACTTCCAATTTGGAGAGGTTTAGGGTACAGGGGGCCAAGTTATTCAACTCAAAGGGGTGTCTCCAGGAGAAAAACATTTGTAATTTAAACGTATTTGAAAATACTGATCCCAGGCATCTAGCACCATGGAAATTGTAATGGAGCTTCATCAAGCTCTCCCCTTTAAGCACATACCCACACCCACACACCCAATATGGAGAGGTGGGATATGGGGGGGGGGCAAGTTATTCAACTCCAAAGGTGGTACCCATAGGGAAAAATCATTTGTAATTTAAAAGTATTTGAAAATATGGATCTCAGGCATATAGCAGCATGGAATTAACAGTGGGGCTTCCTTGAGCTCCCCCCTTTAAGCACCCACAATTTGGAGATTTTGGGGGTGCAGGGGGACAAGTTATTCAACTCCAAAAGGGTGCCCATAGGAAAAAAACACATTTGTAATTTAAAGTATTTAAAAATACTGATCCCAGGCATCTAGCAGCATGGAAACTGCAGCAGAGCTACCTTGAGCTCTTCCATTAAAGCCCACCAAGGCACATTGGGCTGTAACAGAATTGCACTCCACCAGGCAGGCAGGAAAGAATTAAACACCGATCTTGGGCCATATGACCCTTAAATATGAAGAGAGAATGTAAATCCCTTGTATGTCCAAGGCACCTCTATGTCCAGAGCAGCTCTTACAAACATTATGAGCCATTTCAGACCCTCAGGTATGAAGGGAGAGTGTGGATCTCCCTGGCATCATCAGGAAGACCAAGGCAGGTCTTAGAAATAAATGGGTCTTTCAAACCCATAACATGCATGCAGGCTAGCAGGCCTGGGAGGAAGGCAGGAGTTTGCCGGAATACTCCAGCTAGGAATAATGGAATAGGAGGACTTCAGTTCTCTTTTGTTGATTTTTTTAAAATGGGGCCATGATCATGAGGGATGGCTGGGTGCATTCCTATAGTGCCAGTTGAGAACTGGGGAACTGGTACTGGTTGGTGGTGGGAATAACAAAGTGTGTGTGGGGGAAGGAATGTAGTTTTAAGGGGGTAGGGAGGGAAAATATATTATATATCTATGAAGTCTGTCCAAATTTTATTACTATAATAAAACCCTGCCCAATATTCCTCCCCTGATAAACCCCTCCCAGACTTAACAGAAGCTGTATGCTTCTCTGAGCACACAGAGACACACAAATGGGGGGTATGAGGAACTGAGGAATTGGTGCAGGACAGGTGGGTGGTGGACTGGGAATAACAATGTGGGTGGGTGGGAAGGAATGTAGTCCCCTTGGTGAGAAAGGCGGCATAAACAAAATATATATAAAATATAATTTAAAAGCCTGCCCCAAACTCCTCCCCTAATAAAGCACTCCCCCCCAAAAAACCACAGAAAAGCAGTGCCTCTCTGAGCACACAGAGACACAGACAGTACACACACACAGAGGGAGAAAGGCTATCTCTTCTACACACACACAAACCACTCCGCTCAGGGCGTTTATACACGACCCCTAAACTCCGGGGCAAATGGCTCCCAGCTCCGGTGCCAGGACCCTGCCTGTCATGGAACCCGAATGTGAAGGGTTAAATGCTGGAGAGCAGCAGGAGGAGCCTTGTAGTTCAACTCAGCAGGCAGCTGAGTCTGAGGATGCAGCTGAGGGCACATCTCCTCCTCCTATAAGGGCTAGGAGCAGGATCCTGCAAAGGAGAACTAACAGGAGAGCTAGGGAAAGGATCTTTAATGATAGGCGTAAAATTAGATCTGAAAGCCCTGAGTTCTAGCAGGAGCCTTGCCAGAGATATGGGTGTGCTCCCTGTTTTAGGATAAAGCTAGCAAGTTTACCCTGAACCCTCTGTGGGAGCAACGCATCACTTACCTTGCCACCACGTTCCTGTGTGTTATCCTGACTTTGTTTCCTGACCTTGGACCGGCTTTCTGACTACGGCGTTCTCTGTTTCCTGACCTTGGACCGGCTTCCTGACTACGACGTTTCTCTGTTTCCGTTGAACTTGGCATTTGGCTCTGTAAATTATTCTGGATTGACTCGGACTGTACTTTGTACTTTATCTGGATTACAACTAAAGTTCCTGGCAAAGAACTGAACTTGGCTTGCTGTGTGTTCTGTGTGGGGGGGCTTGACAGTTTGCTCCCACCCACCAAACTTATTCAAGCAGAATGGAGAAGGAGGGGGCTGTTGGAATGACTCCACTGGAAGCTTTGCAAAACCAAGTACTGTTTTTGTCACAGGCAATTGTTCAATTGCAGCAAGCTCCAGCATCATTACAGCCTCGTTGCCCTTTGCTGCCTCCTGACCGGTTTGAAGGCAAATTAGAGGAATTCCCTGCATTCTTGGCTCAATGCAAGCTGTTCATTGAGGTACGGGCTCAAGAATTTCCTACTGAGAGGTCTAAGGTCTGTTTTATCATCAGTTTACTGAAGGGACAGGCAGGTAAATGGGCGACTCCTTTACTCCTCAGTGCTTCACCTTTGCTGGATAATTATCAGGCTTTCCTGAACCATATTTCTTCAGCCTTTCAGAATCCCGTGCAGGCTGCTACCGCCAACAGGAGACTCAGAGCTTTGAAACAGGGCAAAGACTCAGTGTTTGATTATACCACTGCATTTCGTTTGATAGCTCAGGATTTGCAGTGGAACGAGCCGGCACTGATTTCTCAGTATATGGAAGGTTTGGCAGATGAAGTGCTGGATGAACTCTGCAGGGTAGAACAACCAAACACATTGCAGGAACTCATTACCCTGTGTCTGAGAATAGATGGACGCCTGGAAAGCCGTTGTCTCTCTCCAGGCCAGAACTGCAAACAGCAACCTCTGCCAGCTGTGTCTCATCTGCAATCCCAGGAGGCCCATGAAGTGGATCCAGAGCCTATGCAACTGGGAGCTGCTCGACCACGCCTCACCCCAGAGGAAAAGGCAAGACGATGCTTTCATCATCTCTGCCTGTACTGTGGGGGAGGAGGACATTTCGCTTCTAATTGCCCTTTGAAGCGTTCCTCAATAAGTGCTGCTATCTCTCCAGCAGTAAAAGGGCAGCTCCATCCTTGAAGGAACCCCGAGGAATGGAGCATACCGAAGGGTTCCCAGGCAATACTATCACACCTCAAGGACCTTTTCTTATACCTGTGACTCTAGGGCTCCCTGATGGTCAGGAGATTCCGGTGTATGCTATGGTAGACTCTGGGGCGGCTCACTGTTTTGTGGATGCTGGGTTTGTGCGGTACCATCGGATTCCATTACAAAATAAGAACACTCTTTTCTTAGTAGAATCCATTGAGGGTCGGTTACTTCGTTCTGGGCCGGCAGCTCAGGAAACCTGTCCCCTTACTCTTCAGGTAATGGATCATAATGAGCAGATTAGCTTTAATGTAACCCGAATGCCCCGGTTTCCTCTTGTTTTGGGACTTTCCTGGTTGCGAGCTCATAATCCACTGGTGGATTGGGTGCAAGGGGAATTATATTTCAAGGTTCCTTGTTCAAAGCAACATTCCTCTACTGTACTGGCATCTGCCCATGATACATCTGACCCTGTCTTGCCTCAGGCATACCAAGACTTTGCAGATGTATTTGAGGAAAAGGGGGCTGACAAGCTACCTCCACATCGACCCTATGACTGTGCCATTGATTTGATTCCTGGGGCACCTCTTCCTGTGGCGTGAGTTTATCCCATGTCCGAACCAGAATTAGAAGCGTTTTCTAGATAAAAATCTTTGACGTGGGTTCATACGGTCTTCCAAATCACCATTGTCTGCACCAGTGATATTTGTCAAGAAGAAGGGAGGGGAGCTTCATCCTTTTAATGATTATAGAGCACTAAACAAGATCACTATTAGGGACCGGTACCCTTTACCCTTAATCTCTGAACTTTTGGACCGGCTGAAAGGGGCTAAGTGTTATACTAAGCTGGACCTTCGGGGGGGGGGGCGTATAATTTGGTATGTATCCGTAAGGGAGACGAGTGGAAAACTGCATTCCGGACCTGGTACGGTCAATATGAACATTTAGTAATGCCTTTTGGTCTGACCAATGCACCCAGTGTGTTTCAGAGGATGATGAATGACATTTTCCAGGATCTCCTAGATCGTTGTGTGATTGTGTATTTAGATGACATTCTGATTTACTCCACTGATCCAGCTCAACATGTTCAAGATGTTCATCAGGTCTTACAGCGTCTTCGGGAGAACGGACTCTATGCTAAGCTGGAAAAATGTGAGTTTAACATTGAAGAAGGTGAATTCCTGGGGCATATCATTTCTCCCCAGGGAATCCGCATGGACCCCAAGAAAGTAGAGGCTGTGTTGGCATGGCAGCAACCACAAAATCGTAAGGACTTGCAACGGTTCCTTGGCTTCGCTAACTACTACCGTCAGTTTATTCCTGCTTACGTCAATATTGCTGCACCTTTAAACCGTCTCCTTCGTCCCAAAGAGCCTTTCCGGTGGACTCCAGAAGCAGAGAAGGCTTTCTGTACCTTGAAAACCCGCTTTACCTCGGAGCCTTTACTTCGCTACCCTGATCCACAACTACCGTTCATAGTGGAGGCTGACACATCTAGTGTTGCCCTGGGAGCAGTATTATCTAGAAAACCTGAATATGCGGCACCAGTGAAAGAGACCTTAGTGGCACCCATCTTGCCTCCTTCTGTGTTTGCAGCCACGAATCTGTGTCCCAGCTTGGCAGAAGAAATCCGGGAATCTCAAGCTCGAGATCCATGGACTCAGCAACGTCTTCAAGAACTTCAGAATGGGGAGCATGGAGAGTTTTCTGCACAACAAGGGTTATTACTACATCGAGGGAGGTTATATGTTCCTGCTGGTCCCCTTTGTAACCAGGTATTGCATCTATCTCATGATTCTTTACCTGCTGGACACTTTGGACTTTACAAAACCCTGCATCTGCTCACAAGAGAGTTCTGGTGGCCACAGGTCCGTGCTGATGTTGCCTGATATGTGGGTTCATGTGAAGTTTGTCGGCGAGCAAAGGATGTGGTGGCTAAACCCTCAGGTCTGTTGCATCCTTTGCCAACACCCTCTGGTCCCTGGAATGCTGTCTCCCTAGATTTTATCACGGATCTTCCCCGCTCAAAAGGATTTACCTGCATCCTGGTCTTCGTAGATTTATTCACCAAAATGGCCCACTTCGTTCCTTGTCCTAAATCTCCTACCGCAGCAGAAACAGCTCATCATTATTTACAACACCTCTTCAGGCTTCATGGTTTACCTGAACACCTTATTTCGGATCGTGGACCCCAATTCACCTCTCGTTTCTAGCAAGCAATGCACAAGGCACTAGGAACCCAAGTTCACTTGTCATCCGCTTATCACCCACAGTCAGATGGTCAGACTGAGCGCACCAATGCCACTTTAGAACAATATTTACGTTGTTATACATGTTATCAACAGGACAATTGGGCGGATTTGTTGCCTTTAGCTGAGTTTGCATACAACAATGCTGTACATTCATCTACTCGTCAAACCCCATTCATGGCCAACTATGGGTATCATCCTCGGTACTTTCCAACCACCCTTCCTTCCACCTCTGTGCCAGCTACCGATGCTTATATCCAAGAACTTCATGGCATTCAAGAATTATTGAAAGAACAACTCAATCATGCCAAGGAAGCATATAAAAAAGCAGCGGATCAGAAAAGACAAGAAGGCCCACAGTTGAATCCAGGCATGAAAGTCTGGCTCTCTACCCGATATTTGAGACATCCTGGGCAATCCCGGAAACTAGATCCTCAATTCATCGGCCCTTACCCCATCCTAGAAAAAATCAACCCAGTGGCGTTCCATCTACAATTACCTGCATCCCTCCATATTCATCCCGTGTTCCATCATTCCCTCTTGGTCCCAGCCAAAGATCCTGACCCCAACCGACCACCAAATCCTGAACCTCCTCCACCGATCTTAGTAGGAGAAGAGGAGTATGAGGTCCGCCAAATTTTGGATTCCCGGATACATCGGGGGGGGGGGGTTGCAATACTTAGTGGACTGGGAAGGGTATGGACCAGAAGATCGATCTTGGGAACCAGTGTCTAACTTACATGCACCAGAGTTGATTCAGCAATTTCATGATAATTATCCAGATAAACCTGGCCCATCAGAAGAGGGGGACCATGGGGAGGGGGATAGTGCCAGGACCCTGCCTGTCATGGAACCCGAATGTGAAGGGTTAAATGCTGGAGAGCAGCAGGAGGAGCCTTGTAGTTCAACTCAGCAGGCAGCTGAGTCTGAGGATGCAGCTGAGGGCACATCTCCTCCTCCTATAAGGGCTAGGAGCAGGATCCTGCAAAGGAGAACTAACAGGAGAGCTAGAGAAAGGATCTTTAATGATAGGCGTAAAATTAGATCTGAAAGCCCTGGGTTCTAGCAGGAGCCTTGCCAGAGATATGGGTGTGCTCCCTGTTTTAGGATAAAGCTAGCAAGTTTACCCTGAATCCTCTGTGGGAGCAACGCGTCACTTACCTTGCCACCACGTTCCTGTGTGTTATCCTGACTTTGTTTCCTGACCTTGGACCGGCTTTCTGACTACGGCGTTCTCTGTTTCCTGACCTTGGACTGGCTTCCTGACTACAATGTTTCTCTGTTTCCCTTGAACTTGGCATTTGGCTCTGTAAATTATTCTGGATTGATTCGGACTGTACTTTGTACTTTATCTGGATTACAACTAAAGTTCCTGGCAAAGAACTGAACTTGGCTTGCTGTGTGTTCTGTGTGCGGGGCTTGACATCTGGAGCTTAAAAATGTTTCCCCACCAGCTCCGGAGTTTACAGGAAATTAGGTGTGACCACGCCCACTTTAGCGCGTCCCAGCGCACCTTTCAAGTACCTGCTCTTTGGAAGTGAAAATTCCTTGATGTGGTGTAACGATAGTGAGTGCGGGGCTCTCCTCACTTCTGTTTGTTGTTTTTTTGGCTCCCGCCCCTTTAAGAGCTACTTTACAGAGCCTGGAATGTTGCCGGCAAGAACGGAGGTGAGCCACGATCTTTTCTTCCTTTTTTTTCCCCTCCCTCATGCAGCCAGCAGCCAGGAAGTGGGGAGGCGTGGGGACACAGGAAGAGCGACGAACCCCTAAGATCTCTGGTCCAAATTTAAGTGGCCAGCAGATCTTAGGGGTTGTGTGAAAAGGCCCTCACACAACACACAAAGCAGCTTTGAGCACACAGGGGCAGCAGAAGTGAAGGTAGCTCGACTGTAAGACAGCAAGTTAGCAGCACTGCCAGAGCTGACTGTAACTCACCTCACTCCCACAGATGACAAAGAAAATGAAACTAGCCAGTATCTTATATACCCTAGCCCCAGCAGAGAGTTAGAAACCACACCCCCCAAAAAAACCCAATTTAAAATGGATTCCTATGGCATCCCCTTTGGAGTTGAATAACTTGGCCCCCTGTACCCCAAACCTCTCCAAATTGGAAGTGCTTAAAGGGAAGAGTTTGAGGAAGCTTCACTGTAATTTCCACGCTGCCAGCTGCCTGGGACCACTATTTTCAAGCACATAACATTGCAATTAGAAATGTTTTTTTTCTGGGGGCTCCCATTTGAAGTTGAATAACTTGGCGCCCTGAACCTGAAATCTCTCCAAATTTGGAGGGCTTAAAGGGGAGAGTCCAAGGAAGATTCACATCAAATTTGGTGCCTCTATGACCCAGGGGAGCCATTCTACAGCAAAACCTATTGGTGCATTTTAAACAAAAAAAAACCTGCCATTTTGTTTCATTACTAGCATTTTATTTTTTGTTTTATGCCCATCCCTAGTCACACCTCATAAAATGTAGTCCTAGAGCAAGGCAGAAGGAATACTGCAGAGTTCTCTCATTCAGGCAGTGACCTGCAGTTCAGAGGGCCCATCTGTTCACGTTATCAGTTAACCTTCATCCCATCTGGTCAGGTCCTTCCCTTAGTCCAGGCATGTCCAATGTCAGGCCTGGGGGCCAAATGCGGCCCGTTTTCAAATTTTGAGCGACCCGCAGCTTCTTCCCCCACTGGCTCAGCCTGTCATGTATCCCCACCAGCTGGCTCCTCCCCATACTGGATGGAGATGTCAGCTTGTAGATTTACAGTTTGCCTGCCCTCCCTGCCTCTGTCCATCCCCCCAGCCACCCACCCAGCCTACCGGCCCCTGGCTCCACTGCTGCAGCATCCTCCCCGCCTCCCATGCATGTCCTAGACGTTTGCCCAAAGTCTGGCCCAGGGGCCAAATGTGGCTGGATGGTCGGCCCCCAGACATTTTCACCTCGCCAGATCTGGCCCTCCTTGCAAAAAGTTTGGACACCCCTGCCTTAGTCCTTTGGCACTAGATAGCTACTGTATCTTTTTTTCCTACTGCACTTCTTGAAGCCCAACTTTATTACTCCAGCAATAACCAGAAGGATTGTGGAATAGAGGAAGCCTTTGGTTCAGCAACCAGTTATTTTCCCAAACATGCTAACACATTCTATATTAGAAATCCTAGCCATCTGCTTTTTTATGTCTCCAATCAACAGCAGTTTTCAAAATTCCATAGTTCTTGTCTTGCTCCCTTTTGCCATTTGCTTGGTTGCAGAGACAGTGATGACAGCTGACTGACTTGTTCATGGGTGGCATTAAGGCATTCTCCATTTAAAGCAGACCAGTGGCCACCTCATGGTGTGACAACCTGTTTCCCCTCCTACTCTTGCTTTAAACAGCATCTGCTGCACCAGCAGTAGCCATAATGTGGGTGATCATACAGTCTCTTTGGTGTTATCACATGTCTTAGCTGTCATCAGAGTGAGGCTTTGGGGGCACCAAACTGCTCTTTACAGATTGAAGGGTTTATTGTTAAAACATTAAGCAGCACTTACGGTGGCAGCAAAAGATTCTTAGTTTTTTTCCTGGGTTAACTCACCTTTTCTAAGGAATGACATGAGGAAGTCAGATAACTCTGAGTAAAAGAAGCAAACAAATAACTGCCTGTTCTGGAAAACAGTCTGGAATGGTAAATCTCTAGCTAGCCAAATCGACCCAGTTCAGCCACAACACACTACTGGGTGATGCAAAAAGACATGGAGTTTGGGGCCTGTTGACAATGCTAGGTTGGGCTTTATTGAAGGAGATGCATTTTGGTCTTCCTGCATCCCTTTCCTCTCCTTGTTCAGGGCTGGTGAACTTGATGGGTAAGGCTAGCTGAGAAATTGCTGTTCGGAGGCCAGGTCTTAGAATGCAGTTTTTGAAAGAACGGTTTATTTGATGCTCAGGACAAGGCTTCAGTGGTGGTTTTGTGACGGGATCCATCCCTCCCCCCTGGTCAAATGTCTCTGGTGAAACGAGGTTGGGTCGGTTTTGTTCAGCAGTGGGCGCTCCCTGGTATTCTCACTCCATTTTGGATGCCTTTGAGAGGCTAGGCTAACACAAGAGGATCTTTCAGCGGCTCAGTTCTCAAATGTTGCCCTGCAGCGTTTCCAGTATCACAGCTCCTGAGTGCATCGGCATCCACCGCAGTCACAACCGGCTTGTTCCAGCCCCTTCTGTTCAGACTTTTTTTATTCCGTCTCCAGAAGGGGAGCAGGGAAGACTGCTCCTTCGGTTGACCTGTTGCCTTGTGCCCAGTGCTGGCAAGAGTCAGGCCGAGGGGCCTCCTCGGAGGAGTCGGGCCAACAACAGCCCCACCTCGCCCCACGTCCTTCTGTTCTGTTTGGTGGCTTAAACCACAGGGCAGATCAATATCGCCACTCAGTGCGGTTTTCATTATTCGATGTGAGGGCGGGGGTCTTTGAAAGTAATGAGTGAGTCGCGCCTGGCACCATCTCTGCCAGCCTTTTAAAAAGCTTTAAAGGCCTCTATCACACAACCGCTAAATGCGGATGATAATAAAATGTGCACTTTCTCCAGGAGTGGTCACGTGACATTAGATGCGCAGTTACCATCCCCACGGTAGCATTTTTTTGAACCTCTTTCTTTGTTTCCCCATTTGCCAAATGCACATCAAAGCACTGTTTTAAAAAGCTGTTTACTGCAAAATGGGTGAAACCGGAAGATTGCGGCTTTTTGGAGTTCACACAACCTTTGCTTTGCATCAAAATGTGCATCAGCAAGCAAAGTAATTCAATCAAACCCCTAGCAGTGGTGCAGGAAGATGCGCTTGAGATGCGCTTCAAGGGGTGTGGTTGAGAGGGGTGTTCAGAAGATGCGGCCAGCCGTGGGGGCATGATCTTTAGATGCAAATTCAGTAAAAGAAAAAAGAAGCATTTAAGACTAAGTGGTCATGTCATAGAGGCCTTAGATTCAGAACAGGCGCTGCTTGACAAGGTGGATGACGGTTCTCAGAGCTTGGACAAGTTCCTTTTTTTTAACTATCCAAATCCTCCAGCCAGCATGGCCACCCTAGTCCAAAAATAAAGGAACTCTTTCTAGCTCTGCTGATAATTCTCTATTTTGCATCAAGCAATCTCTTTCGAATGGAGCGAAAGACATGGCTTTTTTTTTTTTTTTTTTTTTTTGCGAGGCATTTGACAGTCTGACCCGTTCAGCCTCCCGTTCCCGGTGGTGTGTCTGCCGGGTTTCTGAGGGGAGCCAACAAGCAGGAGGCATTTGGCAAACCACTCCAGTATTTCTGCCAAGAAAACTCCATGGACATGGAGTCACAAAAAGTCAGTCACGACTTCAACGACACAACACAATTTTTTTCGTCCTTGTCCCGCCATCCTGCCAATGACTCCTTGTAGTTTATGATGATGTTTTTATTTCGTTTCTTATTACGGTTATTGTTTTCATTTTTGTTGTATAAACTGCCAGGAGTTCCTCCAGAAGGTATATAAGTCCTAAAATAAATAATAATAAATAAATAATGCTGGGAGTTCAGCCCTCACTCTCAACATGGGTACTCCACAGGGCTGTGTGCCGAGCCCACTATTGTTTAGTATTTACACCTCTGACTGCACTCATACTCATCCTGAAAATAAAATCATCAAGTTTGCCGATGACACAACAGTAGTGGGACTCATCTCTGGTGGAGACGAGTCAGCCTACCGAGAGGAGGTGCATCGGCTGCTACGGTGGTGCAGAACCAACAATCTGATAATAAATATCAACAAGTCCAAAGAACTTATAGTGGACTATCGAAAAAGGAAATCAGACACTCTGCCCCTGATTATTGATGGAGTTTGTGTAGAGCGGGTGACGGACAGTAGGTTCTTAGGAGTTATTCTACAGGAGGATTTGACCTGGAGTGCCAACACTGGGACTTTCACGCATGCGCCGAGAGGGGTGAGTCGCCTCCGGACGAGCTCCCTGAGACGATAAGTATTTTATAACTTTAAATGGCTCAGTCATAAAGGAGAGAAGCTGAAACTTGTGGGAAAGGAAGGGGGAGCCCTCCCTCTAATCCCCTCCAGCCAGTGATTGATATCTCCCTCCAGTCTGGAGGTCGTTTGAGATCAGAGGATCAAAGGAGAGGAGAGTCAAATGAAATGGCTGCTTTCACCAAACGCCAAGAAGACCTCTTGATAAGCAAAACTGTACAGGCAGTGAAGGAGGAGATTTCTAAAACAGTTCGAGCAGAGTTACGACGAGTGATCCAGGAGGACCTCACAGAATTAATTCAGCAAGAAAACAGGAAATTAAATGACAGCATAAAAAAACTGGTGGAAAATGTAAGCGATTTAAGTGTTGATGTCACAGCGCTTGAAAAAAGGGTTGATCAAACAGAACTGAGATTAAAGAAGATGGAGAATCGGGATGTTCAAGCTGAGGACAGGCAACGCCGTAAAAAACGCAGACTTGTTGGTTTATCGGAATTGATTAATGGTAAGGACATTATTCCTGAACTTTTATCTCTTTTGGCGGCTAACAATGTGGGAGTAATATCACAAAATGATATAGAAAGAGCTCATAGAGAACTTAGACCCAAACCTAAAGATTCTGCACGCCCGAGAGATGTTATAGTTGCACTGTGTAAGGAGAGACTGGCTGATCAGCTATTGAAAGAGACGAGGAAAAAAGGATCTTTAAACTATAAGGGGGCTACAATGAGATTCTTCCCGGACTTATCTCTGGAAACTTCAAGGAGAAGACAGGAAATGTGCCCGTATACAAGAGAACTGACTGCTGCCAACTGCAGATTTACATGGATTTACCCAGCTACAATATTGGTAATTAAAAACAATAAACAGCTTAAAGCAAGAAATCCAAGTGAGGCAGAACTGATGCTACAAAGCCTGGGGATTACTTCGCCAGAAAGATCCAAAGGAGAAGGAGATTTGCAAGGAGAACGAGAGCCTCGTGACGAAGAATAAATAACTGTTTGTGTAAACAGAGAATAGCAGAGTTAACTGTGAATGAGAGAAAAATAGCTTAAATGGGAATAGGATATGGTATAGGAATAGGGATATAGGACATAAAAATGTAAAAAGAATATTGTTACAGGACTTAATTCATATGAACTACAGGGATGAAAAGAATAAGATATGAAAAGCGTTAATAAGGGAGAAGGGAGGAGGGAGGTGAAGGGAGGGAGAACAGAAAGTACATGATGCCGGGGGAGGGCTGCCATGGGTATGTTTCAAGGTAAAAGGGAGGTGGAGCAGATAAGGAGTACTGAATCAAGTGAGGGGAGAAGGAAGAAGTAAGTTATAGGTCGTGATAATTTTGTAAGGAGAACACATAAATAATGAAATGTTTAGGGAAAGAAAGGAGGCTGAGCAGTCATTACAAATGTGTTAAATATTGTCTACAGGGGCAAAAGGGGAGCGGCAACGGGAAGTCCAAGCTTTGCATGGTGCTCAGAATGGGTAGTAAGCCCATGGAAGGGGTGGGGATGCAAAGCAGGGGGTGGGCGGCAAAGTAGGGGGTAAGAAACAAGAAGCAAGCAAATAAAAGCGAATTAAGGTGGAATGGTAAGGCCAAAATAGGTGACGAAAAGATCAATGGGAGGGGACATGAGATTCCTCTCATTAAATATTAATGGAATGTCTTCTCAGGCAAAACGAATGAAATTAGCACAGCTGTTAAATAAAGAAAAGGTGAAGGTTCTATTTCTACAGGAAACTCATATGGACAAAATAGAAAATAGAGTGTTATTCTCCCACCCAGCATGGCCTACCAAATGGCAGTTTCAATCAAATGGAACGAAAAAATCAAGAGGAGTTGGAATATTATTTAGAAATGACCTGGATGTCCAAGTGAAAGAAATAAGGATTGATACTCAAGGAAGATTTATAATGGTCAAATGTTTAATTTGGGGTCAAAAATATACTTTAGCCTCGATTTATGCTCCCAATAAAGGTCAAGTTAGATTCTTGAAAAAATCCTTAAGTAAAATTGAACAAGCCTCTGAGGGGTTGGTGATGGTGGCTGGAGATTTTAATTTGAATATACAGGAAAATAAGGAAACTCAACTGTATTGTAGATCTCATTTATGGAGTAATGTGGCTAACTTAGAAGGTAAACAGGGGGATCCAACGTTTTATTCAAACAGGCACAAAAAGTTTAGCGTAATAGACTTTATGCTGGTGAGGGAGGAACTTAAAGAAACAATCTCAAAATTTCAAGTGGGGGTATATTTCTATCAGATCATGCTCATTTGTTAATGCAATTAGATTCAAACCTTCCAAAAAGAATTGGAAATGGAGATTTGACCCAAGAATAATTTCTTCAGAAGTTAAGAAAAGGGAAATGGAAAATAAGATAAAAAGAGTATTTAGGGAAAATGATGTAGAAGAAATTAAGTCATCTCTTCTATGGGATGCCTCAAAATCGGTCATAAGGGGGTTGTGTCTAGAGGAAGAGAGGAGATATAAGAAGGAATTGAGTGAGAAAAAAGATAAAGCTATGGAGGAATTATTAGAATTACAGAAAAAAATTACAAAATAATTATTCAAAAAGATAGAAAAGCAAATAAGGGAACAAAGAGGAAAATTAGATGAAATAAATAATTTACTTCTATGGAAGAAACAAGCCCTGGTTAAAAATGAATTTCAAAGGACGACAATTCAGGCAGGGAAAAGATTTATATCTTATTTAAAAATACAGAAAAGTAAAAACTTCATTAGGAGATTAAAAAATAAAAAAGGGGAATGTAAATATAAAGAAGAGGAGAAAAAAAGAATTATAACTGAATATTTTAAGGAAGCGTTCCAAAAGAAAAGACAAGGTGAAGAAGATTTACAAGTCAGAAGTAAAATCTCTGAAATACAAAAGAAGAGGCTAAATGATAAGATTACAGTAGATGAAATTAAGGAGGTAATTGGAACATTAAAAATGGGGAAGGCTCCAGGCCTAGATGGTTTTACGACTCTGTTTTACCGGCAGTTTCAAGAGGGGTTAGGGGAAAGAATGGAGAAATTATTTAATGATATAATGCAGTGCTCCCCAACCTTTTTATCCCTGCGGACCGGTAAATTTTTGATAATTTTTCCGTGGCCCGGGGGTGGGGGTGGGGGTGGGGAAGGGGGGGAAGATAAAGGAATGCGAATGGGGGGTCGAGGGAGGAGAGAGAGAGAGAGAGACGCACGACCGCACCCCCCCCCCTCCCTCTCACCTTTGCAAACCGGCCAGTTGGGACTCTTCCTTTCCGGCTTTGCTCGGGGACCGCCGCTGACGGGGCCAGATCCTTCCCACGGAGGAGGAGGAGGAGGAGGAGGAGGAGCAGGCGCTGCCTTCGGGCGCCGGCGGAGACACCGGGAAGCGCGGGGCAGCGGCGGCGGCAGCGAAGAGCCCGGGGGAGGCAGCAGGTGGGGGGCCGAGGGGGGCTGCCGCGCGCCCCTCCCCCTCCTCCTCCTCGTGTGGGGCTGTCCCGCGACGGCGAGGACCCGGTGGGCGGCTTTCTTTCTTTCTCTTTCTTTCTTTCCTTTCTTTCTTTCTTTCTTTTTCTTTCTTTCTTTCTTTCTTTTTCTTCCTCCCTCCTTCCTTCCTTTCTTTCTTTTTCTTTCTCTCTCTCTCCCTTCCTCTTTCTCCCCCTTTCTTTCTTTCTTTCTTCCTCCCTTCCTCCTTCCCCTTTCTTTCTTTCTTTCTTTCTTTCTTTCTCTTTTTCTTTCTTTCTTTCCTTTCTTTCTTTCTTTCTTTTTCTTTCTTTCTTTCTTTCTTTCTTTCTTTCTTTCTTCCTCCCTCCCTCCTTCCTTCCTTTCTTTCTTTTTCTTTCTCTCTCTCCCTTCCTCTTTCTCCCCCTTTCTTTCTTTCTTTCTTCCTCCCTTCCCCTTTCTTTCTTTCTTTCTTTCTTTCTCTTTTTCTTTCTTTCTTTCCTTTCTTTCTTTCTTTCTTTTTCTTTCTTTCTTTCTTTTTCTTTCTTTCTTTCTTTCTTTCTTCCTCCCTCCCTCCTTCCTTCCTTTCTTTCTTTTTCTTTCTCTCTCTCTCCCTTCCTCTTTCTCCCCCTTTCTTTCTTTCTTTCTTCCTCCCTTCCTCCTTCCCCTTTCTTTCTTTCTTTCTTTCTCTTTTTCTTTCTTTCTTTCTTTCTTTCTTTCTTTCTTTCTTTCTTTCTTTCTTTCTTTCTTTCTTTCTTTCTTTCTTTCTTTCTTTCTTCCTCCCTCCCTCCTTCCTTCCTTCCTTTCTTTTTCTTTCTCTCTCTCTCCCTTCCTCTTTCTCCCCCTTTCTTTCTTTCTTTCTTTCTTTCTTTCTTTCTTTCTTTCTTTCTTTCTTTCTTTCTTTCTTTCTTGGGGATGGGGCGATTGCATGTGGATTGGCGCGGCGCGGATGGGGGCGATTGGGGGATTGTGGCGGGGGCGACACGGGGTGCGGCGGCGGCGGCTCCCGGGACGGCCCCGAGAGGCCGCTGACGGGGCCGAGGCTGGCGGGGGCAGCAAGGCGGCGCTCTCCCGGACGGGGCGATTGGGGGATTGCGGCGGCGGCGGGGCTATTATGGAGGACGCGCGGGCGGGGCGGGACGATTGGGGGGGGATGGCGGCGGTGGCGGCGATTGCGGGGTGGGGAAAACATCCGGGCTGGCCCGCGATGCCCCCGCCCGCCCCCAACACAGGTGCAGCGGCGGCAGGGAAAACATCCGGGCCAGCCCGCAACACCCCCCACCCGCTCGCCCCCAACACAGGCGCGGTCCGGCGGCGACGGCAGCGGGGGGGCTCCGCCCTGGAGCGCGGCCGCAGGGAGGGGCCAAAGGGCGCGCGCCCCGGGGGAGGAGAAGGAGGAGGAGGGGCACCCACCTGCTCTTCCGACCGAGGGGGCCCCCTCCTCCCCGCCGGCCCCCCGCGCGCCCGGCCCCCAGGGCAGGGGGGTTGGGGCCGGGAGGAGGCGAGGAGGGGCAAGCGGGCCAAACGGGGTTCCTGCTACTGCTTGCTGGTGGTGGTGGAGGGCGAGGAGGAGGAGGAGGATGCGCCGCCGCCGGCGGCGGGCAGAGGAGGGAGGCAAAGGCAAATGCAGCGGCGGCGGCTCCTCCAGCCTTCCTCCAGCCTTCCTCCTCCACCGGCCGCCCGCGGGAGAGAAGAGGAGGAGGAGGAGGGCGGCGGAGGAAAAGGGGAGGAGCCTCCCTGGCCTCCCCAGGCGGCCCGGTGCCGACTGGTCCACGGACCGGCACCGGTCCGCGGCCCGGGGGTTGGGGACCACCGATATAATGCAAGGGAAAGGAATCCCAGAAACATGGAAGGAGACAGAAATTATCCCTATTAAAAAGCAAGGTAAAGCAGAAGAACAAGTAGCTTCATATAGACCAATCACATTGGCTAATCAAGATTACAAAATTTTTACAAAAATATTAGCTAAAAGATTAGAGGTTGCAATTCCAGATCTAACACAGGAGGATCAATATGGGTTTGTCAAGGGAAGATATATAGGTGATCCAATAAGAATAGTAATGAATATAATGGCAGATGCCAAAAGGAAACAAAGTAAAGTAACAATGGTAAAATTGGATATTAAACAAGCTTTTGACTCGGTAGGAAGAGAGTATTTACTAAAGTTATTAAAAGAGATGGATATTATAGGTCCCTATGCAAATGCAGTAATGGAAATTTATAAAGAAAACTTTGCAAGGGTAAGAATAAATGGATCATTAACAGAAAAGTTTAAAGTGGAAAGAGGTACAAAGCAGGGATGCCCTTTATCTCCCCCATTATTTGCATTAGCGATGGAACCATTGGCCCAAAATTTGAGAGAATGTGCTCAAATAAAAGGATATAAAATAGGAAAAGAGGAAATAAAGTTAAACATGTTTGTGGATGACTTAATTTTAATATTGACTAACCCATTAGAAGCGGCAGGTCCCCTGTTTAATATATTAAAGAAATTTGAAAAAATATCAGGACTAGAAGTAAATTTACAAAAATCAGAAATTATGTTTCTAAACGTTCCTAGGAAGGAGCAAGATCAATTAAGATTGCAAATGAAAATGGGAAATGGTGTTTAAAAAATGATTTATTTAGGAGTGGTATTAACAAAAAATTGGGAAAAACTAGGTAAGGAAAATTATAACAAAACTTGGAGAAAGATCCAGAAAATAATAAAGGGCTGGAAAGATAAAAAAATGGGAATACTGTCAAAATTAGGGCTTTGAAAATCTTTATAGTTTCAAAATTGTTATATTTATTTCAGGTTCTCCCAATATTACTTTCAGAAAAGATTTTAAAGAAATGGGACACATCATTAAGGAAATGGGCTCTTGGCAAGAAAAATCAAAGAATTAAACATAAAATCCTATATGCAATAAAAGAAGAAGGAGGATGGAGTATGCCCTCTTTGGAAAAGTATTATATAGCCTTCCAATTAAAATGGGCAATGAAGGTGGAGGAATACCCCACACCCAAATGGAAAAGAGTAGAAGATGCCATAAATAACTCAGCAGGTTACTTAGGGATATTTGATAGAGATAAAAGAATACTGAAAGAAGTTAAGGGACCAAGGCAAGTAACAATGGAAATTTTAATAAAAAGGACGAAAATAGGTGGAGTATCGAATTGGGGCCCTTTAGAACAGTTTAATAAAGAGGGGAAGATTTTGTCACAAAAAGATATAAAGAATCTAAAAGAGAAAGTATATTACAAAATCAAAGATATGCATGAATTAATGTCAACAGGAGGGGCAATAAATAAATTAAAAGGGATATTAGGGAATCAAAAATGGATGGTGGCAGAAAGTATGAAAAGGAAATATGATCAATGGTTCCTTTCTCTTAAGGGAAAAGAAGATAGACAATGGGAAGTGGTGTATAAGAAATATGAAGAAAAAAAGGTTGGAGCAGGAGAGATCTATAGATATTTGGTTAGATTGGGAAATCAGAATGAAAATTTAATTAAATATAATTGGGAGGGAGATATGGACTTAAATACAGAAAAGATTCAGGCTATATTACGGGGATAAGAGAGGTAAAATTGAAAAAAATTAAGGATATGCAATTGAAGATATTGCATAAATGGTATTATACCCCACAGAAATTAAATAGAATAAATAATAATATATCACAAAATTGTTGGCATTGTAAAAAAGAAAAAGGTACTTTTGTACATATGATATGGAACTGCGAGAAAATACAAACATATTGGAGGAAAGTAGAAAATTGGTTATCAGAAATTACAAAGAAAAGGATTGAGCTAAAAATAGACTATATTTTCTTAGGCCTAGTAGATAGAGAAAACAATGGAGAAGCGTAAAAAGATTGTCTACTACGGAATAGCAGCAGCTATAATGGTACTAATGGGTGGATGGAAGGACCAAAAGAAATGGAAATATGATAAATTGAAAGATTATATACATGAATTTTTTCAAAATAATTGGATACAAAGTATGCAAGAAGAAAACATAGAAGGGAAACATAGAATTCTAAAGGAGTGGGAGAAATATATAAATTGGATAAAAGGGAAGCCTGAGAACGAGAAATGGGCTAGACTATTCCATCATGCCTTAATAATGTTCAACATGAAAGGATAGTGATTTCGGCTTGCTGGGGGGAGGGGGGTCAATGAGGAAGAGACTAAACGATGATGTAATGTTTTGGAAAATTGTAAAGATTGAAATATATGCTGTTACTTCCTCAATAAAAAAGCTTAAAAAAAAAAGAACCAACAATCTGATAATAAATATCAACAAGTCCAAAGAACTTATAGTGGACTATCGAAAAAGGAAATCAGACACTCTGCCCCTGATTATTGATGGAGTTTGTGTAGAGCGGGTGACGGACAGTAGGTTCTTAGGAGTTATTCTACAGGAGGATTTGACCTGGAGTGCCAACACTGAAGCACTGGTTAAGAAGGCCCAACAGAGATTATATCTTCTGAAACTTCTCAGAAGGGAACAACTGTTCAAGAAACTGTTGGTAACCTTCTACTGGGGCTTTATAGAAAGCACTATCACTTACTGCCTCTGTGTCTGGTTCGCCAGTTGCACAGTGGCAGATAGAAGGGCACTCCAGAGGGTCGTAACCACTGCTGAGAAGATAGTGGGCTGTCCTCTTCCTCCTTTGGAAGAATTATACAACTCCAGATGCTCAAGGAAGACATCTAGAATTTTGAGAGACCCTTCGCATCCTGGCCACCAATTTTTTGAACTGTTGCTGTCTGGCAGGAGATACAGGACTCTTAGGTCAAGGACAAATAGACTAAAGAACAGTTTTTATCACAGAGCGGTATCCAAGTTAAATGCGACAATTTTAGCACCATCTTAATCAGTTTTTAAGTAGTGTTTTAAATTTTGTAAGCAATTATAAGAGTTTTTAATATTTTGTATGGTGTTTATGTGTTTTGTATGTTTAGAGTGTGTAGTGGAACAGCATTCTAATTTCATTGTGCATATCTTGCGTATGCATAATGACAATAAAACTCTATTCTATTCTATTCTGGAGCGCAGCTGGAGGAAGAACTGGACGGCTATTAAGAAGGCTGCAGTCATCGCACAGTCCAGGCCCTATGTTCATGCGATCAGGGTTGCTAGAAGATCTTATTGCACCCTGAGAATTAGTGAGGCCTCGAACCATCAAGCGAAATTTTTCCGTGTGGTTCGCGACCTCACTAATCCTGGACTGTCTAGGCCTCCTCCTACTGATTTCAGTAGTGAGAATTTTGCAGCCTTTTTCGATCAAAAATAGAGGCCATCCGTGCCGGTTTCGAATCCTGTTGCCATAGCCCACCCTCGGCATCCCCTGCACCTGTGCCCCCTTGGTCTCCTCGTATGGTTGAGTTTGGGCCTGTCACCTCACTTGAGGCCTCCAGGGCTATTGCCCACTGCCGGCCCGCGTCCACCCCCTTCGACCCTTGCCCATCATGGCTTATGAAAGCAGTTGGTGGGAACATCTCCGAATGGGCATCGATCATCGCCACAGCCTCCTTCAGGGAAGGGATTTTTCCCTCTCGCCTGAAGGAGACTCTGGTAAAGCCCATTCTGAAGAAACCCAACCTAGCATCGGGCGACTTGACCAACTATCGCCCGATTCCTAATGTTCCCTTCATGGGCAAGGTGATCGAGAGGGTGGCCGCGACCCGGCTCCAATTTTATCTGGAGGGAGAGCACGCCCTGGATCCGTTCCAGTCTGGGTTCAGGCCTGGTCGAGGGACCGAGACAGTCTTGGTCGCTCTGCAAGATGACCTCCTCCGGAGGGCCGACGGGGGGTGCTCCTCCCTGTTGGTCCTCCTGGATTTGTCAGCGGCCTTTGATACCGTCGACCACGGTATCCTGCTGGATCGGCTGTCTGGGGTTGGGATCGGGGGCACTGTTTACAGTTGGCTTCGGTCCTTCCTCGGAGACCGTCCCCAGCAGGTTCAGCATGGGGGCAAGTTGTCGGCCCCTTGGATACTCCCTTGTGGGGTTCCACAGGGGTCGTCTCTCTCTCCCATGCTGTTCAACATTTACATCAGGCCGCTGGCTGAGGTCATTAGGGGACATGGAGTCTGCTGTCATCAGTACGCTGATGACACGCAGCTCTATGTCTCCTTTTCTACCGCTGCAGATGAGGCTGTCCGGACCCTCGATCAGTGCCTGGGCGCGGTCATGGAATGGACCAGGGCTAACAGGCTCAAACTCAACCCCGATAAGACCGAGGTTATGTTCTTTGGGGCTTCCTCATCCAGCTACGGTGGCCCGTATCCCATCTTGGAGGGTGTTTCCCTCAGGCCATCGGACTGTGTCTGGAATCTGGGCATAGCCCTGGACCCGGCGCTCACCATGGAAGCCCAGGTGTCCGCCGTGTCCAGGGCTGCCTTTTTCCATCTTCGTCGAATTGCCCAGATTCATCCGTACCTGGATGAGGACTCCCTCAGAACAGTGGTCCAGGTGCTGGTGATCTCGAGATTGGACTATTGCAACGCGCTCTACATGGGGTTGCCCTTGACTCTCATTCAGCGGCTGCAGCGGGTCCAGAATGCAGCGGCCAGGCTGGTGGCGGGTGTGCGCCGATTTGAGCACATCACCCCAGTTCTGGCTCGCCTGCATTGGTTACCCGTTGGCCTAAGGTCCTGGCTTGGTTTACTGACCTAGGACCTGGCTACCTGACCAGCGGATCAACTTCGGCCCGTCCGACTAGGTTGTCGCGGGCGCGCATGCTGCGCGTGGCCATGCCCAGGGAGGCTCGGAGAACATCCACCCGTACCGAGCCTTCTCTGTGGCTGGCCCCACCATGTGGAACCATCTTCCAGCAGAAGTGCGCCTTGCAGAGTCCCTGCCAGCCTTCCGGAAGGCGCTGAAAACCCTTCTTTTCCGGGAGGCATTTGGGTGACCCCAAACAGTTTTTTTTTCCCGTCCGGTCCCGCCATCTGCTGTTGTTGTTGCTTATATTTGCTTTTATTAGTTAGTTACCATTTACTTTTCTGTTTTGTAATTTTGCTGTGTTGTATAGTTGTTGTAAACCGCCCGGAGTTCCCTTAGGAAGATGGGCGGTATATAAGCTGTATAAATAAATAAATCTGATCTTTCGGGGTTTTTTTTTTTTTTTTTTTTTTTGTTTTTTTTTTTGTGAAGGTCCCGCCATCTTATGTCCAAGCGGCTATACTTATGTGTATAATGTTTGTGCACGCTTGGTTTATAGTTATCACTGTTGGTTTTAGATGCAATGGTTTTTATTGTTTATTTACTTTGTTGTGCTATATATTATTGTCCTGTGTTTATTGGCGCTTGCTCGTCGTGTAAGCCGCTTAGAGTTTCGAAAGAAAGATAAGCGGGGTATAAATATAAAAATAAATAAATAAATAAATAAATAAATAAATAAATAAATAAATAAATAAATGGCGAGGAGAGGGGAAATAAGCCCCCTGCCCGTTCTTCTTCCTCTTTCTGAGGGGACGCGTGGTCGCCCTCCGCCATGGCCGGGAGAGGCAAGCTCAGAGCGCGCGGGAGGGTCGCGCGCGCTCAGAGCTTGCCTCTCCCCGGCCATGGCGGAGGGCGACCAGGCGGAGGACCCGCGACGAATGCCCTGCCGGCATGCGAGTGGCCGGTTCGCGCCCCCTCGCCTGCCTGGCGTCACGGGGTGGAGTTAAGGCGGGACGGCCTCGGGCCTCGGCTCCTGCCGCCGGCGGAGCCTGGTTGGCACCGCCTGGCTACCCCCCCCCCACCCCCGGGGCGTGGCGGAGGCTCCGCCGCCGCCAGCCAGCCCAGCCCAGCCCAGCCCGGACGGGAGCCGCCAGTGCCGGCCAGCAAGCATGAGCGAGACCCAGCGCGTGGCCCTTGAAGGGCCGGGGCCCTGGGGTTTCCGCCTGGTCGGGGGCAAAGACTTCGACCAGCCGCTGACCATCTCCAGGGTAAGGGGAGGGAAGGAGGAGGAGGGGGGGGGCTCCCGGCCGCAGGAGCCGCCGTCGCGCCCCGGGAAGCCCTTCAAAGGCGGGGCCAGAAAGCAAAACGAGCGGCGGGCGGTGGGGAAGGGGCGACGGGGGCGGAGGCGGAGAGAGAAAGAGGGCTTCTGCGCGTATGCAAAGCGCCGTCCTCGGCTGGGCTCCTTATGAACCATTGCACCGGCGACGGTCCGACCCGTTCAGCCCCCCCCCCCCGGTCCCCTGTGGTGTGTCTGCCAGTTTCAACAAGCAGGAGGGAGACGCCCTCCCTCATCAGAAGCCGGCGTGGATATCTCGAAGGGAGGAAGAGGGGCTGCCCCTTCGACTTGGGAGAGTTTGCAGCTGCTCATCCAATTTGGCCAAGAATGATGATAGAAATTACAGAAAGGGCGGAGGAAGGGAAGAGGCAGGCTCGGAGCTGACATGGAAAAATCAGAATTAATTGTAATTTTTAAAAAATATCTGATAGGACGCGATTTTTCTCTCTCTGGGACCAGAATATCTTATTCCTAACAATATTCTCAGCTGTAATTTGGAAGCGACAAAACAAAGTATTTTCAGTTTCAGTTATTTTCAGTAATCCACGGGAATCAGCACCCCGTATACAGCGATATTCCTGCGGTCCTTTTCGGGAATCAGTCCTTTCTCTGTAGCTCATTCCTAGTTTGCACTGATGTCTGTAGAGCAGAGGCCCTTCCCACCTCCCATATTTTCCATGCCATTCCATTCTTGGCAGTGGATGCTCTGGTCCTTTGTTTTAACATGTGTCAATTTAGAGACCATTGGATGCTTTGCCACTTACCTTTTTGTGGGCAGGTTTGCCACAGTAAATAAATCTTTTCAGCCAAAGTTGCCAAAACATTTCCTGTTGCTTTTGGCGCAATGGATAGCTTCCCCTAAGAGTTGGTTGTTTTATGCATCTTAATTCCCCCCCCCCCCAAGATTTAAAATAACCTACATTGAGTGGTGGACTGGAAATAATGGGATGGTTTTTTAATTTTCTTTTCTTTTTTCAAATGGCAAGCTTACCTTTCTAATTATAACCATCAGAATCAGCAACAGAATCACAGTTGCATTTATTTTGATACAAACGTTTGGTATGACCTTAGATTTTTGCTACTTTGTAGACAGCAGTTCTAAGCTAAGGAGAAACTATCTGGCATGTCAGGGCAAATTCCTCATATTTAAATACTTAGGTTTAGGAAATGACTGTGATAGCATACATGATAGTACTGGGAGAATTTCCTCTCTCTCTCTCTCTCTCACACACACACACACACAGAGAGAGAGAGAGAGAGAGAAGGAGGGAGGGAGGGAGGGAGATTAACTGTTGGAGAAGGGGACCTAAAAGCCAGATTTTAGCCACAATTTTGGTTGATTATTTTCTGCTCTCTGCATTTCAGACTGTTAGAAAAGAGATTTTTCAAAAGATGATGGACTTTTGTTGGACCTTGAGTGTGGGCAAATGTTGTCACATTAAAAAAAAAACTACCCAACAGTTAAGACTAGGAATGTGCCATTTGGACTTTTTTTTGGGGGGGGGGGGGGGGATGTCTTCCAACCCCTAGAATTCTTCCAAGTTCCAGCCCACAGACCTACACCTTCTGATATCTGTATCTCCCTTACCTGTAGCAAGGGTCTACGTTCTAGGTCTTCGTTTCTTGATTCATTGCTTCCTGAGAGGAAGCGGTTGTAATACTTTCTTGACATTTTGTTGCTCTTAAGGATCTATATATGATACCACCTCCCAAAGAACTCCCAGGATGCACTGTGGCAGAAAATGAAGACCTGCAATGTAGCCTTGGAGAACCACACCCTGCTCCAGGTGATGGAAGTTCAGGGATGGATTTGTGGACCAGAACTCCTAGAGCAGTGGTGGTGAACCTTCAGCACTCCAGATGTTTTGGACCACAACTCCCAAAGTCCTTTGTTATTGGCAATCTAGGCTTGGAATTCTGGGAGTTGCGGTCCAAATCATCTGGAGTGCCGGATGTTCGCCATCACTGTTCTAGAGTTCTGCCTGGGGAGGGGGATTTAAAGAGAACTCTGGGAGTTGAAGTCCAAAAAATCCAAATGGCCCATCCCCTCTCCATGAAGTCATTGAGGGCAAGTATTCAATGCCAACTCAGTTCTCTATATCTGTACAACATGGATTTTGATCATTCACACGGATGCTATCACATATCTTCATCAAAGTAGACTTTTCATTGTAAATGCTTCTACTGTGACAAAAATTAGACACTACTATAACAGTTTTATTAAAAGTTCCTGTACAGGAGAACTTTTCTAGGAAAAAATGGGAGGGAAATTTTGAAAACTGCATAGGGTTCCATTGCAGAGGGGATCTATGCAGAGTTTATAAACACTGTATTACATTTCTTAGACTACAGACTTCTGAAACCCCCAGTGACTGACCAGCAGCAATGCTGGCTTGGGGGGTTCTGTGTATTGTAGTCTTAAAAAGTATTTCCCAAGATCTGTATCTTCCTGTCTACCAGAAAATTACCTTTGTATCTGCTCTTCAGGGGTGTAGGCAAGAATTCTTGTGCTAACAAAGTTTCCTGTGTTCTTTGTACATTCTCATGAAAATGCACAGGGATTTTTTTAAGGTTACCTATGCAATTCATTTAAATGATTAACCAAGCCAATCTACAGATTTGGCCTAATGAGTCTAAATGGAATGTCAAGCCAGTCCTGTTTCTCAGGCTGAGTTCTTTTTCAAATTCCAAATGGGAAACTGTGTTTCAGTCGAGCTCCAGACTGACTACACTACATAGCTTTGGAGCAATGTCTGGTATTTGGATAAGAAAGACCACAATGACTACTGTACTATTGACTTCCTTACTGGTCAGGATGCCTGAGCATTCCAGATAAGGGACCTACACTCTCTAGAA
The DNA here is from genome assembly GCA_029282475.1 of Phrynocephalus forsythii. Taxonomy (NCBI): domain Eukaryota; kingdom Metazoa; phylum Chordata; class Lepidosauria; order Squamata; family Agamidae; genus Phrynocephalus; species Phrynocephalus forsythii. Next base: position 123,243,474 of record JAPFRF010000008.1, on the reverse strand, counting down.
CATTGTTAGAGACTTCATGAAAATCATTTTAGAGAGGGTGAGTCACCATCCCTCTTCATACCCATTTCCAATTGAATGCCCTAAGCACATCTGATCTTGCCTGATTTCGAAAGCTAAGCAGGGTTGGCCCTGGTTAGTACTTGGATGGGAGACCACCAAGAAATACCAGGTGCTGTTGGCGCCTGGAGTAGGAACTGGCAAACCACTCCAGTATTCCTTCCAAGAAAACTCCATGGACATGGAGTCACGAAGAGTTGGTCACGGCTGTAAAGACACAACATACACAGAGAGAGAATCAATGGAATGTATGAAGGAATTGACTCACTAAGTCATTGACTGAGTGGGGCTACTCCATTGGATTCTCCTATGCTAAGGTTCTGGCCATAGGTTGAAATTCAATAGTAGCAACTAGAGTAGGCCAATTGAATGAGTGGGGATTTGGTAAGTTAATTCCTCTGTAAGTTTCATTGATTTAGTGGACTTGTTCTACTTGCAATTTATTACTAGATTTCAGCCACAGTGTGCCTGAGATCCCTGATCTTTATTTAATCCCCTGATGTAAGTTACAGTTTATTAATATAGTCTAGTTTGTCTGCTTCTACCTCAAATATTCCATTGCAGATCCTTTCCTAAATAACTGTCCTGATATCTATAAGGGTGCCCTGGAAAGCTGAGACCACTCTTGTGGTCTGGAACCCATTTCAGAAGATTCTGCTTCCTTCTTCATAGCTCTGAGTGTCCAGCCTATATTTTCCAACAGAGAGTACACACACACATATATACTTGTAAAGTCTGTTGACACACAGCAGGCTGCACAACATGGAGATGGAGATTGAATTAAGACTAGAGATGGGCATGAAGACCAACAACTCACTTCATACAAAGCACCCTACATGGCACCATCTCCCACCCACCCCTGGCCAGGTGGCCCCTCTTACCGGCCTTTGCATACCACTGGGGTCCATCTTCTCTGAGGACACTCTACTCCAGGCAGGAGTTTGGCCATCCCACCACTGCCTCCTGCCTGGAGTGGAGCTCCTGCCTGAAGTGGAGTGTCACAGCAGAAGAAGTTCTCCAGTGGTGCTTGAAGACCAGTAAGTGGGCTAGCCAGCTGGGACAGGGAGAGGACAAAATATGGACGCATGAGGCACCTGTGGTTGCCACGCAGGGCACTTTTTGCAAAGCAAGCAATGCAAAAAAGCAAAGTGTGCTGCTTATTTACTGCCCCATAGCACCTAAAGCACTTTCTAGATGGTTTACCAGTAATTATGCAGGCCACATATCCACAACACAGCAAGTTGGATACTCATTTTACCAACCTCAGAAGGATGGAGGCTGAGTGAAATTTGAGCCAGCTACCTGGAATTGAACCCCAGGTTGTAAGCATAGCTGCAGTACAGCAGTTTGACCACAGTGCCATGAGTCATCAGGCTTCCTTCCCCTCTCTAATGAAGACAACTCTAGTACAGGCATGCCCAAACTTCGGCCCTCCTGATGTTTTGGACCACAACTCCTAGAATTCTAAGCTTAAATTGCCAGTGACAAAGGACTGTGGGAATTGTGGTCCAAAACATCTGGAGGGCCGAAGTTTGGGCATCCCTGCACTAGTACAAACCTGAATGCCAATTGTACACACACACACCATTTACTTTGGCAGAATATTGGGGGCTTTTTTACTTTTTTTATCAGTTAATCAGATGCATGGTATCTGTTGCCAGCACTGCTGCTCTGCATTCTGCATAGGAGAAACAGTACAGTCTCAGCACAAGGGAATCAATGAACAGAAGTCAAGCATTAGAAATGACAACAGACAAAGCTCAGTGTCAGCACGTTTCACCTTTGCTTGAACTGTAGATCTACTACAAACCAGAAGTGATAGGATCCACAGAACCTTTGGGAAAATATGGTTGTCGGTCAGTTTATTTGGACTATATATATCAGTGTTGTTTCGGCATTTTCATGCAGGGAGTGTAGGTTTCCCTTCCCTTTGGTAGGGGAATCATAATCTGCACTTTGGCAAAGTACACCACAGAAAGGGGAAAGTGCACTTCTTGGGGTATTCAGGTTGGCATTCCAGGTACAGTGTACTTAGTGACTTTGGACACATCTTCCCATGACGCTTTGTTGGGGGCATAGTAGTTAAGCTTACTGCTGTATCAACAAATGAGGTAGGTGGTGGAGGAGCACAGGAGGACCCATACTCCCGTGCCTCTTCTCATCTCTCAAAGCACACATGGAGACTCACTAGACACTTAAGGATAATATCTGGATGCTACACTTGAAGATGAGTGAAATTTCTTTTCAGTTTTCACTGGCAGCAAAGCACTACTAATGAAGGCTTGAGCCAAGATCCCTTGTAGTGTGTTTTTGAAAATGGGGAGGAACAGCCACCCCTGTGGCTTGTGGTGTTTTATGCATAGCTGGGGACAGCCAAAGACATTTGATGCTTTTCTCCCCCCCATCCCCCAAATGAACTAGCGGTGAGTGAGCAGTTGTTACTATCATTGTGGGTCCCATGGGAAAGGCGTCGGAGATACTGAGATAATGGAAAGAAGAAAATGGTGCAAAGCAAACAAGGAATGGTTAAATGATAATTGCAGGTTCTTTTGCTGTCACAAAGCAATGTGCTATGCATCAACAAACCACAATAAAACCTGGCTTATCATGATGTGTAAAAGCCAGCTGCTGTGTCACGAGTCCTTGCAATTACTCTGTGCAGATCAGTATAATTAGCGTTGTATTACAGATGACAAAGTGCACCTATACTGCACATGTTTGTCTATATTATTAGGGGATCCTCAGCCCCAGATTTCCTCCTTGTAGCTTTCTTGTCCCTTTTGTGCAACTCCTGTTCTCCCAAGCGACAACCATTATGCAAAGAGCTACTTCAGATTTGCTTATGTGCCCACTTGTGGTTTCTCTTGTTCTCTCCCCCCCCCCCCAGGTGACTCCTGGCAGCAAAGCTGCAGTTGCCAATCTGTGCATTGGAGATGTAATCATGGCAATTGATGGGGAAAATACAGAGAACATGACTCACTTAGAAGCACAGAACAAAATCAAGGGCTGCACAGATGAATTGACCCTAACAGTGGGCAGGTAAAGTGGCCTCTAACTGCAAAAATGACCCTTGTGTGTTCCTTTGTGTTTGACTGATTTCCCTCTGCTATTTCTTGAATATTTGTTTTCCTGTGGAACAATGAGCTTAAAATATTGCTGTTTTCTTTAAAGCAACAATGAGCTTAAAATGTTGCTGTTTTCTTTAAAGGGTGAAACAATTCTGTATAGTGATTTGCAAAATGACTCCGATATTCTGAAGCTTGGCACAAATATGTGGCAGATTCTCTGTCTCATAGGAGATTGGAAAAGGAATGAGTGCCCCATACATGGCTTTGTTTTTACAAATGATGACCAACATCCAGTTGGATCTGCTAATGGACATAATGATGCTTAGTTATGCATTGGATTGTGGGTAGCAACCTTGAGAGGTTCCAGCCTGGATTGCCCTCTTGAGTGTCCCATAATACCTAAACTATGCACTGTGTTGATAGTGGCTTACAAGGGTTAAGCCTAATTTCATTCTCTCCCGCCACTTCTCCCGTTCTTGCCGGAGCTGGCAGGAGTCAAATGCACTGTATCAGCTTCATGTCAAGTTTGACCGTTTCAGTGGTATAATTAATTTTGCTCCCAGGTAACAGATGGAGAGGAAGCCTACAGCTGGAAAATCAATTTTGGAATTAATTAACAGGAAAATGCAGATTTTGCCTAAGCTCACAGGAATCTTTGTTACGCCTCTACTTGCATAGATTAGGATACCACTCCCTTTTCCTTCCTTAACATAAGGCTAAAAGCTCTGAAAAAGATGAGAATGTACGGTGCAGTTTTATACCTACTTAACTGGACTTACTTATGCATGAACAAAATTACATAGTAAGCTTTTTTAATTTTAATTTTATTTTATTTTATTTTATTTTATTTTATTGGACTGGTGCAGTTTGATATCCTGCCATAACAAGGACTTCATGCTATTCAGTTGCTAGACACCACTTGAAGCATGGCAGAGGAAAATATTTCTCTTTTGTTACTTCAAATACTGTGAAGAATTTTCTGCAGCTGTTGTGTTTTGATGGGACAGGCAACTTAACAACAGTGGTACCCTTTTCTTCTTCATGACTGGCTACATCCGACAAGTGAATTGCTACTCAGTTCTCTGCCTGTAGTTTTAAATGTGAAAGTTTAAAGATAGCATTAACTTCCACTAACAGAAACATTGATATTCCTGTTTGCTGACAAGTGGGCAACTGTAAAATGTAATGAAAGTATAAACCCTAAAGTACATAGGAGGAATACTGTATACCAGGCCTGCTCAACAGGTAGACCGCGGGCTACTGGTAGCCCATGAAGGGTTCAAAAGTAGTCCGCCAGCCATCAATTTAAAAAGTGAGGGGATAAGTTCTCCACCCCTCCCTCCCCCAAACCAAGGACCACCACTGCCCCAAAAGTTCTGGGTCTCCCAGCCCACTGTCTCAGCCGAGCGGGGCAGTTCAAGGGCCATGGTGCATTGACATCTGTTCCCTCCAGAACAGATTAATTGGTTTTCAATGCATTCTTATGGGAAACTGCCACTCTACTTACAAAAGTTTTTACTTATGAGCATGTGCTCGGAACAGATAAAATTGGTAAGTAGAGGTTTTACTGTAGTAGCCCTCAGGCACTTTGGGCCGGAAAAAGCAGACCTTGGCCTGTTCAAAGTTGAGCAGCCCTGCTGTATACAATACAGTACATTCCTCACCTGTTTTAAACAATTTCGTTTTGCCAACGGCTGCCATCTGGGTGATAGTTTCTGTAGTTAAAAACTGTACTTTATTTCCTGTGCTTAGAGCTTTTGTATCTTATGCCTGAGTGATAGGTAGAAAATTATTTGGGGAGGAATTCTTGCCAGCATTTAAAACTAGGCAGTGTTTTTGCCCATTTCAGTTCTGGCTGTCACACTACTGAAGTAGAGACAGAGGAATATGGCAGCTTCTGCTTCTATCCTTGTACACCAGCTGTGGCTCTTTCATGTCTTCCCACCATTTACCTGATGACTGCACTGAACCATCTGTTGTTGTTGTTTTTAACCAAGAAACTCACCTACCTCTTCCCTTTATGAGGCGTAAGGTTGGAAGGTGCTCAGCACTACACAGCAGCATGAGAGCTAGGAGTTTTAAGATTCAAAAGTAGAGAAATGATTAGAAGAAAGCCACTGAAGCAGTGCCATTATTAGTGTTAAAATCTGTGGGAGGAACACTCCTAATCTACCTCAGATACGTGAGTCACATATTCAAGTGTACTCATTTCCCTTTCTTTTCAAGGCAATTTGCCTTCCTTGCATGGAGGTAAGAGTGAGGTCTTATTTCAGCAGCCTGTTTCAGTGTTTTTCAGGGCTGAGAACAAAAGAGCGGAGGCAGAGACCAGCCGCTGTTTGCTTCTCCCTCTCTGTGTTCCTTTTTCATACGTCATTCGTAATAACCTTTTATCTACTGTTTTTATTAACATTTTATATAACTTTGTACTAAGATGTAAATGGTCCTGATATACAAACTATCAACATTCCTCATTAAACAGTATTTCTCATGGCATCTGAGTATGCCTTCCTTTGGTTTCTTCCTGTAGGAACATGCCCAAACATTTTGGCTGGTGTACTTTTCATTCTTCTCTTACACAATGATGCTGTACACCATTTGTATCATTTGGGGGTGGGGAATCATTTACTTCTTGGATATTTATCATTACCAGCTTTTTAAATACACTTCCAGGGATGGTTTTTCAGGAAATGAGGTTTTGCATGGCCTGATTTGAAGCCAAATTCCTTTTTATTTGGACCTGTCGAACAGTAAATGTTTATGTTGTGCATTTATTAACCATGGCAGTTTAGCCACTGGATGAATGTGGGTAATTTCCCAAACACACACACACACACACACACACACACTTCTGTCTTTCTTGGCTCCATAGAAGTCAGTGTGAAGAAAGATGTAGATACATTTGCATTTGTTTCCTCAATGCATTTCTATTCCCCAAGATTGGGAAACCTGTCCAGATACTGTTTTTCAGCAGCTCTTTAATGCTTTGTAGGGTCACCATAAATCTTTAATTCTGAATGCATAGGTGCTTGCATTTTGGCATTGAACTATTAGGTCCCAGTCTGGATTGCAATGTTTGTTTTTAGGATAAGGTCAAAACACCACTGGAATGGGTGAAGTCTTTCTGATAATTAGGGATCCTTTCCCATTTCTATTTCATCTGGAAAATCCTTATCAAATGAGTCATAACCATGGCAATTGATAAATCCTAAACTATTATTGTTCACTCCCCCCCCCTGCTAAAACAGATGGTTTGTTCCAGCCGTTCTTAAGGCCAAAATTGCAGCTGAACCTGGATTTGTCACCCTGTATTCGGGACAGGGGTGTTTTTTCTTTAGAACAGTGTTTGAGTCTGCATATGTTTTTGGACTACAGCTGCCAGAAATCCTGGCCAGCACAGCTAGCGGTGAGGGATTTGGGGAGCTTTTTGTCTAAGAACATCTACGGATCCAAGGCTGTGGACCACTGCTTTGAAAGATAAGTGAGGACATTATCAACAGAGTCAAAGTGAGACAAAACTCTTACTTTTCAGTTTGTTTTTTAAAAACACCACCTCTACTTTATTCCAGTTTGGTCCAGTGTGGGATCTAGTCACATGGACCCTAGTTATGGTGATGTTCTGTGCTGAACTATGCAGTCTGAGCGAGACTTCCTGGTGCTTTTCTAAGTGAGATAAAACAAGGAAAGAAGAGACTGAAGAAGGAGAAGGAGAAGAAGATAGCCAGAAGAAGAGGGCAGTCTTTATTCAGGGTCATACATCAGAGAACAATTCCAGGTATGTGTGAATAGGTGTTAATGGGAATATCCCTGTTCATCCAGCAAGAGGTACTCTTACCATGTGAGGTCACCAGTACCAGGATGATCTATTCCAACCTGCAACAGAAAATACCAGAATGACCCAGGGTGATCCCAGAATGGCGGGAAACACCACCACTCTGTGGACAAGCCTTAAGATAAGAATCTAGGCAATATTTAGTCATAAAGAGTGAGTGTTTGACACATGTAGGATATGGATGCATATTCTCCTTGTAGTACTGTTTTATGGTTTGTTATCTGATACTACTTCCATAACCACATTTATGTTTTATAATGAGTTTTGGACCAAATAAATAAACTTGATACTTGCTTAAAAGATAGGTCAAAAAGGGTGTACAAGCTATTTATACCCTCTTGTGTTGTTTTTGGCTTCTCTAGAGAAAGAAATATGTCAAAGAACCACTTGTAACCTCATCACTAGTTAAGACTTGCTAGTTGTTGTTTTTTTAAAAATACCTAAAGGCTGCTACTACAGACAGACCTATTGAGCCACTCTTTCAGACTCACAGATCACCAGCTAGCTGATGTCTCCTGCCATCCCAATATTGACTTCTGTTCAGTGTGGCACACCCATGCTGTAGCAGATAGAGTAGGATCCCCATATCCATGGGGGATTAGTTCTGGGCCTCTCGTGGATACGGAAATCCATGGATAAGAGTGAATGCTGTTATCCAAGGGTGACAGTAATGTGGGGGTGGTGGCAACATTGATGGCAGGAGTGGTGGCAGCAACGGTGGTGGTGATGCATGGACACCAGCAGGGTGGTTGTGGTGCAAAGTGATGCTTGAGGGCCATCTTGATTCTGGGGTGGCTGCCAGGCAGTTTTCCGCAAGTAGCAGCCTCTGCCATCTTCCAGCAAGCCTCTGCCGCAGCCTTAAGCCAACTTTACGAGAGCCAAGGGCAGCCAGGAGCAACATCGTCCTCTGACGTGTGGTGCCCCCTTCTGCTCCGGACAGATGTCCTGCCACCAACAGAGTAAACCCAGCTTCCCTTGCCACTGCCTCGCTTCCTGCCCCTTCTGGTGTAGTTTTGCCCCTAAGAAGGATGAGAGGCTGCAGCATCATTTTAATTCCCCTCTTACGAATATGGCGTCCGTGGGTGGTGCTTTCTAAGAAATAAATACACTAGAAAGTGCTTGTTCATGCGAAAACTACTGAGCCTTTATTTTACCAATCGCCCTGGAATGGAAAGCTCCTGCCGGGTCGTGTCACAGGCAGGGTAGTTGTGCCACCATGGTCACTGGCATGGCACGCCTGCCAGTGGCCAAAGCGGTACAACCCAGCGCGAGCGCCCTGCCTGCAGCGCAACCCAGCAGACGCACCCTGTCAGCGGCCAAAGTGGGGCAAGCCAGTTAGAGCGCCCTGCCCCTTGCCATCCGCTGATAAGTGAATCCTTGGATGGCGAGTCAGCGGATATGGGGGTCCTACTGTATATGCCTTAGTTTCTCAGGGAGACTAGAAAGTCTGGGCCTCTGCAGATCAAGTGCAGTGGCAGGAAGGGGGACCCAAGTGGACCCTGTTTCAGGAAGGGGAAAATCTTGGTATATTAATACAAAGGCCTAGCTCAGTGTTTTTCAACCTTTTTTGGGCAAAGGCACACTTGTTTCATGAAAAAAATCACGAGGCACACCACCATTAGAAAATGTTAAAAAAATTAGCTCTGTGCCTATATTGACTATATATAAAGTAATTCTCTTGAATAGGAATCAAATAAACACAAAGAATTTTATAATTACTTTATTATGAAATAGTAAGTAAACAGAAATATGAAAAATTATAAAATAATTTATTCAGTGCGCAACCTGGGCCTGTTTGGCTGAACACAAAGCTGATATTCTTCAGCTTTTCCAACGGCACACCAGGCAACATCTCGCGGCACACTAGTGTGCCGCGGAACAGTGGTTGAAAAACACTGGCCTAGCTGATTAGTTGGAGGATCCTGAATCCTGATTTAGTCTATATTAACATGGGGCACATTTTTAATTAAGTTAAATATTAAATTATTCATTTTAGAATTTAACAGGCATGTCCAAACTTCAGCCCTCCAGATGTTTGGGACCACAACTTCCACAGTCCTTTGCCACTGGAATACAGGCCTGGAATTCTGGGAGTTGTGGTACAAAACATCAGGAGGGCCGAAGTTTGGACATGCCAAAATAGGGGAAAATAGCATATGATATTTACACTGTTTACACTGGTCCCCCAGTGGCATTTTGTTGGTTCTTTTTGTACTGTAAATTGGCTTCCCCAACCTGACACGTTTCAGATGTCTTGGACTACAAATCCTGTAGTGGAGAAGTTGGCTGTGGATTGCAGGATGTGCAGTTCAACAAACATTGAAAGTAAAAATATTGGAAAAGGCTGCCTTGTAGAATGGTTCTCAGTATGTGCTCAGCTAGGTCCTGCTGCTTCCGTAAGCCAGCAATCAAAGCACAAACTCAGGGAGAATGTAGTGCCTCCCATTTTGCTCCCAAAGGAACTCACTTAAATAGTTTGACTGTGCAGGTCAAGCTGATTAATACAGTCTCCTCACTTTCCGTCCCACTCATCTCTCTCCGCACCCACCCACCCACCCACCCATTCCCAAGAATACATATATGCAAACAGCTCATGTCTTATGCCTCATTGCTGCTGATCAACAGCCGCACACATTTTCCTTATCCTAGCTGGCCAGATTCTTCTAGTGTCTAATTTAATTTTTATCTTATACCTTCAAATGAATCAGGATGTGATTAAGTCACTGATCTAATTCTCTCAGGCCTTTGTTGGGTGGTTAGAACTCTCCTACCCTGCTCTGGATATACTCCAGGAAGGGCCCTGAATTGGGCCCAAGTCACCTCTTCCCTGTTTTCATTCCACAGTGCACATGTGCCTGCACCTCTCTTGACCTGAAGACAAACAGTGAAACCGCGGATATTGAATCCGCAGATATGGTGGTCGTACTGTACCACCCTTTTCTGGACTGACCTGAATGGTTGAGTGGAACACAGAGAGTCAGCATTGAGTAAACTTGTTTCCACGGGGAGGATGGAGCTGATTTAAATATTTACTCAGAAGCCTTGATTTAATTGTGTGATTTTTTTTCCTTCCCATTATTTGCTGTAACTTGTGTGTGTGTGTTTGTGAGTGTGAACATATATGTGTGTTTTTAAAGCCTATAGGAGCTTATCAAATGGTGAGGATGATGATTTGTGTGTGGACAAGTGGGTGGGTGGGGAGAAAGATATAAGTTGAAATCTGCTTTCTTCCCTGTCCAAGATGGAGGCAACAGTTGCTATGTTGTACCTAGCTGTAGTGCTGCAGATAAAACAGAACAAAAAAACAGAGCCACTGCCAGGAAGCAGAGTGGTCTGTGTAGAAATTGTTTTTTTCGACTTAAGTTGTAGAAAAAGTTGGAACAGGCATGCCCAAACTTTGGCCCTCCTGATGTTTTGGACTGCAGTTCCCAGAATTCTAAGCTTAGAATGCCAATAGCAAAGTACTGTGGGAGTTGCAGTCCAAAGCATCTGGAGGGCCAAAGTTTGGACCTGTCTGAGTTAGAATAAGAGTTTAAAAAAACTCCTCCCCCCCAAAAAAAAATGAAATAAAATTGCAGGAACCAATAGGCATGCAGCAGGCAACTCTCATAGAAGAAGGATTTTAATAGGAGACTTTGGACAATAATGGGAAGCAGAGCTAGTAGGCTTACAGCACTATGCTCTCCTTTGATGAGTAGATTGAGTAAATTCAGTATAAGGAACTAAAAAAATGGGGATGGGAGAACACACACTGAAGGAGTGTCTTGAATGCTGTTGACTCACTCCAGCCCTATCTATCACTCTTCAGAGAATTCCGTTGGCCCAGGGCAAAGTCTCTGTTGTCTAACCCAGTCTGACATGCTTTGTTTATCTGTGCCTGACTATATATGGATATTGGAGCAGACTGCCTACCTCTAGAAGGGAGTTGTTATTTATGGCTATCCACTGTGTGTTTTAAACAAAGTGTGGTGCATGGGAAATGTCAGAGACTTAGCTTCTTCTGAAAGGAGAGTCATATTTAGAATTTGTCTGAAGCTTGTAGCTTGGGCTCCTATGACTCAGTTGACTGGGTTGGTGATTTCCCCGGAGAATGCCTGGAAGAATCTGGGCAGCATTCCTTTTCTCACACTGAATTTTAGAAAACCATGGGTCTGATACTTCAGGCTGAATGAAGAAGAGAAAAGCCATCATTTTCTGTGGGTTGGCTGACTGACAAAGGGTGAAACTTTATGTACAGCATTACATTGAATATTTCTACTGGATTACCCCATGTAACCCCTTTAAAAGTGAATCACAAGCAAATGTCTCTTATATGGGGCCGTTAATTCAGGGTAGCAGCCTGTGAGAATTGGTTAAACACCCCCTCTTCCACCCCCACTTTCATCAAATGAGAAACGATCACCACTTTATGCAGATGGTGCTGATGAATCCCAGCTGGGCCTAAAGCATCTGTTGCTGGCTTTTGCAGCTTTTTGTGATACTAACTTTTACCGGTATTATCTATCAGTTTTGTAAAATCTAACATTATGTTTTCTTCCCAAAGTTTGGAAGAAATTCCAATAGAGACTAGAGAAGAATGTTCTAAACAAGTTGAAGAGTTTATATAATAGATAAATATAAAAACAAACAAACAAACAAATAAATAATATATGTCTGGGGATACATTTTAATTACCGTTCAATATGAACTGCCCATCATAAATATGCAGCTAATCTGCTTAACTGTACTATGTTGGCTGTTGGTCGGTCACTTTTGTTATACAGGTAAAACTCAAAAAATTAGAATATTGTGCAAAAGTTCATTTATTTCAGTAATGCAATTTTAAAGGTGAAACTAATATATGAGGTGTCTGTGAAGATTCTCAGTCATCCAGATCGGTTTATCTAGGAGCTGAGTCATGGCAACTGGACTTCTTTTTCTTGAGAGATTTAAATGTTTTGCTGCTCATCCAAACAGCTTCATTAGTCTAAAAAAACTAGTTGCGAGCCCTCCATTTTATAGCTCACTTTGACCAGATGAGTGTGATATTCTGTGTTCTTTGTATTGTGTGTAATTTCTACTGTGTGTAAATATAATAAACATAAAGATTGAGAAGCCCCCCCCCCGTGGCTACATTTAATTGAAAATAAAATGCTGCTCCAAGTTTTATCTGAATAAAAGCCTTTTGTTAACTGAATAAAATAAATAAAATTCAAACACCAATTAAGAGAACTTTTTTGATCTTGCTGTGTTGTTTGCTATATCAACATCATTGTAGTAAGACAAAAGTCTCTTTTTAAATAGCTTGGAGTGTTCTAGTAGTTCAGTAAGGCTCATATTGGATAAATTACATAATAATAGGTACATTTCTTTGAGTGTACTGTATCTCTTGTTTCACAGTTCATACGAAGTGACAGATTCATCCTCCTGATTTCTCAAATTGCAACAGTAGCAGTGCCATAGGCCTTTAGTCTTGTATTCAGTATGATAAATCGATGAAGGGTGTAGTTTCAACAAACAGGAAGCTGGTTTCCATTACTGAAAAAACTCCTCAGTGAGATAATAAGCAATTTAAGATATCAAATGTGCATGGACTATTTATTTTATTTATTTATTTTAGAGTATTTTTAACCCCTCCTTTCTCCTTGGAAACGGACCCAAGGCGGCTTACCATAATGAGGGATAATCTACAGTCCAGTACAATTAAGACATGGTCAAGTATTTGAGAACAAGGAATTGAGGGACATATTACAGCATTAATAGACAACATTACATTAAAGCTACAAGGTTATAAGTCGTTATAAACACAAAGTCTATGTGAAGCCATAGATTCATATGAAATACATATGGTAATCCATCATTCAGGGAAAGCTTCAGAAAGATTTTTCTACAGGTACTGTAGAAAAATCGACAGGGATGGGTTGATGTTTTTCTGTTGTTTTATTGGTCAAGGTGCTGTAAATTCTTTACTCACTTTTCCAGCCACTTCTCTGATCTCTTTACTGGTTTTACTCTATTCCAATATCCGCAGTGCATGTTACATGCACCTTCCTTCCATTTAGCTCTGGCTTCAGAGATGACAGACATTTATGTGCCTGGCTCTTGCCTTGAGGAATATTTGCTTATGGTTACCAAAACAAATAAAAAAGGGCCAACTTCTGCAACCCGCACCACAGGTTTGCATCTGAGGTGTGCATTGCAGAAGTTTACCCTTCTGTCATCTCGCCTTTGTATTTCTCCATTGTGCTGATGACTTGCATTGGAGATCACTCCTGTATCTGCTTTACAGTGGGGTTTAGTGTGTGGAAATGGGCAATGGGCAAATATTGTTTGAGGATGAATTGCCCTGATTTTAACTGGCTCTTCACATAGTTGGGCAGCCATGGAGTCTCTGTCCAATTGGCTTCTTGATAGCAAGAGAGCAAAACGATGAGGATGTGTTGACTGTGCCCTTTGTGGTTTCCTCTCTTTCCTCTCTTTCCTGAATTCCCAGTCACTGTTCTTCTTCTGCCCTCCTTCCTTTTCTTCCTTCCTTTCTCTTCTTTGTTCCATGCAGAGCCAGTGTTGAGTCATGTTCAGAAGGAGAAAGTGGTGGCAAAGAGAAGTTCAGGAGTTTATTAAAACTGGACAAAAGGGTTTGTTCCTTTCCTCTGCAGCGTCCAACTCTTTTCAAAAACTGAGCTCACAGCTGCTTTGCCAGCCAATTATCTAGCAATGGCATCCATTTTAAAACAGAAAATAGGAATATGAAAAAAATAGGAATTAAGATGAGATGAAGGAAGATAAATACTCCACACATATAAATCCTATCAATATAAGTCCTGGGGTGTTCAGTGGTGCTTACTCCTAGAAAAGTATGCCTAATGTTGAAGCTCAAATTATTGGAAGACGTTTGTAAACTTCTCAGAAGCTGGTCTTAAATTGTGAGCAGATTATTGTGGGCTTAATAACCTGATTACTCTTACATGTATTGAAGGAATGATGTTTTCATTCCAGTGCTCTTGGATTCTGCCATTACTTTGCTTCTTTTTCACAGAGATGCTAGGTTTAGTGGCAAGGGAGATGCAGTGGCAAAACTTGGGGGGGGGGTGCTCTTTCCATGGGATCCCTGCCTGACTGCTCTTGTCCAAGCTAGATGACATCTTGGGGCATGGCCAGGGCACCTGAAACCACAGCCCTGATCTTGCCCCTCCCTTGGTGTCACAGGATCCGCAGCTGCAGTGCAAGCTGAGCTTCCAGATGGATACCTGGCAGGTTTACCCTCCTTGCTTTCCTTATGTAAAAGTCTAGCAGCAAAGAGAAGAAGGAAACCTGTGCACAGACCCAAGAGTGTGCCTGTAGCCAGCAGGGAAGTGTCAGGAAAGAGTTGCAAAGTACACACAGTTTTTATAAAAAGTTACAAAGTAAATGGGGAAAAAAACAAGGCAGAAGGCATCGTTGTATGGTCTTGTTATAGTTTGCTTACAACAGGTGCAGCCTGTCTTTAATCTATAACAGAGGAACATTGTGACTTGAAGCTGTATACGAGATGCTTCATTATTCTGTTTTGGAAGGTGGAGAAGCTATAATTGGTATATCTGGATTAAGCTGAGTCATGGCAACTGGGTTTCTTTATTTCTTTTTTCTTGAGAGATTGAAACATTTCGCTGCTCATCCAAACAGCTTCTTCAGTCTGAGAAAAGCTAGTGTGCGAGTCCTCCATTTTATAGTTCACTTGACCTCATGGCACCCTGGTCTGAAATGGACTCATAGGAGGGACAATGGCCTGAATAGGCTCATTAGATAAACAATAGTCTCAATAGGCTCATTAGGTGGACAATGGCCTAAGGTGCATGAAAGTCCCATCTTTACAACCTTCCCAACACCCATAAAGTATGGGTCATTAGCTATGGCCTTGCTGAGGAAGGTAGGATAGGAATCTTTATTGTCATTGCCCCTTGCAGGAACAACGAAATTTCATTGTGAAATTTTCATTGTGATGTATTTTTGATTTTTCTGGGAATTGTTGAAATCACTGTCTGATAAGTAGTAGATCAGCATGGTATAATTGGTATGCTAATAATTGGTATACTGTGTGTGTGTGTGTGTGTGTGTGTGTGTGTGTGTGTGTGTGTGTGTGTGTGTGTGTGTGTGTTGGGGGGCATCTTGTATTTGCTCATAAGCACTCTTTATTTAACTTATTTCCACCCACATTTACCCCCTCTTAAAATTTATGTACAGTATTTATTGATTAGTTGCATTTCAATCCCCCCTTTCTTTCAGTGAACTCATGGTAGCCCTCCTCTTTCCTGTTTCATCCTCATGTGAGGTAGATGGAGCTGAGAAGGCATATCTAGCCCAAGGAAACCCAATACAATGCTGGAATGCTCACAACATGCAAAATTTGTACATGTGCATGGAAACCAGCCTGTGCAAATTAGTGGCAGAGAACTATGCCTCTCATCTTAGCCAGCAACATCCCTGAATACAGGTTTTCTACTCATGATGTATAAATGCATGGTGAAGGTATGAAATGTTTTATTAAATAAAAAGTTTAGTATTCTTTGGAGATTTCAACTCAAAGCATGCTTAATGCCAACATGTTTAGTGCTCATCCATCTAGAACACCATTTTGTTAAGGGTTAGTTAGGTACTGGCTGTGTTCTGTAGCCCTTAAACATTTCTTTCCCTCCCTCAATTTAGAGGGGGTCAGCCACCTGACTACAAATGTTAGGGTCTCCCTGATGCCAGCAAAGTAGTTGGGAACTGCAGCTGTTTTATTTCATTTGGAAGACAGCTGTTATATATTTTAGGAGGCTGACTTTAGCCTGCATGTTTGGAATGTTGGCCTTTAAATGGAAGGTGAGAGCGCTAACAATTCTTTCCTCATTCTTTTGGCATGATTAAATGCCTGGGATCCTTAATCCCCAACGAAGTGGAAAGCCTTTCTTGTTTGTTCTGCTTTGCACACCAGAAATATAATTTGTCAGCAGTGGGGGCAACTGAGTAGGTACCTGAAAGACATTGCTAGGAAGGTGGTGCTAGTACAAACATTCAATTTTCTCCTTGCTAAGAGACAAGGTATTGGCCATGGGCTGTGCTGATTGCCTCTTTTGCACAAATGGTCCCGTTTTTCCTTGCAATTCTGTAGCAGAGCATTAAGAAAGCTTAAGTCTGTGCTCTCCTCTGAAGACAGACTTTCAGGATCTGCCTCTTCTCCTCCCTGGCCCTTTAGCTGTAGGTTAGTGCAAGATCTGGATTCAGAAGTTAAGAATTGTGAGCCTGGGAATTTGTTTGGACTATAAGGACTGAAAAGAGGATGAACCCCTCCAAAATCCTTCCCTGTTCACTAGAAATGTTTCTTCAGGACTGTAATACCTTATGAGGCAGAAAAGCTTGCCAGCTGACCGCAGACCACCCAGATTTCTGCTGTAGATCTACCATTGGTTTAAGAAAGATCCTGTTGTGTGAAAGACATTACCCTGTGATACCATGTTTCCTTTTGCATTTATATTTTGTGGATACAAATGGAAAAAAACACAGTTGAAACAAAATGTAAATAGAAACATTTAAAATGTTACATATAGTTTAAAAGCACAACTCTCAAAGAAGATAAAAGACCTGCCCAGTTGCCACCCTCACCCCACCTCTGTTCTGGAAGTAGCAAAGTTGATTGTTGCCTGCGTGGGTATTTATCCTGCCGCCATTTAAACTAATCTCTATTTGGACTGAGTGTACTTGTAAAATTGTGGAGTCTCACACACTGTATTCTTTTAAAATAAATAAGAATAATTTATTGTAACATAAATGTTAAGTACATTCAGCAATTCTGGTGTTAACTTCAGTTATGTTTAAAATTTATAAGCCTTATCTAACATTTGACTAAATCCTATTAGTCCCTATTTTTATCTATACATCACTCGGGCCCTATCTCACTAACTCTATCCCCAATCTAAATAATAACATGTCCCTATCTCACTCCTGGAGGCTTGTACAGAGATAGATAAATACATGTTGGCTCCGCCCATAAGCTATCCCATTGGAGTATGCTAATTCAGGTTATTTTCAAAGCCCCAAACAATAAATATTCATGGCTTAGGGTTACAGTGCATGCCACAGTTACATACATATAGTTTAAAAGCACAACTCTCAAAGAAAATAAAAGAGCTGCCCAGTTGCCACCTTCACCCCAGCTTTATTCTGGAATTAGCAAGATCTGCTGCCCAAGGTCTGTCTGGTTAAAAAGTGATACACATGTTGGTAGAAAGACAACAAGAAGAAATCTCCATGAGAACTGTCTTGAACCAGCAGCTCAGTGACATTCACATCCATGACCAGGTCCTGAGTGTCACACAGTATTAGAACTAGACTTGCCTATTCTCTGGTGGGCTCCATGACAAATTACTCCAAGGTACAGTCATTCTGCATGTTGAGAAACCAGTTTCTCATTCTTGCCCTGAGAGCGAATTGGCAAGCTCGGGGCAATTGAAGTCCCCAATAATTGAAGTCCCCCATGGTTACTAACCTGTAGGAAAGTGCCCTCCAGGCACCTAGAGACATGAAACTTCCAGGTAGGCATCTCCCATACATACATACATACATACATACATACATACATACATACATACATACATACATACATACATACATACATACATACATACATACATGTGTATGTTTGTGCATGTGTGTGTGTGAGAGAGAGTGGGGTAGAAATATATCTGCATGCCTTACTTTGGACAATATTTGTCTTTATATGAGAGATTCATCTTGTTTTAGCCATTAGATTAATGAAAAAATTATTTACTGTCTGTTGCCTTTCAGGATTGGTATGAGAATAAAATAGGAAGATCTTGTGCCTCTGAGTTCATTGGAGAAGTATAGTAAACATCATGTGTACAAAAAAAACATACTAAAAATCGCTTATGTATTTTGTTTTGTTTTTTATACCCTGAAAGTGAGTGGCAGTGACCCATACCACTTGAGTGGGAAAGTTGCATATTTTTGTGGTCTAATTTCAGCACATTTTCCCAGACATGGAACATTCTGCTGGTATGACGGAGCACAACTTTGAAATGCTGAAAGCACCCTTGACACGTTTCGTAAGCAGACCCCTGGATTCTGGGGAATTATCTTTTATGGAATTGTCAGGAGCAAGTAGTATATTAAAACGGCTGAATGTGCAGAACACTAGAGGTGACCAAAAGCTGTTCCTCTTTTCAGAACTGAATCAAAGATCTGGTCACCACTGGTTACTGAGGAAGGGAAAACAAATCCATACAAGATGAATCTGGCTTCCCAGCCACAGGTAAGTACCATGGATAATGCTCGGCTACTTTTCACTAGCCTATACCCAATGCAAACAAGTATTGGAATGTTCTCTCTCTCTCTCTCTCTCACACACACACACACACACACAGAGAGAGAGAGAGAGAGAGAGAGAGAGAGAGAGAGAGAGAGAGAGAGAGCTTTCCTCCTAACTACTTCTCATTTGTTTTGTTTAAATAATGGATACTTTAGGTCACCTTAAAAATAGTGCATGCATGCATCGTGTACACCTAATGATAATGTCACATAGAAAGTTGTGCAAATCCATTCAGATATTTGGATCCAAAGAGCACACAATTCCACCCTGGAACACCTAGTTATTATGCTAACTAGCCTCTGGGGTCCTTCACTCATGGCTGCATTCTCCTATTACTGCCTACAAGAAGAAACAAATAGCAGTACTTTAACCTAGAAGGTATTTATTTGTTCTTTATCCAGTCGGAAACGTTCTGCTGCCTGATATAACCATTTGAGTAGTTCTTATTAGCAGCATTGCACAGATTGAGTTACAGGCTGTTGAGTATTGATTCATTGGATATTTAGTTTATGCGAGATAGCTCACAGAATTAGTTACACGATGGAGTTGCATGACAGTGGTTTGGGTATTCATTTTTGATACTATTGCACAGAAATTGGCAGATCTTCCTCTGCTTTTTGACCAGCAAGAATTGCCTGTCTAGATATCCTTGTGGAGCACTTCTTTCTTATTGAGAAGGGACATGTTGGGCAGATGTGGGGAATGGTTCTTCTTAACACCACTTTCTTGGTTTGGGATAGCAGCAGTAAGGTAAGCTTAGGTGAGAATGATAAAAATTGGAGTGGAGTGGAAGGTGTGGTTGGGAAATATTCTGCCTAATGAGGGCCATTTGATTGTTTTGGCACTCCTCCTGGTAGCTCTTTTGCGTCAGAGTGATGGAGAATTTTAAGAGCATTGGCTCAGTTTGTTTTATTTGCCTTTTCACCACATGTAAAAGGTGTTAAGTTCAGGTGCTGCTTGCCTCATAGAGGGTAGATATGATTACCTTAGCAAAGAGAAAAATAATTATTTCTTTACTCTCCAATCTTACCATGCTACTCTAGGGCAAGTCCTTTAAGTTTTGATCATGTGGGTGGTGTGTACAGAGGAACACTGAGAGGAGATCCAATCATTGTACATGGTGTTCCTAGACTGGGAGAAGACACTTGACTGTGTCCCCCCCTTCAATTGATCTGGTATGCCTTCTGTGACCACGTGTTGCTCACCTGGCCTCTCTAACCGTTTTCCAGAGATGGTTGGAGTGCACCAAGGCTCCACACGGTCACCACTCCTGTTTATGTTAGTCATAGATACCATCACACAAGACCTGCCCCAGAATGCTTTCTCCTATATCTATGCTGACGATGTCATGCTTGCTACTGCCACTTGGAATGAACTGCAGTGGCAAGTTCAAACATGGAATGCCTGCCTTGACCACTTTGGACTCCACCTGAACATCAAGAAAACCAAGTACGTAGAGACTTTTACCACCCATGGAACACTCCAAATAAATGGAGAAAACTTAAAGAAGATGGCTATCTTCTGCTCTCTCGGCTCTCATCTCCAAATCGATGGTGGCATCAGTAGCAACGTGTGAGCAAGGGTGAATGCAGCCTGGTTGCGTTGGCAAGAACTCACCAGTGTGTGTTGTGACTGATGAATGTCACATCTGAGATTTACAAAACTATTGTCCGCTCTGTTGCATTATATGGCACAGAGTGCTAGGCAGCAAGGATGGTTGTAGCAAGCTATCTCCATTCCACAGAAAGAAATACGCTCCATTGGATATTGTGTATCTCCTTTCTCAACCAGATCACAAATGATACTATCTGACAGAACTAGTTGTGATATTAGTGACAGAGAAGATGAGAAAAAGCTGGCTTTGCTGGTATGGAAATGTCCTCAGAGTGTCACCTTCCACTGTTGCCAAAACTGAATTGAATTGAATTCCACACTTGTGCAAATTTGCTTTCTTCCTTTTGTTTTAGACTATACGTCAATTTATCCATTTCTGCACATTCTAAAATTTTGCTTATTATCTCCTCACTTGGTGTGCTTTCTAATTTCCATTTTTGGGCCCAGATCAACCTGGCTGCTGTAAGAATATGTATCATTAAATATCTTATCTCTTTTTTTATATATTGTTTGGAGTCATGCCTAACAAGCATAGCTCAGGTTTAAGTTCTACATCCTGATCTAGGATTTCGTTAAGCCATTTACGAATTTTAACCCAAAAATTCTTTGCCTTTTCGCAGGACTACCAGCAATGAAAAAACGCTCCTTTCTTATCCTTACATTTCCAGCATCTATCTGAGCAATTGGGAAACATTTTATTTAATTTCTCAGGTGTCATTTGTGATCTATAAAACATCTCCAACAAATTCTCTTTGTACGCAACTGCTGCTGTTATAAAATAACAGCACATTTAATTTCCAAAGTTCTTCCCACGGCTCTAATTGAATTACATGTCCCAGGTTTCTGGCCCATTTTATCCTTGTGTCTTTTACTTCTTCTTTTGTAAACACTGTACTTCTATCACAACCCATTAACATTTTGGGGTGGGGCAGGGCCAGGCCATTTTTTTCTTTGGGTTGTGTCCCTCTGGATTTCTTTCTCTTTTCTTCTGTCTGCTTGCCTTGCTATCACGAAGCAACAACTGTTCTTTCTGGAGTATAGTGATAAAGTATAGTGATATTTTTTTTAAAAAAAATACTGTACTACCCCTAAATCAATAAAGTAAAGGTAAAGGTTCCCCCTGCACATGCATGTTAGTTGTATCTGATTCTAGGGGCAGTATTCATCTCCTTTTTTTAAAGCCAAAGAGCCAGTATTTTGCAAGTAATTACCATGTGGTCAGCATGGCTGAACACATTAACGTGCACAGAACACTATTTACCTTTCCACTTTTTATGGTGATACCTATTTATCTACTTGCATTTACATGCTTTCAAACTGCTAGGTTGGCAGGAGCTGGGGTTAACAGCGGGAGCTCGCTCCTCTGCGTGGCACCCGGGATTTGAAGTGCTGAGCTGCCGGCTTTGCAGCCGACAGTTTCAGCACTCTAGCCTGCTGAGCCACCACGCCCTGTGCAATTCATTAAACATAATGCATAAAACAAAGAAGCATTCTTAATTCCTACTCATTGCCCCCTAAAGCTTCTCTCTAATCTCATTGCACTTTTATTTAAAAACAGGCACAGTGACTGTGTTTTTACAGAAGATTAGACCAGTGTTTTTCAACCTTTTTTGGGCAAAGGCACACTTGTTTCATGAAAAAAATCACGAGGCACACCACCATTAGAGTCCTGGTCTCCGTCCGTCTCCTCCTGCATCGGTTCCTTTTGGTGACTCAGTCCTTCTTCTCTCCGCTGCAGGCCTCGGGCGGGAAGGAAGTCAATGATGTCTTCTGTGAAGGTCCAGGCTGGAGTCTTGAGCCCGGACATCAAAATGGAGGGTGTCCCCTGAAGAGCGCCAATTGGTGCCCCTGCTGGCCGAGGGTGGGGTCAAAACCCCACTTTCATTCCAGCGCCCGCCTCCAATTCTTTTTTAAATCTTTCGAATTTTTCAATTTTTCCAACGCACACCAGGCAACATCTGCTAAGAAAAACACTGGATTAGACATCCCTTCAGCCCATTCTCATGCAGGCCCACAAATTCTAACTTGTCAGACCAAAATATGTATTATTTCTTAGTCTCCTTCTTCTTCTGCGCTGCTAAGACTGTGGGAACTGGTTTGTTTAGTTTGTGTGTTTTTGCGCGCAGGAGGCGCACATAAAATCAGGAGTCCACCATTTTTTTGTGGTTGTTTCAGGCAATTAAGTGAATGGTGATGTTTCTGCATCCCTTCCAGCCATGGCTTTAATTTGCCAAACTGATGTCATGGCTAAGTTAAAAATAGGCCTGGACTTGAATGGTCTTCCCTGAAGCTTTCTTCTAAAGGATGCTGTGTCACATCCTCTAGGAATGAGGTAATTGTTGCTGCTTTGTGTATCTATTCCCATGGAAATGTGAGGGTGGAAGGTTATACAAACTGGGTGTGTGATTTAACATTTGATAAGGCAGAGAGAACAGTTGGTGAAACCCGTGAGGCAGGAAGCCAGCCGTGGAACAACTTTCTTTCCCCATTTTGAGAAGTCTGCCAAACTTCAATGACTTCACAATACTCACTCTTTTTCTACCTTTGTGCTTGGATGTGCAGTACTTAAAAATGCAGAGAGAAGTATGGGAAGTTTCTTGGAAAATTGTTATACACCACCCAAGAAGATTGGGGGGTGAACCTGTCCACAGATTTCTGACAACAGTATTTGAAAATTTTTATTGTTGCTTGTAAATTCTGAATGTTTGGGACTATTAGGGTACCTGGTGGTTGGCCACAACTATCAGAAAAAAATCTTACTCTGCATTGCAACAGCGGTCACTAGTGATGTGCCAGTTAATATATTCATGCAAAGTATGTTTATGATATGGTAATTAGTAATTACAATAGTTAGCATTTGTATAGCACTTTGAAGAGTCTGGAATGCTTCAGTTATGGAATCTTGCAATTCTTACAGCAAGACTGCATGGTTTAGAGAGTATTTTCCATTACAGTTACTGAAACATCCTGAGGTGCTGGTGACGGTGGGGCAAGGAACAGTGTGCCTCACATTTGAACAGTGTATCTACCTTCAGCTCATTCTGGTATCAGTTAAATGCTTCCCCTGATTGCTTGTGGAAGTGAAATTATTCTTTGAAGTCTGCTAGATTGTCACTGGTGTGATGAATCACTTCAATTAAAGAAAAAGAAAGCAAAACATTTTCCTTGACTGTCTGTGTATTGCCAATCAAGAGAGTGCCTGGAGTGACAGTTTTGATTAGCAGTACACAGGCAGGCAATTAATTTTTAAAAAATTAATTGAAATGATTCATTTCATCAGTGACAATCTACCAGACGCAATAAAAAATAATTTCACTCCCCTTTGACCCTCTGGAGACAATAGGGGGAAATGTTTAATGTCTGATATCCTGAAGCAGCTCATGAACCACCACAGAGTACTGGAAATTAATACTGGAAGGAACTTCAAGGCTCTAGTTTAGTGCATTCCAAGTAAGTGGTAGATTATGTTATTTGGGAGACGTCTGTCTTCTTGTAATTCAGGAAAGGTTGCATACTTTTATGTAATGTATGCAATAGGGGCCCATATTTTCTTGCACATTTACACCAGCATAAGGCTTAAAGCTGTACCCATTGGAGG
Organism: Phrynocephalus forsythii; assembly: GCA_029282475.1. Taxonomy (NCBI): domain Eukaryota; kingdom Metazoa; phylum Chordata; class Lepidosauria; order Squamata; family Agamidae; genus Phrynocephalus; species Phrynocephalus forsythii. The sequence goes on along the minus strand of JAPFRF010000008.1, from coordinate 123,219,985 downwards.
TGAATTGTCCCAAGCTGAACGGTCACCTTAGATATTATCTAATTGGGGGCTCAGGGCATGGCGGAATTATCTGTAGTACTTTTGTAATGGGGCATCTGCCTTCAAAAGTCATTATCATGGATTTTACTGGTATACTGTAACTCAACAAGAGGATTTTGGCCAGTGTTATTTTTTATTGAAATATCCTGCTCTATGTACATGCAATGGATAAATGCTCTGACCAAGTTGCAGGCAAGTTTATATGGAAGGCTTACTTGAACAAAAACAAAAAAAAATGATTAAAAGCATTTATTTATTTGTATCCCAACTATCTGGCCATAAATCAGTTAGGAAATTTTCAGGTATCCAGTTGGAGTACAGTATTTTTCTGTGTATAAGACTATATTTTTTGTCTAAAATTGTTAGACTAAAAATTAGACTAAAAATTGTTAGACTAAAAATTATACATGGAAGTCAGCCGAGGAGAGAACCAAATGGTTGAGAAACTGTAATTTTGGATTGCACAAGTGGAGGTTGTCTTGTAGATAGAAAAATATGGGTACAGTAGTATGATTCCATTTGATCAATAGTGAGGGGAAATAATATATCGGAACTTTTTTCTAGGTGTGGTTAGCACTACTTCACTCTGAACCTAATAAGAAATGAGAGTCGACCCGAGTGCCCATGGCTGCTAGATGGGCAGTATAAAAGTCTAATAAATAAATAAACGAATAATTCTACCAGTAGGCTTAGCTGAAACCAATGCGCTGTGAATGTTTACACATCCACAATGAGTTGGTGATGAAGGTAGGGAGAAGGAACATTTCATCTACTCCTCTTTTTCCAGGTTGCAGAAGAGTCCACCATTGTTGTAGGTGGAGAATGCCAGTATGAGTTAATTGTTGTTGTTCAGTCGTTCACTCGTGTCCGACTCTTCGTGACCCCATGGACCAGAGCTCGCCAGGCCTTCCTATCCTCCACTGCCTCCCGGAGTTTTGTCAAATCCATATTGGTTGCATCGATGACACCGTCCAACCATCTCATTCTCTGCTGTCCCCTTTTCCTTTTGCCTTCAATCTTTCCCAACATCAGGGACTTTTCCAAGGAGTCCTCTCTTCTCATGAGGTGCCCAAAGTACTGGAGCCTCAGCTTCAAAATCTGTCTTTCCAGTGAACATTCGGGGTTGATTTCTTTCAGAATGGATAGGTTTGATCTCTTTGCAGTCCAGGGGACTCTCAAGACTCTCCTCCGGCACCACAGCTCAAAAGCATCAATTCTGCGGCGATCAGCCTTCTTTATAGTCCAGCTCTCACTTCCATACATCACTACTGGAAAAACCATAGCTTTGACTATCCTGACCTTAGTTGGCAAAGTGATGTCTCTGCTCTTTAGGATGCTATCTAGGTTTGCCATTGCTTTCCTCCCAAGAAGCAGGCGTCTTTTTATTTCGTTGCTGCAGTCGCCATCTGCAGTGATCAAGGAGCCCAAGAAAATAAACTCTGCCATTGCCTGCATTTCTTCCCCTTCTATTTGCCAGGAGGTGATGGGACTAGTGGCCATGATCTTAGTTTTTTTGATGTTGAGCTTCAGCCCATTTTTTCACTCTCCTCTTTCACCCTCATTAAGAGGTTCTTTAATTCCTCCTCACTCTCTACTATTAGAGTAGTATCATCTGCGTATCTGAGGTTGTTGATATTTCTTCCGGCAATCTTAATTCCGGCTTGTGATTCATCCAGACCTGCCTTTCTCATGATGTACTCTGCATATAAGTTAAATAGGCAAGGTGACAGTATACAGCCTTGTCGTACTCCTTTCCCAATTCTAAACCAGTCAGTTGTTCCATATCCAGTTCTGACAGTTGCTGCTTGTCCCACATATAGATTTCTTAGGAGACAGATAAGGTGGTCAGGCACTCCCATTTCTTTAAGGACTTGCCATAGCTTGTTGTGGTCTACACAGTCAAAGGCTTTGGCATAGTCAATGAAGCAGATGTAGATGTTTTTTTGGAACTCTCTGGCTTTCTCCATAATCCAGCACATGTTGGCGATTTGATCTCTAGTTCCTCTGCCCCTTCGAAATCCAGCTTGTACTTCTGGAAGTTCTCTTTCCACATACTGCTGAAGCCTGCCTTGTAGAATTTTGAGCATAACCTTGCTAGCGTGTGAAATGAGTGCAATTGTGCGATAGTTGGAGCATTCTTTGGTGTTTCCTTTCTTTGGGATTAGGATGTAGACCGAGCTTTTCCAGTTTTCTGGTGTGCGGGTTCATTGAAGTTGATTAATGGTTCCGATGAAATAAAAGGATTCGACTCATTTTGTACAAATAAATCGAACATTAAATTTTTATTTAACAGTTCACAACCTTGTTGATCATTATCGTGTCGCGCATTCTTGGTTACATGTGGAGTTAACACAGGAACGGAAGAACTAGGAGATAAATAACTAGTCGAATTTCTATAAACTTCTTTGAATGGGTTAAACTTTCTTTTTTGTAATGATGTTAAAATTTCTTCATGGTGCCACCAGTCTGGTTCCTTAGGGTTGGAGGTGGAGCTCGAAGGGGATGACTCCAACCCCATCCCGGTATCCATCCCGGGGGATTGGGGTCTAATTTCCTACCGAAATGTCCTGGCGAAATATCTCTCTCTTCCACTATGGACTTCCTTGGTCCAAGACCCATCAGAGATCCGCCAGTCTCTTTCCCTTCATTTCTCTCTCCTCCCTCCGTCTGACAACTCCTTTCCCTAACGATCTTAACGTCCCTTCTTCCCTCTCTCTCTCGAGCTCCCGTCTCGCGCTCCTTAGACATTCCTCCTCCCTTCTCATACCCTTCCGTCTGAACTCCCATCTCTTTATACATGCGGTTTCTCTTTTCTCCTTCTGTTTGCGTGGTTACATCTCTATAAGGTTTCTTTGTTTCTATCTTTACTTGAATTCCTATTTGTTTCATCTTAACCCCAGTTTCTGTCTGAACCCCTAAAGTCACTTGAGCCCTTCTGTTCTCTCTCACTTGTATTCCTGCATCTATCATCTCTTTGCTTTTCCCAAATTCTCCTTCCGTTTGCACTCCTGTATTTTTAATATCCTGACAAATATCTATCAGACCCATCTTAATTTCGTTCCACAATATCATTCTCTGAACAGTGGCCAAATAACATTCTTTAAACCTTTTATCCCCTTTAACCTCCCTATCTTTAACAAGACTATCTTCCTTACTCATCTCCTTGTCAGTGTCATCTTTAATCTCCCAGAACAATTTCCCTGGTTTTTCATCTCCTTCCTTAACTTCTCTTTCCTCCTCTGCAAACGACCCACTGACTCCTTTATGATGCTGTTCCTCCTCTTGTTCACATACCCCCATCAAGTTGGTCGCTTGCGGGTTGTCGTCTGCTACCCATGGGCCCTGTCGGGAGAAATAATCCGCGTTAGAGTGTTCGCCCCCTTTTTTTGTACTGTACATCAAAGGCGTATGGTTGTAAACTCAAATACCATCTAGTGAGTCGGGGATTACAATTCTTCATTCTACTCAACCAGGTCAACGGTGCGTGGTCTGTCACTAGCGTGAAACGTGTTCCTAACAGGTAATATTGAAGTTCATTTATCGCCCATTTCACGGCTAATGCCTCCTTTTCTATGGTAGAATAATGTAGTTCCTTATCTTTCAGTTTCCTGCTGAGATATAAAATTGGATGTTCTTCTCCCTTTATGTTTTGAGCCAAAACAGCTCCTATTCCCCTTTCTGATGCATCTGTCTGTAATATGAATGGGTAATTGTAGTTAGGAGCATATCTGACGGGATATGAGCATAATTTACGTTTCAAAGTTTCATAAGCTTGTTGCTCTTTCCATCCCCACTCAATTAGTTTCTTTCTACTTTTTCTTGTTAAATCTGTCAATGGAGCAGCTATATGTGAGAATCCTCTTATAAATCTTCTGTAATATCCTGCCAATCCTAAAAATTGTTGTACTTCCCGCTTTGTCTGTGGGCGTGGCCAATTTGATAACTTATCCACTTTTGATCCCTGAGGGAGTATTTTCCCTCTTTGTACCTTGTATCCCAAGAAATCTATTTCCGTCCTAGCTATTTTACATTTTGTTGGATTTACTCTTAATCCCGCTTCCCTAAGCCGGTTCAGAATTTTCTCTAGATGTTCCAAATGTTCCTCCCAGTTTTTACTATAAATAATAATATCATCTATATAAGCTACCGCAAAATTTTGAAATGGAGCCAACACTTTGTCCATCAATCTCTGAAACGTCGCTCCCGCCCCGTGTAAGCCAAACGGCATGAATGTAAAATTAAAAAGTCCGTTAGGGGTGGCGAAAGCTGTTTTCTCTTTGTCCTGTGGTCTCAATGGTACCTGCCAGTATCCTTTAGTTAGGTCTAGACTGGACAGGACCCCTGCTTCTCCCAATTTGTCTAGGACCTCGTCGATTCTGGGCATGGGATAAGCATCAAATTTTGATATTTTGTTCACTCTTCTAAAATCTATACAAAATCTTACTGTTCCATCCTGTTTAGGTACTACTACTGGATGGCTACGCCACGGGCTTGTAGATGGTTCAATCACTCCTAGGTCCAACATTTTGTCTACCTCCTCTTTAATGATGGGTATCAAATGTCTGGGCCATTGTCTGCCATGGTCCCTAATTATTATTCCTGGTGGTGTTTCTATCCTATGTTCCGTCCAATGTGTTTTCCCCGGTTTATCTGAAAACACGTCTGCAAACTTTTCCTGTAATCTTTCCAAATCTTTACATTGTTTGTCTTCTAACGTTTGGCATATTGTTAATCCCCCTTTTTTATCTCCCCAATCGGGTCCTAATATCTCCTCATCCTTTGAAGCCAAATATACTTCTCGTTCTTCCCACCGTTTCAATAAATTAATATGGTATATACCTCGTTTCTTTTTCTTATCAGGTGTTGCGATTTAAGTAATCTACATTGTTAACCTTCCGTAACACCGTATAAGGTCCCTGCCATTGAGCAAATAATTTTGACTGGTCTGTTGGTAGCAACAATAGTACTTTTGTCCCTCTGTAAGTTCTCTACATTTTACCTTTTTATCATACCTGATTTTTTGTGCCCTTTGTTTATTTTGTAAATTTTGTGTCGCTAAGTCCCTGACATATTTAAGTCTATCTCTCATCTCGATTACATGTTTCACCGTACACATAGAATGATCTTCTCCCTCTTCCCAGCGTTCTTTTATGAGATCCAGTATCCCCTAGGATTGGATCCATATAAGAGTTCAAATGGGGAGTATCCTGTGGACGACTGTGGAACTTCTCGTATGGCAAACATTAGGGGTGCCAACATTAAGTGCCATTTCGATGGATTATCATTAATTATTTTCCTTAACATCTGTTTTAAAGTCTTATTAAATCTTTCTACAAGGCCATTACATTGTGGATGATAAACCGTAGTCCGTAAGGGCTTAATATCTAATATTTTCCACATTTCTTTGAGTGTTTGACTTAGGAAATTAGTGCCTTGATCGGTCAAAATTTCCTTTGGGAAACCTAATCTTGTAAACACCTGTAACAGTTCTCTGGCCAATACTTTAGCACTTGTTGAACGCAGGGGTATTGCCTCTGGATACCGTGTGGCGTAATCTATTAAAACTAATACATGTGTGTGTCCCCCTGCTGATTTTTTTAATGGTCCAATGATATCTAAGCCTATTCTATCAAAGGGCTTATCTATCAAAGGCATTGGTATTAGATGCCCTCCTTTTTGTGGTTTTGGTTGGGTCAATTGACACCTCTGACATGTTTTACAATAATTATGGACATCTTCATTTATAGTTGGCCAATTGAATCTCTCTTTCACCCTTGCCAAGGTTTTTTCAACTGCTAAATGTCCTGATACAGGGACATCATGTGCCAACATTAATATTAATTGCCTGCCCCCTCGTGGCACTACCAATCTATCTTTTCCAGTCTTATCTATGTGATACAACAAGCCATTTCTCCATTCCAGTCCTGTCTCCCCTTGTGGTGTTTCCCCTTCCATGCGTGCCTGTGTTCTCCAGTTTTCTAACGAATCATCTTCATTTTGCCAAAGTCTCACCCGTGCCTTATTCGCCTGGGTTATTTCCGTCCAATCCTTTGGAGTATCTTTCCATGGTCTGGAGTCTGGAGGTGTCACGCCGGAGCATAGGACATCCTGGGATGATAAAAATGTATTTAATCCCTCCCAATCTCTTCCCAGTAAAACATCTCTAGGCAATGACGGTACAATTCCTACTTTCATTCTGTACATTTTGTTGTTAACTTCTATATTTGCCCATGTAGACCCATATGGTTTTGCATCGCCATGAATGCATCTAATCATGACTGCTTCCTCAGGGTCGTAATTTCCTATTTCTTTTACTAATGTTTGGCCTGAGCCTGTATCCAATAACGCCTTTTTGTTTTTCCATTTAACTTCACCTCCATTTCCCACCCCCGTTGTTCTTCGTCCTCTATTTTAGTTCCTAACATATCTCCTGTTGTCACCCATGCACAGTTCAGATGTGGGCATTCACGGCGGTAATGCTCTGGGGATCCACAATTATAACATACGAGCTTTTTGTCCTTTATCGTCTGTCCACGTCCGTTGGACGCTCCATGCCTCTTCCTCCGCTGTGCCTTATTTGTCCCAATGGTTGTTGGATTTTCTTTTCGTCCCCCTCGTTTCGTTTGGCCTTCTCCACGCCGTTGTCCTGCCACGTGTCTCGTCCGGTAGGCTCCGCCATTTTGTCTCTCCTGTTCTCGTAGTATGTCCTGGTCTCGCGATAACTCAAGCTGTTCGTTCCATCGCTTGATGGTAATTTTCCAGGAGTATGACGACAGCCTCTAACGATGATGGTTGATTTCTTCTTACCCAATTTTGTACCGATGGTGTTGCTGTAGTGAGTAATTGTTCTATCACTACTTGGTCTATGATGTCTTGCTTTGTTTTTTCCTCTGGTTGTAACCATTTCACTACGTTTGCCCTCATCCTATATGCTAATGGTCGTGGATGTTGTCCGGTTTGAAGTTTCAATTCTCTGAACTTTTTCCGACACGTTTGGCTGATATATTATCGTTAACAAAATGGTTTCTTTTACTTTTCATAGTTTAACGCATTCTGTGGTCCTAGTGCATCAATGACTGTTTGCAAACTTGCTGTTAACGCCGGAGTGAGAATAATAGCCCACTGGTCTTTTGGCCAGTTTGCGGCTTGTGCTGTTCTTTCAAATGTATTGAGATAAGTTTCTATGTCATCATTTTCAGTCATTTTCTGGACCTTCATCGGGAATTTCATGCCTATTGTATTTTTGTCTTCAGTGATTTCTTTTGTTTGTTTTGCAGTCGAGTGTTTATCTCCTTGTTTTCCTCTGTCATTCGATTTATTAATATCTTGTTCTGTTGTACCAGCGTATCTATCATTTTTTCTTGTCTCTGTACCGTCTCTCGCAACCATTTGGCTTCTTCGTCTACTTTGTTAGAGACGTCTTGTATACGTTGGGCGCCAATATGTGCGGGTTCATTGAAGTTGATTAATGGTTCCGATGAAATAAAAGGATTCGACTCATTTTGTACAAATAAATCGAACATTAAATTTTTATTTAACAGTTCACAACCTTGTTGATCATTATCGTGTCGCGCATTCTTGGTTACATGTGGAGTTAACACAGGAACGGAAGAACTAGGAGATAAATAACTAGTCGAATTTCTATAAACTTCTTTGAATGGGTTAAACTTTCTTTTTTGTAATGATGTTAAAATTTCTTCATGGTGCCACCAGTCTGGTTCCTTAGGGTTGGAGGTGGAGCTCGAAGGGGATGACTCCAACCCCATCCCGGTATCCATCCCGGGGGATTGGGGTCTAATTTCCTACCGAAATGTCCTGGCGAAATATCTCTCTCTTCCACTATGGACTTCCTTGGTCCAAGACCCATCAGAGATCCGCCAGTCTCTTTCCCTTCATTTCTCTCTCCTCCCTCCGTCTGACAACTCCTTTCCCTAACGATCTTAACGTCCCTTCTTCCCTCTCTCTCTCGAGCTCCCGTCTCGCGCTCCTTAGACATTCCTCCTCCCTTCTCATACCCTTCCGTCTGAACTCCCATCTCTTTATACATGCGGTTTCTCTTTTCTCCTTCTGTTTGCGTGGTTACATCTCTATAAGGTTTCTTTGTTTCTATCTTTACTTGAATTCCTATTTGTTTCATCTTAACCCCAGTTTCTGTCTGAACCCCTAAAGTCACTTGAGCCCTTCTGTTCTCTCTCACTTGTATTCCTGCATCTATCATCTCTTTGCTTTTCCCAAATTCTCCTTCCGTTTGCACTCCTGTATTTTTAATATCCTGACAAATATCTATCAGACCCATCTTAATTTCGTTCCACAATATCATTCTCTGAACAGTGGCCAAATAACATTCTTTAAACCTTTTATCCCCTTTAACCTCCCTATCTTTAACAAGACTATCTTCCTTACTCATCTCCTTGTCAGTGTCATCTTTAATCTCCCAGAACAATTTCCCTGGTTTTCATCTCCTTCCTTAACTTCTCTTTCCTCCTCTGCAAAACTGACTCCTTTATGACCCACTGACTCCTTTATGATGCTGTTCCTCCTCTTGTTCATGTTCCAAATGTTCCTCCCAGTTTTTACTATAAATAATAATATCATCTATATAAGCTACCGCAAAATTTTGAAATGGAGCCAACACTTTGTCCATCAATCTCTGAAACGTCGCTCCGCCCCGTGTAAGCCAAACGGCATGAATGTAAAATTAAAAAGTCCGTTAGGGGTGGCGAAAGCTGTTTTCTCTTTGTCCTGTGGTCTCAATGGTACCTGCCAGTATCCTTTAGTTAGGTCTAGACTGGACAGGACCCCTGCTTCTCCCAATTTGTCTAGGACCTCGTCGATTCTGGGCATGGGATAAGCATCAAATTTTGATATTTTGTTCACTCTTCTAAAATCTATACAAAATCTTACTGTTCCATCCTGTTTAGGTACTACTACTGGATGGCTACGCCACGGGCTTGTAGATGGTTCAATCACTCCTAGGTCCAACATTTTGTCTACCTCCTCTTTAATGATGGGTATCAAATGTCTGGGCCATTGTCTGCCATGGTCCCTAATTATTATTCCTGGTGGTGTTTCTATCCTATGTTCCGTCCAATGTGTTTTCCCCGGTTTATCTGAAAACACGTCTGCAAACTTTTCCTGTAATCTTTCCAAATCTTTACATTGTTTGTCTTCTAACGTTTGGCATATTGTTAATCCCCCTTTTTATCTCCCCAATCGGGTCCTAATATCTCCTCATCCTTTGAAGCCAAATATACTTCTCGTTCTTCCCACCGTTTCAATAAATTAATATGGTATATACCTCGTTTCTTTTTCTTATCAGGTGTTGCGATTTCGTAATCTACATTGTTAACCTTCCGTAACACCGTATAAGGTCCCTGCCATTGAGCAAATAATTTTGACTGGTCTGTTGGTAGCAACAATAGTACTTTTTGTCCCTCTGTAAGTTCTCTACATTTTACCTTTTTATCATACCTGATTTTTTGTGCCCTTTGTTTATTTTGTAAATTTTGTGTCGCTAAGTCCCTGACATATTTAAGTCTATCTCTCATCTCGATTACATGTTTCACCGTACACATAGAATGATCTTCTCCCTCTTCCCAGCGTTCTTTTATGAGATCCAGTATCCCCCTAGGATTGGATCCATATAAGAGTTCAAATGGGGAGTATCCTGTGGACGACTGTGGAACTTCTCGTATGGCAAACATTAGGGGTGCCAACATTAAGTGCCATTTCGATGGATTATCATTAATTATTTTCCTTAACATCTGTTTTAAAGTCTTATTAAATCTTTCTACAAGGCCATTACATTGTGGATGATAAACCGTAGTCCGTAAGGGCTTAATATCTAATATTTTCCACATTTCTTTGAGTGTTTGACTTAGGAAATTAGTGCCTTGATCGGTCAAAATTTCCTTTGGGAAACCTAATCTTGTAAACACCTGTAACAGTTCTCTGGCCAATACTTTAGCACTTGTTGAACGCAGGGGTATTGCCTCTGGATACCGTGTGGCGTAATCTATTAAAACTAATACATGTGTGTCCCCCTGCTGATTTTTTTTAATGGTCCAATGATATCTAAGCCTATTCTATCAAAGGGCTTATCTATCAAAGGCATTGGTATTAGATGCCCTCCTTTTTGTGGTTTTGGTTGGGTCAATTGACACCTCTGACATGTTTTACAATAATTATGGACATCTTCATTTATAGTTGGCCAATTGAATCTCTCTTTCACCCTTGCCAAGGTTTTTTCAACTGCTAAATGTCCTGATACAGGGACATCATGTGCCAACATTAATATTAATTGCCTGCCCCTCGTGGCACTACCAATCTATCTTTTCCAGTCTTATCTATGTGATACAACAAGCCATTTCTCCATTCCAGTCCTGTCTCCCCTTGTGGTTTTTCCCCTTCAATGCGTGCCTGTGTTCTCCAGTTTTCTAACGAATCATCTTCATTTTGCCAAAGTCTCACCCGTGCCTTATTCGCCTGGGTTATTTCCGTCCAATCCTTTGGAGTATCTTTCCATGGTCTGGAGTCTGGAGGTGTCACGCCGAGCATAGGACATCCTGGGATGATAAAAATGTATTTAATCCCTCCCAATCTCTTCCCAGTAAAACATCTCTAGGCAATGACGGTACAATTCCTACTTTCATTCTGTACATTTTGTTGTTAACTTCTATATTTGCCCATGTAGACCCATATGGTTTTGCATCGCCATGAATGCATCTAATCATGACTGCTTCCTCAGGGTCGTAATTTCCTATTTCTTTTACTAATGTTTGGCCTGAGCCTGTATCCAATAACGCCTTTTTTTGTTTTTCCATTTAACTTCACCTCCATTTCCCACCCCGTTGTTCTTCGTCCTCTATTTTAGTTCCTAACATATCTCCTGTTGTCACCCATGCACAGTTCAGATGTGGGCATTCACGGCGGTAATGCTCTGGGGATCCACAATTATAACATACGAGCTTTTTGTCCTTTATCGTCTGTCCACGTCCGTTGGACGCTCCATGCCTCTTCCTCCGCTGTGCCTTATTTGTCCCAATGGTTGTTGGATTTTCTTTTCGTCCCCCTCGTTTCGTTTGGCCTTCTCACGCCGTTGTCCTGCCACGTGTCTCGTCCGGTAGGCTCCGCCATTTTGTCTCTCCTGTTCTCGTAGTATGTCCTGGTCTCGCGATAACTGCGTCGTTCGTTCCATCGCTTGATGGTAATTTTCCAGGAGTATGACGACAGCCTCTAACGATGATGGTTGATTTCTTCTTACCCAATTTTGTACCGATGGTGTTGCTGTAGTGAGTAATTGTTCTATCACTACTTGGTCTATGATGTCTTGCTTTGTTTTTTCCTCTGGTTGTAACCATTTCACTCGTTTGCCCTCATCCTATATGCTAATGGTCGTGGATGTTGTCCGGTTTGAAGTTTCAATTCTCTGAACTTTTTCCGATACGTTTATTCGGCTGATATATTATACGTTAACAAAATGGTTTCTTTTACTTTTTCATAGTTTAACGCATTCTGTGGTCCTAGTGCATCAATGACTGTTTGCAAACTTGCTGTTAACGCCGGAGTGAGAATAATAGCCCACTGGTCTTTTGGCCAGTTTGCGGCTTGTGCTGTTCTTTCAAATGTATTGAGATAAGTTTCTATGTCATCATTTTCAGTCATTTTCTGGACCTTCATCGGGAATTTCATGCCTATTGTATTTTTGTCTTCAGTGATTTCTTTTGTTTGTTTTGCAGTCGAGTGTTTATCTCCTTGTTTTTCCTCTGTCATTCGATTTATTAATATCTTGTTCTGTTGTACCAGCGTATCTATCATTTTTTCTTGTCTCTGTACCGTCTCTCGCAACCATTTGGCTTCTTCGTCTACTTTGTTAGAGACGTCTTGTATACGTTGGGCGCCAATATGTGCGGGTTCATTGAAGTTGATTAATGGTTCGATGAAATAAAAAGGATTCGACTCATTTTGTACAAATAAATCGAACATTAAATTTTTATTTAACAGTTCACAACCTTGTTGATCATTATCGTGTCGCGCATTCTTGGTTACATGTGGAGTTAACACAGGAACGGAAGAACTAGGAGATAAATAACTAGTCGAATTTCTATAAACTTCTTTGAATGGGTTAAACTTTCTTTTTTGTAATGATGTTAAAATTTCTTCATGGTGCCACCAGTCTGGTTCCTTAGGGTTGGAGGTGGAGCTCGAAGGGGGATGACTCCAACCCCATCCCGGTATCCATCCCGGGGATTGGGGTCTAATTTCCTACCGAAATGTCCTGGCGAAATATCTCTCTCTTCCACTATGGACTTCCTTGGTCCAAGACCCATCAGAGATCCGCCAGTCTCTTTCCCTTCATTTCTCTCTCCTCCCTCCGTCTGACAACTCCTTTCCCTAACGATCTTAACGTCCCTTCTTCCCTCTCTCTCTCGAGCTCCCGTCTCGCGCTCCTTAGACATTCCTCCTCCTTCTCATACCCTTCCGTCTGAACTCCCATCTCTTTATACATGCGGTTTCTCTTTTCTCCTTCTGTTTGCGTGGTTACATCTCTATAAGGTTTCTTTGTTTCTATCTTTACTTGAATTCCTATTTGTTTCATCTTAACCCCAGTTTCTGTCTGAACCCCTAAAGTCACTTGAGCCCTTCTGTTCTCTCTCACTTGTATTCCTGCATCTATCATCTCTTTGCTTTTCCCAAATTCTCCTTCCGTTTGCACTCCTGTATTTTTAATATCCTGACAAATATCTATCAGACCCATCTTAATTTCGTTCCACAATATCATTCTCTGAACAGTGGCCAAATAACATTCTTTAAACCTTTTATCCCCTTTAACCTCCCTATCTTTAACAAGACTATCTTCCTTACTCATCTCCTTGTCAGTGTCATCTTTAATCTCCCAGAACAATTTCCCTGGTTTTTCATCTCCTTCCTTAACTTCTCTTTCCTCCTCTGCAAACGACCCACTGACTCCTTTATGATGCTGTTCCTCCTCTTGTTCACATCTGGCCACTGCTGGGTTTTCCAAATTTGCTGGCATACCATATGCAGCACCTTTACAGCATCCTCTTTTAAGATTTTAAAGAGTTCAATTGGAATGCCGTCACCTCCACTGCCTTGTTGTTTGCAATTCTTTCTAAGGCCCACTTGACTTCACTTTCCAGGATGTCTGGCTCCAGGTCAGCAACTACGCTATCTTGGTTATCAGGGACATCCAGCTCTTTCTGATATAATTCTTCTGTATATTCTTGCCATCTCTTCTTGATCTCTTCTGCTTCAGTTAGGTCCCTACCATTTTTGTCCTTTATCATATCCATCTTTGCACGAAATGCCCCTTTAATATCTCCAATTTTCTTGAACAGATCTCTGGTTTTTCCTTTTCTGTTGTTTTCCTCTATTTCTTTGCACTGTTCATTCAAGAAGGCCGCCCTGTCTCTCCTTGCTATTCTTTAGAAGTCTGCATTCAATTTTCTGTATCTTTCCCTTTCTCCCTTGCATTTTGCGTCCCTTCTCTCCTCCGCTATTTGTAGGGCCTCGTTGGACAACCACTTTGCTTTCTTGCATTTTCTTTTCTTTGGAATAGTTTTCATTGCAGCCTCCTGTACAATGTTACAAGCCTCCATCCATAGTTCTTCAGGTGTTCTGTCCACCAAATCTAGTTCCTTGAATCTATTCTTCACTTCTACTGTGTATTCAAATGGGATGTGACTTAGGTTATACCTGACTGGCCCAGTGATCTTCCCTACTTTCTTCAGTTTAAGTTTGAATTTTGAAATAAGAAGCTGATGATCTGAGCCACAGTCAGCACCAGGTCTTGTTTTTGCTGACTGTATAGAGCTCCTCCATCTTTGGCTGCAGAGAACATAGTCAATCTGATTCCGGTATTGTCCATCTGGTGATGTCCATGTGTAGAGTCACCTTTTGTGTTGTTGGAAAAGACTGTTTGCAGTGACCAGCTTCTTCTCTTGACAAAACTCAATTAGCCTTTGCCCTGCTTCATTTGGAACTCCAAGGCCAAACTTGCCAGTTATTCCTTTTATCACTTGAGTGCCTACTTTAGCATTCCAATCCCCTATGATGAGAAGAACATCTTTCTTTGGTGTCAGTTCTAGAAGTTCTTGTAAGTCTTCATAAAATTGGTCAATCTCAGACTCTTCAGCACCGGTAGTTGGTGCATAAACTTGGATTACTGTGATGTTGAAAGGACTGCCTTGGAATCGTACTGAAATCAGTCTATCATTTTTTAGGTTGTATCCCAGCACTGCTTTTCTCACTCTATTGTTGACTATGAGGGCTACTCCATTTCTTCTATGGGATTCTTGCCCACAGTAGTAGATGTGATAGTCATCTGAACTGAATTCACCCATTCCTGTCCATTTAAGTTCACTGATGCCCAGGATGTCAATGTTTATTCTTTCCATCTCACGTTTGACCACATCCAGCTTACCCTGGTTCATAGATCTCACATTCCAGGTTCCTATGCAGTATATTTCTTTGCAACATTGGACTTCCCTTTCTCTTCCAGGCACGTATGCAGCTGAGCATCCTTTCAGCTTTGGCCCAGCCACTTCATTAGCTCTGGAGCTATTGTACTTGCCCTCCGCTCTTCCTCAGTAGCATGTTGGACACCTTCCGACCTGAGGGGCTCATCTTCCAGCGTCATATCTTTTAGCCTTTTGTTTCTGACCATGGGATGTTCTTGGCAGGGATACTGGGGTGGTTTGCCAGTTCCTACCCCAGGAAGTCTTATTACAGGCCTCATTGTCACCAGTGTAACTAGCCTTACAATGATGAAAGCACAGTTCAGCCTGTTTTATTTTGTAGCCTCACTGATCAACTGGGACACAAAAGTAGAAATGTGCCCCATTTATTCCAGACTGAGGCACAGTATGAGTTAAATGATGACATAAATGATAGGAATAATTCTGAAGGGAGCTGATAGCTTTGGAAAAATGGGGAGGTGGCCCAGGGAGAGGTGGCATGGTTGGCCTCCTCTATGAGTACCTGAAGGTCCAGGTGGAGAGTACTCAAAATCCATGTTAGTTTTTTTAGTTGGAGGTCCCCAACTTGCATACCATGTAGTGCTGCGTTTGGAGCCAGTTCCTCATTTTCATATATGGAAATGGAGCTTAATATGAAATATTAGGGCTATCTTGAATATTTAACTTTAGGATTTTGAAAATGGTGCTTTGTGATCTTTTTGCAACTCCACTGGGTTTCTGAGATCTGGGAAGAAGTCTGTTTAGTGAGGATACATTTGTTTATCAACTGGAACGTTCCATGTTCAATAGAGATGGGTGTTTCATTTCAGAAGGTGACTGGTTGCTGGTGCTCAGAACCCAGCCCCCCCCCTTCTGGAACAAAATCAACCACTGTGTTACCTTGTAGTTTGAGCTGGGCAAAATTCCAATCAGGAAGCAGCCTCCGATGCATCATCTTTCCCTGTCCCTGGTGCTGGCCAATCAGGAGCTGTGCAAGGACATGCATCACCCCACATTCCTGTCTGATTGGCCAGCACCAGGGACACCCCTTCCAAAACAAAATGCCCATCACTAATGTTCAACCATTATATTTGTTGTCTGGCTAATTAGTTGCATAGTCTTTGGCCCAGAAAGGAGATCTAAGATATCTGACATATTTGTCTTAGAAGCTGTTAAGTCCTAAAGGCTGAACCTCTGTGCAGGTAGCTAAAAAGGATGGTGGGAACATAGGATGCCCGAAACCCACATTCCCATTCTGTTTGGAAGTCACTCCCACCTTCTTGTGGGGATTGGAGAATGTGAATGTCTGAAGCCCAGGCTGTAAGCTTGCATGTCCCAGTGTGCTTATTGCTACTCACATTGCTAAGGGGGTTCTGTCTTCTCAGGGCGCTTGAGCACTTTCACACATTTCTCACATGAACGTCTCAGTGATTTCTAGATGGGGAGAGGATATGGGTAGGATTAACTGTATTCATGGCATGCAGCCCTTTTAAACCTTAGACATGCTTTCAGGTTTAATGCCAAATGAAGGTTTAAAATATGCAGTCTCCATTTGACCAAAGGTAGATTAGATATTTTGGGCGTATTTCCTGCTATTCTGGAGATCCTGAGTTGCTCTGAAACCTTTATTATAAAATGGGAAATAAAAGGTTTCAGAAGTAGCTCACAGCTTCCATTTTTCCTTTGGTGCATATGGTTGCTGATGGATGGCGGCTGGTGGAGATCACCAAGCAGTGACGCTGCGTAGCTTCTTGGATCTCTCTAGAAGAGTTTTGTACCAGTTTGTATAGCAGCACAATTGTGAGGGGGGGGGCTGGCAATTACAGGCAGCAGGTTACCGATCCCTGACCTAAATTAATGTTGGCAGTTGAATTTTCCTTGACTTGAGTTCCTGAGAACCTTGCATGACTTAGGAACATATGATACAAACTTTGATGTTGAATCACACCAAAGCTCCATCAGGGCTCCTGTCACCACTTCTGGCTAAAAGCATCTCCAAGAGCTTCAGAGCTTTCTTGCTTTCCTTGATGATTCATTTTATTGCATTTTAATCACAGAAAAACCTGAAACAAACAGAAACAGCAGTGGAAACCCTTAAAAAGAAACAAGCACAAAAGACAAAACGTATCCTAGTTTTTCTTAGGCATATAAGTTAGAACATGTTAAGTGGGAGGAAAAGGAGATTTACAGAATGGGGTGCCTTTATGTACATGGAGGCCTCTTTACAATTAAAAGAAAAAATCGCAGGGAGTGCAAATAAATTGGATTTACAGTAGTTCATCAAATACAGTATAATACGGCCAATTACAAATGCCTACGGTGTTTCAAAGCAGTTCTCTTTTCTAGCCCTGCCTCAACATCTCAGGTATTTTGTGGTGCTGCCCCATCTTGAGTCCAAACAGGGCCTTGCCCTACTTAGCTTCCAAGATGAGGCCAGCATGTTCAGGGTAGTTTGGTGGCTCGTGATGCAGCCTTAACCTTGATGGCATTGCCATAGCTATCAGCTGTGCTTCCTTCTCCCTCCTTCAGATTAAGTTGACTGTCACTTCTTCCGCAGATGCCCTGAATAGCTTAGTGGCCTATCACTTACCCCCTTGCATGTCAGATGCTCCTGATTTTTGCCTCTGCTCCCTTGCACGCAGGATGTAAAGCACATAGGAAGTGCACACAACAGGAGTGCCATGCCATTCACTGCCAGCACTGCTTCCAGCACGTCACCTAAAGTCATCAGCGCTCAGTACAATAGTCCAGCAAGTCTCTACTCCTCGGAAAACTTACAGTCCTTCAACAGCGCAGTGGAGTCCAAATCTGCAGGTGACCAGCAGGGACATAAGAAGTAAGTGACGCTTCCCCTGCCCCCCCCAACACCACACTTTGCACTCTTTTTGCTCAGCGACAAGGCCAAGAGACTTCTGGTCTGCGGTGTGCATGCGGAGAGCATGTTTTGATTCCTCTGAAAACTCTGTTTTTCTTTCAGGTTGGTTTCTCAGCTGGTGTGGCGCCCGTGAGGTGTGGCATGCCAGTGGCCCTTCGGGATGACAAACGTAAAACTAATGATTATTCCTTTTATTTTCTTCAGCAGCTGCCTGTGCAATATCAGCGTGCTGTCAGTATGCCGTATCAGCCTTTAAAATGGTCTGCCCACTCACCCAGGTGCTCATTGCTCTTATTCTGAAATGTTATCTTTCAGATTCTTGCTCACTTTCCAGTGAAAATGGGGCTCCCCCCCCCCAGAAAAAAAACCCATAAGAATGACCTCATTTTTTTTTTCATTGAAAACGTGACTGCTTAGAAGTTACTTTTTTTGGGGGGGGTCGAATGTTTAAACATGATATTCTAAACCTAACTATGCAGGGTGTGGTTAATTGTTTGTCATGGCCCCTGTCAGGAAAATAGAGATTCTGGGCATGTGCAGAAGAGTATTGAGAACTTAAGAGATGGAAAGCCTCAAGGAAGGAAGGAGATGTCTAGGGTCTTCCAACTCAGTTCCTTTTCAGCCACATCAGGAACCACATAAGACGACCTCCACGAACCCTCCATACCCTTCCAGTTTACCAAGCTTTTTCCCCCCCCCCCCCCGCCTTTTATATTGTGCTTTTAAAAATTCTGTGCATAAAGTAGGACTACTGGTCTCACAGAATCGTCTCTTCCTTGAAGAGCTGCCTTGTGTCGGCTGTCATTTTTTTCCTTAAGAGCTTCTGGCTTTTCAGATCCTGAAAGATACTAGATGTCAGAGTAAGCACGCACCATCGGAGGGACGACACCCGTGTCCTCTCTGTTTAGGAAAGTGGCACCTGGTTTCTTTGTGGAAGCATTGCAGGGTTTTGCTACCCCAACCTTAAAGGGCCAAAACCTTTTCCTTCTGGGACCTGTCTTGGCAGCAGGCCCCTCAAGAGGCTGGCATTGCTGATAGATAAAAGCTTGCAGGCTTCTTCTTCCTCCTCCTCCTCCTCCTCCTCCTCCTCCTCCTCGTGTTCTTAACTCTTTCAGCCCTTGGCTGGAGTTGCACAGGCTGACTGCGCTGGGTCAGGTTCAACTTCCTGCCTCCGTCACTCAGGAGTGGTGTTGGCTGTTTGGAGAGGCGCAGGCTGTCTTGGCTGAGTGCCCAGTCCCTGCACTCTCCACACCTCCACAGCACTCTTAAGGGTTTTCTGCCCCCCTTGGGACATCTCCCATAGGACAATAAAGGTTTCAAAACTATTGTAACTTAAGCGGCCACCTGCATTCTCAAACAACCTGCTTCCACTGCTATGCAGGTGTGGCATTTTATTTGATTTTATACTTGACTACCTAGTTACTACTTGAACGGAGTGAGAAGACAGGAAGCATAGCTCTAGGTGTATCCACTGGATATGTATGGCTTCCTAACTTTCTGTTTCCCCACTCCAGAACATTCTGGAAGGGACTTGGGAAGTTACTTTTAAAAAAAAAAAACATTCATTACAGATGTTGTGCCAAATCTGACTTGATATTAGTTACAATTAAAGCAACAAGTTAAAACAACAACCCTATTTTCTTTTTTCTTAAACCCACCTCAGTAGTACAGTATGTATTTTTGAAGCAATAAGTATTTTTATTGAGAAAAAGAAATGGGTTTTGCGGTGCATTTCTTTTCTTATACATTTTAATGAATTTTAACAGATATTTCACGTTGAAACTTTGTGCATTAATTGTATTCATTCTAGTTGTACAGATTTCAACTTATTTAAGCTTAGAAAGGTAATTAGTTCCAAATCTAATTAGACTGGTTTGAATTCTAATTACAGCAGTTCCAAATCAAATATTACTAGCTCAAAAATCTTCGATTTTTCAGGGGATAAGAACTTTCACATAGTTAATGTTGCTCTGTCCCTTTGCATGTGGGAAAGTGAAAGTTAGTCTAGTATTGTAACTGGTTTATAGTTCTTCAATTTTCCTGCAATAATCCCTTTCCTCCTCCTCCTCCCCTTCTTTCTCCATGGCAAACTGTCTTTGACTGGCCCTTTTCACCTCCCTTTGCCCTGCGTAGTACTTGGTCACCCGTTGGTGGGTTCCAGGCTCCCTTGGCCTCTGTCTACAACCCTCTCCGGCCACCTTCCGCCTCCCGATTGCAGAGGAGGCACAGTACCTCGTCCGTCCCAAATCAGATCCGAGTGGGTCCAGAACAGCTCAAGGAGGTGGCTCAGATCTGTCCCAGCAGCCCCGTGGAGGTAGAGGTGCCTGGACTCAAAGTACGGCACGTACAGTTTAACTCTCCTTTACAGCTCTATTCACAGAAAAACATCCTGGATTCTTTGCAGGGACAGATCTCTTCCGTTAGCCCCACTTGCCCCAGGTAACGTTGCCCGCTTGTTACGCAAGTCGTCATAAGGCCGGTGAATGCTCACTTGCATTAGTTTTTGTGTCACCTTCTGCTTAGCCAAGCGCACTACGTGTGTTGCAAAGAAACTATGGGTGTGTTGGTGGGGAAGGTTTCCCAGTCAACGGAAGTCACTTCTGGTGTTGTTAACATGGCAAGTTTATGGGGCTGCTTCCTGGTATTAAGAACCCAAAGCAAAACATCACATCTGCATGCACACAGGTTGACTTGACTCCTTCCTTCCAGCTCAGGAACTCAAAGATTACTATTAATAGTACAGTGATACCTTGCAAGACGAATGTCCCGTAAGATGAATGAAAATTACGGGAATAGGAAAACCTTGTCAGACGAATGTTTCCCTATGGGTTCCATTCGTCTTATGAGGTACCATTGATCATCGCCCAGCTTGGGCTGTTTGCAAGGGAACAGTCCAGGCTAGGTGAGGGTCCCTGGGTCCCTGCTTTGCCTCCGAAATTGGTGGGCAGAGAAGAGATCCATTGAACTTCGCCCAGCCTGAAGTTAAGCCGCTGCTGCTCCCCCCCCTTCTCAGGATTCTACAGTGGAACCTTGACTTACATACTGCTTGACTTGCATCATATTTGACTTGCAGCAAGAAGGGGCCTGTTTGACTTGAGTCACAGGCTTTGACTTACATCTCGGAGCCCCGGCGCAAGGCACGGGAATCGGGCGGCATCCACAACCCAGCATCGCGGCTGCCACCTCCAAACTGCTCCTGCCTTCTTCCTCTCCTCCGGCAACGGTGGCTTCGGCGAGGCCAGCTCAGAGCACCTGGAGCTGGTCCTCGGCCTCACCGAAGCCGCCACTGCTGCCGGAGGAGAAGAAGGGCCAGGAGCTCGGGGCTGGCCTTGCTGGTTAGACAGTTGGCTCAGTCTTGTAAAAAAATCTGGCTGCAGAAGTCTGGTCCACAATGGAAGCATTTTAGTTGGGGAGCTGTAAAGTTGTGGGACTCTAATGGTAAGCGTAGAGTTGTTCAGAACTTGGAACGTCAGGTTAAAAATCAGTAAAACTTAAATGTTAGACATTGTTGCTATGAACATTAAAAAGTGGAGGTGTATAACTTGTGGACTATAATTCCACTGCCTCCTCCTCTCTTTGAAGAGACATTTCCTTTACATCCCCGGAAGGAATCTCCTATCCCAGTCAAATTTGTGTTAAATTGCTGTTTTCGGGGGTCTTTTTCATCATCTGGAATGGATTAATCCGCTTTCCCATTACTTTCTATGGGAAACGTTTGTTTGACTTAAGTCATGTTTGACTTAAATCTAGACCACTGGAACGGATGAATGACGTAAGTCAAGGTTCTACTGTATTTTCTATTTTTAGAAATAGAATTTTGAAAGAGTGGCAGAAGTTCATAGAATGGTTGGAAGGAAAACCTGAGAATGAGAAATGGGCTAGACTTTCCCATTAGGCTTTGACAATGTTATACTATGAGAGGGAACTGCAACTATTTGCTTGCTTTGAGGGGGGGAGAGTTAGGAAAAAAGAAGAAGGTCGAACAAGCTTTGGGAATTGTATAAGGATTGATATGTTGGAAAAATAAGTGTAATGTGTTGGTCCTCAAGAAAATTAAAAAAAAAATTAAAAAAAAAACTCGGTCCCAGGAAAGAGGTGGTGGAGGTTTCTATCCTGCCTTCCCTTCACTGTAGCAGACACGGAACAGATGCTACGATGAAGGAAAGGCGGAATAGAAGCCTCCTCCTCTTCCTCCTCCTCTCCTCCTCCTCCTCCTCCTCCTCCTCCTCCTCCTCCTCTTTGTGCCGAGTCTCAGTACCAAGACGCGGGCGAAGAAGAGGTGGCTGCCCTTAATAACCAGCAGCGGAAGGTTCCTCTACGGTGCCGAGACAGACACCTGATTTTGACAGCTCTAAGCTGTTAAAATCATCTGTCTGTCGGCTGGGGGACACAACATCTTTCCGCTGCCCCTTGATTGAGGGGTTTTTATACAGCCTTCCCATAGGAACGCATTGAAACCCTATTATTCTGTTCCCTCTGGAACGGATTAATTGGTTTTGGATTATGGGAAACTGTGCCTCGTAAGACAATTTTTTCATAAGACGAATTGGCCTGTACAAGGAATTAAATTAGTCTTAGGAGGTACCTGTATGGGTGAAACTCGAAAAATTAGAATATTGTGCAAATGTTCATTTATTTCATTAAATCAACTCAAAAGGTGAAACTAATATATGAGATAGACTCATTACATTCAAAGCAAGATATGTCAAGCCTTAATTTGGTATAATTGTGATGATTATGGCATTAGAGCTTATGAAAACCCCAAATTCACAATCTCAGGAAATTAGAATATTGTGAAAAGGTTCAATCTCCCTAGAAAGCCGAAAGTATACACACACACACACACACACACACACACACACACCAATCCAGACAGCTGGTGGGGTGTGGGTTAAGGATTGCGCAGGGAGAAGTGCTCTCTGGCGGGCCATCCGGAGCTCAGCTGCCCGCCTCTGGAAATGCGGGACATTTCAGGGGAAAATAATTTTTCGGGAAGACAGTGGGAAAGAGTGATTGATCCGAGAATGTCCTGCCTAAAATGTGACGCTTGACAGGTCTGATTAGAGGGGAGAAGAGTGGATGACTATTTAAAAGTTTGCCTGTGAAGGGTCTTGCTTCCAGTGGGAAACATTGGCATTTGGCCCTTGTCGCAGCATGAAGCTGACCTCATTAGCTTTTATTGGCTTCCATTTTTCTCTGCCTGTTGTGCATGACGTGGCATTGAACCCTTCAGCCTGGTCAGTCTCTGCATTATTTGTTTAACTAGGAAGAACCCTTTCTGCTGTGCTGAATTTTGCAAATCGTTGCTAGGGGCCTGTCTCCAGTCTGAATACCTTTGGCATTTGTCATGGCTGTCTCACCACCATCTACAGGCTGACTGGCTGTTGCACTTTGTTCAACAAGGAGTGTTGTAATGGGCGCGGCCCTCAGGAGGTAGGAATGGAGTGTGATAGAAAATGCTGCAGATATTTCATGCTATGGAAATAAGCCCGTTTTCAAACACTTTAGGGATTCCGAAATCCTCCCCTTAGAGGTATATCCAGAAAATGTGTCTGGCTGAGGTCCAAGCACTTTTGTTACAGCAGAGATCTCTGGAAGCATGATGGGCATGCATGCACCGAGGGCTCTTTTCTTAATGGAGGTGCCATCTAAAGAACATGTGATGAGTCTGAAGTTGCATCCTGGACCTTCCCAATGAATGTACAGTGGCCAAAGCATGCCTCTTGGTAACACAAGACCCGGAAAGGACCTTGAACAAATGAAGACCTGCATAAAGCCTGTTGAAACTCATTTCCTTTCTTATATAGTGCCAGACAAAGGCTTTTTCTGTTCAGGTATTCTGACAGACTGGCAGTATCCATCATGTTCTTCCTGCTCAACAGTGCTGGAAGGAAAATCATGCTTTACTTTCTAAAGAACTCTCGCAGTTACGGGAGCCGTAAGGAGAGGACCAGCGGCTCCACCATTTTCTGCAAAGGGAGCAGAAAAATGCTGTCACTGGAAACTCAGAATTCCAACTGGAGAGGCTTAGAGCGCCCAGAATGAGTTCAAAACCTCTCTGTTTCCATATTTTCTTCTGGGTTGCCTGAGGAGGCCTGGTAGGTGCAGACCGCTGCACTCCCTGTGTGATTCAGATATTCAGATTCAGTTAACAGGTTTGCCTGTTAACAGGGACTGTGGAAGGAGCATTAACAACCTTTGTGCTGCCTTTGAGCAGAAAGAATAAAGCAGAAAAGGGGATGCTTTGTCCCCTTCAAGACCGCGTTCACTTTGGAAACTGCCTTAGTTGCCTAATTTTCTTCTTCTTTTTTCCCTTGAGCTTTCCCCATATCATTTCCTGTGACACTGTCATGGCGTGTGCATTACTGTGGTTCCTCAAAAAGGTTATGCCTGGAAAAGACATTCTTATTAAGGCAGAGCACACTTGAGCACAGTGGCCCACTTCTCTTGAAACACAGTCTGTTTGCCCTGCGAACCAGTGTCCTTCACAATACAAATCAGTGTGTTTTAGCATTTAGTAAAGAACACAGCATTGCCCCCCCCCCCCCGCGTTCATGCTCAAGCAGTACCAGACTGTTTCTCCACCCTCTCTAGATGGGTGGGAATACACACAGGATGCACTGGGTTCAACCTGAGCATCAGATAACTTTCTGGGTGGGGGAGTGGTTTGTACCAGAGCAAAACGGATCCCTGTGATTCCAGCTGTTCCACTCAAAGACATTCTTGAAAGCTGGATGACTTGACAAAGACCTCAATCTGACGTGGGACATTTTCCCTTCCAAAATCGAGTGGGTTCTGTGAAGACAAGGTCTCCCAAGATGGAGAACCTGGAAAAGAGGAGCTGCAACCTTAGTGAGTGTCTCCAGGCTTAAAACCGGGGTACTTCAAGGGCCAGATGCAGGGGAGTGGTATCAGGAGACAGATATCTAGTCTCAGATGCAGGGCCGCTGTGAGATGGGATCAGGAGACAGATATCTCTTCTTATGTTCTTATGTGAAGCCCAGCAGAATGGAATGAAAGACATTTGGTGGGGCCACTGTTTAAATTTATTTATTTATCCAACTTATATGCCGCCCAAGGTCTGGACTAGATGAAAACAATTTGGCAATAAATCATGTAATAAAAACCTTCTTTAAAATCATCATCCTAAAATTGTCATCAGCAACATGGCTCTTCTTATTACCTGGCACGTAAGGATTCATGTGAAGCCCAGGGAGGGCATTCCATAACTTGAATGGAATGAAAGACATAAAATAGCAACCCGTCTTGTTAGTTGGATTAGTAAACTTTGCCACAACTTCCAAATTACAAGTCAGGACATCGTAGAGGCTCATTGAGCCTTCCAGCTGTGACTTAAGGAACCAATCAGTTGTATCATCCTTGCACTGACTCATTGCCCACAAAGTAATAAGAACAGTAGGATAGTTTAAAGACATTTTGAAGGGAGGGACATGAAGATGTAAATCTTGGAAGCTTTCTCTCCTGATCAGCAGTGCCAATGCAGATTGTTCTGGTTAGTAAAGGAAAATAGCACTTTGCCTGCGATTGTGGCCCAAACGGAGTGAGAGAGAAATGGGGGCAGAACTGGAGTTTGCATAACTTTTTAAATGTGCTTAGCATTGACTGGGGATCAAATGCACCTGTATACATGGTATGGGAAGGTCTGCTTGTGATGGCAAGGGGTGCAGAAAGAAAGAAAGAAAGAAAGAAAGAAAGAAAGAAAGAAAGAAAGAAAGAAAGAAAGAAAGAAAGAAAGAAAGAAAGAAAGAAAGAAAGAAAAAGAAAGAAAGAAAGAAAGAAAGAAAGAAAGAAAGGTTTAAGTTCTGTGGTTTTGTACATGTGAATATAGTAACATGGTGAATCCCCATATTTGCTTGGACTTTTTTCAGACTGGGTCCACTAATCGTAGTTTTGAGGGAGGGGAAAGAGATGCAGAAGCCTTAGTGGAAACAATATGAATCAAAACAGCATGTGATCAGATGTTTTCATTTCAGATTAAATGTATTTGATTGGTTCACATTTGTAAACAGTATTTAACAGTGGTTGCTTTTCTTTCCAATATTTTTAAAGCATGTTCTGTTTAATCGTTTATATATTTGTTAAATTTGTACAATATAGAGTTATCTGTCATCAAATGGATTCTGTCTGACTGCAAACCTTCTAGGCTAGGGCATTCTGTGTATTAAAGAACCTGGAAGCAGATTGCAGATTCCTGCTTGGGGTGCTATTCTGGGACTGTGCTGCTTGCCTAAGAGCATCACATAAGGTAAAGGTTTTCCCCCGCACATGCGTCTCGTCGTGTTTGACTCTAGGGGTGGTGCTCATATCCATATTCAAGCTGAAGAGCCAGTGTTGTGCAAGTCCATGGCCACTGGCCGGTGTGGCTGCAAGGAAACACTGTTTTACCTTCCGGCTTTTTATGGTGGTACCATTGACATGCTTTTGAACTGCTAGGTTGGCAGGAGCTGGGGTTATCAGCGGGAGCTCGCTCCGCTGCGTGGCACCTGGGATTTGAACCACCGAGCTGCCGACTTTGCAGCCGACAGTTTTCAGAGGCCTTAGTCCACTGAGCCACCACGCCCCTAAGAGCATCACATGGGGACATTTAACTCCATTGGTCATACATGCGCCCAGTGATCTCAGCTGGTCCCTTTGTGAGAGACAGTGCAGATGCAAACTCTCCTTGCATTAAACAAACAAATAAAGGGAACAGTAAAGGAAGGAGCTGCGTTCTTTTTCAAGCAAGTACAGCCTACCATTGATTGACTTACAGAAATTTGTCAAGATGAATCCTCAACAGAAAAAAGCATCGTTGATGGCAGGGAGAGGGGGAATCATCCTACCCCCCCCTCTTCACCCCAAACACCATCGCTACAAACAGTTACATATATGTTGGCAGGAATGAACACAACTATACAGAAGGTAGCTTCAGAACTATCAGAAATTAAAAATGATATTCAGGATTGCAAGAGAGACATCAGAAATTTTAAATGTCAGTTAAGCGCTTATGAAGATAAGACGATTGAGTTGGGATTGCGAACAGAAGCCATTGAAATCTCAGCACAAAGAGCTTCAAGGGACGTTAACCAACTAGAACTGGATAGATCATCTTATATTCTGAGATTTCAATCAATCCCTCAGCAAGAAGGGGAAAATCTACTTAGCCTGATGACAGAGGAAATTGCAAAAATACTAAATATATCTCCAGAAGAAGCACATCATGAAATAGACACAACATATAGAGTGAGTACTTTTTTTACAAAGAAAAATAAATATCCACCAGAAGTCCATGTCAGATTTGTTAGGAGATCTACGAGAGATAAAATATTGAGAGACACAAGAGAAACACAGATAGAAATTAGAAACCAAAAAATAAGAATTGTCAAAGATATACCTTGGAAAATTCGACAAATCAGAAAGGAATATAATTTCATAGTAAAAGTACTAATTGCAAATCAAATACAATATAGATTGATGTATCTGGAGGGATTGTACTTTACCTGGGAAGGGAGACGTTACAGACTTGACTCACTGAACAAGGCCAGCAAGTTCTTGGAGAGGAACAACCAGAAATTAGGATATCAAGAATTGGATCAAAGAGAAATTATGGAAGAGGAAGAAGAGGAAGAAGCATAAGATGTAGAAGAAATAGAAATAAGGAAAGAAAGAAAAAAAAAGCAACCCAATTTCCAAAAGAGGGACAGGACAAAACAAAAGTAAAAGAAACACAGAGAGGCAACGGGAGGAGAAACCTATAATCTAAGGGTAATCAAAAACCAAAACTATAAAATATAATGGAATTACAATTTTTTTCCTGTAACGTTAATGGATTGAACACTCCAGAAAAAGGAAGGCAAATTTTCCAAAAACTCAAAAAACTGAAATTAGACTTAACATGCTTGCAAGAAACACATATTAAAACTTAGTGCTTCAAAGTATTTAATACAGGAAAAACTTGGTATTTTATTCCATTCTCTAGATGAAAAGAAAAAGAAAAAAGGATTGGCTGTTTATATTAAACCCTATCTAAACCCACGTCTGATTAAGTCTGATAAAGATGGAAGGTTCCTCTTGATTGAAATTCAAATTAACAAGAAACCAACACTATGCTGTGCTATTTATGCACCAAATGACAATAAAAAGAAAAATATCTTCTTCAAAAATATACAAGAAATTCTATCAGAATATGAGTACTCTTCAATCTTTATAATAGGTGATTTCAATGGAGTATCCTCTCCAACGATAGATAAAAACAGCCTGAAACCTAGAAAAGACAAGAGAAAAGGGAAATCACCACACTCATTTTTCCAACTGGTACAAGAATGGAATCTAAATGATATCTGGAGAAGAAAAACCCACAGAAGAAGATGTATACTTATTTCTCACACAAACATAACTCCTTCTCCAGAATAGATATGTGTTGGTCATCAGTAAATTTATTGATAGAAACAAAGGACATTGAAATACTGCCTAAATCATTTGCAGATCATAATCCAATTCTGTGGACAATTCTCAACAAACCTAAGATAACAAGATGGAGATTCAATAACTTTTTGCTAAAAGATAAGGAATTTATAACTCAGTGCAAGAGGAAACTTCAAGAATACAATGAGAATAATAGAAACAAAGGGACAAGCCCAAGCATAGTTTGGGATGCAGACAAAGCTTATCTCCGAGGTCTGGTTATAAGCTACAACACAAAGAAAAATAGGGAAAGAAAACAAAAATATACATACAGACATCTTAAAGGAATTGATGAAGATAGAAATGGAATTCCAAGAAAACCCAACAAAGACATGTTTACAAAATCAGATCAAGATACTGCAACATCTGTATAACTTATTGATCTCTCAAGAAATTGCCTTCAAAATCAAGATAGCCAGACAAAAATATTTTGAATACGCAAATAAACCTGGGAAATGGCTAGCAAACAAATTTCGGGCACAAAAACAAAGAAATTCTATAACAAGCCTTAAAGATAAACATGGAAATAATTTTAATACCATGGATAAGATGAAAACAATAGTTGAAGACTTCTTTCAAAATCTATATTCTAAGGAACAAATAACAAGAAACGAAATATTAGAATACTTAGAAAGTCAAGATCTTCCAAAAATAACATCAGAACAGAAAGAAAAATTAAATATCTCAGTCTCGATGATGGAAATAACAGAAGCTATTAAAAAACAGAAAAATGAAAAATCAGCAGGCCCAGATGGTCTTACACCAGACTTTTTAAAACAATTTGAAGGAATTTTGGATATACCGTTAAAAGTATATCCAAAGTATATCCAAGTATATCCAAAGCAGAAATAATGGAACAAGGAATAATGCCAAAATCATGGGAAGAAGCAACAGTTACACTCATACCAAAAGAAGGGAAAGATCCAGAGTTAATACAAAATTATAAACCAATTTCACTATTAAACGTTGACTACAAAATCTTCACATCAATCATGGCAGATAGACTGAAAAATGTTTTAACAAATTTTATACATAAAGATCAAAATGGTTTTCTTCCTAGAAGACAACTCAGCAATAACATAAGAATTGCACTTAACTCTCTGGAATACTATGATCAGAAAGTCGACAAACCTACTGCTTGGATCTTTTTAGATGCAGAAAAAACATTCGACAATGTACCTTGGGCATTTCTACATGAATAACTCAGAATAATGGACTTTGGGGAAATATTTGGAAGAGTAATCTCAGCAATATATCAACATCAAAGTATGAAAGTAAATCTCAATGGGGACCTAACCAAAACAATAAAGATATCAAAAGGTACAAGACAAGGATGCCCTCTTTCCCCAGTATTATTTATTTTGACATTGGAAGTTTTGATGTGAAACATTAGAAAGAATCCTGAAATTACTGGAATTAAAATTAAGAAGCACCAATTCAAAATACAAGCATTTGCAGATGATTTGATGATAATATTAGAAAGCCCAATAGATACAATTGAAAATTTGATGGACTCTTTACAGGAATATGGAAGAATAGCAGGACTGAAAATAAATAAAGAAAAGACTCAAATGTTAGTAAAAAACATGACAGAGACAGAAGTCAAAAATCTGGAACAAAAATGTAATTTCAAGGTAGTTAAGAAAGTCCACTATTTAGGTATCTATCTTATTGCAAAAACCAGTACTCTTATTCAAGACAATTACACCAAAGTAATGAAAGAGATACAAATGGAAATAAACTCATGGAAAAATTTACAACTATCCTTTATGGGAAGAATAGCGGCAATAAAAATGAATGTATTACCAAAACTACTATTCTTGTTCCAAACAATACCGGTCCTTAAATCAACTAAATTACTACAAGACTTAGATAAACAAATAAGGAAATTTATTTGGAATGATAAGAAACCTAGAATCAAAATTAAAGTATTGCAGGACAAAAAGGAAAATGGAGGTTTTGCGTTACCAAACTGGATTTTATATTATAAAGCCTGCTGTCTGACGTGGATGAAAGAGTGGATGACCCTTGAAGATAATCGACTACTGGCGTTAGAAGGATTTAACTTGAATTTTGGATGGCATGCATACTTACGGTATGGGAAAGCTAAAGCTCAAAAAGATTTCACAAACCACTGCATAAGAAACGCCTTGTTGTGGGTTTGGGAGTCATTGAAGAACTCTATACAGCAATGCCACTTTGGGTTTCCCCACAACTGGCACATACAAAACCCTCTATAATAGAGGACAAAAAAACTCTGAGATATAAAAATATGTTAACAGAAAAATTACAACTAAAATCAAAAGAATTACAGTTACAAGGATTTAGAATAGATTAGTGGTTGGAAATGCAAATGAAATCTTGGTTTAGGAATGATAAAAAGCAATTCAGTTTTTCAAATCAAGAAGTTGCATTGGATAAAATCATTTTTTCTTCTAATGAAAAGTTAATTTAAAAAATTTATAGCCGGTTATTAGCTAGACACGTAGAAGATGAGATAGTAAAAGAATGTATGATAAGCTGGGCACAGGATCTAAAGTCAGAAATTCAGTTAGATGAATGGGAAAATTATGGAAGGTTAATATAAAGATCACTAAGTCAACAGCATTTAAAGAAAATCTTTATAAAATGTTTTATAGGTGGTATTTAACACCTGATAAGCTGGCTAAAATGTATAAAATATCCGATGTTTGTTGGAAATGTAACAAAGGACGGGGATCTTTTTTTCATATGTGGTGGGTGTGCAAGAAGGCTAAAAAATACTGGTGTATGGTACAAAAATTTATTTTACAAACTATGTTAATTAATCTTGAGTTAAAACCAGAGATTTTTTATTATCTATGATACAAAAAATATTGGTGATAGTAAAAAAATTGTAATAATTCATATTATCACAGCAGCTAGAATGTTGTATGTACAACTATGGAAGACAAACAAGATTCCGGACAAAAATCAGTTAATTATGAAGGTATTAAACTGCGCAGAAATGGACAAGATCTGAGCACTAATGAAACCAGATGGATACTATGAAGACTTCGAAGAAAGATGGCATGATTTCTACAAATTTTTAGACAAATATTATAAGACAATTAAGTTTCCTGTTTAATTTATGAGTAATTGAGATAGTTAAGGATCATACATTGTTAAGATGAGATGCAAATTTTGTTTGAGAAGATTAGAATCGCTCCAATGTTTTTTTTCTTCTTCTCTTTTTCTTTGATTGACAACTTTTTTGTTAGAAAACTATAAATAAATTGCAAAAAAAAAGGATGTTCATCTTGATGCTCAATCTCAGCATCCCGCCCCTTTGAAATTGCCACAATGTGGTATAAGGCTTATGATTTGAGGATACAACATCCAAGATTGGCCTGTCACCCTTGTGATAACTTTCAAATATTTGAAATGACTGTCATTACACCTCTTATTCATGTCTTCTCCGAGGCAAATGCACCCAACTCCTTTGACTCTTGCTCACAGGATTAAAACGGAACAGCTGAAAATGGGTCAAAAACTTCTAAAAGAGGGTATGACTCAGAGTATTATTCCACCCCAGCTCCAGCCAGTCCTGGTACTGCATTTATGTTGCAGCTCTGGTAGTAGACAGCTTGCCATGCTTGACTCTGAAAGAACCAATCAGGAAGTCACTGCTTTCAGGTATCACTGAAAACCAGCATGAATACTTATGAAGTACTGTAGCTAAACAGAAAACAAAACAAACCCCTTTTGTCAGGAGGCAACTGCTTGTGTTTGTTGCATTAGATTGTAAGATTTACTCTCACTGCATAGATTTAATCTCACACTCTGCACTGGTGCTGATACACTTTGCATCTTCCATTGTTTTAGTTGTGTGTATTTTCTTCCAATTCAAAATATTATAATACAACATGGCATTAATTTGAGGCATCGGCTTCATTTTTCTTCAGCTTGGACCATCTTAACCAGCTCTCCAGTAACTTAGCCATTGAAAAGGACTCTGAGGTTTACAAGATGCTGCAGGAAAACCAAGATTCAAATGAGCCACCCAGGCAATCTGCCTCCTTCCTTGTGCTCCAAGAAATTTTGGAATCAGAAGAAAAAGGTAAGAGAAACAGAAGAGACTCACAGAGAGAGTCTTCTTCTTTTTTCTAGTTCAATGAATGAGAGCAATTAGCGGCAACAAGAGCCTACAAGCTCTGATTTGGGTGGCTCTTGCTCTGAATCATATTTTCTGTTGCCCACATTGCCTGGGATGATAAATGGAACATGAAATTGCTCAGATCATTAAGAAACCTGGAATAGCCACTATGGCAGAAGGTTTCCTTGGAGTCCTAGATAACCAAACTGCTGAGCTATCTAGCGGTACATTTTGAAGACCAGAAATCCTGCCTGAAGCTTCTGTGGGATTCCGATTCTTTGGAAGAAGGGATCCAGAGCTTGCCGAACTCTTCTCTAATTTAAGACCTTTAAAAAAAAAAAGCTGTGAGGTTTAAAGCTAGGAACTTACTCCCAGCCTAATCACCATTCTTATGAGGGATGCTTCATGTTGTATCTGTACACCTGCTCTTTAATTAGAATATCGTCTTCATTTCATGTCCTATGAACAGCAGTCAAAAGCTAATGTTGACCGTTAGTTAAAGAAGTATTTTAAAGGGTAGTCCTTTTGTATTAAGTACATGAGCTAAGGTAGCTCAGTGGTTCGTAGCACCTGGCTATGGAGCCAGATGCCAGGAAATCAGATGCCCACCATGCCTCCCAGGAGAGAGGCAAGGGCAGAGGCACCAGAAGGGTGTGTGGTTGAATGAATTACATGCTCTTCCATCTGTCTGGCCTTAAGCAAGCCAATCAGTCCTAGGACACATGCGGGAAAAGGGGAGTGGTAAACCACTTCAGAGTAATTCATGAATAGAAAACCCTGGGAGGATTGCTGTCTGAGAGTCAGCTTGATAGAACTTAATTATAGAGAGTTAGCATGCTGTAGTGTTTTTGGGTGTCAGACCAGGACACAGGAGACCTGGGTTCAGATCTTCACTTCGTCACTGGAATTCATTGGGGAAAGGTGGTAATAAGAAAACCATCTCTACTTTGAAAAATCTCTTTAGGGTTTCCATCTTTTAAAAATGACAACCTATAACAGTTCACCCTACATTGGCTGAAATCCGGTTGCTTTTCATTATATGGAAGGCAAAAGGTGTAACGTCATCCTTAGCTGGCAATTTGTATGCCGTGCTGAGAGTCTTTGGAGGAGGCACCCACTGGCTCGGTGCACATTCACGATTTCTACCTGGGACTCCTGACTGCCCACTTAGTGCTGGTACTTTGTGCATCACAAAGCAACAGGATGTCAGCCATTATTCATATGGAATCATGAAACTGGAAGGAGCATTATAAGGCCATCACGTCCTACCCTCTGCTCACTGCAGGAATCTAATTCAAAGTACATGTTTGTCTAACTTCCTCCTGAATGCCTCCCGTGTTGGAGTGCTCACTCTGTCTCATGATAATTGGTTCCATTGTTGTACTGCTCTATCAGGGGACACACCCCAACCGCCCCAATTTTTAACTGAAAGCTGGCTTCCTGTAACTTGAGCCAATGATTATGTGTCCTGCACTCTGAAATGCTAGAGAACAGATCTTGCCCCTTTTCTGTGTGATAATTTTTTAAAAAGTATTTGTAATGCATTATCATATCACCCCTCAAGTCTTCTTTTCTCACGGACAAACAGGCCCAGTTCTTTCAGTGTCCTCATAAAGCTTGGTTTCCAATCTCCTGTTCATCCCTGTAGCCTTTTTCTGAACGTTTAGTTTGCCCGCATCCTTCCTTAAAGTACAGTGTTTGGGACAAAACACGTTACTCAAGAGGAGGCCTAAGGAGTACTAACAAAGGAGAACTAGTACTTCACATGATTTGGAAATTATGCTTTCATTAACGCAGCCTAAAATAGCACTTGCCTTTTTTGCAGCCAGATCAGACTTTTGGCTCACGTTCGGCATCTGATCTACAAGAATTCAAAGATCCTTTTCACAAACAGTATTTCTGGCACAGATTTCCTCCTCTTGTAATTGTGTATGTTTTCTTTTCCCTTGGTTTAAGACCTAATTCTAAGTCACACAGGGTTATTACCAATTTGGAAGTGTATGCTCATGAACTACAGTGGTATCTTAAATGAATTAATTCATTCCAAATGAAATTCTGTTAAGCAAATTTCCCTTTGTACAAATTTCGAATAGGAATGCATTGAAAACAGAGTAATCCCTATTCACGACCATTTTTATGTTGTACGGATTCGCCCCATAGGTGATTCTGTTAAGCAAATTTCCCCTATCTCTGGTTTTTTCATGTTGAACAGATTTTTTGTTATATAAACTTTTGCTATACCAGGGTCCACTGTATAACATTCAGAATGTGTTCCTTCTGAAAGTACAGTGGTACCTTGTATAAAGGAATTAATTCGTTCCAAATGAAATTATGTTAAGCAAATTTTCCTTTATACAAATTCCCATAGGAATGCATTGAAAATGGAGTAATCCCATTTTTATGTTGTATGGATATTCCCCATAGGCAATTATGTTAAGCAAATTTCCTCTATCTCCGGAATTTTTTATGTTGTACAAATTTTATGTCATACAAGCTGTTTGCTATACAAGGGTCCACTGTACATGAAGTTCTTTTTTTTTTTTTACACTAGCACCTTTCAAACTCATGCATGTTGGACTTGAGAACTCACAGTAGCACCAGTGGTGTATTGCTGAAGGATTTTTTTGACAGAAAGATTAATGGCCCGAATTGTTTTTCTGTTTTTATGGTCTCTTTTTCATGGCATACTAACTTATTTTAATTTTCCCAGGAGATCCCAATAAGCCTTCTGGATTTCGAAGTGTAAAAGCTCCGACAACCAAAGTAGCATCATCCATTGGAAACTCCCAGAAACTTCCCATCTGTGATAAATGTGGATCAGGCATTGTGTAAGTATTGGCACATGCACTAATTGAAACCTGCTTAGTGAACTGGAAGCTGTCTGGATAGCTCAGTGAGTTCGGTGCCTGGTTGTAGAGCCAGGGGTCAGCAGTTCAGTTCCTCACTACCTCCCACAAGAGTTGTGTGGACCTTGGAAAAACTGTAATCACGGAGCATCCCTAGAGGAGGAGGTTGGTACACAATTTCTGAGAACTCTAGAAGTCCTTGAAAAGAGTTGCTGAAAGTTAGAACTGAACCGTTGGCATACAGTTAATTATCAGTGATATGGAACATTCTGCATGCTGGGGCAGGTTTTGTGTGATTTTGTATTCTACAGCTTAAAACTGAGATATATATTATAAAAGAATATACGATTATGCATTGAAAGTCCTCCAATTAAACATGACATAAAGACATCTTACCATTCTAAAACATGCATCTAATCAGTCTGGTCAGTTCTCTAACTGTGGACAAATTTTCTTTTGAAATGTCTTCTTCCTATTTATGAAGACAAAGCTTTTTTTGGGGGGGGGGATGTTTTGCCAGGAGAAAAAATTCTCCAAAATTGTTTTGAAGTGGTGGGGTTCTAAAGCTTGGTGTTTTTGCTTTGTGCAGCGCTACTGCAAGAGATGATAACAGGAACTGGTCGTTTATTATTCAAGGGTAGTGGTTCCCAACCTTGGCCTCCCAAAATGTTCTTGGAGTGAAACTCCCAGAAGCCTTCACTACTAGCTGTACTGGCCAAGATTTCTGGGAGTTGTAGTCCAAGAACATCTGGGGATCCAGTGTTGGAAACCACAGCTTTAAGGCATTGAGGTGGAAGACCAATTCTAGAAAATAGTGGAGAAATTCTGGAATCATGACTATGAAAATGAACCATCAGTTTCTAGAGCGGTGATGGCGAACCTTTTAGAGACCGAGTGCCCAAACTGCAATTCAAAACCCACTCATATTTTTGCAAAGTGCCAATACAGTAATTTAGCCTGTATATATTGTGGCTATGAAGGGGCGATGTCGGGTGCCCACAGAAAGGGCTCCGAGTGCCACCTTTGGCACCCGTGCCATAGGTTCGCCATCAATGTTCTAGAGGAATAAGAAAAAGACCAATCTCAAAGCTTCTTAGAAAAATCTTTTATGAGACATTTTGGATTGGCCCTCCAGTGACAAATTGGTTCATCTCCCCTTTAAATTGTTGTAAAAAGTACACACACACACACATCATTTAGAGGTCCCAAATTTTCAGGATGCTTCTTTTCTCCAAACTCTGCAGGTTTGGTGAGGTTTGTGATTCAGATTCTGAGCTAAACACTTCCAAAGAGCCCCCCTCCCCAGGCACCTAAAGACACTAAACTTGTGGAGAGGTTTATCCCACGAATCTCTGCAATCTCTCTAAATCTGGTGAAGAATAAGCTTCAGACATTTCAGTTATAAAGTGCCTCTCAGCACCTGGGATGGGACAACCCAATCTTCATCAAAATTGGGACTGGAGAAAGCCATTAGAAGCTTCCCTGCAAATTTGGAGTCTTTAGGTGCCTGGGGAGAACTTTCCTGGGGGAGGTCATTTGGGGGTATTTAGCTAAGATAAGCAAAACCACAATCTCCAGCAAAATTGGAGAGATGGTAGAGTTCTATCTGGTGATGCCTCCTTTTTTTGTGTTTTTAGGTGCCCTGAGGGGCATTTTATAGCCTGGTGAATCAGTGAATCAAATTTTGCTAAAAAAATTATCCATTTGTATTCATCGGGGGTCTTTACGACAAATATGAATTGGCAATTTTTTTTTCATATCGGCCAGATTTGTCAGAAACAGAATTTTTCAGTTTGCCCCCGTCTCTAGTAGGGATGTGTGTGAGAGAAAGGCAATTGGTAGCATTTTTAAACCAGATCAGTTTTAAACAACCAAAGTCGTTGCCTCCAACCGATTTGACCCCGTTTCTCTTTCTCCCCAGGGGTGTGTTTGTGAGGCTGCGGGACAAGCATGTCCATCCAGAGTGTTACGTGTGCAGCGACTGCGGAATGAACCTCAAACAAAAAGGGCACTTCTTTGTGGAGGACTCTATCTACTGTGAGAAGCACGCCCGGGAACGGGTCACTCCACCTGAAGGATACGAAGTGGTCACTGTCTTTCCAAAATGAATGTCTTTCGACGTGCATGTCCCAGCAGGAACCCCAGCCTTCCACCTCCTCTGCAGACCCGAGAGCTCAGCAAGCCTTTCGCAGAGGGTGTTTCTGCTGGCTGCCACTCAATACCACTTATCATGAAAAAACTTGGAACTTGGAATGGGGGTGGGGGTTAGCTTTTTTGCTAACACGACTCTTGACTCGTGCCTTTCTCAAAAGAAATTGCCAAAATTAATCAAGAACACCAAATGAACCTACTTTCCTTCTGTTCTTTTTCAATAAAGTAGTTGATTCAAAAACTCATGTCTACTGTACATCAATCCCCCACCTGAACCTGAATTATTGCTGCTTAATTTAGAAAGTGGTGGTCATTTTTTAACCGAGGGCTTGATTAAACTCCAGAAGGGCTAAGTTGCGATCCTGGCTTGTCACCCAGGGAAAAGAAAAACGAAATAGCCTTTTATACTTTAAAAAAAAACACACATTTTGAGATAGCGAGAACATAACCACAAAATCATCATACATGAATTGAATTGTCATTCAAGTGTGCTGTACATCTTGCTGAAAACACAGTACAATACCCACATACAAAATGTGTGTTGTTCCTGGCCAAGAAAGTGAGATGTGCGTAGGAGAACTGTGTATGCTAAGTCTGTATTGTTACAGGGATCTCTAACCCAGAATGGGCCACATATTACTTTTTGGTGCCTTCTGCTGTGCTTCTATGGCATACAGCAGAAAGAGTAGCAGCCATGTTTGGTTGACACTGGTCTGTGTGCAATGGTATATGTTTGTTGTAGAGAAACACACAATTGTGAAAATGAAAAAGTTTGCCCTTATGAAATTTCACCCCTCCATCAGCAGCATAAAAAGGCTTCACACATCACTTATTTTTTTCTGGATCAGAGGAATACAACAAGGAATGTTCATTCCAGCATAAGATAGCCATCTACTTAAAATATCAAAACCACAGCGCAAGTGGCTGCAAAAACTGTTGGTGGATCAAGGAGAAAAAATTCTTAATCAAAAAATAATTCGAGTGCATGTTCCAATAACCTGAACAATTTAAAAGTATAATGTGATGGTATATAATTCAGTCAATCAATGCATACAAAAGGCAAGAAATTATGCCACCTGGCAAAATGTGATGTACAGTGGTACCTCGCAAGATGAATGCCCCATGAGATGAATTTTTCATAAGAGGAATGAAATTTTCAGGAATAGGTATGTTTTGCAAGTTAACATTTTGCCTCTGGGATGCCTTGTGAAAAACTTGTAAGATGAAGGATGGAAGACCAGGCTTTTGAATGCTGTGTGCCCATAACTCTCTGGTTGTGGGCATGCAAAAAAGAAAAAGATCCGTGGGCGCTACATGGTGGGGAAAGCCAGGATTGTATCTGACACGCTACCCTCTTCGCTTGGGCCTCTGTGGCAAAATGGCTTGCCGCAGACACCCGGGCGAAGGGGCTGAGGACGGCTTGTGAGCTCCTTCGTAGTCCCAGTTCAATCTGCATGGCTGCAGAATAAACTGGGGCTATGTACGAACAAGCCCACAAGCTGCCGCTTCTCCCCCCCCCTTCACCCGGGTCTCTGAACCAGCTATCAGTTGGCTGCAAACAGTCTTTGGCTGCAAGTTAATTGGTTTTTAATGGATTCCTATGGGAAACCGTGGCTCTTTGTAAAACAGATTGATCTGTAGAAAATTAAATTCGTCTTACAAGATACCACTGTATACAGTCCATTCAAAAGTAAGGCTAGCATTCACTCATGAAGCTGTCTGTCTGTCCTCGGACACAACACAGCGTATTTTAGGTTGCCAAAATGAGGTGAAGGGAAAACCATACTGGTTGTTATTACTCATTCATATCTCCTTTTGTGAGGAGGTAATGTCTACTTAAATGTAAATGTATAATACTTCTGGAATGGCAACCACCCTACCACTAATTTAAAATATTTCCTATGTTCTTCTGTTACAGAAAACATTACAAATCTAAAGCATCATTTATTTAGTACACTTGCCAACATCTGAATCAATACTATTTAGACATAAAACAAACTGACCAATTCTTCATGGACTATAAAAACACAGTGAAGGTAGAGTCAAAAATTGGTTTAAAGAGATATTTTGTAAAAAAAAAAAAACTGTACAAATCTGTCAGTGATATGCTACCAAAGTCTAAAATATAACATCAACAAAGGGACCTAAAAGCTCTCTGCTTCAGTTTTGTTGCATCTGATTTTCATAGAAGACAATATGAAGAATGTTAATTACTCTGAGGGTGTTTGAGTATGGGTTTATGTAGAGGCACAAGCTGGCCGTACTTCAAAACACAGTTTCTATGCTAGGATCATTGCTGTATTCTAAGAGTTTGAAGGCTCCCACTTTTTCTTTAAGTTCTTTAGAGGTTTTCATCTGATCTAGAGGAGAAAAAGAAAAACAATTCAGAGGATGAAGTTGAAGTGGATGATAGCTTTATAAGCAGGAGACACAGCAGGGCTCATC
Source organism: Phrynocephalus forsythii (assembly GCA_029282475.1). NCBI lineage: Eukaryota > Metazoa > Chordata > Lepidosauria > Squamata > Agamidae > Phrynocephalus > Phrynocephalus forsythii. Next base: position 123,180,574 of record JAPFRF010000008.1, on the reverse strand, counting down.
TGTCTGAATGCTGCTTATTAGGTGGGCCACCTGGCTCAAGTTTAACAGCGGGCATCGTAGCAGAAAGCCAAGTTAAGGACTGGAATTATCTTTGAATCCCTCTTTACAACACTGACAAGGGCATTCTTATTGTTCACAATATGTGTGATGAGGGCAATACAGGCCTCTGCCTTCCCTGGAGGTCTCCCAGCCTTAGTGAGTGATTCGGCGTAGAGTCCAAGGCTGTCATCTTCCAGCTCAGATTGTGCAACAGTATGGATGGGGCATAGAAGCAGAGAGAACAAGGAAGAGTGAAAAGCTTCTTTTTTTGGGGAGTGGGGGGTGTGAGAGTGAATAGAAGAAAAGCAGGACGTATGAAGAAAAACTAGTTTCCAGAGCATATAGGAGTGGAGGCAGGAACTAGGCTGGAATTTGTGGTTTGTCCTTGCACACACACACACACAAAAAATGCCAAGGGCTAAAAAAAAAAAAAACAAAAACCAAACCTGGTTTACAAAGCCCAATCTACCAAAGTGAGTGGGAGGGATATCCAATGGTAAAGGCATCCCCTATCACTGTAGGACAGTGGTGGATTTAATTCAGAGCAGATTAGTCTGCACACATTCTGAGGTTTATGTCTCTGAAGATTCACCATCATCCAGATGAGGTTATCTGTAAGTTGAGTCATGGCAACTGGATTTCTTTTCTTGTTAGATCAAAACATTTCACTACTCCTCCCAAGTGTGAATTATACACACCCTTTGTCCATCTAAGGAGCCTATTCAGACCAGGGTGAAGTGAAACCAACATGGAGGACAAATTGGAGGTCTCCTACCAACCTTCCTCAAAGAAGCATCTCGGAGTAGTAGCAAAATGTTTCGATCTAACAAGAAAAGAAGTCCAGTTGCCATCACTCAACTTGCAGATACCAGGATTTAGTTGCTTGAGTGTTACAAAGACACATGGATATCACCTGGACTTACTCATAAGGTCAGTCCTGTCCAGCAGCAACTCTAAATCTTTGTCAGATATTACTTTCTCCCTCGATCCCTTAATCTCTCTGCAAAACAAAAGAAGCAGCATTAATTTGAAAACAGGAAACAAGTTACAATTTTATGCACGTTGACTGCATTCGTAGGTTCAACAGGGTGTTACTTCCTGATGTACATTTACAATTGCAGTTTATTTACCTGGTCTCTTCTCTGCAAACCTGATCCACATGTATTTAGCAACTGTATACTTCAAACACACTTTATACTAATAACCCTTATTGTTACCTGTCATAGTCCCTGGATTGAAGCAATTCCAGTAATTCCTTGGGGTCCAAGCAACTTTTTGACTGGTTCACTCCATATTTTCCACCTTTAAATTGATCTTGAACACAGAGACAAAAAAAAAGATACCTTAGTGAGTACATGAATATAATAGCAATGTTCGTTACGCATAAACCACTGGCCTCACCATTGCTTCAACATTATTAGTACAGAACCATTGTGCCCCTCAAGCATCTCAATAAATACAGACACTCTTGAACATTTAATAAAGCTTAGAGAAATGTTTAGCAGGAAAAGGGCAAGAAAATGCTGGAATGATACATATGATCTTTGTATTTACTGTAACCTTGGAACTGGTGGAATGGAACCACCACTGACCCACTTTACCGTACAACTAATATTAACAACAACAAAAAGCCCTAAGCATGTGTGTTGGATTCAGCCAAATCCTGAACCAAACTAGACCAATTTGGAGGGATGCCCAAATGGAGGAGAAGCCGTTCCAAAACTGTCTGAATATGACAACACCCCAGTTAGATCTTAAGATTTAGAGGGACATAGAGAATTATACTCTAAAACAGGGGTCCTCAAAGTTTTCAAACAGCGGGCCGGTCCACTGCCCCCCAGACACCGCTGGGGGCCGGACCACAGTCCCCCCCCCAAAGGGGGGTGCTGTGGGTGGGGGGAGCGGGAGACCTTGCCGTGGCCCTCCCACTTTGAATGCCCCACTAGCCAGCATGCTGATCATCTGGGCGGTGGGTGGAGGGAGTGGGGGAAGCGACATAGCCCACCATTTTGAACTGCCTCAGCAATAGAAGCAGCTGTGGAGGCTGGCTTGCTTGCGAAGCAGGGGATAGGTGTGTGTGGGGTGGGGTCTGCAATTGGTCCTGGGGGCCGGATTCAGGACCCTGGGGGGCCGCATCCGGCCCCCGGGCCTTAGGTTGAGGACCCCTGCTCTAAAAGGACAATATATTTTTCCCAACCTCTCTATATTAAAATGCAGCCTTGGGATGTGGAGAATGGAGAGCGGGTACAATGTTGTAACTGAAATTTCAAGTTTTTAATCCAGATTAAATCCTGTGCTGGCATTACACCCTTACAAAAAAAATTTTAGGACTTTGTTTTGTTTTCTTATCTGACCTGTAACACAGTAAGCTAACTGTTAAAAGATTTAAGCTATGGCAAGAGGTTCTTGCATGCTTTTGGAAAAGCCTTTCACCAGCTCATTTCTGAATGATCATCTGATCCCTCTAAAACTTCATCCATCACCATTTTCATTTTCATTTCATTTTATCCCACCTTTCTCTCTTCGTGGAAACCCAAGGTGGGACAGACACCTGTTAAGTAACAGCTATGTTTTTTCAATGTTATTATCGGAACCTGTCCTGGAAAACTCATGGAAGGAAAACATCTCATTTGACTGATCGAAAAAGGCTACTATCTGCAAAAATGCATGCTGAGGAAAAACTGGCAAGTGGTCAATATGTCACAAGACCACTACTTGTAACGTAACAGACCAATCATGCCACAGCTGTGAAACACTAATAATAATAATAATAATAATAATAATAATAATAATAATAATAATAATAATAATAATAATAATAATAGTCATTGTGTGTGTATACACAGTATGCACATACAACAAAATTCAGACACCCAGAGACCAGATTCAACACACACACACAAATCCCCGAACACTCTCACACACATTAAAAATCCCCTCAACACACACACATATAAAAATAATCCTTGAACACTCCCCCGGAAACAAATACTGTACATGCAAAGCATACAGGTAATAGAGAAGCTACAACCATCCTTAAGGGTCCAACAGGGAAAAACTCAAATGTGGGTTCATATATTTATATTAAAAATATTATTCTTTACTTTTGTGGATGACCAGCTTCTCCAGCTTCCTTTTGGCAGCTGCTCTTTCCACGATGGTTTGATCAATGGTGTTTGCAGTCACAAAGCGATAAACCACCACAGGCTTCGTCTGCCCAATTCTGTGGCATCGGTCTTGGGCCTGAAGATCCGACTGAGGGTTCTGAGGGAAGAAAGAAGGCATGGCGAGGACCGCAGCCAATCCTCTATTCTATCACAAAGCTCAGGCAACGCGCCCCACTTTCTCTCCAGGCAGAGCAGGTTTGGGGCTCTTCTCAAAAACGTGTCCAAAATGAGGATCACAAAACGACCAAAATGAAACCACTGTTTCAAGAGATCTCACAACACCTGCGAAAACTGTAGCTATTTATGATGAAAAGGGGCTGAGTATTTCCATTCCTGATGTTCCTTATTTACATGGGGAGAAGCAACCCAAAACTTTTATCAACTAGGCCGAAATGCGGACAAGAAGTTATGGATCCTTCTGGACAGCAAACCTGTGACATGGAAGGATCATCTCCATAAAACTTTGCAAATATTCAGCAGCGTGACTGTAAGGAGCCTTCTGTGGCACAGGTTAAGCCGCAATACTGCAGTCAAAACCGCTCCCAACTTCAGTTTGATCCTAATTGGCTCACATAGCTGCAGAGGCCGACTCATCCTTCTGCGGTCAGCAAACTGAGTCCTCTGATGGGGGAGGGGGAGGGGCAAAGGGTAGCCTGCCTAATGAAATTCCAAAGTGCCCAGAACGCTTTAAGTGCTATGGGGCAGTATATAAAGCAGCATGCTTTTCTTTAATGCTAAGGACATATGTTGAAACGCATGTATATGCCAAATGCTTTTCTGCTGGGTCATGAGCTCATCCACCCCAAACAGCCAACGAAGGAACCAGCACTTATTAGCTGGATTTGTACCAGTCCTATTTTCCAAGTTACTTTCATCTTACTGTTGACTTATTTTTAAGTCCCACAAAGATACGGAATAAAGATTTATTTTACAACTGAACCCTGGATTTATGAAACAAGAAAGCCAATGAAGTCTGCATTCTCTTTTTGGTGACAAGACACTGAAGCAAAGCCAAAACAAAATTTTCAGCAGACTTCGTCCTCCATTTCTAGGGGAAGAAGCTTTGGCAAAGCAATTGATCTCCAGATAGCATCTCATCATGCTCAAAGGAGCTGCAACAGGCTTCAGAGACCTCCTGCTGGACACTAACAGGCTGCCCTTCACAACACAACTCATGCTCTTCTATGGAGCTCAACGCCCATCTCCACTGAGAGGTTATTGTGATGCACAACATACCCAATCACTATCATAAATGATCACTGTATCCGCTGCCGTCAGATTAATGCCAAGACCTCCAGCCCGTGTGCTCACGAGAAAAATAAAAACTTCTGGATCTGTGTTAAAGTTACGCATCTATAAAAGACAGAAAACAAAGCAAGTGAAAGGATGTTCTACTCAAGCAAACCACAAAAACACAAAACAGGCAAAGATCTGGCTTGTCCTTCAACGTAAAGGGTAAAGGTTTCCCCTGCACATGTGTGCTAGTCATGTCCAACTCTAGGGGCAGTGCTCATCTCCATTTCCAAGCCAAAGAGCCAGTGTTGTGCAAGTCTGTGCACTTGTATTTACATCAGTGCTTCTCAACCTGTGGGTCCCCAGACATTCCTGGACTGCAACTCCCAGAAATCTTCATCACAAGCTGAGCTGGCCAGGATTTCTGGGAGTTGCAGTCCAGGAACATCTGGAGACCCACAGGTTGAGAACCACTGATTTACATGCTTTCAAACTGCTAGGTTAGCAGGAGCTGGGATTAACAGTGGGAGCTCACTCCGCTGTGTGGCACCCGGGATTCAAACCGTCGAGCTGCCAAATTTGCAGCCGATCGTTTCAGTGCTCTAGCCCTTCAACATACATGTGTCTTGCAAAATGAGGGAGCTTGCTGCTTTAACCACAGGAAGTTACCGGACTAACACACTTCTTGCAGTTTGGTATGTGGCTGGCTTGACAACTGTAGACCAGGTCAAGAGAAGATCACCTTGGTCCTCCCCTCAATCCTAGCCAACATGAGCAAGAGCTGGCCATCTTATCTTTCCCTAGTGATCATTTGGCCAATGGGGAACAAGACAAAGAGCAGCATAGAGATCAACAGCACATTTCAGAACCCTGGTGAAACAAGAGTCGACTGAAAAGAAGGAATACATTGCAACACGGGCAGAGCCACTGAATCAGTGAAATTTGGTGACTGGGCATGCATGTACATCTTACCAATTCAGTAGGCCTACTCTCGTTGCAACTTACTACTGGATTTCAGTTGATATGTCTCATAGGTATAGTTGAAAGATTTTCTTTGTTTTAAAAAGAGAAAGAAAATGCAACCACAATTCTTGCCATATCCCAATTAATCAGGGAACATTCCCCACCCCCACCCCCGTTAACAAAAATATGTGGAATCAAACACACACTTATGGGAGGGGAAAGAAAGGTAATCCTGCAATGTTCTTTACATTGTTTTTATTCTTTGTCTCAATTTTAGATTAAAGCATTTTAAGACATACTCTACTAAAGTATAATATGGAGCTTTTCTATGAGGTTTTAAACATGGTATCATGCAATCTTTACAACAATCCTAGAAAGTGGATCAGTATAATGTATGTGCTAAGGCCACCCCCTAGTGAGTTCGTGGCAGAGTACAGACGGGAGCTAGAGAATCCTCAGTTAATAGCTCAGACCACTGTTAATAGCTCAGACCACAGCTTACTGTGCCATAGCTGCTCTCGTGCATCTCTCAGGCCAGGGCTACATTTTCAACCTCGAAGGTGTATAACAAACCTCACCCCGACCATCCCCAGCTAAGCTTCTATTTCTCCAAGGAAAGGATCACCTACGTTTTTCTCCCTTTCAACATAGGGCATGCTCCCATCCAGGCGGCTGAACTGATAATCCCTCAGATAGCAGTAGTCCATCAAAATATCCAACATCTGAGTCATTTGTGAGAACAACAATACCTAGAGAGAGATAAAGAGTCCCTGGTAAGTCTGCCTCAAATTAAATACATTTAACTTAATCAAAAGAATTTTTTTGCTTATGCCACAAACAGTACCTTGTGTCCCCGCTTTTTCAGTTCTGGCAGCATGCGATCCAAGAGTAGAAGTTTGCCAGAACTTTTCACCAGATCCTCATCAACCTTGAGTCAAGGAGGGAAGATGTATTTGAGGACGCTTTAATAAAATCATAACTGCATTTGAAATGTCATAACCTTTACCTACTAGCTTTCCCTGCTGGTGGCTTTCTCCAATGCAAAATGAATGAATGAATGAATGAATGAATGAATGAATGAATAAATAAATAAATAAATAAATAAAGGCAGAGGGAATGGCCGTCTGTAAAGGGGCTTTTGAGAAGACAAGACAGTAAGGCTGGAAAAGTTCAGGACAGCAGGAAAAGAGGAAATGCAAATACCATAGGGAATGACAGAATAAAGAGGGTCACAGCCTTTAGTTTGCAAGATCCGAGCAGGGCTGTTCATGACATTCTGGCCAGGACAGGCAGTGCTTAAACAGGCCTGAGGCAGCCTTAAAAAGGCGGGAAGAAAAGGGTGGGAAGGGAGAGAGGAGAGGAGTAGTAAATTCCTTGTTGATTCTTTTTTTTCAAAGAGTAAAATAAAATACTGCAGGCCTGCCCAACAGGTAGACCGGGGGCTACCAGTAGCCCGTGAAGGGTTCAAAAGTAGTCTGCCAGCCATCAACAAGAAATGTGAGGGGATAAAGTTCTCCACCCCCTCCCTCCCCCACCCCAAGGACCACCACTGTCCCATCAAAGCTCTGGGTCTGCCAGTCCACTGTCTCAGCCGAGCAGGGCAGTTCAAGGGCCATGGCACAGAAGTGAGTGAGAGTTATGGGCGGCAGCAGCAATGGCAGCGAGGGGGCTGGAAAAGAGAAGGGGGAAAACAGGAGGAAAATTAGAGTCAAGTCAGGCCATGGGCGGGTTGGGAGGGAAAGTGCACCTTTTTTTAGAAAGTCTTCCAGCAGCCCGGGCTAGTGGAAGGGGCAATCTGTGCAAGCATGCACTCGCCTGCCTTGCACCCGTCCACACCAGCTCGAGCGAGTGTAAGGGAAGCATGTGCATGGTCAGCCTTACCATAGGAATGCATTGAAATATGTTCCCTCCAGAAAGGATTAATTGATTTTCAATGCGTTCCTATGGGAAACCACTGCTCTACCTACAATTTTTTTTACTTATGAGAATATGCTCGGAACAGATAAAATTCATAAATAGAGGTTTTAGTATAGTAGTCCTCAGGCACTTTCATCTGGAAAAAGTAGACCTCGGCCTGTTCAAAGTTGGACAGCCCTGAAATACTGTATTATTTTATAGGAAACAAGAAAAAAAAATAGGATCGAAATGAAGCAACTCAGGTGCGAGAAGCAACTACAGCCGCAGAAAAGAAGGAACTGAGAGGAGAATGAGCAGAGCCAGGCCTATACATGGAGGGGGAGGTCTTTGTAGAAAAGTTTTCAGTTCTAGAAGGTTCCGAGAAGGAACTGCGCATGCGCACATTTACCCCATGTGTGCAATCACAGAAGACCACAAATAAGTCCCTATTTTCTTCCAAACTATGCCATTTGACCACTAAGCCATCACCACTAGGCAAGCAGAAGAAACAGAACATGGGGTGGAGGCGAGAGGCAGGGATGGATCTGGGGACACCAATATCTGGTTCTAGGATGCTTAATGAGGAAGCAACTTTTGCTAGTGTAAGAGCAAAGGGGGGGCGCTTCTCCTCAGCCCCAGAACTGAGTCCTCGGGCAGAATGAAAAACCTCTGCTCGTTTTTAATTTTGCTGCCCAAAATTATCTAAGAAAAACCCCAAGAGAATTAAAATACTTTACAAGAGGCAGAAAAGTGAAGGAAACAAAAAGGACAACCCAGCAGACCCAAGCCAAGTCCAATACTATGTTCAGAGGTCATTCTATTTTTTAAAACATAGGTAATTCTTCCCTCCCTGCATGCATGCCCTTTCCTCTTTGCTTTCCACCTCAGAAGTACACCTTTCTCCCCCCTCCACACACACAACTGGGGTAGTATTGGAAATAAAAGAGAAGTTGAACATCAGCGAAGAGGAAGGGTTGGTATTGAAAACAAGGGACGCCTGCCAGGCTGTGCTTGGCCCCCTGGGAAGGGAGTGGGAGAGTGGTGTGTGCAAGGATATGTACGTGGCCATGGAATCCTTTTGCGAAGAAGGCAAAGGTAAAATGTAGGGAAACAAACAGGAGTGGTAATGGGGATTCAGGGAATCTTGTGTCCTTCTTGGGTTATGTACAGAGAGCTTCATCTGATTTCTTTACAGGCCACGTTTACTTTCCCTCACCCTTTTTAAAAGCAAGTGTGTGGAAGGAGGAGGAGGAGGGTCACCCAAGGTGGTATGACTGCAGCTGAGATGCCAGACTAAGATGCATCCACGGCCATCTGGATTAGCAACTGTATCAGCAGAAGAAAACCGGTAGTTCTAATGGCAATGAAGGCGGAGAAGCTCCCGAAGCTCTTGGGTAAGGAGAGTCAAGGAAGGCGACACCGATGGAGGATCATTCAACAGCTGTGACATCCAAGCTCACTTTTGTTAATACTGGGCCAGAAAGGGGGAATGATGTACTGCCTATTACACATTTCACAATTAGAAGTGGTATGACTATATAACAGGAAGTAACAGGAGAAGGAACACTCTATTCTATTGAATAAAATAACAGCAGAATGTGGAACCGGGAATTGCAAATGCAAAGCTTAAGAGTAATGCTGAAAAAGATTAGGAGAATTGTAATGCCAAATATGTAATTCAAATAATATTTCTGATTAATTTAAATTTTATCTAAAGAACAGATTTGCATAAGTAAGCTTGGTAGATTGCGAACTAAAAGAACTCTGGGTTGAAACCAGACACAAATAATGACTGCACAAAAACTACGAAAATAACATTGGCAATGAAGAACTAGGAAATGATTGTGTATCTCGGCTCAATCATCCATCCCATGAGACTGCAGCCAAGAAATCAGAAGAACATTGAGACTTGGAAGGGTAGCTATGAAGAAACTGAAGAAATTCATCAAAAGTAAAGCAAAGTGTTCTGCTTATATACCGCCCCATGCCACTTCAGGTAGTCCCTGGGCGGTTTACAGTTTTAATTACAGTAATGCGGGGTACACAGTGTGCACCCTCCTTAGCAAGATGGGTACTCTTTTTATCGACCTCGGAAGGAGGGAAGGCTGAGCCAACCATTAGCCAGCTACCTGGGATTGAACCCCAGGTTGTAAGAACAGTTATACCTGCAGTACAAGCATTTAACGACTGCGCCACGAGGCTCAGGTTTAAGGATATGTCACCGGAGACCATTGCATTACTTTATTAGCAGATACCATGTATGGCTGTGACAGGTGGGCAGTGAAATAAATTCATATGAATTATGGCTTAAGAGGAAAGCTTTACATACCATTTATTACCAGAAAGACAAATAAAGTGGGTGTCAGTGAATATTTAGACTGATCTCTTGAGAAGCAAAAATGACTAAACTAAGATTATCATATTTTCAGCACATCTTGAGAAGACAAGACAATAATGCTAGGAAAAGTTCAGGACAGCAGGAAAAGAGGGAATGCAAATACTATAGGGAATGACAGAATAAAGAGGGTCACAGCCTTTAGTTTGCAAGATCTGAGCAGGGCTGTTCATGACATTCTGGTGGTCATCCATGCACAGGATCACCACAGGCTGGAGAAAGCATGCTAGCACAAAACCAAATAAGACTCCTAAAATTGCCCCCTCCCTGCAGAAAAAATGGTATTCCCAGTCTCCATTACTGACTATAGGTCAATTCGTCTTGCCCAAGGCCACATGAACAGGCTCTTCTTTGATTCCCCAGTAGGGAAATCAACTCCTAGTCTTATTTGATACACACTCCAGACGCTTCTCTCAAAGTTTGGGTTGAATGTCTCAGTGCTCTGCACAAGAGAAATTTAAAATCAGACACACACTTGCGGAGAGCTGCTCTGTGCAGAAAGGTTACTCTACAAATCAATCACATAAAGCTCATCAGAAAAACTGAATTAATACAAATCTTTCAACAGTCTAATAGCACAAGTCTAAACAGTCTACCCAGAAATGTGCCTCACTGACGTCAAGAGTTTTCTGCTAGGTTGAGTGGGTACAGAACTGCAGCCTGAAACACTTACCTTAAACTGCTGTGTTACCGGGTCCAGTGGATATTCAATAAGATATGCATGGTTGCAACACTTCCTGAGTAACATCATAATGTTCTGCAGCTTCAGGTTGACTTCTGAGTTCAGGGGCATATTCAGTTCTACTACAGGCCTTACAAATGACAGGTGTGTTTTGTAAGCATGACTGGATAAAATCGCAACTAAATGCAGACACAATTCAACCACTATAATACCACAAATCCAACAAAGATGCATTTTCCCCATGGGGGGGAGACTTTTTTGGGGGGGGGCAATTTCTCCTTTGCCCATCTGAAGACTTCAGATTTTTGTTTGCTTCTTTTTAATCCCAAAATTGAAATGACTTGACATTATTTGGATTATGAAGCATTTCATTTTATTATGACGTTAATATATTCACATATTGCTGCTTGTCCAGAATAAATTCTACCCACACTCAGGTCTTGATCTTGGAAGAAATTATCAAATGTTGAAGAACACATGCCATGCAATCTGGCAAACAGTTCCTTAATAAAAAAAAAACATGCTAGCAAAAGACAGTCTCTGATGCCTTTTACTCCTTACGTGCTTCAGACTGCTTAACTCAGGGGTGCCCAAACTTTTTGTAAGGAGGGCCAGATTTGGTGGCTGAGAATGTGTCAGGGGCCGGTTGCTCCCCGACCCTGCCACCCCACTGCAAGCCCCACCCACTGACCCATAAGCCCCACCCACTGACCCCTTGCAATCCCACCTGCAGGAAGGAAGGCGGGGACCAAGAGGAGGAAGGAAGGTGGGGACCAAGAGAGGAAGGAAGGTGGGGACCAAAGGAAGCAGAGGGAGCCGTGGCCACTGCAGGGGGAATGTGTGGGTGAAGGAGGGGGAGGGAGGGGCAGGCCAGCGAGCCGCGGGCCACTCAGAATGGCCTGACGGGCCAGATTTGGCCCCATGGCCGGACTTTGGGCAGGCCTGGCTTAACTTTTAGTATAAGATCAGAGTTTACAGAAACAAGTTACCTTGAAAAGGATAAAGCCATTTACCTTCGGTTAAATTAAATCCAAATGCTATTGATTTCCATGCAAAGACAAAAACTGCAAATGGCACAAGACATCTTTATATGAGTACCTCTCTCTTTCAACTTCTTCCTGCATTTTATTGATCAGTTCTTCCAGCTTATCTGGAAAATCCTTTTCACCAAGTTCACGGTAGCTAACCACTTTTTGACTGCGCCGCTTTGGTCGACCCGTCGGGCTGAGTTCAACAACTTCTTCCTAAAGAGTGGAATACCAGCTGTCACTGCTACGATCCATCAAACACAAGGCAGTCCAGGCTTGGGCATTAACTATCTCTGTTCAAATGTCAAAACACTCACACTAGGGCTTTTCATTCATTATACACAATAACTGAAACTCGCATTGTTTTGGGTCTCCTCTGACAACAGTGCCCTACCGGATGAGGGCCAGAAGACCTTCCACATCTTGAATAACAGAATACTCACAACCATCACGGAGATTATAGGCATGAGTGAAGCATTGCCACACAAACACATACGAGCTACAATTATGTCTTGAATTACGAAATTAATCCATTCCAACTGAGCTTTTGTAATTCAAGATTTTTGTAATTCAAAACATGGTTTCCCATAGGAATGCACTGAAAACCAATTACTGGTCATCTGTTCCGAAGGGATCTGGTCTGATGGGAATGGATTACAATTGGCTTTCAATGCATTCCTAGGGGAAGGCTAACCCGACACAGCAAATCAGGGGAAGAGCTTCCCCTCTTTGCTGGGTTGGTGGGAAAGCCCCTCCCTCCATGGCAGCTGAGCTGTCAAAATCACCTGGCTGTCGTCCGTGATTTTGACACCGCCACAGGGCTTTCTCTTTGATTAGGTGGACATCAGCAGGGGAAGATCAGGCGGGTAGTGAAATCGCCCCCCCCCCACCCGATCCTTCCCTGGCCGAGAACGGGTCAGCCAAGATCGGGTCTGCCCGATCTCAGCCAGGATCAAAGTGTAGCCTTTGGAGGAAATTCAAAAACCTGCCTCTTGGATCCTTGCTTTCCCAAAGGGTAGCACCTGATTTGCTTGAAAACACCCGCCCGTGCCGTGCACAGGCAGGTGTTTTAAAACGATCCTGCCCCGAGTGCTGGAGTTGGAATAGCAAGCATCCTTTTAAAACACCCGCCCACGCCATGCCAAGGCTTTGTCCTTCAGCAGGTGGATGTCAGCCATGGCAGGATCGGGCAGGGGGCAACTCCACCACCCGCCGCCCCCTGGCTGAGCTCGGGATGACCGGATCTTGGCTGCCCCGTTCTCAGCCAGGGGAGGATCGGATGGGCGGCGATTTCACCACCCACCTGGTTCTCCCCTGGCGGATGTCCGCCTACTGAAGGAGAAGGCCCTGTGGCTGCTGAGCTGTCAAAATCACGGTCGACAGCCAGGCGATTCTGACAGCTCGACTGCCAGTTGACCAAAGGGGCTTTTCCACCAACCCAGCAAAGAGAGAGCTTTGCTGGGTTGGAGTTCCCCTGCTTTGCTGGGTGTGTGTGTGTGTGTGTGTGTGTGTGTGTGTGTGTGTGTGTGTGTGTGTGTGTGTGTGTGTGTGTGTGTGTTGTGTGTGTGTGTTGTGTTGTTACAGTCATGACCGACTCTTTGTGATCCCATGACCATGGAGTTTTCTTGGCAGGAATACTGGAGGGGCTTGCCAGTTCCTCCTCCAGGCGCCTACAGCACCTGGTATTCCCTGGTGGTCGCCGATCCAAGTACTAACCAGGGCCGACCTTGCTCAGCTTCCGAAATCAGGCGAGATTGGATGTGCTTAGGGCATCTAGGCAGCTATACCTTGAATAACTATTAATTAATTTTTTTCCATTATTCAACAAATACCCTCCTTTTTTCATAATTGGGAATTTCCCTATACTGGTGAATTTCCTTTCACAATTCAGATTTTTCATTGTTCAAGGCATTCGTAATTCGAAGGATTTACTGTCCATTCAAAAACAATGTGTCCCATCTGTGAATTTAAAGAAAGTAGTAACATGCTTGTTCGAAGCCAAAAATCAAGGTTGTTCAGGAGACTCTTAACAATTCCTCTACCTGGTTGGTTCCCAGCAGCTTCCGTATTGTCTTATTTAAAATGGCACTGTAGAACGTTTCTTGCTTCTTTACAAGCGGCGCATAGACCACAACTTCACGTTTGGGAGGAACTTCCAGAGCTACATCTGATTTCAATCTCCTCAGCAAGAAAGGTGTCAAAATCTGAAATTTAATAATGTTTAAAAAACATAAATGTAGCTGTTTTCGTTCAAGTTAAATAAGAAATATGGCTTACAAACAACACTTGAGTACCCAAATATATTTAATAGCAATGTGGTTTCACTTTTGAAAAGCACCCACCATCAAACAAAATTTTTAAATACTTTGAATGGAAGATTCACCACTTGCTAAGCTTCACTAAAGCAAAATATTCCCTTGAAATAACAGTTATGGTTCAATAGCTCACACTGGCTGAAATCCTGTTGCACATTTATCCACAAGTCTTTTCAAGATAAACTGCAGCAAGTTATGGAATTTCCCTAGGCATTATGCGTTGTATTTTCACGTGACTTGACACGCGCAATGCCTGTGCAGATTTCTTAACTTACACAATTCAGCACTTAAGTTACACCTTTTGAGTAACTGCACAATAGGATTCCAGCCATTATACAACCTCACAACCCAACAGCAGCTAAAAGCTATTTGTGCAGGACAAGACCTTCCCTATTTGAAATTACCAATTGATGTCCGTTGTTCAAAGCGAGTCCTGTCTGGGAAAGGTTTTTCCACCCACATATTCATAGCCCTGGAGTTGATTAACTTTTTTTAAAAAAATTCATAGATAGGGGCTACTTCCAAAAGTGATGCAACTTAAAACAGAACCATGCCTCACTCAATATTTGAGTATATGTGCCATTTACTGTGGTTTATGTGAATATCTACACCAGGGCCAGAAAGGCCTCAAAGATCGAATTCTCACACTATGAACCAACTCGGGTGTGAAGGTCATCAGGAGAGGCCCTTCTCTCCATCCCGCCACCCTCACAGCTACGTCTTGTGGGAACCCATGAAAGGGCCTTCTCGACTGCTGCACCCAGACTCTGGAACTCCCTCCCACTAGAGGCCAGGACTGCCCCATCTCTGTTGTCTTTCCAGAAAAAGGCAAAGACCTTTCTCTTCAGGCAAGCTTTCCCTGAATGATGGACTACCATGTGTATTTTACATGAATCTATGGGTTCGCATAGACGTTGTGTTTATGACTGCTTATAACCGTGTAGCTTTAATGTAACGTCTGTCTATTAATGCTGTAAGATGTCCCTCAATTCCTTGTTCTCAAATCCTTGAACGTGTCTTAATTCAAATCCTTGAACATGTCTTAATTGTACTAGACTGTATATTATCCCACATTACTGTAAGCCACCTTGGGTCTTTGTCCAAGGAGAAAGGCGGGGTAAAAATACGTTAAAATAAATAAATTAATTAATATATGTTAGATGCATGGTAGCCTGTGTTTATACATTGATTAACACTTTTACAGGCAATCAGGGCCCTACCAGGTGGGGGTTGGGGAGAAAAAGAACAAAAACCCATGCAACACATTTTAAGGAAAAATTAAGTAGCAAGACCTGGTGTAGCATGTGCAGGATGTTCTGTTCTCTTTCCTGAGCGACAAAATCTTCAGCAGTTTCAGAAAGGGTACTAATGTCAAACCAGGACTCAAAGCTGGAAAAGGGGGGGGGGATAACAAAACAATACAATGCAATCTGAGTACAATTCTGCAAACCGTACTGATTCTCCAAATTTACATGCATACGTTTCTTGAAGATTCAATGGCTGGTA
This sequence comes from Phrynocephalus forsythii, assembly GCA_029282475.1. Lineage (NCBI taxonomy): Eukaryota > Metazoa > Chordata > Lepidosauria > Squamata > Agamidae > Phrynocephalus > Phrynocephalus forsythii. The sequence goes on along the minus strand of JAPFRF010000008.1, from coordinate 123,165,350 downwards.
AAGCTCAAAGAGGAAAACAGGGCCTTAAAACCATGGCCAGGCTTCCCCTCCATTTCACTTTTTAAAGTTTCATGAACATGCCCATGGGCCTTCCGAGTCTATTTGCAGAGAGTGATTTTTCTCTTTGGAAGGGAAATAAAAGATTCTCAAGATGCTAGATTCTATGCCAAAGACACCCGTTCACAAGAATCTTCTAACTCTCTTCTCCTTCCCTAAATTAACTAATTCGCGGAAAGATGAGAAAGAGGAACAGGCTCCTTCTTTGTGTGCTTTGAAGTTAGGCAGGACCCACCTGAAAAGGCACTATGTAGTCCTGCCCACTCAAGAGACAAAGAGGAGCCAGGGGCGTAGCGTGGGGAGAGCAAGGGGCGGGGTGCCTCGGGCACAGCAATTAGGGGGTGCAAAATTGCCTACCTCCTGCCGCCGCCCCCCTGCCATCTTTCCTGCTGGCCCACGATCCGCCGGCCACTACCACCTCTCGCCGTGCCCCACTTGGCCTCGGAGGTCTCCGGGGGCACCTTTTAGACGGGCCTCTTATAACAATGGCAAAGCCCCGGTGACACGGACTGCCCTCTCCGGAGGGGTGGGGAGGCCACTGATTGGGCCCATGCCCAAGCAGGAGGGGGAGGGATGCCAGACCGCGAGGGGGAGTGCAGGGGAGGGGGAGCACGGTGGGCAGGATTGGGGAGGGGGGACAGCGAAAGAGGAGAGGGTCACCAGCCGGAGTCCCCCTCGCAAGGAGCACGTGGGGCGGCAGAAGGCATCTCATCCCAATCCCTTTCCCCGGGAAAGCCCCGCACTGCGCCATCTCCCAAGGCCACAGGGTTGGCGACCAACGCCAAAGACACGCGTGTGCGCACGCAAGCTCCCTAGGAAGTGGAAGGCTTCCTCTCTAGGGAAGCATAATGGACCCTCTTATGATTCACACCTTGTGGGTGTGTGTGCAAAAACTGACTTTTGCCCCGGGCTCTGGAAGCCCTAGCTACGCATCTGAGAGGAGCAAGCCAGTCGAGAGCACCCAACACCTCCACTGAAGAAAGATGTATCTTTTCAGATGTTTAAGTTCTACATGGGATTTAAGCTTTACATGGAAATGCTGGCAACATTCACCAAGGCTACACGTGTAGCCTGTTTTAAGATACAGAACCTGGTACAAAAGACCTGACCTCTACATACCTTTTTAAGTCATCAAACACATCAGGAAGCAGAAAATTAAGCAGAGACCAGAGCTCCGACAGGTTGTTCTGCAAAGGAGTTCCAGTTAATAGGAGTTTATTGTCCGTGCTAAACTGTTTTAATTCTTGAATCAGACGACAGTTCATGTTTTTAATCCTGTGTCCTTCATCCACAATTAGGTATTTCCAGTAGAAGTGCTTAAAGAGAAAAACGTCCCGGTTATTTTATAAAAACAGAAACCAGAAAAGCACATCAACACATCCCATCATTCACAGAATAATTGAGTTGGAAAGGGGCTATAAGGACATCGGGCCCAACCCTCTGTTCAAAGCAGATCTGGCAGAGAGTTGCCCCATTTTCGCTTGAACACCTTGCACTGCTCTAACAGTTAAGAAGTTTTTCTTTATCTTCAGCCTGAATTTAGCTTCTTGAAGCTTGAACCCATTATGACACGGCCTGCCTTCTGCAATGATTGAGAACAGGATCCTGACCCTCCTCTGCATGGAGAGGAGATTGTTACTCCATTTGTTACTGACAATCACAAATAAATATTATTTAAAAAGCAAATTCTGTTTGTAATAATTGTTTGGATACAGTGATCCCCCACCCTTTTGCGGTTCACATACTGCGGTCCCGCTATATCGCGGGACCACATTACCCGGAAAGGGCTTGACGGAGGGGGGATTGCACACCGCCCGCCTGTGCCTCCCGGGAGATCTGGGTAAGCAGCATGCGGTTGCAAAGGGGCTTCCTGCTGTGGAGCCCCAGCGCTGTGGCCGCAGTCCCTTTGTCCGATCGCGCGCTGCTTTCCCCGACCTCCTGGGAGGTCTATGCAAGCAGCGCGCGACTGCGAAGGGACTTTGGCCACGGAGCCCAGCGCTGGGGCTCCGCAGCCAAATCCCCTTTGCATCGCTCTCTGCCGCTCCCCCGAAAGGCCTGGGAGTCGTGCAGGGGTGGGGTGGGGGTGAGATCGCATTGCTCCCCGACACCCCCTGGGCCCCTCTGAAAAGCCTCGGAGCCGCGGGGGCGGCGCCAGGGTGCAATCACATCGTTCCCCACCGTCCCCCCGGGGCCCTCTGAAAAGCCTCGGAGCCGCGCGGGGGGGGGGGTTGCAATCGCATAGCTCCCCGCTGTCCCCGGCCCCTCCTGATCGGCCCCCGCCCCCACCCGACCCACTTCCACATATTGCGGATTTTCAGCCATCGCAGATCAGGTGGGTCCCTAACCCCCGCGATAGGCGGGGGGTTACTGTACCCTACATTTTAATATGCTAGTGATGATAATTTTATGACGAGTCAAATTGTCCACAGTCATATTTTATGTTCCTAAAGTAACAGAATGAATTTTAAGCTGTAAAAGGGGTTGGGGAGTGTTGATGTAGCAATTCCCCCCCCCCCGATTTTTCTGAAAATTTCCATTTTCCCAACAACAACAATAGAAAAAACTGGGTTATTTTTCCAAACTTCTAAATTTCCGGAAATTTTACATCTCTATGTAAAACTATAAGGTTCCTTCCTCCCCATTTCAAATGTTTGATTCCGAATAGCTTTCTGGTGCAGTTTTTAAAATATACCCATACTTATCTATATTCACATATAATTTTATGTGAAGCTTAACTTCAGATTCGCACCTGGAGGGATTTTCTGTCTCTCATGGCTATTTCAAAAGAGGTGATGACGACGGGATGAATATTTAGTGAGCCTCCTTTCCTTCGAATTTTATGAACTAACGCACGTCGTTCTTGCTGTTTCCCATGGTACAGCATTATGGGAATCTAAAATCATTTTTAAAAAAGGAAGTCCCATTAAAAATGTATTCAAACCTAACCCAGAACAACAATAACAACAACAACAACAACAAATCAGTCAATTTCCCCTTTTATCATTAATTCACCAAGCAGGTACGGTTCGCAACGGATCAAACAAAGACATGAGAAAGTATATTTTGAAAAGGATTTGCATTAATCATCCTTTACATCCACAGCCAGCAAGGAAAAACATTTCCTCACACCCAATTCAAAACTGCAAAGGGACGGGCAAGTCTCATAGGCTGAGTTCCTGCATAAGCTCTCCTAGGGCAAACTACGAAGCCATGCTTTTGCTATAATATTTGGGTTCCTGACGAAGGTTAAGACAACCAAGTATCAATGGTAGTTCTTACTGACTATTCCTACACAGTAGCACAAGAGTAGTTGTGAATGATGTTGATTATCCCACAAGTCTGAAGCAAAGTTCCTGTGCCCAGAAGCAAACCCTGAGAGAACACCGGAGGGACTGCCACCGCCAAGGTGCCTTGAATCAACAAACAAGTGAAAGCTTTCTTCTTCATCAGTAGCAAATATTTGCAGGATTCTGCAAAGACCTTCCAGCAACACAATGGTGTCCAGTTCTCTCGCTGCATGCATATGAAGGTTCGGTGGTTTGCGTAATCGATTTTAAATTGGATTATAATTATATCCAGTCTACAATCAATATCCTTTATTAATGTTAATAAACCTTTAACTCCATCTCCACAGACATCTGTACTTCTTAAATACCCAGATTTATTATAACAAAAATATAACAGGAAATTCTATTATACTCTGCTCACTTCTCCATAGGCCAAGCCCCCTTTGAGTGTGCAACCATCCTTGTAACTGTGAAGTTGCTCACCCTTGTAATCATTGCTATGAATGGCTCTTAGCTGTGAATGGCTATGAGGCACTGTCGTTTTAAAAGGCAGCATGCATTGTGCCTGCTGATACACTTACAAAGATTGGTATTATTTAATTAAAAAAACTACCCTTCTTTTGTTTATTCCAGCTTGTAGGGAGAGCACTAAGAATATGAATGTTTCAACAATTGCATTATTTGAGTGGAAGCAAAACAGAAGGAGAGGTTTCCTTCTCTGGAAGCTCCATGTCTCCAAACCAGGACAGCTGTCATCCATCATTGCAGGATGCCACTCTTCCACTGAGTGAGTTTGTTAAGATATTTTTAGAAACCTTTTACCTCAGGAGTGAACCTTCTGAATTCTGCCATCCAGTTAGGAAGGGTAGACAGGGGTCCACAAACCAGGAACGGCCCAGAAACTCCTCTCTCGATCATCAAGGCTATTGTTGCGATACACTGGATTGTCTTTCCTAAGCCCATCTCATCAGCCAAAATGCCATTAATGCCATTCTCCCAGAGCATCTGCAAATTAACAAAAATTAGAACTGCTGATTTATAAAAATCATTTCCCTGCCCAATAAGAGCCTATAATAAAGCAATACACTGATTCGAAAAGAAAATAACGGTAAAGTTGCAACCTACCAAAGGCAAGTAAAACATTATACAAAGGAAGTCATGGAATGATGAGAATCCACCAAGGATCGGATAAAGAGCTTTTCAGGATATCCAAAGCTCAGTAGGAGTGGAACCAACTCAACCTCCCTCAGAGAGAAAGTCACACTTGTCTTGTTTGAATCCACCTTTAATCTGACACTCTTGTTTCTTTGGCCAGGAGAGTCTTTATGGATACATGCTTAATGGATGTCCAATGAAATTTGAATCCTGGTTTATCTATCTATCTATCTATCTATCTATCTATCTATCTATCTATCTATCTATCTATCTATCTATCTATCTATATCCAGCTCTCTATTCAATACAGATAGATTTTTTTCTAATTGAATTAGAATCGTTACCATGTCTTCCATTTACCAAGTATCCAAATCTCAGCCTGCCCTGGCAACTGGAAATGAAATCGCCATAAACTATGGTTAATGTGGCACCACAGAGTTAGGATGCCACTGAGTTCTGATTTGGACAACAGTGGTGCAGGGGTTACACTGCTGTACTGCATCCAAAACTGTGCTCAGAACCTAGGGTTCAATTCCAGGTAGTAGGCCCAAGATGCAGCGAGACTTCCATCCTTCTGAGGTCAGCAAAATGAGTACCCAGCTTGCTGAGAGGCCCCCCCCCCATGTAGCCTGCATAATTAATACTAAACCTCCCAGAGAGTGCTGTAAGAGCTATGGGTTTGTATATAAGCAGCACATTTGGCTTTGCCTTATTTTGCCAAAGGGAGGAAGGCAACCGGATATGCCCCTTTCTTGATGAGACCTCCCTGAGAGGAGCTGTGTATGCACCGGTGATTTCCCGGTTTGACTACTGCACTGCACTGCACTAATAATAATAATAATAATAATAATAATAATAATAATAATAATAATAATAATAATAATAATAATAATAATATATTGTCTTTGTGCGTATATACACAGCATACACATACAACGAAATTCAGACACCCAGAGACCAGATTCAATACACACACACACACACACACACACACACACACACACACACACACCTCCAAACATTCTCACACACATTAAAAAAAGCCCTTCAACACACACACATAAAAATCCCCGAACACTCCCCCACCCACCAATCCCCACCCCCTAAAAACACAAGCATCTACACAACAGGCTAGGTAATCCTGTCCAAGTGCTCACTGCTGGTGGTCCTTGAGTTCATTATTAAGTGCAATTATAGCTCTGGGATAAAAACTGTTCAGAAGACGTGTGGTCTGAGTTTTAATTGTTCTGTATCTTCTGCCAGAAGGCAACAGCTCGAAGAAATTGTGAGCAGGATGAGTAGAGTCCCTCAGAATGTTGTGTGACTTCCTCAAACAGCGAGATGTGAAGATGTCATCCAGGGTTGGTAGCTGGAGTCCGGTAACATTCTGGGCAATTTTAATTATTCTCTGTAGAGCTTTTTTGTCCGCTACAGAGCTGCTCCCATACCATGATAGCATGCCATAAGTTAGGACACTCTCAATGGTGCTGTGATAGTAGGATAGAAGTAGATGCTGAGATAAATTCATCTTCCTGAGCATTCTCAGGAAATACAGCCTCTTCTGTGCCTTCTTCACAACCATATTGGTGTTTGCAGTCCATGAGAGGTCCTCTGAGATGTAAGTGCCCAGATAGTTAAACTACATAGGGCTAACCATTTATTGTGGCATAAAGATAACGAGACCTTTTTGCATTCCACACCCAAATAACACCATTCTGATGCCCGCACCATGTGCATGTACTGATGAGCAAAAGGGAAGAGCACCCAGTGGACAGTCAGCTGGGAACATAAACAGTAACTGGAAACATCAAAAGTTAATGACATCAATATCATTTGCTGTTCTCTAAAACATGACTAAGAAAGATATTTGGGTAAAATAGAGGAACTCATACCCTAAGCCATTCCAAGCCTTCAATTTGATACGACCTCATAACACCTCCAGTGAAGAGCTTTGGTTGCTGGAAAGGGACTGGCTGTCCGTTAAATTTCCGTACTGGATCCACAAAGTGATTGGCATTGTGGCGCACGGCTTGAGCCAGCCTGTCCTTAATAATGCTATTCGAATCCTCATTGTTCAGGAGTTCTTCCGGGCTGAGTTTTAGGGAAGAGCTTCCGATCTACAGGAGAAAGGGTATATAGACAATGGATTGCTTCATGAGCTTGACTGGCAGGACTGAAAAGCTGGCACGATGGAAAATTTGCTGGGGGGAAACGAAAATTTTCAGAAAAATTGAACCAAATGCTACTTTAGCATTCCCCAGCCACTTTTCCAGCTTGAAAGTCATTCTGTTACTTTAAGAACATAAAATATGACCATGGACAATTTGACTTGTCATAAAATTATCACAACTAGCATATTAAAATGTAGTATATCCAAACAATTATTACAAACAGAATTTATTTTAAAATAATATATATTTGTAATTGTAAGTAACAATTGGAGCAACAATCTCCTGAACTGTTTACTAGTTTATGTGCAACAAAACCACCCACGTGCAAAAACAAAACAAGACAAACAAAAAAATGGGAAATCTTTTTTTCTAGCAGCATGTCCTAAAGAAAGAAATGCATCTTGTTCTTGCACTGGAAAGTTCAGTTTGTAACCTAGGACTTGCTTGTCCTCAGTGCATAGAAATTTGAATAATTTGATACAATGCATATTTTTAAAAATGATTTGGGAAATATTAGAACATCCTGTCTTAAAATATTTTATTCATCATGGTAAAATAAAACATTCCATAATAATTTTTCTTTTTTCAATTTTTCTAATGCTTCCGGGGAAAATGGAAAAAATTATTTTCCCCTGAATTTTTCCAGCTTTCCCCCCCCCAGGCCTTCACATCTCTAAGCACTTGTTTCTTTAAGCAACTCTACTGCTGATAGTTAAGCCTAACAATGTCAATGGCAGGGGAGGTGCTGGAAAAGAAAAGTCTACTGAAAATCATTAGGAAGGCAGGTAACATAAAGAAAGTACAACACGCTGTTCCTCAGATCATTATACTACAACCATGGTGTACCACTACAAGTAATCTGACTGGGTACCATGTGAAAGCAACAATACCCTTGTGTTACAATCTTAAAACTTGTGCTAGAAGCACAATGCAACACAGGAAGGCCAATGTCACAGATCCTTCTTACTGATGCAAAGGTTCTCGATTCTGAACAGCAGCACTGCGAAAGCTATCTTTTAAATAACTGACCTGTTTCATTGTAAATAATTTTAAAAATTAACATTATGTCACAATATTCGTATGTATTTTTGAAGGTGCTACAACAAATTTATGATTGTTTACTTTCAGACATACGCAGGATGAGCATTGTTTTAATGTGAGACTGTCCTTTATGCTATAAAGGCTAGGCTTTCAATAAGCAGGTAAGTAAAATTATAATCTACATGAAATAATGCATATCTTGATTAGAAGTGGAGAAATGATTTTTACTACCACGTTGAATGGCCTCATTTCAATACAGATGAATACACCAACCTACTTAAAAAGAACTTGGCAAAAAGCAAATTAAAAGCAATCTTCCCAGTTCAACAAAAATAAATAAAGTATCATGCAGCATTCTAAAGTAAAATTAGTTGGTGATAAACTGAAGTATGCAACCTAAATTTATAAAACAATATTTCAATATAGCTGACGTACCTGGTCGTTTTCAACTTTAGCTTTTTTGGCTGCTGACAAGATTTCCTAATAAAAAGGAAGTTCAAAAATGAAATTACTTGTTTACAAATTTAAATGAAGTTATCTACTTAAAAGTTTCAGAGTTTTAAACAAAATTATAACAAAAAATAATGCATACAGAACAGAACACAGTACATGCGTTTATGATTTGCCTCTGAGAAAAAGGAAAATGGGGCTTTTCCAGGCTACTCCAAGCAGAATATATAATACAAGCCAATCAGGTGCACAGTGATTACTAAGTTTTAACAAAAATCAAGGCCCCGCCCTCACTACTGTTAACTGTGCATCTTAATATGATGCGCACTATTTTCGCGGGTGGTCACGTGATGTTTGATGCGCAGTTAGTGCCCCAACAACAGGGGAGTATTTTACTTCTCTGCGTCCGTCCCGACTTGCTTACTGTACATCTTTTCCCTGTTTTAAGAGTTGATTTTCTTCCCCTTGTGGTGAAGACCTGCCTTGCAGCCAGTTAAAAACCAACTGTGATTGCCGGCGGCTAGCCGTGCCCGGTCTACTGGTATACCACCAATTCAGTAGCACAAACAATTACCAAGGCAGAACGACAGGAAGTCGCAGGAAAAGGGGTACAAATTTATTTGGTGCAGGAGGGAATCCTAGGAGCATTTTTAACCAGTTAACCTCAATCAAACACAAAGTCATTGCTAGGGCTGTTTTCCAACATGTTCTCTCAGGATCTACTCACTATGTTTTATTTTGCAAACCTCCTACTGGCTAACCTGTACTATACATTCTCAACCTTTTAACAAAGTAGCTGTTTTCCCTTTTTGACAGGCCATTTTTGAGGACCACTATTTCAGCCCCTACAACCTGTTCTTTTCATATAAAAATGGGCTGAGGCCAACTCTTCTCTTTCAAGATAAACAACACTGGTCATGTGAATTTATATGATCTATTTTAAATCTGGAGTCACCTATTTCTGAATGGGAGGATAGTATGATTTAAAAATAATAACTCAAAAACGGTTTGCCCAACCCTCTCCAAATTTGGCACAGAGAGAGAGTAGACTGTTTCCTACATTAAATCAGATCTTTGGTGCAGATCTGAATCTGTTTTTTTTTTTAATCTCTGTTTGGGTGGCTCCCACCTTTGGAATTACCTTATGGAATGCTGATTTGCTGATTGTTGCTGCATTCTCATATAGCAATAATAATGTTGACACATGCTAGATGTATAGTAAAAGCTAGCATGACACAGTCAAATAGTATATTAGAAGAAACTGAAAATAATGTGTTTTTTTAACAATCAAACTCAACATATAATTTTGGTAAAGTTCTTGTCTAGGCCCTGCAACTATTTACCTCTTTTGACATGACATCAGAGATATTGTATGCTTTCTCTTCTCTGGCCCTCTTCCTTTTCACAACTGTAAAAAATATTAGATAGGTTTCAACAATTGAACATATTAGATGGAATAAGAATGTAGCTTAGTTCTTAGTATTTGATAGGACTTACCCATTTTATCCTCTTTCCCACTAGACAACTTTTCATCCTACAAAGCAAAGTATTTGAAACAAAAATCACTACTCTTCTCTCTGTCTCTTAAAATATTGACAATTTCAATTTACTAGAAACAATGTAGGTTATTTTATGCGCCATCAAGTTGTGTTTGATTTACAGTGACCTCAAAAGGCTTTTCAACATATGGGGGATATTTAAGGAGTGGTTTTAGCATTGCCAGTCCATTTCCCAGTGAATTTCCATCGCTCAGCAGGGACCTGAACCAACATTTCCGGAATCCCAGTCCATCACTCTAGCTACTACACTATAGATGCTTTCAGGAGCAGCGACCATTGATTTTTATCTATAACTTATCTAAAAATGATTTTTAAAATCCTGTCCACAAGTGTCCTAAACAAGTATTTTTTTCATAAAAGCTTTACAATCTTGAAACTAAATCAAACCACTCCTCCCAACTAGAACAGACTCATTAAATGTAAAGGGAAATAAAATAATTTATCCTTCAGCAATTGAGATTTAACAGGCCCAATCTAGTTTGGACTAGCAACTGGATTTAGGCCAGATATAGAAGTCACAGCACGCCTATGCCTACATCCTAGTTATGTAAAGGAACTTCTCTTTCGAGTAAGCACTTTGAAATAAATAGGGCTAGACACCCAGAGAATTTTAGTGTTGCACAAATAAAACTCAAACTAACACATGTGTAGAGTAGGAAACAAGGTTTAAAATGACAGCTGGAAAAAAATCTGGAAAGAAAAAACACACCATATTATTGTACTAAAGTCGCCAACTTAATTCTACTTAACAGTAACCCAAGGCTTCCTAGAATTTTTAAAGGGTAGGTGTGTGTGTGTCTGTGTGTCTGTAGACATATTAAGAAAAACACAATAGAAATACTATTATGCCTTGTACAAAGAAGTGTTCCAGAGCACTTGGAGGGCTACTGAGAATGTCCTTCTAATTGACAATGGAAAACCCTAAATGTTGGGGATAGGGTAGAAAAGCTCATACGTGTGGAATTATTTTTTGACATCATTAGGTTCCAAAGGCACTTAGCATTTTAAAGAAGTGCTTGCCTAGAAAGAAACGGGTGGATAAGGCAGTTGGATCAAAACTAGTGACACACAGGAATGTCATTCCACATGTAACAGGAGAAAGGCTACTATGGTATATTCTTTGCCAGCTGATCATTACAGCTCTTCTTAGGAAAAATTAAACATGCCATTGTAACATGTTGTAGGCGATACACAAATAGCAGTGAGGTCTCTATCATTCTGTATTAAGACCTAGCCTGCAAATCAGCACCAAAGGCAGCCCACCATGACACAGCAACTGCCTGAGAGTCCAGGATCTAATCTAAGCTCAGCAATACCTCCTCGTTTTTCCTGATAAGAACCATGATCCATAGTCTTGCATGCAACCAAGAAATTCAGGAGAATTGGTAGGGTCTTCCTCTACACTCTCTTCTAGCAAAAGTCTCCCCCTCGGATGACCAAATAGCCAGCCTCTTTTCCAGAGTCAGGATAACCCTCACCGCTCTCATGATCTTCATGGAGGTGGATCACCGGGTCGTTTCCTACATGCGCCATTTTTCTCAACAGCAGGAGCTTTGCAATCCAAAAGCCCCAAGTGCAGAAAGGAAATTCCTTTGGACAAGAACTACTGGTGCTGCCATAAAGATGGAAATACCACATGCAGACCAAGGCATAGGCAGGAACATTTTTCCATTCATGCACAGAAATTCAGATTGCATCCAAGGAAAATTAAGCTGCAGTGCTCGATATCTGAATAAGGTCAAGTGAATAGTTTTGCCCCTGAGGGCTCAATGAACATTAATGTAATCGTCCAAGTCTAATTTACCTTTGAAACATCTAATGTTTCTTTCTTTTTTTCTACTTTTTCTTTCTTCCGTTGCTCCTGTTAGGGGGGGGGAAAGAGAGAAGAATAAAAGTGTCTGTGTGTCCAGAAACAAGCAACCCATAGAGAGGCTAAAGTGTGTAGTACAATGAAGTGGAAAACATTCAATCATTCAAGTTCGTAACAGTAAGAAGAACTTGGGCACCCTCGCCCCTTATTCAGCCATTTTCTAAGTCAGGATCATCCACTGAATAAGAAGCAAGTGGCTAGATCTCTGCCTTCACCTTGGCCCTTTGTTCATGCAAGCAGGAACGTGTCTGAAGACGAAGGGTCCCTGGTTCACCTGGAGGCTCTGCATGCAAGCAAACCCCCCCAATCGTCAAATGCTTGCTGTTGTTAAGTCACAAACAACTCATTGCTAAAGATGGATTAAATAACAATTTCTAAAACACCAATACTTAAGTACAATTATTTGCAATGCTAGTTGTTAGGCTAAACTGCTGTTGTGAACTCAAAATAATAAAATGGAACATTTCAAACCAATTTTTAAAATCATAACAGGTAACTAGATACATTACAGCTTCTGAGCATACAGATATTTCTTCGAACATGTCAGATACATACTGTATGTCTAGTCCCTATGCTTTGTCTTTCACTTTTCATTTACCTCCAGTTGCTGTTGCTCCATTTTGGTCAGCAAGAATTTTGAGTAGATATTGCTTTTTTCAAGCAAGTGTTGAAGCCTCTTATAGCGCATTTCACTTGAATCTCTGTCCCAGGACATGCGAGCCTACAGGACAAAGAAACATCAATGGCTTATAAATTTCAGTAGTAGCTGGGTATGCGCATGCAACCATCTTCTTTTAATCCAATGGTAAACTAGTAATTTAACTCCTAAAGCTTTCTCCAGTCAATGGAAATGTATGGGCTGCCATTTGGCTAATATAGTTATTGCTGGCTTTGGTCATAGCAGCTTAAAGCAGATAGATAAAAAACAATACTGCTAAGTTAAATTTGACATTCTCCCTTATGATATTAAGTAAGCACTATCACAAGGGTTAATCATTGGGTTAAGACAATGAACAACTTTTACTACTTATAAACATATGTAAAAACAACATAACTCATAATGCTTAGACATTTGATATTTGTCATGCATGTTCTTGATTTATTGCAAGACATATTTTCTCTCGTATCTAACTTTCACTTTGCAACACTATTACATTTATAAACCCTAACTAGCTCTATTAAATCCTGTTAGTTACATCTTAATCCTGTTATAGTTACATATTTGGTTCCTGTCTGAGGTCTATTACACATGTCCCTTTCTTGGTCGACGTCAGGGATGCCGAACCTTTCAGACACCGAGTGCCCAAACTGTGTTTCAAAACCCACTATTTTTTCCCACACAAAGTGCCAATATAGCAATTTAACCTGAATACAGGTGGCTGTGAAGGGGCGAGGTTGGGTGCCCACAGAAAGGGCTCCTAGTGCCAACTTTGGCACCATAGGTTCGCCAACACTGGTCTATGACATGGTTGTCCCTAGCCATTACACCTTTAGCCCTGTCTGACAGATTTCTGACTAACACCTACTTTATATACCTGCCAGGCTGACTCCGGACACATTTGGAATGGTCAGAAACCTAACCTATACCAATGTAGCATTCTGATCTTACATAGCAAACACATTTAAGCATAGAGATACACATGCTGTATACATTTCGTGGTGTATAGTTATGTATACCAGTGTTTTTCAACCACTGTTCCGTGGCACACTAGTGTGCCGCGAGATGTTGCCTGGTGTGCCGTTGGAAAAGCTAAAGAATATCAGCTTTGTGTTCAGCCAAACAGGCCCAGGTTGCGCACTGAATAAAGTATTTTATAATTTTTTCATATTTCTGTTTAGTTACTATTTCATAATAAAGTAATTATAAAATACTTTCTTTGTGTTTATTTGATTCCTATTCAAGAGAATTACTTTATATATAGTCAATATAGGCACAGAGTTAATTTTTTTAACATTTTCTAATGGTGGTGTGCCTCGTGATTTTTTTCATGAAACAAGTGTGCCTTTGCCCAAAAAAGGTTGAAAAACACTGATGTATACATACCAACAGTTGCATCATGGGTTTTATTCATTGATAACTATATTGGCATATGCTTACATAATCATAAAAATAGTTACTTCAAATCTTAGAAGAAGCATGCTTTGCTCTTAGATGTTGGATACATAGTTTTTGAAGGAAAGGAAGACAGTCCTGAATGCCCATGGTTTTGAAAGCTTATCTTCCAACACTAACCTCAGTCAAGAATATTGATGACTTTGTAAAAATACAACTAGCAGGGAACGAAAAGGAATCACTAGGTTTTGGGCAACCGCAGGCTTACAGAAGCATGGAAATTTTTACAGGACAGAGGAAATCTGACCCAAAGCTGCTCCAATCAGGACTGAGCAGGCTCAGCAACCCCAGAACTAGCAAATCCAAATATGGAAACACAACTGGCAAGCAGGCAGCTGAAAGTGGCTACTTTAAATGGGGCATCAGCAGGCCAAATGTTTAAAAAACGTTACTGATTAGTTGGCAGGAAGGTAGATAGAAAAGGATGGCTGATTAAAAAAAAAGATGAGGAAAGATAAAACAAGAAACAGCGAAGGCCAGGAGAGCAATCAAAAAGCTTTCAATAAACTGCTTCAGAGCACCTTCTCTAAGTATATGGATTTCCAATTCTCTGAGCAATGAAACAAATGAAATGATAGCTAGAGCACTAGTGCATGCCTCCTGAACTGAGTATGACCGAACATGAGTACACTCATGTACATTGCTATGCACTATGGCATCTCCTGTGAATTAGCAGTGGCCTCCTTCAAACCAGACTGGAAATGCATCCAGTTGGGACCTCCAATGATCGTTTTGCAAATGGAGTAGACTGCTGACACCCACACCAAACTATTGCACAACTGTGGCCAGTATTCCAAGTTTTGAGCAACGGGTTCAGTTCCTAATTTTATGGCCTGAGGATTTGGACGAAACACTAGGCAGAACCTGGCCGGTTATGCATACTCTTGGCTGCTGGCCCTCTTTTTTTTTTAATGATTTTGTTATACAACAAATAACAGGAGTGTTTAAAGTCTAAATGTGTGATTTAAAAAAAAAACTAAGCAAACAGCAACATAAGGCAAGGCAAGAACAGTGATAATCAAATACAGCGGTACCTTGTATAAAGGAATTAATTCGTTCCAAATGAAATTATGTTAAGCAAATTTTCCTTTATACAAATTCCTACAGGAATGCATTGAAACGGAGTAATCCCATTTTTATGTTGTACGGATTTTCGCCACTGGCGATTATGTTAAGCAAATTTCCCCTATCTCCGGAATTTTTTATGTTGTACAAATTTTATGTTATACAAGCTGTTTGTTATACAAGGGTCCACTGTATAGGTAAACCAGGTCATTAGTTAAACAGATTTTGCCAGAAGTCTACATGAGTATTTGGAAAAGACGGCACACAAACACAAGTGTATATGTAGCTGATACAAAAGGGTCCCATGTTTCATAAAAACAAGAAGTGCAATTTCCTTGTTGAAGTGAACATACCTGCTTAGTTAATTTATCCACCTTAAAATGGTAAGCAAAGACACATTCAAAGCAGTAAGACACAACAATCTGTTTAAACCTCATTTAGCCCAGCCAGGCAAAAAAGCGGAAGGATGCCTGAAGAGAAAGATGTTTGCCAAAGACCATCCTGGCCAACTGTGGGAGGGAGGTTCCAAAGTCTAGGAGACGGAGAGTGGCTGCGAAGGTGGTGGGACAGAGAAAAAGGCCTCTCCTGGTTATCTTAACACCCGGGAAGGCTCCAAGTAGGGACTTATAGGATTAAATTAGGCCGTGAAACAGATCAACAGCCAGTGGAGCTGCTGTAACAGGGTGAGGATGGTGGTTATACAATCCCTGTAGCCAGCTCCAGTTAGCAATTTGGCCGCCATGTATGGGACCTACTGAATTTTCCTAACATTTTCTGCCCCACACGGACAGTGTTACAGTAATTCAACCGGGATGTAACTAAGGCCTGTGTCACCGTGGTCTGATCAGACCTCTCTAGCAACAGGGGAGAATTCTGAATCCTAACACTTGGGACCTTGGAAAATCTTATGAGCCCCAATCATTTCTGTGATGCAATCCTTTAGGTAACCTTGATTCTTTTTCATCTAACTCCGGCATCCACCCTGCCTTATCCAACAAAGCAGGAGATTCCTCTAGCTACAAGTGCTTGAGGAAACAGGTTACATGAGCATGTTGTCATGAGCTACCAGAAAGAACATTTAGAGGCAGGCCTAACCAGGATCATTTGAAATGACAAGGGTGGCTAGGAAAACCACTAGGGCAGTGATGGGGAACCTTTTAGAGACCGAGTGCCCAAACTGCGATTCAAAACAATTATTTGCAAAGTATCAATACAGCAATTTAACCTGAATACAGGTGGCTGTGAAGGGGCGATGTCGGGTGCCCACAGAAAGGGCTCCGAGTGCCACCTTTGGCACCCGTGCAATGGGTTCGCCAACACAGCACTAGGGGAACCACTTCCTGCTATAAAATCAATTAAATGAAACCATCAGAGATATAAAAAAGCTATAATCCAATCCTTCTAATGATGACCTCTGCTTTTTTCACTTCCTACAGACAACTCTACTTCTTACAAACCAACTTCTAAGAGTAAGGAAGGGAAACAGGCATACTTTAGCATTTCCCAAGAACAAAGAAAACACAGCACCTAAATCAGGCATGTCCAAACTTCGGCCCTCCAGATGTTTTGGACCACAACTCCCACAGTCCTTTGCCACTGGGAATATAGGCTTGGAATTCTGGGAGCTGTGGTCCAAAACGTCAGGAGGGCTGAAGTTTGGACATGCCTGACCTAAATCCTCCACCACTGGGTAGAATTCCAGCTGCAGGTCTAGAATTATTATAACTGAGACAAAAAGCCATTATGATGCTCTTGTTTTCATTAATTAGAAAAAAGACAAAAAAAGACTCTAGTTAAGGGAGGCGACAAAATAAGCAAGAAAATATGTAATTTTCCTCAGCTTCAGATGCCCCACAACTCAAGATCCTAATATCTATGGAAAGAGAAATCCTATGATATAATCACTCATAAATTTGGAGCCACTTTCACCTGTAATTAGAATTTTTAAAGCCTACCTTTAAAACTTTTCTAGTAAAAGTCTCCCAATAGACAGATCTACTATCCTTGCATTTTTACTTGTAGACTTTCCATGGGGACCTGACTGGCCACTGTGGGAGGCAGGATGTTGAACTAAAATAGGTGTTTAATGTGAAATCATAGTGTTTACATTTCTAAGCAATCTGAAGGATTCTGCCCCAAGGGCAGTAAGAGAAAATTAAATTGTAAGGTTCTCATTGCAGTGTTTGTAAGGTAGTTGCAAGCTGAAAGAAAAATACAAAAGATCACTATGGGTTTGGATAGCATCAATATCACAAAAACAGCAAAAAAAACCCGTCATTCCTGCTTAAATTTTATTCCTCTGAGCAATTATGTGTTAATCGTCACACTAATCCTTTCTTGAAATTTAAAGATAAAACTTTCAGAAGAGTTAAGCGCAAGCGGGCCAACAAAAAGAGCGACCTTCTCCATCATCTTCCTTTCTTCTTCTCTCCCTTCTGCCTCCAGCTCCTCCTCCTCCTGGAGCATCTCCGGTGTGATCAGGCTGGTTCCCGGCTCCTCACCCACCTCCGACTGCGGGAGCCCTAAAACAAAATAAAAATAAAAATAAAAATAAAAATAAAAACACAGGAAAAGACGTGGTTACGAAACCGCCCCAAGCAAGGTCCTTTCCAGCGCTCACGGCTCTTAAGAGGAGGAAGAGGGGGGCTACGATGATGATGGTGGTGATGATGATGACCGGCGGGGCAAAGGAGGGGGGAGAGGAAGCAGAGGCGAAAATGAGTCGTTTCAGGGGTTCAGAGAAGAATTCCCCTCAAGCCCCCCCTCCTTTCTCTTTCTCTCAACCGGGATCTTTCTTTACCCACAACTCCCCCCCCCCATTTTTTTAAAGCTCTTTTAACGCCCAACCCTCAAGAACAAACACGCCGAAACGTAGGGGGGGGGCAAAAAAACAAAAACAAACCCTGGCTTTCAGATTCTCCTCCCTAAAGGACGACGACGACCCC
This sequence comes from Phrynocephalus forsythii, assembly GCA_029282475.1. Classification (NCBI taxonomy): domain Eukaryota; kingdom Metazoa; phylum Chordata; class Lepidosauria; order Squamata; family Agamidae; genus Phrynocephalus; species Phrynocephalus forsythii. Next base: position 123,147,637 of record JAPFRF010000008.1, on the reverse strand, counting down.
CCACCCCACCCCCGTCGCCCGGGAGTGGGAAGGATCCCCTTCGGGAAACAAGGACGCGCACTCTGCCCATGCTCAGGGGGCAACTTTTCCCTAGCAAACTTCCGCGCGCTCACCTGCTGGGGGGCTCCCGGAGGAGAAGCTGCCATGGCTGCCATTGCTGCTGGTGCTGTTTGGGTGGTGGTTGCTGTTCTCCTCCACCGACATGCCTTCGCCGCGGGCTTTCCTTGCACGACCGACCACGTTGTTTGCCTCCTCCGCTCCCGGGGGGAAAAGAAACAACCACGCACGCGCGCGCCCGCGCTCCCCGCCAGGATCACGAGACCGCCTTCTTTTCTTCTCTTTCCTTTTCGCGCGAAAACTGGCGGGCCCCGCCCCCGCCCCCCCCCCCCCTGACCACGGGCCCATAGAGTCAAGAACCGGAAGAGCCGCGAGCCCGGGTCTCCCTCCCCGCCCTCGCCGCTCCTTTTGTCCCTGGGAAGGCACAGCTTCCGGGTTACTCTTCCTTCTTTTTTTTTTTTTTTAATATCCCTTTCTCAACGGCGGAACCTAGAGCTACGCATGAAGAGAGAACGGGAAAACGAGCGAGCACGACTGTGACTGGGTTCGAACGTGGCCGGCCGTGATGGGACCCCCACCCTCGCCCGGGCCAACCAAGGAGGCTCGGAGGAAGACCTGCGGGAACTGTTACGTGCGAACTGAGAAAGAAAAAAAAGCACGTGCCAGGGTTGGAAGAAACCTGTGGCACCCGAACTAGCCTTAAACGTTAACTTTTAAAACCTATCAGACAACTGCAAACAAACAAACAAAGGCAAAAGCAGTTAAAAATATAAACGTATAAATTGCAATAGGATTTTGGGATGTCACGTATTTCTTTTGTTTTATTGCTTTATTTGTTTTTTGTTTGCATTTGTCTTCTTGTCGTCGTTAATGTTATGAACCTGCCAGAGTGGCCTCATAGCGAGATGGACGGTATATACCAGTGATGGCGAACCTTTCAGAGACAGAGTGCCCAAACTGCAATTCAAAACCCACTAATTTGTTTGCAAAGTGCCAATACAGTAATTTAGCCTGTATACAGGTGGCTATGAATGGGCAATGAATGGGCCCACTGAAAGGGCTCCGAGTGCCACCTTTGGCACCTGTGCCATAGGTTCTCCATTATTGGTATATACCCATCCATCCATCAAATCAATTGTTTAGTTTCTTTCAATTGTGACTGATATGCTTGCATGGTGTCTTCTAAAAACTACTACAGTTAAAACATAACAATCACATGAGCTTTTATGGGCTGTAGTCCCTGAAAATGACATCAAACAAAGCTCTTTTAAGGTACCACAAGACTGTCTCTTGGTTCTGCTAATTTAAAATAATTATAGATTCTAGAAGTTAGATGGTGATCTACTGAAGCTTAGGGAAAGGTTACTTCCAGTGGGACCACAGGTGTTAATTACCATAACAGAACGAAGGTGATGGTTGGGTGAATGGTCCGTTTGCTTCTCTTAAGCTTTACCAGTTCTCCTCTTTCTGCATTTGATTGCTTCACTTCCTTCCTATTCCCTCACTCCCCTCTGTGCCAACTGAGGATAATACCTGGAGCATCTGATAAGGAACTGTTCACAAAAGCCTATTATATACGGATGAAGATCAGTCTTTAAGATGCCACAAGTGTCCCAGCTCAAGATGGTTTTCACTGCATCATATCCAGAAGAAGCCTTAATTGACACTTCCTCTGCTGCCCCCCCCCCTTGCTTAAAATTACACTGAAGTGAGGGGAGAATGAGGGATGCATGTTCACATCAATATCTCCACAGTGGCAGTGGGCCTGTGCTAGCTAGTTTTGCTAGCAGATAGACAGAGGCAATTCCTCCTTAGTAACCCTAACCCAGAACACAACCAGCTTACGCTTGTCCAGCTTTCACATCTGTTAACAGAAACTGAAAAACATAATAGTGTTGATGTTTTGGCCTCCATATCCAGTAACACTTCTTTACATTTTAAAGACTTTTGTAGTTCCTTCTTGGCTGCCCTTCCAAGGGTTCTTCTAAATTCATGGCTACAGCCTCCACTGGAATGCATTTACCTGGGAGCAATTCCAAATGAAATAGCTAATGTGATGTAGTGGATAAAAGCATTGTGCTAGTAGCCAGGAGACACTTAGCAATGGTAAACAACAATTTGAACACCTCACATGCCTCAAACGCCTTATAAGAGAAGTGGGTAAGTCAGAAATGAGTGACTTGACAGCCCATAGCAACAATTCCTAATGAAAGCAGTCAAAAGAATTCTTAAGTAAATATGCATAGAATTGTATTGCCATTTAACATAAACATTTTCCCCAAACAGTGAAAAAAAAAGTCCCCAAATGTTCCCCAGAAGCAAGAGCCATACCCTACAATGAATTGCAAGCAAAGCAAATGCCATGGACAACAGGGGCTCTCCCTTGCCCCTATCCTCCAAAGTTTTGCCACAAAGTACTTTGTTCCATCATAATGCAAACAAGTCCTCTCATGCAACCAGGGCACTTTTGTAGAGGAACCAGGATTGGGGTCCAAACAGGAATCCCCCTAAGGCCTAAGCATAAGCACAAATACTCTGTACTCTGTAGCAAAACAGCTAGACCCACTCATGCTTGTTTTTCTTCTTCCATGTGGTATGGGAACACTGGCTTGCCTGTGTATGAGTCTATATAAATTGTTTATGTGAGAATTTATTTGTGCACGTGTACAGTATGGATACCCCCTTCTGCCCCTAGCTTTGACTGTCACTGTGATTCTGCCCACCAAGACTGCTGTGCCTTCTATCTTGCCAAACAATGGGCACAAACTGCCATATTTGCATAGTTTGTAGACTCATAGAATAATGGAGTTGGAAGAGGCCTGAAAGCATGTGGGTCCAACCTCCTGCTCAATGCAGGAACCCAGAATAAAATACAATACTGTATATCTGAGAGGTAGTTGTCTAACTTTCTCTTGAATGCCTCTACCTCCCAAGGTACAATAATTGGTTCCATTGTCATATTGATCTAAAAGTTACAAAGATTTTATTGATATTCAAATGAAATCTGGCTTCCTGTACTTTGAGTCAGTTATTGCACTGTGGATGATCCAGAACAAATCCTTCATGATTTCAACACAATAATAGACAGTGGTTCTGAGAGTTCTTCAGCCTGTTCCTTCAATACTTTTTAAATACAGTTCATCTGGCCCTGGAGATTTGAACTTGTTCAAAGTAATAAGGTATTCCTTGACTATTAATTTATCAGTCTCAAGCTATAGGTGGAGTTGACATATCAATGAAAACAGGCCCTTCATTTGGCCACTACACATTTGTAGCAACAAAGCACTCAAATATAGCCATGCCAAGATTATATATATTTTTTAAAAAATGGTACAGTAATCAATTCCAGAAACTCAGTCTTTGAAAGTGATGATTCCAATCAAAGTAGAGTTAATATGTGATGATTCCTGAGACTGGGTGATGAGATGCACTAAGTGCATACCAGTAGTGCATAAATCTGGTGGGAGCCACGTAGGAAGAAATGTTGGGCTTCCCATGTTAGAAAATACAAAAACCTACAGAGATTCTGTCCAAGTTCACAGGCTCTGTGAGCAGAGATCAGAGAGCAGCCAGATAAGCAAAACTGGAGGTAAATTTTGGCACTGGCATTAAGGAGAACAAGTCAATGAAAGAGAAACTGAGCTGTGGCCTGCATCAGCCACAAGGAAGGGCAAACCGAAAGACTCTTTTCATCGATTTCCACCGCAGGTCAACCACCTCAAGCATGAGAACTATGTCGTTTTGTGCCATCAAGCTCCCTAAAAGGTATGGTGATCCTATGAAGGGGCAATCTCCCAGGTGCCCTGTTCTCATATAGACTCATGCTTGTGGTTTCCTTTAGGGCAGTGATTCCCAATCTTGAGTCTTCTGCTGTTCTTGTTCAAAAACTCCCAGGAGCTTTCACTACTACCGACGCTGGCCAGGATTTTCTGAGAGTTATGGTCCAAGATTAGATTAGAATTACAGCTTTAGGGAGCAAATCCATTCGGAGGGATACAGGGGGAGCCAAACGGGTTTTGCAATGGGGCGAAGTAACCGTACCATTCTGCCCTATCGCATCCCTCCTCGATGGGTTTTACTGTGCAAGCCACCCCCACCTACCCACCCCAGCCCTCCTGAATATCCTCCTGCAAGTTCTCTCCACGCCAGCAGCGAAAGAGAAACCGATGGCTTTTACCATCACCATCGCCCCCACCCCACCCCGGGCGCGCGCCGCCCAGCACCAATCTTTGGCCTAGAGCAGGCGCAGCCTGTCCGTTCAATGGCTCGGGTTTAGCCGCGCGCATGCGCCGCAGAGGGAAGGGAGGAGGAGGCGGAGGAGGAGGAGGAGGAGGAGGAGGCGGGGCCAGAAGGAAGGCCCGGATGTTTTGGTGGGAGGCGGAAGTGTCGGCCAAAGGCGCCTTCTCGTCCAAGCACGTGAGCGGCTCCGGCGATGGCGACCGCGGCTGCCTCTGCTGCTGCTGCTGCTGCTGCCGCCGCCGCCGCCCCCGAGGAAGCCCGGCAGCAGACCGTGAAGCGTAAGCGGGTGGTCAGGAGGAGAAGCCTCGGAGCCCGGGGGCTGCCCGCTTCGCCTCCGCCTCCGCCTCCCTCCTCGCGGGGAAAGGCGGCAGTGTGGAGCCTCCCGTTGCCCTTTTCCAGGGAGTGGGGCTGGTGGAGGAAGGCAGTGGGGGGGGGGAGTCTTAAGGAGGGGGGGGAGGTCGTCTTTCAGAAACCATCATTACCCTCCCGAAGGCATAAAATAAATAAATAAATAAATAAATAAATAAATAAATAAATAAATAAATAAATAAATAAATAAAAATCCCACCAACAACCTCAGGGAGCATCCTTGTTGTCGTTACTCTTGCAGCGTCTGTAGTTGTGACAGTTTCCGGGGTTTTGCAAAAATTTTTTTTTTTAAAAAATGAGTTTTGGCTTCCAAACGCCGTAAAAACGAACTCCCTCAGGGCAAAAAGCGATTTTTAGTAGTAGGTGCTTGTAAGGGCGAGACTGTTCTATTGTGGGTCTTTGTAGGCTATCAGGAGGTCTCTGCTTTCTACAGTGCTCTGCCTCTTCTGCATCGGTTTCTGCAGAGTTTTCTCTCGAACACTAAAAACTTGTGGTGTTCCTTCTGTTTCATAGAAGCGGCAGGCAGTATAACATCTCTGCTCTTTGACCCACAGATCTGGGATTTTATAATACCTTTAAAAGGGATATATTTAGCAAGATCCCGTTATTCCTACAATATGCTGCCCTGTTTTGTTTTCTTCATGATGTCATTTGGGAATGTACATCCCCATTTTTTTAAAAAAATTATTCTGTTGCACCTATTTTATATGTGTTCTTATCAGCTGACTGACACTTTCTCTAATATCCAAAGAGAAAGCAGATATAGAATGTATTACAATATTAGGCCACCTTGACAGAAGCAGTTTCTGAATTGCTGGAATCATTCTGCTTTATTTTCTGTTCCTTTTTCCTGGACTAATTTAAAGTAGAGGTTAGGTAGTAATCTACTTTGATGAACATTTTATGTTCATTGATCTTCTAATTTGGATGAGATGTATTCAATTATTGTTGATCTTAAAAGCTGCTCACTGAACATGGCCCATGGTAAGGGGGGAAAGCTGTTTGTCTCTAACATTGACAGTACCTTTACAAAATAAAATACAATCTAAAGTTTTGTTTTTAATTACACATTTATCTTGTTTTCCATGTACATGAATTTTATAGGAGTTGCCACACTTGTAAAAGACTACTAATGCTGAACACACCATTTTATCCCATTACTATTAATTATAGGCATTATTGAATTGCATTTTTAAAGACCTACATGGCATAAGTTCATTCATTTCCTATACAGTGGTACCTTGTATAAAGGAATTAATTCATTCCAGATAAAATTATGTTAAGCAAATTTTCCTTTATACAGATCCCCATAGGAATGCATTGAAAACAGAGTAATCCCATTTTTATGTTGTACGGATTCTCCCCACAGGCAATTATGTTAAGCAAATTTCCCCTATCTCCGGAAGTTTTTATGTTGTACAGATTTTATGTTATACAAACTGTTTGTTATATGAGGGTCCACTGTATAAATATCTACTTCATAAGTAAGTCTATACATAAGTAAAACATGCTTACTATTTTATTTTCTCTTTTGTACTTCTAAATTTTAATAGAGGATCCTGCAGTGGAAACAGCAGAAGAAGCTACAGAACCAGCAGAGGCAGATATCAATGAGCTTTGTAAAGATATGTTTCACAAAATGGCCATTTATCTAACAGGGGAACTGACAGGTAAGCTTACGTTATAAATTATACATAGTACAGCCCTACGCATCCCCCCCTTTGGAGCAAGTCCCACTGACCTCTGTGGGAGTCGAGTACAGATAAATTATGTGTAGCTTTCTAGCCCAAACCTTCCATCTGGCACCAGCCATTTATAAAGAAGTTCCCACGTAAGATCAATTTCATCAGGACCACTTCTGCCCTTTACCTAGATTTTTCTATCATCATAAAGATATAATTTTGTAAGTGTGTTGTGGCAACATTTGACAAGTTGCTTTGTGTGGTAACTGCCTGACTAGAAAACTTGGAGTGCAATTTGTAAGCAATTGCTTTATATCTGCTGATTTTTATAGTGAAAAAAAGAGACTTTTGCTAGAGAAGATCAGCAGCATCAGGAATTCAAATGAATATCTGTGTGACTGGAATTATATATTTGCCCTATAAATAATGACTTTATAAACAAAAGCAGTCCTTTTCTTGACTCTTTCTGCTTCGTTCTTTTCTAGCCACTAGTGAAGACTACAAGCTGTTAGAAAATATGAACAAACTGACTAGTTTGAAGTATCTCGAAATGAAAGACATTGCTATAAACATAAGTAGAAATTTGAAAGACTTGAATCAGAAATGTAAGTAGAGAGAAGGTTATTTGCCTCAGAAATGAACTTTCTAGAGTTTTGGTATGAAAGCTGTATTTGTGAATAACAATGATTTTTAAAGTATGTGAAGAACATATGGCTTCCTGTATGCTGTTAAATTCTACCTCCTGTCAGCTTCAGGAAGCTTTGATTTTGGTTCCCAGTAACATCTTGAGGGCCACAGGTTCCATCTGACAGACACCTGTCTACTGAATCTTCATGTGGTTCACCTGAAAGAAAGGTCTGAGCTTGAAGATCTTGTGATGTCTGTGAAGATTCTCAGTCATCCAAATGAGTATATCTGGAAGTTGAGTCGTGGCAACTGGACTTCTTTTTCTTGAGAGATTGAAACATTTTGCTGCTCATCCAAACAGCTCCAAAGCTGTTTGGATAAGCAGTGAAACGTTTCAGTCTCTCAAGAAAAAAGAAGTCCAGTTGCCATGACTCAACCTCCAGAAAAGATTTTGTGATCTTGCTGTGCCTTGGCCTTCGCAATCTTTCTATTCAGAAATTTAGACCACAATAGAATAGAATAACACTTTATTTTCATTGTACAAGTACAACAAAATTTAAAAAGTGCCATCTAGTCTGCACATCACTCCCCCCCATATAAAATTCCCAAACATAAAGCCTAACATTAAAAAACAAGCATCCATATACAGTACATACTCCTGCATTCTCTCGCTCAGCATCACTTGTACCCATTTAAAACTCTAAGACATAAAACAATACACACACACACACACACACCTATCCTTCCTCACCTGACAGCTGCACTGTCCCTCATATAATATACATGCTACACATTCAACACTGGTATTTCTCATTAATTTAATTTTTTAGTTGTATTTAACATGGTTACTGCTGTTGGGTAAACACTATTTCTAAATCTATTTGTCCTTGTTCTAATAGATCTGTACTGTCTGCCTGATGGCAACAGTATAAACAGAGTGTCCAGGATGGAAGTTTCTCTTATAATGTTCTCTACTTTCTTAAAAAAACAGTGGGTGCTGTATAATTCCGCCCGCGTGAGGAGTGGGCCTCCAATGATCTTCTGTGCCATTTTAATAACCATCTGAAGTGATTTCGTCTGAGCCACTGTGCAGCTGGTGTACCACACACACATGCAGTACATCAGTATGCTTTCTACTGTACATTAGAAACCAGGCGGCTTCCTTTCTGGACAGAAAACTTGGGCAGAACTTAGACATTTCTTCCAATGGAGCCACATTTATGTATGTATAGGTCAGGTGGCATTTCCAGAATGCAGAATTGGATTTTAGTCCAAGATTCCAACTGGTACATCCTTAGTGATATCTTCCATAACAGTCTGGATTGAAAAGCAGATTTTGGTATGCTCTCCTCCATCCCCCTCCATCCCCTGTCGTATCCGTTTCTACTGTAATGTGGTTATGCCATTGTAATAGTTAATTGCATGAACTAATATCAATTCAGGGTACCTGGAATGAGCTAAGAGTACTATGGATACTTGTAAACATTATTACATGTGTGTAATGTAAAATTTATGTGGTTGTGTGTTATATGCTTGATAACAAATTGTCATATGCAATACTTTGGGCCATTTGAAAGTACTGTACGCACCAATGTTAGTCTATTTAGAATGCATTGCATCAGTTGTGGCGAAGCAGTTATTGATGCATTTTATAACTTTTTAATTTTGCTTGCTTTGTAAACGGGAAGGAATCCTGGTTTTGGATGCATAAGACCTAGAATTCAGTCTTCAGCGTTTACCGTAAAATAGTTTTTTGAGCAGCAAGCAGGGTTAGGAAACACCTTGTGGTAGACAACGGAAAGCTACCGGTGGTGTGCCTCATTACGAGGCAGGTTCACATGTCTACATCACTTTTTCAGTAGTGTTGAAAGTGTTATAAATGTTGCAAATAACTTGGCCACATTGTTTCCCTCTTATGAAGTTATATTGTTTCTCTTTTCTCTCTGTTTCCCAAGATGCTGGGCTTCAGCCATATCTGGAACAAATTAACTTAATTGAAGAGCAGGTGGCAGCCCTGGAACAGGCTGCTTACAAGCTGGATGCCTATTCAAAGAAACTTGGTAACTACTTGCAATGTTACGGGGAAGTTGTATGATCAGGCAAGTCCAAACTTTGTCCTCCAGATGTTTTGGACAGCAACTCCCGCAGTCCTTTGCCACTGGCAATCTAAGCTTAGAATTCTGGGATGTGGTCCAAAACATCAGGAGGGCCGAAGTTTGGACATGCCTGTTGTACATGATCAGACTCTAATATTACTTACACATAGGGCAGTTGCAGGGTGAAGTGAGGGTTGACACTCATGAATACTGACAGTTTTTATGCTGTTGAATTTTTCTCTAATGGTGGAAATAATGGCTTGTCTGGGTGCCCACTAGGGATGGGCTATTCATCTCGGAAGCTACCCATTCTGAAATGACCTGCAGGAGCCCAGCTGGTGTTTAGAAGCTTCCAAAACGCCATCAGCCAATCCCTTACCTTGTTTTTCGCCCACACAAGGTGAGCTTCAAATGAGATGCTGGCCAATCAGACGGAGGCGGGATGATGTATTTCCCTGCACAGCTCCTGATTGGCCAGCACCGGGAGAAGGAACAATGATGTTGAAGGCTTCTTCCTCATTGGAGCTCAGTCTCGCACGGGCGCAGAGCAAGGTAAGGGATTGGCTGATTGCATTTCGAAGGCTTTTGAACACCACCTGGGCTCCCGCAGAAGGCAAAACTAACACTGCAAAGGAAGTGCAGTATCCAGAGAGGGGTGGGATTGAAGCCATATGAAACGTTTGAGAGGATCTAGTCCTTGTATAAGTCACTGAAAAGGAGATTCTGCATAGTAAGAGTCTATGCTGTAATAGCATTGTACACAGTAACTAATGCTGTTTCCTGTGCCAGCATCTCGCCTCCACTGTTGGAGTGGCATAAGAATTAGCATTACTTTGGATGTATGGTTGGGCCTTACAGAATAATCACTAAGCCTGTCTGCGTGAAAGATTTCAGCGGCTACTATTTAGGTCAACGACAAGTTCTGAAAATATAAAAAGTCTGTATATTTAAGTTTGGGGTAGCTTTAGTTTTTTTAAACTTGCAAACTATGGATACAGGAAAATATTAATATCTATGGTATCACCAATATATTTATAGAGTTACTGATGTACATGGTGATGTATAGGGCCATGTACCTAAAATGCAGGTTCCTATCTTAAGAACCATGCTCATTCAGTTTTAATGGAATGGGATATTACAGAGAACTGCAGAGTCCATAAAATAATAGAAAAATAATATACATGAGTATAGTTGTATATATTGAGACTTTATTATTGTAGTGTGTCTTGGATCCAAGTAAATATATAATTATGTTGTGCCCAAATGATTTGTGGACTTGTATTTCTTGAATAGCAGCATCTCATAATCTTTTGTAACAAGGCATTCTTAAACTGTAGTTATTGATCTAGCTTAAAAGCAGGGGCAGTGTAGTTAGTTTCTTTCTTTTCCTTTCCTTTTTTAAAAAAAAAAGCAATTTGAAGTTGATTTTCCAGTTTGGCAGTCAGTCTTTCAATTTGGTTGCTTTAGTAGTAGTAAATTAAATCCTCTAATTTACCCACAGCTAAAATTGGAGAACACAATACTGTCCAAATTTTTGATCAGAAAGTATGAATAAAAATGTAATTGTTCATATAATGAATGAAACCAAAAGGCCAAGGCAGCTCAATTAAAAGCAGAAAATTCCAATTGCTGGGGAAGCAATTTTTTTTGCAGTGTCAGATTATGTATTATTTGCTGAATTAAAAAAAAGAGCTTAAATAGCTGTATGTAGCAAATCAGTTAATTCCCTACAAGTAGGAAGGAGAACAGAGGCTCAGACATAGATTCTGCATTCATTACTAAAAGAGCCACATGATTGAAATGTTGTTATATTGCTGATGTCATGTTTTCTTTTTCTACAGAAGCAAAATACAAAAAATTGGAGAAACGATAGGAGACTTTGTGTAATGGGACTTCTAAAATACGTTTCCCTTTCTTCCAAGACATGGGATGGTGTATGACTGAATGGCTGCATTTTTCAAAACATGGGCTCCAAAAAATATATTGTTCAATGGACTTAGGTGGAAACTATTTGGAGCAGTTGTGCCATAGTACAAGACTGAGATCTCCCCACTTTTGAAAAAAATGTTCACTTTTATTATTTTTGTTAATCATTTTTAAGAAAACTAATACCGAAGCCACCGTTAAAACTACTTTACCAGACACAGTAATGGTTCCAATCATGCTTGCTCCTCTAATGGACAAAATGAGGTCATTTCTGTGCATTGACAAGTGCTTTACAGTATTTATGGACATGGAAGCTTGTGGTTGGCTCAGTTATAAATCATGTTTTTTTTTAAAAGAAGTAAACAACTCGTGGAAATTAAGATAGACCTCTGTCTCCTCTTTCTGAAGGAGTTGAATGGTGCTGACCTGCAGGTTAATTGAGAAGGGCATGAAACCCAACTATTCCAGCTCAAGAATCCTCATTAATCTAAACTGTTTTCTCTTTTCAATCTGGCCAGATTGAGGAAGGACAAGATTGACTTGTCTATTTTATATGAAAGCACAAGTGCAGTCCGGCATGAATTTGCAAATTCTATGAATCTTAGTCCAATTAAGATGGATAGAACAAAGTCAAGATGCCAGCTGCTATCAAATCTAAATCTAAGCACATAGGAAGTTGTATTGTGAGGCAATTGCTGAAATAACACTGTTCTTACCACCGTCTCTATTTTAAAGTACTGTTTTAGTAATTGTGTATCTTTCCTAATAAGTTCTTGCTTGCTGGGCTGGGATCTAAAACTGTGTTCAATTGGCATGAACCTGGCTAGCAATCTATTGCCTATTGTCATTTAACCTTGTATCCAGACAGAGCCTTATTTTTTATTTTATGCCTCCAGAGTTACTTTTTTTGCACTATACAAATACCGTAGAACTAAGCTTACAACGGAGGCATTTTTTGGCACTGCCATGTGAAGTTTCCCCAAATTTCAGCTATTTGGCATGTGCAGATTTTTCTGACATTTGTGTTCAGGACGATGATGGCCTGTCTCCAAAATAAAATCAGTTTCAGAGCTTGGTATTGCCACCCACAGAATTCTTATGGAAGAGCCATATCCTTTTGAGATTTCTCATTTCCATGATAGTATGCTCTCTCTGGTGCAGAGAGACACCACCACTGGTGCACTTTTCCCTGGTTTGCCCATAAAATCAGTATAAGGAGAGACATGTCTCACTTATTCTCTGCATTCAATTGGGTTTCCATTAATCTTACTGTACTTACATTCTGTCTTAATACTAAACATTTGAATCCTGCCGTTTTTGCTTAGAGGCTTCTAACATAAGGGAAGAAGTTCCTGTGCATGACATTCTTCTCTACATATCTCTGGTGTATGTATGCATTTTCCATTTTGTCCCCTAAGCATCTCTGGCTAATGACCATATGCTAACGATCTATTCCCAGCCTGTCTCCATTTAAACAATTAACAACATTTTCATCTTCATGCTGTTGTGACGATTCAAGTCAGATGAGATGCTCCTTTCAGCTCCCCCCCCCCGAGATGCAATTCAAAAAACTCTTCAGCGTTATACAAGTTTGTCTTGTCCTAAATGTTCCCTGTTCACTTAACATACCTGAAATATTTCTGTTCCATCTCCATGCACTGAGACCCATCACCTTACCTGTCTAGTTGGTTCTGCGCATGGAACAGAGACATCTACCTTGGAAAGACTAACTTTCAGTCTCCTACTAATCAACATAAATTTGTTTTTCAAGATCTCACAGTTATCTTTCCTTATGTTTCTCTGCTGATGTGCATTCCGTGCTCTTCTCCCACCCAGCACAAGCTACTGGATGATCCAGCTGATGGCTGAAATCTTGCTGGATTTGTTCCAGTGGGCATCATGTCCTTTTCAGTGGCAGGCTGCAGCTGATGAGAGGCTTCCTTTTTTCAATTTTGGGGTGCATATGATTTTTTTTCATTAAGTGTGAGCCGTGCACAGCTTGGCATTTCAAGGCAGTCTTCGGTTGACAGCGGTCTGCTATCAATGATGGCATGCCCATTGTACACATGGAGCCACACAGTAGGATTTTTGTGATTAGTGCTCTCAGAAATTGCAGCTAGTTCACCCAGTTGCTTAGTCCAAGAAAGCTGGAAGACTTAAGATTCCCCAGCCTTGCCCTGCCAAGATGCTATGCCATATAATTACTTCTGGACAGCTGTCAAGTAGTTGCAACATCATTTCACATACATGATGTGAATATAATGTTAAGAAGCCACTTCTGTTGCTTCTAAAAATTAATGTTAGAGAAATAAATAGAGCAGAGTAGCATTGTTAGTGGTTTTGCCGCACTAGCGTAAGCTCATTCACCAAGTAGCTTAGTAAAATTGCTGTAACCAACTGTATTCCTGATATATTGGTGTAAATCTGTAAGTGGACACAATAAGCAGGGCAGGTGACTTGCAGCTCCGAAAGTTTCTTTGCTTCCATTCATCAGTTCCTCTACAATCGTATAAATAAGTCATTTGTTGCAGGTTTTAGTACTGCAGTCTTCAAAGCTCAAACTTCCTCCTGTCTGAAACAAAACACATAATAAAGGCAATTAAAGGACTTGTTTAGTAGGTTCAGTCAAGTGTGCTGCATTTTATCACTGCATTTTCTTTGCTTTTTCTTGAATTGAAATAAATGATGTTTCCATTTTAAAAAGACCAGGAAGAAAAACAGTTGATAAACTGATTCATTTTTCATGAATCAAAGGAAATTCATAACCAAGTCCATGGTAAATGTGAAAAGCAAGCAGCTGAAGGAATGTTGAAAGATCCAGAATGGAAGTGTACGATGAACTGACAAATACAAATACTTGGGAATTGGGTTAAATGGACAGTGGGATCATAGCCAAGCAATAGAAATAAAAAGAGAGCCGACAGCAGCTTGTTGAAGACAAAGATGCTAATATATAACATGAAAATGGGTTTTGTACTGTGTTGTGTATTACTGGTTTTGCTGTATTGTATCAGGTCTTCATGGAGTTTAACATAAGGTACCCTGAGAAAGACACATATTTGATACATGTGGATTTAATCACAGGATGTTATGAATATCTTTTTACTGGTGTGGTAACAAATTAAATAGTACTGAGATGAACGCATTAAGATCAAAACATAAAATACATAAAGGTGTAATAACTGGATCATGTAATAAATAAAAATACTGATTTTTATAGCTGACTGGATATAATAAATACAAAAAGAATTAGAACCCAGCTGCCGAGTCCGGGGTGAAAATTAGGTCCTTCTAACCCCAGAGCATAACCAAAAATGACACTAGGCTGCTTACAGGTACAATTAAGGGGAATATTTATATAACTTGAACACAAAGAATAGAGAAACCTGCATGGTGTAGACTGGTGTGCATGGTACAGTTACTAATGCCAGCACTCTGCTGTTTGTGAACCATGTGTCCAGCAGATGTACCTGCCCTCTGCACTCCTTTCACTGATTTTCAGCAATATTCTCTGTTATATATAATGCTGAATCTCAACTTTTTAGAGGATGAGCTGTTGCTATTTTGAAACACAATGGGAAGAATCCAGATAAAATCTCAGCAGATCTTTGCATTTATTCAGTTGTCTCCCAGCTGTTTTTTCTAACAGCAATGATTTGCTCTTCTTCCTGATCTGCATTTGTTTCCAGTGCCCAAACAATAACAGAAATTTCCTGGCCTAACCTAGCTTCTTTTTCCATCTGTTGTTTTGGGGAATAAAAATGGATGTTTCCAATGGGTGGGCGGCGTAGCTGTGTATCTACATAGTTCCCAAAACATAGCTGTGGGAACCTTTCTTCAGAGTATGCTTTTTTTGGAAGTTTCAGTGCAATGCACACACTCCTGACTTTTGCCAACATGTCATATCTGGAGGGAAGTGACCTATTTCCTCTGACTTTGCTTTGTGGCAGCACCAAAGGGCTAAAGGGCACCTGCTTCCTATCAGAACCAATGTTTTCATAAATGCTCCAGTCTCTGCTTATGTACTGAGATAAAATGAATAAAACAAGCCTTCTGGAGAAGATTCAGGTCAGTCTTTGTCTACAAGGCTGCGCAGCGCTTTCTTCCCAGCTGGCTGAGAAATAAGCATTTTGTCTTTATTTCTGTAATCAAGATCAGTTTGCTTCCAGGCTATTCCAGCAAATTCCCCCCGCCCAATACAAAAAACCCTAACCCAACAACAAAGAGCAAAGTTATTGTAACATGAACCGGGGTTGGTAGTACAGTGCATTTCATTACCTGCATAAAGTGTTAAGAATTATTCATATATGCACTTTTTCCTTGACTGTCTCTAATTCTACAATTCTACTAACGGTGTGTACTGCATATAAACTCCTGTATAACACCTTATGCATCAGAAGAAATGGGATATAGTGCATTAAGACCATTGGTCTTGAAGTTGCCATAGGATTCTTGCTTATTTAAAGCTTTTGTAGCTGTAACTGGAATTCCACTGAGTCACCAGTTAAATTCCAAGATGCATTTGCTTGCTGAAGTTCACAGAACACCAAAAGGCTATATCAGAAAGATTCTGCAGATGCTCATCCAATTTTTAAAAGAAACTCAGCAAAACCTCAAGGTTTCTCTCCAAACACAGTAGAGCTTGAAAAACCTGGATTGTTACCGCAACCAGATACTTACAAGGAAGAAAGGAGTTATTGTTGTGCACTTACTACCACCACCACCACATAGCATCAAGTCAAGCTGTGCTGATTAAAAACCTATTTCATAGCAAGTATACATTCAGGTATAAAGCTCAAGAACCTTACTTTTGCTTGATCTTTCATTGCTTCCTGTTTCTGGAATAGCTGAGAGGTCAGACGTATTTCCATTCTGAGCCAATAGGCTGTGTGGTCTGCTGTTCCACCCAGGACAAGAATGCTTGGCTTCCTGGTAAGAGCTGAGCAAAAAGCTGGCAGCACCACATGAGCAATGCTGTAGAAAATACTCCTACGTCAGGTGAAAAGGGAGATATGCCTGTGGTTAATTTGCAGCTAGTCGGAGTATTTAACCTGGAGAGAATGTGAGATACCACAAACAAATTTCTGGCATTCCTAAAGAGAGGGAGGGAGGGAGGGGAGCTTCATCTCCAAGACCTAATACGGTCAAAATAAGAATGCCTAACATTATCCAGGAGGCAGGTCCCATCTTCTGCACGTGAAATCCTCTGAAGATACTACCTCCTGGTTTTCTGTTTCTACCTCCATACAGTACATGTGACTAATATTATCTTGCAAGGATACGTGCATTGCCAAGAATCTGAATACTAAATCCCAGTATCAGTATGTGTGTGAAGCCTATTAGAATGACCCACTTCAAAGAGCAATATGCCCTAAGCTTCTTCTGAACGGTGGTGGCATCTGAGACTTGTGCAAAAAGGAAAGATTTAAACTCGCTGTGTAAACCTGGAGGAACAGGATTACCTTGACCCATTCCAGTTCGGATTCTGGCCCTAACGGGATACTGAGATGACACTGCTTGTGCTGTTGAATGGCCTTTTAAGAGAGGCTGGCATGGGCAGATGCACCCTGTTGGTACCTCTAGATCTCTCAATGGCCTTTGATACCCTTGACCATGGTATCTTCTTGAATAGGCTCTCAGAAGTTGGGGTTAGGGGACCTAACAATGGGCTGGCTTCAATCCTTCCTTGAGGATTGGGTCCAGAAAGTTCAGCTGGAGGAGGAGGAGGTGTTGGTTCCATGGACCCTAAGGTACAGGGTTCTTCAGGGACCACCATTATCCCTAATACTGTTTGATATGTATGTGAAGTCCTTTTGGGAGGTCATCAGGAAATCTGGAGTAAGGGGTCATCAGTAAAATGATGACACACAACTCTTTATTTCTCCATTACATTCATTGCAGTGGATGCCATTCAGATGCTTGAGCGTTGCCTGGCTTCAGTATTGGAATGGACAGGGACTAACAGGTTCAACCTTAACCTGGACAAGGTTCCAGGATGTGTGTGTGCCTCTGAAAAATGAATTGGCTCGAACTAGTGGGTCATACCTCTAGGAGAGAAAAATGTTTTCGTGGAAGCTTAGTGCTTGGTCCAAGTAAAAAAATCTGTTTTAAGGCATAAGGCATCTGTGATTCATAGACAGAACTAATCTCTCACCTCCTCTCATGGCATTTAACTTGACAGAAAGACCCAGGTCTATGCTTAACAAACCAGCACTTGATCATATGTAAGCAATATTATCTAGCAAAATAATTGCTGAGTGGATGGATTTCCATATATTTTCAGAGACAACATGTTTGAAGATGAGTATCATTAAATGAATCACATTTTATATTTAATAATAAAGAAAGAAGAAAAGGATTATGGCCTTACTTTGGCTTCATGACCTTTTTACAGGTAAATTGCAAAAAAAAAAAAACCCAGTGGTTTAATTTTGGAATTGGATACATAAGACTCTATCTTTGTGACGTAAAATCTTCTGGGTGGTACATTTTACCTCATTGTCACACGTTAAAAATAATCAATTCAACAATTTTCTCTAGTAAAAGAAGTGGACCGAGACATTCTCGAAGTGATGATGTTTGGGAAAAGCAATGGGATAACACACTACTGAGTTCAGAGAGAACACTGCAATAAGAATATAAATTGTTGGCACTATATCCTGGTCAATTTGAGCTATGAATGCCAAGTGATGTAGGGTGTGTGGATGTTGGCACATACAACTGTATGTGAGTTCATAGCCTGAGAATACACCATTTCTGATCACATGTATTTGCCAGGATGGAGAGTGTTAAATCATCAAAAAGTTGTGCTTACATTAGCAGTAGGACTTCTATTATTGCTTATGGACAGCTCTCTTTTGTATAAGAACTTTAATACTTTTCAGTGCCCAGTTGCCAGGTTGGTAATGTCGCTAACTCAAAACATGTGATGGAACTGTCCTTATCCTTTTAAAAGAGCAGAGTTTGGAAATGTGCCATTATAGGAAACTTTATTTCACAATGAAAGACAAAGGAGAACATTATGCTCTCTCTGTGTGTACATCTGTATGATTTTTTAAAAAAAACGAAATTGTGTTTGTTTATCTCATAGTTTCTCAACCACTCATATAGGTCTGTGGCAAGATCTATTAACAAAAGATAGAAATAAAATTTGTTTACTTTCCCAGTATCCACTGATAATGCATCTCTAAGTTGAGAGACTCTCCACTCGCAGACAAACATGAAATGGACTCCCATATTGTCATTTATCTAAGGCAGTAGTTCTCCAACTTGGGGTCCCAGGATGTTATTGGACTGAAGGTTCCAGAAGCCTTCATTATGAGCTCTGCTGGCCAGGATTTGGAGGAGTTGCAGGCCAAGAACATGTGGGGACACAAGGCTGGGAACCACTGATTGAAGGTATATCGATGCTTGGGCATTTGCATTATTTATATTATGATGATTTTAATAAATCAGATTTACCTCTTTTAGCTGGCTTGTTTTCTGCTCTTTTTGTAAACTGGAGATTTCCTTCTGTAATTTCAGATTTTGTTCTTGTAGCTGCCCAATTTTTTCAATAAGTTGGCAGATATGCTCTAGATAACCTAGGCCGGAGCTGTACGTTTTGGCATTTCCCTCATTTACCTATAATAATAATAATAATAATAATAATAATAATAATAATAATAATAATAATAATAATAATAATAATAATAATAATAATAATAAAATAGAGTACAATGTTGGATGCAGTGTTGGATTTTTTTTTGGTGAAAACAGAAACCATTTTTAAAGCAAATATTATAAAAGCCAATATCGATCTTATATTGGCCATTGGAAGGTCACTTCAAGAAATCAATCAGGACAACCTGGCACGTTTCAGTTGGTTCAAAGAAAAGGCAGTAAAATCACACATGCAGCAAACCTGGCAAATGATAGTATCAACTGCCTAGTTGAGATAACAAAGATTTCAAAACAGATTGTATCCTACCAGATAATTCAACAAGCTTGAGTGTGAGGGAGCCAAATTCAAATTCATATGTCAAGAACCCAAGTGGCACTGGAATTGTGCTTACTTATGACTCGGAAGACCTGGGTTCATTCTTTTGTGGAGGAAAAGTAGGTAATCAGTTCAACCAGCAAATAAAAAAAAATTGGCCCTGGATCAAATTTCAGCAGAGCAGACGCATAATGGATGCAGATATTTCATCAGGAACACAGAGAATCAAGGATCACTAGGTATGGAGTAAAGATGGGCACAAGTTACTTTGTGCAGAGTTGTCAAAAGCAGTCAGCATGCCATGTGTACCTTCTCCACCCACCTCCAACTGGCTCCCCCACTCACTAGGCAATGTGTGGTGCTTAGCTCTTCATTGCATGACTGCCCAGTGCCAGCAGGAGTACCTGAATTCCTCCTCCTCCTCCTCCTCCTCCTCCTTCTCTAACAGTTGCTCACTCAACGGCTTTGGGGAGAGGAAGAGGCCTGGGCTTCTCTCAGCCTCCAAGAGGCCTTGCTGGGGGTAGTTCTGCCTCACAGTTGGCTATAGCATCCCACTCGTCTTGCAGGCAACCTGCCATCCCTCCTGAGGGCTCAGGTTCTCTGTTAGGCCTCAGTCTTCAGCAGTTCCAGATGAAGGTTATCTGCTGGCTCCATCTGACAAGGACTCATCCAGTTTGGAGCATGACACAGTCTGCTTGTGACTCACTTAAGAGAGGCCCACAGCTAGGGTCTGTGTCACCCAGGGCAAAGATGGATTCCACAATCCACCCTCCCCAGCAGGGCGACACAGAGGAGTACAAAGTACAAATACTATTTGTATTATAGCAAAGTTACAGAGGTGCCTCGAAATACAATTGCCTCTAATTATAAAAATTTCAAAGGAAAATCCTCGGCCGGTACGAGGGCAACCAGGATCGGGGCTGCCCCAACCCAGCAGGTGGGGAAGATGGCAAGGGGTGACTCTACCGCTTGCCCGCTCATCACTTTGCTGCATTGGAACAGTCAGGATTGGGGTTGCCAGGAGCCAGCAAGGCTTTTGCAGGATTTGCGCCGGCGCACCACGCAAGGAGAGGGCCGTGGGTGCCGGTCTTTCCAAAGCCTGGTTTTGATTGCAAGAAGGCTTTCGGCTCCATTGCTGGCAGTGCCTTCTTGTGAATGAGGCCCTCCTCCCTCAGGCTGCCCAGCAGCACAGGGGCAACCAAGTCCATCTTCTACAGGGTGGCCTTGTGGTGCTGGGCAGCCTGAGGGAAGGGGACCTCGATCGCAAGAAGGCACCCCCAGCAAAGGAGCTGAAAGTGTTCCTCAACCCAGGAGGGGTGAGCAGGTGAGCGGTGACTCCAGTGCTTGCCTGGTTACTACTACTACCACCACCACCACCACTACCACCACCACCACCACCACCACCACCACAGGGTCAGGGAAGCTGGGATCCTGGATGCCCTGATGCAGGATGGGGGCAAGCTTCTGATGCCACAGGAAGAGCCTCGAGAACCATACATGGGCATGTCTCCGGGAGAGGAAAGAGCAGGGCCATGCTGTCCTACAGCAAAGGCCTCCCAGCCAGCCTCCATGCAACCAGTTGGGCTATTCTCTTGTATAGTACTTCCTTCTGGACCATGCTACACTGGATGGCCTAGCAGGGTCTGGGTATAATTCAGCCATGGCTCCCCAGACAATTACTGCACCTATGGCTGCTGTTGGCAGGAGGGGCAGACTTTGGAGGCACAGCAGGAGAGAGAGAGCTCACATTACACTCCTCCAAGGATAGTAGACTGACTGACTGCAGCGCCCCTGTGGTGTCACTCCGTGCCTGGCTCATCAGAGACATGTCCTCAAACTGGAGGAGGAAATGGGGCTCCACTCCTCCCACTGAAAGACTGGCCACAGGATTATCTTCCCTGAAAGATGTTGGGGGTGAAACCAACTCCCTGGCACCCGAAAGTTACCATGTTGTGCTTTCTTTTAGCCCCGCAGGCCCTTTGAGGAGTTCCATTGCTCCAATAAACAGCCTGTTCCTGCTAGTACCTATCATGTCACTATGGAGGAGGGTGAAAATAGCTTGTGTACGTTACAAATTCAGAATTCATCCTCATGAAAGTATTGACCATCTGTGGATTTTGGATTTCATTTAATCCCTACAGGTCTATGTGACCTCTTTCTTTTCTTTTTTAAAATTATTTTGATATCAGATCTTGTAAATATTTCAATATGTTGAGTAAAGCTTCCTGTAGCATCACTTTCCAGCAACAAATACAGTGATGCCTTTTAAAATATCTTTAGGGATTTATTTATTTTTAAAAAGTCCTGACTTTGATACTAGCCACCACAGTATGGGGTACTAGTTGATCAATTTGAGGTGTTTAGCTCTCCTCCACCACCCACCACTCAAAAAGTGCTTCTTTAAAAAAAAAGTACAACCATGTCCCCTTTCCCTGGGGTATTCAAGCTTCTGCTCAATTTTTACCTGGCTCAGCCTACAGCATGTATCCATGTACTCATCCAAGCTGTCGCTTGTGGGGTACTTTCTTAAAGGATGCCCTTCCAGTGGCAGCTCTTCCAAGCTACCCTTTCTGTAACCGTCACTGAGGTTTCTCTCTTCTGCAGGTAAAGTAGAAAAGCAAGAAAGATGGACCTCTTTGCCGATTTTCTCGGGTGAACGTTCTCCTTGGCTGCCACCCAAAAATGATGGTTCAGGTTGTTTTTCCTCTTGACCATCGGTGTCATCATCTAAGGAAAGGGTGGACATCTGCAGTGCATCCAAGTGCCCTGTGCAGAGCTCCGCTGGCTCCTTACAGTCTGAGACGTAGCGGCATCCTTCTTCAGGGTTTTTGTTCACAAGCGTTTTTATATGGTCAGCTGCTGGAGAGGAAGAGGCACTCAAAACTCCAGAGTCACAAGAAGAATCTCTGCTGTGGAGAACAAAGTTCTTTTCAGAACCCTGGCGTGTAGATGGCAAGTTGACGCCTTGGGGCAACACCACAACGCAGCCTTCTGATTCATTTCTGGGTAGTCTTGAAACCTGGCAGTTCAGTGCGATGGTGGGGATGTCGGAGCACATGGCACAGTGTTCAGTTTCTCCTGGGACTTGTGCCGTGGTCTGAAGATCTAACAGGTTGTTGTATTCAGGAGGTCCAGGTTTCTCTGGAGACTCTGAAGCTGGGGGAGGACATTGCCTTGGTAATTCACTTTTTTCATTGCTTATTACCTTCATGTTTGTCAAAACCACTTTGCTGTCAGAGGTGTTTTTCCCTAATGAACAAGAAAAGAAATAAAAGCAGAGTCAGGGAGAATAGCAGTCCATCATCTATTCAACATGTCTATAGGGCAGCAATGAAGTGCTCCAGTCCAACAACAAGGCATGTAACAAGGCTTGTGTCTTGTTCAACCTATTCCACTTTGTCAAGAACCATACCTACAATTACTGTATATCTGTGTGCAAGTTAGCTGTCAAGATTCTAAGAGAAGTGAAATTTGCTTGGTACAGGCTGGTAGCATCCTCTGCCAGCTCAGAGGAAAACCAAACCCAATGAATGTGCAAAAAATAATCATCATCATCATTCATTTGTTTGTTTTATCTGCAATTGCACATACAGTGGAACCTTGACTTACGTCATTAATCCTTTCCGGAGGTCTAGACATAAGTCAAACATGCCTTAAGTCAAATGAACTTTTCCCATAGAAAGTAATGGGAAAGTGGATTAATCCATTTCAGATGATGAAAAAGACCCCCCGAAAACAGCAATTTAACACAAATTTGACTGGGATAGGAAATTCCTTCTTGGGATGTAAATGAAATGTCTCTTCAAAGACAGGAGGAGGCAGTGGAATTATAGTCCACAAGTTATACGCCTCCACTTTTTAATATTCATAGCAACAATGTCTAACATTTAAGTTTTACTGATTTTTAACCTGACGTTCCAAGTTCTGAACAACCCTATGCTTACCATTAGAGTCCTACAACTGTACAGCTCCCCAACTAAAATGCTTCCATTGTGGACCAGACTTCTGCAGCCAGATTTTTTACAAGACTGAGCCGACTGTCTAACCAGCAAGGCCAGCCCTGAGCTCCCGGCCCTTCTTCTCCTCCAGCAGCAGCGGCTTCGGTGAGGCCGAGGACCAGCTCCAGGTGCTCTGAGCTGGCCTCGCCGAAGCCGCCACTGCCGGAAGAAGGCAGGAGCAGTTTGGAGGCGGCAGACGCGATGCTGGGTCATGGCTGCCGCTCGATTCTGGTGCCTTGTGCCTGGGGCTCCGTGCTATAAGTCAAAGCCTGTGACTCAAGTCAAACAGGCCCCTTCTTGCTGCAAGTCAAATATGCTGCAAGTCAAGCAGCATGTAAATCAAGGTTCCACTGTACTCTGAAGACCTCCAGAGGAGAAATCAAGGTCAATGTGGGTTCAAAATTGGTTTCCTCACTTGTCATGGGGCCAGATACACCACTCTCTCCATACTGGAAGCAGGGCCGGCGCTAGGGTTTTTCGCGCCCTAGGTGAGGGGCGGAGGGGTGGGCGGCGGGCGGCGGCGGGCGCGGCGGCAGGGGGGGGTGGGCAGCAGCAGCAGGGGGATTGGGTGGCGGTGGCGGCGGCAGCAGGGGGGTCGGGCGGCGGCAGGGGGTAGGGCGGTGGCGGGGGGTAGGGCGGCGGCAGTGGCGGCGGAGGCAGGGGGTCGGGTGGGGGGCGGGGCGCAGCCAGCTGGGCAGCGCCCCCTGTCCATTTTGGCGCCCTAGGCAACTGCCTAGTTTGCCTTAATGGCCGCGCCGGCCCTGACTGGAAGCAGGTGTATCCTTGTCAGTTTCTCTGCCTTCTGTGGGTCAGATGGTGGACTGTCTGTGAGGGCCCCCAAAATCAGAGGTTAATAACTGCAGAACACAGCCCGTCAAAGGAAATAGATCATCTCCATCCATGATCGTTCTCATTTATTGTTTCAAGACTTTGGTGGAATGGGGCGAGTCACAGCAATCACTTTGAGGAAGGGCTAGCCAACCATATTTTGGGTGGTGAGCTGGTCAGGGTAGAAAGACCATCCAGATCTTATCCAGTAGTGCTCAGTGAAAAGGGGGAGTGTGGAGAGCTGTTATTTAGCATATTGTGTGTCTGTCTTTCAGGGAGCCTCCAGCCATGGGCATATGTGACCTATGTGAATAATTTAACACTTCATGCTACAAGCTGTTATAAAATAATTCCATCAAAGTAGTACGGTACTTCTTTGTTATCAACATTTGATTTTGTTTATTATGATGATGTCAAATATACACTGTATCTATGAGGAGCCGTTCTGTCAGATAGCAAGGTTCTAGGCGCCTGGAGTAGGAACTGGCAAACCACTCCAGTATTCCTGCCAAGAAAACTCCATGGACATGGAGTCATGAAGAGTCAGTCATGACTGTAAGGACACAACACACACACATGTCATCATTAAAACCTTGAAATCAATGTGGAAGCAAATCAGCAGCCAGTGCAGTGTGGCCAGTGTGGGGGTGATATGTTGATATTTCCTTATCCCCATAACTAGTCTAGCCGCAGAATTCTGCACTAGCTGGAGCCTCCGCATTAACCTACAAGGCAGCCCCAGGTAGAGTGCATTGCAGTAATCTAATCTTGAGACTATGAGTGCCTGGACCAATGTGGCCACTAGCAACAAAGGCTGAGGAATTCTAGAAACGTTACTCCAGTAAATTTCCCCTGGTCTCTGCTATTACATCAACATCATCACCTGTCACCCATTCAGGCACAGAAAAATACACAGGATGTCGTTGAGTAGGTAACCCATCAAACAGAACTTGGAAAATCCTCGTTAATGGCTTTTCCATTCAGGCCATGGCCTCATGTTACTGGTCTTGGGAGAAACCTAATTTTCTGTCCTTAGTAATCAGGCGGCTATTGATTTTGTTGGCAGAGACAGAACAATCACATTGCCTGGGCTCACTGTTAAATCTCACAGGCATTTAAAACTAGTCTCACTGTGAGACAACACTCTTGCTGTGACTGCAGTAATGCTCCTCCATTCATCTCTATCATCCAAAACAATGGGCAGAACAACAACTAGCCTGGGTTTGAATCCCTAGAGAAACCTCGTGGCACGGTGGTTAAATGCCTGTACTGCAGCTAAAACTGTGCTCATTCCCAGGTAGCAAGCTCATGGTTGACTCAGCTTTCCATCCTTCTGAGGTCCCAGCTTGCTGGTGGGTGGGGTGGGGGGCAGGGGGCAATGTTTAGCCTGAATACTGTAATTAAATTGTAAATACCCAGAGACTATTTGAAGTGGAATGGGGCGGTATATAAGCAGAACACTTTTACTATGGGATAGGAGCAGTAAAACCACTCCTTAAATATCTCATTTACCTTCAAAGCCCTATTATATGAAACAAAAGGCACATAATCCCCAGTGTATGTGAGAAATCCTTGTCCCCACCATATGATATGAGATGCCGCCGACCAGACTGGAATCATGTCTATGATACTTTAAAGGGGATGTGTGCTGATACTCTTCCCTTCCCATGCCCCCACTTCCTTTTCCTGTCTTTATTCATCCCTTTTTGACCCGAGCTATTATTATTTTTTACCCACCCTCTCTTTCCCATAACAACCTGTGTGGCCTTCTTTCATTGCAAAGGAAAGAAGACATATCTTACTTTATACAAATGATGACATCTGCGTTTCCCACCAAGTTCAAGAAAGCAGCCACTTCCTTTCTGAAACAATGAACATTTTCCACTTTTGTGATGACTTCCGCCTTGTGCGCTGGGAAAAGGAACTGGGTTATCAGGCACCTTGGGGGGATGTTACTCCAACACTGAAAAGGGCTGCTCTCCCCTGATGGCACGCCGTATCTTTTGGCACCTGGTTGGTCTGAACAAGACACAGTTTGCCTCTTAAGTTTCAACTTTAGATAGATGGATGGGTTGATTCAGCTGACTTATTTTTCCCTCCATATATCTGCATTGTTTCTTTTTTCATTTATCATTCTGGGATTTCTATCAATATCTAAGCGAGGAGCCACCTTCTTGCTACACTATATGTCTCATACCAATGCAGATTGAATAAGCAAGCAAAATAGTACACATGTGTTTACAGGTAAAGATCTACATCCTACTTTAGTTGTGTGACATATGGAGCATTCCTTAATTAGAGAGCAGCTGTATTTTTTTGGGGGGGGGTCATACTCTGCAAAGTTTTATATATAATGCAAAGCAAAGTTTCTTTACATCCTCAATAGTAAGAAGGCATGACCCCAAACTCGAATGGAGCTAGCATTCATGCATGGCTGAGATTTAAATCCATCCGGTTTTTAAATTTTATTTTAAAATATACTCTTCAACCTCAACTGCATTACCTGCACTTGAATTTTAACTCTCATTTTTAACCCTTGCAGCTCTGACTAGTAGGTTAAAAACAAAATGAGGTAAATTAAGCCTCTCTGAGCCATTTCCAGATTAGTCCCACATTTAAACAAAGGCGGTTACTTCATGTCCGTTTTGTCTCTGTAAGTGTTGCGCGCTTTGGATGGTACAAAAAAATCTCACTTCACGTCCGTCATGCAACAGCTGAAATTTGTCTCGATCACGCCCCCAGAGTGGGATCAGAGCATGACAATACTGTATCTGGCACTGGGTTGGGGTATTCTCTTGTCACGGTTTGTTCCCGGTTCCTGTTCCGAGACAAGGGACCGTGTGGTAACAACTGTTACGCAACAACCAGTGTCCACCTAATGGTCAGCAGCTGAAGCGGCATTCGATGTTAGTTTCCCTATGGGAAACATCATGCAGTGCAAATGTTTACTAAAGAAAGTACTGAAAATTCTGTAGCATTCACCAGTAAATCGAAATATTGAGAAAGTTTTATTTACGATATTTTAAAAAAAGGTTAAGAAAGCAAGACAAATTCAGAATTGGTCGCAGAACAAGACTGTGAAGTAACAGTTGTCATGAAATAAGTCATCACGGCCATCGGAAAACAGAAACAGGACTAAGCAGAGACAAAACCATGTGATTGCGACCAACACTGTCACAGTACAAAACTAGTCATGGAACAAGGAAGGATGTGAAGTAACCATCAAAGATGTGTATGCTTCTGCTATACAGTACAAAAGAAGTGACTGAACTTTTCATATCAGGGACTTAGTAACTGTTTTTAAGGTCAAAGGGTTCAAAATAGACAGAAAGGTCATTATGATATTGGTGTACTTGCAGGTGTGCTTTTCCATCTGCTTATTTAATTGGCCAAATAAATGATGGCTGAAATCCAATAATAAATTGCAACTAAAGTAGGCTCATTGAATCAGTGGGGATTTGGTAAATCCTCACTCAGGCATGTTCCACTGATTCAGTGGGCCTACTCTAGAAAGGTAAAGGTTCCCCCTGCACATGCATGCTAGTCATGTCCAACTCTAGGGACGGTGCTCATATCTGTTTTCAAGCCAAAGAGCCAGTGTCGTGCAAGTCCATGGTCATGTGGCTGAACACATTTCAGCACACAGAACACTGTTTACCTTCTTGCTTTTTATGGCAGTACCTGTTTATCTACTTGCATGCTTTCGAACTGCTAAGTTGGCAGGATCTGGGGTTGTCAGCGGGAGCTCGTGCCACTGTGTGGCATCCAAGATTTGAACCGCCAAGCTGCTGACTTTGCAGCTGAGAGTTTCAGTACTCTAGCCCACTGAGTCACCATGTCCCTGATGGATCTACTCTAGATGCAACGTAATACTACTGTATATTTCAGTCAATATATGAGACAGGTGGCTGTGACGGACAGCAACTGCATCCACCCAGTCTTCCGCTCAGCCTACCACAATCCTCAGAGTGTAGTTAAAGGGGGATTCAAGGGGGGGCTTGGCTGTTGAAACCGAATCTGGTTTTGAATATTAGAAGAGGGAGAGAACTGGGAGCTGAGCGTGGTAGAGCAAAGGTGAAGAGAGCAATTCAGGATCTTCAGGCTGAAAGAGGTGCAGTTGTTACATAAACTGAACACCCGACAACAAATCAGGATACTTAGACTGTGATCATGCCTTAAAAATAAAATTTGCTGGCTAGATGTTTAGTCATTGGCTGAGGGCATGCCCAAGTGATGGAAGCTGGAGAGGCCTGGCTCACACTTTAAAAAGTTCTTAGCTTCAGTGTGATCTGTTTTTTCTCTCACTTGAGGTGCCCTTCTGTTCACACTGGAGATGTTGATTCTCCTGTGAGAAGAGTCGAGTCCAGACAGGTCTTTGGCCACCCGTTTGATTAACAGCAGCTTTAATCGCTTCCCTTCCCACTCCCTTCCCTGCTTTTTTTCTCTGGACTTCCTGAGGGGGACTCAACCCAATGGGAGTGTTGGTCTACTTCTGGCCAGTAATTTTGGCAGGGGCTCATCCCCATCACCTAGACTTAGGGAAGGTTTGAGCCCTGCCTACCAATTGCAGGGTCCCAGGATGGGGCATTTAGACAGCGTTTTACTTGGGTGTTTAATATGGTTCTTATTAAGAGTTTAATACAGTGGTACCTTGTGTAAAGAAATTAATTCATTCAAAATGAAATTATGTTAAACAAATTTTCCTTTATACAAATTTCCCATAGGAATGCATTGAAAACAGAGTACTATAATGCATAATCGTGACCATTTTTATGTTGTACAGATTCGACCCATAGGCAATTCTGTTAAGCATATTTTTCCTATCTCTAGAATTTTTTATGTTGTACAGATTTTATGTTATACAAATTATTTGTTATACGAGGGTCCACTGTATACTTGTTTAATGCTCTTTTAATATTGTAATGATTTATTAAAGTGTGATCTGTTGAATCAACATCTCCAGTGTGAACAGAAGGGCACCTCAAGTGAGAGAAAAAACAGATCACACTGTTTATTAACAAAGCTTTTAGCTTTGTTTCTTTTAATGCTGCAAACCAACTTGGATCCTTTGAGAGAAAGGTGGTATACAAATATTGAATGAATGAATGAATGAATGAATGAATGACCATCTCCCATATATGAAGTAAAATACTAACAGATGATTCATATGTTGTGTGAAACAGATATTCTCCTCTGGATAGCTAAAACAGTGTACTGTATAAATATTGTCTCTTCATTCAGTTAGCACTATCAACGAGCATGTGCTTTACATAAAAGGAAAATTACAGGTGCCTGCCACAAGGCTTACAATCTTTAGCCCAGGGTAGTTATTATAGGATGATGGGGAGTGGAGGTAGCATAGATGGGGGGACAGTGCAGTCTCAGACAAATGTTTTTTGTTTTTGTTTGTTTGACTGAAAGTTTGGCGTGACAAAGAACATGTCCTCTGGCCTGGTTATGCCTGTATTGCAGGTAAAACTGTGCTCACGACCTGAGGTTCAATCCCCAGTAGCCGGCTCATGGTTGACTCAGCCTTCCATCCTTCTGAGGTTAGTAAAATGAGTACCCAGCTTGCTGGGGGGGGCAATGTGTAAATTGTAAATTGCCCAGAGACTACTTGAAGTGGTGTGGGGCAGTATATAAGCGGAACACTTTGCTTTGCTTTAAACCACTGGTCTGTCTCTCAATGAGTCAACCGGGCTTCCACAGGGGGCACAGCTGTTGAATAGGTCCTGATGGTTTTGCTAGTAATGTTGGCTTCAGTTCAGAACTCACCGCGTAGGCAATCGTCTCCACACTGGACAAGAAGAGTCTCAACCTGGCCCATCAGTCGTGGACGTTCAAAGTGAGCCGTCTTCCCCTTCTGCCTCTTCACAGTCTAAAAAGATAAAGAAGGACAGAGGAGATAAGTTTAGGTCTTGGGCATCTCCACTTCAGCACCAGCGTTCCCTCTCATTTTCATCCCTGCTGCATGGAAGCCTCACCCATCTGCATGCAGGGGGCAGGGTTTCATCCAAAACCTGGAAGTAAACAGGTGTCGACAACAGCTGCCATCGATGGAGCTCTGCACATGGCCAGAGACACACCTTAGAAGGAGCGTTGCTTCCAACCCAACCTATGCTTGATGTTTAGACTCCTCGCCCCAACCTCCTGAGCTAATCCAAGGTAAGAGGCCTTTTTTCATCCAACGATTCAAGTGATATCCAGTCAACATCCAAAGGGGAGACCAGGAACTGTCCTCCGTTCATGTGAAATGATTCCTCTGGCTCTTCTACTAAGAACTGTGGTAGAACCCTCCAGGGCGTACTTTCTCACCATGTTTTATTCACACCTCCCATGGATGGAAATGATCTTCTCCAAGGTCCTGGTTGCCTAGAAATTACTATGACAACAGCCACAACTAGTGACCGGGTTCAAGAGAAGCCCTGAGAACCTGTCTAGAGAAAGCCGCATCAGAATCAGCACCACTGTTGCTGATCTCCATCTTATCATGGTGACCACGGAACACCACGGGGTTCCTTCACGTATCCTCCAAAGCACAGGTTCTGGTTTTTCATTTTCTGTGGGAATGAGCAGGCTTGTTGCTATGTTGCCAGCATAAGGAACACGTCTCCTTTTGGGGGTCACAGAAAGCCTCTCGAGTATGATTCAAAGATAGCAATGATTTCATAACATCTTTGCATGACATCGTCTATCCTGCCAAGGAAGCAGCTAGAGCAGCTTTTATGCCAGATGGTGCAGTCAAATAATAAATAAATAAATAAATAAATAAATAAATAAATAAATAAATAAATAAATAAATAAATAAATATTTCAATTAACTATCCCACTCCATTTCACATTCCACCTCCTTATGATCGGATGTGTACCCTTTAATCAGATCCTCAGTTGTTGCCTTGATTTTTGTCTTGGTGTCTTTACAGCGGATACAGTGGTGTCTTCACTTCCATGTGACTTCAGTATCCAGGCCCCTTTTGTCACCTGCTGCTCTGCTGACATCTCCTTCCCTAGCCTCGGTTTTCAACTGTTTCAGACAAGTTGTTTCTTTGTTGTTGATGCTCTCTTTCTAGATTCAAGAGCCCCTGTCCTGGGGTGTTGCTTCTAGCTCTTTGTGTGACATCATTCTGGGGGACTAAACACCCCCTTGGGCATCTGCTCCACACATTCCAGGCTCATGGCTCAGAAATCAAGCAGCACCACCTTGAAGGCCTCATTTCCAGATGAATTATGCTGCAGGACACTATAATGTCATGGGACCATCTCTCTTCTCTTTCTCCTACATGTCAGCAAGTGGAGAATTTACACAGTGTGCAGCGTTTGTGTGTGGGGTGGGGTGGGGTGGATCTCAATTTCCTTTTCAAGCAGGTAGCCTGAAATTCCCTCATTATGGGGTCCACTCCTGGCAAAAGACCCACGTTGGCCCAACAAACAGTGAGAGGAATAAGTTCTTCATTAGGTGGAGAACATTCTGTCTGCTGTGGACTTCTCACTCCGTCTCCTCTTCTCTTATTCACTTTTTCAAGAGGTTCACCAAGTGTCCGTATCTCAGGAAGAGCATTTTTGGAGGAAGAAGTGTCATCCCTTTTCAGTCTTTTGTTAGTGGGTAAGTGGGAGCTGGCAGCATCCACCTTCTAATAGAAGGCTTCTTGAGATCCGAAGCAGTACAGTTGTATCTCCCCATGTGTGGATGGTTGCAATTCAATGGCCATGGCTGCCCCGGTGGTTATTGTCTCCAGATACAGCAGGGTTGAGTTCTGATCTTATCCAAAAGTACTACTCTTTCATTAATTCCTGCCAGTGCGAAGGGCCTCCTCAGTGCTGAAACTGATGACATTCTGAATGGGATGCAGAAGCATCACATGGTGGTGGTATCCCAAATGGGCCCCACACCAATCTTGTTTTGTATGCCAACCCTCTTGCCTTTGGTAGATATTTTTCTCCAGGTGCCCTGCACCTCTGTCATCAGCATGGCACAATCCTTTGGACCAATCCAATGCCAGCCAGTACTTGCCTTCTGCGAAATGGGAGAGGAATACTGAAGAAATATACTTTATGTTACAGCTGTGCCAAGGCAGAGCATTGCAGGTATTTATTCTCTCTTCATCTGTTTGCACTCTGGCCAGATGAGAGGAAGGGTGATGTCTTCATGTCCCCCCTCCATGTTTTCAGATTTTAAACTCCTGAGCAGAATTCTTGCTTTAAAAAATGCCTTGCCCCACCCCACCCCCACCCCCATTTTAGACAGGAAACTGAGATCAAGCCATAGTGAACAAGTTGGTCTTCTTTGCTTGTTTTTCAGAAGCACCCCAGTACAGCTGATGAATACATCAGATAAATTTTACCCAGCAGTGCGCAACACCAAGAGCATTCGGGGCAGATAGCATCGCATCTTCCATGGCACATATTGAGGGGCACAGAGTATACTGACATAGGTGTGAAGTTATCTGTTCTTCTCCACACTCACAAAAGACTATGTCAGGGTCTTGTTGTTCAAGTGCCATATCCTCCTAGAATGTTGGCGATCAGCAGCATGATCCGTTTGTTTTTTTAATCCAAAGCCATTCTATGTCAGTGTGAAAACCCCATTTTCATAGGTTCACCTTGGTTCTGCCGACTCTGGCCCACAGCCTATTAAATGATTTCCAAGTCAGCTTTCCAGCCTGATACATTAGCACTCAACCTCTCTCTCTCCCAAGTCCTACGATTGTTCCTTCCAAGCTATTTATCCCACAGGTAAAAGAAATATAGAGCTATGATCCTAGTACCTATGACTTTCTCTCTAGAGAGCATTCCTTCCCTGAGCCAAGGACTAAGAACACAAATTGGTAGGCATTTGTCCTACTGTTTGTGCCATGTTCCTCAATGTTCCTTTCGATATCTATTCTACTGACTGTGTTGTGTCGTTACAGTCGTGACCGACTCTTCGTGACCCCATGACGATGGAGTTTTCTTGGCAGGAATACTGGAGTGGTTTGCCAGTTCCTACTCCAGGCACCTACAGCACCTGGTATTCCCTGGTGGTCTCCCATCCAAGTACTAACCAGGGCCGACCCTGCTTAGCTTCCGAAATCGGGCGAGATCGGATGTGCTTAGGGCATCTAGGCAGCTCATTCTACTGACTACACAGTGTTTATACTAATTGTGAGAAGATGCTTTCTTTTGGCATGAGTATGTAGTGTATTTTGTTCCACTGACAGGGCTACTTTCTTGTTTCTGTAGCTTTTCCAGTTGCATCATTTTGTCCTGCTTTTGGCAATCAAATCAAAATGGTTCAAATCAACCTGGGGGTGGCTGGGTGGGGAGCACACCACCAGCCTGGAATGACCAGAAGCAGTTAAAATCATCTCTGAGATATAGAACTGCAACTTCTATGGTTAACTACCGTACTCAAAAGGTTGCCATAAAAATGTGTGAGAGTGGGGCCTCACTGGTTCTCCACTGGTTTACTATGGAAGCCTCCCATCAGCCATGCCCTACACTGTTTAGAAACACCATAGCACTTGGACATAATTCAGAATTGCAAACTTTCCATGCAGAGGCAGTATCTCAAAACCATTTTACATCCATGTACACTAGGACCCCAGTATCTGCTGGGGATTGGTTCCAAGCCTTCCTGTGGATAATGAAAACCGTGAATAAGAACACCAACATGTTCCCCAAAACTGCTGTTTTGTGATAGTAACTTGCTTTACAGCTGCTCTTTGTGACAGTAGCGTGCTTTGTGGCTGCTGAATTATTTATTTATTTTTCCTCTGCCAACCGTGGATAACTGAATCAGTGGATAATGAATCAGTGGATACGGGGGTCCTACTGTACTTCTAAACTTGGATGCAATAAAGTAACAGGCTTGAATTAGGGTTGGCAACAACTGCCCTCCTTGGGCAGATTCTGAGGCCCAAGAACCCCAGCAGGGGGTCTCCGTGTGTCTTGAGTCGTATGCAGCAAGGAGTTGAGTCTGAGAGATACCTTATGTATTTATTTACATCTTTAGTAACATTTATTTACATCTTTAGTAACATTAAATGTGATGGGGGGAACACCCAAGAAATTAAAGTGGCACAAAAACACCACCACAAAACTAGATCAAAACCAGCATAAACAGATATCAGTATTAGGGGATACCACACTCAATCCTCCAAAGGATTGGAAAAGCACGACAAGGTTTCGGGACAAAAAAAGCCATTAAAATGAAAGGTTATTCAGCTCATGCTGAAAAGAACTGCAATGTTGTGCCAGGTTAAGCCTCCATGGGGAGTACATGCCACATCCCATAAAAAGACCTCTCACCAGCTCCTATCAACTGAGGCATTTTGCTGGAACACTTAGAAAAAAATTAAAATTAGGGTAGGAATTTGTAGGAGGATATCCTGAGCTACATACTGCTTTAAAGATGAATACTACCATTGAGTGGTGACTGGGAATGGACTGGGCACCAGCGCAGGTGGGAAGAACAACTGGTATAATTTCATTATAATGGCTTGTCAGTTGCGCTGTCCTGTTTGGATTGGGGAAATTTCTAGATCGTTTTCATATGCGTTTCCCTCGTAAATTCCATATACTGTAGTGGTCAGGCTCTGTTTTATTCCCTTGATTTAGCAAACTAGAAGTACTCCTAGATTTGGGATTATCATTAAACCATAAAACAGTGGTGGAGAACCTTCGGCACTCCAGATGTTTTGGATCACAACTCCCATAGTCTTTTGTCACTGGCAATCTAGGCTTGGAATTCTGGGAGTTGTGTTCCAAAACATCTGGAGTGCCGAAGATTCACCACCACTGCCCCTAAAACCACCTCTTGTGCAGGATGTCTTTGCCAGCTTTGTTTTGTTTACCACCTATGACCACTTCTGAACAACCATATAGTTTGGCCATAATGATCTATGTGTGGGGTTGCCTTGGAAGATAGTTCAGAAGCTTCACCAAAATCAGAATATGACTGCCTGGATGATGACTGTTGCAGCCCTGTTCAGTTACATAACAAGAGTTGTAAAACAGATTAATTGGCTGGCTGTTTACTTCTGGGCCCAATTTTGCATTTTTTAAATGCCTCCGAGGAATGAGGCTCAGAGCTCTGGTGGGGCAGCTGCGCTTATAATGAACATCCCTCGTGCTGTGTAAAATCGCAAGGCAAGGTGCTTCTGTGTGGACCTCTCCCATTGGAGGTTTGATGATAAGGAAGAGGAACTTTCTCGCTGGGGCGCCCCAGCTGTGGAATGTACTCTTCGACAGGGTTCATTAATGTCAACACCGTTATTTCTTCAGCACCAAGCCAAACTATTTTTTAAGCGAAGGATGCCCTTTAACAGTCTTGTATTGGTTTGAGTATGCACTGATCTATTTTTACATTATATC
Source organism: Phrynocephalus forsythii (assembly GCA_029282475.1). Taxonomy (NCBI): domain Eukaryota; kingdom Metazoa; phylum Chordata; class Lepidosauria; order Squamata; family Agamidae; genus Phrynocephalus; species Phrynocephalus forsythii. Next base: position 123,112,485 of record JAPFRF010000008.1, on the reverse strand, counting down.
TAATGCTTTTACTTTTGTGTTGCATTCTGTGATTTAATAGTACAGTGGTACCTTGTATAAAGGAATTAATTCGTTCCAGATAAAATTATGTTAAACAAATTTTCCTTTATACAAATTTCTCATAGGAATGCATTGAAAACGGAGTAATCCCTAATCGCGAGCATTTTTATGTTGTACAGATTTGCCCCATAGGCGATTCTGTTAAGCAAATTTCCCCTATCTCCAGAATTTATGTTGTACCAATTTTATGTTATACAAACTGTTTGTTATGTGAGGGTCCACTGTACAGTATACGGAACCCCCAAAATCCAACAGGACCAAGGGCAGAAAATAAATATTGGTATAAATAAAGGGCCACCACTAAGTGTCAGAGCATGTTTATACACAGAGAAGGCCTCAGACTGAAGCCTGACCCAACCAGCTAAGATGGTGAGGAAGCTGTTAGAGAACTGAGCTTGCTGGGAGTGCGCATCCTTGACCTAGAATGATGGACCAGTAGCCTGGCTCAGTATTAGATTGTCATACACTTTGTCTGCTTATAGCAGCCTTTACACCAAATATATTTTCCCAGTCAGGCCATGTTCTGTATTCCCCATGTGAAAGTTTCATTATTATAACTGCCTGGAACAGAGCATTTGTAGCAGCAATCAGCGAGAAACAGTGTGGTGTTGTGGTTAGAGTGTTGGACTAGTACTTGGGGGACTGGCTTTCAAATCCCCACCCAGTCATGAATTTAACTAGGTGCTTTTGGGCCAGACACACTCACACAGCCTGACCTCACAGGGTTGTTGTAAAGATGGGGAGGAGAGGAAGAGAGCCATGAACACAATTTGGAGCTCACTGGAGAACAGGTGGGAAATAAAGCCGATAAAACAGATAGCCCCAAAGATTCTGGCCAGGATATGGAGTTGCATCTCATTACTTAGTCCTTAAAAACCATCTTTTCTGGCTTTGAGTTTAGCTGGCTAGGATTGTTGGGGGAACAGGAATAGAAATACAAAAATAAACACACACACACAAATCGGGAATCCATTCACACCTTAAAGACCAACACATTTTATTTCTACATAAACATTCATTCCATGGAAATAGTTTTCTTTATCAGCCAATAAATATAAGCTTCAGTTTGGATTTTATTCCTTTGAACACTCAACCACCCATGGACACACAACCATTGCATGTGTACAAGCACCTCCCTGTATTTATGAGCAGAAAGCAAAGTACCGTTTTAGATCCAGAGAAGAACTGGCAGGGGTCCAGCCAATATCAGACAATATCTTCTCTACAATGAGCCATCCTGAATGCCTTGGCCATCCAATGGTATTCCTTGTCCTCCTTCACCAAAATTTAATTCCCCAGCACAAGGGGTGGAACAATTTCAAAAGTGACATCCTTTTTCTGGAACTTCCACACTAAAAAGATTTGGGGAAACTTTTCCACTTTTAAGTTCTTTTTAAAAAGCAGTCTCATTATGTCTTATGAAGATCTGCTATTGCTATAGGATTGCAAAAGGTAGCTTTAGTTCACTGTATTATAATTCACTGCATTGGGTTCTGTGGATTCTATTCTACATCTAAATTCAACATCTGAAATTCTCCATGTGGAGAAATATGAATAGAAAAATAAATGTACTCAAAATGTACACAATCTGGGCAGTGTTAAGTATTTTGAAGTCCTATTGATTTAAAGAAGGAGAAATTTAAATCATTTGTTCAGTTCTGCTACTCAGTCTGAACAAAAGGTGTTTGAGTGAGCTGCTGCATGCCGGTTGTGCATATTTTAAAATCTGTTTGTCCATGTGCTATAAAAATAGTGAGGAAAAATTCTATACAGGATGGTTTATAGTATAATAATTACTCTGCCTTAAACTTTTATCTATGCAAGATAAAAAAGATCAGGTGGTATTAAAAATGGCGGCAAACAGAAAAATGCTTTTCTGGAACATGGACCCATCTCAGATTTTTCTACAGGATTCAATATTCAAAAACAGATAAATTTTACCTTCTTCAGCAGTGGGAATCCAAACTGTGATTCTAAAACTGTGTTGAGGTATAGATAATCACATAAGCAGAATTTGGAAATGTCCCTTATTTTGGATGCTCACCATCTAACTGGCTGGAGGGTTCTGATACCTGCACTCCAAAAAGTGACTTGGCCAAGCTTTGGGCCCCAACCTGATGGAGAATAACTAACTGGAAAAGTGCACCTGCTGGAAAAAAGCCACTGGTTGTCTCTCTGCATGTTTGCATGAGAAAGAAGCCACATCTTTGCTGGTTATCATTAAATTGCTCTGCATGTTTGCACCACTGATCTCTCCTGTCTCTTTAGTTGGCAAGGTGTTGAACAGATACCTGCTTATGTATTTATTTACATCTTTAGTAACACTAAATATGATGGTGGGGGAAACACCCACAAAAATAAAAAACACACACCACAAAACTAGATTAAAAGCAACATCAACAGATATCAAAGGGAGATGAAAAGGATCAGGCTTTCAGAGAAAAAAGCCTGTTAAATGAAAGGTTATTCCGCTCATGCTGAAAAGAACTACAATGTTGTGTCGGGCTAGTGGTGTTCAGAGATTGCCTATTGCATTTCTGCTTGAGTCAACAATTTTGCCTCTGTCCAAATGTGTGTGTGTGTGTGTGTGTGTGTGTGTGTGTGTGTGTGTGTGTGTGAGAGAGAGAGAGAGAGAGAGAGAGAGAGAGAGAGAGAGAGAGAGAGAGAGAGAGAGAGAGTAACTATTCCTGCAGAGGAGGGCCATGTGTTCTTACTTCACTTATAAAAGGAAACCTCTTTGAGTCTATCTTCAAACAATCTCCAATTTATTGGGTGTGCATGGGGGGAAACAACCACATCTCACCCTAATTGTAGGAATAGGCATTGCATTAAAGGCGAAAGCAGCTGAGATTCAGATACCTGCAGATTCAGTTTGGTGAGCTTGAAGAAGCACACTGTGTGTGCCAAAGCACTAGAAAGCCCTCCATGGTGCACTGAAATGAGTTCCCCAGGGGAAAAAAAAACTTTTTAAGCGTGTGCCCCATTATTGATTTGCATACTCTAACTCCTTGTATTATTTGACATCTCACTGTTTGCCTGAAATGCCCCCTCTCCCCCCAACCCCCCAATAGGCTAGGCAACAACCCCCACCTTTTCACAACCCTACGTGCAAGTTGATGCAGAGTTCCTTTAGGATCTGGGCCACTTACCTTTCTTCCAAGGGGCGCTGATTGAGAATAATGACTGGTGCCAGCTGAACATCCTTGATGGGCCAAACATTTGGCTGACCAGGGTGGGGGTGGGAAAGCAGGCCCATCAATTAAAATCCTTCAGGGGACGGGCAGGAAAAGCCATACGTGTCCTGCTGCCAGAGGGATGACTGGAGTTTCCTTCAGTGCAAAGAACATGACTATACATCTGCCTTTCAAACCCCCCCCCAGCCTGTCACTGTCCTCCTGAAGAGTGCATAATAAGACTTGCTTCCAAGCAGTGGGGTAAAGCACCTTTGCTCAGGAACTCCAGCTGCTGCTGCTGCTGCTGCTGCTGCTGCTGCTCCTTCAGCCTCTTCCGAAGGCTGCTGGACTGCAAGTAGGCACGCAGCCAGCTGTGACTTTAAAAGGGAGCAGCCCTGTGGAATGCATCTCCCGTGGCTGATAAGTCCAGATTGACTGGAGGGCTTTGGACTGCCTTAACTATCCAACTGCCCTCCTGAGCAAGGGAGATACCGATGCACTTGCATAATATCGGGTTCTGTGTTTTGTTTTTTGGATCGCAGTAAGATTTGCAAGAGGGAGGAAGCAGGGTGGAATGCGCTCCCCCCCTTTCTTTCCTGTTTTCCTCTTTCTGCTTCCTGCTTTTTGCTATACGGTCCTTGCTGAACTGGGACAAGATAGGGGACATTCACAGGACACCCCAAAATCAAGATCTACGGCAGGAGCCTGCAATAATTGCCCCACGGTTCTGTCCAGGTGTGTGTGTGTGTGTGTGTGTGTGTGTGTGTGTGTGTGTGTGTGTGTGTGTGTGTGTGTGTGTGTGTGTGTGTGTGTGTGTGTGTGTAGTGCATCGTTACAGTCGTGACTGACTCTTCGTGACCTGCATATCCATGGAGTTTTCTTGGCAGGAATACTGGAGTGGCTTGCCAGTTCCTACTCCAGGCGCCTACAGCACCTGGTATTCCCTGGTGGTCTCCCATCCAAGTACTAATCAGAGCTGACCCTGCTTAGCTTCCTAAATCAGGCAAGATAGGACGTGCTTAGGGCATACCCCAGTGTAAATTAGATACACCTCTGGCGCACTGCATATTGAACAAGCAGACAAATGAGACAGCTACAGGATGTCTTATATCAAATATATGAAATAAAATTTAAACTAGCTGAAATGTGTGTATGAACATATATAGTTCAATATTTCTTTTCTCTGCCTGGGCTTAACAGCAGGAAGGAACTGCTTTAGACATCCCACCCAGACTCTTTTCCTCTGCATCCACATCTGGGCCAGGACAGAAGGATGGGAATCCGGGGTTGGGGGTGGGGAGAGGTAGTTTTGCTTTTATTTAACAAAAATAAAAGAGGCCTGTTGCCAATGCCCCCTCCTGCCCCCGCTTATGAGATCTCATTCTATGGAAGTCTATTCAGAAACATTCCTTTTAAATTCAACCTCCCAGGAGCAACCACTCTTTTTTCTTTCTTGCTAGGAGGTTGGGTTTAGAAGTTACATTCTGTGGCTCTGCAATTTTTCTCCAGTTCTAAGGACTAGAAGCTGCAGAGGGCAATAACAGGATGGTGTGCACACGTAAACACACCCAGACTTTTGGCAGTCTTAGTACTTAACACAGACACAAACACATCCATTTCCATATTACATCAGTCTTTTTATTACCAAGGACTGTGGTTTTTACTATAAAGAGATGTGCAAAACCAAAAGTTAAAAACAAGCAAGAATAAAATGATAAAATCCACTATACAGACTTGTTATAAAAGGAGATGGGCGTGAATCAGAAAAATGATGATTCATTTTGGTGGCCGATTATCAACAAATAACAAATTTATGATTTTTTTTCCTGATAAATCGATGAATACATTCATAAAATTGCTTTTGGCTTTAAGACCCTTATAAAATGACCCCAAGGTACTCAGAGACATCAAAATTCCTGTGTCTCCTCTAGAAGCTCTTCAAGTATGGTATTGGTGACGTTTGGATTTTGGATGTCTGCAGTATACATCCACAAAGAGGGGCTCCACAAGAAGACCCCCTGACACCTAGATAAACCAAAATTGCAGGGAAGCTTCCCCTAACACTCCTCTACGATCCCTCAAAGTTTGGTGAAGATTAGGTTTCAGAAATCCAAGTTATAAACCCGCAAAGCCCCAGGTGAGTGCCCTTTAGAAGCTAGATTGGGGAAACTCAATCTTCACCAAGAGGGGTTGCAGAGGAGAACAAGAGGGAGCATCCCTGCAATTTTGGTGCCTCTAGGTGCCTCAAGGCCATGTTATATAGTTATAAGTCTGTACTGACTTGACAATGAAGGACGGTGAGAGGGACTTTTGTTCACTGCCAGCTTTGCTTTTCCACCCAGGGCAAGAAAACGACTTCTCCTCTGTTGCAATGTGTGGTACATTCCATATTGAGAGTAAATTTGGAGGAGGTAAGTCAACCACTTGCCTCTTATTAATGGATGAGATTCGATTTGTTCAATCTGATCCCAAAGAAAAATTACTCAAAAGAGTGACGCCAGCCTTTTGTCTTTACACTCAAATCAACCCTGGATGATGAATCACTAGTGGAAGGCTGGGCCATTTAAGCCAGCCAACAATTCTTTAAAAAGAGGGCTGTCTTCAGACTCCTTCTTTGGGAAGATCAGTTCACTACATCAAAAACAAGTAAAGGTTTTGGACAACAACTAAGGACCAAATCAGGATAGAATTCATTGGGACAAATTCCAGATTTTTTTTGGGGGGGGGGACTGACTATTCCAGTGGGCAATGCCAGTAACACACTTTAAGAGCCTCAAAATTAAAATACAGTGGTACCTTGTATAAAGGAATTAATTCGTTCCAAATGAAATTCTGTTAAGTACATTTTCCTTTGTACAAATTTCCCAAATGGAGTAATCCCTAATCGCAACCACTTTTATGTTGTATGGTTTCGCTCCATAGGCAATTCTGTTAAGCAAATTTCCCCTATCTCCGGATTTTTTTATGATGTGCAGATTTTATGTTATACAAACCATTTGTTATACGAGGGTCAACTGTACTTTAAAAAGTAGATATCCAAGGTCTCTGAAGCTTACCACGCTGTGAAAAGATATTACAGGACACTTCAGATAAAGGAATAAACTTTGTTTATTTAAAATAGCCCTTAAAACATCCTCTGAAGTCTCTTGGTACACATCCCCCAAGAAATTCTTTTTACTCTAGGCCTATTCTTTGCATTTGCTCTTTCCACGGATGCTTTGCCATACATGGATAGATTTGAGAATCAATACCCTGTGAAAATTCATTGACAATAAAGACTGCTTCAAAATTGTTGAAGATCTTAAGATGGAATTCAAGTTACATACACCAGTGCCTGATGCCTTTATTTACAATTTAGGCACTGCCTAAGGACTATTTGATCAAGATGCTTTGGCAACATTAGAGATTTCTGGAGTGCTTGATTCCTGCACACAATCAGAGTCCTTTTCTTAGACATAAATCCCATTTGTACGTTAGGTGAGTTAGAGATCAAATTGACTGCTGAGCCAGATACATCAGTCCCCATTTGAGCTATATCCTTATGAATCCCAGCCTCTTCTGTAGATTAGTGAGAGCAATTAATTTTGTCAGAAATAATCTTGCACACATTCAACACTAGATAGTCCATCAGCTGAACATTTAGGAACATAACAAGTATAGGTGATGCTCTAAAAGAGGGGAGTCCTAACCTACATGTTGTTGCTTTTAAGTATCAGGGAGGTCAATGAGCTGGTATACACTTGATGGCTCTCACATCTGCTAATATCCTCTCCACAAACTTGAGCTGCACGATATAAAGTGTATTCTATGGGCGCTTTAACACGACCCCTAAAATCCGAGGCAAATGGCTCCCAGATCTGGAGCTTAAAATTGTTTTCCCACCAGCTCCGGAGTTTTAAAAAAATTAAGTGCGACCACGCCCACCTAAGCGCGTCCCAGCGCGCTTTTCAAGTACCTGCTCTCTGGAGGTGAAAAATTTCTGATGCCGATGTAAAGGAGTGAGTGCCGGGCTCTCCTCGCCTTGTGTTTGTTGGTTTTTTTGCCCCCCTGCCCGTTTAAGAGATATTAAGAGACTGGAATGCTTCCCGGAGCAGAGCGAGACGGTAGAATGGAGGTGAGCCGGCATTCTTTTCTCCTTTTTTTCTCTCCCTCCCCTCACGCAGACAGGAGCCAGGGAGTGCGGAGGGGTGGGAACGCAAGAAGAGCGACAAACCCCCAAGATTTCTGGTCCGAATTTAAGTGGCCAGCGGATCTTAGGGGTCGTGTAAAAGCGCCCTATGACAGGACAAACAGAAACCAGTCTCATTCAGGGGACCTGCCTCAAACACAGTATCCAAGTCAGAGGAGCTTTTAATGATTTTGTGTGAAAAGTATCAAGTATTCAGAGCTATCGCTTTAGCAGTCTGGTCTCTGAAGTGGACAGAGTGTAGTAGACCCTTTCTCACTTGTGGCAGCCCTGTTATTTGACTGTATAAATACAATGTGGGAGAGAGTAAGGATTGCTTTGCTGCCATTGCCACATGAGAAAAACCCAATGGGGTCTAGCCTGAGTTCAATCAAGAACTCACTTGGCTTTCTCACCATTATTGCTGTAGTTCTCATCTTTCTCATTTCATTGATGTCACCTTTCAAGAGGCTCCAGGGCCATCTTGGTTCCACTCTGTGGGTTGGGATACTTCCGGCTTTGACAGGATTGCTTCCTGAGGCGATGGGACACCTGATAAGGGTCTGAAATCACCACACACCACAGCAGTTGCACCGGCTTCCCTCCCTTTCAAGAGAGGAATCACTTAAGGGCTGCCGACAGGTGGGAGAAAATAGTTGTTAAAACAAAAACAAACCATATTAAAACTGTGGCACCTGATGGCAGGAAGTCCTTTGAGGGGAGGGAGGGACCATGGGGCCAGAGCAGGAGCTTGGGCAGTCTTTGGGGGGTGCCAGCCTTTCTCACCTGCGCCTTTGCACGAGAAATTTGGTGTTAATAGGTATGTGTGTATGTAGGTGGAATAGAGCCAAAAGTCGATGGAAGACATCCTTGGTGTGGAGTAATTGCACTCATAGCCCTGCTATTAGGAGCTTCGAGGCGCAGTGGTTAAATGCCTGTAACTGCAGGTAAAACTGTGCTCACGGCCTGGGGTTCAATTCCAGGTAGCAGGCTCATGGTTGACTCAGCCTTCCATCCTTCCGAGGTTGGTAAAATGAGTACCCAGCTTGCTTGTGGGGGGGGATGTGTAGCCTGCATATTGTAATTAAAAAACTGTAAAATGCCCAGAGACTACTTGAAGTGGTACGGAGTGGTATATAAGCAGAACACTTTGCATTGCTTCTTGTTCCACAGGGATGCCAGCTGACAAGAGTGCCAGCCTGTCGACAAGTGTGCCATTTGTAAAATCCTCCAATACCTTCAGAAATCCTTTGGAATTCATAGGTGTCTCGAGGTAGATCATCCCCATTGATTCCCCCACAAACACACACACTCAGGAGAAATTAGTTGCACCCAATCAATGTTTCACAAAGGTATGGACTACCCATAACAACAGTACTCCATTCATTCCTTTTATATAGCAGCTCACTCCCAGTCCACAAGCAATAGGTTGAGTATATTTTCTGTATCAATGCTACATTGAGGTCCTGACCTGACACCACCAAGGGAGCTCCCGATGACGGTTGACATCTCCCCGAGACTCCATTCGGGATTTTCTCCAGGTAAATGCCGGAGATTGCCTCTGCCAGCTCATAGTAGAGTTTACTGGGCAATGGGATGAATAAGCACAACAATAGGATTCATGTCCTAATTTTATTCCCCCGCACATCTGGCTTTTAGGAGAACTGCTGGCTTACTGAGAAAGATCCAACCATTGGTTTTCCTCTTCTGTGCCTCCTATTCTTGCACTGCATTGATAAGCAGAGTTTGGCCTGGCCCACACAGCCCCAGATCTTGATCTGGTGTTGTACTGAGTAACCTAAGGAATAGAAATGGGCCCCAAGTGACTTGGTTCAGCATACCCAGTCAGTCCCCACATTAGGGATGAATATTATTTATTATTTATGGCCAAGAGTTACCAGCAGGAGGGTTGCCTGGCGTGGCTGTCCATGTCTTCTAGAAGCCTGGGATGGCTAAATGAGAAGGGCAGAGGAACTCAATGGACACCAAGGAAAGTGGATAAAGGACACATTTTGGCACTCATAGGTACAATACAGGAGTCTCAAGAACTGTAGTCTGTTAGCTAAGACACAAGTTCACAGGAGTCACTCCCAACTTCTGTGCCACAACTGGTAATGGACATGCGAGAATTCTGACTGTCCTAGAGGTGTACAAGCCACTTCTGGCATCAAACCACCCAGTGTGAGCATTGGTCCGATGGTGCGGTATAAAAATAAAATAAAATAATAAATCACATACTGTACTCCATGGATGGAACCTGTCTTCGTTCACATTTTGTCCTTCTTGTACAGAAGTTGACCAAACCAGTGTTTGGAGGTCAAGGTTAGTCCACTCTCTCTCCTTGAGTTCACTGAATATCTAATGTGAATGCCCAAAGAGGGCTCCCAACTTGGTCAAGGTAAAGTGATGTGGCCACCCTGAACCCTCATCAGCCAGCTTCCTGAATCCCACAGTTAGGATGATGCCGCAAGCAGAGTTATTTGGAAAATGCAGTTGGGAGAGTCAAAAATCAGAAAGCATGGGGCTGAGCGAGAGTTAAGCCATGGCTGTTCCTCTGGGTTGCTGGAGACAGGAAAGATAACTCAAACTGGTGGCTCTCTACTTAGAACATAGTCCCTCACGTAGGCAGAACAGGTCACAGTGTCCTTTAAGATCAGGGAACAAAGATGTTTTTAAAAGGCACAGTAAACAAACCCGCTTGGCTTGTTGTATATATGGAAGCCTGGGAGCTGCCTCTGACATCCCTTCCTTCCTGAGGAAAAGCTGCGAAAAAGCGGCGGCTGTTTCCTCTTGCTGAAGCCTGATTAGAGCAGGAGAGGATGCAAACATTGGCAGAGAGTCACACTGATAAATTTCTTTAACCATTTCTAGAATGCTTAGAGGTGAAGGAGGTAACCAGATTAGACTGGTGAAGGATTTCACCATATGCTGCTAGACCGTGTGCACCCACCTCAAAGATGTGTTTGTTATTGGCCCCATTGAATGGAGTTAGGAGTCTTTCCATTCTAGAACAATGCAGTGTTCTTCCTTCTTTGAGGAGCTAGCAATTGGTAGCGTATTTCCCCCTTTGGCGGTTACTTCATGTCTGTTTTGTCTCTGTTAGTGTTTCGCTTAGGAGCAGTAAAAAAAAATGTTACTTCATGTCTGCCGCACAACTACTGAAATTTGGCTCAACCATGCCTCCGGAACAGGTGCTTAGTGTACCTGGTGCTGCGGTAGGGTTTCCCCTTCGTGCTCTTTGTTCCCGCTTTCTGTTCCGAGACAAGACACCATGTAGTAACGACTGTCACACAACAATACATTAGTTTCTCTCAGAAAACTGTGTCCATTTTTTTTATTTTGACTTTTCAGAAGTGAAATATCGAAAAAGAATTTTTAAGCCCCCCCCCCCCAAAAGGAAGAAAGGAAGCTAGACAAATTCAGTGTCACGTACAAAACCGTGAGGTAACACTTGTCATGAGACAAGTTATCACGACCATGGGAACACTGAAACAGGGACAAAACCACATGATCACAACCAACGCTGTCATGGTACAAAACTAGTAACAGAACAAAGACGTGAAGTAACCACCTTAGCAGGGCCTTTAGGCATTTAACTGCTGCATCACATATGAAAATGCAACAGATCAAGATTTTACTAGGATGCTGTGGTAGGGAGGAACACTTGTTCCTGTGCTGTGTTTCGGCCTCTTGTGCAGCTGGTAGAGGTGTAGCAGAGGGAAAAAATTGACAGATGTGAAGCCGAGAGGAGCTATAGAGCCAGTCATAAGGGGTAAACTGTTCATTGATTGGTTTGTTAGGCATGGGTCTTATCTTTCCAGAATTCACAATATCTCCTCAGATGAAACAACTCTTCATTTTGAATTTTCAATGAACTTCATGGCTGTTCCAGGACTGCAACTATGGGCGTTTATACACGACCCCTAAGCTCCGCTGCAAATGGCTCCCAGCTCCGGAGCTTAAAAATGTTTCCCCACCAGCTCCGGAGCTAACAGAAAATTAAGTGCGACCACGCCCACCTAAGTGTGTCCCAGCGCACTTTTCTTGTACCTGCTCTGGGAGAGTGAAAAATTTTGATGAGGAGAGTGCGGGGCTCTCCTCACTTCTTCATCTTTTTTTTTGCCTCCCGCCCCTTTAAGAGGAACCAGGAAGTGACGGGGGGTCGGAGCAACTTCCACCGGCACTCCGGAGGTAAGAGTGCATTCTTTTCTCCCTTTTTTTCCTCCCTCCCCTCACGCAAAGTGTTCTGCTTACAGACAGAACAAGGAAGTGCGGAGGGGGTGGGAATGCAGGGAGAGCAACAAACCCTCAAGATCTCTGGTCCGAATTTAAGGGACCAGCGGATCTTAGGGGTCGTGTAAAAAGGCCCAAAGTGTGGATTTGCACAGCCAAACCTAAGATTTCATGTGACTTGTGTCCCATAGGTAAGGGTTATTCAGGTGACACAAATATTATAGCTTGGTCTGGTCAGCATTTTGAAATCACCTATGTTAGTCACCTTTAATCTCGTCTCACTGATATCAGCACCTTCTGTAAAACTGATTGCCTCAGGGCCAGAGTAGTGATTTCAGAAAGAAAATAGGTCTAGAAATACTCTCAAAAGTCTCAAAATCTTACTTTGAGCAGGATTTAACCTTTGACATTTTCCTCACCTTTTAACTGTATGGGCCTTCAGGTCTGCAAAGGGGACGTGTTGCTTTTCAAGTCTAAATGTGCTAACACTCAATTTACCCCCCAGGTAAGATGTGAGCATTGTGACAACAATAGAAGATTAGATAGTAGGAGTTACTTAGGTTTTTCAGGAGCAAAGTCCAAGCTGCCCCAAGATGAATAAAAGTAAAAGCATACTTATCTATGTAATCCGTAAATGCTCTTTAATTTTTTGCTTTCATCTTGATGTGCCAAGATGGGCGGATTTGATTTAAATAATCATGATTTAAATGTTCAAAAATTGGATTTTTGTTTGTGATTTAAATTTTAGAAATCATCAGTTTTTAAAATTTAAATCATGATTTAAATCATGATTTTTTAAAAAAATCATTTCTTTTGATCTACTCTACTGCCAAGGATCTGCTGGAAGGGATTCAAAATGAGAACTGTCTCTGCTTTAAAAACACATTATACTTTTGAATCAACCTGGATTTGCCCAGGTCTGTTACAAATTTGAAAAGGGGTTTACCTTCCTTGCTGAGATTAGCGGATTTGATCCATAACCAGTGTTGTGTATTGATCTGTATTCTTCCTTGCTCCAAAGAACAGGCCTATTATTCAAGTTGCTGCATTTGATCCAATCCTACCAGCATTGGTTGTAATTGTTCCCTCCAAAATGTATCTTTTCCTAGCCAGTCCTGGCTCCCTCCCTCTCCCCAGTCCCCAGTCTTGTGCAATAAAGATTAAACAATGAAGAGCTGCATGAAATCCATCACAGTTTTGCCTGCTGAGGTTATAACTTTTGGGTGTAACTAGGCCACAACTTTATTTAATACAGCAAACAATACTCTGGCTAGGCAATTGGGTTGGATCCATTACATCAACAGAACACCCCATCCTTTGGATGCTCCCCAGCCACTATGGGACACCCAGGACCAGAAGGGAAAAGAGGGGGTTGTTTTCCTCACACCCTCCTCATAACTCTTCTGGTACAGCCCCTTGGAATGCACTGTGCGCCAATGGGGCTGCCCCCTCCTGGTGCCTGTTTCTGTTTACGGGTGCACCCCTGCACCACCACATTCCCATGCCAGACCCCTGTATTCCTTGCTCCCCACATGGGGGTCACCTTCATTCCTTTGTTCAGGGATCTGGTCCGGCAACAATCATTGGGCTGCTGAATCAGGCCCTCTCCGTTCATCTACATGAAAGGGAGAGGGATTTGTCCAGGGTAGGAAGATCTCACACAGCCATGTTTTTACTGGACTCTAAATTAAAAAGTACTGCCCTGAGCTTGTCTGTGTCCTGACTACAAAGGAGTTATCACTAGTTTTCCTGCAACTTCAGACAGATTTGTTTATTGGTTTAGCTTCTCATTCCTGATTGGTCCCTTCTCTTTTGCAAATGGTGATCAATAGTGGGGTGCAACTGACAAGGGAGGTGGGCGCCTCTCTTTCGTTCGTTTGTTCATACACAGGAATTACACAAAACCCATGATTTCTGTGAGTGGGTTTGATGACCTTTATATACATCACTATCCAAGGACTCTTTGGACTTAGGGAGACCACATATCCCCTCAGAACAGTTCCAGTCTATGCTAAGCCTCACCACACACCTGCAGAGATGTACGACAATGTGTCACAGAATGAGGCTTCAAAATCTCAAGTGAAATAACTGTGGGAAACAAGGCCAGGCATGGAGACGAAATAGGTACTGCCATTAAAATGCTGGCCACATGGCCATGGACTTGCACAACTCTGGCTCTTCATCTTGAATACGGAGATGAGCACAGTCCCTAGAGTTGAGCATGACTAGCATGCATGTGTGGGGAGAACCTTTACCTTTATATATGCTAGAAACACTTATATGTAGCTATATGTCTGGAAACAAATGCTCTCTTTGGATAAGCATTTTTACCCTATTTTCCTTTCAAAAATCAGAATCACATGAGAAGTTACAGCAAGTTACAGATGAGGATTAAAAGCTCATTCTTTTCCGTTTCTTTAGCTTACCATAGTTTACACCTCAAAATCTGAATTGATGTAGAAAACACTAGTTGAGAAGGGGAAAATGGACTGGATCTGAAAAATGCTGTGGAAGCTTTTGCAGCAAAGTCCTGTGAGAACTTAGAGTGACATCATAACTATTATGTAAAAACCTGGCTCCCTCCCCCCCAGAAAAAAGCTAACAAAGTTGTGGCAGCAGTAAGAAAAAAGGGCAAGAGAGATGTGTACAATGGAGCTATGGTTTGTTTACTAGGGACATCTAGTGGTTTATTAGAAGTCTTGACCACCTTGAAGAGGTGGTAAGAAGTCCAAATAGGTTCATAGTAGAGATGGGCACGAATCAAAAAAATGATGTTTCTTTTGTCGTTTGTCGTTTGGAGGGTCAGTTTCGTTTCGTTTCCGTTTTTCGAGAATTTTTGCAAAAAATTCATTTTCGTTTTCGTTCGTTTCGTTACTGTTTCATCACCATTTATTTCAATTTTTTGTGATATTTTTAGCATTTAAAGCAGTTCACTGTATTGCAGTAACGCTAACGAAACGCACGACAAAATTTCCGGTGTTTCTGTTCGTTTCGTTTCATTTTGGAGACAAAATTCATTTGTCGTTTCATTGCGTAACGGAACAAAAAAACGGAAACGGAAACAAAAAATTGTTCGTTTCGTGCCCATCTCTAGTTCATAGTCTAGCAATTAGAGATGGGCACGAAACAAATTTTTAATTTGTTTCATTATTTGTTATTCATTTTATTACCTAACAAAACGAATAACGAACTGGCCCATCAAAGAAAAACGAAATGAAATGAAATGGGAATTTCCGCTTTGTTCGTTTTTGTTTCCCCATAGGAATGCATTGAAACAATGCATTCCTATGGGAAAGGTTTCCCTTGCAATTGGTGTGGGGAAATCGTGGGGTTTTCCCCACCAGAAGTCAGCACCGCTGATCAACTGTAGCGCTGGCTTTGGCGGGAAAAGGATTTTAAAAGCCTGTCCTTTCCTCCACCATTTTCTGAGGGCTTTTGCCTAGCTGTCAATGGCTGGACCCCTTTAAACCGGGCCCAGTCAGTACCAGGGGCTCCCCCTGGTACCGACTGGGCCAGGTTAAAAGTGGTCCAGCCATTGACAGCCCAGCAGGAGTCCTGTGAAAATGCTAGGGAGGGCTGTTCCAGGGATCGAGCTTCCCTCCCTAGCATTTTCAGAGAGCTCCTGCTGACCTGTCATCAGCTGGGCCGCTTTAAAAATGGCCCAGTCGTCACGAGGGGTTCTCCCCAGTGCTGACTGGGCCATTTTTAAAGGGCCCCAGCTGATGACAGGGAAAAAGGGTCTCTTTAAAGGGATCTTCCCTGCAGTGGATGACAGTGCTGAACACCCAATCAGCGCTGCCATCCGCTGCAGGGAAAAATGTCAAAAGAGACCCCGCTCCTTGCCTCTCAGCTGAGAGGCGCTGGCGAGGGGAGCTCTTTCCCCCCACCCCATAGTGGCTGGGGGGAAGATTAAGCCCCTCTTTCCCCCAGCCGAAGTTGCACAAGCACCACACACACACACACACACACACTACACAAAAGGAATAATGAAGGAATGAATCAACAAAATGACTTTTTTTTCAAAAAAATTCATTTAAAACGAAACGAAATGAACTGAACCCTAAAATGATCTGAACCAAAACGAATCTTCCATTTTTTCAGTTCGTGCCCATCTCTACTAGCAATAGCACCCCTGTAGTGGCTGCTAGGTGGTTGTATAGCTCAATGAGTTGGGTACCTACCTGCAGAGGCTGGGAGGGTAGTTTTCCGCTGTGCCTCTGGGGCAGTGGTTCCCAACCTTCCTAATGCCCCAACCCTTTAATACAGTTCCTCGTGTTGTGGTGACTCCTTGCCCTGCTTGGAAGAGGCCACAAGCCACCTTTGGCAGGCCACTGCAGGAGAGGCCACAGAGAACTTCCCTCTACAGGCACCCTCAGCCAATCACAGCCTCCGGTGCCATTGACTGACATCCCCTCCAACCTATCAAGCTGTAACTCACTCTTTTCCCCCTTCCTCCCCCTCCCTCTCCAGACCCAAGCCGTTGGTGCCTTTTTCTTCACTGGCTCATGGTGACCCCTGTGAAATGGCCGTTCGGCGCCCCCAAAGGGATCCTGACTCCCAGGTTGGGAACCACTGCTCTAGGGAGAAAAGCCAGCCTGTGTGACCGTGGCCAGTCCCAGAGCACTACCAAAAGAAGGGACCAGTAGACCACTTGGAATGTTCTATACCTAAAGGTCACCAAAATTGAAATCAACTTGGCGGAACACAATTTGAGACTGCTGAAATGCATTTTCCCAAGAATGTAATTCCATGTAACAAAAACAACAGCAATTTGATACAACACGGACCACCTTTCTGTTATAAAAAAAAGGTCTCCCAGATATTTGCTTCCCGCTGGTTTGCAGTGAAAAAAATGTTTATTTCCCCTTGTTTATGCATTCCTGCAGTTTAATCCATTGGCCTGGCAGTATTATGAAGCTAAATGATCAGAGGGAAGGGTTCAAGGAAACCCAAGATACCTGTACATGAGCAGCAAAGGTGCTGTTGCCCAGCAAATGCAGCAGTTTGTGCCACAGATGGGGCAAGAACAGGGAGACAGTGAAAAAAAAAATCACGAAGCACTTTATGGAGGAGAAAAGCAGATAAATCACTGGGGTCTGTTCCTCAGTGAGTAGCAGAACACACCCAATGAAGAGGTCACCTCCAGCACCATCCCTGTTCAGGCCTCTGTTGTTATCTTACACCAAGACAAACAACCAAATATGCCAGAAACTGGTGGTGAATTAAACTGCTGCAAAACCAAACTGAACCAAAAACCTAAACACAGAAGAAGACCAGGCTGATTCCTGTTTACTTGTAATTAGACATGGGCATTTGCCCGGTTCCAAAACGAAACATGGCAGAACAGCTGCCATTCGGTACCCGGATCCACCTTCAAGAACGAAATCAACCTATACAGGATGTGGTGATGGCACCTGGCCTGGATGACTTCAGAAGGGGATTGGACAGATTCCTGGAGGAAAGGTCCATCACAGGTTACAAACCATGATGGAGATGTGTAATCTCCAGGCTTAAAAACAGGGTACTTCAAGGGCCAGATGCAGGGGAGTGGTATCAGGAGACAGATATCTAGTCTTGTGCGCTCCCGGATGCATCTGGTGGGGCCACTGTGAAATACAGGAAGCTGGACTAGATGGGCCTTTGGCCTGATCCAGCATGGCTCTTCTTTATGTTAACTGGTCTCTTACCTTCTTTTAGGTAGCGCGGGGCTAAACTCCAACAAGGAAGCAGCCTCTGACACGCCGTCTTTCACTCTCCCTGGCACTGGCCAATCAGAAGCTGTGCAGGGACATGCATCATCCTGCCTCCCTGTCTGATTGGCAATTAATGGTAGCAAAGTGAAGATGAAATGAATGGGGAGGATTTCTTTTTCCTTTTTCTTTTTTTTCTTTTTGTACAAGCAGAAATTGGACTTCTAAAACTACTTCTCCAGCCTTCTCCAAATCTGGCACACAGCATGCCCATACGGTCTACAATCACTCTTCCAAATGTGGTCTTAATTGAAGAACTCATTCAAAAGTTGTAATTTTTGTTTGCATTGTCCTCCCCACCCCACCCCTCGGTAATGGCTTATGGAATGCAGTTTTGAGTGGTCATGCAATCATTTATTTGGCCAGTACTGTAGTAAAAGCTTTGTTTGTTCTGCACAATCAGAAAGACAGGAAATGGTGATGATGGGAAGAAAGCTATCTGGGCCATATGCACAATGGTTCCCTGAAAAATACTTTACTCTTTTCAAATTACATTAAGCTGTATAACTTGACACATAAAACTCTTACAGGACACCACAATGAAAAATACAGTAGATGTCTGCATGGCACAGCAATGGCCATATGGGAAGAAGTGGTTAAAATGGCTGCGACACTGGCCTGGAGAGACAATAATTACACATCACCCACGAAAGAGCAATCATTGCAGGGTTGTCCGATCTAAAAGTCACCAATCATTTTGGAGATGCACATTTTGGTTCACATACAAGTTGCATGGTGTGCCAAAGACATCACGGAATGGAGCTTGTACAGGGTTGAGTCAAGCAATAAATGTATACCATGTATGAAGGTAATTTAAGTGGATGGTAGTGCTCACAAGCAAAAAGCCAATAAGAGACAAAAGCAGAGGGATTTCCTATTCAGAATGCCACATGGGCTAGGGAGGGATATTGGAAAATTACATGGTAAATGCTAGCAGTGGGTCTGACCTGGGGTTCAATTAAACCTGTGCATCACTTTGATTTCCACCAAGAGATACCTAAGGACTGTCCAACTTTGAACAGGCCAAGGTCTACTTTTTCCGGCCCAAAGTGCCGGAGGGCTACTACACTAAAACCTCAACTTATGAATTTTATCTATTCCGAGCACATGCTCATAAGTAAAAAAAAATGTAAGTAGAGGAGCGGTTTCCCATAGGAATGCATTGAAAATGAATTAATCCGTTCTGGAGGGAACAGATTTCAATGCATTCCTATGGGAAGGCTGACCATGCACATGCTTCCCTTGCATCCACTCAAACCAGTGTGGGCAGGTGCAAGGGAGGTGCATGCCTGCCTGCGCAGATTGCCACTTCCAAGGGGCAACCCACAAGACCCATGCACATGCCTCCCTTGCACTCCCTTGCTTGAGCAGGGGACCTTGAACTGCTCCACTCGGCTGAAACAGTGGGCTGGCAAACTGAGAACTTTGCCGGGGCAGTGGTGGTCCTTGGGATAGGAGAGGGAGGGGTGGATAACTTATCCCCTCACTTTTTAATTGATGGCCAGCAGGCTAAATTTGAGCCCTTCGCGTGCTACTGGTAACCCGCGGTTTACCAGTTGTGCAGGCATGGAATACACAATCATTTAACACATGAAATTCTCAATTAAAAGTTGTCGCTTTCAATGCTGTGTATGTTTATTGGGTTTCTTTACATCACTGGTGAGGGAAAAGGGTATTTAGAACTAATTCGTAGTTTATTAACAGTAGCTAGAATTAAGATAGCTCTGAAATGGAAGAAAACAATAATTTTGAAAGCTTACCCTGTATGAGGGATGACTGAAATGAATGACTGAATGTGCCTAATTCTCTTCTGATAATTCAGTACTTATTTCTGAGCTTACACCAAATATTTTGATGATTTTGCTGCAGGTGAAGACAGAATTTTCATAGATCACACCTCACTTCTAACATCCTGGTAGGGCTAGGAGAGCATCTCAGACAATTCTTTGCGGACAGAGCTGACAATGCGGCCTGCCTAGATGGGACAAGCTGAGATGGCAAAAGGCAGCTTCTTATGAGTTCTTGTATTCCCGACTCCTTATTGTTTGCAGTTTCCCAAACAGACAGCAATTGACGAGACTGATTTCCTTCAAAGTGGTGACTCCAAATTCCAGACTACTTCCTGGGACTTATGATCTGGCTAGAAATGGAATCAATTTCAAACACAAATAAGCTAGCTGCAAAATGCCTAGTTCTACAACATTCCCCAAATCCTATATCTGTTCTGCTCCATTAGAGTTGATCACAGGTAGGCAAATGAATAAATCTTGTGTGCGTGAGTACCTCTTCTGGGTACCAAGCTACATGTTAACTCCCCCTGATTTTAAATCCCATGTTTGAGACTAATCCTATTGCTTTGTCTGCTGAAAACAGACTGGGAACCCTCAATCAAGATCACATTCTGAAAAGAAGAGAGATCTATTCTACCTTTCAGGAAAAGCTTTGCAAGATTTTTTTTGCAGCAAATGATTTTAAAAAATAGAAAAAAATAAGACCACTTTTTGGGGAGGACAAGAGAATGGCATATGGGCGTCCTCTCCCTCCACTATTCTGATCTGCAATTGCAGCCCTCTGCGTGGTTAGGTAAAACCCCCACCATGGCATTCAGAAAAGACAATTAAAACCACACCCGGCTGGGCCTTGGCTAGCTGAAATGCAGTGAAACAGCAGGAACGGTGATCAGTACTGCGAATACACATACATGAGCTAAAAGTTCATGTTAGATTGAAGCAGGATATTCTTGGGGATCTGAGAGTCCAGTAGCTCTATCTTGGGCAGGATGGGGTAGACGGCACTGCTGGCACTCAAAGAATTCATGTTGATGTTGTTCTCCTGAACGCCTCCTCCTCCTCCTCCTCCTCCTCCTCCTCCTCCTCCTCCGAATCCCCTCTCCTTCTGGGTGCTTCCTCCGATTTTCTGACAGCCCAGGCTTCCTTGGCTGAGTCGGTCTTGCTGCAGGCAAGGAGAAAGCAAAGCAAAGTGTTCCGCTTATGTACTGCCCCACAGCACTTTAAGCATTCTCTGGGTGGTTTACAATTTGATTACGCAAGCTACACATCCCCCCCAATTGAGCTGGATAGTCATTTTACTGACTTCAGAAGGATGGAAGGCTGAGTCAACCATTTATTTATTTATTTATTTATTTATTTATTTATTTATTTATTTATTTATTTATTTTCAAACTTATATACCGCTCCTACTTCCCAGACGGGAACTCAGGGCGGTTTACATGGAAAAAAATTAAAAGCAAGATGTCCACAAAGCAGGAACAATCACTATAAAAATAGATAGATAAGGCAGGTAAAAATAAGCAACAGGGGAAAAAAGCCTGCTACCTGGGATTGAACCCTAGGTTGTGAGCCCAGTTTTAACTGCAGTACAGGCATTTAACCACTGCGCCACGAGGAAAAGCAAATCAAGACACACACTCATCCAAAGGTTTACAAAAGAGAGTGAGGCAAGGCTTTGCAAGCCCCCCCCCCAATTATTCCAGTACAACATGCACAGCCATAAATTAGAGGCTCAGCCTTTCTCATATGTCAAAGTAATAATTATTATGTTCTTCTTTTCATGAAAATGAATCAATAATGGACACTGCATGCCAGGAATGAGCAACTCTGATCAATTGTGGGATCTGCTATCATTCCTTCTTCTTCTTCTTCTTCTTCTTCTTCTTCTTCTTCTTCTTCTTCTTCTTCTTCTTCTTCTTCTTCTTCTTCTTCTTCTTCTTCTTCTTCTTCTTCTTCTTCTTCTTCTTCTTCTTCTTCTTGTGTCATTACAGTCATGACCGACCCTTTCTGACCCCCTGTCCATGGAGATTTTATTGGGCAGGAATACGGGAGTGGTTTGCCACTTCCTACGCCAGGTGCCTACAGCACCTGGCATTCCCTGGTGGTGGCCCATCCAAGTACTAGCCAGGACCGATCCTGCTTAGCTACCAAGATCAGGTGAGATCAGATGTGCTCAGGGCATTAGAACCTGTCAAAGGCTCTGAACCATCCCTTCATATTTTACCTGGAATGCACTAGAACCTTCCCTTCTGATTAAAAAAAAAGGTAATTTTTATCAAAAACAAGTGGTGCGGGGGCAACCTGCCTTGGTTTAAGGGGATTGGCATTAAACATGTGCACAGCAATTCTTTTCATACAGTGGTCCCCCACCCTTTTGTGGTTCATATACTGTGGTCCCGTTTATTGCAGGACTGCAGGACTGTACCCTGAAAGGGCTTGAGGGAGGGGGGAAGGTTTTAAAACCCAGGGCTTAAGGTCCCCCTTCCCCAAGCCCTGGGCTCCAGCTGATTGGTGCTGGAGTGGGGAAACAAAAGGTTTTGCATGCCACAGGGGAGTGGTGCACAATGTTTAAAATGCTTTCAGCAAGGGCGCCAAGCACAAGGGTGCTGGGAAGCGGCGAGTGATGTTTAAAATCCTTTTATTTCATTTTGGATTCTTTCAGGGGGTACCTCTTTTGTCTTCATTCACAAATTTGTTTTTATGTACTAGTCTGGTCTTTTTGATTTATACTAAAAGGAAATTCTCTCTCCAGCCATTTGTTTCATGTTTCTCCTTTTATGTTTTCAGGAATTCCAAAAGCTGTTAAAACTCCTTAAAAGAGTACAAGGACTTTACATCTAAGAAATAACTCCTGGCAACTCCATCTTTTGCCATGTTTTAACCTGTTGGTATAGCTCTGAAGAAGAAAGTTTTGCCCTCGATATACTAGCAACTTTTTTTGTTATTTGTATAGGTATCACCTGTTCTACTTTTGTATTTTGTTAAAAGAGTACAGTACAGTGGAACCTTGACTTACATACTGCTTGACCTGCAGCATATTTGACTTGCAGCAAGAAGGGGCCTGTTTGACTTGAGTTGCAGGCTTTGACTTACATCTCGGAGCCCCGGCGCAAGGCACCGGAATTGGGCGGCAGCCACAACCCAGCATTGCGGCTGCCGCCTCCAAACTGCTCCTGCCTTCTTCCTTTCCTCTGGCAGCAGCGGCTTCGGCGAGGCCAGCTCAGAGCACCTGGAGCTGGTCGCCTCACCGAAGCCGCCACTGCTGCCGGAGTTGAAGAAGGGCCAGGAGCTCGGGGCTGGCCTCGCTGGTTAGACAGTCGGCTCAGTCTTGTAAAAAATCTGGCTGCAGAAATCTGGTCCACAATGGACGCATTTTAGTTGGGGAGCTGTACAGTTGTGGGACTCTGATGGTAAGCATAGAGTTGTTCAGAACTTGGAACGTCAGGTTAAAAGTCAGTAAAACTTAAACGTTAGACATTGTTGCTATGAACATTAAAAAGTGGAGGTGTATAACTTGTGGACTATAATTCCACTGCCTCCTCCTCTCTTTGAAGAGACATTTCATTTACATCCCCAGAAGGAATCTCCTATCCCAGTCAAATTTGTGTTAAATTGCTGTTTTCGGGGTCTTTTTCATAATCTGGAATGGATTAATCCTCTTTCCCATTACTTTCTATGGGAAACGTTCGTTTGACTTAAGTCATGTTTGACTTAAGTCTAGACCACTGGAATGGATTAATGACATAAGTCAAGGTTCCACTGTACTCCAAAAGCCAGAGGCACATCAACAGAGAATCAGCTTACCCCCATAGCAGGCAACAGTCCATGAGAAAGAAAAGTAGTAATCAAACTAACGCAAGCAGTACTTGAGATTGTTACACTGATAACAACAGTAAGATTCCAACACCCACTTCAGACAACAGACTCCCTGAGGACTTGGACAACACAGCAGAAAGAAAGTCAAGGAAGCAGAGAAATCCATTCATCAAAGCAAACAATTATAACACAACACCAAAAGCAACATAGGAGAAGTTGCCCTACTTGTGGCTATCCCACAACAAGAATCACCTACACAGTCCAGGGGCTATTTGTAACATTTGCCTCTAGGTTTCAAGCCTGTTTGTCATATACCTATCAAAGGAGGTGCTGGATTTCCCTTGGCTAGGGATCACAAGCATCTTCCTTTGTTATCTGAACTCACATATGCTGCGTGGACATAAATATTTCCAAAGGCGTTCTGTTCTGCAGCTCGGAATTGTGCTTTTCCATGGAAAACAACAGCAACCTTATTTTTCTCCAGAATAAATTATTCATCCCATGTTTGATAAGTGTCAGTTCTGCCTGAAGGGTAGACAGGGCAGGGCAACTTGCCACTACTGCCCTTTAGATTTGAAACACCTTTTCCTTAAATACAAATTGCCTTAAAAATCACTGTCTGCTTTTCAAATCGCTTTTTCTGAAGGGCCTCCTTGGCCATGCCCATTTTTGACCGCTGTGTCAGTTTTTCTTGCAACGACCGCTGGGGCTGGTGTTTTTTTTAAATCGGTTCTTGCACCCCCTTTTAAAGCAATTTGGTTGTATTTGCAGACATACTATGCAGCCTTTCCCCCTGTTTCTGCCATTTCCCTGTCGTAGTTTAAAGCGGCTCAGCCAAGTGCGAACGGGGAAGCCGATTGCTAAGCAACCGCTGAAGTGCAGACTGCCGAACCGCTGTAGCGACCACGTGACCGCAGAGGAGATAAGGTGATGCAAAATAAAAAGCAACTGCTCAAGGAAGTGTGGTAGTGACTCAGAAACAAAGATTTTCTAGGATTGGAAGAGAGTATCAAGATGATCTAATCTCCCCCCCCACCCCATCTTGTGGTGCAAGATGACGCTACAGCAACCCTGACAGATGACCTCCTAGCCCCTGCTTAAATACCTCTCGCACTGGGTCCTTGTTCTTGAGTTTGCTTCTTTCTAGACCCTCCAGTTTAGCCACCACAGCTTCCGTCTTGGAGATGATGGTGCCAATGGAATGTTCCAGCTGTAGCACTCGCCGCAGAAGTCTGTGAAAGAATGAAACCTTCTTTAATGGCACGACATAAGATTTGCTACAAGTCAAGGAAGTACACAACTTCTATGTGGCTCAGGAAAAGAAGGCAGTAGTTATGTCTCCATGAATTATTTGGTCACTTCTGTGTATTGGATCATAATTACTTGGAAACAGGACTTAAAGCTTGACTCTAGAGGCCCTGGTCACACCAGGGATACATTCTCTAGTTCTCCCAATATTTTCCATACCTCTCTTGTACTGATTCATGGTCATGTGGTGTGCATATACCAGGACAAACGTCCCAGGAACTTTTAGGGATAATGAGAAACAAAGGTTTCTGTTTGGGAATCTGTCCTCTGTTGTGCTGGTTGCTCCTGCAGAATTGCCAGGGTCTGCTTCATCTGCCGTTTCCTCCCCCCACCCCCACCCCGCAACTCCCCTCCTGACTGTCTCCTAACAATGACTGGTGAAAAGCGGTAAAATGCTGGTACTGGAAATGCTCTGTGACATACTTTTATCAATGTATTGATGCACTAGGCACACTTTTTAAAAAATAATAATAATAATATGTGCACCGCAATACCACTTTCCTGGCATTTGTCTCAGATAGTAACTTTGGAGAATCCAGATATGATGGCAAATTGTGGATTAAGGTATTTAATGTATTAATACTGTAATTTTCCCCCCAGCTAGAAAAGAGCAAAAATGATTCAAATGATTAACTGCTGTTTTCTTTCAAGGTACATACAATATATGGATTTTGATTTAGGTTTTTGTTAGTTAAAATAAACAACAATACTGACATCTGGAATGCTTCTTCAGACACCATGCTAGATTTGTTCACTTGATTGTTCTTGGCATCTGCAAAGGCCAGGGTCTCTTCCAAACTGTTGCTCGGTAATGATTTCCCCAAGTTCTCAATTTCTGCATTTAACGCAATCTGTAAAATGAAAAACGATTCATTATTTTGAGCCATTCAGGTGTTGTTAAGAGTCAAGTTCTTAGTCCAAGGCCTGCATGCTTTGTTACTGCAATGACTCGCCCTTGCTGGACTGCAACTCTCAGAAATCCCTTCCAGCACAGCGAGTGATGGAGGCTTCTGGGAATTGCAGTCCAGGAATATCTGGGGACCCACAGGTTGAGAACCACTGATCTAAAGGTTGCAAACAAGCATTTGTAACAGGCATGTCTAAACTTTGGCCTCCAGATGGAGGCTCCGAGGCATCTCGGAGGGGGCAGGGGGATGGCGGGGAGTGATCGCATCACTCCCTGCCCCCCCTGCACGCCTCCCAGGCTTCTCGGAGTGGCCCAGGGGGGTGGCAGGGAGCGATCGCATAGCTCCCTGGCACCCCCTGAGGCATCTCAGAGGGGGGGGGATGGGGGATGGCAGCACCCACCCACCCACACACCTCCCAGGCTCCTTGGAGGGTCCCAGGGGGGTGGCAGGTAGCGATCGCATCACTCCCTGGCACCCCCTGGGCGGCTCCAAAGCATCTCAGAGGGGGCAGGGTGATGGTGGGGAGCAAGCGCATTGCTTCCCAGCACCCCCACACACACCTGGGGGTCCCAGGGGCGGCAGGTGCCATCGCTCCCTGCACCCCCTGGGCACCCCCTCCATCTCAGAGGGGGCAGGGGGATGGTGGGGAGCAATCTCATCGCTCCCCAGCACCCCCCACACACACTCCTGGCTCCTTGAGGTCCTGGGGGTGGCAGGTAGCGCACGATGGCACCCCTGGGCAGCTCCGGCCAGGGGATGGTGGGGGGAGCAAGTGCATCCAGCCCAGGGGCTCCACACCTCTCAAAAGCCCCCCAGGGGGTGCCAGGGTGCGCTGCTTGCCCAGACCTCCTGGAAGGGGGGCAGGGGGGTGGGCGGCACGCGATCCCCCTCCCCCAAGCCTCTTTCTGTTCCCAGGGGGTGGCAGGGAGCGATCTGCTCCCTGTCACCCCCTGGGCGATCCGAGCAGGACCAGGGGGATGGTGGGGAGCAGTGCGATGAACCACCGAAAGCTTGGGAGGCGGTGGGGGGAGCCCACTGTACTGTCAATGACAAAGGACTGTGGGAGTTGTGGTCCAAAACATCTGGAGCGCCAAAGTTTGGACATGCCTAAGATAAATGCTTGTTTGCAACCTTTAGATCAGTGGTTCTCAACCTGTGGGTCCCCAGATATTCCTGGACTGCAATTCCCAGAAGCCTCCACCACTTGTCAATGACAAAGGAAGGGATTTCCAAAACATCTGAGTGCCAGTTTGCAGTCCAGAAAAATCTGGGGACCTTTAGAGAACCAGATGCTTCCTGGAGATGGATCATGAAACCTATGAATCTCATGAATTCTTCCCTGCCACCCCCTTGTTCTTATGACTTCCTATTCCATGACAGGATGAGAAGCTTCCACTGCCATTTCAGTTGTACCGCTTTCCACTGCTGTCCCATCCTGGTTCCTGGTCCTTCCCAGCCCATCTGTAGAGCTACAAATTTGACCTCTTTTGGCTGCTATTCCTAGAATCCACCACCCAGTTTGGCCAATCTGACTGCCATTCCTGGGAGTTGTCGTCCGAACAAATCTCCCTTCTAGGCTGTGATCTCACCAACATCCTGAAGCCAATATCTTTGGGCGTTTATACACGACCCCTAAACTCCTCCGCAAATGGCTGCAAGCTCCAGAGCTTAAAAATGTTTCCCCACCAGCTCCGGAGTTTGCAGACAATTAAGTGTGACCCCGCCCACCTAAGCGCGACCCAGCGCACTTTTCTTGTACCTGCTCTTGGGAGGTGAAAAATATTTGATGTGGATGTGCTGGGCTCTCCTCGCTTCTTTTTCTTTTTGTTTTTTGCCTCCCGCCCCTTTAAGAAGAACCAGGAAGTGACCCCCCCGCAGCTTCCACCAGCACCGGGAGGTAAGGCTTTATTCTTTTGTCCCTTTTTTTCCTCCCTCCCCTCACGCAGCCAGCAGCCAGGAAGTACGGAGGGGTGGAGACACACGAAGAGCGACAAACCCCTAAGATCTCTAGTCTGAATTTAAGGGGCCAGCAGATCTTAGGGGTCGTGTAAAAGCGCCCTTTGTCAGGTTTTCCATCCCTTTGCTCTCTGTCTTCCGTAGCAGACAAAGCATAAATCCCAAAGGGAAAACCTCCCACCCCATATAAAGTATTATCACCCCATATAAAGTATCTTGCAACATGTCCTCATCAGCGTCTCCAGACCATGACCTGTCCTGGTCAACAGGTCAAGGTCTGGATACTTTGCTGTGCATATGACACAGACCCCCCCTCCTCCTTGACCCCTTACTCTTTTGTCCTCCAAGTCATTTCGCATCCTCTTCTGTTCCTCCTCATCAAGGATCTGGTTACCGTCTTCATCAAACTTGGCAAAGGCTGCTGTGATCTCGTGGTCAGCATGGCCAAGCCTAAGGACGGAGGGAATTGGGGGAATCTCAGAAATTCGGGGCTGTTTCAATGGGAGGGCTCCTTGCATTACTTCCTCCTACAGACAGAATTACAATGGACTTCCTACACATGGTCCCTAGTCTATATTCTATTCACACCAATTGGGAAGTGATATAGCTGGGCTGGGGGTGGGGTGGGGGCAAGAGAATTCCTCCCTCCCCCTAAGGTTCTGATGTTTTTGAAATGTTTGCAAAATAAGTTATTTCCCATCAAGCGTGAAGGGTATGTGTGCTCTGCTCCATACTAACATCCTTACCACCAACTTAAAGAGAACTTCACCCCTCATCTTTGCTTGATTCAGTGCTTTGAATGGGAGATTTCCCCCCCCTGCCAAAGTCTGATAACTGCCTCTTCCCTTTCTTCTATGGATTTGAGACACAAGCTGGGCTACTGTGCCTAACCCTGGTCCTAATATCAAAAAGACAGTCAATTAAACCACCCACCAAAAGCAGAAAGTCACATTGCAATTCCTCTCAGGTGGCATGTTTCTTCCCACCTATAACATGTTAACTTT
This sequence comes from Phrynocephalus forsythii, assembly GCA_029282475.1. Taxonomy (NCBI): domain Eukaryota; kingdom Metazoa; phylum Chordata; class Lepidosauria; order Squamata; family Agamidae; genus Phrynocephalus; species Phrynocephalus forsythii. The sequence goes on along the minus strand of JAPFRF010000008.1, from coordinate 123,084,322 downwards.
AAAACAAAACAAAAAAACAGATTATTTTTTTAAAAAAGAAAGCTAGCCAAACCAATACAACTGATTTTTCAGCTTCTGAACAAGAGTGTTCCTGGATGGACAGCACAATCCCACCAGTGCCATGCTTTTGAATACCAAATATAGTTTTACTTCTGAAACTCGACTCTACTATGATCAATCCGTTATGTTTTATTTGCGTTTTTGACAAAGTTACCTCGTATAAATTCTTCACCTGCTCTCCCTTGCCACAGGTCCTCACCAGAGTATCTTTAAAGCTTTATTTTATTTTATTATAGTCTGCCTTTCTCCCAGTAAACATCACCATGAGCATTCACTGTGTGGCTTCCTTCACTAACATGCTGTTCCATTTTCCCCCTCTTACAATTCTATTTTGTTACACAAAACCTGTGTAATAATGACCCAGTCATGGGTGCTTCTTAGTTAACTTGCTTTCCTCTCCCTTTGAAATCTTTTTTTAATCTGGGCATTTCAGTTTAATGTTCCACCCACAGACACCTCCTTTCCAATGTTTAGCAGATACGAAACAGTGGATGAAGGATCTCTGCTAAATGTATGATGAGCAGTTGATGGAGTTCGTGGTGAGCTCTTAAGCTACTTACTTTCTCAAGCTGTTCTTAAAATCCTCAAATTCCAGCTCCTTGGTGCCTTTTTGCAAAGCTTTTTGCACATCAGAGATCCGGTCCTTTTTCAGTTTCAGCTTCATGAGTGTCTTGTTATAGCCCTGGAGTTTTTTTTAAATAAATAAATAAATAAATAAATACTGTATATACAGTGGTACCTTGTATAAAGGAATTAATTCATTCCAAATGAAATTATGTTAAGCAAATTTTCCTTTATACAAATTCCCATAGGAATGCATTGAAAATGGAGTAATCCCATTTTTAAAAATATGAAAGAGAAAATATGAATGGTGGCCATACATTCCAAAAGAAAAATGGAGTCTTCCGTATGAAACAGTCCCCTTTCTGTGCCAGAACGGATGGCGATCCAGTTGTCCTGTGGAGAGGGAAGGAGGGAGGTGTGCCCCCTCCCTTCTCTGTGCCAGGATTCCAAGTGGAAGTGACTACATCTCCCAAGGGCCACTGGGGCCTTATGTACTGACATGCTGCTGTGCAGTACCTGAAGCACTCAACAGCAAGAAGGGAGGCAAAAACTGATGAGCACTGCTGTAGTTGGTTCAGCAAAGGGGACAGAGTAGGGCAGGAGCCAATGACACAAGAAATAACCATAAGGTGAGGTGTTCCCCCCAACAGCTTGATCACGTAAGCTTTTGAGGAGACACTCCACTCCACCTTGTTTACAAGTCAGGGAGATGGGTGACAGAACTTGCCAATGTTGGTTCCCGAGACTCTAACCAACCTTCCTGATTCAGGTTATATAAAAAGCTCGAGGTTATTTCCTCCACGATCTATTTCCCCCAGTAAGCACCGAGTGACCCAGAACCACGTTGCATGCAAACCGCCCCCCCCCAAACGATTTCTCTGAGGAACCTGTTTCTAAATGAATGGACAAACCTGCTTCAGGATGTCTGAGAGCTGAAGTTCATTCTTTTGGTTGGACAGCTCCTCTTTGACTTCTGAGTAAGTGTCATTGATGATAGCCAGGAACATGTTCTGCGGAAAGGAAAACACAATCCCACCCATGGGATTTAGGCTGAGTAAGCCCTCCTTTGTCCCATTTTGCAGCTTTGTTACATTATTTACTTTGGGCGTTTATACACGACTCCTAAGCTCCGCCGCAAATGGCTGCAAGCTCTGGACTTTAAAAATGTTTACCTACCAGCTCCGGAGTTTGCAGACAATTAAGTGTGACCCTGCCCACTTTAGCGCGACCAAACAGCAGTTTTCTTGTACCTGCTCTTTGATGGTGAAAAATTTTGATGCGGAGACTGCCTGAGCTCTCCTCGCTTCTTTCTGTTGTTTTTCTTTTGCCTCCGCCCCTTAAAGAGGAACCAGGAAGTAAACGGAGGTTGGAGCAACTTCCACCAGCACCGGAGGTAAGTCTTTTATTCTTTTGTCTCTGTCTAAGGCTTTTTTTCCCCCCCCCTCACGCAGACAGAACAAAGAAGTGCGGAGCGGGTGGGGATGGAGGAACAGCAACGAACCCTCAAGATCTCTGGTCCGAATTTAAGGGACCAGCGGATCTTAGGGGTCGTGTAAAAAGGCCCTTTGTTTCCCATTACCATACCTCAAGATTGGATTCTCTCTCTCTCTCTCTCTCTCTCTCTCTCTCTCTCATAAAACACACACACACACACACACACACAAGACAAGTAGTGACATTGATGGTTTCTGTGAGTACTGTAGCCTGGTTTCCCAAGCAGCCTTGCACCCCACCCCACCTTCTCCTCTCTGTCCATTTGTTTCCCAAAATGCTGCCTGAGGAGGAAAAATGGGATAAATAAGGCAAGGCAAGTCAGTAGGTGGACACGCAGCCCAGGCAAATGGGGAAGGCAGAGAGGTTGCTTGCCGTGGAGGGAAATGGCCTACTGCAGGAGCGGAGAGGGGTTGTGGGAGAAGGACTGGCCGCATCCTCTCTTCCTCTCAGGTTTCCATTTTTCCTTCCTCCCCCCTACCCCCAGCTATAGCTCTTGTTGCTGCCACTGCCTCTCCCACACCTCTGCTGGTTACCCAAAGGTGCAATTTGCACTGAGAGACAGGTTTATATATGTAGAAATGCTTGAAACAAAATTGGGGTTCACATCCATGGCAGAAGAGTATTTTACTCCGCGTTCCAACCAGGAAACATGCTTCTCAGGCATCATAATCTGTGCTCCCGTTTACATGGCTGTAAATGGGTTTGGGTTAGGGTTAGGCCAACATCCTGTTATCTTGCAAACTAATTCCAGGAACAATTCAAAGATGCTCGTGTAGAATGTTAAACCAGTTCAAGGAACCTCTGTAAATGGGAGATAACAAAAGAAGCCCAACAACTTACCAACAACACAAAGAACACAAAGAAGACATAGGTGACAAAGTAGATCGGCCCCAAGATCCTGTTGGCATTGTCAATCGCATTGTAGTCAAAGTCCCCGAGGATGATTCGAAATTGGGTAAAGCTGGACCACAGAAAGGGAGTAGAGTTGGATGGCTCAGAGAGCACTGTGAAAATTGCATGCAACAAGTAACAACCCAGTGGTCCCTAACATTAAAATGCTGCCATGCATTCCTAGAACCCCAAAATGAGGAAACCAACTTTATTTAAGGTTCCTGCTAGCTTTGGGCATTCATACGCGACCCCTAAACTCCGGGGCAAATGGCTCCCAGCTCCGGAGCTTAAAAATGTTTACCCACCAGCTCCGGAGTTAACAGGAAATTAAGTGCGACCACGCCCACTTTAGCGTGTCCCAGTGCACCTTTCAAGTACCTGCTCTTTGGAGGTGAAAATTATTTGATCTGGTGTAACGATAGTGAGTGCGGGGCTCTCCTTGCTTCTGTTTGTTGTTTTTTGGCTCCCGCCCCTTTAAGAGCTACTTTTACAGAGATGAGAGACAAAACGGAGGTGAGTGGCATGCTTTTCTTTCTCTTTTTCTCCCTCCCCTCACACAGCCAGCAGCCAGGAAGTGCGGAGGGGGTGGGGACACAGGAAGAGCGACGAACCCCTAAGATCTCTGGTCCGAATTTAAGTGGCCAGCGGATCTTAGGGGTCGTGTAAAAAGGCCCTTTGTTGCACTAGTTAGAACTCATAGAATACCTTTTGGACATTTTTATTCTGAAACACTTTACCTTCTGGACATATTTATTCTAAAATATTTCTGCTGTGCTACTGCTACTGCTTTTTTCATATGCTATTGAGACACTCCCAGTTCATGTGAACTGTATGAATTAGTAACCTCTGAAAGGCACTGTCATTAACAGCCCTGCTCAGGTTATCCATGCTAAAAGCCATGGCTCTCTGCTACACTTCCCAGCAATAAAAACTGTAGACTTAGTGGTTACAGTCTTCACAGCATTAGATTCGTATGTGTCCTTATGAATTAACACTTACCATTTAGCAATACATCTCTCTATGTTTGTCTATGTTTTAATGCTCAGCTCAACACAAACAATTTTGGAGACTAAGGTTCACTCACGCAAGGTTCCCTTAACTGAATCATAAAAGGCATCCCTTCCAACCTAGTATCCAAAGGGCACCCACTGCTGGTTTGGCAGTTGGTGTTGGTTGGTGCCCACTCAGAAGCAATGTCCTCATTTCCCTGCCCCACCACCCCTGGGCACTGCTTTTGAGTGGGCAGCTTTTGAAGGGGATGCAGTGCCGAATCGACAAACACCTGTTACAGTTAGAGATGGGCACGAAACGAGCAATTTTTCGTTTTTGTTTTCATTTTTTCATTTTGTTACGTAACGAAACGAAAAATGAATTTTGTCTCCAAAATGAAACAAAACGAACTGAAACAACAGAAATTTTGTCGTGCGTTTTGTTTTCGTTGCGGCAAATACATTGAACTCTAATGAATGCTAACAAAACACCAATTTTTTGTTTTCATTTATGAAATTTTTTGCAAAAAATTCACGAAAAACAAAAACGAACCAAAACAGACCCCCTAAACGACAAACGACAAACAAAACACCATTTTTTTGAGTCGTGCCCATCTCTAGTTGCAGTAGTAAATGAACTCCGGGAGAACCACTGGTTTGTGCCCGTCTCTAAATTTGCACGTCAGTCCTACATCTGTAAACCTGCACCATCAGGCCTGTAATAAGCCATCAGTGGTGAGCAGGTGCGTGGCACCATACTATGCTGTGCTAGTTGACCATTTTTACGACCTGTTACCAAGAGCTGTAGGGGAAAAAAAGCAGAAAGGATGGGGGATGGGGCTATACTCACATGCATTTAATAAAGGTGCTGAAGTTTTCCACCTGTGTCCCAAAAAGAAGGTATCCCAGTTGTGCGTATGCGAAAAAGACAATGAAGAACATGATGGCAAAGCCCAGGATGTCCTTGGCACAGCGGGCTAGCGTGGAGGAGAGCTGCGTCATTGTTTTGTTAAAGCTAATATATTTAAAAATCTAGATTGGGAGGGGAGAAGAAGCAGGTACAAGTTAAGGGTCAACAACTGACAATTCTATGTGTCAAGAAGGTTAACTTGCCTATACAGTGGAACCTTGACTTACATGCTGCTTGACTTGCATCATATTTGACTTGCAGCAAGAAGGGGCCTGTTTGACTTGAGTCGCAGGCTTTGACTTAAATCTTGGAGCCCCGGCACAAGGCACCGGAATTGGGCGGCAGCCAAAACCCAGCATTGCGGCTGCCACCTCCAAACTGCTCCTGCCTTCTTCCTCTCCTCCGGCAGCGGCGGCTTCGGCGAGGCCAGCTCCGAGCACCTGGAGCTGGTCCTCGGCCTCACCAAATCCGCCGCTGCTGCCGGAGGAGAAGAAGGGACGGGAGCTTGGGGCTGGCCTCGCTGGTTAGACATTCAGCTCAGTCTTGTAAAAAATCTGGCTGCAGAAGTCTGGTCCACAATGGAAGCGTTTTAGTTGGGAAGCTGTAAAGTTGTGGGACTCTAATGGTAAGCATAGGGTTGTTCAGAACTTGGAACGTCAGGTTAAAAATCAGTAAAACTTAAATGTTAGACATTATTGCTATGAACATTAAAAAGTGGAGGCATATAACTTGTGGACTATAATTCCACTGCCTCCTCCTCTCTTTGAAGAGACATTTCATTTACATCCCCAGAAGGAATCTCCTATCCCAGTCAAATTTGTGTTAAACTGCTGTTTTCGGGGGTCTTTTTCATCATCTGGAACGGATTAATCCGCTTTCCCATTACTTTCTATGGGAAACGTTCGTTTGACTTAAGTCATGTTTGACTTAAGTCTAGACCACTGGAACGGATTAATGACGTAAGTCAAGGTTCCACTGTAGAGCTAGATTGGCTAAAGATAGCAAACGTTTGCAGTTACAGTGAGTCGGAATCATAATTTTCAGACACCAATTGCACCTGCTCATCTGCCCCCAGTATCCTCTTATGTGGCTGATGGTTTAAAAAACCAACGTGTGTTGTACAATTCTTCCTGGTGATTTCTGATCTTAAAAAGACTGTGTTTTTCTTTTCTTTTACTGAACTCTGCATTTCTACCTGTGGTCTGTCCATCATTGTAACAGTAGTTATAATTTATAAAGCCACATGAAAGATGCACATGAGAGGATATTGGAGCAGCCATGCTCAGTGGGGGCCATATGGCCTTCTGGAGGCCCCTGGCAAGTTTGAAGGGGGCTACAGACTGGAAACAATTCTTCATACCCACCATACAAGGTTTGTTATGTAACTTATGCAATCAACAATAACAATCTTTATTTATGCCCACTGGCCCAAACTTATGCAATCCTGATTTGGCCTATATTTCTTTCATGTTATGTTTGTGTCTGTGATCATAAAAGGGTCAAGCATGGCAGGATTAGAGAATTCCAAATTGTTTCATCCACATGGTCTTTTGTAATCCATATGATGGCCCTGTAAAGTAGTGCTAGGCTATCATCCCCTTTTGTGGAGTGGGGTGGATCCTGAATCAAAGGACCATGCCAAGGTCTTACGGTGTGTTCAGAATAGAGATGGGCACGAATTGAAAAAATGACATTTCATTTTTCCGTTTTTGTTGAGGGATCCGTTTTGGTTCGTTGTTGTTTTCTTGTGAATTTTTGGGGAAAATTCATTTTTGTTTTTTGTTTTTCATTTTTACGTGATTTTTAAAGCATTTCCATGCACGTCCCCCAACGCCCCAGACCAGAGGGAAAACACTAAAAAGAATGATGTTGGCAGAGACATAGTATAGACTAGGTACGCAGGGAGGCTGCAAAGGCAGTGGTGGGCGTTGCCCAGGGTGCAAGGCAGCCGCAGAGTGACTGCACTGTGGGGCAGGGGAGGGTACTCACTGAGAGGTATGCACACACACACACACAGGGAGGCTGCAGGACTGAAGCTAGAGAGAAATCTCTTCTTTCTGTCCCCTAAGAGCCAGGCTGCAGCCGGCAGGAACACAGAGACACACACCTGCCTGGCTGGCCTAAAGTGAAAATAACAAGTCACAGAGACAGCAATCCCACCCTAACTCCCACCGGAGACTGCAAGGAGGACGGGGGCTGCCAGAGCTTTTTATGTCCTCTGTGGCTGCCAGACCTGCCCAGTCTGCAACCTGGGCATGCTATTGGTTGAACATGATCCCATCACATGGCTTGCCTCCATTTTGTGGCTGGTGACATCCATTTTGTCATCCTTGAAGGGAAAAGAAAAATACACCGCGATGGGAGAAGACAAAAACAAACGTTTTAAGGACCCCCCCCGGTAGGTATTATCAGACAGTATAAATAATTATTGCTGTGTTTTTATGGACGTCCAGGGTGTTTTTTTAACATATAAAACAGCTCATTTCATCAGACAGTATAAATAATTTTTGCTGTTTTTTTTCATGGATCACAATGTTCAGGGTTTTGTTTTTAGCATAAATAAAATAACAAACGAAAACAAAGTTTTCGAGAGGCCCGGAAGATGTTTACTCGGAACCGGGCCTTCTCAGTGGCAGCCCCATCCTTATGGAATTCAATCCCCAGCGACGCTCTGCAGAGTCCCTGCAGGCCTTCCGGAAAGCATTGAAGACCTACTTATTCGTGGGCCTTCTGTTTAACAGTATTCTTTTTTTTTTTTCAATTTTAACCGTCACTGATCGATTTATCTAATTTTGATGGTTAATTTGTTAGGCTGGGATGCAGGAGGGTTTTATATTATTATTATTATTATGTCTGTTTTATTGTGTCATGTTGATTTGAATTTACTATATTTGTTGTATTGATTGATTGGTTGTCATTGATAGCCCTTGTTAGCCGCTTAGAGTTCTACCCGTAGAAGATAAGCGGGATATAAATATAACAATAAATAAATAAAATAAAGTTCATTTTGTGTCCATCTCTAGTTCAGAATATAGAGGCAGTATTCTGCTTGATTGTCATGCTTTCTACTCCTGGGCTCCAACTGAACAGCAACACGTTCATCTCCTTCTCCTTTAAAAATGTTAAGTGAACCATTCTCCATCAATTTCCACCCTCTTTTGGACATTCCAAGCCGTGACCACACCAGCAAAGTCTCACCTTGTGTCATGTTTAGAGGTCATGTGTTATTTATTCCAGGATGTGTGTCCCAATGTCTCTTTGGACCACAACTCCCAGAATTCTAAGCTTAGATTGCCAATGACAAAGGACTGTGGGAGATGTGGGGCAAAACATCTGGAGGGCCGAAGTTTGGACATGCTTGGCTAGCCAGAGGTGCTTGTTGAAACTGTGTGTGACAGAAATTAGCCAACAGATCAACATAATTGCTGCAGAATTTTTTTAAAAAAGTAAAAACAGTTTCAAAGGATGTGCACTTTGACAGTAGTTAAGAAAAGTTGCAACAAGATCTTTTGCACATGAAGCAACACAACATTTTTCTTAAATGATCTGCAACAACAACAACAACAACAAAAAATCAGAAGCTTCCAGCCAAGCAAGCAATGGTCCACAGTTAACATGCTTGTTGGGTAAAATTATTCAGTAATGATCATGTGCCATGTGATCACAAATTTAAATAGCAAAATCACAGAAGGAGAACTGGAAACATTTCATTGGTGGGACCATGGCCTTATTTGCATAGCCTGCATACTGTAATTAAACTGTAAACTGCCCAGAGACTACTTGAAGTTGTCTGGGGCAGTATATAAGGAGAACACTTTCCATTTAAATCCTAGAACTGCGGGATAGCTCAGTGGTCTAAGCATTTGGCTCTGGTGCCAGAGGTTGGGAGATCAATTCTTCACTGTTCCTCCTGGGCAGGGCTTGGACTTTTGATGATCCACAGGCCTTATCCACAGGGTCCCTTCAAGCTCCATTTGTTTTTACCTTAATGGATTTTTCAGGTTAAAAAATAAATAAAGGGAAAACATGATAGGCGGCCATATTGTTTTTGTTACTCAGATCCCTCACAAATAGACATGGGCACGACCAGAAAAAATGACGTTTCAAGTTTTCGTTTGTCGGAACGGGTCCGTTTCGGGTCGTTTCCGTTTGTCGCGAAATTTTTCAAAAATTGTCATTTCCATTTGTCGTTTGTCATTTGTTGTTTCCACTGCGATTTAGCGCGATTTGACTTCCCAGAGCATAGGGGCGTCCCGCAATCAGGGCCGGCTCTAGGTGTTTTTGCGCCCTAGGCGGTGGGCGAGCGGGCAGGCGGCGGCGCGGGCAGACGGGCGAGTGGGCAGTTAGGATATCACTTAGGATATTGGTTCTGTTCTTGGCTTGCACCCCAAATGTGTGTGTGTGCAAGCAAATTGAAGTTGGGAAAATAGAAAATAAATGGTAGTATATAATATATATTTAAAATAAATCCACACCTCCCACTCCCAGTCAAACCTCCCCCTTTATCCAATATCAGAAAAAAATCCTCACAAACTGCCAGAGAAGAAATAAAGAATAAACTGCTATTCCCTTCAGCAGACAAAGCTGCAGGGAATCAAAGAAATTATTTTCTAAATTCAATTCCCTCCCTCCCTGCCTAACTTAAATCCTAAAGCCTCCAGCCTCCCTCCTCAATCTCGATCGGATCACACCAGCACCAGCAGCCAGCCCTCCTCCCTCAACCACATCCATACACCCGACTGCGATTTCTGGAAGGTGCCTCAGCTTTTTATGCCCTCCGAGACATCCAGAAGTGTCAGTCAAAAACCTGGTGATGCCATTGGTGGAATGGTTCAAACAATTTGCATGGTCCCATCCCATGCCCAGCCCAAATGGGCAGGTCTAAAAAAATAATAAAATAAAATAAAATAAAATCAATATGACTTTTAATTGCTATAAAAAAACCCACTGCTGCTACTATTAAAATTCAGGCATTTAAAATAAATGAATTTCACATGTTTCTGTGGTGATTTGGTGTGTTTTTTTGACCACGATTTCAAAATAAAAATTGTGGTCGCCATTTTGGATCCCCCCCACCGCATGGCATGGCGAGACGACGAGGATGACCCCCCCCAGCCTGGTGCAAGCAGCCCAGGACAGGAGAAGAGGGGGGGAAAGGCCGGGGACCCTCCAGAAACCACCCCTCTGGTAGGTGGCAAAGCCTCAGGCAGGCATATTTTCGCCTGCCTTTTTGGCCGGGAGTCGGGTTTTTTTAAAAAACTTTTAAAAACTTTTTCCATGCTCTGCATTGCACGATTGCCGTGATGCCACAAACAAAAACGAAAAACCCGACCAAATTTTTCTTTTTTCAGTTCGAGTTCGAGTTCTGACAGCTTAATTATCGTTACCGTTTCCATTACGTAACGGAAACGATAACCGAAAACAGAAACGACAATTTCGCCGAGTCGTGCCCATGTCTACTCACAAACGTCAGTGAACGGGGCATTCCAAGCATTATGACAGGATCATTTGCAATTGCCTTTTTTTAAACGTTGGAGGTCTATTTTGGCTGATTACGCCCCTTGTTATCTTTTATTTTTACCTGATGCCTTTTTATTTTGCGACTTCCTCTCACTGGTGAGAGGGAGGAGATCAGTTCAGAAATGGCAACTGCATCTATAACCTGCTTGAAATGCTGGTGGTGAGGGCTAAGAGGTAGTAATGAGGTACCTTGATCCAGGCAAAGAACAAGTTCACGGCGTTCATATTGTTGTACTGGGTCTGCCAGAAAGCCAGAAACTCAAAGTCTGCATAGATGCTGGGATTCCTCAGCAGTTGTCCCATCAGCCGGTTCACTTCAGTGGTACGAAAGATGTGGAATCCAATGGCTACAATGGAGAGCTGAGGAAACATTCGGGATTCAGGGGAAATTTTTATAAAGGCGAGTGAAGCAAAATGGCAATTCTCTCTGAGGGTGTGGTAGAGTGAGAAGCCATCTCTGAACTGCACAAGCCCACTCTTGGCCATTTTAAAAATGCCTGCCTGCTCTTGTGCCTTATCTGCTCTCAAACATTTTTTTCTTTATTGAAAACAGAAACAGCCTCCACCTCTCTTCTTCACATTTTGGGGATATGGGGAGACCCACAAAACATGACAGAATTACTTCCAATGCCCTATCACAAGCACAGGGGTTACTTTTGAGCAGCAGCAACGTTGTTTGGGGAGGAGGGGAGTGCAAGGAGACTGGTAGGGGGCACAGTTGGGCTCCTGGGAGACCATCTGGAGACCATGGGGTATATTTGCCCACAGAGTGTACAAAACTGTCACACCTATTGAGATTCTCATGTAGCTATTTGTCTCGTTGTCTTGCATTATTGTTTTTTTTAGCTTCGTTATTATTTGTTCTTCTTTATTATGGTGCTTTATGTAAACCACCCAGAGTTCCATTTGGGAAAAATTGGCCGCGGTATACAAATGCAAAAATATAGAAATAAATAAATATTCTGTTTTGTACAACTCAAGTGGAACAGTGTTAAGGGCAAAAAAAAAAAAAGAGACTGGAGCCTTTTTAGGCAATAAAAGTGTGGCTTGTGAGAGTTTAAGTGACCAAAAATGCACATAATATCTACAAACTGGGAAGATAAAGGTATTTGAGGAAAATACTCTTATTTCTCTTATTGCTTTGGATGTTGGTTTGTTCATTGTTTTCATTATGGAGATGAGCAAAGGCACCCCTGTGGGGACTGCAAACAACCGCATGGGTGCAGCATAAACAAGGATCCTCTACATATTCACTGCAGCACAACTGACAGAACTATATGTTTCTTGGAAGCAGACATCACGCCTGTATTTGCAAATGGAAATACTGACAACAACTTCCAGCCATGACAGAGAGTATGTTGCCACTGCTCACATACCAGTCACAGGGACAGGACACAACTCTAGAGGGAGAACCATGTCACAATGCCTTGCAAATAATGCGGCTTCTGTTGTGATACAACAACTAAACAAAGTCCCAGGAGCCCTCTTTTAAAAGTTACAAGCAGTGAAAGCCTACCTTATGGAGTTGACAATCTAAAACTCTGCAAAAGAAAAAGAAAAAGAAAAAGAAAAAGAAAGAAAGAAAGAAAGAAAGAAAGAAAGAAAGAAAGAAAGAAAGAAAGAAAGAAAGAAAGAAAGAAAGAAAGAAAGAAAGAAAGAAAGGGAGGGAGGGAGGGAGGGAGGGAGGGATATTGGACAGAATCCTGTTGCTTACCACAGTATAGTAAATAATAATAGAGTAGGCAATTGAATCAATGATGATTTGGCAAGTCAGCTCTTCTGTAAGTTCGAATGGGTCTGTATGCTACAGTATGCGACAGTTAGAGTAGGCCCATTTGAATCAATGGAACTTAAGGGAGATTTGACTCTACATACGAAATGAGTTAATGGTCCTTGAAGTACTGTGCTAAGCAGGGTCTGAAGTACTGTGTTAAGCCCATTACTACTACTACTACTACTACTACTACTACTACTACTACTACTACTACTACTACTACTACTACTACTACTACTACTACTACAGAGATATAGAAGTATAGCAAGCCGTACCAACAGCCTAAAAAACAGTTTTTATCCATGGGCTGTTTGACTGTTAAATGAGAGGTGACAACTAGTGATAGACTCGTGGGGCTGGTGAGTTGTGCAGCAAGCACACAGTGTGAAATCAGATTGAATGGCTTTTTAGTGGGATGGTGTTGCGGGGGAGGGAGGGAGCTCAGCCAATTTCACTGTACACTGGATGTACAATGACAATAAAGGTTATATTATACTACTACTACTACTACTACTACTACTACTACTACTACTACTACTACTACTACTACTACTACTACTTTAGTTATTACTTGAATTTTGATTTGGTATATCTGGTTTTTTGTATGTTTGGGCAAGTTGTTTTTTGCAACGTGTTGTATATTGCCCAGAGTTCCCGCAGGAAAATCGGGCAGTCAACAACTACAAAAATAAATAAATAAATAAATAAATAAATAAATAAAATTTTGCCCTTATGGTAGGGCACAAAGAAGCTGCAGTTCTTACAAATATATACTTAACTTTGGTTAAAGATAATTGGGATAACCTTTTCCGTGTGTTGATTTTGTCAATAAATGTGTGAATGGGGAAAAAACACCAAAGACCAATTTCGTGATACACAATTTTTTGGACATTAGCTATCCCTTTACCTAATGAATGCTTCTAGGTCCCGTCTTGTTGAACCTTCTCATTTGCCACTCTGTGTCGTTCTTTTATTTCCCCTAATACGAATTGCAGAAAATCTTACCAATATGACAACGATATCCAAGATGTTCCAGATGCTTTTGAAGTACTGCAGCTTGTGAATGCGCAGCTCCAAGATCTCTTCTACAACGTAGTAGAAGATGAAGACACAGAAGACGATTTCACAGGCAACAATGAAGAAGTCCCAAGTGCTCACATACCGGAGGAGCTTGACCGTCCGGATCTGCCATGATGGAATGGCACCTCCAGTTGCTGGGAATTCTACCACCAGCCTAGGTAGCAGGGAAGAAGATGGAAGCGGTGTGTGTGTGTGAAGCTGATGCTGCATATTTTCTGGACGCACAGCAAAATAGGAGGTTTCATCTAACATATGTGAAAATACATGACATACCTAGGCCCCGGTCTCACGACGATTTTGCTGCTCTTTTTGCTGTGAAAGACTGTGTAGCAAAAGATCGAGCCTTCACTCCAAAGAGCAGTATTTTGGTACCCCAGCCGACCACGCCCCCGGAAGCGCACTTTAACCGCAGCATTTTGTACCACCGCTAGTGGTTGTGTTAAAATACTTCTGTTATTGATGCACACTTTTAAACGCCTCAAACAAGGTGTGACTCCAGAAAATTTGCACCAATTAGATTTGTACCCCCTTTTCTGCCACTTCCTATATTTCTTGCCTTGGTAATTGCTTGTGTTGTGTTGTTACAGTCGTGACCAACTCTTCATGACTCCATGTCCATGGAGTTTTCTTGGCAAGGAATACTGGAGTGGCTTGCCAGTTCCTACTCCAGGCGCCTACAGCACCTGGTATTCCCTGATGGACTCCCATCCAAGTAATAACCAGGGCTGACCCTGCTTAGCTTCCAAAATTAGGCGAGATCGGAGGTGCTTAGGGCATCTAGCTTTTACTAGTAATTTCTTATGGTGGCATACTGGCATGCCGGAACAATAAACAGCAGTGACACCCAATGGCAGTTATTGACATTGCTCGTTAGTGTAAATTTGCCCATAGAAAACACATAACACATGGGGGGGGACAGACACTTCTGCATGATGACAAAGAGTAGTGCTAGAAAGCTGGCATGGCAGTAATCATCCAGCAAATAATTATTTTAAAATATATATAAGCGTGACGAAGAAAATCAACTCAAAAACCAGGAAAAAGACAGTAAGCAAGTAGGGACGGATGCAGAGAAGTAAAATACTCCCCTGTCATCGGGGCGCTAACTACACATCAAATATCACGTGACCGCCCCCCAAAATAGTACACATGATATTAAGATGCACAGATAACAGTAGATGACTCCAATAGATTGACTTGATGTGCATTCCTGGCTGTCAAAACGTGCAGTGTAAATATTTTGCCTTCCAGACTCCAACTCCACTGGGCTGTTGTTTTTAAAGCAAAAACACATTATTATGACCATTATATAGTGGACAGGAACACTGGGCAGTCTAAAGTCCAGTTTTCTGCCCTCAGGTCCCTCCACAAAATTTGAAAAAAAAACTACAAGGGAGTGAGAAAGCCACTTCCAGTTTTCACTTCTAGTTTTTGAGATGTTGCTCTTTGTTGCTTGATTTTGGAGAGTTTTGAGGCATATGGGGGGTCTTATGTCCCATTCAATAGCAAAATGACTCCCCCCTCCCACAGTTCTTGAAATATAATGTTGGCCAGTGGACTAACTGGAGTTCTGGGCTGACCCTTACCTGAGTGAAAACTCTCTGTTTAAATGCATTGTTTACCATCATCACTGCACCGCCAAATTTCAGCACTACAGTATAAGCGTGTGAGAAAGAGACCACACCAGTGGCTGGCACATGTGGGTCCTCAGTTCTGAGAAGTTCTCCATCCTTGATATAGAGAATATTCTCTAGTGTTTTATGTATGGGGACGCCCCAAAACACACACACACACACACACACACACACACACACACACACACACACACACACACACACACACACACACACACACACATTGTTCTATTAATTTTCCATTAATAGCAAAAGGAATTAGTAAATTAGCATAGACAACAAGGAAGAAAGATATGTGGCAAATGTCACCAATCATCCTTGTTAACCAAAGGGTCCATATGCCTTGACCCTGAACATCATAACCACACTACAAAATTCCATAGCCATGTATTAAGAGATTATATTAAAATGCCATGTAATAACTAGAGAGGAAATTCAAAAGATTAGCACAAACATGCTTTGACCGTATTCAAGACAGAAAGGGAAGCAAGAGCTAGAGGTGTCTGGATTGCTGAACAGCACTTACCTGAGCACACAGAAGAGATTTATGTTGGCGTTGTAGACGGAGAAATCAATGAAAACCACACGAGTGCCCCTATCCAGCCACAAATTCTCTTTCAAGACTTGAAGAGCTTCAGAACTTTCCTTCCGGGTCATTTTGAGATCTATATAATATCCGCCTCCACTATAACTCGTTAATTTTCCCCAGTGAGAAGAGCCGTCCAGTTCTTCTTCTGTGTGATATTGCCACCTGCACAGGGAAAGATAGCCAGTGGCGTTAAGAATGGAGAAAACACTATCTAGCTGGTCTGAAACTAGCCCTACTTTGTAAACAAATACCTGTCCAAGGGGGGGAAAGGCCTTCATAGATACACTCACATTTTGAAAGTGTGACAGTGAGTTTAGTTCCTCATTTTTTCTGATGGCTTGAACATTGTCTCCACAAATGAAGTGTGTTTTCCCCTCTCATCCTCAATCTTGGATCATTTCCTGTTACTCAATATACAATACTATAAAGATAATGCCTCTCAAGGAGAAAAATAATAATGGTTTCCAAAAGAATAAATTACTCTTCTGTTTGTCAACCATCAACAACAGGGTAAAACCCCATTGCACTACCATTTTAGTCCTCACCTGGGACCCAAGCATATGTTCGGGGAGTTGTGTGCTTCTTGCTTTGCAGTTTATATATGAGAAAGAAGTAGAAAGACAAAAAAGCAGTCATGACCCACTTACGCGGTTCCATTTAAGAGTCCAAAGGGGGACTTGTTCTCCTTGTCTTCACTGTATACATCATAGCAACCAGATATGTCTTCCTTGAAGTCATCATGCACCACACATGAGTTGTTTTGAACCTTCAGTTGGCGCATTCGTGGGACACCAAGCAGCAAGTTCTCATAGTAGATATATGACTGGGTGGAGTGACCTAGTGGTTTGTTGTTGTACCATTGGGTCCAGTACAAGCTGTTCAGTAAAGGACCTTGTGTGTACTGCGGAGGGAGGCAGGAAGGGAAGGTTGATGCATGCCATTCAAGACTAAACAGAACAACGTTAAGATTGTATGATTAAATGGGCTCAGAATATAGGACATAATATTGAGATAGATAACTGGAAACAACTATGGAAAGTTAATATTAAGTATATTAGAGCGACTAGCTTGAAAGAAAATGTATATAAAATGTTTTATAGGTGGTATATAACACCACAAAATAGTGAAAATGTTTGGAAATGGGTCTGATAAATGTTGGAAGTGTAAGGAGAAAGAAGGGACTTTCTATCACATGTGGTGGACATGCACAGTGATTAAAAACTATTGGAAAAGAGTACATGAGATGTTACAGAAAATATTGTGTTGTATGATACCATTCAAGCCAGAAATATTTTTGTTAAATATTATGCCGGAAATCAAAGATTATAATAAGAAACATTTATTAATGTATATGTCAACTATAGCTAGGATTCTGTTGGCAAAATACTGGAAAACAAAGGATTTACCGGAACAACATGAGCTTTTGGACAGATATTTGGGAACAGCAGAAATGGATATTTTGTCAGAAATACTGAAGGAGAAAGACCTACAGAAGGCAAGAGAACCCTGGAGACCTGTTTTCTATGAGAAAAAAGTCGCTAATAGACTCTGACCCATAGTAGACTGAATTTATATTTAGATTTGAGATCAAGATTGGTAATGAGGTGTATTTTAATGTAAGGTTTCCTTTTTATTTATAATAATAATAAAATTTAAAAAAAAATAAAAAAAGACTAGACAGAACAACATTAATGAAACCTGTTTCTCTCATGAGGCGAAATGTAAGGGGTTGTATCATCGGGTGTTAACAGAGCTTGGCAATGTTTCCTTTATTTGAACTACAACTCCCAGAATCGTCCAGCCACTCTAACGAGTGGGTAGGCTGAAGACAGCTCAGTTGTGGTTATGTTGACTGTAGATGTCTTCAGGAACATTTCCAAACTTGGGGATTTAATTGTACTGGGAGATATCCCCAGTGTCAAAGGTAAGTGTGTAAACCAGTGGTTCTCCACCTGTGGGTGCCCAGATGTTCCTGGACTGCAACTCCCAGAAGTCTTCATCACTAGCTGAGCTGGCCAGGATTTCTGGGAGTTGCAGTCCAGGAACATCTGGGCACCCACAGGTGGAGAAACACTGGTGTAAACTCTCTGTGCATAATAGGAAGAGCAGGACAGGGGAAGAAAAGTCATGCCTGTCTAACCCATGGGGGATGCAGAAGGGGTGAAGTAAGCAACAGGTAGGGGCACCAAATGAAAAGCTCCTGTACATAGTGGGGAAAAAAAGGGGAGGGAGTCGTTAATAGTTGGCATTTAAACAGATCACTAATGCACAATGGGAAAAATGAGAAATTTTTTTCCACATATTTGATTGTGCTTTTGCTGATTGCCATTAATTCAGGCAGATTACAAGCAGCAGCAACAGCATCCATCCATCCATCCATCCATCCATCCATCCATCCATCCATCCATCCATCCATCCATCCATCCATCCATCCACAAGGGATGGTCAGTTACTGAGTGACCATATTTAAAGTGGCCAGAGCACATTTGCTTGTTTGCTTCATGGCCATCAGGACAACAATTATTCAGTTTGACTGCCGAATCCATTGTGGGACAGCTTGTCCCAAGCTTTTCCTCACAGCCCAGAAATACTTACTGTCCAAAAGTCAGCCATGCTTCCAATCGTCTGGAAAGAGACACCACTGTCTGATGCAGTTTCCAAGAAAAGTTCGGACATCACTTTGGTATAGTAATAGGCATTTGAGCTTGTCATCCCATAGGTCACTAGAGGTGGAAAAAACAACAGGACAATTACTTCTCAGTAAGGTTAAAATACTGACTTGATATGCAGTATTTTACTCATTAGCCAGGGGAAAGGAGGAGGGGGAAGCGTGCTACGGAGGTGATGCTGGGGAGGGGGACATCGCCTGCCTGGCGCTATCCGTGTGCCGTGCGGTTTGCACAGGAGAGTCTTAACTGGAAAGGAGACCCACAAAGAGGGCATGAGAAGGAGAGACCCTTCTTCCCCTCCACTGCTGTTCCCCCAGAATCTGCCCCCCCCTTGCTGGGTGGGTGAGACACGGGTGGGTGGGCGAGGAGAGGGCACAAAAACTGACTTTGTCCCCAGGCACTCCAAACTCTAGCTATGCCACTGCAACAAATCAGAATGTTGGGGAGAGGAAGCAGGGATTTTGAATCTATAAAGAGGACTAGAGGAGAGATGGACACAAAATGCCAAAATGCCATTTCCTTTTGTTTTTGTTTCTCCCCCGCCAGTTTCTTTTTGTTTCTTATGAAACAATTTTTTTAAAAAAATTCATTTTGTATTTCATTTCGTTTCGTTTTTTTTCATAAGCCAGCTAGCCCAGCACTGCCGGCTGGTCAGTGTTTTTGTTGTTCTTGTTTTACAAGGGCCCAGCAGGGGGCCATGCTACAGCTGATTCGGCTGTTTTTTTTTAAACAAGCCAGATCAGCT
Organism: Phrynocephalus forsythii; assembly: GCA_029282475.1. Classification (NCBI taxonomy): domain Eukaryota; kingdom Metazoa; phylum Chordata; class Lepidosauria; order Squamata; family Agamidae; genus Phrynocephalus; species Phrynocephalus forsythii. Next base: position 123,065,403 of record JAPFRF010000008.1, on the reverse strand, counting down.
GTAGTGCGGGGGCACTGCTGGGCACTTGCAGCAAAATAAATAAATAAATGAAAATAAAAATAAATTAAAACTTTAAAAAGTGCTGACCAGGGGGCCTGAGCTACAGCTAATGGGGCTTTTTTTTAAAGCCCCCAATCAGCTGTAGCATGGCCCCCCTGCTGGGCGCTTGCAGCAAAATAATAAAAATAATAAAATAATAAAAATAAAAAGGGCCGAGCAGGGGGCCAAGCTACTGTGTGTCAGCTGCATCTGATTTGAGGAACTGAGATAGGTGGGGAATCTATAAGAGTCCTGTGTTCATGTTTTATCCAGTTTTCTCTAATGGGCTGCCAAGCTGCATGGTTCATTTTAAGCAGTCTGAGCTGCATCCCTCTCTTGGGATGGGAACTTGCGTATCACACAAAACGTGGCAAGGCCAGGAAAAATACGCATAGCTGTGCAAAAGATTCTGAAGTCTTCTCATTCGGTGGCGTCGGTGCTGCCTCCTCTCAGGGAGGCTACTAAGGAGAATCTCCTATCCTGGACCCTGGTATATTTTCATTCATGTCTAGCAGGCACTTAGCACATGGGCTCCATGGGTGATGTCGATTAAGCAGAGACACACCAAAGGTGGAATTATCCTGAAAAGATGCTGGACTGTGAATATTGTAATGCCTTTTTCTAAAAGAGGGAGCAGCAAACATGTGCCGTGTCCAAAACATCTCGGGAAAGGAACGGTGTAGCAAACGATGCTTCCTTTTTCAAGAGTATTGCTTTCGTGTGCCTTTATTCCCACATTTCAACTGGAAGAACTTGGAGTGGGAGGGCAGTGTTTGTTGCTGTTCCTCAGAAACACATGCAAAACTGTTGAAATTGTGGTGGATTTTAGGAGGACTTGCTCTATAGTGTCAATAGTGGAGTCCTTTAAGTTTTTAGGTACTATTATATCTCAAGATTTAAAATGGTCATCTAATATTAAAAGTATTATTAAGAAAGCACAACAAAGAATTTTTTTTCTGCGTCAACTTAGGAAGTTCAGACTGCCAAAAGAACTGTTGATTGAATTTTATAGAGGTGTTATATAATCTATCATCTGTTACTCTATAACTGTCTGGTTTAGTTCTGCGACTAAGCAGGACAGATATAGACTTCAAAGGATAATTGGAACTGCAGAAACAATTATTGCTACTAATTTGCCATCTATTGTGGAATTGCATACCACATGAGCTAAAAAGAGGGTGATGAAGATATATACAGATTTCCACACATCCTGGACATAATCTGTTTCAATTGTTACCCTCAGGGTGACATTTTAGGGCATTGCATACTAGGACAACTAGATATAAAGATAGTTTTTTTCCAAGTGCTATCAAACTGTTGAATAATTAATTTTTTTTCTTTTCTTCCTTTTTTAATAATAGGTTATATTGTGTTGGTGTACTGTGTTGTTGTACTGTATTTTTATTATTGAATATATGATTCTTATATTTCCTTCTTATATATGGAGAGCATTATTTACCAAAACAAATTCTGGGTGTGTCCAACCACACTTGGCCGATAAAAGGATTCCGATTCCGATTCTGATTCTGGCCCAGGCGACCATGGGACCTCTTGTGAGATGGATCAAACGTCAAAAATCCTGTTTTGCACCCTTCCAGACCTTCCGTTTCTGATGGGTTCAAAACAGCATCCCTGTATGAGAAGAGTGATTGGAGCTTTGTCCCCCCTGCCTGCAAGCGATAAGTACGGCCGGCATACCTGCTCCACGGCCGTGCGCATGAAATATAATCAGTTGCCGTAGGAGACATCACAGGTGCTCCATTGAGATAACAATGAATCTCCCTAAAACAAACAGCCATTGTTGCTCCCAAACAAAAATGCTATAGTAGTTGGCAGAGGTATGCATTAAATCTAACCAGACAGTACAATGGGAGCTATCGTTTCTGTTATCGTCACAGCCACCCATCCTGTATAGACCTTGGGATTGAAAGGTGAAGCGTTAGAGAGTGCTGTGGAAATGTTAACCCCACTTATCGCAAATTCCAGAAACCTGAAGGAAAATGTTGACTTTCGTAAGAACTTAAACTGGCGTTTCTCTTCCATTCCTAGAACAAACTGTCATGCGAGCGGAAGCAGAGGATGATGATGATGATGAGTAAGCCTTCACCCTTCTTTTCTCACAAAAGCCCCGAGAATCAGGCCTGGGCCCAACTACCACTTACTGGCAAGCTTTCCAAGGCCCATCATCTCTGGGTATTGCTATTCACAAAGCAACTCTGAGCACTTTTGGCTGGGTGCTTCAACAAGATGCCCGAGGAACATGAGTGAACCAGTGGTTTGTTTTGTCACATCATCATCGATTTCTAATACAGGTATTCTGCTACTCCTCTTTAATGAGACACCATCAGGTGCTTGGCTATGGGCCTTTTTACACGACCCCTAAGATCCGCTGGCCACTTAAATTCGGACCAGAGATCTTAGGGGTTCGTCGCTCTTCGGGCGTTCCCACCCCCCTCCGCACTTCCTGGTTGCTGGCTGCGTGAGGGGAGGGAGAGAAAGAGAAAGAAAAGCATGCCGCTCACCTCGTTCTGCCTCTCGTCTCTGTAAAAGTAGCTCTTAAAGGGGCGGGAGCCAAAAAACAACAAACAGAAGCAAGGAGAGCCCCGCACTCACTATCCTTACACCGGATCAAATAATATTCACCTCCAAAAAGCAGGTACCTGAAAGCTGCGCTGGGATGTGCTAAAGTGGGCGGGGTCGCACTTAATTTCCTGTTAACTCCGGAGCTGGTGGGTAAACATTTTAAAGCTCCGGAGCTGGGAGCCATTTGCCCCGGAGTTTAGGGGTCGTGTATAAACGCCCTATATTGGGTGGCTTGAACACTAGTAGATAAGCTGGCAAAATCTGGCTGATGGATGTGAGTGGGGGAAGTGCTGATGGTGAACTCAAACAAAGCAAGACAATTCTCGACATGGGCTCATGTTAAGTCAAACTGGACTGGGTTCAGTATGGTCTCTTAAGGTTAGATAGAGGGCCTGGTTTGCCATTTGGTGGGAGCCTTGGGTTCAAATATTACATGTACAGAGAGGGGTGAATATGACTTCACATTTCAGACCTCAGGATTTGTGGATTCAGAGGATGGAGATCTTATCTCTTTCTTCCCATCTGCATTTAGAATTTTCCTTGTGTTAGATGAGGCATGGGTACCAGCTGAAACTGATATTTCGCTGTTCTCGTTTTTGAGGCTGTTGATGTTTCAAACTCAAGAAGGTGATTTAAAAATTCTGGTACTAAGCGAGAGGCTAGGAAAACAGCTGACATCATGTGCTGCTCCATTCATCTTGACACAAAGTGGCACAACACCTAAATAGTGAAAGGTGGAGGTGCTGAACCCAGCCCAAAAGACACAGCCAAGTATCCTAATAAAAGCCATTTTATTACTTCCTTTCCAAAGAATCAAGTAAATTGGCAGTAAGCAACATTTTGCGAAGAAAGACCCACACTGCACACACCCAAGAGTGATAAAAAAACAAGTTTTTGCAATGAGTATCTGTAACTTTAGCCTTATATCCACATTTGGATGCGCTGTGCTCCACTGTTGAATATAGAAGAACACTGGTCCAAGAAAGTAATTGTCTGAGACTTGCTTTTCAATATGGGGGGCTAGAAGTGCATTCCAGACCCACATAAATCCCATAGGAACTTATCTTCCAGATGTATAGAGAAGTACTTCTGTGCACACAGTTGATCTGAAAGATAGATTAATTCTAGGATCTGAATTGCTTTGATCCCAAGCATTAAGGTGTGTGTGTGTTGTGTCGTTACAGTTGTGACCGACTCTTCGTGACTCCATATCCATGGAGTTTTCTTGGCAGGAATACTGGAGTGGCTTGCCAGTTCCTACTCCAGGCGCCTACAGCACCTGGTATTCCTTGGAGGTCTCCCATCCAAGTACTAACCCGGGCCGACCCTGCTTAGCTTCCGAAATCAGGTGAGATCGGATGTGCTTAGGGCATCTAGGCAGCTACAGCATTAAGGCAGCATCTAGGCAGCTACAGCATTAAGGTAGCTCCATCTAATGGCAAGAATAAAGGACCAGCCAATGCACTTATTTATTTATTTATTTTAGAGTATTTTTACCCCGCCTTTCTCCCTGGGAAAGGGACCCAAGGTGGCATGTCTCACTTGGAACAGTGGCTTGCTGATTTCTCCAGGAAGCCCCAGAGCTGAATGTGAAGATGAAAGTCTTCCCTTCCGCAGTTTTGGATCCAGTGACTGTTATTCAGGAGTATGTGGTCTGTGAATTGTGTGTGTTTTACAGGGTAATTCAGATACCAACTTTTTGCTAAAAGAAGTAGTCCTCAATAGAGATGATATTTGCTTCCCTGGAAACTTTTGTCTCTGGGTTCAAGATGTGGTGTGTTTTATGTTTATTCCAAGCCTACATCCATATATAATTGCTATTTTGGCTTGTTTTTGTTAAATGTTGCTAGCATCAGATTGTAGGTTGGAGCTGTGTCCTAATGGGGAAACCAGGAGAAGATCACTGCAGTTCGTATCTGTTTTACTGATTTTCTGCCCTGTCGGCAAACATAAACCACCACCTTCTTGCTCAGCCACTTGTAGGCCATACTGCCAGGAGTTACCCAAGGATCCCCTCCGTGACCCAAAATGATGTGTATCTTTGTTTCCTGCTGGCAATCAATCCCTATTCTAATCCCAAATCATCCTTTTCAACTTGCTGTCTTGGAATCCTTGGTTGACCATTTGTTTAGAACTTCCCTTCATGCACTCTTTGGTGCCATGTTTACAGTACTCCCCCATTTATTGTGGGAGTTTGGTGCCTGATCCACTCGTGATAAAGGAAAATCTGCCAAATGCAGAGGCCTGAGTAAATTGACCTTGGGTTGCTCCTGCCAGCTACATTTCCAAAGAGAGGTTTTTAACCCTCTCCTGACAACTCAGCAGACAGGAGTTCAAGGTCTGTCTGCTGAGGTGTCAGGAGGGGGTTTAAAACTTCTCTTTGGAAACAGCAGCTGAGCAACCCAAGGTCAGTTTTATGAGGTGTTAGGGGTTGGCTAAAATCTTCTCTTTGCAAGTGCAGCTGGCAGGAGCAGCCCCAGGTCTGAAGCCTGCTTCTCTCAAGAAAAAAAAAGCAGTATACTGAGACCATAATATATGAACCACGCCATATATGGCAGGGGACTACTTGTATGGAGTTAATTTTGTAAAATTTTATTTTGTGTGCTACCTACTTTTTCTGCTTCATTTGTCCTTATAGCATCCAAAGAATTGACTGAATTATTCACCTGATTCAAAGGAACTTTCCCACCCTCCTGTCAGACAACATGTCTCCACGCCTTGTGCTTAGGTAAAGAGAGATTAAAGGGAACCCTAAGCAGTGGCAATCAGGACATCTTCTTAATAATTACTTCCCTGCAGTCATATTAAAGAACAAGAAGCAGAGTAAGAATGAATGGAAAGTTTTGACAACAGAAGGATGCTAGATGTCTTAAAGTTTGTCCATCAATTGTCTGGAGTGAGAGGTGAGCAATGAATTTGCCCAGTTGGCAGGTGTCACCAAATTATTCAGGGTGGGGGTGGTGACATAAAGGAAATGTTATGAACACTAGAAGGATGTTTTCAACTGGGTCATTAAAATACCCCATTCCTGAAAAATATGAGGGAGAGAATGGCATGTGATCAGTGGCAGACTTTCCTGGATGAGTTGATTTGTTCAAGAGACACGTGAGAGCAGAAAGAGATGGCCTCATAATTGCTGAAATTGACTGAGTGCTCAGTAGGTGTGTTTCTTGCCTCACATACCATAATTTGCAGATTCACTTGCTTTGTGTCATCATTGGTTTGGGGGGCTTAAACACAGGTTGCTTTTGACATCTGATTTTCTAACAGCTTATCTACAATGTCTGATTCTTCTATTTCTTCAGAACCAAATGCAGTTGTAAAAGAGGTCTTTAAGATTGACACACAGACAGGGTACTTGCATCGCCGCAACGAGCAAAAATTGGCACTCGTTCCGCGACGAGCATGACCGCACAGACTATTGTCTCGGAACAAGACCCGAGACAAGGAGATTCCTGAGGCCAGGGAGGGGTATGGGTAATCCTGCTTTAATCTCAGTTCAGGGGGCATGGTCAGGACAAATTCCCATCATCACACAATGGATGTGCGGTAAGATTTCTTCGTACCGGTCCCAAGCAGGACAGTGAACAGTGATGAGAGGGACGTGAGGTAATGGCCTTTGTTGATTCCCTTTGACCACAATTTACTTCAGGAATAGGGTCATGGTACTACAGAAGCATGGTACTACAGTCCCGTCTGTCTACAGAATTGGTAACCAGAAAACAACACTGAAATATGTTCTCAGTTCCACAGCCAAGTATGGACCTTGCACAGGTCCGTTTTCCTTAACAAGCTACTCAACTAATTGGGATGGGGATTTATCTGGATGGCAGTTATTTGGGGATTTGGAGCATGGTGTCACCAGTATGCAGATGAAGTCAGTTTTCCCATCCATTTGAATCAGGAGAGGCTGTGCAGGCAATTCTCCAATATTCTATCCGTGGACATGGTATGAAGAGACCACAAAGAGTCTCTCTGGACTTTTGCTCAGTCTTGCCCAGTACAGAAAATCAGATGCAATGTTTGTCCAGTTGAATTGGTGGGCTCTGTTGTCAGTTGGGATAGACTTACAGTTGTAAGAGCCGCTGTGAAATCCTGAGCCATGTCCATAGCCTTATTGTGGTTCTAACAAATATCTGCAAGTTTGGAGGTTTCTAATACCACTGCTGAGACCATTCTGGCTTACTCAAGGCTCCGTTTAGTTATGTTGGCTAATCAGAGAACTGAAAAGTTACTTCTTTAGACTACAGTTTCTGAATTTTCCTCAGCCAGCAAGGCCAACAGCTGTCAAGTTCCATGGCTAGCATCTGATAGCTTTGCTATTCAAAACTTTGTCCGATCCCTTTAAAAAAAAGATCTTGGAAAGTGATTTCCTCCTGCACTGCTTAGATTATATGTCTGATCTTAAGAGGAAGATATCGGCCAATATCAATGGAGAGCAACCCCGGAGAACCAACAATACTACTCACACAAACAGATATCCACCAAGAAGACAATATAAACCAGCAGTTCACGTAGTGTGGTCTTCACATAAAGCTCTCGGTTCTCAGCAGTGTTTTCAGTCAAAGTGGTGCCCCAAAGTCCTGGAAAGACAGAGACAAGAGGAACAAGTGCATACTATCCTCCTGAGTGTTCCTGTTGACTGCTCTAGGCATTGAATCCACAACCCAACTCATGTAGCATGTTAACTCAGAATTGAACAGCATTACCCCAGGAAGGAAATGGAAGCTCATCTATCTATTGAAATGAAAGGTGTCTGCCCAATCAGCACCCCTTAACAGCATATGTTAAAGGCAATGTCTGTGGAGATTCTCAGTGATCTCTGTAAGGTTATCTGGGAGTTGAATGATGTCAACTGGACTTCTTTTCTTGTTAGGTTGAAATGTTTCATTGCTCATCCATGTAGCTTCTTCAGTCAGAGGAAGGTTGATAGGAGACCTCCAGTTTATCCTTGGCTTCACTTCACCCTGGTCTGAATAAGCTCGTTAGGTGGATGACGGCCAGCTGTGTGTGTCTCCTTTTTATTATGCTGTCCTTTTATCTATCACCAGAAAAACCAGGACCACTTCACACTTCCACCAGGAAGGTCACATTTAAGGTCCCATACTTAATGGGTGCAGGGAAGGGCTACAGAGGTGTGACTTTCACACATCCCTGATCACTGTCTATCTAATATGCCTATTCAAACCAGGGTGAAGTATAATCAAGATGAGGTATAAATTGGAGGTCTCCTGCCAACCTTCCTCAGATTGAAGAAGCTACTTGGGTGAGTAGTGAAACATTTCAACCTATGAAAAAAGAAGTGCAGTTGCCATGACTCAACTTCCGGATATTAAAAGCTACAATCCCATGTCCATTTAATTGGGAATAAGCTGCACTGAGCTCAGCTTTTCAAGAGACATTTAGAATATGGAAGAACTTGGGGTGGGAGGGCAGTGTTTCCCAACCCACTGTTGAGATGTTTTTAAAGTTATACAGATGATCTTCTATATCACCTCTTGCCCCAGTCTTATTAATCTCCAACCCATCTTCTAGTCCATGTCCTTTGACTCTTATTTACATATATTTTCCATGCATGCTAGCAACACACATGCTGGGCTTCAAAATGACAATGATGCCGAACTGGGAGAATTGTATATTTTCCTCTTGATACTTGACCTGAAGCATTGAATTTTAGCCTTTTCAGAGTTCTATATGGCAAAGTTCTTGTGGTGCAGGGGTTAAAGTGCTTTACTGCAGCCAAACTGTGCTCACAACCCGGGGTTCGTGAGTCAGGTAGCTGACTCATGGTTGACTCAGCCTTCTAGCCTTCCAAGGTTGGTAAAATGAGTACCTAGCTTGCTGGGGAGGCAATCTGTAGCTTACATAATTAAATGGTAAACTGCCCAGAGAGACTGCTTTAAGCACTATGGGGTGGTATATAAGCAGAACGCTTTGGGCGCTTTTACACGACCCCTAAGATCCGCTGGTTCCTTAAATTCAGACCAGAGATCTTAGGGGCTTGTCGCTCTTCCTGTGTTCCCACCCTGGCTGCTGGCTGCGTGAGGGGAGGGAGAAAAAAAAGGAAGAAAGACCGTGGCTCACCTCCCGTTCTGCCTCTCGCTCTTGTCGGCTCTTGCCCCGGCAACATTCCAGTAGCTCTTAAGTAACTCTTAAGTAGCTCTTAAAGGGGCGGGAGCCAAAAAAACAGCAAACAGAAGCGAGGAGAGCCCCGCACTCACTATCGTTGCACTGCATCAAAGAATTTTCACCTCCAGAGAGAAGGTACAAGAAAAGTGTGCTGCGGGGTCGCACTTAATTGCCTGTAAACTCCGGAGCTGGTGGGGAAACATTTTTAAGCTCCGGAGCTGGGAGCCATTTGCGGCGGAGTTTAGGGGTCGTGTATAAACGCCCTTTGTTCTCTCTCTCTCTCTCTCTCTCTCTCTCTCTCTCTCTCCCTCCCCCCTCTCTCTCTGTGTGTGTGTGTGTGTGTGTGTGTGTGTGTGTGTGTGTGTGTGTGTGTGTGTGTGTGTGTGAATATGGTGCTCTGAGGCTGATCCATGGGACATTTTGCCTAAAAATCATTGTCTATGGCTTCAGGAGTATCAGGGGCACTGCTGGAGGTAAAAAATAGGAGAGCCACTGCTATTGATGCCTACGGGTAGTGGGAAGAGAAATGAATAATTTGAGACAGTAAAGGCTTGTGACACATTTAAACTGTTTGGGATGAATCATCCCGTGAGTAACGGCAAGTCTAGAGACCCAAACCATATTCTTTGTGTTGTTTTCAGTGTGGCCAAGCAAGTTTCTCTTCTTGGCTTCAACTCTGTTTGAAAATGGTCCAGTTAATAATATTCTTTGATCTGCTCCCTCCTGATGAGCTATCTAACACCATAAAAGGCTCTGGCACTCACTGCCGTGAATGATGCACATTTATTGTTATTTTCACTCAAACTTTTATCCAACGTACCTATGCACCTCAACTTGAAAGCTGAGTGGGTGGTGTGCCCGCATCAATATTCAAAGGGTTTTCAGTTCCTTTTATATAGTCTCAAATGGTTGAGCCCAAAGGGCTCCCAGCTGAGTAGCTCGGAGATGGACAGAGCTCCACGCCCCTGATCGAAAGCACTCTGATTTGAGTAGCACAACGTGATCTTTTTGAGAAGGAAGACTAAAAGCTTGGCTAAGGTGTATGGATGCCACATGACTGGAGCTCCTGGATCCTAACTTTAGTTTTCTTCTTTTTTTAGGCAGCAGGATTGTCAACGGAAGCAGACACACCATATCAGCTTTGTGCAACTTCTTTGATTTCTCCCATGAGAAATGGGAGAAAGCAATGCATGGGACTCAAATGGCAATTTCATTTGGGTCTGGCTCCCTGGTGTATCCAGGCGGCACTAGCTTTAGGAACAAGGGCTCCATTTGGTGGTGGTGGTAGTGGGGTTTGCCAGAAACCTGAAGCTTGCTTGCCCATCATGTGAATATATGTTTTAATATGTGTTGTGTGTTCTGAGAACTGCACAGGAAAATTTAGAGAAATACCAATCTCTAAAGATACCATATATACTTGAGTATAAGTTGACCCATATAAGTCGAGGCCCCTAATTTAACCCCCAACAACTGGGGAAACATATTGACTCGAGTCTAAGTCTAGGGTGGGAAATGCAGCAGGGCCTGGCAGCACCTCCTTTGTGAGCTGGGGGAGTGGTGTGTGATGTTTAAAATGACTTGCCTTGGAGGCTAAAAGTCATTTTAAACATTGCACACCACTCCCCCGTGATGCAGAGGGGGGTCAGGAGACTTTTAGCCACTGACCCAAGCACTTGCCTCAGCGGCTAAAAGTATTGACCCAAATATAAGTCGAGGGGCTCCTTTTTCAGCCCAAAATTAGGGCTAAAATATTAGACTTACATTCGAGTATATACAGTAATTGTGTTCTGCCTTATTTGTTGATTCACAAGATGTCAATTTGGTACATTTACTAAAAATGCAAAACTTCCCATCCCTGTTGCACAGTTCATCCATCCCTGGTTCATTCACAGTCTAGATGGATTTCCCGCCTGTTTGTTGTCACAAAACAAAGCTTTCCTTGCATAAGTACATTGTAAACTACCCTGAAGGTGCTCTAGCGCTATGACGCAGCATCAAGGTTGAAACAATAGCAGCAGCAACAGCAGCAGCAGCAGCAAGAGCGCAACAACAACAGTCAGAACAACAACAAAGCCAACTCCAATGATCTTCCTCCATCCCCTCCATCCCTTCAAAAACTTGACCGTCATATCTTGGCAAGTACAGGACAGGATTTTTTTTTCCATTTTGGTTTAGTTTCTTTCAAAGGACATATCTTCACTTTTCTTTTTCCCTCCACACGTAGACTGCTCTTTTGTTGACAACAAAGGAGGTGCCACTATCATGTTATTTGGGGGGGGGTTCCCCTCCCCCCCAATGGTGATGATGAATTGAAAAGAGTAGGAGGCAAAAGCAGGGGTGCCGGGGCCGGCAACTGGGTAAGGAGCATGGTGGAGGTGGCGGCAGTGGCAGAAGACAGGAGAAAAGCACAGGTATAGCAGCAGGACAGAGAGGTGTGTGGCAGTGAGGCCAGGAAGATTTCCCAAGCGCTTTGACCAAAGGAAAAGTTTGACAAAACAGGAAAACACACACACACACACACACACACACACCTTTCATCTTCTTCTCTTTTGTTTAAATGAACCCTTTGAGTTTAAAAGGCCCTCTTTCAGGAATTCATGAAAGAACCTGAAAGCAAACGTAAGAGCTCCTTTCCACCATTTCCACTTTTGAAATTCAGTTAACAAAAAAGCAAAACCAGTTTCACAAGTTGTTAAGACCATCTCATATTTGTTTTTTGCCCCCACCCCCACCCCATGGTGCCAGGAAATGGCAGTTGGTAAATGCTCCATCCTTAACTGAAATGTTGCTAAGGGTCATGGATATGGTATACTATGCTATGCTACGCTACGCTATGCTGTGATTACTTTCAGTTTCACTTCTGCCTTGGGCATCAAAGTGGCAGAGTTATAAGGGATTCATCTATCCTTCCTACAGGAGAGAATGCAGAAACTGGTGTTAGGGGACTCTTGTTCAACACCCCGGCCACTGACCTGTGGAGTACCTCAGGTTTCTGTTCTGTCTCCTATGTTATTTAACATTTATATGAAACCACTGGGGGGATTTATTCGGAATTTTGGGGCGAAGTGTCACCAGTATGCCAATGACACTCAGCTCTAACTCTCATCACCTCCAGATTCCAAGGAAGCTATTTTGACTTTAGATCAGTGCTTAGCTTCAGTAACGAACTGGATGAGGAAGAACAAACTGAAACTAAACCCAGACAAGACAGGTGCTTCTGATCAGTCAAAAAGGAGATCAAGGGATAGGGATGCAACCTGTCCTAGATGGGATTACACCCCCCCAGCCATTGTAAAAAGAGGTGTGTAGCTTAGAGATGCTCCTGGGCTCATCCTTGATCTTAAACGCCCAGGTCACAGCTGTGGCCAGAAGTGCATTTGCAAAATTAAAACTAGTACGCCAGTTAACGCCTGTTTTTCAAGAAATCTGCCTGGCCATTGTGACGCATTCCCTAGTGACTTTGCGGCTGGACTACTGTAATGCATTCTAGGTGAGGCTACCGATGGAAAGTCTCAGGAAACCTCAACAGATCCAGAACACAGCAGCCAGATTGCTGACTGAGATGGGTTACAGAGATCACATTACACCCACACTAAAGCAGCTCCACTGGCTGCCGATCACCTACTGGGCACAATTCAAGATGCTGACTTTAACCTGCAAACACAAAATGGCCTGGGTCCAAGCTACCTCAAAGAACCAGCTCGGGTGCTAAGATCATCAGGAGAGGCCGTTCTCTCCATCCTGTCACCTTCACAGGTTTGTCTACAAAGAACATATGAAAGGGCCTTCTCTGTTGCTGCTCCCAGACTTTGGAACTCCCTCCTGCTGGAGGCTAGGACTGCCCTGTCTCTGCTGTCTTTCCGGAAGCAGGCAAAGACCTTCCTCTTCAGGCAAACTTTCCCTGAATGAGGGACTTCTTACTATGTAACTTTATATGGGTTATCATACATGATTGCATTGACTGATTTCATAAGAACACCAGTGTTTTGCACGGTACTTTCCACCCCCATAGTGATTTTTTCTTTTCTTTTTGTGTGCTCTTTGTAGTTCTACTGCTACCTTTTTATGTTCTGAGATGCCTCATTTAATTCCCTGTTCTTAACTTGAATATGTCTTAAATGTTCTGGGCTGTATATTGCCCCTCATTATTGTAAGCCACCCTGGGTCCTTTTGCAAGGAGAAAGGTGGTGTAAAAATATTCTAAATAAATAAATAAATAAATAAATAAATAAATAAATAAATAAATAAATATCCACTGGAACAGATGTACAGTGTCTACCCAACCCAAATGATCGGTGACTGTTCCAAGCGCTTTTAGGAAATTAACTACCATCCACTAAGAATACAGATGAAGGCACCCATCATGGCCATCTACCCCACCCCACCCCATGCTCTGTGCAAAACAACATGGAAAGCATTTGGTTCATTTCCCCTTCACAACCGTGAAAAACATATTCTGCAGAATAAGTGGCCATTACTTCATATTGTGTTGCATGAAATGTAGCCTGGGAATAAGGAGAAGAAAGGGGTGGGAAAGGCAACTGAGTGCTGAAGAATTCTGAGTCATGATGTTCAGGGGAACCATGATCTTTAGGGATGGGCACAAAATGAAAAACGAAATACTGTTTCATAGTGTTGTTAGGTAACTAATGAAATGAAACAAAATGACACGAGGAAGCAGCATTTCGTTACAGATGAAATGAAATGGTGTTTTTTTTGTTGAAACAAACCATTTCATTTGGTCTGGAAAATTATGAAATTATCTAAACAGCTGGGGGAGGGAAAAGGTTTTTTTTTTTAAAAAGCTCTGGGCTTAAAAAACCTTTTTCCCTCCCCCATGCCCTGCCTGCCACTTTCTAGCCCCCATGAACCATTTTGTTAGTGGCTAGTTTCATACATTTTTTTTTGAAAAATATTCGTATGAAACAAACAAAAATGTGGTGGAAAACGAATGGAAACGAAACAAAGCATAATTTTTTTCATTTCGTGACCATCCCTAAATTCTTCCCTTCCTTCCCTTTTCCCATCCCTCTCCTTTCCAGTCTCCAAAAGTAGCGTGATTCCCAGAGTATGGAGAGGAAGTGTGTGCCTTTATATCAACACCCAGCTGCAGATTTTACCAACCATCCTCAACCCTTTTGCAGCCTTCTCACAGGTAGTATGTAAACCTCAGGAAAAAATACCTCAGTATGTATGGTATGGGTACCTGGTGTACCAGAAAGCCCCAACTTGAATCTCCACTCCAGCATGGAAGCTCACTGGAGGAGCTGGGAGATGGAACTGGTAAAACCACTCCTTAAATATCTCACTTGACTTAAAAGCCCTCTTATACGTCTTCCTTCCATATAGTTCCATCCCATGAAATTCTCTTGACCCCCCACCTCAATGTTTCTTCTTTAAATGTTGCAATACGATATACTTGTTGCACACTAATTCTGTCACTCAACCTGTAGACCTGTGTGTGTGTGTGTGTGTGACCTGTACCACAGGGTGCAGGATCTCTGTGTCTGCATGCCAACACCTCCTGCTGCCCAGACTCCAACCCAGCCAACCAGCAAGAGGAGAAATGCAAGGCTCCATCACACCTACCAAAAGAACCCCAGTTATACTGATTTGGCTATTTAGATAATTTCATAATTTTCCATTCAAATGATGCATGGCCAAGATCAACTCATTTTCCCAGCCAGCGGTTTATTTTCAGTTTATTTCCCCCATGTTGGGAGAGTTATTTTATTTTGATGATGAACTGCTTCATTCCTTATCATTTCAGCCTGTGTGAACATTGCTAGTCCATTATTTCCTTTGCAAGGGGGTCAGGTTTCTGGGTGCTGTGGCCATTTGATGGCCACTGTATTTGTATCTTTTTAAAAAAAGGTACATTGACAAATCAGTACTTCAGATCTACTGATGCCACTGCTGCCAGTGCCACAAACCCCAAACAAAAACCAACAACCATCAAACAATAATAGCCACGTGAATGCATTGCTCAGAAGGAGACAGCCTCCTTCCTCCCTTGTTGGTGAAAAGAGGCTTGATTTGAATTGTGAAGAAAGGAGTACTGCTTTCATTAAACCTTACTCTTCATAATACTTTCCAAGTCTTTTAAAAACATCTTCCTCTTCCCGATGCAGTTCAAAGGGAAAAAGAAATGCAGGGAAGAGGGAAGGGAAAAAGGGAAGAGGAGAGTAGCCTTCTACTGTACCACTATATTATCAGACTGCATAATTTTTTTAAAAGAAAAGGACAAGAAGGGGCCTGATTTCCTCAAGAAACAGTGGAGAAAATGAATCTATACAAAATTAAAGAGCAGTGTAGCTTACTATAGCAGTTCAAACAAAGAAACAAATTGTTATAGTTAAAAACAGCATGAATGCTCCTGCCTATATATATTCAGATAGTAATATATATTACTATATACAGTGGACCCTTGTATAACAAACGGTTTGTATAACGTAAAATTTGTACAACATAAAAAATTCTGGAGATAGGGGAAATTTGCTTAACATAATCGCCTATGGGGTGAATCTGTACAACATAAAAATGGGATCACTCTGTTTTCAATGCATTCCTATGGGAAATTTGTATAAAGGAAAATTTGTTTAACATAATTTCTTTTGGAACAAATTAATTCCTTTTTACAAGGTACCACTGTACAGTAATATATATTTTATAGTAATATTCAAATAGTAATATACTGTATCTATACTGTATTCAGATAGTAAAGACTTATAGTAAAATTACTAGATAGATAGATAGATAGATAGATAGATAGATAGATAGATAGATAGATAGATAGATAGATAGATAGATAATACATACACATACACACACCCCACATGACCGTGAGGGGAGGGGGGAAGTATCGGTCACACTATAGAAATGCACTCCCCCCCCCGTTTTCTCATATCTTCTGCTTCCTGTCTAATCACATGTTGCAGTCATGTGGCATATATCATATGATATATGCTTCATACCTTTCATGCCTTTTTAACTGTTCTTTCTTTTTAATGTTAAATTAGATGCACTATGTTCACCTACACCTCTCAAGCGGGATATGTACTTTTCGTTTCCTGTCCTCCCCCCCCCTTCGCTGCCTCCAGCAAATAGCATAACCTGAGCAAAGTTAAACTGCTGGAAGTCACTTGTTAAAAGTTGAAAGTCCTTTGAATAAACAGTTTTCTCCTTATTTTTAACATCATCAAGGAAAATCCTCATGCGACCTCTCCTAAATTACCCAACTGAGTCATTTTCTGAAGATCTCAGAAAATACTGCTTCCTTTGCTTTCCCTGGACTTCAGTTTATGATGGTGGGATAGAATCCACCCAACCCAGACAGAACCACACCCAAGGATTTTTAGAAGTAGTTTGTGAATTTGTATGGATGTTGGGAGACACATTCAGGAACCTCAGCTCCCACATGTGGTCTGAAGAAGAAAAACAGTCTGGGTGAAGGATGGATTAGGTCAGTGCCCAAACTGCGATTCAAAACCCACAAATTTTTCACAAAGTCCCAATACAGCAATTTAACCTGAATGCAGGTGGCTGTGAAGGGGCAATGTCAGGTTCCCACAAAAAAGGGCACCGAGTGCCACTTTTTGGCACCCATGCCATAGGTTTGCCAACACTGGATTAGGTGACCACTCATATTCTCTTGTGAAAACTCTTCTTAAAGTTTTGTACTTCACAACGTGGCTCCTCAAGCTGTGATTTTTTTCAAAGGCCACCGTGAGTTTGGGTATGGTTTCCTTAAACATGGTTGTGTATTTTCCTCACCCTTCTTGTTAGGAAATTCAAAACGTTTGCTGTACTGTTTCCCCACTAGAATGCTAAATGTTGTGTGACACCACACGTCTCAAACTTTCCCTATGAGTTATGGGCACAGTTCCATCAACATCAACCTCTTCAACAACCCAAAATTAAATCTTCCCTTTGAAATCAATAGAACTTGAAATTATGTAATCTTGGCATTCACTTGTTCTGTCATGCATGCTAGTGAGCCATGGACTTCTGCTTTGTGCCCCCCCCGTGGCTGGAGCATGTTGTTCCTGAATGTGTTTGGCTTGGCTGAATCCTGTCCCTCATGCTCATGGGTGGTAATATTTTCTTTCTGTAACCATCCTCACAGGAGGCACCATGGGGAAATCAAACAACATGTGGCCTAGTCTTCCCACCTTTTGCCAGACTTAAATTTTGTCTTCTCTACTCCTGAAGTATAATCCAGTGATAACTTTCGGGGTGTTACTTAAGGTGTCACACAGCTTTGAGATACAACTGGTTTCACATTCAAACTAAAATCTCAAATGGGAAACTCTGTGTTGAGAAATCAACCCTCTGATTTCCATTGTTGCTGAATTACTCCACTTTCTAATAATAATAATAATAATAATAATAATAATAATAATAATAATAATAATAATAATAATAATAATAATAATAATAATAATAATATTTCAGCTGTGGGGAAAAATGTTTCCCTGCTGCCACTCAGGCAAAATCCAAAATCCAATTAGACAGGGGTCCCTGTAAGCTTCCTCTCTCTGTACTAATGTCCACTTTCCCCAGAAAGTCTAATCTTTTTGTAAGATGTTATGGAAAAGACAAGCTCTCAGATCTCCTGGACACTACGTGGGTGATGGGGTGCTGTGTGGCCGGAGCATGCAGTTTGTCCCCAAAGGGACAAGACATTAGCTCAGTTGGTAGCTAGCTGGACCTCAAGCTCTCTGTTACTGAGGGCGCTTTTACACGACCCCTAAGATCCGCTGGTCCCTTAAATTCGGACCAAAGATCTTAGGGGCTTGTCGCTCTTCCTGTGTTCCCACCCTGGCTGCTGGCTATGTGAGGGGAGGGAGAAAAAAAAGGAAGAAAGACCGTGGCTCACCTCCCGTTCTGCCTCTCGGTCTTGCCGGCTCTTCCCCCTGCAACATTCCAGTAGCTCTTAAGTAACTCTTAAGTAGCTCTTAAAGGGGCGGGAGCCAAAAAGCAGCAAACAGAAGTGAGGAGAGCCCCGCACTCACTATCGTTGCACCGCATCAAAGATTTTTCACCTCCAGAGAGAAGGTACAAGACAAGTGCACTGGGTTGCGCTAAAGTGGGCGGGGTCGCACTTAATTGCCTGTAAACTCCGGAGCTGGTGGGGAAACATTTTAAAGGTCCGGAGCTGGGAGCCATTTGCGGCGGAGTTTAGGGGTCGTGTATAAACGCCCTGAGTGAGTGCTTCCCATCCCATCCTAGGCCACCTATCTGGAAGTGTGCTGTCTCTTGAAGCCATTGATGATGTACAAATTCCTTTTTTTAAAAGATAAAAGGTATTTTTTTAAACTAGGGGTATTTGCAGCTTGAAGCAGCAGAACAATTCTATACCAAGATGACAGATGCACAGAGATCACAGCTCTTCAAGATTTGGGCCTGCGGGTGATCTCCCAGATGTAGCTTTAGAAGAGGTAGTTGTGTTCGTCTGTAGCAACGTTATCAGGCAAAATCCAAACAAACAAAACAAAAGTCAAAAATATGGGGTCCCTTAAAGACTATTGCATGTTAATGTGACCTTTCGAGGTCTGGCCCAGTGATGCCCTGCAAAATGTCTCTGTTTGGACCTCTAAAAAACATGGGAGTTTGCATTCAGTAACACTTAGATCTGCACTCTGTTATTATCATCTGCATACTTTGAGGATACAAGCGAGCCACAATGATGGCACCAATTGAATCGCGTGATCTCATCAAGACGAGATAGCTCTCCCTCACTCCTTATTTACTAAGATGGGCATGTGCCTGCTTGTCTTCCATTTAAAGGGTTGCCTGGTGAAAAACCTTATCAGAAGATAAAGAACCATAAAAAGAGGGAGATGAGATTGGTGGTAGATGATGCCCCTCCATGCTTAGCTCCTGCATGGCAGGCTCAGCAAGCGCACAGAGTGCCTGGTCACTTGCTTCCTAACTCAAGTGAAATGCATTGTAATTCTGTTTGAATAATAGGAATCATTTTTAATGTGGCCTCTGTGCATTAACACCTTACTTGGCTGTGCTTCCTTTTTAATGACGCCTATCACCTTTTCTGGTGACGAATACGTGGCTGCCTTATTCTTTGCTCCCAGTTCCCTTTGACAATCCTTCTACCTCATTATTCTGTTACATCTTAGTGCCTCCCCCCCTCCACTCCATGTCTTCCTGGGACAGTCCCAGACAGGGTTAATTCCTGTGATTGTCATGAACTGAAGGCAGGCCATGTGAAATGGACAGGTAGCCAGGGTGTGTGTTCTCCTGAGGTTGCCTAGCAACTGTACAGCATGCTTTTCTCTTGGATCATCTTGTTGAAACGCAGCTTGGTCTTTGATAGCAAAAAAAGCATTTTAAAAAAACCAAAGTCCTCTAAAGCTCAAGCTTTTTGTATGTAAATAATTCCCAGCAGTTCATAGGGCTCTCTTGCCCAATGCCTTTCCAACTGCTCTGTATGGTACTGCAGTTTCATTGTCAAATGGCAGCCAGAACCTGTTGAACAACTACAGCGCACTATAGGACAACATGCATAGGATAGATACCCCCCACACACAAGAAAGGAAGGTCAGCTAAAAAGGATGTTACAAGAAATTACTTGAATAAGAGGGTCAAAACAAATGGTAAAAGAAGGCACACAGTACAATCAAGAACTAAAAAAATAAATGCAATCCTTTTTCTCACATATACTGGGAATGATGACCAAGATGAACTTTATTGGGGGACTTTTTACGCCCGTACATATTGCGCCTCAGCAAGACTGAAGCTGTTCCATGGAACAGTTCCAGATGTTCCCCACCATCCCTCCCTCTAACAATCTATCTCATATCTTTCTTGACAAATCTTACAGCTTTTAGTTTATAAACACCACTTCCTTTATCAATATTCAGCCAGATCCTCCTCACTCCAAACTGTACGGTAATAAATCCCACATTTTTGAGTCACCACAAATATTTGAAAAGGGGCCGTTTGTCTCCCAAAATGGTGAATAGCCAAACAGTGTTAAACACACATGGCATCGCCTTTTCCAGGTTTTTCTACACAGGGTGCTCAAAAGTGATTGAGTTCAGCTCCTTGCTGTTTAAGTCCAGTTGAGCACGCTGATATGGAGTTAAACCCCACTGAGTTCAGTGGGACTTTCTCCTCCTCAGCGCTTGTGTAGCCAACACTTTGGAAGCATATTTCCACTGTTATGGTACAGCTACCCACATCCCATCTCACTTGGATCCGAACCACCTCCCAATCATGTACCCTTGTACATAAAACTACAGCATAAACAGTGCACTCCCTATGCCTTAAGAAGTGGATTGTAATCCACAAAATGGCACCCTAATATAGATAAATTGTTCTGCTTATATACCACACCATACCACTTTAAGTAATCTCTGGACTTTTTACAGTTTTAATTACAGTATACAGGCTACAGATCTAGTCTAAAAGGTGCCACAAGACTGTTCTTCAGGTTTTGTTGTTGTTGTTATTTTGCTATGTTTTGACATGGGAATGCACATAAGATTGCTCCCCTGCATCTCTTGAAAGCACAGGGAAATCACATGGGCAGTGTTTCTTCACACTGGCTGGATGGCCGTGGCCTTAAATTGGGACTCCTGGGCTGTAAAAGAGAGATTGTAGATCCTGTGGGCCCTCTCCTGGCTTCAAAACACCACCTCCTTCTCAACTCCCATCCTCTTCCAACCTGTCGGTGGCACAACACAATGGATACTAAGGTGAGCCACTAGGCAGTCTTAAAACTGTGGAGCTGGAATGGAGCCTATGGATCATGGAGCCCAGCCTATTTTTCAAGGAGGCACAGGTGGGGGAACTCCCAACCACTGGCCCCACATAATCATTTTGATACACAATGCAATGAGAGCTGCACAAAAGCTTCTTTCCACTGTCTAGATATGGAATGGTAACAAACACAATGTCAAAGCCCCACCAACCCAGTTACCTCGAATGCCTTTCAAAATGAAGACGCAGCATGCAGGGGAAGGCTTCTTCTTCTTCTTCTTCCTCAGATCCTCAGCTTGCTTGTTTTCCTTTTGGTAAGGGAGCGAGCCAGTCAGATTCTCAATGCTCTCATAAGGGTTTTCCAGGATGGTTTTGGGGTTGTAGATCGCCCTGATTTTCATGGAGGAGGAGGGTGACCCATTGTAAACGGGGTTGTCCCAAGCCTTCTTCCCCAGAGTTTCCAGTTCATGCTCTTCTTGTGCTTGGAAGTGGCTCTCAGCTCTGTTGTTTAGGTGGGAAGAGCTCATGACTGCACCTCAGCCAGAAGTTTCCTACTAGATCAGCTGCTGAGACCAATGTGTTCAAAGGAGCACAATGGAGGAATCGATCAGGCAGGTCAGCAACAGGGGCAATCTGAGTCCCCTTGGTGTCCTGCTCCGCAGCCTCTTTTATACCCATTCATTGGGTGATAACTATAGAATGGAGGCACCAGCCATTGTTGTTAGGAGCAGCTGTGAGTTCTATTCTTCGGTGAGCACAGCTACACCCAGAGGAGGATCCCTGTCTCCCTCCTTCCCTCCCTCCCTCCTTCCCTCCCTCCAGATGACAGTCATGAACAGTCATGGGGAGTGAAGGCTGCTAGGATATTGGCTTTTTGTGGCCTTCTAGGGAGGGAGAGGAAGAAGAGGCGGGATGTTTATTGGACATCGTGAGTTAGAGGCAGGGTTGAGTGGCACCTGGCACAGCCCCAAACATAAAGGCCTAACTTCTAAATAGAGATGCACCAAAGGAGCCTTTGAGATCTGTGAATCAAATTTTAGTCTTCTTTGGGTTTTTGAACTGGGGCCCTTAAAAATGCTAGGATTCAACATGCCATCTCTTGCCCTTTTCAAGAGAGAACATTTGCCACCTTTGCAGCAAGTATTTATCATGGCACTTACAGCAACCATCTGTTCACGGACAAACCAGAGGAGCATAAACTGGCCAGCCTCAAACAAGAAATAGGGGCTCAGGGTCAGCTTTAAGGAGAGATTGGGAAAGTTAGGGATTATTTTTTTTTGGGGGGGGGGAGGCTATAGAGCTGCCTAGATGCCCTAAGCACATCCAATGACGCCTGATTTCGGAAGCTAAGCAGGTGTCGGCCCTGGTTAGTACTTGGATGGGCAACCATCAGGGAATACCAGGTGCGGTAGGCACCTGGAGTAGGAACTGGCAAACCACTCCAGTATTCCTGCCAAGAACACTCCATGGACATGGGGTCACAAAGAGTCGGTAACTACTGTAACGACACCACACACCACACACACATAATTCCAGAATAAACCATCTATCATGGCTGGCTGAGGTTTGCTTGAGATGTAGTCTGAAAAAGGCGACTTTCCACATGTCTAGCTATATATGCAAATATGATAGTGCTACAGAGAGCAATTACCCTTCTATGCAGGTGTCCACACTGACTAGGTCTTCTACCATCAAAAGCACAAAGCTGCCTTGGTAATGCCTGAAGGATGTCTACTGCATGTATGCTTTGATTCTTCTGTTGCCTTGCCTTCCACAGGTAGGAATTAAGGATTATTGCTCGCCTTTGCCACACTGTATGATTCAGCTCTCGCTTCTCACTCCCCTGAGATCTCAGCATCATGGCTTATGGAAAACTGATTCCGATCCTCTTCTCATTTGAAGGATACCTTCTGGCTACCGACTCCTACTCCTATTCTTAGAACTGGGATGCCTTGAACAAATGGCCTACATGGAGGTAGAAAGAGTTGAGGTTGCCTGAGAGAAATTGAATATGCCCCGTCATTTCACCTGGAGATGAAGCCCATAAGTTACCTTAGCTGCACTACTCATCCTGTTGCTCAAGCCACTGAGTAATGATGTGACACTATTTTGGTTCTCAAATGCAAGGGCTACATCAGCCTTGTTTTCTACATTCATTCACTCAAGAAACCTTTAATTTCATAAAATAGATTAAAAACAAAGGTGTCAAACTGTGGAACAAAAAGACTAAAAGATAGATAAACGAAGAGATGAAAGAGGTCAGATTAGTGGCCATCCTTGGTCCTGGTCTTATTATTGGTATATAATACAGTGGCCAAGTATTCAGCCACTGAGACTGTTAATTCAGAAGATTTGTCTTCCAGTAGGCACTGGGTTATGCTCTCTGGGGATCCAGAAAGGTTAGAAATGAATGGGGCCAGAAGCTGAAGGTGGAGCTTGTGATGGGTAGGTCAGGAAAGAAGAATATGGGAGGTTGAATCGGGTTCCAGTAGACAATGTTTTCATAGTCTGTTTTCAAATGGTACATTGTGATATCTTCCTGAGAGAACAGCTGAAGGAAGGATGTTCAATCTGGTGAGCATGAAAGCCCAGCACTGGCAAGGATTAATAAGGTGTTCCATATAGTTTGCTCCTAGTCCTGAAGTTGGCATCAGACCTTAAAAGCGAGGAGAACAGGTTGAGTTGAGCCCTGCTGCAATGGACTGGCTCTCAATATCCAGAATTCTTTGGTGCACAATTTTGAAGTTTTGGGATTCTTCACAATTGGTTGAAGAGCCTAAATTGATCCCAGTGTGGTCAATTTTAAGCTTGATATGTTGGTACCATCTGGAGATGTAGGAGTCCCTTAATAAATTGTATAGTATGGAGTTGGAGTCAGCAAGGAAATGGAGGTGCAAGCAGTACTTAATAGTTACTGTCCAAGCAGTAGTTAATGGCAGATGGAGGCCGAGTTCAATGACGATTGTATAAAGGTTAATCATGTTTGGGACACCCACAATGCGATAAAGGAAGATAGCTGTAGTCCAATCTATTTGCAATCCAAATTAGAATCCCATATAGAAGCTGGTTTAGAGTCTTCATCTGGAAGATCTGGAGAGCAACTGGTACATACTGGTTCTCACTGTAGAAGTGGAACCGAGAAATGGCAAAGAGATGGTTTTTAGTGACTGTTATAGCTGCCTTCTGATGGTGGGACCAATTGAGTTGATGGTGAAAAATGAGGCTCAAGTATCTGAAGGATCTCACTTGTTCAACAGGTTTGCCATCAAATTTCCATAAAGTGAGGTTTCAAAGTTTTGGAGAATATCAAAATTTGGATTTCTCTGTGTTGATGGTCAACTTGTTCTTGGAGCAGAACTCAGAGAAAGCAGACAGAAGGTGCAGACCTGGCCTGGTGATAGAAATGAGAACAGTGTCATCAGCATAGAGTAACAGAGGGACAGAGAGTTGATTCATATGTGGAGCATGGCCGGCAAATTTGACTAAGTAAACTGGTAAATCAGACATGAAAAGATTGAAGGAGGCAACCCTCTTTCACCCCTTTGGATCTTTGGAGTTAGAAATCCTTCATGATTTAAATGAACTTGGCAGCTATTCACCAAGTGGAACTGACAAATCGAAAATAGCAGGCAGGAGTTAATTCCCATGTTGGCAAGTTTGGCCCACAATAGAGGTCTGTTGATGGAATCAAAAGCTCCTCGCAGGTCTATAAATGCTGCATACAGTTTGCCTTTGAGATGCCGGGAGTATTTCTCTGCCAGAAAGGATAAAGTGATGGCATGGTCAAGTCAGTGTAGAGTGCCCGGCACAGAAGCCCACCTGTTCTTTGCCTGGGAAGTGGGAATTGGACATCCAGTCAGACAGGAGATGCAAAAGATGTTTAGAGTACAATCACTGAGAGTAGACTTAGGGGGACGATAGTTACTGGGGATTTCTAGGTTGCCTTTTTTTTGAAAACCAGAATAATGATTGAAGTTAACCAGGAGTCTGGAGGTATCCCAAATTTATCAACAAAGGTGAAAAGACAAGATAGTGGTTCAGGCCACCAGACCGGGTTGGCTATTATGAGGTCAGCAGGCATACCATCTGGGCCAGGTGCCTTACCAGACTTCAAGGTGCCTATAAATTCAAGATTTTTTTCCTTAGAAACTGGAGGCCAGGCAGATTTCTCAGGTGGAATTTATGGATCAGAGGGGAGGTCTGGAAATACTGAATCCGAAAATAAGTTTGAATAGTATACACTCCAGTCAGAAGCGGAGATTGGTGCAGTAAGAACTGCATTAGAAAAGTAGTTTTCTTGTGAAACCAGAGCCCAGAACTCTTTCGTGTTCTTAGAGCAAGATGCATGTAATAGTCTAGAGCAGTTGTTTAATGCATGAGTATGTCTTTTCTCTACCAATAAAATTTGGCCTTCCTTCTTGGCTTTGAGGTTAACTCGGGAGAATAGTGGACACTGCAGTGATTGGAGGGCAGATGTGATTTCCCTTTCAATGTTTCTTGTGCTTTGGTCATTCATATTTGATGACACATCTGCCTCCATAAACGCCACCATCTTGGTAACTCATAGGCACAGCTTGTAACACATTCTGTGCGGCAGAATTGTATCCTCAGTTTTCTAACTGGTGCCAGCCATCGGCATTAGAAGTGCTAATAAGCCCACAGTATTAGAAATGGGGGACCAGCCATACTTTGTTGTTGTTCGGTTGTTAAGTCATGTCTGGCTCTTCGTGACCCCATGGACCAGGGCATGCCAGGCCCTCCTGCCTTCCACTGCCTCCCAGAGATTGTTCAAATCCATGTTGGTTGCATCGATGATGCCTTCCAAACATCTCATTCTCTGCTGTCCCCTTTTCCTTTTGCCTTCAATCTTTCCCAACATCAGGGACTTTTCCAAGGACTCCTCTCTCCTCATGAGGTGGCCAAAGTACTGCAGCCTCAGCTTCAAAATCTGTCCTTCCAGTGAACACTCGGGGTTGATCCAGGGGACTCTCAAGACTCTCCTCCAGCACCACAGCTCAAAAGAGTCAATTCTGCAACAATCATCCTTCTTTATGGTCCAGCTCTCACTTCCATAAATCACTACTGGAAAAACTATAGCTTTGACTATCTGGACCTTTGTCAGCAAAGTGATGCCTTGGCTTTTAAAGATGCTGCCTAAGTTTGCCATCACTATCTTCCCAAGAAGCAGGTGTCTTTTAATTTCCTTACTTCAGTCACCATCTGCGGTGATCAAGGAGCCCAAGAAAGTAAACTCTGACATTGCCTCCATTTCTTCCCCTTCTATTTGCCAGGAGATGATGGGACCGGTGGCCATGATCTTAGTTTTGTGTGTGTGTTGATCTTCAGCCCATTTTTTCCCACTCCAGGAGTGGATGAATCACAAATCAGAATTAAGAATGCAGGAAGAAATATCAACAGCCTCAGATGCGCAGGTGAGACTACTCTGAAACTGAGGAAGAATTAAAGAAACTGAGGAAGAATTAAAGAACCAGCCATACACTTGCTCTCAAAATGAAACAGACTCTTTGAGGGTTGCTTCACATTCTGTTGAATGTGCAGCATTCCTTGGAAGGGATTGAGGCATATTTTTCCTTTCACCATGCACTGCCCCATCCTGACAGGGGAACAAAAAAACCACACTCTCCCATGGAGACCAAAATGGAGTAACAAAAGACAGCCATCTCTCTTAAAGATGGGAGAGGTACACTTCTGAATCTTTGATCTTCCTATGACAGAGACAGATAAATCAATTGGTAGGAAATCTTCATGATTTTGTCAGGGAATGTGACATGATATGCTTCCACACATGGCACTCGCAGCAGGATGCCAAGAGCTGTTTTCTTCTTGGAAATGCCATGTGCCCTCCTGGTGACGCGTGTTTGCCAGCAAAATCGCTAGGATTCTGGGCCACAGGAAGGTGGTTGACGGTGGTGAGAGGCTACAGGTACCAATGAGTCACAGAGGAGAACATAGCGTCCCCATCCTTCTTCTTAAAGGAACTGTCCTCATTCTTTGCAAACTGTTGGCTTCAACATCGGGCTTAAAAGGGGATTATGTGTCAGCAGGTAATTAGACAGGCGTATCTGAAAATGCTGCCATTGATTTATTGGAGAAGGCGTGAACACTCAAATGGCCCATTATCTCATGATGTCTGGAATAGAAAAGGGGGAAAATATCTTACATAACATGGTGCAAAGTGGAGAGGGATGAATGGCTGGAAAAGCAGAAGAGAAGGGAGAAACCCAGAGCTACATCCACCCTGGAGGCTGGGGAGAGAGAGATGTTGTGGGAAAGGTTTAATGACTCTGTAAAGATTCTAGAGGAGGAGAAAAGAGAGAGGGGGTGGGGGGGAACCCTGTTATGGCAGAGAAAGGGGTTGAGGAAACGGCGGGAAGGTCCCACCAATCAGAGATGGTGGAGGTGAGGTTTGGAGACTGTAAAAGGGGGAAACCACGTGATCTCCCACCAGATTGGGAGTGGGTATGGATGGAAGATCCATGGATTGGAAAATGGGAAAGAATGATGATGCCTAAAAAGGAAGGTGAAAGTTATAGACACAGAGTACACAAGCAAGGTTGCTCTTATTGGAGAGAGAGGGAGGCTTGAGAGTACAATCGGAAGAGGAAGGAAATAAGACAGCAGTTGGCATTGGAGCAATGGCTGGCCAAGATTCGAGCAGAGGCTAAGGCTGGGAAACTGAACGTCTCGATGGACTTGACCCAGAGAGAAGGCTATCCCTTTTGTTGCCACCAGCAGAGACACCTTGGACCCAAAACCACCTCCGAAGTTGGGGTACAGGTGGGGGAACCACGTCTCTCCGAGAAGGAGGAGGAGACCAGTTGTGGAGCCAACTCTCCCCAGGTGGAGGTGGAGGGCTTGATTTCTCTCTAAGAACTCCCAGCTATGACTTTAAGAATAACCCCTTTGTTACCGAAGTTAAATATGTTGAAATTGTTGTAAGGAAAAGAACCTCTGTTGTAGTAGATGAACCAAATAAAAGTTCTGTTTATTCGTTCCAAGATATGCCTTCTTTGAAGTTGGAAGGGTGGGACGCCTGGGCAAAGAGTGAACCCACACACACACACACACACACACACACACACACACACACACACACACACACACACACACACACACACACACACACACACACACACACACTTTATATAAAGAGAGACAGAGATTTTCATTTGGTAGCCATACAGGCTTTCTGTAGGCTCCCATCTCCCCACTTCCTTTTGCTTCTTCTGAGACCTCCCCTCTACCCCAGTCTTTAAGCCATTGGTTCTGTTCCTTTCCCATTCTATGATTAAATCTTTATTGGCTACCAATAGTGTAGACACTACTTGTGAACCGAAACAAATATTTATTGGAATTTTTTGTTTATCTTGCAAAATACTCATAGATCAAGACACTCATAAAATAAGGCATTAATGTATTTTAAAAGTTAGAAGAAAAATCCCCTGACGTTATTTTTTAAATGACATCATTACCAAAATTCCCTTCAAGAGGAGCCAGAGAGAGCATGGCATTCACTATAATCCATGTTTCTAAGCATCCACATGGAACCTATCCCCCACAGATATGGGAGATCCTTCGCTACTCAAAAGTAATTTGCCATTCTCTTCTTCTGGGGGAGAAAAAAAAGGAAAAAATAGAAAAGAAAAGTCCCCCCCCCCGATTTTTATTTGTTTGAAAGTTTCCAGGAATTTTACATCTAGTTTGTAGCAATTTTTTCTCTCAATTTCAATCCTTTCATAAAAGAAGGGATGCCTTTTGCTCTCAGTACCACCGTTTGTCACTAAATAACAATGGATGTATTGTAATGTGTTCTTGTTGTATGTTCCATCCTATGGTTTGGGGAGCAATACTGTTAGTTCTTTGGGTACAAAACTTAACCTTTGGAATTTTGTCAATTCCCTATCTTTAGATCTGAATCCATCCCTATGGTTGATAAAATTTGAAAATACTGTATTATAAAAACAATGGGGAATGTGAAGGAGAAAAGGAAGGAGAAAGGGAAAAGAGCTATACTGTATTATACAGATGTTTGACAGAAGAAGATGATCAGTTAGAATCTTTAAGACAATCTGGGAGACAGATGTTAGGAGAATAGAAAAAGAGGATTGGCAGAAAATTTGGAATAAATAGGTTTTTAAAAATATGACAGAATAAAAGAAAGTGCATATAAAATATTAGGGAGATGGTATTTAAGGGCGCTTTTACACGACCCCTAAAATCCGAGGCAAAGGGCTCCCAGATGCGGAGCTTAAAATTCTTTTCCCACCAGCTCCGGACTTTAAAAAAAATTAAGTACGACCACACCTAAGCATGTCCCTGCACATTTTCCAAGTACCTGGTCTCCGAAGGTGAAATATTTCTGATGTGGATTGCAAAGCAGTGAGTGCCGGGCTCTCCTCGCTTCCTGTTTGGTGGGTTTTTTTGCCCCCTGCCCCTTTAAGAGACTGGAATGCTTCCCGGGGCAGCTCTGACGGCAGAGGGGAGGTGAGCCTGCATTCTTTTCTCCCTTTTTTTCTTCCTCCCTTCACGCAGACAGAAGCAAGGGAGTGTGGTGGGGTGGGAACACAGCATGAAGAGCAAACCCCCAAGATCTCTGGTCTGAATTTAAGTTGTCAGCAGATCTTAGGAGTCGTGTAAAAGCAAAATTAAATAATATAGACACTAATTACTCTAAGAAATGCTGGGGATGAGACGAAGAAATGGGGGTGAACCTTTGGCACTCCAGATGTTTTGGACCACAACTCCCAGAATTCTAAGTCTGTATTGCCAATGACAAAGGACTGTGGAAGTTGTGGTCCAAAACATCTGGAGTCCAAAACCTCTGGAGTGCTGAAGGTTTGCCACCACCTTCACTTAGGAGATGGCCTCTCTCTGAGACTAGTAGTGATTTATCTATAACATGTACAAAGGGCTTTGCCCAGCAGATGGCAGCAAAATGTTTTGTTTTAGTTAATGCTTCCCCTGAACAGCCTCCCTTATCTTCCTAGTTGCAATAAAAAGCATCAGCTGCTCCTCTGAGAGTCAGTCAACACAAGCATTTGTCCCACTGTTTGGTGTGCTGACGGGTGAGGTTCATAGCTGTCAAGTTTTATCCGGCGCTGCCTGGGACAGGAGGCATAATGTGTTTGTGCACAAAAACACAGACCCAAACATCTGTGTGCACATGCACGCGCACACACACACACACTTCCTCCCACTCCCACCGCCAGCATCTGGCCAGGACCACTGCTTGGCCACTGTCTGACTCCCCCAACCCCTGCTCCTACACCTCGGCCGACTGGCCTACATGCCGGCCGGCTGCCTGGTAGCCTAACCTGCCACCAGTCCCTGCTTGCCTTGGACAGCTCCAGAGGTTGGGTAGGTGGGCGCGCACTGGGGCGCATGCACTTGTGTGAGTGCCCAGCTGGCGACACTCCCTGGGCTTCTCCGACCTTCCAAGCGGGGCTCCAAGGTGCGCCTCCACTCAGCTTGCTTGGTCTCAATTTCCCGCTGTGGCTCCCCTTGGAGGGAGAGTGGGTGGCTGGGGCAGGCAAGCAGGGAGGAAGGAGGCGCTTCTTCCATTCAGCCTGGCCTCCATCCAGAGATGTGCTGCTGTAAGTGAGTGAATGGAGTGAGACAGACCAGCAGGAGGAGCAGTCCGCTGAGCCTGAGCAGGAGAAGCTGGAGGCAGGGCCTTCTCCATCCATCCCCTGCCCCAGCACATGCACACTTGACACAGATCGGGGCCTTCAGATTCTGTCTGGGGATGCTGGCCCACTGCTCCACCTCTGTGACATATGCTATTGCTGTTGGTATGGCGGGCGGAGACTCCCACGGCGCTGCCTTTCTCAGGACCCCAGCAGCAGCAACGTACATCATGGAGACGGAACAGTGGGCCAGCAGCCCCGCCCGGAATCTGAAGGCTCACCACTGGCCAGAGTAAAAATGGAACATTTCCAGGGAAAAGGATCACTCGGAAAAATGGTGGGAAAGAGAGGTATAAAATGAGAAATCCCGCCCAATATGGGACACTTGACAGGTCTGGTCAGGTTGGTCTTTTTCTGGCATCCACATGTGGGTGGCACTGGAGTGGATCAATTTGCTCCCATTTGCAACCTGTGCTTTTTTGAATCCCTGAGAGGGGGGTTCTACTATTCTGATGCAGGTTGGAGGGCTCCAGATTAGTCAATTCCCAGTGGTGTGATTGCTTGGCATGGGTCATTCTCAACCACAGCCATGAACACAATATGAATTAATTATAGGCCGAATCAGGATTGTATAAGTCACATAATTATCCTTAATAAGATGGTGTGGGTAGAATTGTTTCCAGTTATGCGAACCCCTTCAAATGTGCTGGGACCCTAACTGAGACAGGCTGGACTAACCTATAGTCTTACAGCTCCTACCAATGGCAGTTTTCATTTCCTATGAGCCACTTCAGGACATCAGAAGTTGAACACTTTCTCTCATAGTCTGGGGAGGAAAAGATAAGTGTAAAAATTGTATCTCCTAGGTCATGTGTTATGTTATCTTTATTTACGGTCAAAGACCAAACTAAAATAAATATAAGTAGCAAAATGTACATAACGATCAAATATGCATTGCATAATAATGCTTAAATTAATCCATAAAATTGATAAAGCAAAGGTACAGATTAAAATTAGATCTGGTTCCCAGTAATGCTAGGTCACTACTGATGCAATGAATCATACTTCAATTAAATTTTAAATAATATTTTTAGTTGCTTGTCTCTTTATTGACAATTGAAATGGCAGCAGCGGGCTGATTTTCAATCAACAATATACAGAGAGGCAAAGATTTGTTTTAAATGAAGTGATTCATCACATCAGCAATGATCTAACCGGATGTGAAAAAAAATTCACAGACCTTGATCCTCCACAGATGATAACGGGAAATACTGATTTGGCAGCAGAATGAGGTGAAAGTTGATATGCTATTCAGGTGGCTATCTGCTCTTCCCTCTGACTTTAACTGACCCATTGTAGCCTGATCCAGGCCGCACCAAAATGGCTCTGATAGCCTTCTGAAGAAACAGGAGAACTGTAAGCAAGTAGATTAAGTCCGGTTTGTCTGTCGTCCATTTTATAGTGATTCTCATTGAGGATCAACCACATTCAAATGTGTGGTGACAGAACTCTCACCATTACTTCTACCATGTTTGTAGATCCATGAACATCTATTGAGATTCACCTGCTTCAATGCACCGGAACACTCCATATGCACTTTCAGGATGTTACTCTCTTGCTGCTTAAATTCTCAAGTACAGCAAATGAAGTGGCAGACAGTGGAAGAGATTCACGTGGTTTGATGCTTCTCTATTTTTAAAAAAATAATCATTATTTTTAGATCAGAGACTGGCTGTCTGGAAGTTAAGAAACCAAACAAAAATGAGTCTAGCCTTTTCCTCAATTTGCTAGTTCTCAGTATTTAGGGATTTGCTGATACTTCCTTTGCTGCTGTTGTGTGAGAAGGGCACTCAGTCATGGCTTACCCAGTGGAAGTCCCTGCAACATGACTATGCTTTTGAACGCTAATTATGGCCTAACATCTCTTTGCCCTCATTGTCCTGTTTTCTTTTAGAAACAGGACAGACCATTAACAGTTTCAATACTTCATTTGCTTGAGGATAATTGGGACCTTGTTTTGCTCGGGAGTCTGGCCAGTAAAATTCTAAACCAGATGAAGGGGCAAAACACCTATGTAATAAGCCTTGCTTGCCACGCTACCAAATACAAAACAGCAAAACAAAACAAAGAACAAAAACAAAAACAAAATGAAAACCACCCCGCCTGGAGATCAGCGAAGTCCTGGCATCTCATCTCTCTTGCACTTGCCCTTTGTTATAATTGATTATTATTAAGTAAGTGGGGGTTTCATAACTTCCCTGAGGAGACGTTATGTACTGGGATTACTTATGTAGTTGAGTAACCTTAACTCTGCATTTGGTATGCCCCTCCTGAAGTCTGAGAAATGATCATGAAAGAACAGCTCTGAAAGTAGAGCCTTCAACTCATTATGAATGTGAGAACTGTGCTACTCTGTGCAGGAAAAAAATGTGGATGTAATGATTACATAAAGGCAGGAGTTGGATTATATGTGATGCTTCCACTCCTTACTGTCAAAACTGATGAGTTCTTCTCAGAGGTTGGAAAAGTTACCTTTTAAAACTAACCCCCAGAATCCACCAGCCACTAGTTCTGCCAGTTTTTTTTTTTTTTGTGAATTCTAGAAATTAACTTTTTCAAGCTCAGGCTCTTTCTATACCTAACCTATATGCATAAGACATGTACAGTTGGACCCTTGTATCCGCTGGGGATTGGTTCCAGGCCTTACCATGGATAACAAAAATCGTGGATAAGAGAGAAAGCTAACACCCCCAACTGCTGTTTTGTGACAGTAGCTTGCTTTACAGCTCCTCTTTTGCGACAGTAGCTTGCTTTATGGCTGCTGTTTATGACAGTAGCTTACTTTATAGCTGCCGTTTGTAACAGTAGCATGCTTTGCGGCTGCTGAATTATTTATTTAATTTTTTTCTCTGACAACCATGAATAACTGAACCAGTGGTTAAAGAATTGGTGGATATGGGCGTCCTGCTGTAATCTTTCCCTGTGCAAACAGTATCCCTCAAATATGTCCACTGCCAAGAACTTTTGGACTTCTAAGCTGATACAAACATGATGAAGTGGATTCTCCACCACCACCATGAAAGTGTGTCTATTGTATGATGGTCTAGTAGAGCAGTGGTTCTCAACTTGTGGGTCCTCAGATGTTCCTGGACTGCAACTCCCAAAAACCCCTCCCAGCACAGCAAGTGGTGGAGGCTTCTGGGAGTTGCAGTTCAGGAACATCTGAGGACCCACGGGTTGAGAACCACTGGTCTGGAGAATGGTCTTTTATTTTATTTGTATATTATATGCAGTGGTCAAGTTATATCAGCACCTGAAACATAAACATCCATAAACACTTTATTTATTTATTTATTTATTTATTTATTTATTTATTTATTTATTTATTTATTTATTTATGTATTTATTTATTTATTTCTAGACTGCCTGATTTCCCAGCAGGGACTTTCCCCACTGCCTGGCAGTAAAATAATCACAACAACCATCTGTTCTAACATTTGGCCAAAGACAGTTTTTGAGGCAGCCCAAAACTTGCTATGCACAACAGAGTCAACCCTGGTTACATTTGAGTTGGTTTCTTTTCTATATAAATAATAAACAATATTTTTCTAAAGCAGTTAATCTTGTCCAGACCACGAAGTAAACTCTTTAAGCAGACTGTCATAATAATGTCAACAAGCTGCTTTTCCAGGACAAAATGATGCTTCCTGCCAACTCAAGCCAGTCTCCTGTTTTTACCACTTACCCTTTTCAAAGTGCAGAAACATGCATTTAGATTTTGGGGACATGGAGGCAGCCACGTTTTTTGAATGATGTTGTTCTTGTGTGTTATTTTCTTCTGTAAGTGGACCAGGGCAGGATGGGATCCCACCTGGATTTCTGGAGTGAGCCTACCCTCTAGGCCACAAGCCACCCGTACTTCCCCAGCAATGTCATCTATGATTTATCAGTTGTTTTTTAAAAAAATACTTTTGCTACCTTATTATACAAATTGTATTTTAAAAGTTCACCTTCCACACTTGGACGGCTGAACAGGGACGGCAAATAGGACGTGGTTGCAAGTTCAACTTGATTCTCTTTGTGATACTTGGGTCACAAGGCTTGTGAATAAGAGACTCCTGAAAGCTTAGATCATTGCTCAAGAACCCCTCCTTCCTCTTTTTTTTTAGTTCAAAGAAAAAGAACCTAGCCATCTCTAGTGTGTGTACATAAACAAGGAATAGGCCCAGAGAGGGCGTGTCTATGTGACAGTGTGCAAAACAGAGAGACTGACTGACCGACTGGTGTAAAGAACAATTCCGCAGAAGAAATTTAAACAATGTCTAAAGCCACTTCACTATGATGAAAAACTCACTCCTTTTTCTCCCGCTGCCCCTATGGTGGGGAAGTCAAAGTGGTTTAACGTGGATCAAATTAGCAACAGGACAGTTTGAGGACCTCTTTCATGCAGGCATGTCCAAACTTCGGCCCTCCAGATGTTTTGGACCACAACTCCCAGAGTCCTTTGTCATTGGCAATTTAAGCTTAGAATTCTGGGAGTTGTGGTCCAAAACATCAGGAGGGCTGAAGTTTTGGACATGTTGCCATTTGGTCCTGACTCCTGCGCCCTGCTTAGAGGTTAAGAGGATGCTCTCTCCCACTCTCTCTCACACACACCCTGACACATATCTTTGAGTACTCAGGGTGAAGAGACACAGCAGGGAACAAGATGATCCTTGTAGTTTGTCTTACACAGAGTTGTCAGAAGAACTTCACCTGCTGACATTTCTCTTCCATCACTGTTAAAATTGGAAGAGCCCTAGAGTGGTCCTTCGTAGGTTACATTATTATGTTTAGAAAGACATGCAATCAAGAGAGGGGAACAAAGCACAGCAGTTCCCTTCATGACATCTGGCTTCTGATGAAGAGCTGGCCTTACTTCTCCTTTGCTAAGCTTCTAGTCTTGATCCAAGGAAACAAGCCTTTGGTGGCGGGCATAATTACCCGCCATGGTACGAGTCCTGAGGCTGGGTATAAACCACTCAGATATTCTCCTGTGAGAGATAACTATTGTGCTTTCTTGCCTAAGTTGTTTCCAAAAATTTAAAAAAAAAATCAGAGGGGTTTGCTTGCACAGGAAAACTTCCTAGCAATTTGTGCAATTGGTATGTGATGTGGACAGAGCGATGTTGGCAGGGTGCAGAATTGCAGAGAGCCAGGCTACACAATGAGTCCAGTGTTTCGTCCAAGGCTATTTGCTCAAGTCAAAAGAGATCATTACAGGTCCCGAGGAGCCACTGAAGCAAGCCAAGGGGGGCTGGGGGCGGCGGGGTGGTGGTGGACTGTGAGATCATCATGGACAAGGGCAAATTGCCAGGGTCAACAATGCTGCCCATTGTGCAGTTCTGTCGACACACAACACCGCCTGGTTCTCTCCAATGTTCTGCCAGGTTGCGGTGGATGTTGCAACTTGCAAAGCCTGGTCCAAGGGGACTGCTTTACAAGAAGGGTTACTGGTGGTGGAGGGGAGGTGGCAACTGCTAACCTGTAGGCTACACTGAAACAACTGGGGATTGGGGTTTCTTTACAATGCATGGCCAAGATGAAAGGTGACTTGAAAGTGGATTGAAGAAGACCCTTTCCCAATACCTATGTGTTGCAGTGAAGTGATTTTTGTATGCTGAAGATAAGAAGTTTATTGAGAAATGCAAATAGGATTTTTGCACAGTCCTGTTGAAATGCTTGGGCACAGGCATTGCTATTTCTAGAGAACTTGAGTTTGGAACAGATTCCTAAATAAATAAAAATAAATAAATAAATAAAAACTCAGAGCAAACGAAGAAAACACCAGACAGGGTTCTGCAGAAAAGTGTCATGGGCTAGTTTACTTGCTAACATTTTATTTTCATCTCCTCCTCCTCCTCCTCCTCCTCCTCCTCCTCCTCCTCCTCCTCCTCCTCCTCCTCCTCCTCCAATGTGTTTTCTTCCCAACTCCTCATGCTTAGCCTTCCCAAGGATGATAGAAGGCTCCTGCTAAAAGACCAACTGGAAACC
Source organism: Phrynocephalus forsythii (assembly GCA_029282475.1). Taxonomy (NCBI): domain Eukaryota; kingdom Metazoa; phylum Chordata; class Lepidosauria; order Squamata; family Agamidae; genus Phrynocephalus; species Phrynocephalus forsythii. Next base: position 123,029,251 of record JAPFRF010000008.1, on the reverse strand, counting down.
TGTATCTTTCTCGAGTACTGGTCTTAGATGACTTCTCCTTCCCAAGGGAAAAATATTTGTACTTAAAAAAAATTAAATCAGTTTTTTAAAGAAAAAAATTAGAACCATGTATGATTTTCATGAACACAAGGAAGCCACCTCAGTGAGACCTAGGCCAAGGTTTGTGAGTGCTGAGGAACTTAAGAGGAACTATTCTTAAGGGGTCTTTCTGATTGTTTATTTTTTTAAAAATTCTATGTTGCTTCTTGGTTTGTAATGGGTTATTCGAATGCCTTGCAAAAAATAGAACCATTTTTAAGAGAAGCAATAAGCACTCAACACCAGTGGAATAAAGCCAGCCCAACTTCATGATAGCATAAACCCATCCATAATTTCATGACAGAAATGTCTTGAGGGTTTTTATTGTCATTGTTGAGCTCTGAGCAATTTGGCTTTTCATTATGCAGAATTTCATGGAATGGATGCTGTGAAGCAAAAAGCCACGTTCTTTGTGGCCATTGCCAAATATCAGAGAGTAATGCAAGCAAGACCTTTCTAGAGGCTATTATTACAGGTGAAGCCAAGCATACAAGGACATGGGGACTTTAATTTCTGAAATTAAATACGAATACTGTATTGTATTTTCTAGGCAACCTTCTGCATAAAGGCATGTGGAAACAGATAGCCTTGTGGTCTGTGCTCTTGAGACATTTCAGATCACACACCTGGCACCCAGCACCTGATGATGGGAAATCCATGACTGGAACTCACCTGCGAATATTAGAAAGGCTAAATGCTGCATATGGTACCTATATGTCCCCACACCCTCCCATGGGAGGAGTAACAGCTTCTGTGACAGTAGGATTTAGCTCAGAAAAATAGCACTGTGCACAAGGGACAATTCCACCTTGCCCAGTGCCGCAACCTGGTTCTCCACTGCAGGAGAGGTAGCAGGCGCAGAAGGCATTTTAAACAAACATGGTGAGAGATCTGATCACAGGTTGTCTGAATGATCTCATCTAGTTTGGCCTCAAGGCAGAGATCCACCCTCCTTGACTGTGCCAGTCAGTTCAAGCGCCAGATATTTCAAGCACAAAAGTTCTAGAGTCCCACTAAGCTTCTACTTAGCAGAAGGAACCACCCACATAGCAATGTGGGATTGTTCCTTTAGCCTGAGCGTTGCAAGTTGAAAGCTCAGTGTTCTTCATGGAGATCACTGCTTGCCCAATGTAATACATACACCAAGGTCATGTTCTAATGGGACGCTTTGCAGAGCAGATACTCAGTGGCCATAATCCTGTTGCTTATCCTAATAAATCATATGAGAATAAGGCCAATGAATCAATAGAACTTAACCACAATATACTTACTTTCATTTTAAAGTAAGCCCATTTGAGTCAGTGGAACGTTTGGAGGAGAAGATCTACCAAATCCCCATTGATTCAACGTGCCTACTCTAGTGTTATGCTAAGCATCAGGATTTGGGCTAATAGGATAATAGCTGTTATAGCTCTACATGTCACCATGGCCCAAAGGTATTGTGATCAATATTTTCTCACTCATGACTGCATTTTCTTTCAGTAACCTTCCTGATTTCTTCCCGCATCTTGAGATCACCTTAGTCAAGTGGACAGTATACAAGTCCAGATTGCTGTAAGATTTTTGAGATCTGGTTGAGATCTTGGGACTAACTAGTTACGAGTAATATGGTTGTCAGCAACTAAAAGCTGTTCTGGTATTATTCAAAGAAATAAATTACTATAGTTATCAAAGAAGTAACATAAGAAGTAGTGTAATAGTAACTTTTAGGATACGAAGAATAACATTTTCTAGTTATTTTCAAGACAGAAAAGGCATTTTAAGTTTTTTTTACAGGTATTGAGACAGGAATTGCTTACATTTTATATAATTCCGTTGCCAACTTTAAAAAGAAAATATTCCTTGATATTCTGTTTAAATTTTTTTGGTTAATATTTGCTTGCTGCAATATCAGAATTGACTACCAAAGAAAATCCAAAATTACTGTGTACTGTGGCCCCCTGGCAATGACAACGCAGAGCATTTATAACGAACGTGATACTGCAAACCCACTTTTCTAGTTATGCTGATGTAATAGAAATGGTGTAATTTTTAGAAGCAAATTGCCTGAAGTTAAGAAATCACCACATAATTTTTCCGGTACCTAATGAATGCAACTACAGTAGTATGGGCCTTTTCACACGACCCCTAAGATCCGCTGGTCCCTTAAATTCGGACCAGAGATCTTGGGGGTTTGTTTCTGTTCCTGCGTCCCCACCCCTCAGCACTTCCTGCTCCTGTCGGCGTGAGGGGGGGAGGGAAAAAAAGGACAAAAGAAGCCTTTACTAACCTGCCGCTGCCGGTCAAACTTGCCAGGAGCCCCGTTACTTCCTGGTTCCTTCTCAAGGAGCTCTTAAAGGGGCGGGAGGCAAAAAAACAAGAGACAAGCCAGGAGAGCCCGGCACTCTTATCCGCATCAAATTTTTTTCACCTGCAGAGAGCAGGTACATGAAAAATGCGCTGGGTCATGCTAAAGTGGGCGGGGTCACACTTAATTGTCTCCAAACTCCAGAGCTGGTGGGAAAACATTTCTAAGCTCCGGAGCTGGGAGCCATTTGCAGCGCAGCTTAGGGGTCGTGTATAAACGCCCTATGTTATCTTTGGGAAATTTTTCCTCCAAAAGTTACATTATTTGCAAACTACACAAGAGGACTTGGGCTGATGGATCATTTGTAAATTTGAAGCAACACTAATGATAAATACATAATGGCTACCAAAAAGGTAATCTGTTCCTTTTTAAAATTAACATTTGCAGCCTTGATCTCGTATTCAGCCTGCTATTTTTGGGCCACATTAAATTGTCTGCTTCTCTGGATTCAATATCCTCTGACAATTAGGCCACTTCTAATACATCCTTCCATTTATACTGAGTTTATATTCCAGTACAGTATAGCTATCACACTTGTGCTCTACACACCTCCCGGTTTGTAACTGCCCACTATATTTAGTTGTACTTTGCTTCAGTACTGCATCATTCCTACTTTGGAAACAAAGTGCGTAGCACTGGGCATTGCTCCCAGTTCTTCAGTCTCTCTTTGCAAGCATCTGAGTCACCAAATAACCAAGATGCAGCGCACAACACAAAGGCTGCAGCAGCTCATAGGTTGAATTCTGATGGCACAGGGAAGCCAGTAACAGCACAGCACTGCCTGGGACTCGGGAGATGAAATCACCTGATTCTGAGCCAGGACTTACCATAGCACAGTGTTCCTTAGAACACAGCAAGGAGGAAATGTTCTCTGTTCCAAATAGCCCTCAGGGCACGGGTGAACTTTGCTCTTCTTTCCAGACACACCACCGCCACTGCCACCCACCACGTGCGGTCTTGACAAATCAGTTTGACACAAATTGGAAGCCAGGACTGAGCATCCAGGACTACATCTCTCCCTACAATTTGGTCTGAAGGCGCCCAAGTCTTATATCAGCATTAGGAAAGAGGCACCCCCTTGTCCTCCCCTAAATTCATGGTGTCAAGAAGTTACCAGCTTTCATTTCTAAGTTTAAAGCAAATGTTCTTTTTTATGCCTAGAAACCCCCCCCTCTCTCCCTCCCGCTCCCCTTATTCTGCACTCTCTCCCACCCAAAGCTGGTTGGAAAGCTCAGTGGTTTCAGGAGCTGGCTGCAGAGCCAGAGGTTCTGTTTAAAGCATATACCACCCCATAGCACTTCTTCAAGTACTCTCTGGGCATTTTACAATTTAATTTTGCAGGCTACACATTGCCCCCCCCTCCCCAGCAACTTGGGTACTCATTTTACCGACCTCAGAAGGATGGAAGGCTGAGTCAACCATGAGCCAGCTACCTGGGATTGAACCCCAGGTGGTGAGCACAGTTTTTAGCTGCAGTACAGGTTGGGAGTTTGATGTCCCACTGGGTCTCCAGTGAGTACAGAAACCCATGTGGCCTTGGGCAAGCTGCACAGTCCCAGGGTGTATAGCACAGTGGTTCTCAACTTGTGGGGTCCCCAGATGTTCCTGGACTGCAACTCCCAGAAGTCTTCATCACTAGCTGAGCTGACCAGGATTTCTGGGAGTTGCAGCCACTTGATCTGCCAACCTGAACACAGCTGTCATTCTCCCCTGAAGTGACATATTGAGTTCGCTGAGCAGGTTGAATACGTCACCCTAGTAAGCAAGTTTTGCAACCTGTTCTGTGTCACTGAAATGGCCTCAAAAGTGCCAGTGGTGACTGGTGTTTTTTCTTCCCCTCTCTAAAAGAAATCTCTGGTGTGGCTTCTCTTGTCTTTAAGAGAAGATGCGTGTGCTCTGTGTCCATCTCCTCACAGAGCTGCATGAACAGACGTGAATGAAGGGCATGCACTTTAATGTGTTCGATAGTTTTAATCACATCCTGCAAAACTCTTGTTAAGTCCAGGTGGCATTTTACGGCTAGCCAGTGTTTCTCTATGAATGACAGAGTGTGTGGATTCACATTCAGAAGCAATGTCCTTGACCCAAGTACAGTGGTACCTTGTATAAAGGAATTAATTCATTCCAAATGAAATTATGTTAAGCAATTTTTCCTTTATACAAATTTCCCATAGGTATGCATTGAAAACAGGGTGATCTTATTTTTTATGTTGTACAGATTTGCCCCATAGGCGATTGTGTTAAGCAAATTTCCCCAATCTCCAGAATTTTTTATGTTATACAAATGTTATGTTATACAAACTGTTTGTTATACAAGGGTCCAGTGTAGTGAAATCCGAAAGCTGTCGGATTTCACTACAGGATGTGGTAATGGCACCTGGCCTGGATGCCTTCAAAAGGGGATTGGGCAGATTCCTGGAGGAAAAGTCCATCACAGGTTACAAACCATGATAGAGCTACATCATCTCCAAGCTTAAAACCAGGGTACTTCAAGGGTCAGATGCAGAGGAGTGATATCAGGAGACAGATATCTAGTCTCGTGCGCTCCCAGATGCATCTGGTGGGGCCACTGTGAGATACAGGAAGCTGGACTAGATGGGCCTTTCGCCTGATCCAGCATGGCTCTTCTTATATTCTTATCTTCTTATGGCAGCTGCTCCATCCGTGTATATACCGACACACAAAATAACCAATTCAGTTTTCTTGATATGTAATCATTCAAAGACTTGAATCGTTCTGCAGCTCTGGGGTCGGTTGGCAACAAAAGCACACACCTATATATAGCACAAAAATAAGCCTTGCTGACTCGTCAACCTGGATTGCATACCATGGTAACTCATTAATCCTCTATAACAATTGTGCCTCAATATCCTCTGCTATTTCATCAGTTTGTCTAGCTATGGTGGTAGCCAAAAGAGGAAAACATGCCACATTTTGAACTCCAGCCTCTCCTAAAAGTTCATGGCAAATGTCCTTAGCAGTGAGTAGGATCAACTCTTCACCCACAGTAAAAGGCTTCTTAGCTTTAGCAATGGGATTAGCTACTAAGAACGTTGCTCTTGGTGAAGACACATTTGATGAAGTGGTGGGCCTCAATACTGACTTCTGTTCATTGTGTTCATGTCCCCCACTTTAAAAAACAAACAAACCTCCAAAGGCTTGCCTTTAAGTCGGGGTGACCAAACTTTTCATTTATTTATTTATTTATTTATTCAACTTATATGCCGCCCACTACCCAAAGGTCTCTTTTTTTTTTGCAAAGAGGGCCAGATTTGGCAAGGTGAAAATTTGTTTGGGCCAACCATTCAGCCACATTTGGACCCCAGGCCGGACTTTGGACAAGCCTCTATGACAGGCAAGGAGGCGGGGAGGATGGTACAGCAACGGAGCCAGGGGTGGGTAGGCTGGATAGGTGGCTGGGGGGACAGATGGAGGCAGGGAAGGCAGGCAAACCATAAAACTGCATGCAGCATGGAGAGGGGCCAGCTGGCAGGGATGCATGACAGGCTGAGCCGGCAGGGAAAAGAGGTTGCGGGTTGCTAAAAATTTGAAAATGGGTCACATTTGGGGCCCAGGCTGGACTTTGGACATGCCTGCTTTAAGTGCAAGATTCTTGGTCTCCAATGGGTGTAGCAAAACAGATTTGAAGGTTTCACAGCTTCCTTGGGTACCCTGTCACCACATCTTATGCAAAGCAGGCTTGGAGGATGTGAATCACCTGTTGCAATGACCCCATGGTGGCTCTCTACCTGGACCACAGCTCCTATAATCCCTGTCCACTTGCCATGTGTTATTAGAAACACATTAGAAGGTGGGGTTGGGTATCTCGGGCCCCACAGACAATGCTAAGCCCGTGAGGATCACCCTTCCTTCACTAGCTATTGTGAAGATTGTCCTCTCATGGCAGTTAAGACATGCAGGAGACCCATGAATGGAGCCCAGGATGTTCCTGTGAAAGGGAGGGGGGGTAACCAAAGGAGACAGAAAGACATCCTGACGCCAGAAAACCAGGTTCTGGGCCAGGGTTCCACGGTCTTCGACTGCATAAGCCATGCGGGGGGGGGGGGAGCCAGGGCCTGGTGTTTCGGTGGGACCTGCTCCTTTGGCCAAGCCTGGCTTTGGAAAATCTGGGGAGGAAGGTGTCTTTAGCTCCAGGGGCGCGTCACAGAAAGGCCTGAGCCCATCTGATGGGCCCTCTGCCTCCCGCACCTGCACCCCCTGGCACAAAAACAGGGTCGCCTCCTGCCCCTGGAAGTCAAGTCACCAAACGACCTCGCGGAGCAAAACGCCACCAGCCCCGCGCTCCACCCCAGCACGCGCCTGTGCGGGGTGAGCGGGCGGCGGCGGCGGCGGGGGGGGGGGGCGCTCGCGCGCGCGCGCGGCTCCTTCTCCTGCGCTTCCAAGCGCCGCCGTGCACGCGCGGTGGGTTGCGCGCCCTGCTTTTCAACCGGTGGCACAGGAAGGGCAGGAGGGTGTTTTGTTTCCCCCACCCCCCCCACCCCCCGATCTCGCCCAAGGGGGCCCTGATGTCCTCCTCCTCGCCACCAGCACCGGGCATGAAACGGGGAGGGCGGGCGAGAGGGGGGGGGGAGAGGGAGAAGTCACGCCATCGACGCCCAGGCGCGCGCGCTCTCGAGGGGAGGGGAGGGGGGGCGCGCGCGAAAGGCCTGCTGACCCACTTTGCCGGCAAAAGTAACTACCGGTCGTTGCCACGCGCGCGGGCGGGGGGGGCACCCGCTGCTCCTCCCTCCCTGATCGCCCTATCAGGCGAGGCCGAGGAAGGGGGGGGCGCCGCCGCCGCCGGGCACATGCCTGGCCACGCAGCCGCCAAGCGAAGTGTCAGGCAGCGGAAGCAGCCACCGCAGCCTCAGCACCGCCGTCCAACAGCAGATTGCGGGCAGCCAATGCCGAGGAGGCTTTGAAGTGGCACCAAATTCCTCGCAGCCAATAGGAGCGCTCCGCTCAGGGCCAAGGTATCATCCTCTCCTGAGCTCTCTCTCTCTCTTCCCCCTTCCCCCCCCCAACCAGCGTCACCGGCAACCCACCTCCCGAGAGGCAGGCAGTCAAAGAGGCAGCCGCAGGCAGCGTGAGCGCAAAGTTGCGCGGCGACTCTGGATCTCGGGCGGGGAGTGACCCTTGCACGCCGTGGGTTGCTGCCGCCCTTTTGCTTTGTTTATTTACGAACGTGAGAGGGTCATAATTAACGGCGTGCCAAAGTTCAAGGCGAGAAGAGCTTAAATATCTTGGCTGCGAGAAGGCTCCGGCAGCCAAGAGATCCGCTGCCAGTGGGTGGTGGTCAGAGGATCGCCCGAGTTGCAGCAGGAGCCCGTCTCTCCCATCGCATCGCGGGCAAACGGAAAGGCGGAGCGAGCCCGTCGTAGCCGCAGCAGCGAAGAGGAGCCCGGCATCTTCCCATCCGCAGGCAGCATCCTGAGGACCCGTTGTGTGATGCCTGCCCAGCTCTCCGCAATGGAGGTAAGGCAACGATGCCTCGGCTCTCGATCCGGAGTCGCTCTGGGAAAACAGTCCTCAGTCGGTAGGCGATGTGGGTGCCGATTTTGGAGAGAGGTCGCTTTTGGCTCCTTGCGGAGCCCTGCGCAGATCTGGAGGCAAAATCATCCCCCCTTTTTTTTTTTTTTATTCCACCACCCCCTTTTCCCCCTTTGCTTTTCCCCAAGAATTCACTCCTCAGACTTTCCCCCCGGGCATCCTGGGTTCAAAGGATCCACCGCGATCCCCACCGCCCAGCCACCACTTTTAAATCGCCGAAGCCACCCGGCAACGTACGCAGTGCAATCCCTTGGCGCGCCCTTTAAAAAGAGACTGGCGTGTCGAAAGGAACGTCAGCCCGTGGCGTCCCTCGGGTGGCTTTCGCCGCAGGGTGTGGGGCTTTGGCCCCGAAGCCATCAAGGGCAAAAAGACACCCACGGACACCAAAGCGGCGTCGGGGGGGGGGGTGGTCCGGCAGTTCCGCAATGTCCCGGGGTGGCGGCGGTGGCGGGGCAGTACCTGCCTGGGAACCGGCGGGTGGGCGTGGCTAGCCGGCGCGCCTCCGGCCGCGGCTTTGTTACCGAGCCCCGGTGGAAGTGGCCGGGCTGGGGGGCGACCCACGAGAAGAAGGTTGGCCCGCTCGCTGGGGAGAAAGCCCGCTGAGGGGGCGCGCGGGGGGTTCCCTGGGTCCAGATATAGAAATGGGGGACGGTGGTGGATCGGTCGGAATCTCTTTTCTGGATTCAGCAGCGATGGTGCGGCGGAGTGTGTTCCATCCGAATGAAGTCGCCCGAATCGTATTTTTTGTTGTTTTAGAGAGCGTCTTTGCAACCCATTTCCAGCTGCGTACGCAGCTCCCCATCAGAGCCCACCAGGGCAGGGAGGGAAGGGAGGGCGGGGAGAGCCCTGGCCAGCCTGGTTCACAAGATATTAAAATGCAATGGTTTTCAATGAAGGAATCTCAAAACAAGAGCGGTTAATACCTTATTGGGACACTAAAATGCAAGCAAACAAAGGAACAAAATCAGGCAAGGTTTTGAATGCCACAAGAATCTTCATCAGGCCCGGCATTGCTGAGCTCTGGGGTGAAAAAAAATTAAGGTTTTTTTTTTTTTAAAAATAAAATCTGGACCAGATGTTGAGTTTTCAAGATGTTCTGTAGTTAAAAATGTCATGGGAGGTTGCTTGGAAGTAAGCTACTATGAATAAATTGAATAGGAGTTAAACATATATATAATAAGGCCAGGATACAAGCATAACCTTGCTTGGGTTGTTAGATATATCCAGGAATAGTTAAATCACCAGAGAGGCAAACAGGTCTTATATATCACCTCCAGGCAGGCTGAAGCAACTCACACGTACAGTGCTACATAGAGTAAAGAGCCATCTCTCCTAAACCCCAGAAAAGAGGACTGAGAACAGAGATCACCAAATGAACTGATTTTACTCAGTTTGCATTCATCTCTGAAGTTGTGTGTTGCTCAGAATCCTCTCCGAGACACAGTAGAAACTTAACAAAGCTCCCCACGAGATACAGAGGGTTCCCGTCTCCCCAAGGCTCAAAAGTCAAGTCCAAAACACAGGCGATGATGTGTTGCATTGTTACAATATGTGACCCCATGTCCATGGAGTTTTCTTGGCTGGAATACTGGAGTGTTTTGCCGTGAGGATCCAGCAAAACTGCAGTGTATGTAGATGCAAGTCAAGCTAAGTTCATTTAGCCATCTTCCCAGACAAATATATATAGGATTGCACTGCACCTACTGTGACATTTACAGGGGATTTTCAGAGACTTGGAACAAGTTAGATCTACAACTGCAATAGCACTGCAGGTCTTCCACAAAGGCTAAACTGCACAGTAGGTCACAGCTAGTGAAAGTCCCACCAGTGAGGATTTGATGAGTCAGCTCTTCTCGACTCTCCATTGATTCCGTGGGGGAGGTGCTCTAGCTGTGATTTGCTACACTTAAGAAAGAGGATTTCATCCCAAGTGTCCCGTTTGGGTGGTCTCCCTCGGGTCCCGCGGCTGGAAGAACTGCCTGCAATGCTTCCTGCCTCCCTTCCTCGGCAATGTGAGCTTCTGCCACAGGAGAGCATCTCCTACTCACGAGGAGAGACCGGCAAAGAGCCTCTTTCAATGCAGCAGAACCCTATAAGCCATCAGCAGTGGGCAAAAGCAGTGGAAGAAGGGCGAAATAACACCAGTGTTATAACAATTATTGGTACAGTGGTCCCTTGTATAAAGGAATTAATTTGTTCCAAATGAAATTATGTTAAGCAAATTTTCCTTTATACAAATTTCCCATAGGAATGCATTGAGTAATCCCTAATCACAACCATTTATATGTTGTATGGATTCGCCCCATAGGTGATTCTGTTAAGCAAATTTCCCCTATCTCTGGAATTTTTTATGTTGTACAGATTTTATGTTATACAAACTGTTTGTTATACGAGAGTCCACTGTATTTTAGAAAAAGATGCAAGTGTTTGAGTTGCACTGAAGTTCTCTTAATAATAGTTAGCACTGCATAGACAAAAACTTTCAGATAAATTCAGATCAGATAAAAATAATCTGAATAACATGTATCTTTCCAAAGAGAAACAAGGAATTAAGTGAATACAATATTTTAGCTGTCTTGATTCTGAAAGAGAAAAGCTCTGTGCAATCCAAGAGCCACCTGTTTCATTTTGAACCTGCCTGATTATTATGATCTGGAGGAGAGGCCCTTCTGCAGGCAGTCTCTACTGTCCACAGTTTGAAATTCTCCTCTGTATTGAGCACATATTGTGAAACTCACTTCTCCCACATTTACAGTTGAACTTATACTCATTAAAAGTACTAAGCTAACATCTTTTGTCATTTATATTATTTTTGCGCTATTGTTTTAGTCAGTATATTTAGTTAGTATGATATAGTGAATAAAGTGTTAAGAGTAGATAGCTGCTGTGAGTTTTTTGGGCTGTTTAGCTGTGTTCTGGAAGTTTTTCTTCCTGATGTTTTGCCAAACTCTGGCTGGCATCTTCAGAGGGCAAGGAGCTCAGGGAACTAGGGGTTCTCTCTATGCTCTGTGCCCCAGCCATGAAAGCATTTGAGAATACATTTGTTAGAGTAGAATTCAGTAGAGTAGAATTCAAATCCACCCTTGACTATAGAAACTCATTGGGGGTTTCTGATGGTAAATCACTCAATGAACATATGATGTACTTCCAAGGTCCTAATAGAGTCAACATAAGCTGGAAGCTACTTGAAGGCACCAAACTGCAAATTGGCAGTCACATACTGTATACAGTTCTCTCTGTTTTCCAGGGTGTCTGTCATGTACCAGTTTTTCAGTATTGTAGTTGTGCAATGGATTGTGTGGCACAACTGGGCATGTGATGGGTGCTCTGGTAAATGGATAAAAACATTTGGATGATTACATTTTCACACAAAGTAAGACAAAAACAAACTTTTTAATGGTTTATTAAGATTTTTATTTACAGAGTTATGCTTTGTTTTGATCTGTTGTGCACTCTCTTGATTATTTATTGGCAAGAGATTGTATGAAAAACATTAACACTAAGTAAAGTATATGGGTAGACTTCTCAACATTTTATCTAACTTCTAGGTTTTTTTAAAGGAGGGACATATATTTTGCATATTTCTTGTTTTATAGCTTTCCTAAAGAACATAAGAACAGCCTTGCTGGAACAGGCCACAGCCCATTGAGTCCAGCATTCTGTCTCACACAGCGGCTTACCATTTGCTTCAGGGTATTCCTAAGCAGATGTCTTCAACTGCTTAAGATTCCCTGCAAATGGTATTGAGAGATATCCTGCCTATCTCTCCAACCGGAGGTTGTCCTTAGGCATCCATCATGATAGCCATTGATACCCTTGTTCTCCATGAACTTGTCCAATCCTTTTCTAAAGCTGTCAAGGCTGACAACTGTCACCACTTCTTTTGGAAGGGAGTTCCACAGACCAGTGATCCTCTGGGTGAAAAACAACTTTTTCTTATTTGTTTGAGATCTAGCACCCAAAGGTTTCATGGAGTGCCCCCTAGTTCTAGTGTTGTGCAGTAGGGAATACAGTTTTTCCTTATCTACTTATGATTTTATAAACTTCAATCAGGTCACCTCTTAGGTGTCATCATTCAAGAGTGAAGAGGCCCAGCCATTGCAGCCTCAGATGGTAGGGAAGGTGTTCAAGTCCCCAAATCATTCTGGTTGCCCTCCTCTGCACTTTTTCCATTTCCATAATATCCTTCTGGAGGTATGGTGACCAGAACTGTACACAATACTCCAGATGGGGCCTCAACATAGATTTATAAAGAGGCAAAATGACACTTGTTGACTTATTTTATATACCCTTCCTAATGATCCCTAGCATTGAGTTTGCTTTTTTCACTGCTGCGGCACACTGGGTTGACACCTTCATGGAGCTGCCCACCAGGACACCAAGGTCCCTTTCCTGGTTTGTTGCAGAGATTTCAGACCCCATCAGTTTATACATGTAATTGGGTTTTGTTTTGCCCCCATGTGCATCACTCTGCACTTGCTAATGTTGAAGCTCATTTGCCACTGGTTTGCCCACTCACCAGTGTCAAGAGATCCCTCTGGAGCTCCTCACAATCTCTTAGTTTTTATTACCCTATATAATTTAGTGTCGTCGGCAAATTTGGCTACCTTGCTATTTACTCCTATTTCTAGATCATTTATGAAGAGGTTGAAAAGCAGGGGTCCCAGTACTGAACCTTGGGGGACCCCACTCTCTACCTTCCTCCACTTGGAGAAGTGTCCATTTAGTGCTACTTTCTTTTTCCTGTCCCTTAGCCAGTTGCTGATCCAGGACAAGACCTGTCCCTTTATTCCATGACTGGCAAGTTTATTCAAGAGCCTTTGGTGTGGGACCTTGTCAGAAGCCTTCTGAAAGTCCAGATAAACAATTCCAACTGCTTGTTGACACTCTCAAAGAATTCCAACAGATTAGTGAGGCATGATTTGCCCTTGCAGAAGCCATGTTGGCTCTCCTTCAGCAGCACCTTCTCTTCTATGTGCCTATTAATTTTAACTTTTAGGATGGTTTCCATCACTTTACCTGGGACACGTCAAGCTGACTGGTCCGTAATTTCCTGGATCACCTCTGGATCCTTTTTTGAAGATTGGTGTTATATTCGCTACCATCCAGTCATCAGGCACAATGCCTGATTTGAGGGAGGGAAAGATTACATATTTTGGCTAGGACCTCAGCAATTTTATCTTTAGGTTCCTTGAGAACTTGTGGATGGATGCCATCTGGTCCTGGTGATTTGTTAGCTTTTAGTTTAACAAGACATGCAAGGACCTCCTCCCTGGTTATTTCTATCTGGCTTAATTCTTCAGTTTCCCTCCCTTTGAAGATAGGCTGTGTTTTGGGCATGTGGTCTCTGTCTTCTTCAGTGAATACTAAAGCAAAGAATTCATTGAGTCTCTCTGCAATCTCTGTCTCCTCTTTAATAATCCCTTGCCTTCCATTATCGTCTAATGGTCCCATGGCCTTTCTAGTTGGGTTCTTACTTCTAATGTACTTAAAGAAGTCCTTGTTATTTCTCTGAGTGTTTTTAGGTATATGGTCCTCCAAGTCTTGCTTTCATTTCCTGGTTGTTGCCTTGCACTTGTTCTGCCAGAATTTATGTTTCTACCTGTTGTCCTTGTTTGGACCAGCCTTCCATTTTCTAAATGAGCGTTTCTTGTTTTTTAAGAATCTGTCGGATACATTCTGAAGGGGTTTTTTTAGGGCCATCTTAGCATGTAGTTACCCTGTGCACTCTTAGTACCATTTGCTCGTCTGACAATCCGAAAGAAGCTACCTGGACAAAATGAGCCCCCTCCTTCCATTGTGTCTCCTCTATCTGAATTTCTAAGTTTTTGATTCACTCTTACAATTAGTCCTGTCAATGTTCTTGAAACTCAGAAAAGGTCACCTGCCAAGATGTTTACATGGTGCAAAGCACTGCTAATTGAATAGGAAGTGCTTTGCAGCATTGATGTAAAATCTAAACAGATACTTTGCACCCGTGAGAGAGGGAAGGGAAAGTGTATAAAATGAAAACAAGTACTACCTGCCTGTTTATACCAGGGCACAGCATTCAATGCAAGAACTGTTTCCTCCCCAGCAGTGTTGTTCTATTAGTAAGTACTTTTAATTGCTTAAAACTCATACTGATCCAGGAAGCTTCTTCAGTTGAATAATAATAGGCCTCCGTCACTTGGAGAGGATAACCTAAGTGATTGGCATTGTCTGTTGCACAACAACTCACATTTCTATTTCTTCTGTGCTAAATTTGCGTTTGTAGCTTTCGTAAAGTGTCTGTAGGTTGTATGGACGTGGATTCAGAACTCTTCAGTGCCTTGGGTTGTGTGTGACGTTGTTTTCTGCTTTAATTTGTCTTCCATGCCAGGTTTCCCCAGAGTTCTCTGCCACCCATGCCTTTGCTCACATGGCTCAGAATGGGGCTGTTAACGTGGAGAAAGTCCATCCCCCAGAAGAGGATGTGAGATCCGAGAGAGAGATGACTGATGATGTTTTTGATGAGAGCTACCATGAGAAAAAGGGCCCGAAGCCTGCCACCGTCTATGTCTGGAGAAACATCATCCTTATGTCCTTGCTCCACCTGTATGCAGTGTATGCCCTTTGGCTCATACCTTCAACACATCTTCTCACCTCCCTGTGGGGTAAGTAATGATCATGCCCAGTGGAAGGGATCATCTAATGACTTGGGTCTGTGCTTTGGCCTTCCGCTCCTGGCTCTTCTCATCCTAATTCCAAGTTTCGCTCCCTGGGGTCCTCGGTGAGGATTCATGTTTACCTGTGAATGCACAAACAGGTCTCTCTGGGAGGCCTCGTGGGTCTTTTAATTATTTGGAAGCATATTGCAACATGCGTCTGTCAAGGCAACTGGAAGGCCCATCTGGATTGCTTACTAGTCTCTAGCCAGTGAATATCTAAATGGTATTCAGTTAGCTGTTTTTTGTAAGGTGTTAAATACTCCAGCGTTTTGTTCATTAAGGGCCTTTTTACACAACCCCTAAGATCTGCTGGCCACTTAAATTCGGACCAGAGATCTTAGGGGTTCATCGCTCTTCCTCTGTCCCCACTCCCCTCCACACTTCCTGGTTGCTGGCTGCATGAGGGAGGGAGAAAAAGAAAGAAAAGCATGCCGCTCACCTCGTTCTGCCTCTCCTCTCTGTAAGGCCATTTAAAGGGGCGGGAGCCAAAAAGCAGCAAACAAGCGAGGAGAGCCCCGCATTCACTATTGTTGCACCGCATCAAAGATTTTTCACCTCCAAAGAGAAGGTACAAGAAAAGCGCGCTGGGTCGCGCTAAAGTGGGCGGGGTCGCACTTGTCTGCAAACTCCGGAGCTGGTGGGGAAACATTTTTAAGCTCCGGAGCTTGCAGCCATTTGCAGCAGAGCTTAGGGGTCGTGTATAAACGCCCAGAGTCATAGATTTGAAGAGATGGAAGTGACCCCTTACTGCTGTGGGAGTCCAGGTTCTGTCAGCAGCTGGACATGCACAGCTCAGGCACCCTGACTGAGGGCCACCCAAACTTTGCTTAAACATTCCCAGTGAAGGAGAGTCCCACACTTTTCATTGTATTCTAGTCCACTGTTGAACAGCTTTTCCTGTCAGGATTCCCCCATCCCCAACTTTTGTTTAGGATCACCTTTCTCTTGTCTAACATAACTGTTCAAATACTTTAAGATTGCTTTTGTTATCACCTCTCCGCCTTCTCATCTGGTCTCAGATTAAAACCTGCAGTCACAAGGTGTAGAATTTGATTACCCCTGTGAGATGATTATAGGAAAAGACTTATAACCCAGCGGGTCAATGTATTTGCATACAAAATCTCAGCCCTGAGATTTCCAGGTAGGGCTGAGCAAGATGCCCTTCAGAAACCCCAGAGAGCTGCTGCTGGTCATTATCATCCAGGATTGGGCAGCTTTGCACTCTCCCAAGTGTTTTGGACAGAACATTTCACAGTCCTTGGCTGTTGCCCATGGTAAGCAGCAGTAAGTGATTCCTGATATAAGAAGTACTAAGCTAAATGGGTCCATGGTCTCACTGCATAAGGTTTTGCATAAAGGCCTGGCTGTAGCGATCAAGTAGCTACTTTGTGCGTGAATCAAACTAGCTGTTCAAGATACTTTTTGCTGGAAAGAGCGATGGTACTGCTAGGGCTGCAGAAGAGGCTTTCCACTTACCCCTGTTAAAATAAAGAACTGACTTTCTGACAGGGGAGATAACTGGTACTCCCTCCCAGTGAAGGCCAGGACTGCCTCATCTCTGTTGTCTTTCCAGAAACAGGCAAAGACCTTTCTCTTCAGGCAAGCTTTCCCTGAATGAGGGACTGCCTACTATGTTTTGTTATGAATCTGCCATAGATGGCTACATAGTCTTTGTGTTTATAACCACTTATAACTTTGTGTTTATATCTCTCCTTTTGTGATTGCATTGACACTATGTTATCAATTGTTAGATTTTATGTTGTCTTCTAATGCTGTGAGATGCCCCTCAGTTCCCGGGTTCTCAAACTGAATGTGTCTTAATTGTAATGGACTGTATATTACTGTAAGCTGCCTTGGGTCCTTTTCCAAGGAGAAAGGTGGGGTAAAAAATACTCAAAAATAAAATAAAATAAATAAAATATGCCGTCCCTCAGTTCTACACTGGAAGAGAAAAGAATGTTCAGTGAGAATAAACCACCTAGGAGGGAAAGACATTTATTTTCCCATGATTGCAATGAGTTAAATGCGTTTGGAAATTAATACATTTAATCGCTTTTGAAAGTCTGATCCTTAAACTGGTTTAGACAAGCTGCTTTGTTCTGAAACTACAGACTCTCCCAGATATGTAACCAATTTCAGTCCAGGAGATCTCTCTTGAGGGAAGATCTGAGATGAATCAGTCCTCCTGTCTCCACCTTGGATTATTTTCCTCCTGAGATTCAAAGGACAATTTGGGGTGTGGTCGTTTTTCCAAAAAACAAATTGAACAGCACTTGCTATTTAAAAAAATGCCTGAACGCATCCATGAGCTTGATCTTCGCTCCCCTCCCCCTATAGTAGCCTTTCCCAAAAATATTGTGTCCCATATATAACATTTGGTTTTGGACTAGGAATAGCTACCACAAGACAACAGGGGTCAAGACTAAGGGTAAACCTGCGGGTTCACACAAATGGCAAAGGCCAGAGGTGGGTGGGTGACCTTTAGGTTTAGAAATAGACTATCGGGCAGCATCAGGCGTCTTCTTTTCAGTTGGCCATATATTCTGGGCTGCCTTCTGAGAAGAAGACAGGCAATCCAAGGTCACATATTTATAAGACTTGGTGTTACTCCCTGCAGCTTCAGAGAGATAACTAGAGAGTGGTCATTAAAATGAGTTTGGGGGCATGGGGATAAAATTCCAATTTTCATTTTCTTGTATAAATTGATTTGGCCCAATAGGGCTTAATATCTGTCACAATTTCTTCACAATGGAAGTGGACCAACTAGGCATCAGCTAAGTCAATAAAAAGACACTATGTTGTGAATGAGGTAATTGTTTTGGCATTTCCTTGAAAAGCTGATGTGCTCCAAGGTTGATTTCTCCTGTCTGAGTCCACAATGGCATAACTCTACAGGCTGTCCTGGCATGTTTTTGGTTTTTTTAACTTACTGAATTAACTGTGTGATATGTGTGAGAAAAGAGATCTGCTTTTAAAATGCCATCCATTTGTGGAAACTCCAAAGCTAGTGTTAGAATATATTGTACAGTATGTAGTTCTAGGGTGTCTGGCAATTAAATTGACTTTGGACAGGTTCTTCTTTAAGCTGCCATTATAGTTATACAATCAAATTCCAGTACTCTAAATTGCAAATGGTCTTGTACCTTCTCATCAATAATATGTATTTGGCTGATGGATTGCTGGAATTTGTGAGGTAGCTCCCAATCAGATGCGGTATGGATTCCATATCACAAATACCGTATATACTCGAGTATAAGTCGACCTGCATATAAACCGAGACTCCTAATTTTACCCCCCAAAACTGGAAGTATAAGCTGAAGGTGGGAAATGCAGCTGCTACAGTAAATTTCAAAAATGAAAATAGATACCAAGAAAATTACATTAATTGAGGCATCAGTAGGTTAAACATTTTTGAATATTTATTTCAAAGAAAAACAGCAAACTAGCCACTAAGAAACCTGATTTGGGGTGGTGGTGGAATTGGTTTGTTTGAAATGTACTGCTGGAGGGGAGCTTTGCGGGTACCATGGACTGACAGAAACATGAACAAGTGAGTCTTAGATCAAGTCTTTACTTAGACATGGTGGAACTAGAATAAGGTGCAAAAGAGAGGGACTAAAATGATTACTGGCCTGGGGGACCTCCCTAATGAAGCAAGGCTAAAACATTTGGGGCTCTTTATTCTGGAAAAAAGGCGCCTGAGGGGGGATATGATTGAGACGTACAAAATAATGGAGGGCATGAGTAAAGTGGATAGAGGGACGCTCTTCTCCCTCTCACAAAATACCAGAACTAGGGGACATCCACTGAAACTGAGGGTTGGGAGAGTGAAAACAGACGAAAGAAAATACAGGAAGCTTGTTTAAAAGATATATTTGTTTAAAAGAGATACAGAATCTCTACCTTGCCTTGAGTCCCGATGATTTTAGCTGTCGGAAGAGGAGAGGGACGCTGCAGGAGGGCATGTCGTGGTGTTTTGACCACAGCTCCCAGAATCCCAAGCCTGTATTGTCAGTGGCAAAGGACTGTGGGAGTCATAGTCCAAAACATTAGTCTTCCTTCACGTGTTGACTGTGAGCTGGTTCAATAGGCTGCAAGAGCTACCATTCCTGCATACATAATCTGCATATGGGAGACCTCCCATGATTCCATGAGCACTAGTATTTTGATACTATGCCAATTTTTAAAGCTAATTTAGATAAATTTTATCAAGCCATATCAGTCAGAAGACTTTTATACACTCAGATCAACTGCTTGAAAGGCAGAGGAAAATTGCTCATCTTAAACTCAACGTACACTAGTCTAGAAGCCTTATTGGGAAATACCTGCTTTTAGCTGTATCTTGGTTAATTTGCTTTTGCCCTTTTCACATGCAAAGCAAGTTGGCAACCCTAAGTAATTTAGCCTCTGAGGCTGGCTTGCTGAGGTAAACCAGTAAAGTCTCTTTATTGCTGTTCAGTACTAGTGCTGTCTCTTCCATCCCCCAATTTTTTATTGATCTGTGTATAAGCCGAAGGCCCCTTTTTTAGCCCAAAATTAGGTCTAAAAAACTTGGCTTATATGCGAGTATATACGGTATGCCAAAATTCATATGGCTGCATAGCATCAAAATTTTGATAATCAGGAAAGACCTTGGAAGTGCAACAGAGTTGTTGGTTGGCAAATGCATTTTCAGTCAGCCAAGAGTGAATGGAAATTCCATTTTTACTCTTGTTTCTGTTTTGCTAAGCCAAACCCATGTAGGTGATTTCCTCTTGACATTCTGTCCCCTCCCTCCCATTCTTCTCTGCAGCCATTTTGTGCTTCATCTTGAGTGGTCTAGGAATCACAGCGGGAGCACATCGGCTTTGGAGTCACCGATCTTACAAAGCTACCTTGCCTCTCCGAATATTCTTGGCTGTTATCAACTCCATGGCTTTCCAGGTAGGAATTGTTTAAGAGATACTGTATATCCACATTCATTGGTAGGTGGATGCATGACCTGCAGTTTTGCCTTGCTGGAATCCCATGCAGAATTTGGTTCTTCCATAGGGTTTGCTTTCTGGAACAACCCCTTCCATTTGGCTAGAAACAAGGTTGTGCTCCTTTTTAATGAAAATGTCAAGATCCAGATGGGAAGAAATACAATATAATAGCCATTGCTAGCATCAAAGTTTCAAACTAAGGAGACTTCAGTTATGGGTCAAAGCAGAATAATCAAAGGGCGCTTTTACACGACCTCTAAAATCCGGTGGCAACTTAAATTCGGACCAGAGATTGTGGGGGTTTGTCCCTCTTCCTGTGTTCCCACCCCTCCGCACTCCATTGTTCTTGTCTGCATGGGGGGAGGGAGAAAAAAAGGGAGAAAAGAATGCAGGCTCACCTCCGTCTGCCGTCTGCCGATCGAAGCAGCCCCGAGCAGCCCCGTAGGGATTCCTGTCTCTTAAAGGGGCGGGGGTCAAAAAAACAAACACGAGGTGAGGGAGCCCGGCATTCACAGCTTTACAATCCGCATTGGAAGATTTTTTACCTCCTGGAGGCCAGGTACTTGAAAAGTGTGCTGGGACACACTTAGGTAGGTGTGGTCGTACTTAATTTTTTTTAAAGTCCGGAGCTGGTGGGAAAACATTTTAAGCTCCGGATCTGGGAGCCCTTTGCCTCAGACTTTAG
Organism: Phrynocephalus forsythii; assembly: GCA_029282475.1. Taxonomy (NCBI): domain Eukaryota; kingdom Metazoa; phylum Chordata; class Lepidosauria; order Squamata; family Agamidae; genus Phrynocephalus; species Phrynocephalus forsythii. The sequence continues at coordinate 123,008,938 of JAPFRF010000008.1, read as the reverse complement.
GAGTCATGTAAAAGCGCCCTAAGACTGCATGCCCAGTGATAGTAGTATCAGGTAGAGATGGGCACGAAACAAAAAAATGGTGTTTCAGTTTTTCGTTTGTCGTTGAGAGGTCTGTTTCGGTTTGTTTCCGTTTGTCGGGAATTGTTTGAAAAATTTCATTACCGTTTTTCATTTTTTCGTTTGTCGTTTCTGCCCGCTTTTTGCGTGATTTTTAAAGCATTTCCATGCACAGGCATCCCCTAACGCCCCAGACCAGAGGGAAAACACTAAAAAAAAACGGATGCTGGCAGAGACACAGTATAGACTAGGTATGCAGGGAGGCTGCAAGGCAGCAGCGGGCGTTGCCCAGGGTGCAAGGCAGCCACAGAGTGACTGCACTGTGGGGCAGGGGAGGGTACTCACCGAGAGGTACGCAGCACGCATGCACACAGGGAGGCTGCAGGACTGAAGCTAGAGTCTCAGAGACAGCAATCCCACCCTAACTCCCACCAGAGACTGCAAGGAGGACGGGGGCTGCCAGAGCTTTTTATGCCCTCTGTGGCTGCCAGACCAGCCCGCCCAGTCTGCAACCTGGCCATGCTATTGGTTGAACATGATCCCACATCACATGGCTTGCCTCCATTTTGTGGCTGGTGGCGGCATCCATTTTAAAAGTAAAAGTAAAATACATTGCGATGGGAGAAGACAAAAACAAACGTTTTAAGGACCCCAACCGCCTGGTAGGTATTATCAGACAATATAAATAATTATCACTGTGTTTTTATGGATGTCCAGGGCGTTTTTAAACATTTAAAACAGCTCATTTCATTGCGCATCGCTATTAACAGAAACAAAACGTAACGACCACAATTTTTGTGGTTCTGTTCGTTTCGTTTCATTTTCATCACAATTTTCGTTTGTCGTTTCGTTACGTAACAGAAACAACAAACGGTAACGGAAACAAAAAATGTTTGTTCCATGCCCATCTCTGGTATCAGGTACTACTTTAATCACTGAAGTGGGCACACCTAAACACGGAATATATAATTTCAGGCCAAATTTAGTAGCATCCTTCAAACTTATTGTGCAAACTTCAGTGCATTGTGGAAATATGCCTTCTTTAAATTTAGGATGGGCCTTGATCCAGCAGAGCCTAGAGAGTAACATGTAGATAATAAGAACATAAGAACATAAGAAGAATCATGCTGGATCAGGCCAAAGGCCCATCTAGTCCAGCTTCCTGTATCTCACAGTGGCCTCACTAAATGCGTCTGGGGAGTGCATGAGACTAGATATCTGTCTCCTGATATCACTCCTCTGCATCTGGTCCTTGAAGTACCCTGGTTTTAAGCTTAGAGATTACACATAGATATAGATTCATTTCTCACTGAACTGAATAGGCTCATCGGGTGTAATTTTGCAGACTTTCCTGGGGTAATGACCTGCAGAGTTCTGCAATGGCAGCATTTTTATGGCATTCATGTTAAGCTGTACACTTTAAAACTCGCTGGTAGTTCTTTAAATGTTCACCTTTAGCAGTGGTGAGCTTCTGGTCCTTGTATACATATAAGACTTGCTTTGCTGTCTTTTTCTGTTAGAATTATTTAGCCAATCACTATCATCTCCCATTTGAAACAATGCCAAAATGAAATTTATTGCTATGCCTCGTCAAAAGTGACATTTGCTTTCAGGAAAAAAGCAGTAAGTTTATTAGTCATGTATATTTATCTGTTAGTCTAATTTGTTGGTGCTTCTGACATGAATAAAGAAAAGAAAGAAAGGAGGAAAAGCATACTAGTATTTTTGTGTGTGCACCTTCTTTTCACAATGTGTGTGTGTAGACTGGGTCAGTTAGGATTTAGTTTCAAGTCCCTATCTATCAATCCAAGGCAGCCTTTCCTACCTTGGGTTGAGAGATATTTTTTGACTACCATCCACATCATTCCTTACCATTGGACGTGGTATGGAGTATGATGGGAGCTGCAATCAAAAAATCAGATAGGGACTGAAATTAGGGAAAGGTGGGAAGAAGACATGTTGCTATCCAGTTTGGCATCAGCCTCAGCTTCCCTTTCTGTGAAATGTGAATTCTATCTGCTTGGCTTTAGAGCAGGCATGTCCAAACTTAGGCCCTCCTGATGTTTTGGACAACAACTCTCAGAATTCTAAGCTTAGATTGCCAATGACAAAGGACTGTGGGAGTTGTGTTCCAAAACACCTGGAGGGCCGAAGTTTGGACATGCCTGCTTTAGAGAGATGTATTCACGATTGATGAGGTCAGGGAGCATTTAGATATTTACTGTTCCTTAGGGATAAGGGATAATCCCAGAATATCCTGCGGACATCAGAACATGGCTCATGCATTTGCTTTTGTGCTTCCTTTAGAATGATATCTACGAATGGGCCCGAGACCATCGTGGCCACCACAAGTTCTCTGAAACCGACGCCGACCCTCACAATGCAACTCGGGGCTTTTTCTTTTCTCACGTTGGCTGGTTGCTGGTCCGAAAACACCCGGATGTCATAGAAAAGGGAAAGAAGCTGGACCTCTCTGACCTGAAGGCGGACAAAGTTGTGATGTTCCAGAGAAGGTAAGGAAAAGAATTCCAGCGTGGATCCGGGAGCGGAAAACCATACTAACCTCTGGGAAGAAGCTTCAGCTTTTATTAAGCAAAGAGGCCTTCTTGTCTTCTCATTCCCACCAGCTTTCTAACTAATAATAAATGAACCCAGTTTATTATAAAAGGAGGTGGCAGTGAAAATGGATATTGGTAGGAATGAGACTGAAGGATGCACATTATTTCCCCAACCGTTTGGCTCTTATTTTGTTGTACTAGTAGAATTGTAGTGCCTTTGTTGACTGTGTTATCCCCCACTTCTTCCTGTGTGTCAAAATGACATATAAAATTGAGGCCTTTTATCGGTTCAGAAATTAGACAAGAGCAGAATTAAAGTTCTTCCCTCCCTGGTGAGATGGAGACACCTTCAGAATGCTAGGCAATTGTAACTGAGTACACCTTATATTGCACACACCCTGCCCCTCCCGATCTTACATTTCTGATTCAGTACCTTTGTAAGGTAAATTTCTTTTCTCTACATTTTTACTTCTTTGTCTCTCTATTGCTGCATCTGAACAAGTGGCCATTTTATGCATGGTCATATGATCCCTGCTGCTTAAAGTGAGCCTCATCCTAAGCCGTCCGCAACTAGAGCCCCCAATTTTAATTCCTCCTTGTTTGTTTTTTTTAAGAAAATAAATAGAATTTTACCAACATTTAAAATCTCCCTTAATTTGTCATTCACAGTACAGCCCAGCTTTATTTATTTATTTATTTATTTACCACCCATCTGGCAACATGGCCACTTTGATTCAAGAACGATGGGGCCTAATTTGGAGTACTCCCTCGGTTTAGACTGAAATGTACTCAATTTCAGCGCTATCCCAAGTACTTGCTGCAAAGAGAAAAAAAGCAACAGAAAACGTGAGAACGTCTTGAAAATTCAGATGCTAAAACCGTAGAATTCTAACGTGATTTTTACACACGCGTGCAACCACCACTGGGCTTAACGCAGTGCTTCTCCCTTCTTTCCTCCCAGGTTCTACAAGCCCTCTGTCTTGATCATGTGCTTCATTGTCCCTTCCGTTGTGCCTTGGTATTTCTGGGGAGAATCCCTGTACAACAGCTTCTTCATTGCTGCCATCCTCCGTTACACCATGATCCTCAACGCCACCTGGCTGGTGAACAGCGCGGCCCACATGTACGGCAACCGGCCCTATGATCGGAACATTAACCCCAGGGAAAACCACTTGGTTGTCTTTGGAGCCTTAGGTATGTCAAGGATCGGGGACGGTGGTGGTGGTGGTGGTGGTGGTGGTAGTGACTGCTGTGCTTTCCCTGCCATCACACCTACCGGAGCTTCAGGCAGCCTCAGAGAGAGGGAAAGGCATTCGTGTTTACCTGTTGTTCTTGCTTCATTTCTGGTTCCCTCGTCAGATCAAAGCGGAACTGCACAAGATTCCCTGCCACTCTTTTCCTTGCATCCCTTTTACTAGTGATCTACAAGCTGTGTCCATTCCTTGTGCCACTTTCCTTACCCCTGAGTACCCACCCCGTTGCCCTTTGTTTGCACGCAAGTACCCAGGCATCTCAGAGAGCATCCATGCATCTCCATTTTCCTTTTTTAAAAAGCCCCCCCCCCAGTGATATAGGGTGAGTAAAACTCATGCAGACCTGAGCTCACAAAGAAGGATGGAGTATTAGAAGCCACCATTTGTTTCCAGTTCAGATTAAAGTCCAAGCTGGAGAAAACTTTGAGAATTGCTGTCCACCTGCAAGTGGTGGGACTGGCAGGAGCTGTGCTTTTGTCCTGGGTACATGACGTGCTGCCTTGGATGAAATTCCTTAAACCACATAGTTATAGAAATGTGCCCAAGTCCTAGTCCAGTGTTGGCGAACCCTATGGCACGGGTGCCAAAGGTGGCACTTGGAGCCCTTTCTGTGGGCACCCGGCATCGCCACTTCACAGCCACCTGCATTCAGGTTAAATTGCTGTATGGGACTTTGTGAAAAACAAGTGGGCTTTGAATCGCAGTTTGGGCACTCGGTCTCTAAAAGGTTCGCCATTACTGTCCTAGTCTGTTGTGCATCTGGCTGCTGTATTCTAAGGATGCCAAACATTAGGGAGAGAAGGAGAAAGAAAGCATCCTTCCCTTCAGTATGGCTAGATTATTTATTTTATTTTATTTTATTTTATTTTATTTTATATATTTGACTTTTATAGACATATTTCATATTTTGACTTTTTAGATTGGAGGAATCACTGGTGTTTCCATTTCTTGTTCAGGTAGAGCAGTGGTTCTCAATCTTCCTAAATGCCAACCCTTTAACACAGTTCCTCATGTTGTGGTGACCCCTTGCCCTGCTTGGAAGAGGCCACAAGCACCCTTTGGCAGGCCACTGCCACAGGGGCCATAGAGAACTGCCCTCTACTGGCACCCTCAGCCAATCGCAGCCTCAAGTGCCATTGACTGACATCCCCTCCAACCTATCAAGCTGTAACTCACTCTTTCCCCCCTTCTCTCCCCCCCCCCCCAGACTCAAGCCATTTGTGCCTTTTTCTTCACTGGCTCATGGGTTGTTCAACTCCCCCCCAAGGGGTCCCGACCCCCAGGTTGGGAACCACTGAGCTAGAGGGACGTCCAGAGACTGATTAGTTTGAAAATAAGTAGAGTAGTTCACAGTGCCATTGCAAGGAGCAGGATAACTCAGTAAGAACTGCTGGACAGCTCAGTGGTTGAGGTCTCGGGCTGTGGAGCCAGAAGGTGCGAGTTCCATTCCCTTCTTGTGCCTCCTTGACAGGGGTTGGACTTGATGATTATCAGTTCCCTTCCGGCTCTGCAGTTATTTTGACAATGGTGGTGGTGATCATGGTAGTTGTTCTGACATAGCTTCAAATCCATATTATTATTATTATTATTATTATTATTATTATTATTATTATTATTATTATTATTATTATTATTATTATTATTATTATTAACATTATTATTAACATTAACATTAACATTTATTGATTAATTAATTAATTTCTGGAAAGGTAGAATTCTCTTAAAAGTTAACTGCATCAAATAAAAATAGTTTACATGCATGCAAAAATTGTACAAATAAAATGGTGTTAAACTACAGTAGGGTCAAGTTAAAGTAAAAACAAAAAAAAAAAATGAAACTTTTGTGAGGCCAATAGGTAGGGACCTAGTCTCCCTGTTCTATTTTATCAGTATAAGAAGAGGCTAGGAGAAACAGGTTTTTCCTCCCCCCTTCCTCGTTTATGTCAGAAGATGATGAGTGCGCATGAGCTACAAGCTGCACCACATGCTGCTGCGTTGAGTGACAATGCATAAGGCTATGGGGACAATCCCTGTGTTTTTCTATTTCTGAATTCCTCTCACTTGAATCATAAAGGGTGTCATTTTGTATGTGCCGTTTTCTTTTTACCTCTCCAGCCCTGGAGACCACTTGGTAGTAGGACAGCTAATTTTTTTAAATAAATAAATAAATAAATAAATAAACTAGTTTGATTTCTATGGTTAACACTGAAAGAAAAGCAAAAGCAAAAGGATACAGGAGTTTAGACACTGTGGCGCCACAATTTCCCCATACTGTTAAGCTTTATTTAAGATATCCTTCTCCAATTTCTGCCTGTTCTTCAACTATGATCCTAAGCTTGTTTATGCAGGAGTTAGAGCTACTGACTTTCATGTACCTTGCTTCCGCATAAATCTGTATAGGATTGCAGGCCTTAAAAATGATAACTGCTCCCTCTATAGCAAGTATATTCGTATGGTCCCTGCTTCCATCTGAAAACTGCAGAAGGGAATCATCAACAGCCTTTAAACATATTAAGCCCCTTGTGAAAGATGAGACATTTAATCCTCAGTGTCTTTTTTCTAAGTGTGTGAAGAGAACCATGTGGGTCACTTGCCCATCTCTAGAAGTATCTGATCCTGACATAGAACAATCGTACTGAAGAACCACCAAGGGCCATGATGATTGGAAGGCAAGATACCCTGGTTTCAGATCAGCATGGTTTCTTTGCTATTAGAAATGCAAGTGAGAATTAAAGGTCTTCTGAAATCTAACTGATAAGATGTGGTGGTAAACCTTCAGCACTCCAGATGTTTTGGGCCACAGCTCCCACAGTCCTTTGTCATTGACAGTACAGGCTTGGAATTCTGGGAGTTGTGGACCAAAACATCTGGAGTGCCGAAGGTTCACTGCTGCTGGAGGTGAAGTATATGCAGATGTGACACTGTCTCTAACTATTTATTGCCCTGTTTCTTTGTCTTTAGGTGAAGGCTTCCACAACTACCACCATACTTTTCCTTTTGATTACTCAACCAGTGAATTTGGCCTCAAGTGGAACTTCACTACAGCTTTCATTGATCTCATGTGTTACCTTGGCTTGGCCAGTGACACTAAGAGAGCATCCAAGGACATCATCTTGGCTCGGAAAATTCGGACTGGTGATGGTAGTCACAAGACTGGTTGAAGGCCTGCTTCCTTCCTCTCCCTTAACTCCCAACTCAATGGTTGCTTTCCCTTTCCTCTCTGTCTTTCAAACAACCTGTGCATACGTTTAATGACCAGTTTATTAACTACTAAGGTATGCTTCCAGGATGGTCAAAGCGATGACTAACCTATTTCAGTACAGTGTTTGAAACCAATGTATTTAAGGCCTAGTAACTTTTCTATTGACTATTCTGGGCCAAGGGGCTTGCTTGTCCCTCTATTTTGTAGCTCCATTTGCAAGGTCTCTTCACTTTCTTCTCTGTACTCTGTCTTATCTCTCTCTCTCTCTCTCTCTCTTTCTCTCTCTCTCTCTCCCCTTCCCATCTCCTTAGGAACCAGTAGAGCATTTCCACCTGTCAGCTTCCCTGAGAATAATTTAAAAAGGGCGGACCCAACAGGGTTACACCAAAGTAGGATGTCCTTTTCCCAGAAATAGCAGAAACACACACTTGACCAATTAATAATCCATTCTCTTCCCTGGCTCTTGAAGTGGGTGCCTTTGATGAGAAAAGCAGAACAGCTGCCCTATTCGTTATTTCTTGGAGAGGAAGCCCTCTTAGACCAGGAATTTCAAGAGCCCTGGGGAGACTAGGAAAGAGGTGGGGGGTGTGCATGTGTAGTTGATAGGAGTGGAAGGGGGAAGAAGGTATTTTTGGAAGAGTAGCAAACAACATTCCTGGTCAGACCCAGACTTAAGAGGCGACTAAACAAATAATCATATACTGGATCAGCTTTCTACTCTACCTCCATGTGTGGTCTAATGTCCTGACTACTCTTTTCATATGGCGAGGCACTGACTAGAAGTGAGAGGTCTGTGCAGGGTTCTGGAGGCCTATACAGGCCTGCTAAGCAAAGGGGATTGGTTGGTCATTGGCGCCTGGACCAGATTTGGTAGAGAAGGTGTTTAGAATGGGGGGGAAAAAACCGGTCAAGGCTGAGGGTAAAAACAAATGTGCCAATGGAGTTGTTTCAAAGAGGAAGTGGGAAGCCCTGGAGGGATTGACCCGGGCTGCTTTGTGGGCTGGAAGAATGGGTGGCACTTGAGACAATGAATGATAGGTTTCGTGCTATATATAATAAGAGGTCCACCCCATTCAGCCTGTACGGCAGTCGAGGGCAACACCAGATCCCTCCAGGGGTGAAGGGAGCCAAGGAGTAACTGTGTTTCCCTTTGTGTGGAGAGTGTGATTTATGTTCACAAAAGTCCAAGGCAGTCACGATGCCAACCTCTTGCATTCCTCCTGCAATTATCCACTTTCAAGACATCACTTCCATGTTCTTTTAATTTTAGCAGCCCTTCCCGTCCTTAAAAAAAAAAAGAGAGAGAGAAATGGAGGTGCCCAGGAGGCTTCTTTGCCAGCAAGCTCTTTCTAGGAGGGAGGGAGTCAGCCGCCCTCCTGGCACGCCAGCAGTCATCTGAAGCAGTCGGTTCCAAACAGGAAGGCAGAACCCTTTCGTGCTCTTCTTTTAACAGAGCGGCAAAGGGTGCAGCGTCCACACGCTAGGTGTGATTATTTCAGCTTTTGCTACTGACGAGGGACAAGAGTTCTCAAAAGTAGCAAATGCATCCCCCCCCCGCCCGCCCGCCCGCCCTCGAGGTAATGAGGGACACTGGTTTTGGACAACAGCTCCACCAGGAAGGGAATGTTGGAAGGTGGCATCAGTTGGTTGTAGAAGCTGTGTAATCGTCTCCCCCATCCCACCCCATTTAGTGAACCATTTTTGTTAGGAGAAGGTGCACCTGGCAAGAGCAAAATAAACCTCTTCTTAGCATCGCTTTGCTTTGCTATTCTGTCTAGTATTTCAAGCAGTCTAAAATGGTAGCTCAAATCTAACCTGTTGCTTGTTTTAATGAAATGCTAGCAGAGCACTTAAAGAGGAGCCATTTCTTTCTCTTGGCCCTCCATGGGCAGTTTGGGCACCAGTTGTCCAAAGAGGGCCCCTGCCCTTTTCCAGAGACCAGCAGTAGCAGCAACCCATCACAGAGAGACTACCACAGCCTTGTCATCAGCTGCTGAAAGCCAGGCAAGGATCCTGTCCCAGTTATGTCCCATTATTGCCTCATTTCCTGCTGATGGCATAAGAGGTTTATTGGATCATTCCTCCTTACCCACTTTACTCAATGTATTCAAATTTTGATTGCTCATCAATTAGCACTTAGGCTAAGCAGTAGCAATGCCAAAATCAGAATCTAATCCTTCAGAAAGCGAAACCAAGAGGAAATACAGTACTAAGGAGCTAGGGCCAGGGCTGTCAAGTCAGAATTTTTGAGATCTCTGTCTGAGCATGAATCTTGTGCATTTCCATTCTGAAGAAAATAACACTAAGGCCAATGCAGGGACAATTTGCAGGGCAGATGTTGCCACCCGGGGAATCAACATTCTCCCCACATCCCACAGCCCACATCACAGTTTGCTTATGGTTGAGTGGCATTCCTAGATTTTTAAAATTCCAGTTAAAAGGACTCTGTGGACCAAAACCCAGACTCCTTTCTCTCTTTCAGCCACCCCAAATCCCCCCCTGTGGTAACATTAATGCTATTTGCAAGCAGGGTATAAAGCTCTATGCAGGATCCCTATCTATCTACTCCCATTCTTTAACCCCCATCAACCTCTTACCCATCCTGCTTGCTGTACTTCATAAACTGCTAGGAGTGGGCAGTGAACCAGATTACTATGGCATGGAGTAGAGAAATTGTTTCTCTTCTCTCTGCATGGCAATGGCAGACCACTTCTGAGTATTCACTACCTAGAAAACCAAGAAAAGGGTCGCCACAAGTCAGAACTGACTTATTGGCATTCAATAGTTATTATTGTTATGAGGAAACCTTGACCAAGATGTCAAGGCACCATGAGCTGGGCACCAAAGGGTTATTTTTAGTTTTTGATCCCAGGTGAAAACAAGGCCACAACAACCCATTTTGTTAAATACCAGTTATGCCACTTCAGACACTTCATTTTTTTAAATTTTTGGAGTGTTATACAAGGAAGAGCTGAAAACCCTTACACACCTTACTTTTTCCACTTGATCAGTTGGGTATGTGACTTCAGGCAAATTTTAGTTTCCTGTACACACTTCATATTTTATTTCCTTTGCTTAAATATCTTGTTGGAGAACCACATGAGTTGTTAAATAAGTGGGGGAAGGTATGTTTTTTTAGCTGAGGGTCCCACGGAGACCTCAACATACACTACATTCTGGAGGTGTCAGGCTAACCCAAGGTATGGAGTGGTGGTGGAATCTCATCCAAATAGATCCTGAAGAAATTAGGGCCAGCAGACGAAAGACATGTTTTATTGACCGTTATGATCGGACAACAGTACTGTAGGACCTTGTGTTCATGCACTCCACAGATCGACCCTGCTGATTCAGGTGTTAAGCTTGTCTACTTAACAGGGATTATGTGAATCCAAATTATCTGGATGCAGGGTGAAAACATAATTAATCAACAAGATGTAACCAAACCAGAGGCTTTTTGATAACTGGACAATTTTGACGTGCCTTAAGCTTTCATTCGATACATATAGGAGTTTAAAGAGTTATTTGCGGTATTTTGTTTTCATCTGTTTTAAGTTATTTCTGAAAAACCTTTAAAGGGGTATTTTTATATTGATGAGTCACATTAAATTGTGGGTACAGGGGTGGGTGGGTGTGCATGTGTTTGGGTGAGCATGCATGTTCATATGTATTAATTTTCAGTTAGGGGATGGCTTGACCCATTAAACAGAGATAGTTAGGTTGTATTTTTCTTACTGTGTAGTGCAAATTACGTTCCCCCTTCCCTAGTTGCCTCCAAATGAGTTTGTTTGTTTGTTTGTTTGTTTTGGTGAAGTGGCCTTGCTGCATACCCTGAGATTTTAAAGGGAAAGTCTGCAGAACATGATGCTGCCCCATATTGATACTTCTCTCCTTTTATAGCTAACTAAATCCATTGAGGAAAAGATAGCTGCACAATTTATCCACTGCTAGCACTCTCGGAGTTATCTTTCTGGAAGCATTCCCTGTGTTTTGCTGGAATGCTGTGTTAACTTGAGTGTGCAATCTATTGCTTAGAGAGCAGCAAGGTGGCCATTGGGAATCTAGGGTCAATTGTTCCCAGTTGCTCTGTTATCTCATTGGCTGGAATTCTGGGGCCTTGTTACACAGGCGGAAGGCAAAAGGTATAACATCCAGTCATTCCTAGTCAGCAAGTAACAGGTCACCACTTGGATTCTCAGTTCCATGTGCCTCCTGGCCTAGTATGTGTTTGAGAATCCCAGAGGGGAAAGAGGGAACTATCAGCTAGGAAAAACAGGATGTGAAACCTACTTTCAGCAGGTGTAATAAAGCATTAGTGTTTCTGGGCATCAGATGAGTTCTCACTCTCCTCTTCTACTGATACTTCTTTACACGTAAAATGGCCGAAGCTCCCAAGCTTTAAACAGGTACTAATGTGGTTTAATTCTTACATAAACCAATGATGATCTGAGATTCAACAAGCTCTCTGTCCTCACTGCTTTTCTGGCTTGGGGAGGTCAAGTAGACCCCTAGCAAACCATCGAACCGCACCAAGCAAAAAGAGTTTCTTGCCCTTATTTGAATCTGGAGAACAAAATTTCAAAATAGTAAAGACTGTGAAGATTCATTTAAATAAATGAAGCCCCAATGTTCTTGAAGTGTGTATAGGATCTTTGTTTGCTTTTCTAGTCCTAATAATTTGCATATTACATGGGGAAAAATTAGAAGTTTCTTCTAATATGCAATTGTCTGATTTATGTTGATCTGAACTCTTGTTTGGGTTTATTTTGTTTATAATAAAGCCGTTGATTTTTCAAATTGGATGGGCTTACTGTTTATTTCTCTTACTAACATCACTGAACCTGAGAATCGCCATCACATGGTCCGAGGAGGTTCCTGAAGGTTAATTTTGGCTGTTCCTTTGAGCAAGGGAGCTCTAGGGTCCCTGGGTGTTTCTGGAGGAACTTCTGTGAGGTGGGCCTTTAAAGATGGAAAGAGGCTAAAAAGCCAGGCTGTGAAGTCAGGCTGAGCTCCATCCTGAATCAATATGCTCAGATCTCCCAGGAGGCTTCTGCCCAACTAGCTTCCCTGTTCCAGCAGAAGGCGGCCATTTCCAAAACACAGCTGTATTTAGTCCCCATTTCATTGCATACACATGTCTTGTGGGGTTGCTTAATGACGTGACAGACAGGAGTCCTTCCTCCTTTTGTAATGGACTGAATTTAGTCCTGTAATCGGCAACATTCACTGGATGAATCGGTTGGGGCTTCAAGGGAAAAAAGCGCCCATTATTGCCACTATAAGTCTCCCAAATCTGGGGCGTGGTGGCTCAGTGGACTAAGGCTCTGAAAACTGTTGACTTCAAAGTCATCAGCTCGGCGGTTCGAATCCCGGGTGCCACGCAGTGGAGCGTGCTCCCGCTGTTCACCCCAGCTCCTGCCAACCTAGCAGTTCGAAAGCATTTAAAATGCAAGTAGATAAATAGGTACCGCTGTAAAAGGCGGGAAGGTAAAAACAGTGTTTCCTTGCAGCCATGCCGGCCACATGGCCATGGACTTGCACAACACTGGCTCTTCCGGCTTGAATACGGAGATGAGCACTGCCCCTAGAGTCGGACACGACTAGCACACATGTGCAGGGGCAACCTTTACCTTACCTAAGTCTCCCAAAGGAAGAATGAATGAACTGCTTGGGGTGCTTTTAGTTTGTGATAATGCACACCTTTCAGTTCCAGTCCTGTCCATAAAAAGCCAGACAGAATTTGGGCTGGAGGTTTATTTTCAGTTTAAAGTTGGTCTGGGAGCCGTGCCAGGGCTGCAAGGCCAACCTCAAAACATGCAGCCAAACACGTCATACCACCGGCTCAGCACTTTGCAGCCAGCCGAGCCTGAGTCAGTGTGTCACTTGCGTTCGCTCGCTCGGAACAGCCTCGTAAGAGAGAACGGGGAGGAAATTTCGTTCTACAGCACTGCCACTGACCAGCCAAAGGAGAAATTGGGAGAGAGAGAGGAAGGGGGTCAAAAGGACATTTTTAAATGTTACTTAGAGCATATAACCCCTTACTTATTTCCAAACACAGAATGATTATTGGATTTCCATATTATTTTGCTTTCGCCCAGAGCTGGCAACTTGCAACAAGATGAAAGACAACATGGAAACACAATTACACACATTAAAATATCACTCATAACGGAGTTCTTTTTATTAGGAAATAAAAAGAACTCAGAACTCAATATTAAATCACCTAAATATAGATATATAGCACAAATCCGACAAAACTCCCCTTTCAGCAGTCAGTTGCCAAAAGCCTGTCTGAGCAAAAAAAAAATTTTTTTTTCACTTCCTGGGGAAAGGCCAGCCTAATCCTCCCTTGGAAGCAGGCACAAAAAAAACAAACAACAAATACCACCTCTCTCTCTCTCTCTCTCTCTCTCTCTCTCTCTCTCTCTCTCTCTCACTCTCTCTTCACTCACTACAAAGCTTGTCTTGTGAAGATAGTGAGAGCAAGAGGGGCTTTTCCTGAAGAGCACCGGGCAGCTCATAGGACAACATGGCCCTTTTGACAGCTTGGACTCAAAACCATGCACAAAAACAATAGCCATAAAACCTATTGCTACTAAACTACCCTGTGAGAGGAGGCAGCCTCAGGCCACTGTGTTAGACCTAGCATATTTCTCTCCAGTACAGCCTCCTCAGCTTCTGTCTTAAATTTCCCGCAAAGTGTATCTAAAATCTATGGATCTGTCCCTAGCATCTCAACATGCCAGTGCTGGGGGTGGGGCACAAATGCCATATACATACTGTGTCTGTGCCTGGTTCTCCAGCTGCACAGCCACAGAGAGGAAAGCGCTCCAGAGGGTCATAACCAAAGCCCAGAAGATCATGGGTCACCCTCTCCCATCTCTGGAAGAACTATACTGTTCCTGTTGCCTTAAAAAGGCAAATAACATCTTACAGGATTCATCTCATCCTGGACATAGGGCCTTTGTACACGACCCCTAAATGCCGCAGCAAATGGCTGCAAGCTCCGGAGCTTACAATGGTTTCCCCACCAGCTCCAGAGTTTGCAGGAAATTAAGTGCGACCACGCCCACCTAAGTGCATCCCAGCGCACTTTTCTTGTACCTGCTCGAGGAGGGTGAAAATCGCCAGGTCCGGATTTAATCTGGTCAGTGCGGGGCTCTCCTGGCTTCTGTTTTTTTTTCCTCCCGCCCCTTTAAGAGAAGGGGCGGGAGGGAAAAAAAGCAAACAAAAGAGAAGGTATCAGCACCACAGAGCTGGGGCAGCTTCTCCAGGTGAGTCTGCATTTTCCCCCCACTTTCTTCCTCCCTCCCCTCAGCAGACAGGTGCGGAGTGGTGGGGAGGAAGGAAGAGCAAGGAACCCCTAAGATCTCTGGTCCGAATTTAAGTGGCCAGCGGATCTTAGGGGTCGTGTGAAAAGGCCCATAGTCTGTTTGTACTGTTGCCTTCGGGCAAGAGATACAGAGTAACAAAAGCAAGAACAAACAGATTAAAAAACAGTTTCTATCCAAGGGCCATCTTAAATGCTGTCACCAAATAGTGTGACCTTGGGGAGTTGTGGTGTTTGTGATGGATGGGTATGAGTGCTTTTTTATTCTCTTTACCTTTTAAATGTTTTTTCTTTTTAATTGCACCAGGGATAGTATTCAATTTTGTTGTACTATGTACAATGACAATCAATCAATCAATCAATCAATCAATCTATCTATCTATCTATCTATCTATCTATCTATCTATCTATCTATCTATCTATCTATCTATCTATCTATCTATCTGCTGCCCACAGGTTTCTGGCAATGTCTCAATTTGGAAATTGGGCTCGTTCAGTTTGGACCAAGTGGGCCCATCCCCATGAGGTGTGCATGGCTTAGAAAGAGATGAGTTGGAAGAACAATCATTTTTCCTCCTGGTTTGAGAATCACTCGCTCCAAGTTTCCATACATATTGTAATTTCTCCTTGATTGTAATCTGGATTGTATTATCTGAATATCCACACTCTCTTCCTCCTCCCACCGTCACCTGGCCTCCCCATTCTCCATCCTGTCTTCACCCTTTGTCACTTACCCACAGGGGGGTGGGGGCAGAGAGAGATCAGGTACTCCCACAGATGACATCACAGCTGATGTTATGTCTGCTCTTGCCATATAGGGACTGGGGTTATTTGGGAGAAAGAAGCAGGTGGGGCTGACACATCTGGAATGGAAGGAAGGAAGGAAGGAAGGAAGGAAGGAAGGAAGGAAGGAAGGAAGGAAGGAAGGAAGGAAGGAAAGAAGGAAGGAAGGAAGGAAACCAAACAGTTCCCAAGCAAAGAAAAACAACCCTGGAGTAGAAGGGACCAATTCAATTATCTTGTAGCAACATGTACTGTACAGTATATCCATTAAACTAATCTGAACCAGTGTGCTATGGAACCTTCCTCTTTAACAAAACCAGGTAGGATGAGACTTCAGGAATCACCTAGTTTAGTTCAGGTCCTGAACCTGAAGTAAGATGCAGAAATCACAATATTTGTGTTTTGTGTTGCCAATAAGGAAAAATCCACAACCCGTTTAGCTGCTTGCTTGCATGAAATCAGAAGAATCCTTGAGTCTTGGTGGAGGGGGGGATGATGCCAACCAAATTTTACACATAAAGGTGCAGAGTTCCTTGTTGTTATTGTTCTGATAAGCAGCTTTTAATTTTTTAAAGTATGGAGTTGCCATTATGTTTATTTTTTATTTATGTATTTTATTTTAAATATTGTTACGGTGCCTTTCTCCTATAAGATCCAAGAGTGACATAACTATCACTCATGGAAAAATAAGGGCTGCCAGCTTTCAGATGAACAGAGGCCAAGATTTTTATAGGAAAACAGCACACCTTGAATTTCCTCCCCCAAAAGGTACTGCATACGTTGTTCTTTCCAGGTAGAATTAACATATTTTACTATGACTGGATGTCGGGAAAGGGTGAATGAAGAATCATACATAAATAGTGCAGAAATCATTGGCAGCAGGGAGAGCAGCTGTGGAAACAACAATTAAATCTGCATTTATTTATTTATTTATTTATTTATTTATTTATTTATTTATTTATTTATTTATTTATTTATTTCCTACTTTTCTTCAGGATGGCTCAAGCCATGATTAAAAAGCCAGCATAAATTAATGCGGAGCTGAGTTATAACAACCACATTTAGTTAAGTAAGTAAATAAATAAAACGTGGTTGAACAGGAACAATTTCCAAAATACATCTATTGAAATAATAATAGCTCACCAGTCACTTGCTGAAAGCTTGCATGGCAAAAGAGGGAGCCAGGCAGTCTAGATCAGTGTTTTTCAACCACTGTTCCGCGGCACACTTGTGTGCCGCGGAATGTTGCTGAGTGTGCAACGAGAGCAGGGCAAGGCAAGGCAAGGTCCCCACGCGTTGTTGAAGAGGAGGAGGCGCTGGAGGCGAATAATGCTGCAGCCCCTCGTCGGCGCCCAGGTTGGCGGGCAGGGCCTGGACGCGCAGCTCGCCCTCCAGCGCACCCGCCGAGCGCGCCGCCAGCAGCAGGAGCGAGCCTGGCACCAGCCGCGCCGCCAGCAGCCGCGCCACGCTTCGCCCGAAGCCCCGCGACGCCCCCGTCACCAGGCACGCCTCCCGGCCCCGGCCCCGACGACGACGCCTCCGGTGTGTGTGTGTGTGTGTGTGTGTGTGTGTGTGTGTGTGTGTGTGGGCTCGGGCTCGGTGGGTGTCTGGGTGTGTTGGGCTTCCTGGTGCCGCGGGTGGCCAGCGCCCCCCCGCCACGGGACCCCAAGGTCGCCCGCCCGCCCGGCGCGTCCTGCAACCGCGCAGCCCATCATCCCCAGGTGCAGGGGGGTGGGGGGGTCTCGAGCCACGGCTCGATCTACTCCTCCCCCCCTTGTTAATTTTTTTTAACATTTTCTAATGGTGGTGTGCCTCGTGATTTTTTTCATCAAGCAAGTGTGCCTTTGGCCAAAAAAGGTTGAAAAACACTGGTCTAGATTACCTTGGAAAGTAATAAGCTGACCTTGGAGCAGCTACCAAAAAGGGCCTTAGTTTCGTAACATGGCAGAACCATGCCAAACAAAAAGTGAGTTGCCAGTTGAGACTGCAGCAGGAGGTATGTATGCAGAAGAAGCTGAGAATGGAAGCTGGCACAGTGAGGAATGGGCAGAGAATTCGAGGTGCAAGATGGTTTTACTACTATGAGTTGCCACCCTGGGTGCCACATACTGGTTTCCCTACTCCAGATGGAAAGTGAGGCACCTAGTTATAAGTAATCAGCTGCAAATATACTTCCTTAGTGTTGCACAGAAGCATGTGTTTGTTGCAAAGTTCTGAATATCTGGTGAAAATCATGTTTGCTGTGCAGTAGAGGCAGTTCCTCTATTGCATAAAGGCAGTACCAAGTTCCCCAGAATCCACCTCTCTTTCATTAACTGACACTTACGGTCTCAATAACTCACACTGAGACATTTGTGGGAGAAAGAATACAGAAGCATATATTTACTTACAGTTGCTTAGTTACAAATGCATATGTTCTGCTTTCCCTCCAGCACATTTAGTAACCAACTGAACTGATCAAGAACAAACAACTAGCATCTGTCAAGGAAAGAGAGGGGAGAGAAACACTCAGGGGAGACAAAGAGATCTCTTTGAATTCAAAAGCTAGAATGAATGATCAATAGATTTCAGCCCAGAAACATCCCTCCCAGTCACACAGATTACAGAGAGCAGGTGAAGTTGCAAACAAACATTCAACAGTATTAAGTGGCAGAAGGTATGCTGGAAGTTCCAGCTAGAGTACCTGCACTAAAGTGGTCACAAGGGGAGCAACAGGAAGTACCACTGTTGATGCTACACATGGTCAGTTAGCTGAGCAAACAAGGGAGAAAGCTTGTTGCTTCCAATACTGTCGATAAAGGGCAACACAGGGGACGCTCTTCTCAGCTCAACTAAAACTTACTCTCTGGCTCAGAGGCGTAGCTAGGGTTTTCAGTGCCCAGGGACAAAGTCAGTTTTCACCCCCCCCAAGGGATGGGGAGGGGCTAAGGTGCTGTGTAGAAGGTGGAAGCGGTGGCTGGGGAGCCCTCCATGCCAGCCCTGGCAATTTACCCACAACACGCCATCCGGCTTATCGGCAGGGAGCTGTTTGGCATCAAATTTTGTGCCCCCAGATGCTGTACCCGGGGACAGATGTCCCCTCTTGCACCCGCATAGCTACGCCACTGCTCTGGCTGTCCTAGGAAAGGAGAGGGACCACTGTCCTACTCCATAGGTTGTGTGATGGCAGATCTTAATATGAGGGCCATAACTCCTGATGGATTCCACCAGGCTGATCATCCAGTGCCAATATCTCGCCACTGGAGTTGATAAACTATATGAAAATTGGAAAGTATGGTTCTTTTTTTTTTTTTGCAATTTATTTATAGTTTTCAAACAAAAAAGTTATCAATCAAAGAAAGGGAAAAAAAATTGGAGCGATTCTAATCTTCTCAAACAAAGTTTGCATCTCATCTTAACAATGTATGATCCTTAACTATCTCAATTACTCATAAATTAAACAGGAAACTTAATTGTCTTGTAATATTCATCTAAAAATTTGTAGAAATCATGCCATCTTTCTTCGAAGTCTTCATAGTATCCTTCTGGTTTCATTAGTGCCGAGATCTTGTCCATTTCTGCGCAGTTTAACACCTTCATAATTAACTGATTTTTGTCTGGAATATTGTCTGTCTTCCATAATTGTGCATACAACATTCTAGCTACTGTGATAATATGAATTATTACATTTTTTTTGCTATCACCAATATTTTGTTGTATCATAGATAATAAAAAAATCTCTGGTTTTAACTCAAGATTAATTAACATAGTTTGTAAAATAAATTTTTGTACCATACACCAGTATTTTTTAGCCCTCTTGCACACCCACCACATATGGAAAAAGATCCCCGTCCTTTGTTACATTTCCAACAAACATCGGATATTTTATACATTTTAGCCAGCTTATCAGGTGTTAAATACCACCTATAAAACATTTTATAGAGATTCTCTTTAAATGCTATTGACTTAGTGATCTTTATATTAACCTTCCATAGTTTTTCCCATTCCTCTAACTGAATTTCTGACTTTAGATCCTGTGCCCAGCTTATCATACATTCTTTTACCATCTCATCTTCTACGTGTCTGGCTAATAACCAGCTATAAATTTTTTAATTAACTTTTCATTAGAAGAAAAATGATTTTATCCACTGCAACTTCTTGATTTGAGAAACCAAATTGCTTTTTATCATTCCTAAACCAAGATTTCATTTGCATTTCCAACCACCAATCTATTCTAAATCCTTGTAGCTGTAATTCTTCTTTTGATTTTAGTTGTAATTTTTCTGTTAACATATCTTTATATCTCAGAGTTTTTTTGTCCTCTATTATGGAGGGTTTTGTATGTGCCAGTTGTGGGAAACCCAAAGTGGCATTGCTGTATAGATAGAGTTCTTCAATGAGTCCCAAACCCACAACAAGGCGTTTCTTATGCAGTGGTTTGCAAAATCTTTTTGGGCTTTTGCTTTCCCATACCATAGATATGCATGCCATCCAAAATTCAAATTAAATCCTTCTAACATAAGTAGTCGATTATCTTCAAGGGTCATCCACTGTTTCATCCACGTCAGACAGCAGGCTTTATAGTATAAAATCCAGTTTGGTAGCGCGAAGCCTCCATTTTCCTTTTTGTCCTGCAATACTTTAATTTTGATTCTAGGTTTCTTATCATTCCAAATGAATTTCCTTATTTGTTTATCTAATTCTTGTATTAATTTAGTTGATTTAAGGACCGGTATTGTTTGGAACAGGAATAGTAGTTTTGGTAATACATTCATTTTTATTGCCGCTATTCTACCCATAAAGGATAGTTGTAAATTTTTCCATAAGTTTATTTCCATTTGTATCTCTTTCATTACTTTGATGTAATTGTCTTGAATAAGAGTACTGGTTTTTGCAGTAAGATAGATACCTAAATAGCGGACTTTCTTAACTACCTTGAAATTACATTTTTGTTCCAGATTTTGGACTTCTGTCTCTGTCATGTTCTTTACTAACATTTGAGTCTTTTCTTTATTTATTTTCAGGCCTGCTACTCGTCCATAGTCCTGTAAAGAGTCCATCAAATTTGGAATTGTATCTATTGGGTTTTCTAATATTATCATCAAGTCATCTGCAAATGCTTGTATTTTGAATTGGTGCTTCTTAATTTTAATTCCGGTGATTTCAGGATTCTTTCTAATGTTTCTCATCAAGACTTCCAATGTCAAAATAAATAATAATGGGGAAAGAGGGCATCCTTGTCTTGTACCTTTTGATATCTTTATTGTTTTGCTTAAGTCCCGTTGAGATTTACTTTCATACTTTGATATTGATATATTGCTGAGATGACTCTTCCAAATATTTCCCCAAAGTCCATTATTCTGAGTTGTTCATATAGAAATGCCCAAGATACATTATCGAATGCTTTTTCTGCATCTAAAAAGATCCAAGCAGCAGGTTTGTCGACTTTCTGATCATAATATTCCAGAGAGTTAAGTGCAATTCTTATATTATGGCTGAGTTGTCTTCTAGGAAGAAAACCGTTTTGATCTTTATGTATAAAATTTGTTAAAACATGTTTCAATCTATCTGCCATGATTGATGCGAAGATTTTGTAGTCAACGTTTAATAGCGAAATTGGTCTATAATTTTGTATTAACTCTGGATCTTTCCCTTCTTTTGGTATGAGTGTAACTGTTGCTTCTTGCCATGATTTTGGCATTATTCCTTCTTCCATTATTTCTGCTATAACTTCTTTTAGTGGTATATCCAAAATTCCTTCAAATTGTTTAAAAATTCTGGTGTAAGACCATCTGGTCCTGCTGATTTTTCATTTTTCTGTTTTTAATAGCTTCTGTTATTTCCATCATCGAGACTGGGTTATTTAATTTTTCTTTCTGTTCTGATGTTATTTTTGGAAGATCTTGGCTTTCTAAATATTCTGCTATTTCGTTTCTTGCTGTTTGTTCCTTAGAATATAGATTTTGAAAGAAGTCTTCAACTATTGTTTTCATCTTATCCATGGTGTTACAATTATTTCCATGTTTGTCTTTAAGACTTGTTATAGAATTCCTCTGTTTTTGTGCCCGTAATTTGTTTGCTAGCCACTTCCCAGGTTTATTTGCATATTCAAAATATTTTTGTCTGGCTATCTTGATTTTGAAGGCAACTTCTTGAGAGATCAATAAGTTATACTGATGTTGTAGTATCTTGATCTGGTTTTGTAAACTTGTCTTTGTTGGGTTTTCTTGGAATTCCATTTCTATCTTCATCAATTCCTTTAAGATGTCTGTATATTTTTGTTTTCTTTCCCTATTTTTCTTTGTGTTGTAGCTTATAACCAGTCCTCGGAGGTAAGCTTTGCCTGCATCCCAAACTATGCTTGGACTTGTCCCTTTGTTTCTATTATTCTCATAGTATTCTTGAAGTTTCCTCTTGCACTGAGTTATAAATTCCTTATCTTTTAGCAAAAAGTTATTGAATCTCCATCTTGTTATCTTAGGTTTGTTGAAAATTGTCCACAGAATTGGATTATGATCTGCAAATGATTTAGGCAGTATTTCAATGTCTTTTGTTTCTGTCAGTAAATCCACTGATGACCAACACATATCTATTCTGGAGAAGGAGTTATGACGGTGTGAGAAATAAGTATACATCTTCTTCTGTGGGTTTCTTCTTCTCCAGATATCATTTAGGTTCCATTCTTGCGCTAGTTGGAAAAATGAGTGTGGTAATTTCCCTTTTCTGTTATCTTTTCTAGGTTTCAGGCTGTTTTTATCTATCATTGGAGAGGGTACTCCATTGAAATCACCTATTATAAAGATTGAAGAGTACTCATATTCTGATAGAATTTCTCGTATATTTTTGAAGAAGATATTTTTTTCTTTATTGTCATTTGGTGCATAAATAGCACAGCATAGTGTTGGTTTCTTATTAATTTGAATTTCAATCAAGAGGAACCTTCCATCTTTATCAGACTTAATCAGACGTGGGTTTAGATAAGGTTTAATATAAACAGCCAATCCTTTTTCTTTTTCTTTTCATCTAGAGAATGGAATAAAATACCAAGTTTTTCCTGTGTTAAATACTTTGAATCACTAAATTTAATATGTGTTTCTTGCAAACATGTCAAGTCCAATTTCAGTTTTTGAGTTTTGGAAAATTTGCCTTCGTTTTTCGGGGTGTTCAATCCATTAACGTTACAGGAAAAAAATTGTAATTCCATTTATATTTTGTAGTTTTTGTTTTTGATTTCCCTTAGATTATAGGCTTCTCCCCAGTTGCATCCTGTGTTTTTCCTGGTTTTGTTTTGTCCTGTCCTTCTTTTGGAAACTGGGTTGCTTTTTTCTTTCTTTCTTTCCTTATTTCTATTTCTTCTACGTCTTGTGGTTCTTCCTCTTCTTCCTCTTCCATAATTTCTCTTTGGTCTAATTCTTGATATCCTAATTTCTGATTGTTCCTCTCCAGGAACTTGCTGGCCTTGTTCAGTGAGTCAAGTCTGTAATGCCTCCCATCCCAGGTAAAGTCCAATCCCTCCGGATACATCCATCTATATTGTATTTGATTTACAATTAGTACTTTCACTATGAAATTGTATTCCTTTCTGATTTGTCGGATTTTCCAAGGTATATCTTTGACAATTCTTATTTTTGATTCTTGATTTCTATCTGTGTTTCTCTTGTGTCTCTCAATATTTTATCTCTCGTAGATCTCCTAACAAATTTGACATGGACTTCTGGTGGATATTTATTTTCTTTTGTAAAAAAGTGCTCACTCTATATGTTGTATCTATTTCATAATGCGCTTCTTCTGGAGGTATATTTAGTATTTTTGCAATTTCCTCTGTCATCAGGCTAAGTAGGTTTTCCCCTTCTTGCTGAGGGATTGATTGAAATCTTAGAATATAAGCTGATCTATCCAATTCTAGTTGATTAATGTCCCTTGAAGCTCTTTGTGCTGATATTTCAATGGCTTCTGTTCGCAATTCCAACTCAATTGTCTTATCTTCATAAGCATTTAATTGACATTTAAAATTTCTGATGTCTCTTTTGCATTCCTGAATATCATTTTTAATTTCTGATAGTTCTGAAGCTACCTTCTGTATAGTTGTGTTCATTCCTGCCAACATGTCTGTAATTGTTTGTAGTGATGGTGTTTGGGGTGAAGAGGGGATAAGATGCTTCCCCTCTCCCTGCCATCAACGTTGCTTTTTTCTGTTGAGGATTCATCTTGATAAATTCCTGTAAGTCAATCAATGGTAGGCTGCACTTGCTTGAAAGAGGAAGACAGCTCCTTCCTTTACTGTTCCCTTTATTTGTTTGTTTAATGCAAGGAGAGAGAGAGAGCCATGTAGTGGTCACCACACCCTGCCAACTTCCAGTCTTTTATAGTTGCATCTTATTCACAGAATGCCTTTAAAGGGACCTTCAAGAGGGTCTCTAGATGGAAGCAGTGATTATCAACCAGTATAACTATTGGGTATGTTTTTGACTTTTTCTCTTTTTATCCACAAATAGTTTCTTTATGAATGTATACACGTTTTAAGAAAATGATAAACAGATTAAAGTTCTTACGTTTTTAGCTTGAATAGTAGCTGGTCATGCTTTGAAAAACAGCTTGTGAGGTTTTCCCAGCTGAAGGTGATTTTGGTTTCTTTTCTTGATGGTTGCCTCAGCTTGCTTCTGTGTGGGTTTTCTTTGACATGTATCCCTACTTTATCTTCATTTCAAAAAGAAGGAACAGCTTGACAAAGAGATGCAAAGTTGTTGAGTAATCTCTGGGTTTGTTTGTTTTTGCTCACGCTTTCTCTTCCGGTGCTGCTTCTTGACTGCAAAAATGCTTCGGGCTTGTCTGGGCTTCCAGGGATAGGAATATTCTCTGTTTCTCCGTTTCTATGGAGACCAGGAACACCCCCGTTGCCCCTTAGCTTCCAGCTCTCCTCCAGAGTGCCGGTCGGGTCTTTGTTTTTAGAAGACCCCCTCAGACAAGTCCATTCCCAGGGCGTTTTCTCAGGAGCTCCTGAAAAACACAGCCGGCTGCAGCAGCAAGAACCCGGAAGTCCCGGAAAGTATGGTTCTGTAGGCCCATCATTGCTCCACCCCATTTTCTTCAGAAAAGCCTCTCTTAAGCTTTCTTGTAGCAGGTGGGAGGGGGTAACAGGTGGGTCTCCACTACATCTGTCCCAGCCCAACAGGTGCAGGTTTCAGGTGACTGAACCGGTGTGGCTAATGCTTCCCAGGCCACAGGATGTCATGTTAAACCCTTCCGGTGGTGTAGGCAGATGTCATATGCATGATCTATAATAAGTTCAGAATACTCCCATGTGATGCTCTTATTGGATTTTTGATCTACGAAACCTCCGGGGGGAAAATCACCCCCAGTCCAATTTTGAACTGGCACGGCATGGAAGATATTTATCCCAAGCTAAGCAGTTCAATTTTTTTTAAAAATGTTTCCTTTATATGGGGCACCGAGAGATCATTAAGATGAAGGTCACATGTACAACATACAAAATGTTCAGGGAGTGCTCAAGTCACTCTAATCGCTAAGAGCTTAAAACTAATTAAGTAAAAGCTTAGAATAATCAAATCTCAAGCGTAAAGGTAATGTCATGAAATTGTGTAGGACATGGCTCCCACGGTCTGCTCTAGGGTAAATCTCTCTCTTGGTCTAAAAAATTCATACCATGCTGTCTCTGCTTTAGTCTGTGTAGCCTGCACACTGTAATTAAAAATTGTAAGCCGCCCAGAGACTCCTTAAAGTGGTATGGGGCGGTATATAAGCAGAACACTTGGCTTCTTTTCCGTACTTCATCCCTTTGCCTTGGTTTTAATCTCACTTTCTTCTACATAAATGTTTTTAAAAAAATTAAGGGCAAATTTTAAGATTTCCAGCTGGCAGGAAGCAGTCCAGGCCTGGCCTAATAACTTCCCCAGAAGATGCAGCAGCGTCAGTATTTAACAGTGGCTGGACGTCTAGACCTCTGGGGAAATGCTGCCAACTATTAAGATGAGCTGGGGCGTATGCAAAGGGCCCATTTGGGGGTTTTAAGGACAGAAGGGTCTCATCTGTCCCTTGCGCAGCAAAGAACAATCTGTGGGCGCCTGGAGGGGGAGCAGGAGGAGGAGGAAGCCATGCACCCTCCCGCTGCCCAGCACTCCTCTTTTCCCCTAAGGCTTGGTGACGGAACCCCCTCCGCCGCCTCCACTGCTGTTTGCCAGGCAAGTGGCGAAGCAGGCAGGCAGGCAGGAGTGCAGTGGCCTCAGTGGCCTCCTCCTTCTCCTCCTCGCCTTGGTGGGAGAGCTGTAACGCGTGTGCGCATGTGCGCACACACAGAGACACACACACACTCATTCGGTCCCCTGTTGCTGGGGGAATGCGATATGGGGGAGGGGGCGGCAGGAAGGGCGGAAAAACAAGCTTTGACCCCAGACGCTCCAAATCCTGGCTACACCTCTGATATTATGTCTTCTAGATGAGAGGATCGTCCACATCATAAGAACATATAAGAACATAAGAAGAGCCATGCTGGATCAGGTCAAAGGCCCATCTAGTGCAGCTTCCTGTATCTCACAGTGGCCCCACCAAATGCGTCTGGGAGCACACGAGACTAGATATCTGTCTGCTGATACCACTCCCCTGCATCTGGCCCTTGAAGTACCCTGGTTTTAAGCCTGGAGATTACACATCTCCATCATGGTTTGTAACCTGTGATGGAGTTTTCCTCCAGGAATCTGTCCAATCCCCTTTTGAAGGCATCCAGGCCAGATGCCATCACCACATCCTGTGGCAGGGAGTTCCACAGACTAACAACGCGCTGGGTGAAAAAATATTTTCTTTTGTCTGTTCTTACTCTCCTGCCCTCAATTTGAGTGTATGTCCCCTAGTTCTGGTATTTTGTGAGAGGGAGAAGAGCTTCCCTCTCTCCACTTTACTCATGCCCTGCATTATTTTGTATGTCTCAATCATATCCCTCCTCAGGCGCCTTTTTTTCCAGACTAAAGAGTCCCAAATGTTTTAGCCTTTCCTCATAAGGGAGGTGCCCCAGCCCAGTAATCATTTTAGCAGCTCTCTTCTGCACCTTTTCCAGTTCCACTATGTTTTTCTTGAGATGTGGTGATCAGAATTGTACACAATACTCCAGGTGCGGCCTTACTATTGTTTTATATAATGGCATTATAATGTTGGCTGTTTTATTTTCAGTCCCCTTTTTGAAAATCGCTAGGATGGAATTGGCCTTCTTCACCACTGCCATACATTGGGGAGACACCTTCATGGAGCTGTCCACCAACACACCAAGATCTCTTTCCTGATCCATCACGGATAACTCAGAGCCCATGAGTTGATAGATAAAGTTTTGATTTTTTGCCCCAATATGCATTACTTTACATTTGGCTACATTAAAACGCATTTGCCATTTCGCAGCCCATTTCCCCAGTTTGGAGAGATCCTTCTGGAGCTCTTCACAATCTTCTCAGGTTTTTACCACACAGAAAAGTTTTGTGTCATCTGCAAACTTGGCCACCTCACTGTTTATCCCTGTCTCCAGGTCATTTATGAACAGATGGAAAAGCACCGGTCCCAGGACCGAGCCCTGGGGCACACCGCTTTTCACTTCTCTCCATTGTGAAAATTTCCCATTGACCCTTACCATACCTCAATTTTGCACCGAAGGGAAGAAAACAACATCCCACCCTTTCCACTTTCACTATAGTCGTTCTGGTGAAAGGGCAAGATGCAAATGAAAAGCAAGGTTGATTGAGTCATGAGGACATTAGCATGAGTTGCCTAGTGCTGATGACTTGGGGCCTTTTTACACGACCCCTAAGATCCGCTAGCCACTTAAATTCGGACCAGAGATCTTAGGGGTTCGTCGCTCTTCCTGCGTTCCCACCCCCTCCGCACTTCCTGGCAGCTGGCTGCGTGAGGGGAGGGAGAAAAAGAGAAAGAAAAGCATGCCGCTCACCTCCGTTCCGCCTCTTGTCTCTGTAAAAGTAGCTCTTAAAGGGCCGGAAGCCAAAAAAACAACAAACAGAAGCAAGGAGAGCCGCACACTCACTATCGTTACACCGGATCAAATAATTTTCACCTCCAAAGAGCAGGTACCTGAAAGGTGCGCTGGGACGCGCTAAAGTGGGCGGGGTCGCACTTAATTTCCTGTTAACTCCGGAGCTGGTGGGTAAACATTTTTAAGCTCCGGAGCTGGGAGCCATTTGCCCCGGAGTTTAGGGGTCGTGTATAAACGCCCTTGGAGGAACCTAACTGCCTCGTTCAGGCTTTCACTGCTGCCAGAAAGCAGCTCCTGTTTCTGAAACAAGCAGAGACCACACGAGAGTAGCCGATGGGGAACCATGGGAATACAGGATACTGTTTGAATTTCCAGAGCTCCGTTCACTTGGAAAATACAGACAGTATTCAGTTGTCTCTGATGGGGAAAATGCTTAAAAGGGAGAGGTTAGGCCTCCCCTGCTTCATCATCCTTTTCTTTTCCACGTGGAAAGCAAAAGGGATGCAGCCACAGAGAAGTGTCTGCCTTTTGTACAGGGTCTGTGTGAGGATAGAACCTGCCAGGCGCTACTAGCTGACTCCACTACCTCTTCTGTATCTCCCCCTAAGACTGCTGCCATGCATGCGTGGGTCAGAAGATAGTTTGTTTACATAAGCCAGGGCTATCCAACTTTGAACAGGCCGAGGTCTACTTCTTCTGGCCCAAAGTGCCTGAGGGCTACTACACTAATACCTCTGCTTACGAAATTTATCCATTCCAAGCACATGTTCTTAAGTAAAAAAAATTGTAAGTAGAGCAGCGATTTCCCAAAGGCATGCATTGAAATCTGTTCCCTTTGGCATGGATTGAGTTTCAATGCATTCCTATGGGAAAGCTGACCATGCACACACTTCCCTTGCACCCACTCGATCATCTGGCCAGTGGGGGGGGGGAGCAGGGGACCATGCCATGGCCCTTGAGCTGCCCCGCTCGGCTGAGATAGTAGGCTGGCAGACCCAGAACTTTGCTGGGGCAGTGGTGGTCCTTGGGGTGGGGGAGGATGGGGTGGAGAACTTATCCCCTCACTTTTTAAATTGGTGGCCGGCGGGCTACTTTTGAACCCTTCGCGGGCTACCAGTAGCCCGTGGTCTACCTGTTGGGCAGGCCTGACATAATCCAATGTTAATTGTCACAGCGTAAATTGCAGTGGTGGTCGTTTGACACCAGCTAAAGCATCTTGATTTGGGAGGGGATGTGCGGCTTATGACCAGGAGCAGGGGGCATCTTGTGGGAATGTGAAAGTGTGGTTCCCTTCTTGGTTCAAAAGCTACCCGGATTATTCCAGAAAAGTAGCTGGCAGCCTGCACAAAAGATGGCATGTTAGCCCATGCAGTGCTCTCCCAGATTGCCTCAGTTGTACTGGGGAGAAAGAGCTCCCTTTTTTGTTGGGGAGACATATATACACGCACCGCATAAAAATTAAGCTGTCCCATCTTGTGAAGGGCTTCTCTTGTAAATCATGGTCTCCTTTCATCTATGCTGAAGTCTCCGGACCTGGAATGAAAGGGAAGACGAGTGCCGTGTGTCTAATTCTTACCCACTGCTGTGGCTAATAAGTTGCTAGGGAACGGCTCCGTGACAATAGCTGTGTATGCGGCTGGAGTAAGCTCAGAGGCTTCTTTTCTTTTGCCATTGTGCCATGGCTGGCTGGCATTCAAATGAAAAACACCCTGCTGCTGTCATTGTGTTCCCTTGCTGTAACGCAAAGGCACAGTGTGCTGCTTATAGACCACACCACCATCATGTTTAAACCACTCTCTGGCCGGTGTACAATTTAATTATGAATGCTACACATTGCTCCCCTCTGGCAAGCACTCAGTTTACTGACTGCAGGAGGAGGAAAGGCTGGGTCAACCTTGACCTAGCTGCCGAAGCCCATTTGGGACGGAACTCCAGTCGTGAACAGAGTCTTGACTGCAGGACTGCAGTATAACTACTGCAGAGCAAGGCTCCTGGATGGACTAACGTCTGGCCCCTAGACCTTGCTTACTGCTCCAAACAGTAACCTAGCCTCCTTTGCTCTTTCCCTCTGAGCCTAAGGCCTATGCTGCCAAGGAAGATATATGTGGCTCTTTGTCTACTTATTCTGATCAGGGATCTGTTTTCTCCTCCTGCACAGAGCTAAAAAAAAAATTCTTGTGAGGAACATAAAGAAAGCAGGGCCACTAGGGCTAACAAACCTGAGGGGTGAATGCACTGTAATGTTATTTGTCTGTTGTGCAAAATTAAGGTAGAGGGTTATGGGGCAAGCGTCCCCGCACTGTTTGTCAGCTGATTCTGACAATTATGGCATTACCTGACCTTATCCATTCCAGCTCTGACATTAATTTTCCCACTCCAAAAAGGTACCGGGCATGACAAAAGCCAGGGATGACACTGTGTACCTGATCAGCATTGCCTTGTCAACGTACCATTACATTTGAAGCCTAGGATATGATTGAGACGTACAAAAAAAATGCAGGGCATGAGTAAAGTGGATAGAGGGACGCTCTTCTCCCTCTCACAAAATATCAAAACTAGGGGACATCCACTCTGGATGCCTTCAACAGATTCCTGGAGGGAAAGTCCATCACAGGTTACAAGCCATGATGGGGATTAGAGATGGGCATGACCAGGAAAAATTACGTTTCGTGTTGTCGTGTGTCGGAGCCGGCCCGTTTTGGCTCGTTTCCGTTTGTAGCGAAACTTTTCAAAATTTTGTCATTTCGTTTGTCGGTTTTTTGTCTGTCGTTAGTACTGGTTTGGGGGGGCGGGCTCCTGGAGGCACCTCTCTGGGGTGGGTGCCTCCTCTGGCCCGCCATGAAGGGAAAACAGGCTCCTGGAGGCACCTCTCTGGGGTGGGTGCCTCCTCTGGCCCGCTACAAAATGGCATGCATAGCCAATTGGATATGCATACCATTAAGTTGCAGTTGCAGCAGGCAGAGGCACCTCTCTTTTGGGTGCCTCTGTGACTCACTGCCTGCCGGCATACAGTGCACTTGGGCTGGGGAACGAAGTGAGAGAGGACCCCTACGGGCGCCCTGTGACTCACTAAGAAAGGAAGTGTACTTGCTGTAGTGCAATGCGAGTACACATCTGGCTTACTGGTTAGGGGTTAGCGCAAGGGCTAGGCTTAGGGTTACGGGAAAGGGTAGGGTGAGTTAGTGGGCTGCACCACTGGGTGCCTCTCTGACCCACTAAGAAGGACAGTGTACTGGCGTATGGGTTAGGGTTAGGGTTAGGGTTCAGGCTAGGGTTAGTGGCTTTTTATGCCCTACTGGCACTTCCCAGAAGTCTTGGTCAAAACCTGGCCAAGTGGCCATGCAATTGGTGGAATGGCTCCAAAAATTTGCATGGTCCACTCTCATGGACAGCCCATCATTGCACATGTGTAAAAAAATAAAAATAAAAATAAAATAAAATAAAATCAATGGAGAAGTTTTGTTGCAAGAAAAACCCACTGCTGCTACTGAAAAAAATCAGGCAGTTTTATTTTCGCATGTTTCTGTGGTGCTTTGGTGTGTTTTTGGACCACGCGATTTCAAAATAAATATTGCGGTCTCCCCATTTTGGATCCCCTGCCCGCACCGCATGGCATGGCGACTCAGCGAGACGACAAGGATGCCCCCCACCAGAGCAGCCCAGGACAGGAGAGGGGGGGAGGCCGGGGAGCCCCCCAGAAACCACCCCTCTGGTAGCTGCCCTCACTCAGGCAGGCATATTTTCGCCTGCTTTTTTGGCCAGGAATTGGTTTTTTTAATTTTCAAAACTTTTTTCTGTGCCGTGCCGTTTGGCGAGTTGGCGTGGCGACTCGATCAGGATGCGCACTTTGCACAGCCCAGGAGAGGAGGGGGGAGGCCGGGGACCCCCCCCCCAGAAACCACCCCTCTGGTAGGTGCCCTCACTCAGGCAGGCATATTTTCGCCTGCTTTTTTGGCCAGGAATCAAGTTTTTTTTAATTTTTAAAACTTTTTTCCTGTGCCGCTTGGCATCGCGCGATCGCTGCGATGCCAGGAACGACAACGACAAATCAGACCCAATTTTTCTTTAGTCAGTTCGAGTTCGAGTTCTGGCGGAGTAATTGTCGTTCTTCGTTCCATTACGTAACGGAAACGAGAAATGGAAACGGAAACGAGAATTTCGCCAAGTCGTGCCCATTTCTAATGGGGATGCTTAATCTCCAGGGTTAAAACCAGGGTACTTCAAGGGCCAGATGCAGGGGAGTGGTATCAGGGGACAGATATCTAGTCTCATGCACTCCCAGAGGCATCTGGTGGGGCCACTGTGAGATACAGGAAGCTGGACTAGATGGGCTTTTGGTCTGATTCAGCATGGCTCCTCTTATGTTCTTATGAGACAAAAATCCTCTGGAGGCTCCAGGCAGAACTCGTAAGGCAGATTGCGCATCACATTTAGCCCTAAGTGCCTCCCTGCCACAGGACCTGACTAAACGTACCTTCATTGCATGATTGAAAGAAATACCTAACTAAACCGAGGGGACAGTGTCATTCACCAAGCAGGACAAGTGGTGAATTAAATGAAACTCCCCTGGTGTCTTTGGAGGGACCATTTCCAAGGCAGTCGCCCTGGATACTCCCACGGCGGTCTCTGCTGCCTGGCTCTCTCTGTCGTTGTTGCCTGCCTGTTTCTGAATCTCACTGCTCCCATGCTTCCCACCAGCAGGGCAAAGGTCTCTGAAATTCCCTGCAGCACACTCCGTTCTTTTGAAGCTGACGCTCTCTGTTGTTCTACCGCCTCTGCTGGTACAGCAACATCTGTTGGGCCTTGACTCCTCGTGGCCTGTTTCTGTGCTGCCAGCAGCCTTCCTGCCAGCTCCGTCTTTCCTTTGAGTAGTCATAAGTTCCTTCCTAGGTGCTATCTCCTATAGCTAACAAGGCTGTGCTAATAGTCCAAAATAAACACCCCACCATGAAGCCTAATGGTTGGCCCACTGAATAGATGTTATCCTCTTGCTGTTGTTGTTTTTATTCTTGAGTTGTGTGGAATGATTACCTGTCGTTCAGTGTTGTGTCAGGGGACCAAGAGCTTTTTCCCCATTTTTATTTGTATTTCTTTCTTTTCCCTTTTATACATGGTTGTATTTTTATTTCCCTCCACCCCATTTAAACCCCTTCCCTAACTCCCAGGGAAGGAAAGTTCAACAGGGAGGTCTGCAGCCCTTCTCTGCAGCAATTTCTACTCCTCTGGTCATCCCTCCCCACTGCTGCCACTGCTGGGTCTCTCCACCGCTGTCACTGCTTATCTACCACGGTCTGTGGCCGCAGCCACCTCTTGCGGTCACAGTGGGCCTTTTTACACGACCCCTAAGATCCACTGGCCACTTAAATTCAGACCAGAGATCTTAGGGGTTTGTTGCTCTTCCTGTGTCCCCACCCCTCCGCACTTCCTGGCTGCTGGCTGCGTGAGGGGAGGGAGAAAAAGAGAAAGAAAAGCATGCCGCTCACCTCCGTTCTGCCTCTCGCTCCTGCCGGCAACATTTCAGTCTCTGTAAAAGTAGCTCTTAAAGGGGCGGGAGCCAAAAAACAACAAACAGAAACAAGGAGAGCCCCGCACTCACTATCGTTACACCAGATCAAATAATTTTCACCTCCAAAGAGCAGGTACCTGAAAGATGCGCTGGGATGCGCTAAAGTGGGCGTGGTCGCACTTAATTTCCTGTTAACTCCGGAGCTGGTGGGTAAACATTTTTAAGCTCCGGAGCTGGGAGCCATTTGCCCCGGAGTTTAGGGGTCGTGTATAAATGCCCAGTGTGTGCTGCCGTTGCCTCCTGCTGCTTCTCTCTTCACTGGATCTGCCCACCCTTGCCCCATGCCCTGCTGCTCAGCTCTCTTCCACTGCCACCTCTTGATGATCCAGCAAAGAGCTGAAGTCTTCAGCAGCTCTTTGGTCAATGGCATGCCAAGTGGGCATCTGTAGCACTTTAGTGAAAACCCGCCCTTTTTAGTCTGCCAGGCAGCCTACGGGCTTCAGCCTCCGGCCAGCCAACACATTCTGACTGGCTGCTTTGAATCTCGAATGGCCCCTCATTGGGCCACCCAAGATCCTTCAGTTATGTCAAGCTCCTGGGTGCCTCATAACAGCATGGTGGCAGCCACTTCGGGCATGGCTTGATTTCGCCTGCCTGCAACCCAGGGGCCCCATTTCGACATTAAACTTTAATAAACCCTCCTCTGATCACACCATCTCCCAACCCAAGAGTGTCATGAACATTGAAGTTTTGCAAGAATGTTATGTAATGTTCCCAAATATTGCAGAACAATTTCCTTCTTTACTGAGATTACACATGGGCAAAGTCCCGGATAACATGTTACTGATTTTAATCTATTTTTAGATCTTCAGCTTTTTATAGCTACAGCAAATAATATTATTACTTCATCTCATCATGGGTCAAAACTACCCTGTGATGTGGAGCTGCTGTGGGGCACCTTTATTCTGATTTCCTCACAGATGATGACATGAGATTGGAAGTCTGAGTTTTTATATTTAGAAGGAAATGTTCTGTTACTGGATCATCCCATGTCAGGAGATAATACCACCCTATTAGGCCCAAAATAGGTCTCCTACAATGGCACAAAACAGTAAGCAGATTTAAAAACATGTCATTCTATATAGTATATCTTATGTCTTAAATGTACTGAACTGAATATTGTCCCTCATTACTGTAAGCTGCCTTGGGTCCTTTTCCAAGGAGTAAGGCGAGGTAAAAATACTCAAAAATAAATTTTAAAAATATGGTGGACCCTCATATAACAAACGGTTTGTATAACATAAAATCTGTACAACATAAACAATTCTGCAGATAGGGGAAATTTGCTTAACAGAATCGCCTATGGGGCAAATCCGTACAACAGAAAAATGGCCACGATTAGGAATTACTCTGTTTTCAATGCATTCCTATGGGAAATTTGTATAAAGGAAATTTTTCTTAACAGAATTTCATTTGGAACAAATTAATTCCTTTATACAAAGTACCACTGTATCTTCATATTCCAAACAGCACTTTCAGTTCTTCCACAATCAGTTCATAAGTGAACTGGAAGCAACCTGGAATACCATCTGAACAGGAATTAATGTTTAAATTTTTAGAAACAATAGAGATGGATAAATTATCAGAATGCTTAGATGTTTCCAGGAAGGATAATCACCACAAAGTCTGGGGAAAATACTATATATGGATGAAAAAGAGAGAAAATAATAACAAAAGCTACAGAACTAAGAAAAAGCTTTATTGTATATACTTCATGATAAAAATGAGTCAGTTTAGATGTGTAGAAACTGATTTAAACTATTGGCAATTAGATATAGGTGACTGCCAACTCATACCTCTCTGTATTTTCTACCCCCCCTTTTTTTATGTTTCCCTATACCATTTCCCCAATTTATCTGTATCGGAAATAATAAAGCATGAAAAAAAAAGTGAACATTGCAAAAATAAAAAAGCTGGGGTGTTACAGCTTCTTCAGATTTAGATGGAAAGGAGAGAGGTGGATGTTATCCACTTAGCGGTGACACCGAACCCCGTAACTCCAGGCAACCTCTCCCAGCGATTTCATGTAGATGATAAATAATATAGGAGACAAAGCTGAACCCTGATGGGCCCTCCTGTTGACCAGGACTCCCCCAGCACCAGCTTCTGAGTTTTCTCCTCCAGAAAGGGCTGGAGCCACTAGTCCCATCCCAGAGAGACAACCAGGTATCTACTGTATGATACAAGTCATGACGTATTTCAAGGATCAGCGCAGCACAGAACGAGTGATCTCTTGGCCCTCATTTCCTATGCATGACTGCTTGTTATTCATGCACATTAGAAGGCGGGTCAAGCCGTCCCCTCCTCCTTGCCTTCTTTCTCTGGCCAGCCAAGAGATTTTATTTTCCACCAAGGTGTGCGCAGTTCGCCTGCCACAGGGTCCTGGATTTAGTGCCGACAAAGACTGGGAAAACCAGCCGGTTTTCAAGAACTAGCCACAATTCTCATGCCATCACTCCCACATGCCACCTGGGCGTCTGTTCTGTTGTTTTTATGACTTTGCATTTCAGGGTCTCTGTAAGGCGAACCCACAGCTGAGAAAGACGGATGGGGGAGGGAGCCCCGCTGTGAGTAATTCACAGGCAGCTGTGAAACAGAGACGTTGAAGCCCATTGGTGGAGAAAGAGTCAGACAAGAAAGCCAGCCTGCTGATTGGCTGCGTTGCAGTCAGGAGCTATATAGGCTGTTAGGAATACACACACACACAGTAACCTGTGACCGAGAGTAACCTCACGCGTGCTCCTTTCATTAGAGAAGCTGCTGCTGTTGCAATGCGAAAGGATGCATCGCCTATGGGGGTGAGGTGGGAGGAATAGGTACGGGCTGCTTCCTCCTTGGAATTTGAACACTCTGGCAATGTAAATATGCTGCAAATGTCCATGGATGCTCAGAGGCTCTTGTGTAACTTCACCTATTTCACAGCCTGCCAGTCATACGGGGGGAAAAAGAGGTTGCAATGCTAAGCCTGCCTGTGCCTGGCATCACATAAAGCACAGCACGATGGCAGGCTTTGTAATAGGATTACTCCTTGTGTGAATGGCTGCCTCCCACTCCCCATCATTGCAGCACCATCCTCTGACAGATTTCGGTCTCGCTAAGTACAGTGTTCACTCTTACTTACCTGTCTCTTTGTGATAATTGCAAAACAAGAAAAAATAAGAAATACATCACACCTGATATGCATCAAGTGCACATGCTCAGCTCAGCCAAGAGTGAATTAGTGATTTTACGCCTTGGTTCTTCAAAGGGGGATCTTTGGTGCCTACATATATTATTTGGTCCCTATATATATTATTTATTGATTTGACTCCACCAATCGGCTTAAACAGCCCCACAAGGAGTTTCTGTTTTCACTCTTGGAGGCAGAGCTCCTGCCAGCTACCAGAGAGAGAGAGCGAGAGCGAGAGCGAGAGAGAGAGAGAGAGAGAGAGAGAGAGAGAGAGAGAGAGAGAGAGAGAGAGTTGTGCAATATTATTTGAACGCTGCCTTTCTCCTGGTGGAGGAAACACAAAGTAGCTTGCAATGCTAAAGCAAGCAATGCTAAAAACAAAACAAAATATGCATTAAACAGACAGCAATTACATTGCAATAAGAATAAAACAATCAATCAATGAATTAAAAGCATTTAAAAACAAACTTAGAAAAACAAAACCCCTCACCTCCACATAGTAATACTGGAATATTTACTCTTCTTACAAACCCTTTGTTTGTGTTGCATTCTGGGTAGGATAAGAATTTCTCAACACTCAGCATCCACATTAGTTTTTAATAAAATATGGTGGCAGAGAGAAATTCTGCTTTGGTTTCTTGAAAAGTAGCATCCTCTTCCTGGAGTGTCACTGGCAGCCTTTGTACACGACCCCTAAACGCCGCAGCAAATGGCTCCCAGCTCCGGAGCTTACAATGGTTTCCCCACCAGCTCCGGAGTTTGCAGGAAATTAAGTGCGACCACGCCCACCTAAGCGCGTCCCAGCTGCACTTTCTTGTACCTGCTTGAGGAGGGTGAAAATCCCCAGGTCCGGGTTTAATCTGGTCAGTGCGGGGCTCTCCTGGCTTCTGTTTGTTTGTTTTTTTGCCTCCCGCCCCTTTTAGAGAAGGGGCGGGAGGGAAAAAAAGCAAACAAAAGAGAAGGAATCAGCATGACGGAGCTCGGGCAGTTTCTCCGAGGTGAGTCTGCATTTCCCCCACTTTCTTCCTCCCTCCCCTCAGCAGACAGGTGCGGAGTGGTGGGGAGGAAGGAAGAGCAACGAACCCCTAAGATCTCTGGTCCGAATTTAAGTGGCCAGCGGATCTTAGGGGTCGTGTGAAAAGGCCCTAAGATGTCTTGTTAATGAACAGATCCTCTGCACATTACCTGGTTGCGGGTGAAAGGAAGTGCATTACAGTTGCATTTCTGTATGGCAATTCTCATTTTGCACCCTCAAAACTGCCAATGGAACAGAAGGCATCTTGGCTTGAATCTAGGCATGCATGCAGAACCCGAACTGCATTTTGGAGGAGAACAAACATGTACTGACTGAGAAGGCTTGTTTTATTTAGCCTGATTTATTCATGTGTGTGTGTGTGTGTGTGTGTGTGTGCGCGTGCCTATTAGATTTTTTAAAAAACACCCGAAGAAAAATACACACAAATATCCATGTGAGGGAAGAAAATCTTGCAACTGATACAGAAACAAACATGCCAGTGGAAAATGGAGGAACTTGGTGAAAATGACACCAACAGGTTTTTACATCACTAGATTTAATACCGTAATTTACTTGGTTAATTGTGGTTGAAGAGAACGCTGATGGGGCCGAACTGAATGGGGGACACTGAAACACACCCACCTACCTACAAACACACAGAGTAACACAGGGGAGCTACTACATATGTGCCATGGTGAACTTCCCATTGAATAGGTCGCTACAGGTTGGTTTGTCCAAGGCGTTTTCAAATCCTCCTCCTCCTCCAAATTATCAATTTTCTACTAATTTCTAAGTCTATGTATTCCTTAAAAACTGAAGTGAATGGAAAGGGGGAGGGGGGAACCCAAACCATCTCTAAGCTTATCTTGTCATTACCAGCACCACGTTCTACACCAGGGGTGGTCTCAATGCCACCTATTGCTCTCTAGGACCCCAAACACCTCATACCTCAGATACTCCCAATTTTTGATCAAACCCTTTTTTTTTGCCATGTACCCCAACATATTTAGGGCCTGGTTACACATCTTTCATATGGCCCGAAGGATGTGAGGAAGCCTTAATAAGGTTGTTGTTTTTTTAAGGGGGAATTTTTGTAGAGAGAATCAGCATCTATGTGAAGCGCTTCTGTGGATCCCCAAACGCTCTCTCTTTGTCCTTGTTGCTGCCAAGCAAAACAGAACAACACAACCAGAAACAGAAGTACTCCTCTTCTTCTCATGACACAACAACACCAAACCTTTCCTCTTTATGTCCCCCACCCACTGTAAAAACAAAGGGACGTAAATCACAACAATGGGGATCCACAGGCACACCCAGCAACAACAGACAAAGGAGGAGTTTGGCATTGTTAGGTGGCAGCTGATATAATTGCATGTTGATATTTAATTCCTCTGTTTCTGACAGGGATTTTCCTTCAGCAAGGCATTCCAGAAGTCAGCTCAACTTGATCTGCAACTAACTTTGCAGTGTGCCTCCAGACAAGGTTTCCACTGCGCAACTGTTTGTGACAAATTTCACCGTTGCTTGTAACTACAGTAGGACCTCCGTATCCACTGATTCAGTTATCATGGTTGGAAGAGGGGGGAAAAGTAAATAAATAATTTAGCAGCCACAAAGCAAGCTACTGTCACTAAGAGCAGCCACAAAGCAAGCTACCATCACAAACAGCACCTGTAAAGCAAGCTACTGTCGCAAAACAGCAGCCGTAAAGCAAGCTCCTGTCACAAACAGCAGTTCTGGGGAATTTTTTGGTATTCTCTATTATCCACGGTTTTCATTATTCACAGGAAAGCATGAAACCAATCCCCAGCAGATATCGGGGTCCTACTGTAGTTGTTTTCAAGCCTGCATTGAGTATTATTACCACGTGAGGATCGTTTTAATATTGCTGATGCTTATAGAAGACTTGGAAGTGCTGAGTAGAGATGGGCACGACCAGGAAAAATTACGTTTCGAGTTGTCGTGTGTCGGAGCCGGCCCGTTTTGGCCCGTTTCCGTTTGTTGCGAAATTTTCCAAAAATTTGTCGTTTCATTTGTCGGTTTTTCGTCTGTCGTTAGTACTGGTTTTGGGGGGGCGGGCTCCTGGAGGCACCTCTCTGGGGTGGGTGCCTCCTCTGGCCCGCTACAAAATGGCATGCATAGCCAATTGGATATGCATACCATTAAGTTGCAGTTGCAGCAGGCAGAGGCACCTCTCTTTCGGGTGCCTCTGTGACTCACTGCCTGCCGGCATACAGTGCACTTGGGCTGGGGAACGAAGTGAGAGAGGACCCCTACGGGCGCCCTGTGACTCACTAAGAAGGGAAGTGTACTTGCTGTAGTGCAATGCGGGTACACATCTGGCTTACTGGTTAGGGGTTAGCGCAAGGGCTAGGCTTAGGGTTACGGTAAGGGTAGGGTGAGTTAGTGGGCTGCACCTCTGGGTGCCTCTCTGACCCACTAAGAAGGACAGTGTACTGGCGTATGGGTTAGGTTAGGGTTAGGGTTTGGGCTAGGGTTAGTGGCTTTTTATGCCCGACTGGCACATCCCAGAAGTCTTGGTCAAAACCTGGCCAAGTGGCCATGCAATTGGTGGAATGGCTCCAAAAATTTGCATGGTCCACTCCCATGGCCAGCCCATCATTGCGCAGGTATAAAAAAATAAAAATAAAAATAAAATAAAATAAAATCAATGGAGAAGTTTTGTTGCAAGAAAAACCCACTGCTGCTACTGAAAAAATTCAGGCAGTTTTAAAATAGCTATTTTCGCATGTTTCTGTGGTGCTTTGGTGTGTTTTTGGACCACGCGATTTCAAAATAAATATTGCGGTTGCCGCATTTTGGATCCCCCGCCCGCACTGCATGGCATGGCGAGTTGGCGAGACGACGAGGATGCGCAGCCCAGGAGAGGAGGGGGAGGCCGGGGACCCCCCCCAGAAACCACCCTTCTGGGAGGTGCCCTCACTCAGGCAGGCATATTTTCGCCTGCTTTTTTGGCCGGGAATCAGGTTTTTTTTTAATTTTTAAAACTTTTTTTCTCTGCCGCGCCGCTTGGCAAGTTGGCAACTCGACGAGGATGCGCACTTTGCGCAGCCCAGGAGAGGAGGGGGGGAGGCCAGGGACACCCCCCCAGAAACCACCCCTCTGGTAGATGCCCTCACGCAGGCATATTTTTGCCTGCTTTTTTGGCCGGGAATCGGATTTTTTTTATTTATTTTTAAAACTTTTTTTCTGTGCCACGCCGCTTGGTGAGTTGGCGTGGCGACTCGATGAGGATGCGCACTTTGCACAGCCCAGGAGAGGAGGGGGGGAGGCCGGGGACCCCCCCCAGAAACCACCCCTCTGGTAGGTGCCCTCAGGCAGGCATATTTTCGCCTGGTTTTTTGGCCGGGAATCGGGTTTTTTGTTTTTTTTAAAACTTTTTTTCTGTGCCGCTTGGCATCGCGCGATCGCTGCGATGCCAGGAACGACAACGACAAATCAGACCCAATTTTTCTTTAGTCGGTTCGAGTTCGAGTTCTGGCAGAGTAATTGTCGTTCTTCGTTCCGTTATGTAACGGAAACGAGAAACGGAAACGGAAACGAGAATTTCGCCAAGTCGTGCCCATGTCTAGTGCTGAGATTTATCAAACTGCGTGTCTCAGTGAGATGCATGACATTGGGTAAGAAACTAGCTTGGGTTTCCACACAGCGGAGCGCTTACCAGCAGAGACTCAACAGTGCAGCATTCATGAGCATGGAGGCCTTCCAACCTCCCCCTACATTTGTCCTCCAAGCCGATCTGGCAGTAAACAGGAAATGTTGGCAGCAAGATTTTCAACTGTACCTCTCAGCAACTGGAGTGGAAAATGCCACGAAGAAACAAGCAGCCCTCTTCCAGCCTTCTGCCTGGGATCAAGCCCTGGCAGTTTGCAACGGCTTTGTTCTTCCTGATGCTAATGATCCAAAGGACACCATGGGCATTCTAACGTGATTTATATAAGGATGGATGGCATTCCTTGGAAGAACGTGGCATCTGATAAATATTTCTTCAGCAGTTAGACGTAGACCCACAAAGTCACCACTGAATAGTTGGTTGCCAGATTCAAATTTCAGCCAGCCGCTGAATTTGGCTCTTCAGTCACCAATATGAAGAGTGGGCATGTTGTGTTTGGTGCACAAAAAGAAAGGGGAAGGGAAAAACTTGATACCCATGAGAAATCAGGCTCCAAAACACTTATTCCAGCTAGATAAATTATAGGCCAGGAAGTGGCAGATGACCTGGATGAGAGGATTATCCCCAGGGTAAACTGCCTGAGGGATAGGAGATTGTCCCATTGTCTAGAATTCCACATTCCTGGTCTTTGCCAGACAGTGCCTAGTTGAAGGATAGGACTCCCATCTATGGAACATTGACTCAAGGATTTGGACCATCAACAGTTTAATGGCTCAGGAAATTGGATCATTAGGATAATCTGAACAATCACCCACCAATAGAGACACCAATAGAGACCAATTTGGCACATTGGGGGGGAATTCAACCTTTTTTAAGCCGCCACACTGAAGCAAGCAGCGGCCGGGACCATTGCCACCTGCTTTGGTGACTTAAAAAAAGTTTAAAGCCCCTGCACTTCCCCCCATCAGGCACATGGGGGGGGGGTGTTTTTTTTTTTTTAAAGAATTTTTTTTTAGCCACCAAAGCAAGTGGCAGCCACAGACATGGCTGCTTGCTTCGGTGGCTAAAAAAAAGTTTTAAAACCCTGTGCTCCCCCCCATTGGGTTCATTTGAGGGAATGGCACTGGGTTTTAAAAGTTTTTTTAGCCACTGAAGCAAGTGGTGGCTGCAGCCATCATCACTTGTTTTGGTAGCTTTAAAAACATTTTAAAACCCCATGCTCCCCCCCCCCAAATCGGGAGCATTGGGGGAGAACGGCGTGGGGTTTCTAAAATGTCTTTGAGCCACCAAGGCAGCCTCAGTGGCTCAAATACATTTTAAACGACCCATGCCTCCCCCACACGCCTGATCTGGGGGGAGGCGCGGGTTGTTTAAAGCAGTTTCCCATAGGAATGCATTGCTTTTCAATGCATTCCTATGGGAAACCTTGCCATTAGCAAAAACCAAATGGAACGAACGGAAAATTTCCAGTTCGTTTTGTTTCATTTGTCTTTAAAAATCAGTTTGTTTTTTGTTTTGTTCTGAAACAAAATGAAAAATGAAAAATGAAATGAAATTCTTTTTGTTTCATGCCCATCTTGACCACCAATGCAGATCAAGGGAAACCTTGAACTGGTTGTATGTATGAAAACTGATGTTGAACCAGTGTGATCATTGCTCCCCCACACCATCCAGAGTGAGACCACTGACTGTTACCTATTGGTATGGCTTCAATAAAGCAGACTTAAACAGTGCAATGTTTGCGCTTCCTTAGTTTATTTCAGTTTAATTATTGGACACTGGTTGTGAGCCAAGCAAGGACTCAAAAATAATCTGTAAAACAACTGTTAACAGTTCTGTAAAAAATACTTCTAACAAACTCTTGGATTTTTTTTTTAGGTTGGGAGAAAGCAGTTGAAACAGATAGTGGTATCAACCCCTTGTTGATACCAGCACAGTGATACCTCTTAAGACAAATGACTTGTAAGACAAAAAACTCATAGGAAGAAAAAAAAATTCCAGGAATAGGCATGAATTGCATGACAAAAAATTCCCTATTTGATGCTTCAAGACGCAAAACTGTTCCACATGTTATTTTTGTCTTTATTCTAACTTCCAGAATGGATTAATCTGTTCCCAATGCATTCCTATGGGAAACCATGTTTCATAGGAGAATTTTTTCATAAAACGAAGCAAACCATTGCCTCCAGAACAGATTAATCCATTTTCAATGCATTCCTATCGGAAACAGTGTTTTGTTAACACAAAATTTTCTTAAAACAAATTGTCCCATAAAATGAATTAAATTCTTTTAAGAGATGCCAATGTACATCTGGAGGATATGCAGAACACATTGTCTCGTCAGGGTAAATTGGATGTTTCAATTGGTATAGCCTGAGGATACAGACAAGGTACTTGTACACTGCAAAGTTACCTCCTCTTATCTAAATCCTGGCTCATCATGGCTCTTTAAATCAGCAATGGAATTAACCAGGTACTGGTCCACACACACCATTAAAGTATCTCCACAGTTAGGCTTTTTTCCTTTCCCACTTAAAGGAGATCATTATAAGGCCGAATCCAAAGAAACCAAATTTAGCAAGGGATGACTGATTTAGGACTGGGGGCTTCATTCTTTGGTGGATCCAGAACTTTCTTGAGAGCCAGTATCAGTTGATATAGCTTGGCGAGGGGGTGAGATCTACATATTGGGATCTTCATTCTGGGGTCCCTCAGGATTTGGTCATTTCCCCAATGCTTTTTAAAAATATCTATATGAAGCTGGTAGGAAGACTCATGTGGTGCTTGTCATCCTCAGTACCTGGATGATGATGATGATGATGATACAAAGGTGATAGTTGATCAATGTAAAAACATCTGAATAAACAAACAACAATATAACTTTTAGTAGCTCTAACCAAAACCATTAAATCCAAAAAAGTAGGATGACAGAGACACTAGGATTACTAGCCTTACATAAGCAGTTTGCTTACCAGGGATATTAGCTCATATTACTCTAGAGTAATGTGGTGTAGTGGATAGAGTATCCAGATAAGGAACCAGAAAACTTGGATTGAAAGTGCAGAGATGAAAACTCATTTTGGGGGGGGGTGTTATGGTAAAAATCATTCCTTGAATATCCCACATTTTAATAGGTGCTCCACAAGTCAGAAGTGACTTGATGACACACAAGAAGAATACCCTGGGTCACCCTTTTGACATTACCCAGATTGTCAATTTTTTTAAAATCATACTAGATATAGGAGCTGAGTGAATGTACTTCCAGTGAAATGTTTGTGGATCATCTCCTGGGATCACAATAATTAAGGATGATATAATCCTTGTGGTTTTCCCTGGAGTGTTAATAGAGCCTCTAGGAACTATTGTTTTTGAAATTTACATTCAGCAGAGGGCAACCAGACTTAGGGTGTGGCTAGCAGCAGGGAGCGAGTCACTTAGGAATGGCGGGACTTCACTAGAATGATCAAATCAATCCTGACATGGAAAGGGCTCCTGCCAAAACTGTGAAATGGCCTAGTAAGTAAGCCACTTCTGGATATTTGAAAATTAATCACTTCCCCTGCTCAGCAGAAGGCAGAGGAAGTAGAAAAAAATACAACCACATAATTGTTTTGACTGTATATAGACTATCACTAATGCACGGGACCAGTTATCATTTTTTAAAATTTGCATTCTCTGGAAAGGCTGTTTGAGAATCTACCTGTAGCTGAAGTCACTGCCATGGATTCGACTGTGGTCATGTTCTCACAGCCCACAGTCCGTCATAGATGTTCTCTTTCGATATTTTATCTAGGAGATGGCACATCACTCTTTTTTATTGCCTGACCATCTTGCTGAAAGTTTTGGGTGAGCTGAACCGACAAGGCACCCCTGAAATCGCACCAAGACTCACATATGGTGGCCCCTGCCCAGGCCAC
Organism: Phrynocephalus forsythii; assembly: GCA_029282475.1. NCBI lineage: Eukaryota > Metazoa > Chordata > Lepidosauria > Squamata > Agamidae > Phrynocephalus > Phrynocephalus forsythii. The sequence continues at coordinate 122,964,492 of JAPFRF010000008.1, read as the reverse complement.
AATTGGAAAAATGGTGCTAGACACAGTAAGCCTGATCCCATCCTCCCAGGTATTGTGAAACTGAAGTACAAGTAAATTATTCACAAGTGCTGCTTCAACCCACATACTGCAGATAAACTCAAGTTGTGCCATTGAATTTCTCCCTGTCACGCAACTGGATAAAGAACAAAGTGTTTATATTCCTTGTCATGTACCAGTCATATATATGGCTTGCCATGTGATGAGGAGTACAACTTCTCAACCTAGCAATTTGTCATCATAAGGTATGCTGTTTGACATATGCTGACATACGTACCTACATAATCAGATTTTTGGCTATTGGGCTTTAATGGCCAAGTCATGCATTGCCGTATGAAACTGTAAGAGCACAGAGCTTTCTGCTCCTCACAGTGAATGTTTGCAGTACAAGTGTGCTGTTTACAGTGGACCCTCGAATAACAAATGGTTTGTATAACATAAAATCTGTACAACATAAAATGTTCTGGAGATAGGGGAAATTTGCTTAACAGAATCACCTATGGGCGAATCCATACAACATAAAAATGGTCGCGATTAGGGATTACTCTGTTTTCAATGCATTCCTATGGGAAATTTGTATAAAGGAAAATTTGCTTAACAGAATTTCATTTAGAACGAATTAATTCCTTTATACAAGGTACCACTGTATATGCCATGCCATAGTGTTTTAAACTGAGCAGTTCATGATCCAAGCATGCAGGCTAAACCCCGCCACTCCCTGCCCCCCACCCCCCACTGCAGCAAGGTAGGTACTCAAATGACCAGCCTCATAAGGATGGAAGGTTAAAACTAGGGATGGGCACAAAATGAAAAATGAAAGGCTCTTTCGTCGTTTCATAATGTAACACAATGAAACAAAATGAGGAAGCAGCATTTTGTTACAGATGAAACGAAATGGCCATTTTTTTCCCCATTGAAATGAACCATTTTGTTCCATCTGTAAAAGGGGTCCCTTACTTGCAAGGTGCTGCCACTGCTGGAGCCCAGGAGAGGGAAGAGGAGAAGGTGGGTCACCGCTGCCGCTTCGGCACTCTCTGTCTCCTCTTAGCCTGGCTTCCAGCCTCCTCTCAGCTGGCAGGTGGGTAGGGGGGTGACTCCTCTGGGTCCTAGAGGCAGGGGATTTGGTGCCAGGGAGCCATTTTCAGAGGGCTCCTGCTGAGCTGTCATGGGCTGGAACTCTTTAAAACTGGCCCAGTCGGCATCAGGGGAATCCCCTGGTACTGATTGGGCCAGTTTAAAGGGGTCCAGCCATTGACATCTTGGCAAGAGCCCTCTGAATATGGTTGGGTAGGCAACACGATCACTCGGAACTGCCCACCCAACCATTTTCAGAGGGCTCCTGCTGAGCTGTCGTGAGCTGGATCCCTTTAAAACTGGCCCAGTCGGCACTAGAAGGATCCCCTGGTACCGAATGGGCCAGTTTTAAAAGGAGTTCAGCTGACAACAGCTTGACAGGAGCCCTTTAAAAATGGCTCCCAAGCACCAAATCTAGTGCCTCTAGGACCCAGGGGAGCCGTTTCATTTCGTTTCATTTTGTTTCGAACATAATTTTTTAATTTTTTTTTGCAAGAAACGAATCGAAACAAAACGGGGTGGGCATGAAACGAAACAAAACGAAATGTTATTTCTCCATTTTGTGCCCATCCCTAGTTAAAACCACCTCAAACCGGCTACCTGAGCTCATTGGCATTGAATGCAGATTGTGAGCAGAATCTTGACTGCCATACTGCAGTTTAACTGCTGTGCCACAAAGCTTCCTCACAGAATCCAAACCTCTGCACCTTTAAGCAGCTGAGTAAGAAGCACAAGCATAGTGTGTCCAGTTTCCCCAGTTGCTTTTTTTTATTTTAAAAAAAAGATAAAATTGAACTACTGGCTGTAATGCAGTGGAAGTAAATGTAGAATGACTACAGGCGTTCTATCCAACCTCATATTAAGGTCAAGGGGAACATAGAAACAACCATGCTCACCCATAAGCAAAGTCCAAACTCCATCTCAAAGTGATACAGTGGTAACGAATTTAATTCGTTCTCAGAGGCAATTTGTTATCTGAAAAAATTGTTATCCGAAATGTGGTTTCCCATTGAAATGAATAGGAAACCTATTAATATGTTTCGGAGGTCCGAAAGAAGGCAAAAAAGCTTGTGTGTGTGTGTGTTCCAGACCTATTTATAAAATGCACTTTAAAGGCTTGCAGTGCTGGAACACCCCCTCCAGAACACCTCCCCTGCAGTGCAATGCAAAACATGGACAAGAGAAACCAGCAAGACTACCCCAGCCTGTTCCCACCCGAAGTGCAATGGGGAAAAATGCAAACAAACATGAGCAGGAAGAAAAATCCAGCCCATTTTTGACTGCAGAGCAATGAAAAAAGACTGCAAACATGGAGAAATGAAGCCAGCAGGACTACCCCAGCCTCTTCCAGTCAAAAATGCAAAGAAAAGCAGTGCAAAGATTAATAAAAGCTAGCTCCCTATCTTACCAAGTTCAAAAGGTCCAAATCCCTCAGCAAAACATGTCCAGAATGGCTCCAAAACACCATGAAAAAAATGCTCTAACTCCTCCCACCCCTTCACAAACTATGCATCCTGCAATGCATGCAGGGTACACATTTTTTGCAAGGCATTATGAAACATTTGTTATCCGAGGCAGCCCATAGGGAACATTCACTATCCGAGGCAGCCCTATATCTGGAAATTTCCATTTGTTATCCGAAAAAAATGTTACCCGAGACATTCTTTATCCGAGGTATTACTGTACTTTTATTAGGTCCACTTAAAAACATAGGTGAAAAAATCATGTACCTGCCTTCAGGCTTGGTACGCCTTCCTTGAACACAAAATTACAAAAAGTGACCAGGGAGGAGGAAGAGTTCAACTGGAAAAAACAGAGGTGTGTCTGTCGCCAGAGGATCTCTGCTGTGATGAAGCGGACAGAAACAGCAGATATTCAAATTTGGCTCCTCCGGTTGACCTGAATTGCAGCAGGAAGCAACTGCATAATCTGACAGAGAACAAAATAATTAGGAGACTTTAGATCCTGACGAGGGAACACGCCAGACAACGCAGGTTTGTCTTACACACACACTTGCCACCCTACGGTGACGGCTACAGGGTAAAATGGGCTGGATGAAACTGTGTTTCTTTCAGAATAAAAATAACAAATATGTTTCAACACTAAGGCAAAGGAGATACTAAACCCGGGTGTAGAAATATGTGGCCTCTCTCACCATTGGCTAGCTGAGGTGGAGCCGCTGTTCAGAAATGCCTTGATGGCAACTGATGCACTCTGTCTGTACTAAACCTTCCCTTCAACCCAGTTCAATGCAACTTTCCCAAAAGACTCGATACAAAAAGAAAAAATCCACTGGAAAGATTTAACCCCCAGCAAAATCACTGAGAGAAAATCCTGACAATTTCTATCAAATTGCTGGTGTCACAAATTTTTGAATTCTAAAAGTAAGCATTGCCTTATCCCTCTGATGTCAAAAATCAGCATGCCGTTCTCCCAAGATTTGATACATCCTGCCAGCGTAAGCCACAAAATGTACTGCTCTCCCCCCTCAATAGCGAAATATAATCTGTACAGTATTAACAAAGGGCCACAATTGCAGTGCTATATTGTGGAATCCTCCTCTCTGAGTTTGTGATTAAGATAATAAATAGACATGGTAGCCCATGATTAGAAGAGGGAGTTCCTTAACCAAAGACACATGTACTTTTGTAGAGGACACTTTTCTTACTTTTGTGGAATTAGCAAGTTAATTTTCTTATTTTTGTAACTAGTCTTCTGTTCTTAACCCTAGGATTCCTCTGATTACTGAATTTTTAAGTATGGAGGTCTGCCTGGATCATGTCTCTGCAACACAGGTGTGCTTTCAGCTGCAACTCCAGAATGTATTTACAATGTTACTTTCTGTTCTGAGATGGTGTTTTCTGGATCTACGCTGGAGTTGGGTGTCATGTAAACTAAAAATGACAGAATATCTCAATTGGCAGAATAACTCATTATTTGAATTGCTTTTGGTGCTGTTTGGTTTACGGTATCCACATCTGTTTTGACTTAGCATGACCTGTCCCACCCCTTTTAGAGCTCTCGTGGTCCTTTTTTGACACAGCAACAGGGCTACAGATTTTGGTGCCATTCAAAGGGCTCCCAGTTAGCCCACCCAGGCATGTCCAAATTTCGGCCCTCCAGATGTTTTGGACCACAACTCCCACAGTCCTTTGTCATTGGCAATCTTAGCTTAGAATTCTGGGAGTTGTGGTCCAAAACATTAGGAGGGCCGAAGTTTGGACAGGCCTGATTGTACAGCATGCACATGGTTAACCTGCACCAACACAGAGGCGCAGGTGGTATTATCTGAGGTGACTTATTTCATGGGTTTTGCCATTGATAGGAATGGCAGAGAACTCCCCAGCTCTATTTTCATTTACTCTTATCATTTTAAATTAAAGTTTAATATGTTTTCCTATTGGTGCAGTGCTATCCTTGACAAAGGAGATACATTGGCAGTATTATATATATATCAAGCTAGGTAGATGTATTGCTGTATTGCTATACCAGGGCTGTCCAACTGTGAACAGAGGTTTACTTTTTTCCAGACGAAAGTGCCTGAGGGCTACTGCATTAAAACTCTACTTACGAATTTTATCCATTGTGAGCACATGCTCATAAGTAAAAAAAAAAATTGAAGTAGAGCAGCGGTTCCCCATAGGAATGCATTGAAAATCAATTAATGCATTCTGGAGGGAACAGATTTCAATGCATTCCTTTGAGAAGGCTGACCATGCACCCGCTTGAGACAGTGTGGGCGCATGCAAGGGAGGTGCGTGCATGCTGGTGCAGAAAACCCCTTCCAAGGGGCAACCCACAAACCTTGCACTTTCCTCCCTTGCACCCAGCTCGAACGGGTAGAAGGGAGGAGAAACCCATGCAAGTGGCAGTGGCAGATGCACTACTGCTGCTTGCCTGGGCCGCTAGAAGACTTTTTTTTTAAAAAAAAGGTGCATTTTCCCCTCCCAACCCACTCAGGGCCTGACACGACTGTCCTCCCCTTCCGGATTCCTCCTCCTCCTATTATCCCCCTTCTCCCTTTCAAGTCCCCTCACTGCCACTGCCGCCACTGCCACCACTGCCGCCCGCAGCTCTCACTCATCTCTGCCATGTTTGATGTGCAGTTAGGTGAGTGGGGGCTGAGCCAGCAGCGGGGCAATCACATTGCCATGACGGCACAAGGAGGAGGGAATGGCTCAGAAGGGGAGCAGGTGGAGCGGCAGCGATGGTGACGGGTCATGTTCTCTTTGAGGTAGCCGTGGGGGTGGGAGGAGGAGGAGGAGGAGGAGGATGGAAGGGAAGGGTGGGAAGAAGGAAGGAATTATCCAGGGGGAGAAGAGGGCAGACATCACAGTGCAAAGGAGGTGGGCATGCCTGCAACCCCACCTCTCACTGTTGCTTCCCCTCCCCTCCCCCTGCTCCGCACCAATGACTCAGCTGGTCATTAGACAGTGGCGCACCGATCATCTGGCTGGGAGGGGGAGCAAGGGACTGCGCCATGGACCTTGAACTGCCTCGCTTGGCTGAGACAGTGGGCTGGCAGACCCAGAACTTTGCTGGGGCAGTGGTGGTTCTTGGGATGTGGGAGGGAGGGCTGGGCAACTTATCCCCTCATTTTTTATATTAATGGCTGGCGGGCTACTTTTGAACCATTCCCAGGCTACTGGTAACCCGTGGTCTACCTGTTGTGCAGGCCTGAGCTATGCCATCAACTTGATTTAGTAACAACAAAAAAGGAAAGTCACCATGGTTTGCCTGAATGATGGCTGAGGGAAAAGACAGGGAAGTGGGTCAGGGAAAGGGAGTGTCATTTATCAAAAGGAAGACCAATTGGGGCAATCCAAAGACCTGCCTGGAGCCATCTCAAGGGAGAAAAAATATTGAGCAGTGTGAACAGAAGGATCCTTCAAGTGAGAGATAAAATAGATCACATTAAAGAGAAGAACCTTTTAACTGTGAACCAGAACCCTCCAGATTCCCCTGTGTGAACATGTCCTAACAGAGACAGAATCTAAAGACCTAACCAGAAATCCACCTGCTGGTGACATCACCCTTCTGCAGGTATAGCGGATAGACATAGTAGATATGAAAATTAGACATGTAGTAATGCATGTTAAGTGGGGCGTGGTGGCTCAGTGGATTAAGGATCTGAAAACTGTTGGCTGCAAAGTCGGCAGATTGGTGGTTCGAATTCTGGGTGCCATGCAGTGGAACGAGCTCCCTCTGATAACCCCAGCTTCTGCCAACCTAGAAGTTTGAAAGCATGTAAAACGCAAGTAGATAAATAGGTACCGCCGTAAAAAAAAAGTGGGAAGGTAAAACAGTGTTTACTTGCAGCCGTGCTGGCCACATAACCATGGACAGCACAACACTGGCTCTTCGGCTTGAATATGGCGATGAACACCGCCCCTAGAGTCAGACATGACTAACGCACATGTGCGGGGGAGGGGGCTTTACATTTACCTTTAATACATCTTAATAATTGCAGCTAGAATTTTGTATGCTATGCACTTGAAGAAGACAGACATACCGAAACAAGAAGCATTGACTGAACTGATGGGCAGAATCCCATTGACGCAGCTGCACGCAGGCCAGGTGAGATAGGGTTGTCTGTTGAGTGGTGGCTGGGGGGGGGGTTGGAGGGGAGCTGGGCGGCAGGCAAAAGGCCGGCTGGTGGCTGCAGCAGCCAGGAGCCATTGGTCTCTTATTTCCACATAGGAAATGATGGACACCACCTAGAACGAATCATGTAAGTTTTCATTGTTTCCTACATGGAAATTGTTTTTGATGTACAGTACGAGTATTGTGGTTTACAAATATGTTTCTGGAATGAATTAAGCTCATAAAGCAAGGTACTACTGTAATAGAAATAGAGGAAGACAACAACTATTAAGAGATGGGAGACCACCAGGGAATACCAGGTGCTGTAGACACCTGGAGTAGGAACTGGCAAACCACTCCAGTATTCCTGCCAAGAAAACTCCATGGACATGGGGGCACGAAGAGTCGGTGACGACTGTAATGACACAACACACACACACACACAATGTGGCATTTAAGCAATACTAGGGTAGAGATGTAACAAAGAATGTAATCGTACTCTTCTCCCCTGCACCCCATTTTTTCTGGTCTTTCCCCCCTCCCCTTTATCTCTTTCCCTTCCCTTTATTGCATCTCCATTCTTGGATTTAATTTAATTTAAAAATTAATTTATTGTCAGTTGAATATTCCATCGCTGAAATTCAGTTCCAAGTTGCAATTTGTGTGTGTGTGTGTGTGTGTGTGTGTGTGTGTGTGTGTGTGTGTGTGTGTGTGTGTGTGTGTGTGTTGTGTGTGTGTGTGTTGTGTCGTTACAGTCGTGACCGACTCTTTGTGACCCCATGTCCATGGAGTTTTCTTGGCAGGAATACTGGAGTGGCTTGACAGTTCCTACTCCAGGCGCCTACAGCATCCGGTATCCCCTGGTGGTCTCCCAATCCAAGTACTAACCAGGGCAGACCCTGCTTAGCTTCCGAAATCAGGCAAGATCGGATGTGCTTAGGGCATCTAGGTAAGCTCATTGAATCAGTGGGGATGTTGGGAGCCAACTCCTCCGTAAGTGCAATTCATTCAAATAGGCCTGTTCTAGTTGGGATTTGCTACTGGAATCCAGCCCATGCAGCCACCAAATTTTTATTGTTATTTTAAAATGGTCATTTTTAATTATTTTTTTTAGCCAGGTGCCCAGACGAAGAGGTCAATCAGCGTCCTATTCTGAGCTTAACAGCAATTGCAGGAGCATTTGCTCTGGAAAATCCCCTGTCATGTGACTGATCATGCAAGGCTTGCATGACTCTTCTTGCAAGCCAGGTGACCTGGGGAATACATGAGGGAGCCTGCTGAAGAAGAGAAATCGCTTCCATGATTATTCAGTGCCCAAGGCAGGTCATCACACCCAGTTTACATCCATAAAAGAAACAAAAACAAAAGACAATGAAAGGCTTCCATTATCATTTACCTTGATTTTAACTGATAATGCTTTGACAGCGCTAATGAGCCAAATTCCAACGCCTCTCCTAAGACATTAATTATGCTCCATTCAAACTCTATTTACCCAAGTGGATGTAGAGTCCAGAGCTCTCCAGATTATTTCATGTGTGTTTGGAACTTTCTTCCTCTCATGCACAGTTTTGTTGAACACATAAATAAAACCCAAACACTAAAAAGGTCAATTATGCCCTTTTGTTCTGTGGCTTGCTTAACAACATAGGCCATTTCTTCAGATAACGTCTGTCCATTCCCACACACATTGGTACCTTCTCTTCACCTGCCCCTGGCCACGTCCTTTCCTCTTTCAACCAGTTATCTTCTACTAGGAGTTGAAAACTCTTATAGAGGGGTCAGATTGCCATAATTTAAAGACATACATTCAGTTATGCAAAAGGCAAACACAGTTGTAACAGAGGATTTGCAATTCCCTGAATTTCATGTTCTCCAGAACAGGAATGTTATTTCTACAATAATATTCCCAAGTATACTGTCTCTCTTCCAACACAGGGTGGTCAAGTCCTTGGAAAAAAGCCTTTTAACTGGGGGCATATACTGGTAATCCTCTTTGATTATCTTAGTATCTTGTTTCCTAGTTATATTTTTACTTGTATTGAGTTTGTTTTTATTATGATTTTGTAATGTTACATATTTTAATATTTATTTTTTTATTTTATTTTAGAGTATTTTTACCCCACCTTTCGCCTTGGAAAAAAGGACCCAAGGCAGCTTACAGAATGAGGGATAATATACAGTGCAGTACAATTAAGACATGTTCAAGTATTGAGAACAGGGAATTGAGGGACATCTTACAGCGTTAATAGACAACATTACATTAAAGCTACAAGAGAACGCAAGCAGTTAAAGGGGAGTAAAGTTCTATTTTATCCTGTAAACTGCCCAGAGTGGCTTCCCATCAGATGGGTGGCATATAAATAAATAAATAAATAAATAAATAAATAAATAAATAAATAAATAAATAAATAATCTTGCTGAAATACATTTAAAATACAGTAGTTATTTATTTATTTAGAGTATTTTATCCCATTTTTCTCCTTGAAAAAGGCCCCAAGGCAGCTTACAGTAATGAGGGATAATATACAGTCCACTACAATTAAGACATATTCAAGTTTGAGAACAGGGAATTGAGGGACAACATTAAAGCTGCAAGAGAATGTGAGCAGTTAAAGATAGAGTAAAAATTCCATGTAAAAGTTATGAGGGATGGAAACTAACATTGAAAACATAGTGTCATTCCAATCATACAAGGTTATTATAAGTGGTTATAAACACAAAGTCTATGTGATCATGTATGGTAGATTCTTATATAAGACATGAGTGAAAGCTTGCCTGGAGAGAAAGGTCTTTCCCTATTTTTGGAAATACATCAGAGATGAGGCAGTGGGAGGGAATTCCAGAGTCTGGGTGCAGCAGCCAAGAAGGTCCTTTTATGTGTTCCCACAAGATGTAACTGTGAGGGTGGCGGGATGGAGAGAAAGGCCTCTCCTGATGACCTTTACACCCGAGTTGGTTCGTACTGTGACATTCAATCTTTGAGGTAGCTAGGACCCAGGTCATGCAGTGCTTTGTAGGTTAAGGTCAGCACTTTGAATTGTGCCCGATAGCTGATTGGTAGTTATTGCATCCAAATTTTATCCTAGGATTCTATAACTTTGTCACATTTTGCTCCCCGACTAATTGATTGCTACAGTCAAATGTTATTTATTGGTGAAGAGCTACCTTTTGTTTTAGAGTATATGTCATTCCTGATTCAAATGTAGTTGGAGTTCAATTTTGTTGTGCCTCCTGGAGAAAAAAAATCCATTCTATTTATTATTATTATTATTATTATTTATTTTATTTATTTATTGGGCTTATATACTGCATCTTCCCAAAGGAACTCTGGGTGGTTTAGAACATAAGAAAATACTAATAACAGTTATTAATTAAAAACAATTAAAACAGTTTAAAACAGTTTAACACAAGTAACCAAGCTACAGAGAATGGCTTTGCAGATGGTGGTGGTGGGGGAACACTTCAGTCACCAAACGCCTCCCAGAAAAGGAGAGTTTTTAATGCCTTTCGGAAGGCTGGCAGGGACTCTGCTAGGCGTACTTCTGCTGGGAGATGGTTCCACATGGTGGGGCCAGCCACAGAGAAGGCTCGGGTACGGGTGGATGTTCTCTGAGCCTCCCTGGGCGTGGCCACACGCAGCATGTGCGCCCACGACAACCTAGTCAGACGGGCCGATGTTGACCGCTGGTCGATCCGCTCTGTCAGGTAGTCAGGTCCTAGGCCACAGAGGGTTTTGTAAACCAAAACCAGGACCTTGAATCTGATTCGGGCCGCAATGGGCAACCAATGCAGGCGGGCCAGAACTGGGGTGATGTGGTCGAACCGAGGAACACCCGCCACCAGTCTGGCCGCCGCATTCTGAACCTGCTGCAGTCGCCGAAGGAGAGTCAAGGGCAACCCCATGTACAGCGCGTTACAATAGTCCAGTCTCGAGATCACCAGTGCTTGCACCACAGTTCTGAGGGAATCCCCATCTAGGTATGGACGAATCTGGGCAATTCGATGGAGATGAAAAAAGGCAGCCCTGGACACAGCGGTCACCTGGGCCTCCATGGTGAGCGCCGGGTTCAGGACTGCACCCAGATTCCGGACAGAGTCCGAAGGCCAGAGGGAAATGCCCTCCAAGGTGGGATAAGGGCCTCCATAGCCAGATGGGGAAGCTCCAAAGAACATAACCTCGGTCTTGTCAGGGTTGAGTTTGAGCCTGTTAGCCCTGGTCCATTCCATGACCATGCCCAGGCATTGATCGAGGGTCCGGACAGCCTCATCTGCAGTGGTGGAAAAGGAGACATAGAGCTGCATGTCATCAGCATACTGATGACAGCAGACTCCATGTCTCCTAATGACCTCAGCCAGTGGCCTAATGTAGATGTTGAACAGCATGGGAGAGAGGGAGGATCCCTGTGGGACCCCACAAGGGAGTATCCAAGGGGCAGACAACTCCCCCCCCATGCTGAACCTGCTGGGGACGGCCCCCGAGGAAGGACCGAAGCCAACTGTAAACAGTGCCCCCGATCCCAACCTCAGAAAGCTGATCCAGCAGGATACCGTGGTCGACGGTATCGAAGGCCGCTGACAAATCCAGGAGGACCAACAGAGAAGAACACCTCCTGCCGGCCCCCCGGAGGATGTCATCTTGCAGAGTGACCAAGACTGTCTCAGTCCCCCGACCCGGCCTGAACCCGGAATGGAATGGGTCAAGGATGTGTTCTTCCTCCAAAAATGATTGAAGCCGGATTGCGGCCACCCTCTCGATTACCTTGCCCATGAAGGGAACATTAGCGATTGGGTGATAGTTGGTCAAATCTCCCGATGCTAAACCTGTTTTTTTCAGAATGGGCTTTACCAGAGTCTCCTTCAGGCGAGAGGGAAAATCCCTTCCCTGAAGGAGGCTGTGGTGATGACAGAAGCCCATTCAGGCATGCTCCCACCAACTGCTTTCATAAGCCATGATGGGCAAGGGTCGAAGGGAGTGGACGCGGGCCGGCAATGGGCGATAGCCCTGGAGGCCTCAAACGAGGAAACAGGCCCAAACTCAACCATACGAGGAGACCGAGGGGGTGCAGCGAAAGGGGGTGCCGAGAGTGGGCTAGAGCAACAGGAGTCAAAACCGGTACGGATGGCCTCTATTTTTGATTGAAAAAAGGCTGCAAAATTCTCACTACTGAAATCAGTAGGAGGAGGCCTAGCCAGCCCAAGATTAGTGAGGTCGCGAACCACACGGAACAATTCCACTTGACGGTTCGAGGCCTCACTAATTCTCAGGGAGTGATAAGATCTTTTAGCCTCCCTGATCACCCGCACGTAGCGCCTGGACGGGACAATAACTGCAGCCTTCTTATCTGCCGTTCGGTATTTCCTCCAGCTGCGCTCCAGCCTCTTCCATTCTTGCTTCATTGCTCATAACTCCGCCGTGAACCTCAGAGAGGGACGAGCTCTGCAGTGGATGAGGCGCCTAGGGGCGATCTGGTCAACAGCCCGGGATGTTTCATCAAACCATTGATCCACCATGGCGTCTACAAGATCGTCAGCCAGTCCGCCAGGCGGCTCCCGAAGGACTTCCCGGAACTGAGCAGGGTCCAGGAGTCTTCGGGGTGGGCCCATACAGATGGCCGAAGGTCCCCGCGGGGTGGGGTGGCGATTGATACAGAGAAAGACAGCAAGTGATGGTCTGACCATGACACGGGGGTGGGCACGATGTCCCATACCCTCAGACAAGAATCCTCAGACGCGGAGGTAAATACCAGGTCCAGGGTATGTCCCAATCTGTGGGTTGGGCATAAAACATTCTGGGACAGGTTCATGGAGGTCATGGACTGCATGAACTCCAGAGCTGCACCAGACAGGCCACCACCAGCATGCACATTGATGTCCCCCACTACCAGAAGGCGGGGGGTTCTCAAAAGTGCTGTGGCAATGAAAACGGTGAGCTCTGGTAGGGATTGTGCTGGGTTGTGGGGAGCACTGTAACCAAGCACAATGCCAAATCTGTCCCGCTGCCCAACCAACAGATGGGTACATTCCAACCCTGGAATCACCAACATTGAGGCCCTGCTGATTTGAATAGTATCCCTGTACACAATGCCCCCCTGCCCCCCTTACAACCCTCCGACCTTCCCGCTCCCTGTACCAGAAACCCAGGGGGGCACAGCTGGGCAAGCAAAGCTCCCCCCTCTGCTCCCACCCAGGTCTCGGTAATGAATGCCAGGTCGGCCCTTCCATCAACGATGGTATCATAAATGATGGGGATCTTATTGTGGACCGACCTGGGATTCATCAGGAGGCAAGATAGGCCGGAGGCACTGGTGGAGTGGCTCCGAGACACATGGCAGTGAGCTGAGGGGTCAGAACGGGGGACAGGCGTAAGATGCCTGGCACCGAGTTCTTCTTAGCCGACTAACCCCCTCAGCTCCTAGCGTAACGACCATGGCCCAACACGACAGGTATGGCGGTCCCTGCCTGCATGGTAACAGGTGGCGGAAGAAGAAGAAGAAGAAGAAGAAGAAGAAGAAGAAGAAGAAGAAGAAGAAGAAGAAGAAGAAGAAGAAAAGAGAAAAAACCCAACAACAACAAATAAACCAAATTACAATCAGCTAACGGTACAACAACAATAAGTAAATGGAAAATCACACAACAATAAAATAAAAATTTACAAGAAAAACGGCATATAAAAGGGCACATCTCCAGGGCTAGGAAGGGAAATTAACAGGGGAGAAAGGAAGCACAGGTGCTTCAAGGTATGGAAAACGGTCGCTGTTCAATGGTCAATGGTTACCTGGGGCGGCTGGTGACGAGACACAGATAAAGACAGCGGACGGAAGGAAGTCAGGCCAGCGGCCATCAGAAGGGCCAACAAAGGCCTTGGGGCCAGATAGGGCCCAATCTTAACGGCGACGGTCCTAACGGAACCACATCCGTCAGCAGGTTACGGTCACAAAGAGCCACTGAAGCTGTCCGGGGCCTTCCGGGGGTCAACGAGGAGGGGGGTGGGGGGAGCAAGATGGAAGAGCTCAGCACCCCCAGCCCCTCAGCAGTCCGGGGAGAAGCCAGCAAGTGGGGGTGGGGGAGCAGAGTGGAAATGCTCCACACCCCCAAACCCCTCAACAGTCCATAGAGAAGCCAGCGGACAAAGAGGGGAGCAGAATGGAAGAGCTCCACACCCCAGGCCCCTCCACAGTCCAACAAGAGGCCAACGGGGGGAGGGCGGGGGGGAGCAAGATGGAAGAGCTCCGCACCCCCAGCCCCTCAGCAGTCCAGGGAGAGCCAGCGGGAAGGGGGAAGGGGGGAGCAGGGTGGAAAAGCTCCATGCCCCCAGACCCCTCAACAGTCCATAGGGGAGCCAGCGGAGAGAGGGGGGCAGAATGTAGAAGCTCCACACCCCGACCCCTCAACAGTCCAAAAAGAGGCCAACGGGGGAGGGAGGGGGAGCGGGGTGGAAAGCTCCACACTCCCAACCCCTCAGAAGTCCAAGGGAGGCCAGCGGAAGAGGGTGGGGGGAGCAAGTTGGAGGAGCTCCATGCCCCCAAACCCCTCAGCAGTCCGGCTCCTCAGAAATCCAGGGGAGGCCAACGGAGAGGGGGAGGGGGGAGCAGGGTATAAAGCTCCGCACCCCAGCCCCTCAGTAGTCCAAAAGTAGGCCGGCGGGAGGGGGGTAGGGGAGAGCAGGGCGGAAAGCTCTATACCCCCAAGCCCCCCAATAGTCCAAGAAGCCAGCAAAGCCTCTCCCCTGAGCCATGGTGGAAACAAGCAGCGGCGGTCGACGGGCGGTGGGTGGCTGGAAAGACAGGCGGCTGCCCCCCGCCCAGGCTCCAAGCACCAAGTCTGGAGGGAGGGGCCACGGAGGGGTGGTGGCGGCGGCCTCCACGGCGGGCCCGCCGCAGCAGCCCTCAGCAGCGGGCCGCCAAGGAGCAACAGCCGCGACGGCATCCTCCTGCCGGGATGGTAGAGCGCGGTGGGGTGCAAAGGAACAGCGATGGCCGCGGCCCTCGTGGCAGGCTCACTGCGGGGGGGGGCGAGCAGCGGGCCGTTGAGGGGCAATGGCGGTGGCAGCCTCCAGGACAGGCCCGTCGCAATACCCTTGGGCAACCTGCACGGTCCCAGAGCATCTCCAGACGAAGGCCATGATAAGCCACGTCTGAGCACAGTGGACCCTCATATAACAAATGGTTTGTATAACATAATATCTGTATAACATAAAAAAAATTCCAGAGACAGGAGAAATTGGCTTAACAGAATCACCTATGGGGCGAATCCGTATAACATAAAAATGGTCGCGATTAGGGATTACTCTGTTTTCAATGCATTCCTATGGGAAATGTGTATAAAGGAAAATTTGCTTAACCTAATTTCATTTGGAACAAATTAATTCCTTTATACAAGCTACCACTGTATTCTCTATTTAGAAAACCCTGGTAAGGGACAATATAAATCAGAACTGAACTGATGTAATTAGCAATCTGTTTCTATTTGCTCCTCCTTTGACATTAACTGATCTGGGTTTTGTACTCCAGTCTGTTACCTCCAACAAAAGGTCTTCAGTCTTCAAGCACTTACCCCTGCACAATATTGATCCTGCAGGTTCCACCCCCTCCCACAACTGTTCACAGTATGAGAAAGCACTGGCAGGAGTTGTGTCTTTATGAAAGGGCCCATTTGTTTAAGCATGGCATGTCTCACTCCGAACACTTTTAGCAAGAATGAAAGAGATGCCATCTCTTTGGAACATCACCTCTTTCATTTTCTAAAATACAAGTCTAAGGACACCACTGAACGAGCCAGGGGTGCCCTCTGGTGGCCAAGGTGGAGGAAAGATAATACAGTTTGGGATCACTGCATGGCTGGCTGGGCAGTCAAGGACAAGGGGCAGTACAGCAAGTGGTACCTTGTATAAAGGAATTAATTCGTTCCGAATGAAATTCTGTTAAGCAAAATTTCCTTTGTACAAAATTGCCCATAGGAATGCATTGAAAATGGATTAATGCCTAATTGCGACCGTTTTTCTGTTATACGGATTCGCCCCATAAGTGATTCTGAATTTCCTCCTATCTCTGGAATTTTTTTCCTTTAAGCAGATTTTCTGTTAAATAAACCGCTTGTTATACAAGGGTCCTCTGTACTGTTATTATTTAGGGGTGGTGTAATTAAGTGGTATCTAACCAGTATCATCAATGCATTGCCAAGGAGGCACTGTGGGGAATTGAACTCCTAACAATCTAGCTTCCCAACCAGATATCTAAACTGCTGAGTTATCCAGAAGTTAGCAGCTTTCCCATCATTTGAAACCAAAGCCATAGTTAACAGCCAGGACTGTGATGGTGCCACCACAAGTAGCAGTCACCATTTGACAAGTGAAGAGAAACATGTAGTAACTGGAATGTTCTCCTTCTCCACTACTTCTGGTCTTGATTCAAGCACAGAGTAAAACCAAGGCATGTAGGTCAAGTCTCCCCCCCCCCCCCTTTAACTTTTTGAAATAAAATGTACATGTACAAAACAAGGCCTTCGTATAAAAACTGCTGCTGCTGGATGTATCCATGGGCAGAAAATGTTTTTGTAAAAATAGAAACACGAACAAAGACTTGCAGAAGGTGAGGCTTGGGAGCTGCAAAGATGTCTGTGGCCCAGGCAGCATTTTGCCAGTTTTTTGTGAGGTAAACACTGCAAGTGAACAACTCATAAACAGAACTTTTGAGGTGATTATCAACTGAAGATCTCTTTACCATATACAGTGGACCCTTGTATAGCAAACGGTTTGTATAACATAAGATCTGTACAACATAAAAATTTCCAGAGATAGGGGAAATTTGCTTAACAGAATCATCTATGGGGCGAATCCGTACAACATAAAAATGGTCACCATTTGGGATTACTCTGTTTTCAATGCATTCCTATGGGAAATTTATATAAAGGAAAGTTTGCTCAACATAATTTCATTTAGAACAAATTAATTCCTTTATACAAGGCACCACTGTACAACTATTGATTTGACTCCTTTGGTAATAGTTGGGTCCTTTTCTATCTGGTGAGTAAGCTAAATTATAACCTCAACCTTCTAATAGTGGTTGCTGTATCTCTGAATCCCCACCACCACCACCACCAAACCCCATCCCAGTGGAAACATCACATTTCACGAGCAACTAGTGGGGCGATGTGTGAGGCCAGGCCACAGATAAATTAGCAAATCCTTTGTCTGGGCTCCAGGACTCGGCCTCCCAGCTGACTTTGCAACCTGGGTCTGGATTCACCTCATACAAACGGACTTAGCGGGGACAGCTGCCATGATTTTTTGGGACAATTATTTCTGCACTATCCATAAAATAATGATGAACAGTCTGCAGAAGTGAGATTCACCCACAAACACTTGCCATTTGTGTGCTTTTATAAAGTGGTTCTATAAAGATATCACCTGGCTCCTGCATTTATGTAACTCTGAATCCCACTGCCTTTTCCTAATACAGTACTGTACTTTCTCAACAAATCAGAAAGCTCCTTAAATAACAAATATCAGAATGCAATTAGCAGCTCATATCACAACCACCAAGAACCAGCGTAAAAGAATGCTAATTACCAATCTGCAATTCCTGAGCCAATTATTAACCATTTCAAAGGATTTGTAACTTCTGGAAAGAGTTATCCAGTACCAACAGGTAAAACCTGAGCACACAAAACACATAACCAGCTGAGATTTGGGGTGTTGAAGGAAAATGAGAAGAGAGAAGCAGCAAGACTTGTGTGAAATGGAAAGGGGGAAATGGAGGAGAAAAAGAGAAATGGCCAAACGTCCTGAGAGGAAGATGAAGGATCAGAGGCGTAGGCAGGATTTGGAGCACCTGGGGACAAAGTTCGTTTTTGCACCTTTCCTGCCGCCCTACCACATCGCACCCACCCAACAACGGGGGGCGAACTCCGCGGGCGTAGGGTGTGGGCGTGCACATGGGCAGACAGAGGAGTGTGTGTGTGTGTGTGTGTGTGTGTGTGTGTGTGTGTGTGTGTGTGTGTGTGTGTGTGTGTGTGTGTGTGTGTGTGCGTGCGCGGTAGTGCACACATGCCTTACACCTCTCGCACCAAGGCGAGGAAGAGGAGGAGGAGAGCGCCGTGGCCACTGCGCTCCTGCCTGCCTGCCTGTCTGCTTTGTTGCTCGCCTGGCGTGTGGCGGTAGAGGCGGCGGAGGGGGTGCCTTAGGGGAAAGGAGGACTGTTGGGCAGCAGGAGGGCCCACGGCTTCCTCCTCCTGCTCCCCCTCCTGCTCCCCTGCAGGTGGCCCCAGATTGCTGCGCCGGTGGGCAAATGCACCCTTCCACCCCCTAGATACGCCCTTGTGAAGGATCAATTAATTTTGGTTACTCTTTTGCACAGTAACTTTGTGGCTGGGAAGGGGTTATTCAGGGCATTTTCTAACTTTCACTTCAAGAATGGCAGGACTGAAGATAAAACTGTTTGGTCATTTGTCATTGATGGGTCTTATCAGGTGCTTGGTAAACATGGATTTGCAAGAAAGATCAACCTCTGACATGAAACCACTGAGTGAGAGGCAACTAGGATCTTTACAGAGGTCATCATGATTTGTGTTCCTTGGCTGCATACCTAAGTAAACTTTGGAAGGGTTACACAGAGATGGGGAATTTAGCAGAAAATGGCTAATGTATCTATTTGGCTAACAGATGTGTTTAAGCAGATCAAAACCCTAATTCAGGCTTAACTGAACAAATTTCTAACACAAGTGTTGATTTACTATTTAAATTAGATCACTGCTACCTTACTTCTCAGAAAGAAAAATGCTTCCATTCAGAAATTCGGTTCTGACATGTATTGAGAAGATATACAGTACAGATGCAAGATACCTCTCTCATTTCAGATTGTTGAATTCACATGTTGAAACTGATGATGGAGAGGATAAGGCATTCTGAAATGTGTATAATTTTCACACACTCACTGAATGACAACTTTTAGTTGTAAGTGGGCATGTAGGAGATGGTGAACAGTGTAGAACAAAATGGGGCTCAATTTTTGGGGAAAAAAAAAGCTTTAATCCTGCAACATGTGGAAGTTGCTGTAGGACAGAAGCAACTTTGACATCTGTCTAATACATTTTCATGACTAAGGGATACACTAAAAGGTAACTTTCTCTCTCACACACAACCTTTACTAAGGAAAAGCATTTTAGAAGCTCAGGTTTCTCTGCTGATCTAAATCATTTAAAAATTTAGACATGTGGACATCATGTGCTCTCTATTTGGGTTGCATTCTGATGCATTGTTATGAAAAAATATATAGCACGAAACAAAGGGATTGCATTTAAAATATAAATGAGTGACACTTTCCCCTTGGTTGCAGGATTTTTAAGAGTTCTCACTAGTGCTATTGCTACTTCTGCCCTATGGGATTAAAAGCGATTGAACACAGTGGGACTTACTTCTGAGTAAATACATATTGTGTAGACTAGAAATGGGCACAAATCAGAAACATGGTGCTTCATTTTGACTAATGATTCCGCAAGGTCAACACATCACACACAAAAAGGAATTTATGCTATCTGAGATCTAATAACCTGATGTCCTCCTCCCATCCCATGTTAACAGTATAACTTGCTGAAAAATTAACTAAAAGTAATTTAATATTTTGTTTGTTTATTTATTTATTATTTATACATTGATATATTGCCTGTCTTCCAACCAGAACTCTGGGCAGTTTACAACGATAGAATAAGAATAAAGAATAAAAATAAAGAATAAAAATAGAACAATACCAGACATAATAATGAATACTAATAAGCAGCAATAAACACAATAATAAAAACACTTAAATAACAAACCGGCAGGCAGTCTTATTTTACTGGTCCAAAACCGACAACAACCTATAAACACCTCTTCAAAAAGCAACGTTTTAACGGCTTTCTTAAAGGCAGGCAGGGACTCTGCAAGGCGAATCTCACTCGGATGTTTATTCTATAATATTGGGGTGACCACCGAGAATGCCCAATTCCTAGTGATCATTTTTTTAGCCTCTCTACATGTGGCCACCCAGAGTGAGAATGCCAGCAATGCTCTGCTGGGTCAGCCTGCAGCTGGTCTTAAGGAGATTCGCTCCGCCAGGTATTCAGGTCCCAAGCTGTGGAGGGTTTTGCAAGTCAAAACTGATACCTTGAACCTTACTCAGAAAGCAATGGGCAATCACTGCAGGTGAGCCAACCCTGGGGTGAAGTGGTCATACTTTCCCACACCCACCAGCAGTCTAGCCGTCGCATTCTGCACCTGCTGCAGTCTCCCAACAAAGGTCAAGGGAAGCCACAGGTAGAGAGTGTTGCAATAATCTAGCCTCCTGTCCAGACCACATACAGTATATCACCCCATCTGGCCTTACTTGGTCCAGCGCATCTTTGAAGATCCATTACTGACATGTTTCAATTTAATAGGAGTTCAATGCCACTTATAATTAGCTTCATACAGTGTTCCCTTATACTGTGTAACAGCTAAAAGTAATGTAAATGGTGTAGATTTAAAATGAGTTTCCCATCCCTCTTACCAATATGAACCTATAGGTCACCCTCCCAAATTTGTTTTAAATTGTGGCGACGACTGAATAATTCATTTAATAAAATGTTGTATAGTCTCTAGATATCAGATTTCTTTTCGTCTTTGCAGAATGTAAATTCAGACTCACATGTCTACAAGCCTAATCTTAAACTTGATGAATTCTTGAAAAATGTTCTACTTGTCATATCTGGAACCACGATGCACCCATCTCACTCAGTCACTCACTCACACACACACACACACACACACACACACACACAATGATGATGATGACAACGATGATTTTTAAGCTCTTTTGCTGTGTTGTGCCCCACTGTATAGGTATCTAGAACCTCCCTGTTTTCTAAATAGTCTGAATTTGTCTGTATATAAGAAAGCTGCTTGTGTAAAAATGACAATGTTTGCATTAGGTTTCTTTGGAAGTGGTATAAAAGTGGATTTGAGCCAGTCCTGTGGGATGGTTCCACTTCTATAGATGCTGTTGCATAAATCGACCAGAAGAGAAAGTGATTGTTATTCCTTAAGCAATTTCAAAACTCCTACAGCACCCTCTTGTTTTTTTATTTTATTTTATTTTTTGGTGGGGGAGGGAAATGCATATCTTAGAAGGCCCCCAGGGGTGTGATTCACCATTTTAAAAGATCACACACACAAACACGCTGCCTTGTTTAGTTTTACATAATGGTTAGTATCTATTTTTCACCTATTTGGCTGTAATTTAAGTAATTCATGGATGTTTCGGAGACAGGAGATTCGTCCCCCGACTCACCAAAGTTCTCTGTCCCACTTGAGATGTATTGCCGTTCCAACTGAGAATAACTGAAAGTCGTTTGATGAGTTTTTCGGAATTGCATTCTATTTTGTCTATTGCTTATTGATGGCATTGCATTCGATTTCACATACTGTATTTCATAAAATAAGTTTAAAGTAAAAAAAAAATGACCTGCCTGCTTTGGTTTTACTCTGGGTGTGCACTGAGACTAGAAGCAGTGGCAGAAGTACTGGAGGAGGAGATGCCAGTTAAATTTTTCTCTTCACTTGTCAAATTGCAACTGCTACTTATGGTGGCACCATCACAGTCCCAGCTGCTAACCATTGCTCTGGTTTCAGACAATGCAAAAGCTGCTAGAAGGACCGGACCCTGACTTACCAGGGTCCCACATGGATGCCGGTATGCTGATGACGATGGAGGGGGACCTGGCAATGGCAGCTGCCATGTGGGGGCTCCTCCGGAAGAGAAGGAGTAAGCCCCGGATGTGCTGCAAGGCTGGGATTGGTCAGGCAAGGTGCGGGCTGGGGCCGGAAGCCCCCAGTCTCGCTGACGACGGCTTCCCCGACCCTCCCACCCTGTAAATGCTGTTGCAGTTATTTACATGTTGTCACTAGAGATGGGCACGAAACGAGCGATTTTTCGTTTTCGTTTTCATTTTTTCGTTTTGTTACGCAACGAAAATGAAACGAAATTTTTTAAAAAAACAAAACAAAAACAAAAACGAAATGACCAAATTTGCCGTGTTTTTCGTTTTCGTTGCAGCAGATGCATTGAACTAAAAAGAATGCTAACGAAACAGCAATTTTTCATTTTCGTTTTCGTTTTTTCATTTTGTTACCTAACGAAACGAAAACAATTTTTTTTGCAAAAAACGTCACGAAAACGAAAATGAACCAAAATGGATCCCTAAACGACCAAACGACAAACGAAACACCATTTTTTGAGTCGTGCCCATCTCTAGTTGTCACAGCTTGTTGGATGGCGTTTTTGAAGGCATTGGGTTGGATCCTGTGGCTTGGCAGGCAGCAGGCGGTGCCCTGCAAAGCCTGGCTGGATCGGAACTGGTGGCTCTGGGGGCAGGGTAGTGCTTTGCCCACGCCGGGGGTGGGGCATATGGCCCACTCCTGCCCCCAGGAGGAGGACAGTGGCACCATGTAGTGGCTTACGTCTGCATGGTGCCTGGAAATTCATCCTTTGGAGTCTCTTAAGGAGACAGGCTGCATCGTAGAACAGTGGGGTTCATCAATGTTGGGATCCAAACCAATGCCTGGCCATATTAGGTGCGCTGTAATTAGTTAATAAAGTTGTGGCCTGTTTTTCTCCAGAGTTTGTGTGTGGCTGAGTTCTTTCTTCACAGACAGAGTAAAAGTCAGTTATAGATAGTCCATCAATGATGCACTGGATGTGTGTGTGTTGTGTCGTTACAGTCGTGACCGACTCTTCGTGACTCCATGTCCATGGAGTTTTCTTGGCAGGAGTACTGGAGTGATAGAGAACACTTTATTATACCACCCCTAGATATTAACAGTACTGCCCCTTGTCCTTGAGTGCCCAGCCAGCCATGCAGTGTTCCTACACCGTATTCCCCTTCCTCCACCTTGGCCAGCAGAGGGCACCCCTGGCTAGTTCAGTGGTGTCCTTCGCTTCTGAGGGCATATCGTGCTCTCTGTTGGTACCGTATTTCAGAAAACAAAAGAGGTGATGTTCCAAAGAATGGCATCTCTTTCATTCTTGCTAAAACTGATTGGAGTTACGGCATGCTTAAACAACGCACCCTTTCATAAAGACGCTTATTAGCTCAGTATTGCTTGTCCAAATGGACTTGGCCGCCTCGTCTGGTGCTATGATTGGTCTTCTCCTTTCCTTTTCTGTGGCTCCACCTGCACAGCCATCTTTCATCCCATTACTTAACTCTGCAGCCTAACCTTGTATGCTGTCCACTGATTCACACCATGGAGTCCCAATCCTGATTCATCCAGCACTGCCTGGATTTTTGATGCCACCGCATATGGCAAGAGCATGCCAATGAATTACAGATTTGGCAGGGGGTGGAATCATCAGAAATGAGTGGATCGAAACTAAACTTCACCAATTTCATCACTCCTACTTACATACTGACATACGTACTTACATATTTATCTATTTATTTATTTAGTATTTTTACACCACCTTTCTCCTTGGAAAAGGACCCAAGGTGGCTTAAAGTTATGAGGGATAATATACAGTCCAGTACAATTAAGACATATTCAAGTTTGAGAACAGTGAATTGAGGGACATCTTACAGCATTAAAATACAACATTAAAGCTACAAGAGAACACAAGCCGTTAAAGAGAGAGTAAAAATTCCATGTAATTATGCACCATCCAAAAATTAGGAGGGATGGAAATTAGTACAAATTTCACCCTTCCTCAAGAAGGCATTAACTCCTTCCAAAGGGCAAACAAGCACCTAGCTTTGCTCTGGCTGACCTTGCCAGTCAGGATGGGCACGGCTCCAGTGATCCAGTGGTGTGTCTCTCACTCCCCCAAACTGTCTCCATGTGATCTCAGTGGTTCCTGTGTCTGTGCCAACCCTATCAGATGTAGAGCCTGGAAGCAAAGAGTAACAAATGACAGGCAGTGAGTTGTGTGTGTGTGTTTTTAAAGCACATTGAAGTTAGATTTCATAAGCAATGTGGGACCATTTTAAAGCACATGGACCAAGGTTTATTGCAAGATTCATTCATTCATTCATTCATTCATTCATTCATATATATATATATTGGCTTTGCTTCAAGAAGAAAGAAGCCAGAACACCAGCCTGAAGATGACGAGTGAGACCTCGTCGAAACGTCGCCAAAACAACCAGATTTCTACACGGGAAGAAACCCGAATCCACCCTAACATGCATACCTATACCCGTGAAAATCTACGAAAACAAATATCCGACCTCTACGGGGAGGAAACCTTCCAGCTGACCAGAACCTACGAGAAACTAGAAGTCCGAAGAGCCACCATCTTATGTGACATTGCATTCCTACGCAACTGCCGAGACAAAAATGTGATCCCCACAAGCTTCCAACTGAAATTCCACTCAAAAACCCCATCCAGCGAAAGGATCCTGAAAAGAACAGAACTAGCCCTAATCAGAAGCGAACTACACAGGAAAAGATACCTACTAGATCAAACCAACAGAGACCTACTCACTCTCCACCTCAAACTCAGCAACAAAATCCACCCAACACTCTGGAACAAATCCAAGCAACTTGCCGCCTGGAGAGCTGAAACAGAGACCTCCCACAAGACAGACACACACACCAACAAACTCCACAAACAGGAAAAACGCCAGAAGCCCAACCCCCCCACACAACAGCCCATGAAACAAACAGTTCACAACATATCAGACAGGACACTCACCATCGCAGAGACCAAAGTCCTTTCCAAAGGATTCAACTTTGCAGTCGCCCCCAGACACATCCCCACAGAAAACATCATATGCGGAGTGGAAGCCAGCCTAACCAAAATCAACCCAGATGAAGCCAACAAAATCAGACTCGAAGTCACCAATGTCCTCTGCTCCAGCAAACCACCCAGAAGCAATTTACACAAAGAAGAACAAAAAGCCCTCTCCAACCTGAGGAAAGACAACAACATAATCATTCTCCCAGCAGACAAAGGCAATGCCACAGTGGTGATGAACACATCAGACTACCAAGCCAAACTATCCAACCTACTACAAGACCCTGCTTACATACCTTCGAACACAGACCCTACCACCTACCTGGAAAAAACCACCAAAGCCAAAATAAAAGCCTCTCCCTTAAGTGAAGAAATCAAGCCAAGCATCATCCCCAGAGAGAAATCATCCAGATGCCCCAAGCTCTACGGCCTCCCCAAGATTCACAAAGAAGGAACACCTCTCAGACCCATAGTCAGCTCCATAGGCTCACCTCTACAAAACCTCGCCAAATTTCTTGCCAAACAACTCCAGCCCTATGCAGAATCCATCACTTCATACGTACAAAACTCGTTCCACTTCATAGAAATTATAAAGAAACAAGACCTACAACCCAATGACCTACTCGTGAGCTTCGATGTTGTTTCGCTCTTCACACAAGTGCCCATTCAAGAAGCCTTGACAGCTATCCACAACAAATACAACCCCCAAACACATCCTAGATCTGACCAACCACTGCCTAACCAACACATACTTCATCCACAATGGACAAAGATACAAACAGATAGAAGGAGCACCCATGGGATCACCCCTCTCACCGGTCATCGCAAACCTATATATGGAACACTTTGAAACCAACGCGTTACAGAAGTCCGAACATAAACCCAAACTCTGGCTCAGATATGTTGACGACACCTTTGTTATCTGGCCACACGGGAAAGATAAACTGAACAACTTCCTCACACATCTCAACAGCCTACACCCCAAAATACAATTCACTATGGAAATAGAAGCCAACAACCAACTTCCCTTCCTGGACGTCCTAATCTACAAAAAACCCGACGGCTCCTTAGGACATACCATCTACCAGAAAAAAACACATACAAACCGCTACTTAAATGCACAATCACACCACCACCCTGCACAGATCAACTCTGTAGCAAAAACCCTCATCTCCAGAACCAAACGCCTCGCTGACAAAGACCACCTAAAAACTGAATTACACACTCTCTCGAATGTTTTAATTGCGAACGGATTCCAAAAAACACCATCACCAAACTAATCCAAAAGGAAACACCCCCAAGAACCAAGAAACAGAAGAGAACAACGGCACCGCCCTCCTCCCTTACATCAAAGGCACCACAGACAAAATCAGCAAAATTCTCCACAAACACAATATCAAGACAGCCTTTTGCACCGACCAAAAAATAGCCAACATTTTAAGAAACCCCAAAGACAAGATTGAGCTAGAAAACCAAGGAGTCTACGAAATACCATGCAAAGTCTGTCCAGCCACATACATCGGACAGACAAACAGGAGAATAAGCGCACGCATCGCAGAACACAAGAACGCAGTCAAAAAGAAGAAAAATCTTCCTCTCTCTTCCAGCACATAAAAACAACAGGTCATGAAATTGACTTTGAAAGAACCAAACTCATCTCCAAAACTGAACACTTCAACAGTCGAATAATCATGGAAGCCATTGAAATAGAGAAACACCCAAACAACATGAATAAACGTGATGACACCTCCCGCTTGCCTGACATCTGGAAACTAGCCCTGGTCAACAGACGAGCCTCTGTCACAAAGACTGACACCAGGTCCAAAAGGACACAAGATGCCACCACCTTCCATCCACACCAAACACAAACCCAGACCCTTCCCACAGATGAAACGAAACCACCATCCAATAATAAAACCACGACTGCACCTTCTACTGCGGCACCCCACTCCAGTCACCACATGGAGCACACTCACACACCCCAAAAAAACATTGGGAGACCACAGACACGTAGCCAGACCAAAATGAATTCACAAGACACAGGACCCCACTCCACCAAAGCCCAGGATACTGCCAGAACCCACCAGCCATCTAACCCACCAGCATCTAAACAGCCATCTAAACAGCCACCAGCAGTTAATCCCTTAACGATCGCCTCAGCCACACAGCAGATCACAAAAGAACAAAGGAACAAAGGAACCTGCAATCAGCAACAAAGCAAGCAAACCACACACCCCCAGCAGTATTTATAGAAGGACTTCAACTGAGACCACGCTTTGCTTCAAGAAGAAAGAAGCCAGAACACCAGCCTGAAGATGACGAGTGAGACCTCGTCGAAACGTCGCCAAAACAACCAGATTTCTACACGGGAAGAAACCCGAATCCACCCTAACATGCATATATATATATATGAATCAGAAAAATTGTGAATTACTGATTTGCTACTCATCAAGGTTGATCAATCACAAATAACAGTGTTTTGATTTTTTTTTCTGACAAGGTGACAAAAATCAAATGGTGGATTCACTTTTGACTTTAAAAACCCTATAACATGCCTGCCCCCTGGCTCCTAGAGATATCAAAACTGCAAGGAAACATCCCCTGATTCTTCTCCAGAAGCCCAGCAAGAAGATGGGTTGGGGAAACCTGATCTTACCATACTTGGAGAGGCCGTAGAGGAGAGTCAGGAGAAATCTCCTTGCAATGTTGGTGTCTCTAGGTGCCTTTAATTCATTGATAGTCCAATGAATAAAAACATTGCTAAAAGTTCACTGATTTGTATTCATAGATGAATGAATGAATGAATGAATGAATGCTTTATTACAGCCTATGCACAGTATCCAAAATGCATGTGGACAAATAAAACAAGGCAAAGAAGAATTAGGAAAGGCGGATACCATAAGAATTGAGCCATACTAAACTGTAGCTGCTTGAACTTTTGTTAAAGCGCTTTTTGCACAAATTATAATTGCCAACCGCACAAAATTTGTTGTTGTTGTTGTTGTTCAGTCGTTCAGTCGTGTCCGACTCTTCGTGACCCCATGGACCAGAGCTCACCAGGCCTTCCTATCCTCCACTGCCTCCCGGAGTTTTGTCAAATTCATTTTGGTTGCATCGATGACACCATCCAACCATCTCATTCTCTGTCGTCCTCTTTTCCTTTTGCCTTCGATTTTTCCCAGCATCAGGGATTTTTCCAGGGAGTCCTCTCTTCTCATGAGGTGGCCAAAGTACTGGAGCCTCAGCTTCAAAATCTGTCCTTCCAGTGAACATTCGGGGTTGATTTCTTTCAGAATGGATAGGTTTGATCTCCTTGCAGTCCAGGGGACTCTCAAGACTCTCCTCCAGCACCACAGCTCAAAAGCATCAATTCTGCGGCGATCAGCCTTCTTTATAGTCCAGCTCTCACTTCCATACATCACTACTGGAAAAACCATAGCTTTAACCATCCTGACCTTAGTTGACAAAGTGATGTCTCTGCTCTTTAGGATGCTATATAGGTTTGCCATTGCTTTCCTCCCAAGAAGCAGGCGTCTTTTTATTTCGTTGCTGCAGTCGCCATCTGCAGTGATCAAGGAGCCCAGGAAAATAAACTCTGTCATTGCCTCCATTTCTTCCCCTTCTATTTGCCAGGAGGTGATGGGACCAGTGGCCATGATCTTAGTTTTTTTGATGTTGAGCTTCAGCCCATTTTTTTCACTCTCCTCTTTCACCTTCATTAAGAGGTTCTTTAATTCCTCCTCACTCTCTGCAATTAGAGTAGTATCATCTGCATATCTGAGGTTGTTGATATTTCTTCCGGCAATCTTAATTCCGGCTTGTGATTCATCCAGACCTGCCTTTCTCATGATGTACTCTGCATATAAGTTAAATAGGCAAGGTGACAGTATACAGCCTTGTCGTACTCCTTTCCCAATTCTAAACCAGTCAGTTGTTCCATATCCAGTTCTGACGGTTGCTGCTTGTCCCACATATAGATTTCTTAGGAGACGGATAAGGTGGTCAGGCACTCCCATTCCTTTTGAGCATAATCTTGCTAGCATGTGAAATGAGTGCAATTGTGGCACAAAATTTAGATACAGTATATTGGATAGCATATTTAAAGAAAGATGTTCTGAGGTGTATATATTTTGCCCTGATAGTAGAAGGCAGGTGTAAAATGCCTCTGGATGTCCAGGAAATTGTTTTAAGTATGGAAGCAATAATTTCCCCCCCTAATTCCATAATATAAGAACGCATTTGGCTGTGTTGATCATGACAAGCTCTGGAACTGCCTGAAAGAAATGAGAATTTCACCGCAAGATATGCATATGACACCATCTTACTGATAGAAAGCAGCAAGAATGTAAAATGACTTTCAGTGAAAGTGAAAGACTGTGAAAAAGAAGAGCTATAACAATAAGAAGACAAAATGTGACTGCAAAAGAACCTCCCAACTTTAATAGTGAGAATGAAGAAATTGAAATGGTTAAATATTTTGTATACCTTGGTTTAATTGTCAGTTGAAAATGAGACTTGGAACAGCAGCAATGAAGGAAGTAAAACAAATCATCATTTGTTAAGGATGTGTAATAGGAGACCAAGATTAAGATCATCCATGCTATTGTATTCCTGAACAGTAAAGAAAGCTGCCAGGAGAAAAACTGATTTGTTGCCTTACAGGTACCCTGGACTGCCAGAAGGACAAACAAGTGGGTCCTAGATCAAACCAAGCCTGAACTGTTTCTGGAGGCAAAGATGTTGAAACTGAAGCTGTCCTACTTTGTCACGATAAGGCAAGATTCTCTGGAAAAGACAATAATGCTAGGAAAAGTTGAAGTCAGCAGGAAAAGAGGAAGACCAAATACAAGGTGGTTGACACCACAGATTTGAGTTTATAGTCACTGAGTGGAGCGGCTGAGCTTCACTCAGTGACTGTAAACTCAGAACAGTTTGAAGATTGCTCATTCATAGGGTCCTCATAAGTCAGAGGTGACTTAACAGCACATGACAACAACAGATTGCTCTCTGTAAGACACTAGTTTTGTGGCATGTGATTATCCTAGCTTTTGCCTTCAAGAGGATATGGCAAGCATAATTGGCATGTCTGAAATTTTAGTTGACCTTTCTGGATGTTGCCAAGTGTAAATCAGACACCAATTGCATTTGGGACCACTCAGACATGGTCCAATTCCACCTATTTTCTGATGGCCAGATGACTTTCAGGAAGTCATGAACCAGTCTGACTCTGTTTCATGTCCATCAGGAACTTTTTAGGTTCAACAGCAGGACTACTCTGGGCACATCCCCCTTTTTAGTGCTGCTGGTATGATGGGACTGGATCGTGTATACACAGGAGGGTTGCTTTAAATGTCAAGCGACTCTTTTCCATGTGCTCCAATGTGATCCTGCTTCCGAGGCCAATTGCACCCTCAGTTTCAAAGAAAGAGGCTTGGAAGGGCACCAATTTTTAATTACTGTGTTGATAACACCAATTCAGCAATTTAAAGATGCAAATTTAGTGGCATAAATTTATTTTCTAATTTCTCATGTTTGGCTTTAACTCTTTTTAAAACCTCTGATTCCAAGTTCTGTTCTTATTACCTTCCCATTTAGTTATCCATCATGTGTAGAAAAGTTGACAAAGCTGGGTTTTTCCCCTCATGTCTGCTGGAACCTAAGAAACATCACAGGTCTCTTCAGCTTCCCAAGAATTTATAGATGGGGAGAGGAACTGTCTTCTGTGCATGTGGGAGAAGGCCATCAGAGGTGGTTGAATGAGCATCCTCAGTGGCCTGGTGACAATGCTTGTCCAGTCCTGCATTACTGTGCTAGTTTTATGGAAAGATTTATAGACTGCTCTGTGAATGATTAGCAGTTAGATTCCCTACTCTACCTTCTGAGAGAAGAGCCAACATGGTTCCAGAGCATCATCATCAAAAAGAGGGATTAAGAAGCCAATTTTAGTACTTTACACCTTGAAAACCCTGCAAAGTCACCACACATCAGAATCAAGTTGAGGACACTTTATAATTCTTCTTGTTGTTGTTGTTGTTGTTGTTGTTGTTGTTGTTGTTGTTGTTGTTGTTGTTGTTGTTGTTGTTGTTGTTGTTGTTGAGTCATTCAGCCGTATCTGACTCTTCATGACCCCGTGGACCAGAGCTCATCAAGCCTTCCTGTCCTCCACTGCCTCCCGGAGTTTGGTCAAATCCATATTGGTTGTATCGATGACACCGTCCAGCCATCTCATTCTCTGCTGTCCCCTTTTCCTTTTCCCTTCCATCTTTCCCAACATCAGGGACTTTTCCAAGTGGTCCTCTCTTCTCATGAGGTGGCCAAAGTACTGGAGCCTCAGCTTCAAAATCTATCCTTCCAGTGAATATTCAGGGTTGAGTTCTTTCAGGATTTATAGGTTTGATCTCCTTGCAGTCCAGGGGACTCTCAAGACTCTCTTCCAGCACCACAGCTCAAAAGCGTCAATTCTGCACAGATGAGCCTTTATAGTCCAGCTCTCACTTCCATACATCACTACTGGAAAAACCATAGCTTTGACTATCCGGACTTAGTCGGCAAAGTAATGTTTCTGCTCTTTAAGATGCTGCCTAGCTTTGCCATCCCTTTCCTCCCAAGAAGCAGGCGTCTTTTGATTTCATTACTGCAGTTGCCATCTGCAGTGATCAAGGAGCCTTATTATGATTAGGTACACAATTAAGTATGTCCGAGCAACTAGCCTTGGATCCCTGCTTCTGCATGAAAGATGAGATAGAAAGAACATTTAAAAAGATGAATAAATAATATGTATAGTGATAATTTCATACTGGCGAGTCAATTCTGACTTATAGTAACCTTTTCTAGTGTTTTCTAGATAGAGAATACACAGCAGTGTAGTTAGGGTGTAGATACTCAGGAAGTATCTTGTAACTGTGCCGCTTGCTCATGGCTGCAGAGGCTGGCTCTCCAGCCAGATACCTAAACCACTGAGCTATGTCCAGTCAGCTTATCATAACGTGTAGGAGATACAAAATAAGGTTCCCAAATGCCAGTTGTATTGTGTGTGAGCCTCCCACAAGGGTGGGGCCCTGAGTGCATTCCCCCACACACACCCTCACAGCATGCTCCTACTCCCTTCCCACTTACTTGCCACCTCTTTACCTGGTCCTATTGACACCTCCTTGTCATCCCCTTGTGGGCATCTTGAATCACAGGAGGCCTGGCTTCCCTTTGGGAGCCTAGGTGCAGTCTCTGTCCAGGCACCTCCACCTCAGCACAGGCAGTATGAAGCATCTCTCAAGATGAAGCATCTCATGAAGCATCTCTCAAGATGGCAGCAGCGGAGGAGGAGGCGAAGCAGGAAGAGGAAGAGGCAGCAGCAGAAAGAACAGGTAGGGAGTCAAACAGGGCAGTAGGTAGAGCGTGGGGCTGGAAATGGGTGATCCAGCACCACACGGCAGAAGATCACCCATTTGCAGTGAGAGAGAAGGAAGAGGAGATGGCAGTACCAGGTAGGGAGGCAAAGAACAAGTGGGAAGGTAGCAGGAGCAGGCTGTAGCAGTTGTGTAGTGTGTGGGGAGGGGAAGTGGTGGTCATCCCAGGCACAAAATGTTTAGGGACACACAAACTTGGCCTTGCTCCAAGTGTTGGCACCCCAGGCCCTGCCACTTTCAAGCGCTGATGGTGAGAGAAGCAGATTGGATTCTTGCTGCCCTTATATGCCTTTGTAAGGCATATAATTCCATACACGAGGTGGTTCCTTTGGCATGGGGTTTCTAGTGGGATTTTTCTGATGCTTCACATCTAGTTTTGCTAGATTGTGGCAGCATCATTTATATCTAGACACCTGGAGAAAAGGCCACGGGCCTTTATGAAACACTTGAGGTTGTGACGGGAGAAGTGCAGGTGCCAAATGTAATTCTGTTGCGAAGAACCAGTGGGCCCACTCCAAACACTGTTGGCTCTGACTCCACCTGGGAGAGGGTGGTCCTTTTTCCTGCCTCCCTTTGGACCATGGGAGGTTGATGAATTCAATAGCAGGAACTGGGTCTGGGAAGAATGCCCTCCAGCAGTTTAGTCGAGCCCAGAAACATCCTTGCAAGACCCTTCATGGCCTCAACTCAGTTATCTCAGGACTGAAATATGTTTCCTTCTTGATTTTTTGTATACATGTAGAGATGTAGGAGTCGGACCTAAGCTGACACAGGACAAATGCATTGCCCTTGAATTCGGTGGAAGCCTGCTTCTTCCTTAAGGAAGCAAGAAGTGGAATTCTAGTGAGTTCCCTGGTGAACTACTTGGTAGGTGTTAGCTTAGGCCCCATTCCTCCGTCACTGTTGTTTGATTATGATGTGGAAGCATTTCTGTGGTCTGGTCCAGCCTGCCCCACATCCCTATTGTATGTAAAAGAGGAGCTTTGTGAGCTGAAGAGATCATAGGATGATCACACTGTGACATCCCTGTCTATAGAAGATGCTGCAAAATGAAGACTGAAAAGACCACAGAAGGAAGGTCATGTAGCAAGGAGAAATTCATCTGCCTTTCCCATCCAGCACTCTGAGGGGATGAGTTATAAATATCCTCAGGTTTAGGTAGCCCTTTTCCAAAACAGCTCCAGTTCCAGGATTCTTAAGTATGTACGGTGTTCTTCTCGTGTTCACAGGAAACCCCTCACACAAGGACTAGTTGCATTGGACGTCTCCAAGGCAAAAGATCAAATACATGTAATAAGACTTTCCAAGTTGCCTTTGGGGATGTTACAGGGAGGCTGATGGTGGGGATTGCATCCAGTGACTATTGGAGGGATTTGCTTTGTCTCTTTCTGTCTTTTATCTCTCTCCCCTCCCCCATTCCTTTCCTTGGAGCATTTATCTTTGAGGGACCTGGGGTGTTCTTTTGATCAGTTCAGTCTCTCTCTCTCTCTCTGGCACTTGAGTCGTGATTGGCCGAAGGACTTAGAGGGAGGGAAAAAAATCTTTAATTAAGAAGATAATCTCTTCTTACAAATTTCAGTGGCTCCATTTCACCAATCCCCTTTGCTTGCACTTGAGGACTGATTGTCCTCCAACAGAGTCCGGATACAGAGTCTTTCAACTTCTCTCCTCGCTTTAAGGAGTAGAGGCTACAAGCTCATTTTGCTCTTCTCCTGGTTTGTTTCCACAATCTCCACCCACCTCAAATTACCATCCTAATATTTTAAGATCTTTTGCCGACTTGCTTTCTTTTATTTTTGGGGGGTGGGGTGGGGTGGAAGAGATTATGTTTCAGATGGGCTCTTATCCAGGAACCTTGCTCCTCGCATCTCTCTTCCACTTCAGCCATCCTTGGTGAGTATTCGGTATTCCTTGCTTTGCATTACAGACAGGACAAAATTCAGCACCATCAGTCAGGTATTTCTGTTCCTTGCCACCTGGAATTTTCTACTCTCTTTCCCTTGGATGGTTATGGCGTTTGATATTTTATGGAAGTCTGACCTCTCTCAATGGCAGATCCTACAGGACCATTTTGGTCTCAAAAAGCCCAAGCAACTACTTGAGTAAACCAGCAGAAATGCCAGTCAAGCTGTTGCTAAAAGTTCTGGGGTGTCACTTCCCATAGGTAAGATAAGCTACTTGCAGTTCTTGGGTTTCTTCTCTCTGGAGGGCTTCAATCTTCATAGCCTCCTCTTTAACCATTCTCTGTTTCTCTTTTGTGGCCTTAACCAAGCAAGTGAAAGCAAGCAATTCAGTTGATATTCTCCCAAATGGGTGTAATAGTTTCGGTGGTTTTGATTTCACATGAAATTGTTGCAATAGTTTCTAATGTTGATAGTTTGCTAGGAAGGGGGACACGCAGGAAAAGCCCAAAGAAACAAGCCCCTTAAATTTGGCTGTGGTGTCCGATTTCTGAGTTGCTAATATCTCTCCACTGGCTTTCCATGGCAGTCAATAAAACTGGGTAATGCTCAGTTGATTCAGATGGGCCCATCTGCTGAATTGTCCCCGATTTTGTTGCACTGGCTCAGAATATTTAGAAGGGTCAAAGTTTTGTGCCTAGGTATCCAAAAAAGGGGAGATTTTACAACTCGAATATGACGATTTAAAAGTATTCCACCCATTTTTTCTTTTTGTTTATTTTTAATTTTTTGGAAAGTAACACGGAGACTTTCCTGGGATAATAAAGGACCGATGTTTGTTCGTATGTTTTCAGATGCATTGAATTTGTCATTAGCAGAATGAATTCAGACAACAGAGATCTCCCTTGCTTTCATCTTTTTTTCCCAATCTTTCATCTTTATGAAGTCCTTGTTTAGCAGATTCTGTATTTTCCCTACTCTCCGCAAGTTAAGTGTCTACAGCTTGTGGAAAAAAGGGACCTTCTTAATCCCTGGTCATTGCCATGTCGCAATCCCTTTAGACAGCCAAGGTTTGACTTGCAATGCAGCCTGTAAGTATAAATTGAGTTATGCAGAAAGGGGGACATTCTTGAATGAGCACTGTCACCCTTAAGAAAAACTAAAAGAAGGATCATTAGGACAGGAGAAATCAGCCTTGCTTCCGTAGGGGTGGTAAAGTTTGTGGGGGTCCAACACACAGCTCCGAGAATTCCAGGCAGCTGTGGAATGACTCATGGTTTAACACCCAAAGGAGAGCTCAAGTGGAGAGAGAAGCAAACGCTAGCTTTTGCACATTACAGAAGACGCACAGAAAATGAAGCACAATGCTGGTTTGTGGGTCCTTGTTGAAATACCAGAAACCACCCATGGTTAATGCCATCTCCTTCCAGTGGTTTAACGTGGTAGGGTAGCTGTGTTTGGCTGGGATTCATTGGCTACAAGTTTAGAAACCCATTTGATTTATAAAGATAAGTTTCCGAAAGGCAGAAGGAAGGAAGACAAAGGTTTGCCACATTTGCCACAGGTCTACAGCAGTGTGCAATCATTGTCATCATCGTAAGCGTCGGTTTCATGCTGACTCGTGTTCTCGAACAGGGGCAGTTCTTCTAAAGACACTCGTCTGTGAAAGTTCTCCTCTCGCGGCTCCAAGCCTAGGGTCGTGGCAGAGCAGCGAGACCACCCATACTTAAGGAGATGATTGGTGAGTGAGCAACTCACTCACCGGAATGCAAAAATGATTTGTCAAATTAAAAATGGTCTGCTAATTAAAATTAAAGAAACTGCCAGAGAACAATTGAATGTCAATTAAAACAAGAGAAAGGGAAAGGGAAAGAAATAGGACCTAACGTCTATGAATTACAGCATGCCCAGAAGGGGAGGATTAGGTTCAGGGGAGGTACGCTATGAAGGTGGTATTGGCTTGGCAGAACGTGCAAGCTTTTGAAATGAAATAAAACATTGGGCAGCTGAGATCATTGTCAATTGGAATAACTGATTTATTTTAAGAAAGTCACATATATATGTGAGGATGTTTAAGAGGAGGAAAGAGGAGAGAACTCAAATGGCTGAAAGTATGGAAGTGGAAAGGTGAAATGATTCTTGACACTCTAAATCCCATTCACCACCACCACCCACTTCCCAGAAAATTACACTCTCATGCTAGGATGCTGAAGTTTAGGAAGAGAATTGACCCAATCTCATAGGTCAGCAGTTCTGAGCTCTTTATTTGGTAAAATATTTATATTTTATTTATTTACTAATTTACTAATTTATTGGATTTTTATACCACCCATCTGGCAGCAAGGCCACTCGGGGCGGTTCATGACCCTGAACCCAAGAGTAAAGACTCAACTTGAGTTGTTTTAGTTGGGATCAAATTTTATTTATATGTTTACGTCATACATCTGTCACAAAAGATTGAATCCAAATTTAATCCTGTCTAGAACTTTGCACCAAAGTTTACCAAGATTACTAACCATATTTTTGTTAGTTATTTCTGCCAGCATAATGAAGCCGGTGTAAATCTAGGGGGCGGGGCGAGGCGGGGAAATTACAACAAATTAAGGAATTAGCATAGGGATGTGCATTTCTGCACTAAGTTGCACAACTCAGTGTGTGACAGCAAATGTTGAAGCTAACGTCTTAACTTGTGACACTTAGCTGTTCAGATTGACAGCAGATTATACTGCACTGGCATAAAAACACAATAGGGTTTTGGTCACCGAATGATAAGTTATAATTGGTGCAAAGGCCATTGATTCAACCAGTCTAACCTTATTGTGACAAGCAATTGGATTTAGTCCTTAAGCAGGTGCAGGGATAGGTCCCCAATCAAATTCGTTATGGAAAAGCCGATCGTTTGAAAAGACAGGTAAGAGAAAACTTGCTTCGCCTCTTTGGCTGAGCTATTGGAGAGAAATTCCCTTCTGCCCACCAAATGTTCATGGCCCAAACCCAATGAAAGTAATTCCACACTGTGTTCTCAGCCAAACCATTGTGCCTTTAAGTGAGTATGCCCAAGGTTAGGGTTAGGGTTATGTCCTATTGCTAAAGATATATGCACATGTATATTGATTTGAGCTTCATGTATCTGTAGGGCTTATTGCTGGAGAAGAGGTAGAAAGGCCAAGGACCTGCTGGGAAGGGATGACCATCTGGAAGGTTCCTTTTCAACCACTATGGCAGGTTGAGTGGTGCCTGAGGTGACAGGCAGGGAAACGTTGCTCCGGTCTCTCAAATGCAAGACTTTTCTGTAACCAGTGAGGACATTTTAGTTGGGCCATTAAAGCTTTCGTGGGTTAATAGTTTAATCAGATAGGCTGGCACTCTCTGTAATTAGGGGAAGAAGGGGGTTTCCATAATTTTTCCACAAACAAATGGAAATTTGAGAAGACAGCCAAAGGGCAGTTTTGTGGCAGGAATATTGGGCTGGTGTCTGTAATTTTTCCCAGGCATGAGATAATTGCTGCAGAAGTAAGTTATGTTCAGTTTATGCACTTGGAATGAGACATTTTGGAAGACAGCAATGGAATACATTATGTGGCTGGCCCATTCACGCATGTCTAGGCATGTATCCCTAAATAGTTTATCTTAAGAATATTGATCAAGAGACATAGTGGTAAATTGAACGAAGGTTACTTCTGGGGCCAAAATTTCAGATTATTTCTTGTGACATGATGAGCATATGATCTGGGTAGGGTTGCGTTTAAAACTATTATGGATAACTCTGAGCTACAAGCATTCAAGGTATCTGTAATGAGAAGAATATTTAAAACAAAGTTAAAAATATAAAAATCAAATGAATTTAAATATTTAAAACAATGAAGTGCATTTATTTTTATTTTTGCATTAATCATGCAGATTGTTTTTCATTGGTTCTTAATGTCCAAATATTTTAATACTCAATACTGATTTAGCAGATCTATTTACGTTACTCTGGTTTATTTTGAATTTTTATATTTGCAAGTAACTTTGGGGACAATTTTTAGTTGGGTGGTATCTTTGTGTATTTTAAAATTTAAAGCCACCATCCCAGCCTTGCAGTAAATTCAACAGTCAGATAAGTTTCCTCTTTGCAAACTGAAGGGCAGTGAAAGCTACCACTTTTCTCACCTACTGTGCAGCTCATGATAAAACAGGAAATAATAGTTATCCTTGTGGAGAAGGACTCTCAGGTCTCATGTACAGCCCATCTGAGCTGAAATGAAACTCAAATGATTAAGGCAAACAAAAATAATATTTTAGCTTTCTGTCGTTGCAACTCATGGCTCCATAACAATTGGCCTGCTTCATCAAAACAGATCATTTATATATGCATTTGTTTAAACCACTTATTGAAGAAGAGATGAATGAAAAACAGGATTGAAAGAAAGGTTAATGTTTATGGTACTTCATATGCCTCTTCTGATCCCAATTATCTCTCTGCTTCCTTAATGGTGAGAATAGGTCTGGGTGGTCTGTCTCTTGAGCTTACAGTCTGCTTGGCTTTTGGTCTGGAGAGGATCGTTGTTCTGTCTGGTCAATTGCAAGAAAAAATGGACAGAAATTAAAGCAAACCCTTTTAAAAGGGGAATGGTGGGAGTGGAATGCATAGTTTTAAAGGCAAGATTCCCTCACAGAGCGTTGGCACTCTTGTCTCTGGCAAACCCCCGTTTGAGTGTTCCTCTTTATCTGTTTTTTTTTCTCTTTTGCTAGCAGCAGTTCTTCTTTGTGAATGAAGAGAAGCACGAAGCTATTAAAATTGTTCACAAAACATCCAGGAAAGGCATTTCTGTCATGCTTTCTAGACAAGGAGGAAGCCTGGATATAACCTGCTGATAAGGGTCCTAAATTCCACATTTACGCTGAAGATGGACTGCAAAAGTAGGAAGCATTAAGCCACTAGCATACATCTAGCGCTCTAGCATACATCGGCTTATAAAAACAAGTCATGAATGTGGCTCCCTCTCCCTTGCGAATGACCAGTCAAAACCAGGCAGCTTCTAATTAATCGGAAATCAATAGGAAGCTGTGATTATCAGTTTAAGAACAGTTTAATACTTTTGCCTAATTCAAAGATGGGAATTAATTTCCCAGTTCAATCAGAATAGAAAATAGTGTTGAATTAAACGCTTCCTGCCAATAAATGGACTCTCTCACTCTCTCTCTCTCTCTCTCTCTCTCTCTCTCTCTCTCTCTCACACACACACACACACACACACACACACACACAGAGAGAGAGAGAGAGAGAGAGAGAGAGAGAGAGAGAGAGAGAGAGAGAGAGAGAGAGAGAAGAGAAGAGAAGAGAAGAGAAGAGAAGAGAAGAGAAGAGAAGAGTGTAAACATTTGGGTTAGACAGAGATCTCAGCAGGTTTTATCAGTAGCTTTTGCATCCAATTCTTTACACTTCTCCTGTGCATTTTATTTCAGTTTTCTAAGATGCAAAGATCTGTGAGATGTTTTCCCTTGCCATAACCATTTGCCATTGGTGTCATGCGTTGAAGAATGACACTGTCTGGCCTGCATCCAGCTTTAATTGCACACAGTGAACTTGAATGGAGGTCCTGGAAGGAGATATTCGTCTCCTCTCCACTCTCAGCAGCAGCTGCTTCCCTCCAGTGAAATGGATGTGTGATGAACTTCAGCCTCCTCAGGAACACTCCCCTGAACCTTTGATTAAATGTTTCATTCTTTCTTTTTTAGACATTTCCACTCTTTCTTGCCTTATTCTCAAGTGTATTATTCTATCCATTCCCATCCAATTAAACAAATGATTTATTACTTTGATATAATATCATTTTTCGAATCCTTATGTACTTTTTTTGCTCAAACTTTGGTTGGGGAAAAATGCATTTTTAGCACCACCTTTCAAAGGGGAAAGGTAAGAAACATTTATTTTATTTTATTGTGTTTTATTTGGCTTTATCAAACTGTACAGTCTCCTTGGACAGGCTGCTTTCTTCATGTGTTCTAAAAAGAAATTTGGGAGGGTCCAGCATACAGGCAGAAGAGTTCCAATGCTACGCGGGGAAAGGTGCAGAAGAATAAAAATGCTAGCCATCTGCATATAAAAGCAGAGAAGTTTATCTCATAGCATAAACATGCAAATATCAAAGATCTGTTCCTTCATGCCATCAGCTTTATAGATACATTTCCACGGGTCCACAAAATTCACCATCTTACATACCACTGCCCAGCATTTGTTTTCTTGGCTGCCCAAATGTCCACACAACTTGTGCAATTTTACTCATCATTAACATTAATACGATGGCTCTTGAACATATGAGGAACCCAAAGGGTGCATTAGGATTTTGTTGGTGAGTGGACTGGGGTAAAACTGAGGAATTCCAGGCATTTCCTTTGCGTCTCTCCATTGATGAACCCTTTTCTCCCTTCCAGGTCAGTGAATAATTTCCTGATGACTGGTCCCAAGGTAAGTGTTTTCCCTTTGATCTGTGTTTCTAATTCCAATAAGCCCTGATCATTTGGAAGTAGCTTGTTTCCAGCCCCTCAGCTTTGCTAAGGGTCAGACCGGAGCTTCCGACACGATCCAAGCTTAGGTTTTTCGGGGCCAAAACCCAAGTGCAAAAAAATAAAATAAAATAAAATAAAGAAAAGAAGCCAGTGCTTCCCCCCCTCCCCATTACCCAGTCATAGGATCACTGGGGGGATGAGGGTGAGAGATAGTGCTATACCCCACAGCCTTCCAGGATGCTTTGTGGCTGAGCACCTGCAGTCTAGGCCTTGACGATGTCACAGAGACAGGGCAGCCAAGTGTCTGGAAGCAGCCAGAACTGCTTCTGAACCTTTTAACTGTAGGAATGGGTGCCGGAGGAAGCAAATGGGCCCAGAATCTTGGTAAAAGTCAGGTAATAGGAGGACTCACTGCCTGTTCTTTTCAGCTCCTAGTCAAGCAGCAAAAAGCAAACCAAATCAAAACAAAACCCTCCACCTGCCAGCAGAGCTTGCTATGTTTCCATGAGGACTGGCTTCCTGCCTTATCTGCAGCTCACCTGACGTGTGTGGGGATTTCCCCCTGCTCCTGGACCACTGCTTGAGCTGCTGGAAGTCTCTCACACACACCTATAAGTTATTTTCCCCTACACCTTGCACAACAAGAAGGCTCAAATACAATAAACTCAGCCTGCCCACTACTCCAGCACCGCTCATCCAGACATTTGTGTCCCTTCTCAGAGAGCTAGAGGAACATGTTGTTCAGTCATTCAGTCATGTCCAACTCTTCGTGACCCCATGGACCAGAGCTCACCAGGCCTTCCTGTCTTCCACTGCCTCCCGGAGTTTGGTCAAATCCATGTTGGTTGCATCGATGACACCGTCCAACCATCTCATTCTCTGTTGTCCTCTTTTCCTTTTGCCTTCGATCTTTCCCAACCTCAGGGACTTTTCCAAGGAGTCCTCTCTCCTCATGAGGTGGCCAAAGTACTGGAGCCTCAACTTCAGTGAACATTCGGGGTTGATTTCTTTCAGGATGGATAGGTTAGATCATACCCTAGCTCAGTGTTGGCGAACCTATGGCACAGGTGCCAAAGGTGGCACTCAGAGCCCTTTCTGTGGGCACCCAACATCGCCCCTTCACGGCCACCTGTATTCAGGTTCAATTGCTGTATTGGCACTTTGCGAAAAATTAGTTGGTTTTGAATCACAGTTGGGGCATTCTGTTTCTAAAAGGTTTGCCATCACTGCCCTAGATAGTGCCCGGGCTTTGACCAC
Source organism: Phrynocephalus forsythii (assembly GCA_029282475.1). NCBI lineage: Eukaryota > Metazoa > Chordata > Lepidosauria > Squamata > Agamidae > Phrynocephalus > Phrynocephalus forsythii. The sequence goes on along the minus strand of JAPFRF010000008.1, from coordinate 122,923,023 downwards.
CCTGCCACCTCCAATTTACCCTGCCAATCCTTTTTCCGATCTATGCTCCTAGGCCATTTGCTTGATGTATATGCCAAATAAATAGTAAACAAATCAAGGAAATGTGCTGTCCATGGTGTTTTCTGCATACCAGGTTGCTAATAAAGGCAGAGCAGGGAAAAGTTACTTCTTTAGCAGCCAAGTACTTTGCACGATGGTCCCAGCCGTGAGATTTCTCACCTCCCCCCAAAAAAGCAACATTGCCAGATGCCCTGAATAGAGGCACAGATGCAAACCAAGCCAGGCCATGGTAGGAGCGGTTCGGTAGATGGCAGCTTAAAAAAAAAAGTAGTTTTATTGACAATCCACTTCAGGTAACACATACCACCTAATATATACATATAATACAGAACAACACAACAAAATTAAACATTTTAAACAATCCAACAGTCCAATCCATATTGTGATGTATCCAATTTAGTTTTTTGTATAAGCTCTGAGGTCAGTCGAGGTTGCCATATTTTCAAAAATTTATCATGTTTTATCTCTCCCTTGTATATTTTAAGCCTACTAGTCAGTTTTTCCATAACTGCTACTTCCCATATTCGGTTTACAAATTTTGTGAATGAGAGATCGTGGGCATATTTCATTCTAGCCATGTCCATAAGAATTGCTATTAATTCTTTATTAACTATTTTTTTCATTTCCCCCAGTAAATAATGAGAATAATAAAAACATTTCTTTTGGAACTATTTTCTGTTTAGTTAGTTTCTCTATCCAGTTAATAACCTTATTCCAAAATGTATCTATATTTGGGCATGCCAACCACATATGCTGTAAAGGACCTTTCTTTAGCATAGGGTGGGTGGCAGTTGGGAAGCAGATTTTGGGGGGCAGATACAATTAACTGGTCATTCCTAAGGGAGGTTCATGAAGCTTAGAAATATTGGATATAAAATTTTAATTAGAAACCATGCCTATGTAATAGAGCCCAGGCGCCCCCCATTTCTTTCGATAGCAGCTTCTGAAGACCCCCAAGCATCAGGTTTGTTTGTCCTGCATGCAGCCCACCCACCCCCATTGGCTCTTCTCAGGAGTCCAACTGATCAGTGAGCCCCTAACAGTCTGCCAACATTGGATGTAGCCCTTGGAGTTTGAAAGGTTGTGTACTAAAACAAGATAAGCTAATTGCGATAAATAATACAGTGTAACAAGCCATGAATTAACAGGGTAATGTCAAAGAATGAATGCACAGTGGTACCTTGTATAAAGTAATTAATTTGTTCCAAATGAAATTATGTTAAACAAATTTTCCTTTATACAAATTTCCAATAGGAATGCATTGAAACCAGAGTAATTCCTAATTATCTTGTACAGATTCGCCCCATAGACAATTCTGTTAAGCAAATTTCCCTATATCCGGAATTTTTTATGTTGTACAGATTTTATGTTATACAAACCGTTTGTTATACAAGGGTCCACTGTATGTGAAGAGTTAATCATTAAAAGGTAAGATTCCAAGATCTGCGAAATAGGATGGGCTTGTACAGTATGTAGGAGAATAATCATCAACTGGGTTAGAGGGCAGATGGGGTCATGTTAAAGCAGGATTCCCTGTCTGTTCTGAAGAGGTCCAGAAATACAATGAATTTAAGTACAGTACTTAATTTAGCATGGGGCATCTTCACAAGAATAGTCATTGTAAAGGAAGGTGAAGGCACTTACAAGACTGATGCACTTCTTTTCCAATCAGATTTACTCAAATGGAAATCATATTCAATTCAGTGGGCTTTACTTCCAATTAGTAGTGACTAGCTGATAAATTTTGTCTTGCAGCACAGCATGGTGGTAAGCTATGCAATGCAAGAGTTTTTAATTGTAATGGCTTTATCAGAAGCAGAGCAAGCTTATCTGTTGCTTGGGTTAAAAAGCAAAACATGGCCTCCTTCACTGCCACAGGGGTGGGTGAGGGTGGGGAAGAGGCAACCACACTCCCTGAATCAAAGACCCAGCTGTCCACAGCACACCCCCCCATAATACCAATTAGAAGGGCATGATGGGAAATATAGTTTCTAAGGTGGCCATGCTCTGAACCAGCTGGTCTCAGAAACTATCTTCGTATTGGGTCTTGGTTCTTAGAACCACTATTCAAGGAAAGGATCTGGATCAATGCAGAGCAAGTTGCTTGGTGTTTTTTTTAAAGTTTAAAGTCTTTAAAAAAGCATTTATTGTACTAGGGGCACTATCGGAGCAAGGTGGCTCAGATGGGTCAGAGCTTTACTTTCCACTGCAAATGACAGGCAAGCTTGTGGCAGCCCTACCTTCAGTGTTTACCTTTTCTCTGCATTTGGGGGGGGGGGCAGGGATCTGTCCTGGGACCAGTGCTTTTCAATCTGTTCATAAATGACCTGGAGACACGGATAAGCAGTGAGGGGGCCAAGTTTGCAGATGACACAAAACTTTTCCGGGTGGTAAAAACCAGAGAAGATTGTGAAGAGCTCCAGAAGGATCTCTCCAAACTGGGGGAATGGGCTGTGAAATGGCAAATGCATTTCAATGTAGCAAAATGTTAAGTAATGCATATTGGGGCAAAAAAATCAAAACTTTATCTATCAACTCATGGGCTCTGAGCTATCAGTGATGGATCAGGAAAGAGATCTTGGTGTGTTGGTGGACAGCTCCATGAAGGTGTCTACCCAATATGTGGCAGCGGTGAAGAAGGCCAATTCCATCCTAGGGAGTAGGGATTATCAAAAAGGGAACTGAAAATAAAACAGCCAACATTATAATGCCATTGTACAAAACGATAGTAAGGCCGCACCTGGAGTATTGTGTACAATTCTGGTCACCGCATCTCAAAAAAGACATAGTGGAACTGGAAAAGGTGCAGAAGAGAGCGACTAAAATGATTACTGGGCTGGGGCACCTCCCTTATGAGGAAAGGCTAAAACATTTGGGGCTCTTTAGTCTGGAAAAAAGGTGCCTGAGGGGGGAATATGATTGAGACATACAAGATAATGCAGGGCATGAGTAAAGTAGATAGAGGGATACTCTTCTCCCTCTCACAAAATACAAGAACTAGGGGACATGCACTCAAATTGAAGGCTGGGAGAGTGAGAACAGACAAAAGAAAATATTTGTTTACCCAGCGTGTTGTTAGTCTGTGGAACTCCCTGTCACAAGATGTGGTGATGGCATCTAGTCTGGATGCCTTCAAAAGGGGATTGGACAGATTCCTGGAGGAGAAGTCCATCACAGGTTACAAACCATGATGAAGATGTGTAATCTTCAGGCTTACAACCAGGGTACTTCAAGGGCCAGATGCAGGGGAGTGGTATCAGGAGACAGATATCTAGTCTCATGCGCTCCCAAACGCATCTGGTGGGACCACTGTGAGATACAGAAAGCTGAACTAGATGGGCCTTTGGCCTGATCCAGCATTGCTCTCCTTATGTTCTTATGAGGAGAGACCATGACATGTTAGACATGGTGGGCTCAGTGTAGCTCACCAAAATTCTAGATCTGTTCCTTGTGCCCCAAACCAAACACAAAAACTCTTACCCAGAGGCTGATTGAAGAAGGACATAGTAGACTACAATCTCTCTTTCTGGCTTTCCAACGTATGCTAATGCTGCATTTGCTTCAGCAACACTGGGAAAGATCCATACCAAATAACAACAATGCTGAGATATTTTAGTAAGTGCCAGGAACAAATAGGTACTTACATGTGGGACAAAAATAAACCCTTAATGATAGGCTTTGAAGCCCACCCTCTGCCTGGTAAAATTTTTTAAAAGTTCATTTTTCTCTTGGGGATTCTTCCTCTGATTTTGGTCTCTTTCCCTTACAGGCATACCTTATCTACTCCAGCAGTGTTGCCGCTGGTGCACAGAGCGGTATCGAGGAGTGCAAATTCCAGTTTGCCTGGGACCGCTGGAATTGTCCAGAGAGAGCCTTGCAACTCTCTAGTCATGGAGGTCTGCGCAGTGGTAAGAAAAATGATTAGGCTAAGCCACAGGCGTTGTCAATATTGGTCACAAACAAGATGGCTTTCACCATTAGACGCAAAGTCTGCTGTTACCATGCTGCAGCCCTGCTCAACAGGAGGCTGCAGTAGGCTGTAGCTGCCTACGATTTCTGTAGTATCTCCAGAATGACTGTAGGCCTTTTCACATGACCCCTAAGATCCGCTGGCCACTTAAATTCGGACCAGAGATCTTGGAGGTTTGTCACTGTTCCTGTGTTCCCACCCCCTACGCACTCCTGGCTGCTGGCTGCGTAAGGGGAGGGAGAAAAAAAGGAAGAAAAGAATGCCAGCTCGGTTCTGCCGTCTCACTCTGCTCCCAGCAGCATTCCAGTCTCTTAGGGCCTTTTCACACGCGACCCCTAAGATCCGCTGGCCACTTAAATTCGGACCAGAGATCTTAGGGGTTTGTCGCTGTTCCTGCGTCCCCACCCCCTCCACACTCCTGGCTGCTGGCTGCGTGAGGGGAGGGAGAAAAAAAGGAAGAAAAGAATGCTGCTCACCTCCGTTCTGCCGTCCCGGCACTGCATTCAGATCTCTTAAAGGGGCGGGGGGCAAAAAAAGAACAACAGAAGCAAGGAGAGCCGGGCAGTCACTACGTTATATCCGCATCAGGAATTTTCACTTCCAGAGAGCAGGTACCTGAAAAGTGCACTGGGACACGCTTAGGTGGGCGTGGTCGTACTTAATTATCTGTAAACTCCGGAGCTGGTGGGGAAACAATTTTAAGCTCTGGAGCTGGGAGCCATTTGCCACGGAGTTTAGGGGTCGTGTGAAAAGGCCCGTAGTATCTCTTAAAGGGGCGGGGGGCAAAACAAACAGAAAAAACAAACAGAAGCCGCATCAGGAATTTTTCACCCCCGGAGAGCAGGTACTTGAAAAGTGCGCTGGGACGCGCTTTGGTGGGCGTGGTCGCACTTAATTTTTTGTAAACTCCGGAGCTGGTGGGGAAACAATTTTAAGCTCCAGATCCGGGAGCCATTTGCCGCGGATTTTAGGGGTCGTGTGAAAAGGCTAATTATTGTAATCATTGTAAGGCTAATTACACTGGTGACAATGAGGCCTGTAATAAGACTTCCTGGGGTAGGAACTGGCAAGCCACCCCGGTATCCCTGCCAAGAACATCCCATGGTCAGAAACAAAAGGCTAAAAGATATGACGCTGGAAGACGAGCCCCTCAGGTCGGAAGGTGTCCAACATGCTACTGAGGAAGAGCGGAGGACAAGTACAAGTAGCTCCAGAGCTAATGAAGTGGCTGGGCCAAAGCCGAAAGGACGCTCAGCTGCAGACGTGCCTGGAAGAGAAAGGAAAGTCCAATGTTGCAAAGAAATATACTGCATAGGAACCTGGAATGTGAGATCTATGAACCAGGGTAAGCTGGATGTGGTCAAACATGAGATGGAAAGAATAAACATTGACATCCTGGGCATCAGTGAACTTAAATGGACAGGAATGGGTGAATTCAGTTCAGATGACTATCACATCTACTACTGTGGGCAAGAATCCCATAGAAGAAATGGAGTAGCCTTCATAGTCAACAATAGAGTGAGAAAAGCAGTGCTGGGATACAACCTAAAAATGATAGAATGATCTCGGTACGATTCCAAGGCAGTCCTTTGAACATCACAGTAATCCAAGTTTATGCTCCAACTATCAGTGCTGAAGAGTCTGAGATTGACCAATTTTATGAAGACTTACAAGAACTTCTAGAACTGACACCAAAGAAAGATGTTCTTCTCATCATAGGGGATTGGAATGCTAAAGTAGGGAGTCAAGTGATAAAAGGAATAACTGGCAAGTTTGGCCTTGGAGTTCCAAATGAAGCAGGGCAAAGGCTAATTGAGTTTTGTCAAGAGAACAAGCTGGTCATTGCAAACACTCTTTTCCAACAACACAAAAGGCGACTCTAGGACATCACCAGATGGACAATACCGGAATCAGATTGACTATGTTCTCTGCAGCCAAAGATGGAGGAGCTCTATACAGTCAGCAAAAACAAGACCCAGTGCTGACTGTGGCTCAGATCATCAGCTTCTTATTTCAAAATTCAAACTTAAACTGAAGAAAGGAGGGAAGATCACTGGGCCAGTCAGGTATAACCTAAGTCAAATCCCATATGAATACACAGTGGAAGTGAAGAATAGATTCAAGGAACTAGATTTGGTGGACAGAACACCTGAAGAACTATGGATGGAGGCTTGTAACATTGTACAGGAGGCTGCAATGAAAACTATTCCAAAGAAAAGAAAATGCAAGAAAGCAAAGTGGTTGTCCAACGAGGCCCTACAAATAGCGGAGGAGAGAAGGGATGCGAAATGCAAGGGAGAAAGGGAAAGATACAGAAAATTGAATGCAGACTTCCAAAGAATAGCAAGGAGAGACAGGGCGGCCTTCTTGAATGAACAGTGCAAAGAAATAGAGGAAAACAACAGAAAAGGAAAAACCAGAGATCTGTTCAAGAAAATTGGAGATATTAAAGGGGCATTTCGTGCAAAGATGGATATGATAAAGGACAAAAATGGTAGGGACCTAACTGAAGCAGAAGAGATCAAGAAGAGATGGCAAGAATATACAGAAGAATTATATCAGAAAGATCTGGATGTCCCTGATAACCAAGATAGCGTAATTGCTGACCTGGAGCCAGACATCCTGGAAAGTGAAGTCAAGTGGGCCTTAGAAAGCATTGCAAACAACAAGGCGAGTGGAGGTGACGGCATTCCAATTGAACTCTTTAAAATCTTAAAAGAGGATGCTGTAAAGGTGCTGCATAAGATATGCCAGCAAATTTGGAAAACCCAGCAGTGGCCAGAGGACTGGAAAAGATCGGTCTACATCCCAATCCCAAAGAAAGGAAACGCCAGAGAATGCTCCAACTATCGCACAATTGCACTCATTTCACATGCTAGCAAGGTTATGCTCAAAATTCTACAAGGCAGGCTTCAGCAGTATGTGGAAAGAGAACTTCCAGAACTACAAGCTGGATTTCGAAGGGGAAGAGGAACTAGAGATCAAATCGCCAACATGTGCTGGATTATGGAGAAAGCCAGAGAGTTCCAGAAAAACATCTACTTCTGCTTCATTGACTATGCCAAAGCCTTCGACTGTGTAGACCACAACGAACTATGGCAAGTCCTTAAAGGAATGGGAGTGCCTGACCACCTTATCTGTCTCCTAAGAAATCTATATGTGGGACAAGCAGCAACCGCCAGAACTGGATATGGAACAACTGACTGGTTTAGAATTGAGAAAGGAGTACGACAAGGCTGTATACTGTCACCTTGCCTATTTAACTTATATGCAGAGTACATCATGAGAAAGGCCGGTCTGGATGAATCACAAGCCGGAATTAAGATTGCCGGAAGAAATATCAACAACCTCAGATACGCAGATGATACTACTCTAATAGCAGAGAGTGAGGAAGAATTAAAGAACCTCTTAATGAGGGTGAAAGAGGAGAGTGAAAAAAATGGGCTGAAGCTCAACATCAAAAAAACTAAGATCATGGCCACTGGTCCCATCACCTCCTGGCAAATAGAAGGGGAAGAAATGGAGGCAATGACAGAGTTTATTTTCTTGGGCTCCTTGATCACAGCAGATGGCGACTGCAGCAACGAAATAAAAAGACGCCTGCTTCTTGGGAGGAAAGCAATGGCAAACCTAGATAGCATCCTAAAGAGCAGAGACATCACTTTGCCAACTAAGGTCAGGATGGTTAAAGCTATGGTTTTTCCAGTAGTGATGTATGGAAGTGAGAACTGGACTATAAAGAAGGCTGATCGCCGCAGAATTGATGCTTTTGAGCTGTGGTGCTGGAGGAGAGTCTTGAGAGTCCCCTGGACTGCAAGGAGATCAAACCTATCCATTCTGAAAGAAATCAAGCCCGAATGTTCACTGGAAGGACAGATTTTGAAGCTGAGGCTCCAGTACTTTGGCCACCTCATGAGAAGAGAGGACTCCCTGGAAAAGGCCCTGATGCTGGGAAAAATCGAAGGCAAAAGGAAAAGAGGACGACAGAGAATGAGATGGTTGGACGGTGTCATCGATGCAACCAAAATGAATTTGACAAAACTCCGGGAGGCAGTGGAGGATAGGAAGGCCTGGCGAGCTCTGGTCCATGGGGTCACGAAGAGTTGGACACGACTGAACAAATGAACAACAACAACAACAAGTGAAAAGGCCCTGTGTTGCTTATGAAACACAGTGCTGCTATCCACTTGTACGACATCCTTCCTAAAGCTAAAGCAAGTTTCCTAACATTTTTCCAGTATAGTCTGGGAAAATAAGGATTTATTCAGGATGGCTATCTAAGTTACTAGCAGTTAAGCTCAGAGTGACGTTATGATGAAATATGTGTGCCAAGCATGTTTACTCTACCTATTGTTGGCCAATGCGATAGTCACAAAAGTCCTCCAGATGTGACACTGAGCCAACAAGACATTGAGGTTGAGAACCTGCTTTATGTTATTTCAGGCAAAAATCAAAGAAAAACAAAACAAAAGACACAAAACACGTGGCACCTTAAAGACTAACTTTCATATTTTAATGTAACATTTCGTGGACATGGCCACTTCTTCAGACATATAGCGGCAGAATGGGGTGTGCAATAAATATAATATGGGATGGGATATACATTTCATACCAGATATTCATTGGCTGTAATATATAGAGTTGGGTGGGGTGGATGGGGAGGGGGGAGAGGAAGAGTGGAGCAAAGAGGAGGGAGAGTTGATTAGTAGAAGGAGGATTAGGCCACAGTCTATAGATATATAAAATATAACATTATGGCTTTGAGGCCAGGATCTGTTTATATGTTAACTGTGGTATTATGGCTCAGAGGTAAATTCCTCAAAAGACAGAAACCAAATCAGATCAGAGAGGGTGAGGGTGAGGGGTGGGGGTGGAAGAGATGGGGGTGGGGGAGAGAGAATGGGAGTTTTTACCTTAGCTTAGAGTCCATGAAAAAGTGGCAACGTATAGTTTTACCTTAGAGTACCTGATGTTACTATGCGCCATCAAGTCACATCCAACTTATAGACACCTAATAGCACCTTCAAAGTATGTGGGATAATTGAAGGACAGCTTTTCATGTGTCACCCCCACCCCATGGACTGCCAAGGCCAAGTGGGTGATCTGAACCAACATCTCCTGAGTCCTAGTTTGTCATTCTGTCCACAACACCCCACCAGATCTCTTGAATGGTTTAATCTTCTTTTAATGTAGCACATGTGTGAAATACTTCTGGCCAGTGGTCTGAGCATGGTGTTCATGGCACCTCACCTCATTGCTGCAGGATAAGGCCCCTCTCTGCTCTGACCTCAGGTTGCTGGCTTTTCCATTGCAGGGTGTTGGGATACAGACCTCTCAAGCTCTGTCCTTATCAGATTCCTCCATGCCTGCTTTCTGCCTTGAGCCAACCAGCAACTTCTCCATCAATCCCATAGTCAGACTGAAGCTCCTGATCTCCTGATCACGTCTTTGTAGGAGCTCCAGAGTAATTTATGAATAGTGGTCCTTTTGGTATCAGCCCATGTTGGAAGGTGACAGAAGTGACTGACAGATCCTCTCCCTCCCACGCTCACCTTCTGAAGGGGCAGGCTGAGCAATCCCAAATCACTTGCTGGTCCCAGAAAGTATGAAATCCATACTGGTATCTTTTCGTTCTTGTGGATCAGAGAGTCATTTCCCTTTCTGCCCGGCCAATGCTCCTGGTGTCATGAGCCTCCTTTCCTTGTGCTTTTGCTTGATAGCAAACCGAGAGACAGCCTTTGTCCACGCTATCAGCTCTGCCGGAGTCATGTACACATTGACACGTAACTGCAGCCTTGGAGACTTTGACAATTGTGGATGTGATGATTCCCGCAACGGACAGCTTGGTAAGGAACTATCTTAGTAATGCCTTTCTTTTTTCACTTGCCAGGATGCAGATAGACATGTTCTGACCTTTTCCAAGCTCCCTAGACCCAAAATAGATGGATACAGAACTTGGAGGAGGGCAGGGGCTCCTACAGCCCTTGTTTTATGCTATCTAGGTCTTCATCCTCCCCTTGAGGAACTGGGGGCTGAGGGAGATGTAACTTGAATGGCATGGGTTCAGGATGACTCTGGCCAACATAGGTTAGAGCCTGTTTTGGATGGAGTCTATTCCATTGTGATGATGCAAAATTGCCAGCAGCATAACACAATGTCACCCAGCAGAATTATTTTCATTGAGAAAAGACATGACACGTTTTAGGGCCTTGAGTGCTAATCATTGTGGCCCACTGTGATGATTCGGCCAAGGACACCATGAAGTTTACTGATGGATCACATATATTTCATGCTACATTTGAAAAATATGTCAGAATGGTTGGCCTATCAGCAAAACAGCCCAGATAGCCTCAACCCCTGGGTTTACTCTCGTAGTTTCAGAACCGCTGTCTGACTGCCCTCTGGGGCTGAACCTGCCCTTCAACTTCTTAATCCTTCCATACTTAGCCTGGGAATGTCCCAGTTCACCATGCAGCTATGCCTGTGATTTCCTTTCCCTTGATTTAGCTGAAAGACAGTCACAGCTAGAATCCTGTTGCTTAGCATAGTAAATCACACCACAGCAGGACAATTGAATAGATGGGGATGTGTATGTCCCATCAAGGCCCTCTTGCAGGTATTTCATGGTGTGACAGGTTTCAGACACCAGCTGAATGCAAGACCACTAAGCTCCCATTTCTCATTTGTTTTGAGGCCTAGAGATGTCTATGCCCAAAACTGGTGCATTTGTTTTGTGCAGTTTTTTCAGTGGGAGACTTTTTTATTCCCCTCCCCCCTCCTACATCCATAGTTTCTTTAATTTGCCCCAAACCGGACTACCTTTCCCAGGCCATTTCATTTCATTCCTCCCCATTTCATTTTTCCAGTGCTAGCTCCAAAAGTTCTGAAGAACCCGCACATTGCCACCCCTACGAGTTCTTCCTTAACTGGCTCACAGTGAATGGGAAGGATTGGGGGCCGAGGGTGGTTTCAAACTATCTTTGTGTAGAAAGCTCTCTGCAACTGGGACTGCTGGTAACACAGAGCTTCCTTATCCACGGGGAATGTAGATTCTATTCCCACAAATGCATGGGGAATTCCACTTTGCACAGGGAGACAAGGTGTGCAGCTGGACTTTTTGCACAACATGCCTAGGCATATCATCGGAACAGAGGTTACATTTTATGTAGACTTGCTAAAATTAATTTATAGAGCGGATAAGATGGTTGTACTCCAGATCGGTCGTTTAGCTTTAATGCTGCATATTAGCAAATTGAAGTTCAACGACGAGAGCGTAGTCCCATGAAAGTTGCCCTGGGAACGAACGCTTAGGAAGAATCCACCTCTTCCATGTCACGCCATGACTGGCGTGACACTTTCAGCTCTGATATACCTCTTGCAAGGTTGATGGAACTGGCATGCCCTCTTCCTGCTGACTCGCTGCCACTGCCACGGTGGCGTCTCATCTCTTTCCGCAGGAGGACAAGGATGGCTGTGGGGAGGCTGCAGTGACAACGTGGGCTTTGGGGAAGCCATTTCCAAGCAGTTTGTGGATGCCCTGGAGACAGGGCAGGATGCCAGAGCAGCGATGAACCTGCATAACAATGAGGCGGGCAGAAAGGTAACGCCTTCTCCATCTGTAAGGAATGAAAAAGATGAAGGAAGTGGAAGGTGGGAATCTTCAATCCCTTATGATCAACCACAGGAAGTATTTTTATTTTTTTGGAACAGGGAAGTCAGCAGAAGAATCAGGTGGCTTCAGAATATCTTCTTTTGTTTAGCTGCGGCAAGAACAACAACAAAGAGTCTCATGGCACCTTCAGCTTATAATTTGGCTGAACCTTCTGTAGACTGTAGCTAGACATGCTGGCATAACCTACAGTATTAGGGTTCTAGGTTGGTATGGTGCAGTTGGCATACCTCCTGATAGAGAACTACTTCCTGTTCAGAAGTCAGTGTGCACATCTCCTGTTGCGCTCCAAGACATGAAATTTGGTGACCATCCGGACATGGCAACACTGACTGCTAAACCTGGAGCACTTGCAATATGCCAGTGACTAACTAATAGGAATTTGACCTTTTAATTAATACTATTTATTTTTATGATCAGTAGACAAACACAGACTGCTCGCCTATCATTTTCTTCCTCTCATGCCGCTTTGCTGGCATGGATAGAAACTGTTACTGTCGGAAAGGTGACAGGGAAGATAAGATTTATTTTATATTTATTTTATTTTTGTACTTGATCGCCCAATTTTTGTACTTGATCGCCCAATTTTCCCTCAGGAATTCTGGGCGGTATACAACAAATTGCAAAAACAACTTTCCCAATGCGTAATAGCAAACACATACAATAATATAAAAACAATAACAACAGTGAACCCAAAACAAACACAAAAATCTGGCCAAGAAAAAGGGTGGGAACACACAAAACAACCAAACTAACAACACACAGTTGTACCAATCAATGATCATCAAAACTTTCCATGAAGAACCAGGCCTTTAGCCCTCTCCTGAAGGATGTCAGGCTTTTTTATTAAGAAAAATGGCTGACTTTCATATTTGATATCAGCAATCACTGTATCACGTTCCAGGCACACAATAGGTTTTGAACCCACACTGTGATTGTCAGCTGATGGTGATGGGAGATGAAACCCAAGGCATGCAAATTGTGCCACAGCAGTCGGGAAAGTTATCTTTAGAGATGGGCATGGACTCCATGACAACCCTGGATCCCATTTTGCCAAGAGGAAATGAAGCACCAAAGGTCCCCCCCCATCTACCCACCCAGTGCTTTGTTTTGTTTTGATCTGCCCCTGCCCCTCTTCCCCCACCCCGCATTGTCTCCCTACCCGCTCCTGCAGCCTCCTCCTCTTCCTCCTTCTCCTCTGCCACCATCTTGAGGGACAGAAGCCCAGCTTTCCTTCTGGTGCCTGCACAAGGACAGTGGCCCAGCATCCATTTCTGGGAGCCAGGCTTGCTGTCTCTTGTGGATGCACCTGGCAGGCCGCCGGTGCCTGCATGGATTTCCTGAAGCCTGGTTACGACTCACACCAGTTGTAACCAAGATTATGTTGTTCCACTAGAGATAGTCTGCCCAGTTTTAGCCAGCCTGCATGATTTAGGTACTTAATGCTTCAGAGCAGCCTTGTGGAGATGGTTTTTGATCACTTATTTAAGAGGTGGAATGGAGTTTTTAGGATAATTACTGAACTTGGCTGTTGTAACGGAAGATAAGGCACCTCATAAAATACCAGGAAGGGTTAAGTATCTGGATTAGGGATGGGCACGAAACATCAAAATGGCATTTTGTTTCATTCTTTGTTTCTCCTTTGTTTGTTTTTTAAAAAATCATTTTGTATTTTGTTTGTTTGTTTTGCTTCTTTTTTCTCACGCCAAGCAGCTGGCCTATGGGCCTGGCCAGCACGTTTTTTGCTTTTTATTTTATTTTTTAAATTTTCTTCTCATGCCAGTCAGCTGGCCTGCAGGCTGGGTTGGCGCTTTTTAAAAAACCCGTGGTGGGGCGGTAATGTTTTACAGAAGAAACAAAACGGTTCGTTTTAATGGAAAATGCAACCATTTTGTCTCGTCTGTAATGAAATGCTGCTTCTTCATTTAGTTCCATTTAGTTTTGTTATGTAACGAAATGATGAAACAGCACTTCGTTTTTCATTTTGTGCCCATCCCTAATCTGGATTAGTCAAAATGGTGATTCCAGGAAATAATAAACAGAGTTTAGATGGTAATACATTTTGAGTGGAAATTAGAAGGATGTCCATGGCTGCTCGTGGTACAAACATCTGAAATAATTTCTAGACTACCTCCTCTGTTGGTAAAAATTAAGAACACCCTCAGATAAGGTTGTTCTAGATTTTGAACTTGGAGAAACTGGCATCCTGTACCCCTGGCTGCACTGCATAATGTTCACGGTGGTCTTCTCCTTTGACCGCAGGCTGTGAAAGGGACCATGAAGAGGACGTGCAAATGCCACGGAGTATCCGGCAGCTGCACCACCCAGACCTGCTGGCTGCAACTGCCTGAATTTCGAGAAGTGGGGACGTACCTGAAGGAGAAGTACCACAAGGGACTGAAGGTTGACTTACTGCAAGGGGCAGGGAACAGCGCTGCCAGCCGGGGGGCCATCGCGGAAACCTTCAGCTCCATCTCCAAGAAGGAGCTGGTTCACCTCGAAGACTCGCCCGACTACTGCCTGGAGAATAAGACTTTGGGTCTGCTGGGGACCGAGGGCAGGGAGTGCCTGAAGAGGGGCAAGGCCCTAAGCAAGTGGGAGAAACGTAGCTGCCAGCGCTTGTGCGGGGACTGCGGGCTGGCCGTGGAGGAACAGCGTGCGGAAATGGTGTCCAGCTGCAACTGCAAGTTCCACTGGTGCTGTGCCGTGCGCTGTGAGCAGTGCCGCAAGCGCGTCACCAAATATTACTGCGTGCACAAGGAGAAGCGGGAACGCGGCGGGAGCAGTCTGGCTTCTCGCAAACTCAAAAGGAAGCAGCCGTAATGCCTCTCTCAACCCTTCGCCACCTGCTGTTCCATCGCCACCGCCCACACACCTCTCCACTTTCTGATTTGTTCTCCCCAGATGCAGGGAGGTTCTATTTGCATAGCGCTTATTCCTGCGTCAGGGTCCTAAGCAAAGGTGAAGCCATGGGATTGTGGAATGTGTTTCAATCCCAGGAATTGGCTCTCCCAAGTAAAGGAACATCCACTAATTCCAGGGGACCACAGAGGCCATCCTAACCTTGTCTGACATTTTGAAACCTCCATCCATTTTAGAGATGCTCGCCAGCCTTTCAGGATCTGAGCATGTTCACCTAAGTGGGTGGAAAGGGGGTGCAAGGTTTGGGGGAAAACAACTCTCCATTTCTAACTCTTGCTTAGATAGGCAAAGATCCCCAGAATGCTCTCCCTGCACAGGCATTCTTGGCTTCTCCAAGTTAACCTCTTGTAGTGTGCTTACCTTTAGACCTGAACTCTTTGTAACACTGCGTAGCTGAGATCAGAAGCATATTTCTGCTTATAGAACCACACCCAGCAAAAACTCCCTCCTTTTAAAAATAGTTCTCCCCCATCTGATCTCCATTTCAGAATCCCATATACCGAATGGTGTGGTGGCAAATCTGAAAATATAAGTGCTTATCATGAGAGGCCCCCATAACCACCCACTGCCACTAAATAAAGTCCTGAAACCCAGGAACTGGGGTAGATCTATTTTAACGTACAAAATTCTAACTGGTTTTCTTGCTTTTAGGAACCTGGGCAAGAAATGGGATGTAAGCACATAAGAACAGCCTTGCTGGAACAGGCCACAGCCCATCCAGTCCAGTATTCTGTCTCACACCATGGCTCACCATTTGCTTCAGGGTATTCCCAAGCAGGTGCCTTCACCTGCTTATGATTCCCTGTAAACGGCATTGAGAGATATCCTGCCTATCTCTCCCACCTGGAGGTGGTCCTTAGGCATCCATAATTATAGCCATTGATCCCCTTGTTCTCCATGGGCTTGTCCAATCCTTTCTTAATCCTGCCAAGGCTGACAGCTGTCACCACTTCTTCTGAAAGGGAGTTCCACAGACGAGTGATCCTCTGGGTGAAAGAGTACTTTCTCTTATTTTTTTGAGATCTAGCACCCAAAAGTTTCATGGAGTGCCCCCTAGTTATAGTGTTGTGCTATAGGGAAAACAGTTTTTCCTTATCTGCTTGTCCATACCGTGTATGATTTTATAAACTTCAATCAAGTCACTTCTTAGGCGCCGTAATTCAAGAGTGAACTATAGTACAGTGTACTATAAAACCCAGATTCTGTTAGGGTTGCAGTTCAATTCAGAGGGATGGCAGTGGTGGAAGATGCTATCAGAGTACATGTTAGTGAGAAAGTCTTAGGTCTCTGACCCTGTGAACCTGGCTCCACCACACAGCTAAATATGCCTTTTGATTCTGAGGGCAGATCACGGGCTGAAGCGAGTAGGTTAAAGAACAGAGACAGAATTAGCAATGCTGAGGGTCAGTTTCAAAATGGAGATTGCTGTTATGTCTCGAACTAATGAGACATAAAAGTATTCAGACTAAAGGTTGCAGAGAGAGTCTGTGGCAGAATGAGAACGCTTGCCCACTGCTTGACATCCCAACTATTGAAAGAAGCAGGAGATCCTTGTGTTCCCATTCTTTCAAGAAAGCAATTCCACTACTCCATCTTCTGAACATTAATTTCCCTGCTAGATACATGTTCCCCAGATATGCCTATCCAACCTGGTTTTTTTTTGAGGGGGAGTTAGAGCTGCTTCTGTATCATCTGATAATAAGATACAGTGGTACCTTGTATAAAGGAATTAATTCATTCCAAATGAAATTATGTTAAGCAAATTTTCCTTTATACAAATTCCCATAGGAATGCATTGAAAATGGAGTGATCCCATTTTTATGTTGTACGGATTCTCCCCATAGATGATTATGTTAAGCAAATTTCCCCTATCTCCAGAATTTTTATGTTGTACAAATTTTATGTTATACAAGCTGTTTGTTATACAAGGGTCCACTGTATTCTATTGCAAGTGCTGATTGGAACTAGCAAAACTCAGACTGAGACTTGGTTTGAAATAATCCCAAAAGCCTTCGGCTGACAGAAAGTGAATTATGAAGCACACCAGTTGTAATTCTTCCAGTTCCTAATTGGGGAAAAATATTACCAAATGGAGGGAATTGGCTGAATTGGAATATTTCACCCCAAAAATATATAAACCTTGTGAAGGAAATATCTGATACAGCAATTTCAATTTAACTGTGGGAAAATATCAGCTGAAGTGCAGTAGTAAGTCACACTTATAATAGGCCCATTGAACCAAAAATGAAAATTCAGTGGACCTACTCTGGTTGCAACTTATTGCTTAGTTGAAAGTAACTTGTGTTGCTTTCAACACTTACATAAAGCTTGGAATGCCTTTATTTTTTTGTTAAGCAGTTCATCCCTTCGTGGCTGGATTCTGTGCTTGTCTTTTGAGTGGAATCCTCTGCCTCTTTGATCATCTCAGACGCCCTCACCAGTGCAATGCAGTGTGAATAAGGGGTTTTACAGACTGTGGCTGAAAAATGTCCAGGTGCCATTTGACCTTCTTAATCATCTGCTGTCTCAGATTTAGAGATCTCATGACTCACTCACTCACTCCTCCTCCTCTCTCTCTCAATCTCTCTCTCATATACTGGTATTGAGGTACACATGGAACATCCAACCTTGCTTTCAGTCATAATTTCTTTTGTCTTTATGGCTCAGCAATGCTTAGTTTGCTTCCAGGGAGTCATATTGAGGGGCAAAATTATTCCCAGCTTTATGTGATGCATATTATGTGGCAATAAAGAAGAAACAAACACAACGGCAATATGGTTAGGACTTATACATTCCTGAAGACCATGAGTCTGAGGGCCATCTGGCACATCTGGTCACAGGATAATGGCAATCTTTAACAGAGTACTACAGGGTAACTAAGGTCCATGTCTTATGAACCATTTTGATGTCTTCCATGTTGAGGCCTAGTTGAAAGAACCTTGGATCCAAACCAACCTGCTATCAGTACATGGACTGCTTGAGGGAGTCCCTTAGACCATGCTGGGAGAAATATGGCATACAAATAAAACAAATTAGTAGATAAAATAAATACTAGGGATGATGTGTGGTGGTGGTTGTGTGGTGGTGGGGAGGTAGCTCAGAAATCACTGATCAGTCTGTTATTCCTATGCAAGATGGAACTCACAGCCTTTCAACTCCTTTTTCTTATGTGTAATGTTACTTACAAAACCCTTCCCTTAGATGACATTTATAACATCAGCAAGGTATTTAATTATATTGTAAATAGGAGAGTTAAGCACTTTGAAGTTTTATTTATTATACAGTTGACTGTTATATACATAACTGTTTGCTGACCTAGATTGTGTACCTTTAGGTTTAGCAAACACTTTATAATTGTGGATGGATGATCCCCCCTCTTCTTGTTATGCATGGGATATACTGTATGACACAAGTTTTTTAATGGTCTGTAAGGAACACCCCAGTAAATGTGGCATACTGATGGGGGAGAGGTTCCCCAGAGCATTCATCTATGTTATTTAGCAATTGCTGTCAATTTTCATTATGAAAATCATCCCAAACCAGTGTAGCTATGCATTGTTGGCCAGTAGACTAGCATATAAACTAATAAAAATTTTGAAAGCTCATTGTTTGCTAAATGTTAAAGTGCCTGAGTATTTTTTGAGTGGCTTTAATTTTCAATCTACCATACCCTGGGGACTTAGCAAGGGAAAGGGCATTTTAAATCAGAGTCAAATCTCTTGGGAACAGTCTGAGTTTACACACAATTTTTATTCTTATAAAAACACCCTCACAGGCTGAAATATGCCGTGCTATTTCTTTCTTTAGGAAACTGATATTTCATCAAATGCCTCAAGTCACGCTAGAGACATTACTTTCACCTTGCAGGGAGAACTGCATGTTAGAACATTGTGGCCAGAATCCTATCGCCATTTTGTGCTTATCTGAGGGAAATTGTGTAAGCCTTGACAGGAAATTATTACTCATTCACCAAGTGTTGGTTCATCTCTAAGCAATAGGGCATATCTGATAGGGAAATATGTTAATGAGTGTGAATTTGCCGTGGTAATGTCACATAATTTCCATAACATGAGCATAAATCAGCAGTAGGATTCAGGCTGTCAATGTAAACCTATCTTGAGACTTAGGGCACATTTGGATGGAGGAATTTGGAGCAGTTTGTTTCATGCTTTAAAGGTTCTTATTGCAGATGGTTGTCTGGCAGCATTCAGCTGTTCAGTCACTTCTGATGATCAGCACATCTGGTGCTGTTGTGTGATCAGTTTCCCAGCTGAGCTGCAGTATTTCCAGATCTTGAAGATGGAAGATCTATGTTTAGAAAACAAGAGAAGGCTGGCGCAACAGTAAGCTGGTGCAGAAGGAGGGGAAACAGAACTGAATGTCCATATCCTTTGATATTCACTAACTGGAATATCATTTATCTCTAGTAAAATAAACCAGAGCTCCTTTATATCAGATGCAAGCCTGTGCAGGTGCTGCATATTCTTCCTTCCCCATATGAATAGTAAAAAGAAAAAAGGCATATATTTATGAAAGATGGCTCTTAGAAATGACAACCAGCTCCCATGAAGAGAAGTATCCACAACCTTCTTCCCACAACCCTCTCAGAAACTCTCATATCTGAGTCCACTTTAGCACTGCTACCTGTAGCACTGCAGAGAGCAGCAATAGGAGGGAGTACATGCAAAATGCACGGAGCTGGGAGCTGGCATTGCACTGCTACCAAGCATGGCCGTTTATGGCAGGGATGCAGAAAGCAGAACTGTCTCACACCAACAGATACAAAAGGGGAGACTGGGGGTTGAGGGGGTTGGGATGCAAGTAGGTTGGAGATCTTAGGCAGTTCACCTTCTAAAACTTGGTACCTCCCATTCAAGTGCAAAAGTGGGCATGCCTGTGCTTTATGAATATACATTCACCTGCTTACTCAAAAGGTGGGTGGGGCGCCTGCTTTTTTTTTGCTTACCCCATTGACCTCTTTATGATGCTGCTGTTTTAATGCAGCTGAACACTCCTCTGGTGTACGGCCTGGGTGACTTAAAATGGAAGACAGTGCAAGATACAGCAAAGGTGGATGGCTGTAGTTTCTCTTTCCCAGACATCTAAACCATTTCTGGTTTACCTCAGAATGCCTCACTGATCCAGGCCTCAAGACTTCATTGTAAGATGGGACGTTGTTGTTGTTGTTGTGGTTGTTAAGTCGTGTCCGACTCTTCGTGACCCCCATGGACCAGAGCGTGCCGGGCCCTCCTGTCTTCCATTGCCTCCCGGATGGGATGATGATATGGGCCAAATCTCTGTTCTGTTACTGCTCCTTACACCTCCAGGCTTAGAATAGCCCTTGGGGATATTGTCTGGGGGCTGCAGCCTATGTCATGGTCAGTCGCACCTCTCAGTTGGGCAAGAGTTAAAAGAGATCAAGATAAACGTGTCAGCACCTTGGACAGTACCAAACCCTGACCCCAGGGGCAGGGTGGGGAGGCTGGAGGCCCTTATTCAGTAAAAAGCTGCACTCAGACTGAACTTTAAAGAGGAGGCTGGCGTCCTCCAGCCTGGCTGGGCCTGCATGTAGAGTACAAGAAAGATGTTTTGACCACCACAGGGCAGCTGAGGTGGGGTGAGACAACTGTTCATTTCTCCCTCCAAGGATTTAAGCTACTGATTCCTGACAATCTTACTTTTCTCCTTCTTCCTCCCTATTTTACTCCTTAGTTTTCATAAATGTAGAATAAAATATCAAATTAGGAAAACTTAAGTTGTTGGACTCCTCAAAGATACAGGAGTACAGTATGTCTACCAGTTTCCTTTTATAGATACTAATAGACTACCCAAAACATGTTTAATGGAACAAACAAACATGGCACAAACCAGTTCTTGGATTGCCGCCTCCATGAAACATCATGGGTTCTCCATTCAGTATTTGCTTTCAATAGCTCTGCATGAAAGATATATCTTCAAACAGCGGGCCTTGGATATTAGTGTGCAATCAGACCTGGAATTATTGACCAAAAATAGATCAATAAGCTGGTTGGTTAAGAAAAAAATTACTTTTCAATCTGAAAAATACATTTTGCAGTCTTTACCTCAAGTAAAAAATGGGCGCTTTCACCACCTCCCTTATTACGAGAGAACCTGTATTTGTGGACCTCCTTCTGTTGAAAATATATCTCATATTTTCTTCTGTTGCCAATTATATGTATCCATCAGGCTTGAACATCTACCCCCATTTTTAGAAAGAAGAGCCCATAGGGACCCAGTTTACAGATTGTCTTATCTTCTTTTGGGCTCTAATCTGTACATTGTTCGCAAAGCTGCCAAGTTTGTAATTAAAGGTGCAGCTTTAAGAACGCAATACATCGAACAAATTGGAATATCCTGTAAATGAGATCTACGTATATGACTTCTGTATATTCTGAATTTGTATTGTAGGGTACCCTACTGGATGGTGTTGCATGTAATTTAATGTATTTTATAGTCTGTGTTTTCATTGGTTGATATGGACATAGGACTAATCAATAAATTTACTTACTTACTTACAGTTTCCTGCTTCAGGCCTAGTTATGGGATGAAAATGCTTTGACAATACTCTTTGTACTAGGAACAGAATAAGGGATTTATTGGATACCAGAGGTTTTTACACTTTCAGGCATACTATTTAGGCTTACCTGGCTGGGACTGGTTTTAAAGCAGTCATTCCCAAACACATTGGTTCCATGTTTCTTTGTTTGAATTCTCACTTTCCCCCACATTTCCTTTATTATGTCCAGCCAAGTTACAACTGACTTATGGTGACCCTAATAGGGTTTTCAAGGTGCAGTATGTGAGATACTGTATTTAAGAAGCGTTTTTATCATAGCTACACACATGATCTCGCACAAGGGCGCATGACTCTTTGAAAACCAATGGCTGAGAGACTCCATTTTACAGTGATTCTAATTGTTAGAGAGGCAGCTGCAAGAAGTCATTTTGGGGGGCTCCCGTTCACTTCCTTGGCCCTTCTTCACCTGTGGTGTTTTTCCAGGGTTCCACCCAATGCTCCAGAGTACAATCCACTGAGGTGCTATATAATCTGTATGATACATCTGTCCACTGGAGGTGTCTCATTCAAGAAGCCCCTGCCTATAACTGCAATACCTGATGTAATAGATAACTTTTCAGTTAAGCATGTGGGGGAATTCTGCTCTTATTTCTGATCACTTATTGGAACCAACCATTTGACCTCCTCTTCTCAGTCCTGCTGGCTTTCCCCCTGAGAAGGCCAGCTGCATGTGAAAGAATTCTCACTGCCACCCCTGATCCTTGATTGAAGATGACAATCGGCGATAGATCTATGGAAAACTTCAGCTCAATGGGAGAAGGCAGTAGTTGCCCCAACTGAAGCAAAATATGTGGGACTATCCTTGAAGGTGGTGCCCTAATCAAAGATATGGCTTCACTCAGCACTGGCTTTCTGCACCCGTGAAAAGTAAACAGTAGGTGTGTCCACCATCTTCAGATAAATGTGGACCACTTCAGGGGCAGTTGTTTGGTGAAGGGTGACCATCAGGTGGAAAAAAGAGGCACTGTTCAGCCTTGGGGTTGAGCAACACCCTGACCATATTAGACCATATTAGAATACCTCTTAAAAGGCATAGGGCAATTTACATGCCCCACATTTAGGCACAGAATGGGTTAGGTCTTTTGCGTGTGTCTGGTATACAGTACAACAAAGCTACTGTAGCTTCTGGCTGAGCATTCTTGTAGCTCTCGGGCAGCTTCATTGCACACACAGAGAATGAGAATGGGAGAGCAAAGAAGATTTGTCTTATATATATGTTGTGAGGAGAAAGCCCGGAAAATAGAGAGGAAAAAACTACTACTACTACTACTACTACTACTACTACTACTACTACTACTACTACTACTACTACTACTACTACTACTACTACGAGATGGGCATGAAATAGAAATATGCCATTTAGTTTAGTTTTTTGTTTCATTTTTTCCCATTTTTTCCATTTATTTTCCTTTCATTTGAAATGTTTTTTTAAAATGGTGTCCCCCCCCCATTTTTTTTACTCTTTGTGGCAAGCCACCACCGCTTGCTGCAAAGACTTTTTAAAAAACCCACTGCTTCTCCTTCAACACGCCCAATGGAGGGGGGAGTGCGGGTCGTTTAAAATGTCTTTCAGCCACTGAAGCAAGCGCTAAAGACATTTTAAATGACTTGCTGCTCCCCCTCCCCATTGTGCGCATTGGGGGAGAAGACACTTTTTTTTTAAAAGTCTTTGCGGCAAACAGCGCATTCTGCCTCTGCCGCTTGCCGCAAAGACATTTTTAAAAACATGCCATTTCTCCCCAACACGCCCAATGGGTCATTGGTGTCATTTAAAATGTCATTTAAAAAATGTCATTTAAAATGACATTTTTGGGTCATTTAAAATGTCTTTAAGTTGAACACTTGCCTTGGTGTCTAAAGACATTTTAAACAACCTGCACTTCTCCCCCAACATGCCCAACTGGGGGTGGGGGGAAGCAGCGGGTCATTTAAAATGTCTTTAGCCACCGAGGCAGCCTTGGTGGTTCAAAGACATTTTAAACGACCCGTGCCTTCCCTCCCCCCCCCAATGCGCCCAATGGGGGAGGCACGGGTTGTTTAAAGCAGCTTCCCATAGGAATGCATTGCTTTTCAATGCATTCCTATGGGAAATCTTGCCATTAGTGAAAAACGAAATGGAACAAATGGAAAATTTCCTGGTCATTTTGTTATGTTTTTCTTTAAAAATAAGTTTGTTTTTGATTTCATTCTGAAATGAAACAAAAAACAAAAACAAAATAAAAAATTCATTTTGTGACAATCTCTAACTACTACTATTACTAAATAAATAAATAAATAAATAAATAAATAAATAAATCCTGTGGACACTTGTCACAATATGTCTTGTGGGGAAGTGACATAGCTAGTAAGAAAAGACATGTAATTTAATTTGTTATCTGAAGAAATTCGTTATCTGAAACTTGGTTTGCCATTGAAATGAATGGGAAACCGATTAATCCATTCTGGAGGTCCGAAAAAAGGCAAAAAAGATGGGGCTTTCCCCCAGACCTCTTTATAAAGTGCAATTTAAAGGTATGCAGTGCTTGGACACCCGCCCCCAGAACACCCCCCCAGTGCAATGAAAACATAGGGAAATGAAACCAGCAAGCCTAGCCCAGACTTTTCCCGACCAAAGTGCAAAGAAAAAAAAGTCCAAACAGAGAAACATAAGCAGCAAGTAAAATCCAGCCTGTTTTTGCCTCCAGAGCAATGGAGAAAGCTTGCAAACATGGAGAAAATGAAAGTAGCAAGCCCAGCCCAGCCTTTTCCCACCCAAAGTGCAAAGAAAAGCAGTGCAAAGATTAATAAAAGCTAACTCCCTACCTCAGCAAAAAATGTCCAGAATGGCTCCAAAACACCATGAAAAAATGTTCTAACTCCTCTCTCCCCTCCACAAACTACAGGGGCTGCAATACATCCTGGGTAAATTTTTTTGCAAGGCATTTTGAAACATTCATTATCCAAGGCAGCCCTATACTCGGAAATTTCCATTCATTATCTGAAAAATTTGTTATCAGGGGCATTTGTTATCCAAGGTATTACTTGTATCCTGTTCCCTAAAATACAACCCCAGAGGCTAGTTTTGAGAGCTAAATAGAAGACTTCATAATTGACCACACATAACTTAAGAAGGGCCCCTTTTAAAGAAGAGAATTTGGAAAGGGATATTGAAAAGGCTGAGAGAGAAGGAATATGTAGAGAGGGCTAAGCAACTCTCTTTAGGAAGAGAAAGATGGAAAATGGAGAAACAGGGAGGAACAGTCATGCTCACATGCATGCACTCACACACATGTTCCTGGAAGCTGCATCAAAAGGAGAAATGCCCAGAACACCAATTATTTATCTGGAATGGAGGATCAAAGAGTTGAGGCACCTTCAGATCCAATCCATGGGCATGACTGAAACAAGAAAAAGCCTCGCAACTCAGAGAATTGAGCGGTTACTTCATGTCCGTTTTGTCTGTGTTAGTGTGGCACTTAGAAGCGGTACAAAAAAACTTACTTCACGTCCATCGCGCAGCTACTGACATTTGTCTCGACCACATCCCCAGAACAGGTTTTCAGAGGGACAATTCTGTACCTGGTGCTGGGGTAGGGTTTTCCTTTGTCACTCTTTGTTCCCACTTTCTGTTCCGAAACAAGACACTATGTAGTAAGGACTGTCACGCAACAATACATTTGTTTCAGAAAACTGTGTTCATTTTTTTTTAAAAAAATTGACTCTGCTGCATTGGCGTATGAAACCCTGATCACCAGTAATTAAAAATATCGGGGGGGGGGAATTAAGCTCCACCTCCCCCCCCCAAAAAAGGAAAAGGGAAGCTAGACAAATGCTGTGTTTGTCACGGTACACGAGACAAGTTATCACAACCATGGGGACACTAAAACAGGGACAAAACCATGTGATTGCAACCAACGCTGTCAGGGTACAACACTAGTCATGGAACAAAGAAGGATGTGAAGTAACCGCCTTAGTACTTGCTCTTCTCCCTGCTGGCAGAGCCAAGGCAGAACAAGGGAACCATGTGAATTCCAAGCACCTTTTAATTTGTATGTGTTCTCAGTAACTATCAATTTGAAATCTGATTATTAATTAGCTTTTTGGCTTTTGATAGTCAGTATACTTTTAAATGAAAAATCCCAGCTAGGCAGTTTTTCCATCTTATAGTGTCTCTAAAGAGCCCTCCTTGGAATTCCATGCTTACAGTAAAAGAAGCAGAAAGGAATTCTTCTCTTTTCTGTAGTGGCATTAACTGAGGAGAACTCTTATGATGGCCTTCCTCCCCAGTGCTAAAACTGAGAAGATATGCCAGGACATGTAACCAAAAAGACCCTGATGTTTCCATAATCTTCAAAAGGGAAGGTTAAATCAATCAAGCATTTTTTATTGGATTTTATTTTATTGGCTGTACAATATGCCCTCTGGTGGTGGCATCCGGGAAGCACCAGACTTTCATTAATACAGTATCGAGGGAACAAAATTTGTGTGGCGAGAAGACAGTGAGGACAGGATGAAAACCTCTTCTAGTAATCGAGTATTTTGAGATTATTAGGCACATCCCCACCCCCCAAAAAGGAAGGAGTAAACCTGTCTGTTTCTCTTTCTCTCACACTTGAATTGTGGTAAATTTATGAACAAAAACAAAACTGAACTGGAACAAAATTTCCTCCTGCTCAAATGTTTCCCTCAAGACAGAACTGGGTGAAGGAATCTCTTTTACCACAGAGATTTATCAAATTTACAGGCTGTTTAGCAAACTGTATGCACACTGTTTTCATTTCTTTTCCTCACCAAAGATGGTGTAACTTTGGTTTTCAGAAGATGCCCACTCAATTGCCCTAGATTGTAGATCATAAGTCTCTCTCTGTGTGTTGTGTGTCTTTACAGTTGTGACCGACTCTTCGTGACCCCATGTCCATGGGGTTTTCTTGGCAGGAATACTGGAGTGGTTTGCCAGTTCCTACTCCAGGCACTTACAAGCATCTGGTATTCCCTGGTGGTCTCCCATCCAAGTACAGTGGTACGTTGACTTGCGAGGCGCCCGACATATGAAAATCCTGACTTCTGATTGCTCTTCAGTGCTCTCCCCCCTCAGCTGATGACAAGCAAGATCGGGATTCCCCGTCTTGCAAGCAGGGGGTAGGGGGGTGCCGGGATTTGAATGGCCTTCCAGTTAACAAGGCAAACACTGGTTCAGTGACTGGAAGGCCATTCAAAAGTGGCATGCCGCTTCCCCTGCCCCCAGCTGTGGAGAAGCAGTGCGCTACTTTTGAAATGCCTTCCAGTCACGCAAGCAGCACTTGCCTCTGTGACTGGAAGGCATTTCAAAAGGGGCACACTGCTTCTCCCGAACCCGGGGGAGAAGTGGTGCACCACTTTTGAGCTCCCAAGGGCTTGGGAGAAGCAGCGCGCCCCTTTTGAAATGCCTTCCAGTCACGGAGGCAAGTGCTGCCTCTGTGACTGGAAGGCATTTCAAATAGTGTGTGCAGCTTCTTGGGTGGGGTGGGGTGGGAGAAGCTGTGCGGTCCTCCCCCAGTCAGTGCCAATCAGCTGCTTGGCGCTGGTTTCGGGCCAGTGCTCCCGGGGCCATCTCCATTGAAATGCATTGGCTCAATGCATTTCAATGGAGATGGCCCCAGGAGCGCTGGACCAAGGCCAGAGCCAATCAGCTGATTGGCACTGGTTGGGGGAGGAATTGTGTGGGCAGCTACTGCCGACACCCCCTAGGGGGTAGAAGCCGTGCACACAAATTTTAAAGCAGTTTCCCATAGGAATGCATTGAAATCTGTTCCCTCTGGAATAGATTAATTGAATTTCAATGCATTCCTATAGGAAACCACTCCCCGACTTACGAGATAACCAACTTACAAGCGTTGGCTCAGAACAGATTAATCTCGTAGGTCAGGGTACCACTGTACTAACCAGGCCCGACCCTGCTTAGTTTCTGAAATCAGGCAAGATCAGATGTGCTTAGGGCAGGCCTGCCCAAAGTCCGGCCTGGGGGCCAAATCCGGCCTGTCAAGCCATTCTGAGTGGCCCAAGGCTGGCTGGCCTGCCCCTCCCTCCCCCCCTTCGCCCCATTTTTTTAATCTTCCGCCAACACTGACACCACTGGGAAGCTTGGGTGGACGGGTGGTCTGCCGCCACCAGCACCGCAGGGGAATGTGTGGGGGTGGGCAGGCCAGCGGGCCTCTGCCACCGCCAATGAGCTTTGGGGTGGGCTGGCGGGCGAGCCGTCGCCACCGCTGGGGATCTTGGGGGTTGCAAGGTCGCACAGATCACCTCTTCCAAGGGGCGACCTGTGGCCACGGCTCCCTATGCCTCCTTTGGTCCCCACCTTCCTTCTTTCCTCCCTCCCTTGTTCCCCACCTCCCTCCCTTCCTCCTTCCCCACCTTCCTTCCTTCCTCTCTTGGTTTCCACCTCCCTCCCTCCCTCCCTTGGTCCCCGCCTTCCTTCTGGCTGCAGAGCTATAGAGGTTGGGGGTTCGATTCTTCACTGGGTCTCCTGCAAAAAGAGCCTGCCTGTGTGGCCTTGGGCAAGTTGCACAGTCCTGGAGGGGTCAGTGGGTGGGGCTTATGTGTCAGTGGGCGGGGCCTGCAGTGGGGTGGCAGGGTCGGGGAGCAACCGGCCCCTGACGCATTCTCAGCCACCAAATCTGGCCCTCCTTACAAAAAGTTTGGGCACCCCTGGCTTAGGGCATCTAAAGCTGGGTAAAAAAAGACACATCTGTGCCTCAGGAGGAACAGACCTGCTTCAAGCTTAGGCCACAACTTTTTGCCACCCTCTCCTTACTGTTGCTGTGCACCTTCCTTCAGGTACATGTGCCTAGTTATGTGTGTCCACATATAAACCAGTTTGTGGCTGTAGAACATGGATGTCTGAAACCCCATCAACAATCTTGGGGGGAATGTAGAGGAGAATTTTGAGAATCTTTTCTGTGATTTTGGTGTCCCCAGGTGCCTAGGGGAACATTTTATAGTGTTTCAGATTGATGAGTTAAAATGGCAAAAATTCATTAATTTTTATTCATTGAGGAAGAATATGAATGGGAACCAATGAATTAGCGAGCTTTAAATTCATTTTCAGTTCATGCGGATTTCTATGTGTGTTTCCTAAACAGGGAGCTAAGGAGGATGTAAAGAACATGGAAGGGTGTGGTTTGGGAAGCTATATGTTTTACGGAAAGCTCAGACGCCACTGAAAATGGTGGCTGGAGGTAAGTAAACGTGCCAACAGAGGAGAAAAGATAAATTAAGAGAATAGAAGTGGATATAGCAACGTGGTTTCAGAGAAAGAGATAAGAGAATTTTTTTTTCTATCAGTAACACAAAACCAGAAAACACACGAGATACAAGCTACCCTCTGATCTTAGAGACAATGAAACCTCAGACCTTCTTAGCTAAGGTTGTGTAGTATAGGAACAGCCAGTGGATGACAACAGTTAAAAAAAAAAAGAACAAACACCAAAGGATTAGATAAATGTATGGAGATATTGGTCAAGAAAGGCAAGGTGTGTCTTTAAGCCAACTGCTGCACAACAAAGATAGAGGGTGCTGATGAATTCCTATCCTCTTGGCACAGTCCTTTCTGGCCACTGTCTGAACAGAACCTGGGTTACAAAGGCCTTTTGGTCCCATTCAGCACAGCTGTTGTTGTGTTCTCATTGCAGCATCTAGTGGCATTTTAAAGAACAGCACCTTTTGTGTACTGCCTGTGTAACCCTGTAAGTCATAGGTACTGTCTGTCAGTGATCTCAGCTGATCTCTCAATATACTTGAGTACGTAATGCCATGGCATTGCTTTTCAATCATTACAAAAGGAATGGATTTCTTTAAAAGATCTCTTCAAACCCGGCCTCAGATCCTGGGATTTATGATCTGACAGGTTCCACTGGGTCTCTTCAATCTAGGAAATCTGCCCTTGGATTCAACATCTTCTTCAATCGAAGGTTAAGCTTCCTCTCTCCACGTACAAATGAACACACATCTTTACAAGCAAATGAGGCAAAAGGGTGGTTGCAGAAAAAAGCCAGGGGCACCAGCTCTGGAAATACGGGTTAAGGACCAGATGGAAACGGGTGTAACACTGAGAAGGGGTTTACTTGGAGACCAAGTAAACCCCTGGGTGATGTTAACCGCACAAATGGAATGGGCTTCCAAACAAGCAAGAAGAACAACTTGTGCCCAAACACTAGGGCAGTTATAGGATTCAGAACAAAGAGTACAAAGGACTCAGTGGCTCTGAGGGTAGGCTCCGAATGGGGCAGACAAAGAGGCCAATTGTTTACTCTGGTGAATGAAAGGGAACCTCAACAAGCCTCCAGCCTGCTTCACTGACTTAAAGCTAGCGGGCTTTCAGTGAGGAATTCTGGCATACCACTACCTAAAGGTTTGCTCCACAAGAGTTTACACAAGGGGTGCCCAGGTGGTACCTAAATCTGCTGATCTGCCTGGTGGGTAGAAAAGCTTCACTGCCAATGCTCTGGATGTGTCCATTTGCAGGTATCCTCCTGTGCTGGCAAGTGGGAGGGCAGTGGCAAGGCTGCCAGGTTGACATTTCCCGCCCGGTTTCCTTAGATCTACATATGTAACCCTATCTTGGGGTAATAAGCAGAGGAAAATGCCTCTGCCAGCCTTCTGAGGCACTCGTCATTCCTGGAAACCCATGCAGAATATTTTGTTTAAAACCCCAACTCTTGCTTTTGACCTACGTACAGGCATGTAAAGGTGTACGCGGGTTGCAATCTTAAGTTGAGGTTTGGCATGGCAGGTGCTGCTGCCACTTAACTCAGATTTCTCACACCCTTTGCTAAGGAGAAAGAGGCAACCAGTATGTGATGGAGGGGGGGGCAAGGTGTTTCTGTTTCCACTTCTTTCAAATCCCTTTAAGGATGAGATTTCTTTTACCTCCAACCCTTCCTGACTGAAATACTGATGTCTTCCTTTCTGGCGGAATCCCTTCTATGCCGGAGCTTCCAATGAAGGGCATTCTGATCCACAAACGCTCACACTGAAATAAATCTATTAAAGCAACATGTTCATAATAACGTGTATTTTTCCTCTTTCTCTCCCCACTTCCCATGATCTTGCTAACAGTTTAAGCCCGTTGAGCTGGGCAGGGTTTTATTCAGAACGAAGCTTCACCTGGTGCAAGTAAGTCAGCATAAGATTTCAGCCTCAGCAGGAACCACAAGCTGTCTCCTAAAGCTCCCTTGATCCTCCCGGTCACTGTTTCCTCCTTGTACTGTGAGGGGGGAAAATGAGTGTGAGAGAAATATATGCCTGTGAATCCCTGTTGGTATTTTCAGGTGGGCTTGTGTGTGAATACTCACTCTGGATCCTAGTTCTACCCACCACCCTTGCCTCTGCTATAACCGTCTGTGCCTATGACACAACGGAGCCTGGCTGCCATGGTTTACTCCAGGCATGTCCAAACTTCAGCCCTCCACATGTTTTGGACCACAACTCCCAGAATTCCTAGCCTGCATTGCCAATGGCAAAGGACTGTGGGAGTTGTGGTCCAAAACATCTGGAGGGCTGAAGTTTGGACATGCCTGGTTTACTTCTTTGGTAAGGCCTTGGTGGGTAGCTGAGAAGACTGAAAACGGGAGTGCGTTATCTCCTGCTCTAGTACTCAGAGGCATCCCTCCTGTGCAGCCTTAGGATACTGCATTGATTTCGGATTTAATCCCAGCATTTTGTTATTTGAGCATCCGGCGCTACTGATAATGGGTGTAAATATTTCATTAAGCCCCATATATTTCTACAGTGGTACCTTGTATAAATGACATTCTGTTAAGCAAATTTTCCTTTATAAAAATTTCCTATAGGGCATTCAAAACAGAGTAATCCCTAATTGCCATCATTTTTATATTTGTACGGATTCGCCCCATAGACAATTCTGTTAAGCAAATTTCTCCTATCTCTGGAATTTTTATGTTGTACAGATTTTATGTTATACAAAACGTTTGCTGAACAAGGGTCCACTGTATTTTGTTTTCCTTGTATGTGTATTCTCAATGTCTTATCGCCCCATTTGCATATTTTCAGATAATCTTGTCCTGTACTAGTCTTATCCTTCCCATCCTATCCTCTTTTCTTCCAGATGAGATGAGTTGCTCAGAAAGAAAAATATCCTGAAAACTCCTTTTTTCTCAAGACCAAAAGAGAGTGGATGCTAACACCTTTACTATCTGCTGGTTTATTTACAACAGTGCTGATGGAAAATACCCAGGGGGGAAAGGCTGAAATGATTTAAGGCCATGTGACAGCTTGGAAGAATTTCTCTGGATCTACATCACAAGGCATCTGTTGATGTGACCACCTATTAATGGAAGGATAAGAAGCATAGTACAAGTCAGCCTATCTCAATGGTTGCATAAATGAGGGGAAAAATACAAATTTCAGTCTGACTTGGGGTATGACTACAAAACGAGAGAAATGCAAATTCGCTTGCTATGAAAATGACATCAGGGAATTCAGGTTTCTCTGGATTTGTTCAAATTAGCTTGGCCACACAGGGAGAGGAGAAAATTGGCTAAATGGTTTTGTTTACAGCTTGTTAGTGCAGCTCTACTGTAACCCTGCAGGAGGTGCAACTACAGAAAAAGGACTTAATAAGCTGTAGACAAGGGCAGAGTGAAATTCTTCTCATCTCATTTTCTCCCCAGCCCCTCTTCCTTCTTGTATAAGTGTTCTAGCACAACAGCACTGGCAATGACCTGCTTAAAAGGAAGAAAAGGAAGAGAAGAAAAGGAAATAAATGACATATTTGGCCCCAAGGGGAATGGTAGAGAGTGAAGGGTCAGTTTTCTGCATCAGTTGAAGAGATCACGCCACCTGAACCAACGCAAAATGGAAAAGAACTAGAAACTCCAGCGGCAAAAGTCAAGAGTATGGATTAGTGGCAGTGAGGACACGGAGCTGAGTCTCATTGGGTTATATGTCATGGGGCCAATGGGTGAATTGGCCAGTTCCAACTATGAAGCATTTTTGCTCCTATGGCTTCTTGTAGAGGTACATAACTGCTGCTTCCTCATGGTAGCAATCCATCACTGTAAACCTCCTCTGAAGCCTTGTTCCTTTCCCAGCCTCCCATGTCCCAATTCGCCTTTCATTGGGCAGAGAGAAGGATGGCCCTGTCTGCCTTTGTCTGGAGATACGCATCCAGCCAACACCCTGAGGAGTGACTCCTCCATGTGCTGTATTTGCTGCTTCCCTCAGTCAAGATGGCCAGACATCGGTGACAAGATGCTAAACAAATCACCAAATGGTTTCGCCCATTGCTTGTCATCATCACTGGATGGCAGGTAGGCGGACTTGGGTGCCGTATGGATGAGCTGCTCCTCTAGGGGCCAGGTTTCTAATTTGGCCAAGGGGAGACAGGGCAGAATGGGGACTCAGCATTTAAAATCTTAGATTCTATAGCCTGCACAATTAAACTGAAAACTGGCCAGAGAGTGCTTTAAGTGCTATGGGATAGTTATATAAGCAGCACATTTTGCTTTTGCTTTTGCTTGTCCTCTGCCTCATGCTTCGTTTTCCTATGCTGACGTTTCCCCCCGTTATTCCTCTCATTTCAGAAAACATATGGGGCTTGGATAAGAGCAGATGGTCGAAATCATGAATAGGTTTCTGCTCCTCTTTTGGGGAGCTCACTGTGCTCTCCGGTCCTGTTCTTGACACCAATTATTGGACGGATCCACTCGAGGAGGAGACACATGGACCTGAGGGAGCACTACCAATCTGCCCTCCTCCTCCTCTTTTGGAAAGCAGAAAGGCTGAGCCTCCAGCCGATGCAATCCTCTTTTTTTCAGTCGGTGTAGTTTCATTAATGCTTGGACGGACCATTGTCCCCTTCAAGAGCCTGGCCAGTCAGCACAATGCCACCTGCTGGTGAGGGGCAGCACTGGTGGCCTGCCCGCGGATGCCAGGCAGGAGGCTGGGAACTCGGGTGACAGGCTCCTTTCTGCGCCGCAAATGCCAACACAGCAGCTGCGAAACAAGCCGGCCCTCACAGCAGGCCAGGGCCAGCCTCGGGTCAGCTGGAGCAAGAGGCTTCCCAGCGGCAAAAGCAGCGGGCCATTGTGCTGCTATATTGGTTGCTTCCACATATTCATTTCTTCTTAATGAAGGTGCATTCCTGCAAGGGAAATATTTACATTGGGCTTCCCAGGTGGTCAGTCTCATGCGAGACAACACAGAACCAGCTGCCTCCCAATCAAAGCCTCTTGAACAGGCTCTGTGAGGAGAGGGTGAGGGGAGGGAACAAAAGTCTAATAACGGAGACAACCCACGGCCGCTCCCCCTCCCCCGAACAGAATCAATGGAAAGTCCATTTCACATGCTAATCCCCACCGCTCTCTTCACAACACCTTTTCCAAAAGTGTTTGGGAAAAGCCCTTGTGGCGGGTACACAGCGCCCTGCTGGTTGGATTCCTCCTTGTTTAGTTCAGTGGGTCTCTCCCTCCAGCAGGGCCATTTACAAGCGGGAAGAAATTAAACAAAGACTTTGGAGTTCATCAACCTCCCACTGAAATTCACAGCTGCTGAACAAACTAATCCCCTCTCAGGGCTTTTTTCTTCTTCCTTTCAATGGGTTCTTGGCTTCAAAGACACTTTGGGAAAGGACTTTGCGGGGACTCACACTGTTCCCTCAAAAGAAGTTAGTACAAGTATTATGCTCGGAGCAAGTGCCTTTACAAAACCGACCCTGACGAACAATCTGCCCCCCTCTGCCTCCATCGGAGATACACATACACCAATCTCCTTGTAAGACGCCACATTCTCTTTCAGACACGTTGCCCTCGAGAGCAGAGGAACACGCTCACAGGCAATGTTGGCGTGATGGAGACGTATCACATGGCACCCACAACAGAGAACAGAGTGTATTCTCCGAATGTGCTTCCGGCCAGCTTTAAGCAGCAACCCCACTTTGAAGTAGCCCCACTTGATTTAAGAGCAGGGCTAAGAGTGCTTCTGGATGTCCCTGTCAGTGAGAATACCGGCAGTGCAAAACCTCCGTGCGCATTGATACCTCCCAAAGAAAGAAAGGAAATAATTCCTGAACCTCCCGTGAACATGCCAGGGAATCACGGGGTTCCTCTCGGATTTCCTATGGAAGGCACTGGGAGTGTCTTGCGCCAAGTGCCATTCTGTAAATTTCAGCATATGTGAAGAGTCTACTCTGGAAGCACCCTACTTTCTGCAGCCCTTGCTATCTACTTCTGGCAAGCTGGAGAAGGCGACGCTGAGTTGGGGAAGCATCTCGTGCTCAAATCTGTCTCCCCACCTGGAGACTTCAGGAAGCATAGCCTTGAGACTTGACCACCCAAATGATCACACAACGGGCCAGCTGAAAATACTGGAGCAGCTAAAAACCACAGCTTGGAGGGGAAACGAATTAATAATTGGTCTGATATATAGTTTGTTAAATGTCAACTGCAAATGACGATCAAAATACAGTATGTTGCAAGTACACTTACACCTTTAGCTGACAGCTGTATAGTTGTTTGTTTTGCTCTGGGGAGCTGGAGGAAGGAGGAAACCAGTTTTAACATGACTTGTTCTTGCTTCCCGGGCTGGAACTACCCCAATGCAATAAACCAATTTGCTACAGTTTAGCTGCAAACAGGTGCAACCTCACTTGTAACACACACCCAAGTGCCCAGCATTTTTCATTTGGGAACGCTGCTGTTAGGTGGGTGTGCTCACTGTCACTGGAGTCCTTTTGAGGCACGATGCCACATGATGAGAATGACATGCCTCACTCCATCCCCCTTCTAAGTCTTTACAAAAGCTATCCATGCCCATATGCCATTTAAAACACATGGTTTTCAAAAGGGAAATGCACATACAAACTAAGGCGGTTACTTCACGTCCCGTTCGTCCTTCCTTGCTGTCCCGCTTGGGACCGGTACAAAAAAAAAACGTACTTCACGTCCATAGCGTGACAGCAAAAAGTTGTCTCGACCACGCCCCCGGAACCGGGAACAGAGCGTGACAAGCCATCCCTGCCCCTGGGCTGGGGAATTCTCTTGTCACAGTTAGTTCCCGGTTCCTGTTCCGAGACAAGGGACCATGTGGTAACAACTGTCACGCAACAACCAGTGTCCACCTAGTGGTCAGCGGCTGAAGCAGCATTCAACATTAGTTTCCCTATGGGAAACACCATGCAGTCCAAATGTTTATTAAAGAAAGTACTGAAAATTCTGTAGCATTGACGTGTAAATCCCGGAAGACCAGTAAATTGAAATATCGAAAACGTTTTATTTATGATATTTTAAAAAGGGGTTAAGAAAGCAAGACAAATTCAGAATTTGTCACGGAACAAGACCATGAAGTAACAGTTGTCACGAGGCAAGTAATCACGCCCATGGGTAAACAGAAACAGGGACTGAACAGGGACAAAACAACGTGACTGGGAACAACACTGTCACGGTACAAACGTAATTGCAGAACAAGGTAGGGTGTAAAATAACCACCAGAGGGGCAAAGGAGGGAGGAAATTTAAGATATTATGGCAGGGATGGGTCTTTAAGGCAGATGAGGGAGACATAAGGGGCTGGTGAACTGCGGTGGGTGCAGAAGGGCAAGAAAGGTGACTGAGGAAAGGGCAGTCCGAACTGTGGTGTGTCTCTAAAAACCAGAACAGAAAAGAACCAGATTGGGTACCCCTTTGAACTGCTACACAGCTTGGCGTTGTGCACTAGGGCAGGAATCACTGTGGATTCGATTTGTTTTTTTCCCCTGGCAGGTGGATTTTAGTCCTGGTTTAAAGCAGACACAGGCCCTACATGGTGTCTCCTTCCTCCCAGGTCTTCAAGATCTTCAGGTGAGACCTTTCTCTTGGGTCTGCCAAACTCACAAGAATGCCTGGTGAGCGCTTACAGCTTTGCTTGTAATGAGTCTATCTCATATATTAGTTTCACCTTATTTATTTATTTATTTATTTATTGCATTTATACCCCGCTTATCTACAATATATACTCTAAGCGGCTTACAAAACATCGGGCCTCAATAGCCATAAATTACAAAAAAAACCCAAAAATAAAACCAATAAAAATAACACTAAGCAAAGTTAAAACCTAATGGCACCTCAGTGACTGACAATGATAGATAAAATAGTTTACGATGGCGGAGGAAAAAGGAAAAAAAAAACAGTTAAAGATCGCCAAAGGCCTCCCGGAAAAGGTGGTCTTTAACGCCTTCCGGAAGGCCAGCAGGGACTCTGCAGAGCGCACTTCACTGGGGATGGAATTCCAGAGGCTAGGGGCCGCCACTGAGAAAGCCCGGGTCCGAGTACTCGTCCTCCGGGCTTCACGAACCCCGTGTGCGCTCGCGCCTGCCCGAACGGGACGGGCCGAGGTTGAAGCGATACGCTCTGCCAGGTAGTCCGGTCCCAAGCCATGGAGGGTTTTATAAACTAAAACCAAGACCTTGAATCTAATCCGGGCTGCAACGGGCAGCCAGTGCAGGCGGGCCAGAACTGGGGTGATGTGGTCATATGGCCGCCGCATTCTGAACCCGCTGCAGACGCCGGAGAAGAGTCAAGGGCAACCCCATGTAGAGGCGTTACAGTAGTCCAACCTCGAGATCACCAGAGCTTGGACCACTGTTCTCAGAGAGTTCGCGCCGAGGCACGTGCGGATCTGGGCGATCCGACGGAGATGGCAGTAGGCGGACCTGGTCACCGACGCCACCTGGGCCTCCAAGGTGAGCGCCGGGTCCAGGAGCACACCCAGATTCCGCGCCCTCTCCGCAAGCTGGAGGGAAACTCCCCCCAGACAGGGGAGAGGGCCACCGTACCCGACGGCGAGCTCCCGAAGAACATGACCTCCGTCTTCTCGGGGTTGAGCTTAAGCCTGTTCGCCCCGGTCCAAGCCAGTACGGCCCCCAGGCACCCGTCGAGGACTTCCACAGCTTCCACAGCAGAGGTGTTAAAGGAGAGATAGAGCTGCGTGTCATCAGCGTACTGATGACAGCAGACTCCAAAACTCCTGATGACCCCCGCCAATGGCCTTACGTAGATGTTAAACAGCATGGGGGACAGAGACGACCCTGTGGAACCCCACAGGGAGAATCAAGGGCGATAACTCCCCCATGCTGCACGTACTGTGGACAGGAAGAACGGAGCCAACTGGCAGTGCCTCCGATTCCAACCTCAGAGAGCCGGTCCAACAGGATACCATGGTCGAATCAAAGGCCGCTGACAGATCCAGGAGGACCAACAGGGTAGAGCAACCCCTGTCGGCAGGTCATCTTGCAGGGCGACCAAAGCTGTTTCTGTAGGCGAGGCCTGAATGGCAAGGATCGAGGCACTGCCGATCCTCCAGGTAGACTGCAGCCGGACCGCCGCCACCCTCTCGATCACCTTGCCCATAAACGGGGCGTTGGCGAGGGCGATGATAGATCGTCCACCGCCAGGCCAGGTTTTTTCAGAATGGGCTTTACCACCGTCTCCTTCAGACGAGAGGGAAAAACCCCCTCTCTGAAGGAGGCGGTGGCGATGACAGAAGCCCATTCGGCCATAGTCCCTCTGGCAGCTCTAATTAGTCAGGCAGGGCAAGGGTCGAAAGGGGTGGAGGCAGGCCGGCAATGCGCCATAGCTCTGGAGATCTCGACAGCAGAAACAGGCCCAAGCGCATCCAACTGAGGAGACGAAGGCGGACCAGCAACTGGGGATGGCGGGGCGGGACCACTGCAACCGGAGTCAAGGCCGGCACGGATGGCCTCTATTTTAGTTTGAAAAAGGCTGCGGTGCTCGCTACTGAACTCAGTAGGAGGAGGCCTGGCCAGACTAAGATTGCTGAGGTCCCGAACCACCCGGAAGAGCTCCGCCTGGCGGTTCGAGGCCTCAGCAATTCTCAGGGAGTTAAAGGATGACCTAGCCTCCCTGATCGCGTTGATATAGCGACTAGTCTGGGCGTCTACCGCAGCCTTACTTGATACCGTCCGGTCTCTTCTCCAGCTGCGCTCTAGCCCAGTGTTTTTCAACCTTTTTTGGGCAAAGGCACACTTGTTTCATGAAAAAAATCATGAGGCACACCACCATTAGAAAATGTTAAAAAATTTAACTCTGTGCCTATATTGACTATATATAAAGTAATTTTTCAATTTTTCCCACGGCACACCAGGCAACATCTTGCGGCACACTAGTGTGCCGCGGAACAGTGGTTGAAAAACACTGCTCTAGCCTCCTCCTCTCCTGCTTCATCACCCTGAGCTCCCCCGTGAACCAAGGTGGAGAAGGCGCTTTCCGGTCTATGGTCTGGACAGCTGTTTCAAACCAAAGGTTAGCCACATCCTCGACCGGAGCGCCAGTCATACCATCAGGTGGCCCTCCGAAGAGTTCACCGAACCGCTGAGGGTCCATGAGCCTCCGGGGGCGGGCCAAGATGGACGGCCGGTGGTCCCCGCGAGGTGGGGCCGGAATCGACAGGGAAAATGAGAGCAGGTGGTGGTCTGTCCATGACACAGGGAGGGCTACAATGTCCCCCACCTCCAGACACGAGTCCCCGACATGGAGGTAAACACCAGATCCAGGGTGTGACCAGACCTATGGGTGGGGCATAAAACATGCTGGGACAGACCCATGGAAGCCATGGATTCCATGAACTCCAGAGTTGCACCGGAGAGTCCACCTTCCGCATGCACGTTGAAGTCACCCGCAACCAAAGGCGCGGGGACCTCAACCGGGCAGCGGCGATGAACTCCGTGAGCTCTGGGAGGGATTGTGCTTGGGTTGCGGGAGCTCGGTAGCCCAGCACAATGCCAAATCTGTCCCGCTGTCCCACCAACAGGTGGAGGACTTCTAACCCCTGGCTAACCAATGTCGAGGCCCTGCTAACGTGAAAAGAATCCCTGTACATGATTGCGGCCCCTCCCCCTTATGACCCCCAACCTTCCCACAGCCTCTACCAAGTAAGGCGGGCACAGCAGGGAGTCCGTGCCCACCCAAGTCTCAGTAATGAACACCAGGTCGGGCTGCTCATCCGCGATGATGTCATGGATGATAGGAATCTTATTGTGCACCGACCTGGCGTGTTGAGTTGACTTACTGAAATAAATGAATATTTGTAAAATATCCTAATTTTTGGAGTTTCATCTGTACAAAGCTGGCAACCTCATGCTTTTCTTCTTGCTGCGGGTAGAATTTCCAGGTGGTCTTGGGTCCAGGCAGTCACCACATCAAGACAAAAGGTTCATGCATCTGAACAGAGACTTATCATTCAGTTCCATGAACAACCAGATACTTAGTCCACGAACAAGATGAGGGCAACAGCATCCTCCTAGTCACATGATATGAAACCTATGTCACTATAACACCATTTTCTCATAAGATTAGAGCTCTGCATTGTCTTTTGTTTGAACCACTCTCAATATTTTGGCATTGTTAGTGGGTGTGCCTCCCCTAGATCACGATCGGCAAGGCTGTTGCATCAAATGACTTGGTATGATTAATGTAGGATAAACACAGACACGATTATGATATATCAAATATATTTTCAAATATGGTTTCCTTCTCAACCCGTCCCAAGTTTGATTTCTGCTGTATTCATTTTCTTAATTAGGAGCACCAAAAACTGGAAAAAGATTGTGGTGGAGACTTAAGTCTGTGGATTAGTCTGGTCAGTTTTTCAGGTAGGCTCCCCCCAATAGATTTGAACAGAATGATTATGCTATACGCAGGTAAGGGTTATGGAGCTGATAAATCAAGTAAATCACTGCTGCATCCTTTGGCCACTTTGGCCGTGGGATGGAGGAGTGAGGAACACACAGGGTTAGAAAGGAAAAACAAGAACAGCATGATAATGGCATGAGTTGGGCATTGTACAGGTGAGTTTGAACATTGACATGCACATACGGAGAGTGCTAATCAACTCTTAAGGACATTCCCACTAGATGCCCCAGGATCACAACAGATGTGTGTGTGTGTTTGGTTTTTTTTGTCAGTTTTAAACGAGTACAAGCGATGTTCTGCGTGTGATTTTAGGAATATGGCATAAGCAAAAGTTGCACTAAACAAATGCTCCTGGTTGCCCTATACGCCAAGACCCTTCTTGAGTTTCACATGCAGCATCCTATAAATACAGCATATCGCTGTGATCTATGCCTTTATTCAAGGACATTGTGCTCCCTGGGTTCCATACTGCATCTTTCAGTA
Organism: Phrynocephalus forsythii; assembly: GCA_029282475.1. NCBI lineage: Eukaryota > Metazoa > Chordata > Lepidosauria > Squamata > Agamidae > Phrynocephalus > Phrynocephalus forsythii. Next base: position 122,882,660 of record JAPFRF010000008.1, on the reverse strand, counting down.
AGGTCACAGAGGAGAACTTTCCATTTCTAACATGGACTTTCTGCCTGCTACTCCTGGATCTTCTGGTGCCATGGAGGCCAGCATCTGTTTGTCTCTTTCAATAACAAAAATAGGTATTAGGAGCCCAAATCAACAATCACTCTTTTCTGACTTCTCTGTGTTCTTTTAATAAAACTAACTTTTAAAAATTAGTATATTGTCTGAAAGGAGCTCCCTGGCACAGGGGTTAAATGCCTGTACTGCAGGTAAAACTGTGCTCACAACCTGGGGTTCAATCCCAGGTAGCAGGCACAAGGTTGACTCAGCCTTCCATCCTTCCGAGGTCGGTAAAATGAGTACCCAGCTTGCTGAGGGGGGTGTAGTCTGCATACTATAATTAAACTCTAAACCACCCAGAAACTAGTTGAAGTGGTATGGGGTGGTATATAAGCAGAACACTTTTTGCTTTTGATCCAGAGTAACTGTAGGTATTCTTATCACAAATTATAACCTTGAACAAGGCTGTATACAATAGACTTTCCTCCAAAAGACCTATTTCCACTGATGCATTGTCACAAGTAAACCTGGGCTTCTCAATCACACACTTCTACAGCTAGCAGAAATCAGCTGGTCCACTAACATCTACTGAACAAGCTCCACATTTTTCTGAATAGTTATGTTTATTTGCCTTTTCATAGTAATTTCACATGGCCCACTGCCCGCCATATTCATACATTTAAAAAAACATGACAGTCAAGGCCCTCACGGCTGGTGCTCTCCCTCATTCCTCACATCAGGATATTTAAAGTAACGTGAGTTTGTGTGTGATTTTGTTTGTTCTGCAGAGAAACTCCAATGACAGGGACCAACAAAAGCTACTGATTCAGACACTTAGATCTCATAATGCTTCAATCTCTTCGGCTTCTCTCCGATTTTCTGGTTCTCATGATCGAAGGGGTACTGCTTTGGTGCCTGCAGAGAAAGAGAGAAATGAAAGCGCAAGAAAGATGAGATCCTCATCCAAAAATCTCCGAAACTAACTTCCTGGCTCATCAAAACAACACATCCCACCTATAAAGGGGCCACATACACTGGACACGGCTCCAACATGCCATCTCGTTCAATGAAGATAAGTGCTGCATGCTATAGAGCAGTGGTGGCAAACCTTCGGCACCCCAGATGTTTTGGACCACAACTCCCACAGTCCTTTGTCACTGGCGATACAGGCTTGGAATTCTGGGAGTTGCGGTCCAAAACATTTGGAGTGCCGAAGGTTCGCCACCACTGCTATAGATAATGATAAGGGGGATAAGAAGCCCATTTCTGTACATTCAAGGCACACAAGGTGTAACATCTGCCCCAGCCAATCTCCTGCAGGGCCTTGACTCTGAAAACAGCCATATATTCTCCCTGAAGAGTAAGGGCTTCAAAGGGTACACAGCAAGGGAAATGCAAACCCACTAGCGCTGAAGCCTCCCTCTGAATTACATGGTCACAGAGGGAGATGGAGAAAAAAAATGCTCCCAGATTGCTTGCAGCTCTATTCAGAGCCCTGCAGGTAGTGCTGTTACAAATAACTGCACTACCATTTGCTTTCCCTACTTGGTATATTTATTCTATTTTTATTTTAGAGTATTTTACCCTGCCTTTCTCCTTAGAAAAAGGACCCAAGGTGGCTTACAGAATGAGGGATAATATACAGTTCAGTACAATTAAGATATGTTAAAGCATTGAGAACAGGGAACTGAGGGACATCTTGCAGCATTAATAGACAACATTACATTAAAGCTACAAGAGAATGTGAGCAGTTAAAGGGGAGTAAAGTTCCATGTAAAGTTATGAGTAATGGAAACTAACTTTGAAAACATAGTGTCAATGTAATCACACAAGGGTATAAGTAGTTATAAACACATAGTCTATGTGATCCTGTAGATTCCTAAGTTGTCAGGAGGGAGAGAATACCACCTTTAAAAAAACACTATAAAAAACTCACTGTTGACTGTTCAGAGAGGGTAGCCGTGTTAGTCTTTTCAAGAATTTCATGCAAAAATCAAAGAAAAACAAAACAAAACAAAAAACAAAAGACACAGAACATGTGGCACCTTAAAGACTAACTTTCATATTTTAATGTAACATTTTGTGCACATGTGCACTTCTTCAGACATATAGCAGCAGAATGAGGTGTGAAATATAATATGGCCCATTTTTAACCCCAAAACATGTCTCGTCTCTTTATTTCAGCCTGGGTGGACAAGGGGGCTTTGACCAGGCTCCTCCTGGGAGGGGCTTCGTTGTCGCCCAGCTGACAGAGACACGCTGGCTAGCTGCCAGGCTGGCCAATCGGGCATTACCAGCACAGCTGTCAAGATTGGCCAGAGGCTGACCACTGGTTAGCTGACCCCTGGGAATAGCCTCTAGGTAAGGGGCTGTTTTAAAAAAACCCAAACAAACAGGAATCTTGCCCACCAAGAGAGGCTTCGCTCACTGTGAATTTGTGGTGCTGCTGCAGCGGCAGCAGCCTGTTTCTCCGTGTGTATGCCGCTCACCCTCCCTTGAGAGCCAAGAGGCAGGGTGGAAGGTGCTGTTTGTGTATGTGTGCTCAGCTCATTCTCCCTTTCTGCACTGGTTCAAGCAATCACACACCTAAAACAATACAAAAGGATTTTTCCCTCTCTTTTTTAAGCAGAAGCCCCCAAATTTGAGGGGGGGGGACTATGGGGGGGCTTGCATCATGTGATCAACTTAAAAAATGGGACTCAGTCTGTCCCAAACCTGTACAATTTCCTACATCTTTTATTAATGTGGTCAACACCGAATACAGTAGGACCCCTGTATCCACTGATTCATTATCCACGGTTGGCAGAGGAAAAAAATTAAATAATTCAGCAGTCACAAAGCAAGCTGTATAGCAAGCTGTTGTCACAAACAGCAGCTGTAAAGCAAGCTACTGTCACAAACAGTGGCTATAAAGCAAGTGACTGTCTCAAAACAGCAGTCATAAAGGAAGCAACAGTCAGGAAAAAGCAGTTTGGTAGTGGGTGAGCAGACGTTCTCTCTTATCCATGGTTTTCATTATCCACAGGAAGGCCTGGAACTAATCCCCGGCGGATACCGGGGTCCTACTATACACTTATAAGTGACAGACAGTGATAACATTTTAGTTTCCAAAATTATATGAGATGTTAGAATCTAAACTTTATCTCTGGAGAATCAGCACAATCACAGAGACTCAAAATGTGTTAACTAAAATACAAGCTTGAAACTCACCATAGGTTGATAGTATGGAAATAGCTCACCAAGAAAAGTCAGGGCAAGCAACAGAGCTATGAAGCCAAACAGCCAATATTGCATTGTATCAAAGGACAAAATTGTTGGGGATGTGTCAACTCGGTGCCGAAGGTACATATCAAAATCCCAGTGCACCTAGTTAGAAGTAAGCAGAAAGAGACATTATTATATATTTTCTCCTTTGGAACCCTAAGTGAAATCAGAGTTGCAATAGGTTGTTAAAGCAATATATGCTGACTTCTTCAATAATAAACAAGTGATGAATTCAACATAGGGGACAAATGCACAAAACTCAGCACTTCATGCAAGAATCCTCCTATTCATGCCCATTAGCATTAACTCTACTGGTGCAATTCTCAGAAGTGAATAGTTACCATTCTATATGTCTGTGAAGATTCTCAGTCATCCAGGTGAGTTTATCTGGGAGTTGAGTCACGGCAACTGGACTTCTTTTCTTGAGAGATTGAAATGTTTCACCGCTCATTGAAACAGCTTCGTCAGTCTGAAGAGAGCGAGTTGGGAGTCCTCCATTGTATAGTAAAATGCCCAGATGAATCAAAAATACTTCACACCACCACCACCAAGGCATACCTAACGACCCATACCTTATGGGTTTTAGCACCTTAGGCCAGTGTTGGTGAACCTATGGCACGGGTGCCAAAGGTGGCACTCGGAGCCCTTTCGGTGGGCACCCGACATCGCCCCTTCACAGCCACCTGTATTCAAGTTAAATGGCTGTATTGACACTTTAGAATAATTAGTGGGCTTTGAATCGCAGTTTGGGCACTCGGTCTCTAAAGGGTTTGACATCACTGCCTTAGGCTAATGGTTTACGGAGAATACTATCCACCTAACGAGCCTATTCAGGCCATTATTCATCTTATAAGCCTATATCATACCAGGGTGACAAGAGGTCAAAGTGAGCTATATAATGGAGGACTTTTATAGCTTTCCTCAGACTAATGAAGCTGTTTGGAAGAGCAACGAAATGTTTCAATATCTAAAGAAAATAATTCCAGTTGCAATGACTCAACTTCCAGATGTTACCATTCTTGTTTTCTGCATTACACAAGATTTTCCTTGATGTAGAACTGGGGGGAAAAACACTGTTGACTTCTTCACATTTTGATGGACAATGGATTCTGAAATATATAGTTTTACTGAACTCAAGCTAAATGTGTTCCAGATTCTTCTACAGATCAATTAGAAAAACGTGTCAGTATTGACAGTGTGAGGCATCTCACAACAGCTCTTGATACCAGAAAACATTTCATTTATTTACAATATTTCTATCCCTCCTTTCTCCTTAAAAAGAACTCAAGGTGGTTTATATCATTGAAATTATTTAAAAGCTAAAAACAGCAGGTAAACAAATATTTTAAATTCTGCAGATAAGGAGTGGGGTCTAATGGAATGCATTTTTGTTCTTACTAATATAGGCAAATTCAATACACAGTTTAAGGAATTCTAGTCATATCAGCTAACAAAAAACAAAACCCTTTACTTTGAAGTGGCAATATTTTCTGATACATTAACAGGCAAGAATACTATTTATTATTTCTAGTTATTTATTGAATTTATAAATAAACTTTTGTGCCAAAAAGGGCATAGAGCCTCAGGGCAACTAGCATTATTATCATTCAGACCCTAAGTATATACTAGTTAGTATTATTCCATAAACTACAATGGTACCTCGGTTCACGAGTACCTTGGTTTGCAAGTGCTTCACAAAACAAGCAACATTTTTAATAAAAGTTTGCTTCACTTTGCAAGCAATATCTTTTGGAATCACAGCCTGGCTAACCTTTTCCTCCTCCTCCTGACTGGAGCTGGCCTCCGGGGCTCAGTGTGGGCGCAATGATGCCCAGAACAGCCTCCGGGCCACCAGATGGGCCTACACTAGGCCCGGCACGGACTCGAAGTGGCCTCTGGTGCTTGGTGCAGGCCAGGCAATGCCCAGAACGGGCCTCCGGGGCTCCTGCTGGGCCTGCACTGGACCCCATGCTGACCAGCAGTGGCCTCCAGGCTGCTGGGCGGGCCTGCACCAGGCCCAGCGTGGATTGTAAGTGGTCTCCAGAGAAGTACAAGTGGCCTCTGGGGCTCTCCGTGGACCTAGCAATGTCTGGAACAGGCCTCAGGGGTGCCTGCTAGGCCTGTGTCAGGCCCAGCACTCACCAGAAGTGGCCTTCAGGCCATGGGGTGGGGGCAGGCCTCCGCCCCTTGTCACAGGCATGCAGCAGCCTCTGGCTCTTGCTGCGGGCCCTGGCTGCTTCAGCTGTCGACTCCCGTATATCAAAGCAAATTTTCCCATAGGAAATAATGGAAATTGGATTCCTAGAATGAATCACTTGAGTTTCCATTATTTCCTTTGGGGAAATTTGCTTTAATAGTATTTTGGTTTACGAGCATGCTTCTGGAAAGGATTCTGCTTGTAAACCAAAATACCGCTGTATAATAAATACTGATGATGTTATTTAAAATGCAGTATTGTCATAATTTACATTTATCTCTTTCTTCAACATTCTGCCATCTTTCCAATCGATGAACCCAAGACAGCTTACAGAAAACTTAAATTAGCCAAGCAATTAGAAGGATAGCCTTTATAATACTAACAACTGATCATGATGAAAGCCAGAGGTAGGCATTTAATATTATCAGTTTGTGGCAACTAGAGAAACTAGTTGCAGGGGGAATACAAAAGCATTTTATTTATTGCTTCTTTAGATGCACAGGGCAATATTCTGAATTTGGTTGCATCAAGCTGTAATCCAGCAGACTATCACAATCTATTCATAACCAATACACTTGTAAGACCACACGTGCTACAGTTGTTCATTCCAATAACGTGTGCTTCTGGACTATGTGTGAAGGGATAGAAAGGGGGAACAAAAATCTATCATCCTTACTGGCTCTCCGTAATTACGCCTCAGATCAGGATGATCCCAGTCATAATAAGGATTCCTCTCTTCCTGCGATTTATCGGGCAATTTGGGATAGTCGCCATACCTGTGTGAAATATAATAAGGGTCATCATATAGCTTTTTTTTTTTTTACTAAAAAAGAGAGAAATAAGAGAAAACTTTTCTCAAAGTTCTGTTTATTGCACTCAATAAATATAATTATTCAACCATTGGCTTCATTTCCAAGCAAGCTAGTTTGTTTGTATTTTTTGCCATTCCCTTCATTTCCCCCCCAGACTAGGAAAGGTAGAAAAAACCAACTTGCAGTCTTGTTGTACGCATTGTATGAATGAGTCCTATTCCTGATCACAGGACATGTTGGCACTTAATGGAAACAGAAAGGGTGCTGTGCCTCTGGGTGCAGGTCAAGGGTCTGGCTGAAAACGTGCTTAGAATGATCAAAGCTGACTGACCATCAATCTTTCCTTCTTATTCACCAAAGAAGAAACAATGCTGCCAAGCACAGCCATCAGTGTTTTGCAGCTAGTTAGGAAGCTCTGGATAGGATGCAGAGAGACCTTGAAGCACCTATTGTTGTTTGTCGCTCCTTCCTGTTGAAGGTCCAGATCCAGCAAGAGACTGAAGAACACTAAAAGATTTCGGAAGCTAAGCAGGGCCGTGCCTGGTTAGCACTTGGATGGGAGACCACCAGGGAATACCAGGTGCTTGTAGGCGCCTGGAGTAGGAACTGGCAAAGCCACCCCAGTATTCCTGCCAAGAAAACTCCATGGATATGGGGGGTCACAAAGGCCGTTACTTCACGAACCGCTCGCTTCGCGGCAAGCCCTCATTTCTGTGCGAATCGATCGTTGCAGTCCGCACGCTCCTCCTTTTTGGCTGCGATGCCACCCCGACCACGCCCCCTTTACCGTGCTCCAAGCGGGTGAGTGGTTCCCCTGCCAGCGGCCGGGAATCTTTTTGCTTCGCATCTCGCTTCGCTCCCAACGTGACGTGTGGTCTCGGTTTTTGGCTTTTATTTCAAGTTTTTTTAAAAAAATATTCAAACAGGGATATTGATGCATCGCTATATCGTTTCATTGCTTTGCGCTGTTACTTCCTCGCTCGAGTAGCGGCGGCAGGAGCAGGAGGAGCCGCTGCCGCCTCGCCCGGCCAGAGCAGGGCACCCGGGGCAGGCAGCGTGCAAGCGGCGGAGGGCGGGCGGCTGTGCCATGCGGGGCTCCCCCCGAGTAGCGGCGGCGGCGGCGGGGGGCTGCCAATGATGCCAGGAAACAGTTGAAATCAGTAGAGCCATTGCAACTGACAGTCCAGCATCAGTGCATCGATACGCCGTCGGTAGGAGGCTGAAACCCGACGTTGCAAATCAGCTTTCCAATGCGAAAGGAGCACGTGAGGTAGTAATGGATTCGGTCCTAAAAATTCGCCACGTGAGGACAGAGAAAGAGGGGTGGGAGCGAAGGGAGACCACGTGACCGCCATCGCATTCAAAGCGAAGGCAATCCCGCTGCGAAGCGATGTACTTCGTGAAGTAACGGCCAAAGAGTCGGTCACGACTGTAACGACACAACACACACACATACACACAGAGAAGGTTGTGCAGGTATGTGTTGTCAGAAAAGGTCTGGTTTCTTGGACCACAGCCTGTACTTCCATGAAGGAAGATTACGGGGAAGCAATAGCCTGAATCATAAATAGTAGCGTATTTGGTAAGAGGCTTATGATACCTTGTCAAGAGGCCTTTAAATTCAGGTGAGGAGAGAGAAAGACAATATTCCAGAGGGAGTGGGGGTATAGCTAAAAAAGCGGGATACTTTTATACCTCACCCACCTAGTGCTAAGGCAACACGCTGGGCAGCTAATAACATTTGAAAACAACCTGCAACTATCCATCTCCACTCACAAGGCATAAATTGTGAGAGCTAGAAGAATATTAAACCACAGATACCTAAAGAAAAAGAAACACAAGTGGCAAATCAAAACAATAACCACTTCGTGAAATCACAAGGATATCAGAGATAAGATGTTCCCAAAAGTCTCTTCTAACAATGTAGTTTTCACTCATTTTCTGAAAGTCTGAAGGTCAAGATGGTGGAAACAGTGGAAAGACTGGATGGTAGTGGCCATACTCTCCTGGGATTTGTTATACTTTGAATAGAATAATACACACTCTAGACTCTGATATGCTGATTCCACTGATTTCAGTAATAATAACAATAATACTGATGACATCCTATGATCAGAAATACTCGAAAGAGAAGAGTCCATGGTGAATGGCAATTTAATGAGTGAGTTAATGAAGAGGTGGGAGACATAAAGAACAGATATGGATGCACAAGTAGCTATTGGACAAATTACAATTTAAAAAAACAAGCATATGGATGGGGGAGTGTCAAATCACCAGGAACAGTACAAAGAGGCTGCTAATATATATAGATAAAGGGTTAGGAAGGCTAAAGCTCAAAGTGAGTTCAGACTTGCAAGAGAGTTTTAAAAAATAACAGAGAGAGATTTTTTATTCCAGGCATGCTTGAAGCAAAAGGAAATAAAGAGGAAATGGCAGGTCTGCTGTGCATCAAGAATGGAGAACTAGCAAGGGGCAATGAACAGAAGCCAAAACATTATTTCTTCAAGAGTAGAGTGTCACTTATGGATTTTAATAGACATATATGGCAAAAAATAAGACATTTGGAATAGGATGCAAAAGTGTTGCCCGGAAATTGAAAAGTCCAGAACACTTTGCCAAAACAACTCAGATTGTTTTAGAACACCGATGAGGTAACAGGCCAGGGTTGGCTCTAAAATTTTATTTTTCATTTCCCCAACTTTCCCTAACCACCATTCAAATGCAACCAGAAGCTTAAAAACGATTAAAGTGGAACCTCGGTTTATGACTATTTTGATCAAGGAGCAAACATCTTTGATATTTTTGCCTTGATCAACGAGCAATGCCTCAGTATACGAGCACTGGAGGTCATCCCTCCACTGCCGCTGGCTCCTGGCTGTTGCAGCCCCAGGATTGAAGCATCGGCTCCACTGCTCCAGGAGCCCGCTGGGTGGTGTGGAGCCGCCACTCACCCCCCTTGCTGGGTTGGGGCTACCAACTCCTCCCCACTGCAGCCCCAGGTTTGAAGCCGCAGCTCCACGGCTCCATGAGCCCCCGCTCACCCCCTCGCCGGATTGGGGCTGCCTCTTGCTCCTTTGCTGGCATGCTTGGACTCACCTCCCACCTGCTGGCTGCACGCACGCACGCACACACACACACACACACACACACACACACACACAGCCTTCAGGCAGCCCTCCGGCATGGAACATCAAAGCCTCCCCGCCCCCGGCTGCCCTCAAGGTATAAACTGCCCTCCCACCTGTCGGCTGCAAACAAAGCTGAGTTGGGGGATTATCAAATGAAAGAAGATTGTGCTGGATTTCTTCAGCAGAAGGTTTTCCAACACGATCCATGTGAGGGACTGGGCAGAGGGAGAGGAATAAATCTAGTAGATGCTGTCCTTTGCCCCTTAAGAAGTCAGGCATCTGATGTGCGTGGAGACATCTTCTTGCAGTTGATAATCCCCCAACTCGGCTTTCTTTGCAGCCAGCAGGTGGGAGGGAGTCCGAACTTCTGTCTTTCCTCCTTTTTGTGGTCCCTGGTTCGCAGCTTGTGGGTGACAGATGAGGAAAAGCTTTGACATTGTGCCAGGGAGAGCAATGCAGGTGGCAGCTGCCTAAAGGCTCTCTCTCTCTCTCTCTCTCTCTCTCTCTCTCTCTCTCTCTCTCTGTGTGTGTGTTGTGTGTGTGTGTGTGTTTGCAGCTGGTGGGTGGGAGGGGAGTCCAAGCCTCTCGGCAAGGGGGAAAGTGTGGCATCAAGAGGCCCAGGAATGACTCACGCGAGTTTCCATTATTTCCTATGGGGAAATTTGCTTTGATGTACAAGCGCTTTGGTTTACGAGCATGCTTCCGGAACGGACTATGCTTGTAAACCAAGATACCACTTGTAGGCCACGCTGAATTAATACAAGGCTTAATGAACTGTTCTACTCGACGACTACACAAGTCTCAACTGCAAAACTATTTGTCAAACTAAGAGATTTAATATCAGCTTCTTTCTGCATTAACTGCAGCAACGTATGGTTTGCAACTGCAGCAAAATTACACCAAGATACAAACTTCAATTCAAGTAAACTCTGAATGCTAACAAATCACATAACATTTTGGTATTCTTTTAAACACACACCAGGATTTTGCCTGGAGGATTATAACTAAGATTTATTTTGTTCAAATCTTAAACTCAGATTTTATGGATTTTAAAGTATTTTAAACCTATTGTTTTTGCATGTCTGCATTACTTTTGGATTAAGCATATATGTCTATATTTTTCTTCATAATTGTAAGATTGTCTTTGATAATTTTTGGGTTTGCTACTTTAAGCACGGAACCCAGAAATGATGTAATTAAATGGAACTTGTACAGAATTAATAAGTTATGGAATGGCATGGAATTATTGGAACAATGAAGAACTTATAATGAAGTGCCCAAATGAATTTAAAAAACTGCTTCTGACTGCTTATTTGATTTCATTGTGGTATTTAACCCTTTACTTGGATAATGTTAGATGTGGCAAAATCACAGAATCTGTTCTTTACTTGGGAGGTCTACAAATCTTTATATGATTCCTGTAGTACATGCCAAAAGGATCTAGGACAGTGTTGGCGAACCTATGGCATGGGTGCCAAAGGTGGCAGTTGGAGCACTTTCTGTGGCACCCCAACATCGCCCCTTTACAGCCACCTGTGCTGTATTCGGGTTAAATGTATTGCTGTATTGGCACTCTGCAAAAAAAAAAAAAATAGTGGGTTTTGAATTGCAGTTTGGGCACTCGGTCTCTAAAAGGTTTGCCATCACTGATCTAGGGGGTATTAGCAGAATACAGTGGTACGCCGGGTTACAAACGCCTTGGGTTATGTAATTTTGGGGTTACAAAAAGAAGTCCATTGAAAATAATGCCTCCGTTTACGATCCCTCCCCCCAAAAAGATCAGAAAACCCCCGTTTACGATTATTTCCAAAGGACTTCATTTCCCAGGACGCACTGTGCCCCCGTGCGGTTCCGGTTTACAAAATTTCCAGTTTACGAAGCATCCCAGGGAATGGATAAACTTCGTGAACCGGGGTATCACTATACATACTAGCCTGGGCCAACATTGTGATGCAACAAGGGGGAAAGCAAATGTTATGCTATGGTGCAAACAGAGGTGTATGATTCAGATGAAGGGAAATTATAGTACCACTTGGTCCTCTTTCTTCATATATTCTGGGCTCCGGAGTTTAAGAAGGATATTTAGAAGGTGGAACGTGTCTCATTGGGGGGGGGGGAACAACCCGAACAGCAAATGTTTTGGAAAACAAGCCCCATGAGGAAAGATTGAGAGAGCTTCATCTATTTAGCCTGGAGAAGAGAAGGCTGAGAGGCAACGCAATGGACATCTTCAAGTATTTGGAGGGCTGTTACATGAAAGGTTTTTGTGTTTGCTACTCAAGAGGTGATGGCAGGAAGTAATGGATTCAAGTTACAAGAAAAGAAATTTCAACTAAACATGAAGAAGAGCTGCCTAACAGTGAAAGGCATTTGACAAAAGGAATGGATTTCCTTGGAGGAGAGTAGACTTCTTCACTTGAGATTTTAATGCACTAGTTGGATGAACAACAACTTAACCACAAATCCTTTTAACTGTAGTTTCCTGCACTGACAGCGGATGGGACCCAACAACCCTCGTAATCCCTTCCAGCTCTACAATTCCATGAAATACAGTGTGCATCAGTTCTGAGAGGTAGCAGATGTTGATCAGAGGAAAATGAATGGAGAAAACGCTCTAAGTTGGTAATTTCTACTTAGGTATTTTAAGCACATAAATTCCCTTTGGCCTCAATGCTTATGACACCCCTCCCCCCGACATCTACTCTGTTTATATGCACCTATACTACATAATGTAACAGTTCATACATCTGATGAAGTGGGCTCATGCCATAATAAATTCTAATGTTTTCACTTTTAAACTGTACAGGAGTTTTGGCTGTTCACACTGTGGCAGACATTATATATCCAAATATACACTTTAGATTTTTAATTATGTGCTAGCCAAACAGTTCTGTTTCCACAAATCCTAACCATCACATTATTCTTTCCTTTTTTTTTTTTTTCAGCTGTAGAAATGATGCTTACCCCATGCCATCATCTGGGTATGGCTCATAGTCCTCCAGTCTTATATTATACTTTTTAGCCGCAGCTGCCCTTTCCTCTGGTGTCCTTGGATAAGGTCCAGGCAATTGTACACTTCCAGAAGCTGGAGGCCCAAGCACCGACATTGGTCCAAATATGACACAGGAGAAAGAGCAGACCGTCAAAAACAGGCCATGGATTGCAGAAACAGTACAGCTCAGTAGAATCACAGGCTAAATCCATTTTGATCTAAAATCGACAGGAAGTTTGAATTCACAATTTAGCGTCACCTTCAGGGTCATCCCTAGTTGTGCCTTTTTGTGAGTTTGTTATGTGCCATCCAGTTGGAACCAATTTATAAGTGACCCTAATGGGGCTTTAGAGGCAAGTCAGATATTTAAGGAGTGGTTTCACCATTTCCACTCCCTCAGTCAGTGTCCAGGGCCAGGTGGGGATTTGAACGCAGACCTCCTGACTTGTAGTCCTTCACAACATCCACTACAACACGCTGGCCGTCATTACGGTTTCAGCACTGATAAGCCTCATGTGGCTGTTTAATGAAAAAGAGACGCTTACATCAATTCCCCCCCCCTTTCCCCTGTATTGACAATCAACACACTCTGAACATTTGAGCAGGGCTACCTCATAAATTTTACCTTGACCCAGGGGCATCTAGTGATGCAGAACATGTAATCAGGCTTTACATGGTTAGTTTTTGATTGGTGTACTACACTCCCTGCTTTTGACTAAAGAACATGTTTTTAAGGCAACTCTTCTGGTTTTGTAATCTTAAAGGCCTTTTCATCATGCCAAAGCCCCAGAAGGCATTGGCCTCAAAAGGCAGCAGAGAAACACGGGCAACAAACACAACAGACAAGGGAGATGATGGTCCAGGCATTTCTGTGGGTTCCTGCAGATGGGCATCATATCCCGTTGCCCCTATCTCCCTCCCCGAAAATGAAGCTAGCGGAAGGCTTGAGGGAAATCAAGAAGCAAACCTGACTGATCTGTAAGCAAAAAACAAAACACCCTTAGGGGCTACGATGGCCAGGAAAGGCAAGAGAAGACGCCACCCCCAATAAACGACTCCCATCCCAATCCATCCATTCAAAATATATGACAGTCAAAACCTACATGCAGGACGAAGCGATTCCACCATTCCCACCCCAATCGTCAATGGGGAGCCTCAGTGTGGGGATTGGCCCCTAAGAGCCTGGACACACAACACACACACCCCACCTGGAGCACCCTCAGTATGGGGATTGCCCCCTAAGAGCCTACACACACACGCACGCGCACACACACACACACACACACCACATGGGGGAACCTCAGTATGGGGATTGCCCCCTAAAAGCCTACACACACACACACACACACACACACACCTGGGGGACACACCTACACACACACACACACACACACACACACACACACACACACACACACACACACACACACACACACACACACACACACACCACCTGGGGGAACCTCAGTATGGGGATTGCCCCCTAAGAGCCTCGACACACACACACACACACACACACACACACCACCCCACCCACACCCCACCTCAGTATGGGGATTGCCCCTAAGAGCCTACACACACACACCCACACAAGAGCCTCGACACACACACACACACACACACACACCGCTTGGGGTAACCTCAGTATGGGAATTGCCCCCTAAAAGCCTACACACACACACACACACACACACACACACACACACACACACACACACACACACACACACACACACACACACACACACACACCACCTGGGAACCTCAGTATGGGGCCGCCACTCACGGACACACACACACACGCCACACACACACACCTGGGAACCGATCGCCCTCCAGCCCAGCGTCCGGAGCCAGAAGGAGGACCGGGAGAAGGCCCGAGCCCCCAAGAGCGCCATCACGGCCCGCAGAGGAGTACGAGGAGGAGGAGGCGGAGGCGGAGGAGGCGGCGGCGGCGGCGACCAGGAGGAGCCCTTGGAGGCCCGCTCCGAAGGCCCGGCGGACGCGGAAGCGAGGCGGAGCTCAAGGGCGACGGGAAGGACGCCCATCGACCTATGAGGCGAGAGCTGCGTCGGCCCTTCGTGGTTACGACGAGCAGCGGAGGAGGAGAGACGCTCGAGAAGTGACTCCTCGCCTGCTGAGTGTTGGAGGGAGACGTTCAGTCCCAGCTAAAGGCGGTCGCCTTGGAGCCTCAGCCTCGTTCCTCAGTCCAGCCCAAAGAGAAAATCGTCCCTGTGAACGCCATTTCCCCACCGCCAAACACTCAGGAAGAGCCCCGTGCCCGTAAGAAGCGGAGATTTGAACGCGCCTGAGGCCGAGGAGATGCTCCCGGGAAGAAAGTGAAAGGCAGAGAGCCACGAAACCCTCCTTATTTCATATGATTTGCATGTGGGATTTTCACCCAGCCACCATCAGATCCTCGATTCCATAGTTACACACCCACTGGCTACATCAAGGGTCCCTCAAGGACATAGCTTTCCCGGGGCACAAAAACTTGGATCCAAGGCACAGAGATCCCCATAGAGCCGCGTGATTTTTTACGAAGGATCGACCCCAAACTATCTGAGGCACAGAATAAACTAGAGAAACCATGGGTAATGCAGTGCATGGCTTTGCAATGTTGGGGAAAAAATAACCCCAGCAACCCAAAGCATGGAGCCACATGATTTTTATGTGGAATCTGCTCTCAAACTGCTGCCAAATAATAAGTGTTCTGCTTATATACTGCCCCATAGCGCTTCAAGCACTCTCTGGGCAGTTTACAATTTAATTATGCATAGAGATCATGGATCCTTCCGAGCATGCCACTTCAGTGGTGCAACAACACAGACCCACATGATTTTGCTGTAAGAACTGTTGTTCAGTCATAGGCCCCATCTGCACCCAGAGATTATAACACATAAATTACAGGTCCAGTACATGGCTTTGAAGTTGGAGGAAAAAATGGATCCATGCCATGGCTCCTCATGGATTCACATGATCTTATAATAAATAAATAAATAAATAAATAAATAAAACAAACAAATCTTATGTGAGATCTGGGCTTACTAAAATCCTGCCCCTTGCCTTTGCTCTGCCCCTGAGTATTGCCATAAAGTGCCCCATTTGCTTTCCGGCAAATCGTCTTTCTGTTGCACTTCTCAGGCTAACCCAAAGAGTGGCAAAGAACAAGATGGAGTTCCCTCCCATCCCACATTCAGAGGCTGATTGGAAAGACAGTTGCATCTTTCTATTTCAAGGCTGTTCCACTAGGGTGGATCAGGCCTGATCAAAGCTGTTCAATGTTGCCCACAGATATGAGGAGGCTTCTTTTAATAAACGAGT
Source organism: Phrynocephalus forsythii (assembly GCA_029282475.1). Lineage (NCBI taxonomy): Eukaryota > Metazoa > Chordata > Lepidosauria > Squamata > Agamidae > Phrynocephalus > Phrynocephalus forsythii. The sequence continues at coordinate 122,866,907 of JAPFRF010000008.1, read as the reverse complement.
CACACTCCCTTCAGTATGTGAAGTGGGATAAATCCATATTTTGGGATGCAGAAGTTAGAAGCATCCACCCCTTCACACAGAGACAAGACACCAGTGGGTTCATGGAGGCTGGCTATCCAGGAGTCCATCTCTAGTCCTTGGCACTCATGGAGGAGGAAAGAAGGGGACATATCCAGGAGTCTGGTCCCCACCTGTATACTGTAATATAAAAATCACTGCTATTGGGGTTCCTTAGAAGTGGGGAAACCACTCAATGTCCTAGGGGTGCATTTTGCCCATCTGTTTTAAGGCCACTTTTCCAATCTAGGAAAGGGGTCATAATAATTGAATAAACATACAGTACTTCATATTTCATTTGCTGGGCATCAAAGCAACAACCTGGCTACTTAACAACAGCAAGCTTTCTCTGAGTGACAGGATGCCTGAGTGGGGTTTTTTTTTTAAATGGATAGCTGTGCCCTACTAGTTGGAATGTGTTTTTGTTGTTGCTCCTGTTTCTTTTTCTTTTTTAGTTTGGTATTTGATCCTTTTAAATATTTATTTACCTACCATTGTTAGTTTTAAATAATATCTTTATTATTTAAATAATACACTTTCCTTTTTTAAAGAAAAATGTGGTGTAATAATATTTTAAATAAATAAATATTCAGTCTTGGAATTTACTTCTGTATGAAATGCAGAGGGTTAAAAATCCCTCTTTCTCATTACAAAGGCCTTTGTCCCTTCCGAAATTGCCATGTTCTGGCACATGACCTTGTCTTTTCACTAGAACAAATATAAAAGCACCTCATATATTCACCACATTATTTCAAAAATCTCTTATTTTAATCTCACATGCCAACTTTACTATTAATGGCTAAATTTCAAACTACTTTATACCATACCCTTAACTCAAAGTAGTTAGCCTTGCTGCAATTACTAAAGTTGTAGCTAATTCTTTCTTCAATTTCAAAAATCCCTTATTTTAATCTCACATGCCAACTTAATGTTAATAGCTACATTTCAAACTACTTTGTACCATACCCTTAACTCAATGTAATTAGCCTTGCTGCAATTACCAAAGTTGTAGCTAATTCTTTCTTCAGCCTTTCAAAATTCATTCTGAATTTTCAAGCGATCATCCTGTTCTCCACCATCCTGAAACAACCTTGTGCAAAGGGTGAACCCCAAGTGCTGGTCTAAGGGAAAATAATGAATGGAGCGATTTCTCTAGAAAAAGGGAGGGCACCAGTTTCAATCCATAAAATTCAAAGGAGTTTTTTTTTGGGGGGGGGGAATAGGGATGTTAAAAATAAAGAAGGGAAAAGAGGGAAACACTACTACTATGGCTGCTGCTGCTGCTGCTGCTGCTACTACTACTACTACTACTACTACTACTACTACTACTACTACTACTACTACTACTACTGAGAGGGAAAGCCCCATTTTATACATATGGGAAGACTATTAATGTCAGTCCAAGAATCCAATGACTAACCATTGCCGGAAGCCACTAGGAGTTTTCTCTATGCTGATGACCTGACAACTGTTGCACAGAGTACAACTAGAGATGGGCATGAAGTGGAAAATTTGTGTTTCATTTCAAATTCCGTAGTAGTTTTGCTTAGTTTTTAATGAATTTTAAGTAGTTTCATTACAAAACAAAATGAAATGAAACGAAACACCATGCTCTCCTGGGTCCTAAAAGACCAAAATGGTAGGGGAGCTTCCTCAAGAGACTCTAGGTAACCCCGTAAAATTTGGAAAGGTTTGGGGGTCAGGGAGCTGAGTTATAAAGCTCCAAAGGGGGTGTCCCTAGGAAAAATATTTAATTGGAATTGAAAGCTAAGCACTAGCACTCACCTGTGGCTTGGCTTCCAAAGTTCTGAATCCAATTAGAAAGATTTACAGAGCTCCCCTGCCATTTCCTCTAGAACGAATCATCTAGAGGGGGAAAATGATTTCGTGATGAAACAAAATGAAATGCATCCTACTATTTCATTAAGTAACAAAATAATCCGTTACCTAACAAAATGACGAAACAGCATTTTGTTTTTTCATTTCGTGCTCATGTCTACATACAACTTTTGAGGTTGTTGAGAAAAAACCTGTTTGAGGCACTGCATCTAATGACTATATATCACAGATATAACCAGTTGAAGCCAAAATGCCTAAAAACTCAACTCTGTGCTTTCCACTTGGAAAAACCACGAGGCATCAAGAACACTGCAGGTGACGTAGAATGGTACCAGGCTAGAACATTGTGCTACCCTCAAATGCTTGGGAATTACCCTGGAGCAAACTCTCACTTTCACTTTCAGGACTTCCCTATAGAAGGCACCTGGTGGAAATATGGAGAACAACAAACCCTCTTGGACATGTTGCAGTGCATTTAATTATTTATTTAGTTATTTATTTATTTTAAGACTTGTATACTGCCCATCTTCCCAAAGGAACTCCGGGTGGTTCACAGCAAACAAATATATAACAAAAAGTCAAAAAATAATTTAAATATACAACAATTTAAAACACTTGAGCAAACAATAAAACGCAAAAAACAAAAGGCAGATGGTGGGGAAGAAAAAAAAACTTAAATTAAATTAAGTCACCAAACGCCTCTCGGAAAAGCATGGTCAATGCTTTCTTAAAGGCTGGCAGGGACTGTGCAAGGCGCTCTTCGACGGGGAGGTGGTTCCACAGAGCAGGGCCAGCCACAGAAAGGCTCGAGTCCGGGTGGACGTTTTTCGAGCCTCCCTGGGCGTGGCCACCCGCAGCGTGTGTGCCTGCGACAACCTGGCCAGTCGGGCCGATGTTGACCGCTGGGAGATCTGCTCTGCCAGGTAGTCAGGTCCCAGGCCATGGAAGGTTTTATAAATTAAAACCAAGACATTGAATCTGATTTGGGACGCAACGGGCAACCAATGCAGATGAGCCAGAACTGGGGTAATGTGGTCGAACCGGCGCACACCCGCCACCAGTCTGGCCGCCGCATTCTGTACCCGCTGCAATCGCCGAAGGAGAGTCAAGGGCAACCCCATGTAGAGAGCGTTGCAATAGTCTAACCTCGAGATCACCAACGCTTGCACAACAGTCCTGAGGGAGTCCCCATCGAGGTAGGGACGAATCTGGGCTATTTCTCAGAGATGGAAAAAAGCAGTCCTGGACACAGCAGCCACCTGGGCCTCCGTGGTGAGAGCTGGGTCCAGGACTACGCCCAGATTCCGGACACTGTCCGACAGCTGGAGGGAAACACCATCCAGACTGGGGAAAGGGCCTCCATAACTAGATGGGGAAGTCCCAAAGAACATAACCTCGGTCTTCTCGGGATTGAGTTTGAGTCTGTTGGCCCTGGTCCATTCCATGACTGCGTCTAGGCACTGGTCGAGGGTCTGGACAGCCTCATCTGCAGAGGTTTTTAAAATGATTGTGAGCTGATGGCAATTTTAGCATGCACAGAGGACATGTCTTTATTATTGTAATGATGTATTTTGATGTTTTAATTGGGTCAATGTAATAAATAAAAAAAATGTTGTTGATGTTTTTGGTTGAATGTAAAAGTTTTTTAAAACATCCATGCATTTTATGATGAAATTGTCTTACCATTATTCTTGTGGCTTTTCCACTCGCTGGCCCCCATCAGCTTTACATTCCTTCTAAGCAGGATTGGAAGGATCTTGCCAGAGAATTCTAGCAGATGGTTTTGTTCCTGCCACTCAGAGGCATCTCAAAACTTTGACCCTGCAAGCTAGACATCACTTTGGGGAGTTTGTGTATTTATTTGTCCCAAATAAAGTGCTAGGATAGAAAAGTAGTCTATGTGTGTAGTAGTAGTAACCACGCAAGAGAAGAGAGATTTCTATTGGGAGGTGCAAATTATGTCTTCAGACTGGCCACTCCATTCTGCTGCTGTCTACTTTTTCTTTCTCTTCTATTTCCGATGCTTTGACAATAGACATGTAAAAATGTGGGTCCACTCTTTATACAAAAGACCAGAGACCATGAACTCTATACATTGATACCTTGTATAAAGGAATTATTTCATTCCAAATGAAATTATGTTAAGCAAATTTTCCTTTATACAAATTTCCCATAGGAATGCATTGAAAACGGAGCAATCCCATTTTTATGTTGTACAGATTTGCCCCATAGGTGATTGTGTTAAGCAAATTTCCCCTATCTCCGGAATTTTTTATGTTGTACAGATATTATGTTATACAAACTGTTTGTTATACAAGGGTCCACTGTATAAAAGTTTTTTGTTTCTTTTAACCAAAAGCATTCATGGTTAACCTTTTTCTTTTCCCAAGGAAAGGAGCAAAACTCCATGTTATTCTCTGCAGCAGAAATGTGATTCCTCTGTCCCTGGGGCCATGAACCATCTCAGTGCTTGATATACTGAGGCGCTCCGATATAGGCCATAGGCCATCCGTGACACCCTCAGATGTCAAGCCCTACTTCTGCAGTTGATCTGATGATTGAACTGTACCAAGGTAATATTACACCTTAGTATCCCAGCTGATATACTGTATGAAATGTAGAATATCTTACACGCAGTATTCTTCTGATCTGCTGATGTATGGTTCTTTATCTAGAATTTGAAGACTCTTCAGCAAGCATAACAAGAAAAAAAAAGATATTTTTTTGCTCCCCCACCCCAGGGAGGGGGGAGCAATATGTTCACACTGTAAATATTTTGCTGCTAAATGTAGGTATACCTGGTTTATCACTGCCTTCACTAAATTAGAATGTTTGTAACTAATGTTGTTATTAGTACAAAAATGGGTTTAACGAAAAATAATCAGGAATGGCGCAGAGGTTTATAACGGAGATCGTTACAGAGACATTCCCCATTATGGCTGATACAAATAGCAGCAGAAAAAAATGGGAATCACTACTGTAGAGTTTATGCAGTGAAGCAAAATGTGGACTTCATTAATGTTAATATTGATCTTATGCAAGACAATGCATCAGATGAGCAAAGAAAAAGAAATAAATTTGAAAATAACCATGCTGTTGGAGCTGTTTATATTTCCCCGGATCTGCCAGGACAAGACAATTAGATCTGGATATTAAGTTTAATAATATTGATACCATTCCAAAAAAAGCAATTTGCATAATGAGGTGAAATGCAAAATTGATCTTATTTGGAAGCGATTCTTCAGTCCCACAAAAGTCTGCCCTCTAAATTCTCATTAATGTTTGCTAGAATACGCCACATGGAGTAAAAGATTATAGCACTGGAGATTTTAAGTTTCTAAGTCAATATTATTCTAACTGAAGCGGATTAAGTCAAGCATATTTTAATATGGGGGTGAAGACAAAGGGGGAGGGCACAAAAAACAGTATGTTTCTCAAATGACATAAAAACACAAATAAAATATACAAAAATACACAATTCACATAAGTAAAAACAATAAGCTTCACAGTAATAAGAGATACATTATGCAGCTATGGCAATACTTAGCTCAACATGCTGTACTCAACCATTGTATATCTGAAATTTCTATTATGTTACACTATCAAGATTGTTTATTTCAATAGCTATCCAATATTTGCCTTGAAGGATCAACGTCTTGATCTTCATAACCTGGCAGATTGCGGGTGGGGGGGGGGAGAAAATATTTACATGTATTTCTGTTTGCAGGTATTTCTTCTGCAACACTCCTGTTTTTCTTTCTGATAGTATAAATGAGTTGAGTAGAGAAAATTACATTCACATGACCACCAATATATGTTTTGTCCTTCATATTGTTGTGTTTGAAATACTCTTTCATTTTAAGTTAATCAGATTTTTGCAAGGTCAAGCTGTTGGAGGACTAGTGTCGTAGATAAGAGTCTCACATTAGGATTCAGAAGATGTGGATCCATGTATCCTCTTGGGCGTTCGTCTTTCTTCTGATCAATGGCATCTGTGTAAAGGTCTTGCTGAGGTTTAGTGAGACTTTGCCAAATATTTGCTACTAACTTAACCACCAACTTAACTTTTTATGCCTCAGAATTAGAGATGGGCATGAAATGAATTTTTTTTTGTTTTGTTCCCTATTTCTCTCCATCCCACCCCCCTCACAGGTACGTCTCGTGGGAACCCATGAAAGGGCCTTCTCGGCTACTCTGCCCAGACTCTGGAACTCCCATCAGAAGGACTGCCTCATCTCTGTTGTCCTTCCGGAAACAGGCAAAAACCTTTCTCTTCAGGCAAGCTTTCCCTGAATGATGGTCTACCTATTATGTGTCTTTTTAATATGACTCTACAGGATCACATAAACTTTGTTTTTATAAGTACTTACAGCCTTGTACTGTAGCTTTAATGCAATGTTGTCTATTAATGCTGTAAGACGCCCCTCAATTCTTTGTTCTCAATACAGTGGTACCTTGTATAAAGGAATTAATTCGTTCCAAATGAAATTATGTTAAGCAAATTTTCCTTTATACAAATTTCCCATAGGAATGAATTGAATACAGAGTAATCCCTAATTGCGACCATTTTTATGTTGTATGGATTCACCCCATAGGCGATTCTGTTAAGCAAATTTCCCCTATCTCCAGAATTTTTTATGTTCTACAGATTTTATGCTATACAAACCATTTGTTATACAAAGGTCCACTGAACTTGAACATGTCTTAATTGTATTGGACTATATATTATCCCTCATTACTGTAAGCCGTCTTGGGTCCTTTTCCAAGGAGAAATGCGGGGTAAAAATACTCTAAAATAATAAATAAAAATAAATTTATTTCACTTTCAACCGCAAAGTTATGTAAGTTTTCTGTGAAGAGGGCAGAGTATCAAAAAGGACATGTTGAGGGGGTGTAGAAAAAAAAAAAGAATTGGCAGGCCAATTGTCATGTGAACGGAAAACAATTTAAATAATGGCAGATTCTTTCAGGACATGTGATTGCACTAGAGGTGGGCACTTTGTGCTTTGTACCAAGCACAAAAAAATGGTACGACAAATGCCGTTGAGACCCATCTCATACCCTCCAGGTCAGCCGGGCCACTAAGCAGCATCCATGCACCGCCCAGGGTCCTTCTGTAACACCGGAGTGCTGGTAGGAGCCCAGCCAGCCCTGCCTTGCCTCCGCAGGTATCCAAACCCTTTAGGTGAGGAGTAGGGACAGGGAGTCTCCCCACATGGCCACCTGGGGAGGTGGCGCAGGGCTGTCTAGGCCAGTGATGGCGAACCTATGGCACGGGTGCCAAAGGTAGCACTCGGAGCCCTTCTTGTGGGCGCCCGACATTGCCCCTTCATAGCCACCTGTATACAGGTTAAATCAGTGTTTTTCAACCTTTTTTGGGCAAAGGCACACTTGTTTCATGAAAAAAACCACAAGGCACACCACCATTAGAAAATGTTTTAAAAATTAACTCTGTGCCTATATTGACTATATATAAAGTAATTCTCTTGAATAGGAATCAAATAAACACAAAGAAAGTATTTTATAATTACTTTATTATGAAATAGTAAGTAAACAGAAATATGAAAAATTATAAAATACTTTATTCAGTGCGCAACCTGGGCCTGTTTGGCTGAACACAAAGCTGATATTCTTCAGCTTTTCCAACGGCACACCAGGCAACATCTCGCGGCACACTAGTGTGCCACGGAACAGTGGTTGAAAAACACTGGGTTAAATTACTGTATTGGCACTTTGCAAAAAAAAAAAAAATTAGTGGGTTTTGAATTGCAGTTTGTGCACTCGGTCTCTAAAAGGTTCGCCATCACTGGTCTAGGCTGTCTACATTGGAGTACTGAAGGGTTTGTTGGTAAGTGGGCCAGCTGGCCAGAGGGTAAAACCTCTAGACTGAACCCCCCCACTAGCTTATTCTTAAAATGGTTTGCAGCTAACCAAGCCAGACCGTTAGTTTAGTGTTATGGGCAGAGGAAAACAACTCGGGAGACATGGGTTCGAATCCTTGCTTGGCCATGAAGGAGTGGTGGCGGCATTGCATACATCTCTTCTTCTTTTTTTGAGTTTCTATTAAATATTATAAAACTACAATACAAAAAAGCAACAAATAAAACAACACAATATCATAAAGGAAAGGAACTATTAATCAAAACCAACCTAACAAAAATACAACAGATATAACAGACATAAACGCCGAGCAACCCACCCCCCCTCCGTTGACAACTCTCATCTCTTCTTGAACATTTCGTATTTCCCCAAACCGGAATGCGGGTCGCCACGAGGCGTGGGGAGTGACTTGACAAATGGCACCAAGCGCCTAATCCAGGAAGCCTCCGTTGCAGCCCCGGACTCCTGAGCAAACAGATGCCAGGGAGGGAGGGGGGGGTCGGTCTTGTCTTGGGGTGGAAACGAGCGCCTGCAAAACCTCCCCGCCGAAAGAAGCCGCCGCGTCCCGAGCCTTCCGAGAGCCCTGCCTGCGCGCGCGGGGAGTCGCCGCGAGACGGGCGGCAGGGTTTTCGGCTCGCCCACCGCGAGAGGGCGCTGCTCCACCGGCCCTCCGGCTGGAGCCGCTCTACCCCCCTCTTTACTCCGCTCCTCTTCCTCAACCTCAACCACCACCACAACAGATTGTACGGAGGCACTTCCGGGCGGATTCCCACCCCCGCCGCCTTTCATTTGGTGCGTCACATCCGGGGGCAGGAGCTCCCAGTCCCGGGCTCCGAGCGCGGCGGCGGCGGCGGCGGCGGCGGCGATGGCGGACTCTTCCGGGTCCTGCTCGGCTGCAGCGTCGTCGTCGTCGTCCGCGGCACCGGGCTCGGCTCCTTCTGCTGCTGCTGCTGCTGCCGCCCAGGGCAATGCCGGGCGGGAAGGTGGCGAGTGGAGCGAAGCCCAGTTCCGGCCCTACACCTTCGCCACGCGGCCCATCCCGAGGCTCCGCCACGGGGACCCCCGCGCCGAGGAGCTCATCGAGAACGAGGTGAAGAAGAGGAGGAGGAGGAGGAGGAGGAGGAGGAGGAGGAAGGCTTCCTTCCTTTCCCCTGCTGGGCTCGAGGGAGGGAGGCGGCTCTCCTTTGGGGAAGGACCGGCTGCCAGCCAATCAATCAATCAATCAATCAATCAATCAATCAATCAATCAGATAAAGCAGGTCTCACGCCTCCCGGGAGCCCCCCCTTTTCCCGCTCGATTTCGGGGTCCCGGGAGGGGGGGGAATCCCTCACGGGCTGATTCAAAATAGAGATCATAACAAAAAAGGAAGGAAACTCCCCCAAAAATGGCCGTTGGGGTAGGGGTGTGTGTGGGGGGGACACGAGGGTGCGTGCAGGGATTCCTCCACCCTATATTTCTCTCCCCCCTATTTCGGAGCGGCCCGAGGGATGCGTTGGGGCCCCGTTCTTTGTGCCTCGTTCTTAGTCCAAGGGTCGGGCGGGTGGGGTGGGTGGATGAGGTCTGGGGTTGCCCCCCCCACGCGCTCCCCGGTGGGCAGAGTTGGGTCCTGGAGTTGATTATTATTATTTTTTTGGATGGGGGGGGGAGGAGGGTGATAAAACGTGGGTGGGTGGCGTGGGGTGCCCTAAAACAGGAGGGAGAAGTCTTTCCTCCCCACCTCCTTCTAAATGTTCTCTAAGGTCGATGCCAGTAACCACGAGGTCTGCAGGGCGCCTGTAGGAGACCCATGGGCTTCCCTTTTGTGGTGTGAAATTTCCCTTGCCTTTGTCCACAGGGCCCGGTTTCTTTTCTCCTTGACTTCAGCCCTCCAGATGTTTTTGGACCGCAACTCCCACAGTCCTTCCTTCACTGGCAATCTAAATTCTGGGAGTTGCGGCCCAAAACATCAGGAGGGCCGGTTTGGATATGCCTGCAAGTGGTGATGTAGCTGTTGGAACCCCCTGCCTTCGCTTTGTGTTGGATGGGAAGTTTCCATTGTAGAACATGCTAATCTATAGTTTCATAAATGCCTTATCACCAGGTTAGGGGAACCCTGAAGAGAGAAGATCCTGGATCTGTAGCTTCCATCTTGGACCTGCAGCTTCAGTTGCTTGAGGTTTAATTTATGGAGAGGGAGGATCGTCTCCCTCATGACTTTGCTATTGGCATGTAGGGTTTCTGCCTATACAGTGCGTCATTGATTGCTTCTTATTTTGGAGATACTTACTGAAGCCTCTGACATGAGATTTGCTGGCTTTCTTTCTATATCTTGTTCCTGCTTCTGAAATAAATCTGACTATTGCTGTGTGCTCTATACAGTACCTTCCATGTTTTGATCAGAAGTTTCCATTAATTATCTTTGTATATGTCTACTCCCCCCCCCAGGAACCAGTGGTCCTGACTGATACAAATTTGGTGTATACTGCCCTAAAATGGGACTTGGACTACCTCCAGGAGAACATTGGGAATGGGGACTTTTCAGTGTACAGAGCCACTACCCACAAGTTTCTGTATTACGATGAGAAGAAAATTGCAAATGTTCAGAATTTCAAGCCGAAGTCAAGCAGGGAAGAGATGAAATTCAGTACCTTTGTTGAGCAGCTCCAGGAGATTGAACAGCAGGATAGTGGTGAAAGGTAATGTACGTCAATGGGTTAGTTGTTTAATCCTTTGATGTCCTGTGATCTTCATGGCCGTTGATCAAAACAGCAAAGACGTGTGAACTTTGTTTTGTTTCAGTTTTCTACAACCTTAGGGCAAGCGTTCACAGGTGATGAAAAGCAAAGTCTCTGTCTAGAAAGTTCTGGAATCTAGGTGCTAGTGACAGGTAATATCACAACATTTATTGCAGTTCAAGGAAGTTTAATAATAATTTAAATTTGGCTAAGATTGTCCCTTGTTGCTCTCTGACATTCTCGGTATCTCTCTCTCTCTTTTGAATGGATTTATTTTTTTAACCGGAGCTGATCTGAACATAAAGTATATTGAAGAGTTTCTGCATGATATATTGATCCTGGTCAGCACTCCACATATTTTTTTAATTTAATCACAGCAGCAGTAGTTCCATCGCTGTTCAAATTGATTCACGTTGGATTGTCCCATTGTCAAGGTCAGATTTTCTGCCTGCTTCTTTGAAGGAAGTTTTCCCCTTTTAATCATAGAATAATGAAGTTGAAAGGGGACCTACAGGGTCATTAAGTCCAACCCCTTGCTCGATGCAGGAATATCAAAGGATGTCTGCAAAGTGGTTGTCCAAATTTTTCTTGAATAATTCCAGTGTTGGGAGCACTTGCCACCCCTTGAGGTGATTGTTTCCAGTGCCGTACAGCTCTAAAAGTTAGGAAGTTTCCCCTGATATTTGGCTGAAAGTAGGGTTTTTCGTAATTTGAGGCCATTGTTGGAATATGCGCACACTTCTTCCTGAAGAAACGGGATCACATCTATTAGTACAGCTGTCTCAGAATCAGGATTGATGGGAATAGCTGAGGAAGGTTCAACTTTCCTAGTACGCAGAGTGTGCTGAATTTTAAGTTACAATTAGGTACAATCACTCCAGCGAGGAGGTGGGATGGGGAGTTTCCACCCCCTACGCCTGTGCGGCTGATGAGTGGTTGGCTACCTGGGGAGGCAGGGTAGGGTGGGCTTGGTTCCTGTCCACATTGGTGCACCAGCACAGTAGAAGGATCCTGGTGATGTGTGAAGCCTAGTCTGAACCAGCAAGCCACAAGGGTAGGGGGAATTGGGCCACTGTGGCACCATGGTTTGTGTTTCATAGAAGGTTGTGCAAAGTACGAAATGTCCAACTCTAGTTACAACTGCTTTAATTTATTTTATTTTAGAGGATTGAATGCACTGTATCGACAGAGCTTCCAGGAATTGGAAAATCATTTTAATCTGGAACCATTTTAAAACTTGGAAACGACATAAACTATGAGAACAATAATAAGGATAATGGCAGATTTAAGAACTGGAGTTTCATTTTTACCAACCCTTTTAGCAAGCCATCTTAGGTATACTCCCTTGAGGTTACATACACAACTCAGGGTTCTGGAGGAAGGAAATAGATTCTGGGCTTTGTACTGCCACGTCTTCTGCAGCTTCCTGTCATCTAGTAAATTGGAAAGCGTATAGCAAGGAATGTGTCTTCAGCGAAGGGGGAGGTGCAGGGGGGAGAGGGAGGAAATATCTGTGCTTTCTCTGTCAGCTGATGATGGAGAAGGGTATGTCTTGATTGTATATTGCATTATGCAGTGATATGATTGGGTGTATGCTGTTTTTAAAAGCAAGGCATCCATCGGGGCAATAGGTCAGATTTCGTCTCATTGAAATTAATTAGCTCTCTGGCTCAGCCAGCTTATCCCATTGATATCAGTGGGGTAAAGCATCACGCAGCCTTGTCTGCGCCAAGTCGATGTTCATGTTAGAACATTTGTGCCACTCACCTTCCAAAATGCAGAGCAGTTTGCCACAGAAACAACCATTTAAAAAGCAGTTTAAAGCAAAACTAGAAAAGTGTACCAAACGTTTACATAGGACAAGGAATGTGTGGCTTTTCAAATATGTACTACTACTACTACTAATAATAATAATAATCTGAGAACTAATCATCATCATCATCTGAATCATGGAGTCCAGCCCCTGTCAAGGAAGCACAGTGGACAATCGCACTCTTGTCCTCTGGCTCTGAAGTCAGATAACAAAATCACTTAGCCGTTCACCACTTGTTGGGCTACAAGTCCCATCCTCCCCTGCCAATGGCTAAACTAGTTGGGCTGGTTAGAGTTGCAGCAAAACACCTGGATGGCTGCCTTACCTGCCCTGAAAAGATGAAGCTGCATCTTCCCAGGAAAGCCTACCAAAACAAATGCGCTTTGTGTCAGCCTGGAGGTTATCCTGGAGCCCCCAGGACATTTGACTGCAAATGCTTTGCTTTTCACCACATGGGTTCTTGCTCCATGTCTCGGTTCGCAGAGGAAAGACTGCACCGCAGAATGCAGGCCAGGGGTTGGCCTCTCACAGGTGGAGAGGGGGTTCCTGAGGAGGATTGGAAGCAGAACTCTGTGCATCCTGAAATCATGCATACTGATAGTCTCCTGTCTGTTCACTACGATTCTAAGCCTGCTCTTCAGGTTAAAGGGGTTGCAGAAGGGCTCAGGTTTATAAAGCCAAAGACGGGAACTAGGTACGGTTCAGATAATTTGCTGAAATAAGCATCTTGTGGGCTTTGGTTAAAATCTGGGCCGATAGAAGGTCCTGCAGCTGATGCTGAGAGGTTAACAATGAGTCTGGACCTCCTTGTCTTATTTTCATATTGGAGTTGCACTCTTGAGCATTTTGTTGATGTGAAGGCAGCCTCTCATTTGTAAGGTACCTACAAAAGTATATGCAGGGAAAGAGCAAAGGAAGGTGGTCCCCACCCCCTTTCTGTCCATGATGTCTAAATTTCTCTCCCTTGTATTTTTGGGATGCACAGGTTGTATCTGCAGCAGACTCTAAATGACACCGTTGGGAGGAAAATTGTTGTGGATTTCCTGGGCTTTAATTGGAATTGGATTAACAGGCAGCAGGCAAAGCGAGGCTGGGGCCAGCTGACCTCCAACTTGTTGCTCATTGGCATGGAAGGTAATGTACCTGCCCTTTGGCCTCAATATGGCTTAACCGTTTTTCACTTGTTTGTTGGGCTGTGCTTTGATATCTCTTTGATGCTGCTATTAACTTTTTGCCTCTCTTGAACCCCAACAACACCTAATGCCAATTTCACATGGAAATTTGTAGCCAGGTTATGGAGTCTTGTCTCTTTCTTTCTTTGCTGTTGGTCATCTTTTGAGATGGAATGGCTGGCTGTTTGAACAAGCAAGGAAATGCGACAGTCCTGGCAAGGCTTAGATCAGGATGGCGAACCTTTTAGAGACCAAGTGCCCAAACCGCGATTCAAAACCCACTAAGTTTTTACAAACTGCCAATTTAACCTGAATACAGGTGGCTGTGAAGGGGCGATGACAGGTGCCCACAGAAAGGGCTCCAAGTGCCACCTTTGGCACCCATGCCATAGGTTCGCCGACACCGGTTTATAGTAGCAGTGGTGAAACTTGTGTTTTTTTTCTCAGAGGGCTTGTAGTTCTGCGTAGGCAGCTTTGTAGGTGAAATGGGTTGGGGGTGCTTTCTGGCTGACAACCGATGACCATCTCCACTACAGTAGGTCTCCAACAGAAGCCCCACCACCGCCAGATTCTTGCATAGGGAGGGCTAGAAATAAGAGGCTGGGTGCCTGCTTAGAGATCATGAGTCCTCCACCTGCTTTAGAGTTTCAGACACTTTTTCTTCTAAAGCAAAGCAAAGTGTTCTGCTTATATACCGCCCCATACCACTTCAAGTAGTTTCTGGGCGGTTTACAGTTTACTTATGCAGGCTACACATTGCTCCCTCCCCCCCAAGCAAGCTGGGTACTCATTTTACCAACCTCAGAAGGATGGAAGGCTAAGATAACCATGAGCCTGCTACCTGGGATTGAACCCCAGGTCGTGAGCACAGTTTTACCTGCAGTACAGGGCATTTAACCACTGTGCCACGAGGCTCTTTCTATAAGAAAGTTCACATGCAGGAGTCAGAGGAGCTTGGTGTGGCATGCATACAATTTTGATTGTTTCAGTTTGGGACAGCCCATATTCTCCTTGCTTGCTGTAATGGGGTTGCCTGCATGTCTTGTGGGAAGACAGATTCTTCCTTGCCCTTTTGTGTTTATTGCTGCTGTTCTGTCAACACATTTTTTCCTTTCCAAAGAGATACAAATGTTACAGACAGATGAAACAGAGAAAGCTTTTATACACTGTTTGGGTTTCCACTAGACCAGTGGTTCTCAACCTGTGGGTCCCCAGATATTCCTGGACTGCAACTCCCAGAAACCCCTTCCAGCACAGCGAGTGGTGGAGGCTTCTGGGAGTTGCAGTCCAGGAACATCGGGGGACTCACAGGTTGAGAACCAATGCACTAGACTCTTAGGTGGAGCTTGATTTATTTTGGTGCTGGAGCGTACACTGATGCGTATGGTGTACTCTTTTGTCATGTAGAAATGCAAATAAATAGGCAGTGCCTTTATACGCCACTAAAGAATTATCGTACACAAGCTTTTGTGGATGAAAAATCCACTTCACTGGCTTTGCACCAGTTCAAAAGTCCGAAAGCTCATGGTAAGATGGGTTTTGCCAGGGAAGTTACTCTTAGATGTCAAGTCCCAATAGTTCTTGGCAAGATGGAGTCCACCAGCACGTCTCTCTTAGTGGTTGCTGTTCTATGACCACAACTGATGTGATTGTGGCTTGAGTGTAGCCCCCAGTTCTCCAGACAAAGAAGCAAAGGCCATGGGTGCACACTCATGGTATGATAGATATTCCTACTGCATTTGCAATTAAAAAAAATCTTAATAATATACTCTGCTTCCCATGGCTTTAAGCTTGCCTTAATGTTATTCAGAGCACATCTGCATTATACATTTTAAAGTGGTTTTGAATCGATTCCATAGCAGTAATTTCTCTTACGGACCAGGGAGGTCTCTTACATTATGTGCACGATAAGATTGTTTAGTTCAGTTCAGAGTTCTAGTTTCTGCCGTTTTATCTGTAGTGCCGGCAGCTCCTCAAAATGGTGGCTTCAGAAGATAGGGCATGGTTGTCTCTTTTATGGTGACTGTCTCAGCCTTTCTTTATGTAGGGAATGTGACTCCAGCGCATTACGATGAACAGCAGAATTTCTTTGCTCAGATTAAGGGATACAAGCGGTGTATCTTGTTCTCTCCTGACCAGTTTGAGTGCCTCTACCCCTATCCTGTGCACCACCCATGTGACCGGCAGAGCCAGGTGAGGTGACCTCTGTGCCAAATGGGCTCCATTCCATAAAGGGGTGCAGGATAAAATGGAATATCCCCACATACCACAATTTTAACAGCTGACAACCATTTGCATGAAGAAATGGAGGAAATGTTTACTGGAGCCATTCAGAGATGGAGAACCGACTCTGACATTTTTTTTTCTTCCATGCTGTTCTTTCATTGTATGTTTTAACCTGATTTAGCTGCCGCCATGCCACCATGTAACATCAAGCCAAGCTATTTGACAGATCATTTTCTCCCACAGAAGGCACCTGGTTGTTATGATTTGCAGAAGGGAAACTGTCTTATCTTGTGGGGAGTCTTATGGAGATATGTTGTTTCTCTGTCTCGTCCTGGACTCAAAAACTCCCTATTATGGAAGTCAAGGCTGACTTGTTCTGTGTTCTTTTTCTGCCTTCTACCTTCTTATTCAGTGATGCCATTGTCGGTTGATCTCACTTGCTGCAGAAAGAGCTTTATTTTTTTTTATTAATTTATCTTTCTGTTCCATTACTTTTGTTTTGCCAACTGTGGATCCAGAGGAAAAATAAAAATTGAACAAATAAATACATGGGAAATCTCCCTCCCTGATTTTTTTTGCTGATTAAGAGCAAATATATTATTTGTCTTTGATCCCAATGGGATTAATTTTTTGAAGGCTGCCTACTAGGTTTTTGGCAATCCACTTTTATTAATAAAAGCAGCATCTAACTTATTATTGGATTTTTATCTGAGCCCCCACCACTGCTTCTTCTTCTTTATTAGCCAATCCATGTTTGGTGTAACTGCTTTAATTTTGGGGCAATAAGGCAATGTTCAAAGTGATAATCGTACTGTAAATATATTGGCCAAAATTATGTTGCATAAATTACATCTGCAGAAAGGAGATGATTTCTCCAGCAGGGGAAGACTTTAGTTAATTATGGACTTCCTCGGTCTGTCCCTTCATTGCACAGCAGCTGTAGGAGCAGTAGAATGGCGGAAGGAAGTATTTAATTACTGAAATTACTCTTGGTAACATCATTTGGCAGCTGTGCCTTTTGCTAATTAAAAGCATTCTCCTTCCATCCTGTGGTTGTAATATAATATAATGTTTGTGTCAGTCACATCTTCGTGGAGAGCACGTTCGACAGTGAGGGAGCTGTGATAAAGCATTCTATCTTGCCATATAATTTAAAGGTGGTACTTGGAGGCAGGTCTTTCCGGTGACCTTAAAGCTCAGTCGGGCTTGGTATGGGGAGAGGCACTCAGTCAGATATTTAAAGACCTAAGCAATTTAGGCCTTTGAAAGTGAGCGCCAGCACCTTGCGTTATACAAGGAAACAAATATGCATTGCGTAGAGATCTCTTGGAATCAGCATAATATGGCTTGATCTGGTAGCATTCTGCTCTACTGTTTGAAGCGTCTGTCTGAATTTTTGAAAGCTGTCCCATGTATAGTGCATTGCATTAAGCTGACTGGGAGATGACTGGCACATGATCACTGTGGTCGGGCCAAATCTCTCAGAAGAGCTTGCCGCTGGGGGAAACACGGGCAGAATTGGTCAAAGGCACAATTGGTCCTTGAGGCTGCCTCGGCCATAGGATAAGGTCGCATCAAGGAATAAACCTGTTGTTGTTTGAAGAGAAAGGGAGTCCGTTTGGTGCAGTAGACTCTTGCAACACAGGGGACCTGAGTTCAGTTCCTTTTTCATCAATGGTAGTTAACTGGGGAGTTGCACTAAAGAAACCACTGCTTAAATAGATCGCATGCCTCAGAAACTTCTAAGATTGATGTGTGCCATTGACTTGAAGGCAGGTAACTAAGGGACCCTCCAAGGTGTGGGTGGGCGCACACGCCTCTGTTCCCTTCCGAGCAGAGCTTTTCATCCCCTGAGCACCCACAATGACCAATTTTGTTTTGGTTGCAGCAAAATTTGGTGGTGGGGTTGCACAGCAGGGCTGAAAAGTGGGGGGGGGGCAATATAGCACACAACACACTCCATTTAGAACAGGAAGCAGTGAACAGTTTTTGCACATGATAGTCGCCTGTTCTCAGGTTCTTCATCACAACTACTGTACAATTTTGGGGGTGTCTCAGGTACCTCGTCAAACACTGGTCCCATCACGAACACAGGGCTTTCTGACTCAGGTAACATGGAGAAATAGATTAGCGTATGGTCAGCATGCTGAAGACACTTTGTTCTGTGCTCCCCGGGGGCAATGTGTACTACGGGTAGGGATGCCTTTTCCGCCTTAGCCCCAGACTACGTTCAGGCTGGCATCTTATTATCCAGGGAGGGACCAAAAAAGTAGGGAAACTGAAGGGTGGCCCTCAGAACAAAATGATGCCAGGAGGCAAACACAGGCCATTAGAATAAATTATTCAAACCTGTCCCATTTATTTCCATGCTGTTTCATTCATCACGAGAGTCTGAGCAATGTCTCCGTTTCCTTTTGAGAATGGCTAGAAGAAAACACGAGGTACAAATGCCAGCCGTGGCCGAGGATGGTCGTGGCATCTGACTTTCCTACACCTTCATTCTCTCCCGTGCCCATCTCTGCATGCACGCTGTCTTAATTATTTGCTTGTTGGGAAAGGCCACAACACGGGAAGCATCATTTCGGATCTGCTGAACATCTGAAAATAATCTCTCTCCAGTGGGCCTGGTTGTTTGACCCATAGCTCTCCCAGTAGGGAAACGTGGGGCAAAACCCATGGAGCCATCAGTTGGGGTGGGAGCCGCCTTTGCTTTCTCATGTTTTTCACCAGAAAAAAAATTAAGGTGAATCCAGGCTCCAGCCGAGTGGTAGTTTCCTCACAGTCCAGATGGCTGGGCTGCTGGTCCAGATTTACACTCTGGGCTGTGGGGGAAAAGTTCCCTGTAATATAGATCTAATCTGGTCATATTCATTGCAAGATTAGTGCCCTCTGCATTCTAGTCATCATCCTGCCTACAGCCTCCCAATAAACCAGGGAGCTTGTTGGTGTCAGCACCACAGGAATAAGATGTGTAGGCGCAACCATGACAATAGCCTGCACTGTTCTGCCATGGCCGCATCAACCCAGACCCTTCAAGCATTGAAGCAGAGTGTTTTGCTAAGCCTGTTTAAGGAATATAACTTCACCAGGAATTTGTTTGACAGAAGGGCTTAGTGCTTTAAATTATCATTCTTTTCATTATTGTTAGGTTGTACAATTAAGGCAAACTGAACGTATTCCTTTCTCATGACTAGCTGAGTTTGATGTCTTTTGATGTAGTTTGGGTGGTGGGGAAGAGAGCTGCAAACATGTCCCCAGTGTGTCTGGCATCATCAGTTAATATGTTCCCTTCTCCTGTTTTGCTAGGTTGACTTCGACAATCCTGACTATGAGAGATTTCCCAATTTTCAGAACGTGGTTGGCTATGAGACGGTTGTGGGCCCAGGGGATGTGCTTTATATCCCCATGTACTGGTAATGGACGAAGATTGAGCCCGGGGCAGGGTGGGGGTATGAATGTTGAGCAACTGGAGGGAAACTGAGGCCCAGATTTAGACATGGAGCTCTACCTGTCATATTGGTGCCTCAGCTGATGTGTGAGGCTGATAGAATGTTAATATTTCTGTGCATCAGCATGGTTTTAAAAACAGGAGGATACTTCCTTTTCTACAGGGTATGACAGGCAAATTTGCAGACACTGGCTGGCAGCTTTGGAAATGAGAAGACAATTGCCTGTGCTTTTTCTGCCTTATGGTTTTCAATGACCTTATGATGCTCAGAGTGCCACCCACCTAACTTAAACTAAGAAAATATAATGGATAGTTAAACTATATTTCCTTGATATTAGGAAGGGATATTTCTGAAGCCAAGGGATTCTATTGTAAGCCGTCCAGAGACTTTTGGGTAGTGGGCGGCATATAAAATTGTACAGTAACCCCCTGCCGATCGCGGGGGTTAGGGACCCACCCCACCCGCGATCCACGAAAGTCTGCGATATGCGGAAGTGGGTAGGGGGGGTCTGAGGGCGGGTGGGGCGATCGTGCGCCTGTCCCAAAAGCCTCGGAGGAGCATGGGGCAGTGGCACGGAGTGACCCGATCACCCCCCGCAGCCCTTCCGCGCAGCTCTGAGACCCTCCGGAGGCACCCGGGGGGGCTGCGGAGAGGGATGCTGTCCGTCCCCGCAGCCCTTCCGTGCGGCTCTGAGGCCTTTCGGAGGCGCAGGGGGCAACGGAGGCGCGACGGAGCCCCGCCCGCGGCTTCAGGAGGTGCGGAGGGGGCCCGGAGCCCAGATCTCCCGGGTGCAGGTACTGCGATTCCACGATGTAGTGGGACCGCGGTACCTGAACCACGAAATGGCAGGGGTGACTGTATAAATAAATAAATAAAATAAAAGGGATTAAAATTAGTAGCTGCACCTCATCTGAATAAATAATCTGCAATATTTTCTGTGTGTAAGAATATTTTTGTCTAAAATTGTTAGACTAAAATTTGAGGGCCATCTTATACAGTGATTCCCTGCCTATTGCGGGGGTTAGGGACCTGACCTGACCCGCAATAATTGAAAATCCGCGATATGTGGCTTCAGGTCGAGTCAGGCCTTGGGGGGGGGCTAGCCGGGGGCTCTTGTAATTATACCCACCCTGGCCCTACCCCGAACGGGCCTGTGAGAGCCTTCCTGGGCCTTCTGGAGGCCCCAAAAGGGCCTCCCTGCGAACCGGACGTTACTTCTGGTAAACTGGAAATAATTTCCCAGGCCTCTGACAGGCTTAGAAAGGCTCTTGGAGGCCTCAGAAATGATTTTCAGTGATCTGGAAGTCACTTCTGGTTCACAGGGAGGCCCCTTTGGGGCCTCCAGAAGGCCCAGGAAGGCCCTCGCAGTTCTGTTTGGGGCAGCTCCAATCCGGGGGTAAGTATGGGAGGCTTGAAACAGGACTTTTCTCCCTTATGCCAGGGGGCCTTTTTTCATATACTGTGGTCCTGGGATATAGCGGGACCACAGTATATGAACCGCGAAAGGGCAGGGGACCCCTGTACATGGAAGTAAGCCAAGGAGATAACCGTGTTTTTGTGAAACTGCAATTTTGGGTTGGAAAAGTGGAGGGAGGGGTCTTATTACATAGGGGCATCTTACAAACGGGAAAATGGTATATCGAGGCTGTCCCGTTGGTGTTAAGACATTTACTGCGCAAAGAAAAGACGGCGTGTAAGCAGCTGTTTTTGTGACTCGGTTTAGGTGGCATCATATTGAATCTTTACTGAATGGGGGAATCACCATCACTGTGAACTTCTGGTACAAGGTGAGTGAGTGTTTAGTTTGTCAATTGCCTGACAGAAGAAAGTGTTACGCGGGAACTGGACAGAAAGTTACGAGCTTTCAAATGGCAGCGCCAACAGCGTGGCAGGATGGTTGGGCTGCATTGGAATTTCCCTGTTTCACAAGCCTTCGGGGGTCCTGGCGTTAGATGGCCTCCACTGGGTCATGTCCTTTGTGGCCGCAGAGATTGCTGTTGTGAGGCGTGCCGTTCTTCATGTTGTAGAAGAGTGAGCGATGGTGCTCGATTGCAGGAAGGGCGTGTTGCAATTTTAAAAGGCAAGGGACCCCAGACCTTTGTAAGCATGCTGCCAGCTATCTAAGCAGATGCAGCACCATCGTGGCTGCCGGGCATCCTGTGGTATAAATTCGGTGTTTCATTTGCTTTGAGCACCAGGGGCGCCAAAAACATTGTTCCCCTGTACGACCCCATGCTTTCCTTTTGAACTTCCTGTCTCTGAATCAAGGACCTGAGTTGCCATTTAATGTCTCTCTTTCTCCTTGACGTCTGAAAAAATGCTTAGTCGGATAAACTCCTGTTTATGAGTTTGATGCTGCATCTCTTGAAGGATGTTAATGCATTTTTTCCTCCTAGGGTGCCCCAACTCCCAAAAGGATTGAGTATCCCTTAAAGGCACATCAGAAAGTAGCTATAATGAGGAACATAGAGAAGATGCTGGGTGAGGCCCTTGGAAACCCACAAGAGGTATAACAAGAGTTTGGAACCTATTCCTAGAAAATGAAGTGGCACAGCCGATCTCTATCCCATCATTTCTCATGTTTGAGAGGGAACCCTTGGTCTTTTGTCAAGGTGCTGGGGTCTTAACCTGGATAGCAGTGTTGAGGTTACTCTGCCAACCAGTGTTTGCTTGGTTTATTGGTTTTGTTTTGTGTTTTAACCAACATGTGGCAGATTTCTGTTCAGGTATTTAGGGTTTCCCTTTGGTCATGGTGTCACCATCCAGACTTTAGCACCAGATGGCCATTTGTCAAGTGAATGTTTAAAAGGGCTGGCTCGTAAAATAAATACGCCAGAGCAGCCCTTGTGGTGGAAGGAGAGGGAATGCAGCTTTTGCCATCAAGTTACCGAATTTATTTTATAGAATGCAGGGTTTGGCATACTTTTTTGGATTTTGCCCGGGGAAGTAAGGTCCTGGCTTCACTTTTTGTTCAGCATTTACTTAGTAATGTGATGTTTTCCAACATGAGTTCTCCTCCAAAAACATGTGGGAATCACTGCTCTAAAACAGTGAAACAGATTGATCAACCTTGGTGGTTGTAATAATAATAATAATAATTGTTTATTTACAGTCATAGACCAAAATGTTACATGGCAATCAAGTTCAAAAGACAACACCAATAATACAAATATAGTTGGATAGATTAAAAATTAATAATGTGTAGCCATGGAAAACATTAATAGACATATAATTGCATAGGATAATAATAAATAAATATTCTAAATATTATATTAAAATGTGGAAGGGTATTATATCATACACTGGAAAATTAGGGGATCTAAAATTCTGATGACAAAATCATCTTACAGGATGCCATGACTGCCACACAAAATCTGGCCATTATCATAGTTATATTTATGTTCTTATCGGCTAGTAAATACTCAATATAAAATTTACTGGGTCTACCAGGGAACCTTTGGAGAATTGGATATAAAAGCTCTTTGCGTAGGTCCCTGTAAAAGCTGCAATACAGAAGGACATGTTCCAGTGTTTCAACATCCCCACATTTGCAGGGGCATAAACGTAGATGATAGAGAACCCCTTGAAATCTTCCGTCCAACAGTTTGGAGGGTAACACATTTAATCTGGCTAAGGTAAATGTTCTTCTAAATTTGGGGGTAGCTATGTTGTTCAGGTAGGAGGGGAGCATAAACACATCCTTACATATAGTACTTGAGTGAGATAAAAGGCCCCAGTTCTGTTGGAGTTCAATGTCTCTGAGCCTTTGATGAATGGCAGTTCTGGCACTACTATAGCCCAGGGTAATAACATGTTTTACTGAAAAGCCAAGAGACATACTTTCATGTTCTAAGAACCGTTTCCACTTGGAATGAAATAGATCTGTAAGGATCAAAGGGGCCAAGCCGACAGGAAAAAAGAGAAATTTTAACCAAGTATTAAATAATTGCACTTTGGCTCCGAGACCCACAGAGGTTAGGCCAGCCTCCATTCGGATGGCAGTGTTAGAGACACATGGAGGAACCGCAAATATGGATCTCAGAAATTTAGTTTGAATTCCCTCAAGGGAACGCAAGTTGGACTGAACAAATAATTGAGCACCATATGTCACATGAGCAAGCACTTTGGCATTAAATACCTGGAGAGCAGAGGGAATATGTTGGCCACCCTTAGAATAGGAGAATCTAAGTAAAACAGTAATGATTTTTCTAGAATTAATTGTTGCATTTCTGATGTGGGGAAGCCACAATCCAGAGGAGTGGAAAAGAATACCTAGGTATTTAAAGCTAGAGACCTGCTCAATCAGGTTACCATTAATGTACCAGTTATGTTTGATTCTTCTTCTAGTAAAGATCAGTACCTTTGATTTAGAAAAAATAATGATTAGTTGTTCATTGGCACAAAAGGAGGAAAGGGCTCTTAAAAGACGCCGTAAACCGAAATTAGATAAAGATAATAAAACTGCGTTGTCTGCATATAAAAGAATAGAAATTGGGTGATGAGATAACTTAGGAGGGTGGAAATTGGGGTTTGATAAGCTATCTACTATCCCATTAATATAAAAATTAAATAATAGGGGAGCTAAAATGCAGCCTTGCTTGACACCCCTTAGGGAAGGGATTGAATTTGTTAAAGTTCCTGCTTTATTACATACAACTTTTCATAAAGGCGTCGCATCAACAGTAAAAGACGACAGTCAATGGAAGTGAGTTCAAATTTGCTCCAGAGACGCTCTCTGGGTACCAAATCAAAAGCAAATTTGAAGTCAATAAAGGCCGCATATAACGAGCCACCCTTGGGTAAGGCATGGTGGTTGTTTTGAGTTATATTTTGCATTTCATGTATGGAACATAACACTGATCCCATTTTGCAGGGAGTAGAAACATGCATGTTTGGAAAGTTTGAGGAAGATGCTCTCGAAAGGTTTTATGAAAAATCATGTCATTATTATAGTACACTAACAGGAATGATTAACAATCCTAAGAGGGACTGTTCTAAATGAGGACAGTCGGGAATTGGCAGGAATTCTGTTTTCCTTCATCACGAACAGATAGGTGGGAACATAGAGTTGATTTTCATTTACTTCCAGAGATGTTCACTGCTTTGGCTGATGCCAGAGACAGAGACATTATTGGGTTTTGTGTTGCTGTTCATTGTGTATTTTTGTAATTCATTTTGTTTTCATCTTTTGATTTTGTGCACCGCCTAGTGTTGTTTATACAAGCTGGCGGTATATAAATTGTAAATAAAGTAAAGTTCAGTCTTGTTACTTGCCAAAGATTTTGGTCGTTAAAGGGCCCATTCTGCATTTCTCTAAATACCCATCAATGTTTTTTTTTCCTTTTTCTTCTTCTTGGTACTGTACAGGTGGGCCCCTTGTTGAATATGATGATTAAAGGGCGGTATGACTAACTGGCCTCCACAGCGATGGATGATGAAGCTGCTTCACAGATAATGTGGAAGATTCCAAGCGCTAGTATTGCACGCAGCACTTAAAGACTGAGGGGCTCCTGGCCCAGCTCTTCTCCACTCTACACCGATTTAGGGAATGACGGGCACCATAAAACTTTCCGTTCACAACCCCACCCCACCCACCCCTTTCCCCCAGTTTCTCTGAACCTTTGAGAAGAATACATCTCTGTGGTTCCTTCCTGCCACACTACAGAGCTTGACATTTGATACCTGCCTGATCCATTTGAGAAGGGGGTAGATCACATTGATCTTGGGTTCACTCCCCCCAGCTGGGAGTCTGGTGTTTAATGGGGGTGGTGTGGACACAAAAAGCCCAAGTATGGAAGTGAATGCTGTGGGTCAGGTTATGATACTCTGGTTGCTTTTCTTGTCCCGGCTGTGGAAGCAAGAGCATCTCTGCAGTTGCCTGTGTGACAGACGCAACTAGAAAAGTCATTTTAGTATTCACTCTGTGTCCCACCATTAGAGACCCAGCTGGGGAAAAAAAATCCACCTGCAAGCCATGTCATCGTATCTGCTAGGATTTATTTAGTTAAAAGCAGCCTTCTGACAGATGGCACAACTTTTCTGTTTAAGCCACTTTATACTACAAGTGAACCAGCAGGTTGGGAAGGAGACACTGCAGTCTTCAAGCCCATTGTGTCAGATGAGGGGGGAAATGGGTGTCTTCACCAGGTGAAAATTATCATGTGCATCATTCCCCTTTATGCCACTCAGGAGATCAGTTCTTTGGACAAACTCCAGAGAATGCTGTTGGTCAGGAAAAAAAAACACCCTCATGTCTGTTGTGTTTTTCCTCTTTGTAGTTGCATGGAAATGTTGGTTCCATTGCATCATCAGCCTTCTGCATGCCACATTTAAGAGGTGGATGGATGGGTAGGGGAGGAAAGCAGCACAACAGAGCTGCAATCATCTTCTTTGCAGTGGCTTTCTGAGCAGGGAATTTTGGGGGTGGTGGAGGCCTGTATTCCTCATGCCAAGCCATTTCTCCTAGTGGGAGAGGAATGGGCATACCACTGGTTGAAATTTCAGGACAGGTTGTGGTATGAGCCCAACTGTCCAAGAGGTACTTCTGTTTAAAATGAGTCTTGAGGAGACATCACTTGCAGAAGCGTTGCTTGTCCCAGCAAGGGAGAAGGTGTGACCAGCTTGCTGAGATGGCATCTGGCCATTTCTGTTCTCTTTCTGGGAGAGAGCACTCCTACCATTTACTGTGAACTGGGTGCAGTAACTGAAGGACTAGGGAAGATTGGGTGTTGGTGAACCCATTGGGCCAGATAAGTGTCTTTAACAGGAATTTGAACAGCAGTGGGACTTAGTTTCAAGCCAAGCCTACTGTTTGAAACAATTCTACAAGCCATAGGGAGGTGGTGGAAGACCAGTGTTCTTGACAAAGTGTGTTATACATCAGGACAGGGTTGGCGTCTGAAGAGCAATACTGGACTTGGTGAACGACAGTATCAATTAGCACAGTCTACCCATGTTTGCAAGTGGAAGCAATTCCTATGTTGTTGGAATGTGTCCTGGATGTACAACAGCCAAAAATGCCACCCAGAACTGGAGCTGCTTATGAGACTTTGCTGTTGCATAGAGACTACACAGAAAGGGCCAGGTACTTCATTGGAAGGAAGAGGACAGGACTGAAATGCCAACCTTCGGATCTCTTTTTTTTTTCCCTTTTTGCCAAAGGTGTAACTTTTGAAAGCTTCTTAACAGTCAAATCTTTAAACAATTGTTGCACTTGACTGGTGCAAGAGCTCCGTTTACAATGCACTGATGGACTGACTGATTTAGTTACGGTCTCTGTTCTTTTTAATCCTGTGCTTTTGATGCCCTGCTATGGTGTTGGGAAAGCTGTGTGTGTGTGTTTTGTGATGTATGAGAAAATGTGGGAAAGGCATTAATAGCTTCTGAAGCGCCGTTCCTGAAATACAACCATTATTGAAATAGAGGAGTCTGCGTTTTCATTTGTCCTATACAATATGTACTATTTCTATTTAGTCGAAAGCTTCATCAGGGTTGAAAATCATGCTCCTATTTGTCTAATATCTACCCACCTTGTTTCCCAGGTGAGGCAAATCTTTAAAACTGCAAAACCATGTCTTATCAGAAATGTTGATATTTGAAAAACATGTTTATAATTGAGATTTTATTTGTTTCATGAAAGAGCATTTGTGCTGCAAAGCTCTCAAGTAAGGCACACACAGAATGCTTTAGATATATTTGTAAGAAACCTCGACATAAAGTAATTAAAAAGAAGTTTGTTGGGCTAAAACAAAGAGGTTTCCTATATTAGATTCCATGGGAATTGAAATTTTGAAGGGGAAGAATTGGCTCGTATAGTTCATACCAGTTTGTAAAGTTCATCCTCTTGTTTTGGGGGTTTTATTATTACTTAGTGGCTGAATATTGGTTCACATTTTACATTGTGTTATGAAGACTTCTGCTTCCAGCAGACCTAGCTAGCAGAGCTAGTATTGAAGAATGTTGAAATTTGCAACACAGGAACATCTGGAGGGGCCAGGGTATGGGCTACTGAGCTGTCCTTAACCGCTAATTATTCTAGTGACCTTGTTCCCTTGATCAGTGATTAGAGAATGGACACAAATAACATACAGTCCTTAATAAGGAAACTATCCTACGGGGAAGACCCTTGCAGGCTGACAAATTCATCACTGAGAAATCAATGGCCTTATCAGTAGTTGTATGCATCAAATAAGCTTTCAAAGTTCCAGTGAAGCACTTTTTACAGCTGATGTCCAGAATTTTTGGGGGTATCCTATTGTTTTCATTCTTCAACTGTTGCTGAAATAATGTACTGTACAGGATCCAGCCTAGAAGAGGAAATGGGAAAGGTGCCTGGTTGTGAGGAGCAAGATGCTTGGAAAAGCCAGGGTAAAGCCAAGATGTTCTAATATTTGCATCGCTGCCTTTGCTACCTCATTTTCCATGTTGACAGTTGCAAAACATTAAAACAACAATGCAGCATAAGTTGATGGTGTGAAGCACAAGCAAGGTCAGTCAATAGATGCATTTTCTCAGAAGTTGGAAGAACACCCAAGAGAGTTCTTCATGTATCTGACTAGTGTAAGGAGCTCAGTTGCTTGGAGAAGGGCCTGTGCTACAACTGTTCCCATGTCTGTTTCACTCTGGGATGGTTGAGGAGGAGACCAGACACATGACTTCAAGGAGCAGTTCTGTAAAGATAGTGGTAGTTTGGGATAAGTAACAACTGCACCACTCCTTAACACTATATTAAGCCATCTGGTCATTGCTACTTAGTCCCTTTGGAGGCAGAGAAAGATGGGGTTTGCACCTGTAGAAGCAGGACATCCAGCACTAGAGAACAAGAGAGTTCTTAGAATGACTGGATTTCCTCAAATGATCCACTTTCCAGGGAAGAATCTGGTCTCTGATTGCCTCATAGGTTGGTTCTGTCCAGAGTAAAGTGATTAGAAATGTTTTGGTCTCATCTTGATGGGTTAGTCCCTGCACGAGGAATGGTGGAGTTAGGGCTTAAGCTTCCAGCTCATCATGTTAGATACTGCAACCCTAAGTTCTAATTACTACCTTGCAAAGTCAAATATTTGTTGCACACAGAGGATTAATGGATAGGGGAAGGGAGGGGCAGTGGAGGATCTTTGTGGAATAACAGGAACAGATGCCCATACGCCTTGGGGAAACACAGCTTTCTTCTACAAATCGGGGCTTTAAATTACAAGGCTTTTACTGATGCCAGCAGTTGTGGGAAAGTCATCTGGTCTCATTTGTGTAATGACTTCTGTCATTGCTGATTAGACAGCGCATGAAAGGAAAGAAATTTGACAATTAGGAATGAATGATCATTAATCAGAAACTTGGTTAGGAGAACCCACTTGTGTTCTGGAACAGCAGGCAGTTGGGCCTAAATGGCCCGTGGCTTTAGATTTTCTGTGCCAAAAAGACTTCTGTTCACTCTCCAACCTGCTCTCGTGGTTTGACCAGGAAATTGTCCAGAATGAAGTCATTTGAGGGAGTTACCTCCCAGGGTTTGGGAAGGTGGGGAATGGAAAGAAGAGGCTGCAATTATATTTCCAAAGTTGAGATAAGAAATTCTCAGAAACATTTTGGGGGGAAATGACAGAAAACCTGCTTCCCTCCCCTCAATTTTCTCCACAGAGTTTTTTCATGACTTCAAAATTTCCAGATAGTTTGCATCTCTATTCTAGAGTCTGACTCATAAGCTGAACCCAGTGTAGCGCAGGAAGTCAGATGCAGGAGAGAGAACCACTGCCAACAGATGGGTTGTCCAGCCATCAAGCGTCTCAGGGCCAGTCACCGCCTCCAGTTTCCTTTCCCTCTCAAGGACCCCTAAAAACATTTCATTCCCACCCCATCCCCATTTGTGTCCTGTCTGGTTGTTGCCTTAAATGACCTTTCCATACATTTATTTTAAAAGAAAGATTGAGCCAGGGAAAACATCCACCCCATCCGCACATTATGGGTTTGGGGGGAAAAGGCAAAATAAAAAGCAAAGCAAAGAATAAAATAAAAGGCCAGAAATATAGTAAAAGCCCCTCCTAAACCAAAAAAAGTAGAATATGGGGATACTTCTGTCTCTACTGCCACTCATTCCCTTGATTCCCATCACCTGAGAGCAGCAGAGAGCAAAAATCAAAGAAAGGATAGAGAAAGAAACAGGGAGTATCATTGTCATCGTTGACAACGACTTTCTGATGAACTCACCTGGATGACTTAGAATCTTCACAGACGTATTCAGCAGTTTGTTTGTTTTTGGTGAGAAATGGCTAAGTGATAGGAAAAGGAGTCAGCTTCATGGGATTTTCCCTTGCTTGGTGGCTCTTTTTTAGTAGTAGTGAGCACAAGACGGTATCCTGGTGACCATAGGTTCCCAAACTTTTTCGCCCTGTAGACCACTTGCCAATTTTTTTGTTTTCTGTAGACCCCCTGCCTGCCTAATAATGAATTTTCCTAAACTTATTAACTTTAAATGTGTTTTTGACAGCTGACACAGTGCTACTCACTTTGACGGGGGCTTTTGTAGCATGGACAATTGTAAAAAAAAGAAAAACGTACAGTTTTTATTCATATATTTATTGAGAAGACACAAAATGCAAGTAGATTTTTGTGTTTGGAATGAAACAAGTAAGAACCTAGTAAAATTCTAACATAAAATTAATACACAGATAATGCTGTTAATGGGAGGGATGAGCCTGATGCTCTGATAGCAACTGTTCAATATTTGGGTCCAAATTAGTGAGATATAGTCCTAAATCTCCACATGCAGTGATTTGCAATTGATTTCTTTCTCTTTTTGTAAGAAGATTGGCAACCATGCTAAACCCCCTTTCCACAAGGTATGAAGATGGAAAAGCTATCAAAAGCTTTCTTGTGGTAGTCCATAATGCAGGATAAGTAACAGGTATATCTTTCTGAAGCCAGAACTTCTGATAGCCCATTCCAAACTGCACCTTAAGTTCTTTGCTAGTGCTTATTCAACTCAGTTCTTGTAATGTGACATCCGATTCTTCAATGTCACCAAATTGATTGATAATCCACTGTGGTATTTCCATAGTCAAAACATCCTCAAACCTGGTTTTAAATTCTGTGTGAAGGTCACTTAAATGTTGAACATAGAGCAAGACTTCATCATCCTGGACATTTATCAATGACAAGTTGGGGAACTGGGAAAATTCACGCCACCCAATGTTTTGCTCCATTAGATTAATTCTTGCAAGAAAAGCTGCAATGATGGACTTTGTTTTTATTAAATTCAGACTGTCACCTTATTACTGCAAGTTAACCTCATTAAATTTAGTAAACAAATCTGTTAAATAAGCAATGTCTGGTTTCCATTTGATTAAATTTTCTTTCAAACTGGGATCTTTAGCATCCAAAAACTCTAAAACCATCAAAAAAGTGAAAAAAAATCTTGTCAAGCCTTTCGAGGGCCAGTGTACTTCAGTGTGAAGGAGTAATCGATGAAAGTCCTCATCATTTTCTTCACACAACTGTATAAATAACCTAGAATTCAACACATTCATATGGATCTTGTTTACTGCGTTTATGACAAATTGAAGAGATTGATGTAATCTGGCACTCAGATTTTTAGCTACTAAATGTTGTCGATGAATGACACAGTGAATTCCAAACACCCCGGATACATTTTGTTTTAAATGGCTTATAAAACCACAACAGTGCCCAAACATGGTTGGTGCTCCATCTGCTAATGTTGATATTATATTTGATAAAGGGATTGCTTTTTCCATGAAATAATCTTTCAAAACACTGAATATTGATTCGCCTTTAGTGTCAAAGTTCTCGTAAAGATTTCATGGATTTTTTGGTCCATAAAAAATGAACATATGCCAATAATAGTGCTTCATTTCCAGGTAAAATTGACTCATTCAGTTAAATAGAGAAATGGTTTGTTTTCAGATAATTACACAAGAAGCTTTGAACATCATGACTCATTTCATCAATACATCTTTGAACTGTGTTGTTGCTCAAAGGAATTTTTTTAAAGTATATTATATGCAGGCTTGTGTAGAACAGTTTTTAATACCTCTTCAACAGCTGGTAAAATCAGCTCTTCCCCAATAATATGAGGTTTTCCTGATTTTGCTATGAGCCATGAGAAGATGCCCACAAACCATCATAGTCTCTTTTTGATGTTGAAGTGAACATACTGTCCCCCGTGGTTCTCTTCTGAAGTTTTTATTTCAGTGTTTTAAATTATGTCAAATCTTTATCTGTTTTATCAGGGTGACACCTTCTCACATGATCCTCCAGCTTGGATGGTTTCATAGCATCATTGTTTAAAACTCTGTTGCACAAAAGGCACATGGGCAAACATTTGTCCGACAGGGATAGAATGAAGCCAAACTTCAAATAATCAATGCTATACTGCCTACATTTCTTTTTAGCCTCAGCCATGTTGAGTAGAAGTTGTCTGTTGACAAAAATAACGCTATTTAAATATAAGATAGAGCAGCTCAAAATTGATTCCTTCCCAGACAGCATACAAATATTTTAAACCATTTTAAAACCCTTTTTGTAACATTGGAAATATGTTAAAAGTGTTGAAATGTCTGCAAAAATAGCTTAGAGAAATATTTCTGAAAAATAATTTGAAAATATTGTATGCTGTTTGGGTGGAGTAAATCCTCATTTAAATCTTTAGTTAGGTAGATATAGAGAGGAATCAGGATAAAGAAAATATTGCTTTTGTAGTGGTACTGTGTAAGCATTGGTGGTGCAATTTCAAAGGGTACAGACTGAGATGACTGGGTCCCTGGTTCAATCCTGGACGTGCCATGTACCAATGAATCTTTTCTATAAAGATTTGAGTACATAATACTGATTGCTAAAACAGTGAAGGGAACCCCATTAGGGAAAACATGTGTACAGTAGTACTTTGGATAAAGAGCACAATCTGTTCTGGAAGCATGCTTGAAACTAAAACGCTTACATATCAAAGCAAATTTCCCCATAGGAAATAATGGAAACTCAGATGATTCATTCCACAGCCCAAAAATATTTGATTACAATACAGTACTGCCATACAATACAAGGTACTAAATAAAATACAAAATACATTACAGTACAAAGTACAAAATACAGTAAAGTACAAAGAACAATAACCTGCATTTGAAAACCTTTGTGGCAGGTGCAGAGGAGGGGGGAAACCTTCATGGAGGGGGCTGTTTTAAAAAAAGGAGCAATGTGGGGAATCCCAGCTATAACAGAGGAGGGGGAAGCCTCCATGAAGGGGGCTGTTTTTAAAATGGAGCACTGGGGGAAATCCCAGCTAGAACAGAGGAGGCGGGAAGTCTCCGTGGTGGGGGGTTGTTTTAAAAATGGGGCGATGGGGATGGGTTTGTCCTGGTTGCAGTGGTGGTGGCAGGGATGTGTGGAGAGCCCCTATGGAGGTCAACCAGAGTCAATGGGGGTGGCAACTATTTGCACCTTTACTGAGCCTGTTGCCCTTCCTTTAACTCTGCTGCTGTTGCCTGAAACAGACAATCACCCACTTCCAGCAGGAGGGGGAGAGAGGGGGAGAGATGCCATTGGTTTAGAGCACTTTTGATTATGTGAAACACAGGAGGGTGCTGGTATATCAAGACACTGTCCATCAATAAGGCAAAAATGTTCAGAAAGTTTTTGCTTGTTAATCAAAATGCTTGTAAAACGAAGTTACTTGTTAACCAAGGTATGAGTGGAATTATAAGTATAATTATAGTTGATTTGAATTTCAAATGACCATGATTTGGGGTACAAATGTCTGTCATGTGGCTGCAAAACACGAGTCCCCAACCTTTGCAAATCGGACTTTAAAAACACACACACGGTGAGGATCAAGTTCTGAAAAATGATGCAATGCCCCCACCCTGCACACACACTGCAAAATGGACTTTAAAGGTATGCACACCACAAGGATCAGGTCCCTACCTTTGCACCACTTGAGAAATGCACCAAAAAGTTTTTAAAATTCCAAAAATTGCTGCAAAAACTTTCAAAAACGGCACCAAAATAATTTGCGTTAGGTGTAAGACATTTACAGAACACCTAAAGGTTGATGAAGATCTGCCTAAATGGGGTCTACTCACGTGGACCCCCATTTACATTTCATGTACCCCTATTTTTTCACACTGTCCTAGACCCCCTGCAAGTCAAAATAGACCCCTGGGGGTGTCTATATAGACCACTTTGGGGATCACTGCTCTAGTCCATCTTAACTGCTGCCATTGTCAACATTTAGCTGCCCTTTGCTATCTAAAACTTGGGCATTCTTTTTTCTACTGGCCACACAGGCAGCAATACTGGGCCATTTCCTGGTGTTTTGAACCTTGGGTACAGAGCCACAATACCCCATATTCATGATCGTAGAACTGCTGCTGCTGTAATTCACATACAGTGGAACCTTGACTTACGTCATTAATCCGTTCCAGAGGTTTAGACGTAAGTCAAACATGCCTTAAGTCAAACAAACTTTTCCCATAAAAAGTAATGGGGAAGTGGATTAATCCGTTCCAGATGATGAAAAAGACCCCCCGAAAACAGCAATTTAACACAAATTTGACTGGGATAGGAGATTTCTTCCGGGGATGTAAATGAAATGTCTCTTCAAACAGAGGAGGAGGAAGTGGAATTATAGTCCACAAGTTATACACCTCTACTTTTTAATGTTCATAGAAACAATGTCTAACATTTAAGTTTTACTGATTTTTAACCTGACGTTCCAAGTTCTGAACAATCCTATGCTTACCATTAGAGTCCCATAACTGTACAGCTCCCCAACTAAAATGCTTCCATTGTGGACCAGAATTCTGCAGCCAGATTTTTTACAAGACTGAGCCGACTGTCTAACCAGCAAGACCAGCCCCGAGCTCCCAGCCCTTCTTCTCCGCTGGCGGCAGCGGCGGCTTCAGTGAGGCCGTTGCCAAAGCCGCCACTGCCGGAGGAGAAGAAGAAGGCAGGAGAAGTTTGGAGGTGGCAGCCACGATGCTGGGTCGTGGCTGCCGCCCGATTCCGGTGCCTTGCGCCCTGGCTCCAAGCTGTAAGTCAAAGCCTGCGGCTCAAGTCAAACAGGCCCCTTCTTGCTGCAAGTCAAATATGCTGCAAGTCAAGCAGCATGTAAGTCAAGGTTCCACTGTATTGCCCTTTAAATTCCTCTTCTGTTCAGTGTCATATGCTTGCTATGATGTTCCTAGCAATGCCTCCCATGACATTCAGGGCCTGCCCCTACGTTCCAGGTTTTGCTCCTGAAGCCAGGGGAGATAGATGCCGCTGACTTGCTAGCCCGACAGTCTCTCAGTCACTTGTTAGCTAAATTCAGGCAGGAACTGTTGCTGAGGATGGCCACTGCTCATTATTGTCCAGTCCATGCTGATAAGAATAGATTGACTTCTAGTAGCGTACACCATGTTTGCTCTTAGCCAAAAGACCGAGAAGTGAGAATTACATTTATAAATGTTCTGCATTGTTTTTATGCTGTAGCTTTGTTATAGCATGGTTATCAAATATTTTAGGATGGGTGGCCGCTGGCTAATAAACTTGAATTTGATTGAATGTCCACGCTTCTATTAACTCTTGCCTTCTCGAAAATGGACATTCCCAATGAAGCCTTCTCTAAATCCTGCAGCGCTGCTCCTCTGTTGACTGGCACCTGTTTGTTTTAAATGACTTCAAGGCTGTTCCGGAGTTCTTTGAACCTGTAATAACAGAGGAACTCTGTTACTGATCTGAAAACGATTGTTGGGAAATAAAGGAACTACAAAGGGAGCTTTGAGAGGGAGGCAGCTGAGGTTATCTGACACCAAGTGGCTTCCAACTTATGGTGACCCTAATAAGATTTCTAAGGAATGTGAGATGTTCAAAGGATGGTTTACCAGCCTCCCAGTGAGCTTCCGTGGGCCAGTGGGAATTTCAGCCCAGGTCTCTTGAGTCCCAGTCTGGCAATCCACTTCATCACTCTGGTTCTCCAGCTGCATGTCTAAAGGCAAAAATAAAGATCAAGGCTTTAAAACCCATTGCATGTAGTACTGATTCCCACTGTGGTGTAGTGGACAGAGGGATGGACTAGGACTCTGGAGAACAGAGTTCGAATCCCCACTTGGCCATGGACATTCATGGAGGGAGTGGAACTGGCAAAACCAGTCCATTTCCATGCCATAAACCTTTAATGGCATTTTAAAAAAATCCTTAGATACCCCAATTACCTTTAAAGGCCTATCAGGGTCACTGTAAGTTGGTTTCGACTTGATGGCACAAAGCATCCATATAGATTACTAAGCCGTTTTCTTTACAGTCTTGTGGATGGACAAAAGTTTCTATGGCCTGAGAATCACAAGGTTATTGGGGATAAGGAAGTTACTTTCTGTCCTGGGAGACATTTTATCACTCCAGCTATTGCCAAAATATTTCTGGAATCAACCTTACCAAGCTTTATTATTTATATCAATGATGCTGTCGTCAGTTTGAAATGTCATTTTCAGTGCTTCCATCTGTCCTCATTGGGTCCACACCTCTACAATGTATGCTTGCACATAAACCTGTGGCTATCTTGCCTGATTTTGGAAGCTAAGCAGGGTCGGCCCTGGTTAGTACTTGGATGGGCAACCACCATGGAATACCAGGTGCTGTAGGCACCTGGAGTAGGAACTGACAAACCACTCCAGTATTCCTGCCAAGAAAACTCCATGGACATGGGGTCACAAAGAGTAGGTCATGACTGTACGAACAACAACAAGAACAAGAACAACAAGAACAACAACAAGAACAACAACAACATGTATCACTGCAAGTGTCTGAATATGTGTAATCCATGAAAGTCCATGTTGAAATAAATCTGTAAGATAACACAATGATTTTTTTGGTTATCCATTTTCCTAGTAATTTTTTTTAACTTGAAAGGGACTGTGGAAAAGAGATTGTGCCAGTAATGCATTATAATAAAAGATTAGGCATTGCAGAAACAGGTGAAAAGACCAGCCCTGAGCAATGTCTTTGCAATCTAATGCAGACCAGAAGTGGGTCTTTAAATGGGTTAAGACCCAGTAACCATCTAGTTATATTTTCATCTTTATTCTTCTAAAACCCTTTCCCTTTTCATCTTGTTATTCTAGACAGCCCATACCTTTACCAAGGACCCACTCAATAACGAGAGACCAAACTCTTCTTGAGCAGTAATGCCAGTATAATGCAAATGTTGTAACATTTAAACAGAGAGTTAAGAGATCACATTGTCCATTGAATAATAAATCATGTACCCAACAAATAATGTCTTAGTTTTTTTTTTTAAGTTTAGGCAACCCTCCTCCAAAAGTTACAACACAGTAACTATGCAAAAGTGTTGGGGCTTCAGATTCGGTTGGTGTTGTTCTTTTTGAGAAGTGCAGAAGAGCTACCATTGTCTGAGGTGCATGCATCCCCACCCCTCAGTCCCATCATCCTGTGTCCCACAAGTCTTGAAATGTTAGTACTTTCAAAAACCATGCATGTGCTGGGCAGCTGGGTATGATTTGTGCTGTATGACTCCAACTTTCTGAAGGCTGTCTCGACACCTATTCTCCTGTTCTAATGCTTTTCAACACCTCATCCTGCTGTATAGGCAAAATGAACTTGGAGCTCATTGTGCTGTTGATCTTTCTTCCTTTAACCTCTGCACTCAGATAATGTTATTAGTCTCTCTGTTTATTTATGCCTCTACCTCCAGTGCCAGCATCCCCCGTCCTTTTGTCATATTTGACTCTTCTACTTCTTTCCCTCCTGCTCTCCATAAACTATTCATCATCTTGACAGGCCCAGTGATGGCCTTTATTTCCTTGAGGAAGTAACTAAATGCCTACTGGCACTTTCTGACATTCATGAATTCCCACCAACAATCAGCCTAGATGTTTCTGCTGGTTTGGGCTGGGCCTGTGATTAGGAAATGTGAAGCCGTTGCCTCAGAAAACAGAGTTTTTGTGTGTCAGAAAAAGGCAACCTGTTGGTCATGAATTTTTATTCTGTTTTTACCAACAGGGATAAGTATTCTTGGAGTTTCTTTGGCCTTGGATGGCTTAAACATGGTGTCACGAGTGCGGGTATTAACGCTGCCACCATTTAAATTAATCCCTATTTGTACTGAGGGTAGTCTTTAAAATCAGCTTAATTCTTTTGAAAAATGAATAAGTGTAGTTTATTGAAACATAAGGAAGAAATACATTTGTGCTTACTAGTGTTAAGTTCAGTTACTACTCTCTCTCACACACACACCACACAGGTGTACCTCAGTTTATGAACACCTCTGTTAATGTAATTTTCGGTTTACGAATAAAAATTCATTGAAAATAATGCCTCAGTTTATAAATTTTTTCCACAATACCTTGGTTTATGATTTTTTTCGAAACAACTTTACCCTGGATGCATTGCATCCCTGTGCATTTTGGTTTATGAATTTTTTGCAAGACGAAACATCCTGGAGAATGCATTGAATTCATAAACAGAGGGACCACTGTATAAAACATAAAACATACAGCAAAGCCCTAACACTACCTATCCCACTCCCTGACTCCCTACCTAACTATTGCATTGACTATTCCCTATCTGACTAGATCTTTACATCTTCATTGTCCTATTATTATTATTATTATTATTATTATTATTATTATTATTATTATTATTATTATTATTATTATTATTATTATTATTATTATTATTATTATTATTATTATTATTATTATTATTGGATTTCTATATCGCGCCATCTGACAGCATGACCACTTTCTATCTAACTAAAGCAGGCACATACAGGCACATTTATACTTTTTACACTAGCTCTACCCACAAGCTCCTCTTTTGGATGGCCGGATGGGTGGGGTATAATAATAATAATAGTAATTTTCAGGGTCTGAAAATTGAACTTCAGAGACTCTGGCATAAACCAAAGGGTGATGGAGGTAAAAAAACAAAAGCTGCTTGTAACTGTTGCTAAAGTAGAAATGGGGAAGATGGATAGTTGAGGAGGTGGCAGGAGAGGACACACAGAGAGAGGGATTAGGGGAAGTGCTGGAATGGCCACAGTATGAACTGATTCAAGAGATCCTGCAGCCCTCCTGCTTTAGCTGGCCAAGAGATGCTGTAGCTGAAAGAAGGGACCACCCACCTGCAGATGCCATCCTGATGGCTTCCATTCTGACACATCTGTCGTGGTGGAGGGTGTAAAGACAGTTGAACTGCCTTCTGTGATGGGAAGCAGAAGTGAGAGCCATTCACATCTGCCTCCCATAGCAGCAGTAAGGATTCATGGGATGCAAGGCCTCCACCTCTTGGGACAAAAGGGCTGTCCAGAATCAGATGGGCTAGGATGGGCTAAAAAGATGGACTGGGGTGATTAGAATAGCAGTGCATTAGAGGGCCTTTTGTGGTGAGACACTACCATAGTCAGAGGGCAGGTCCTCCAACCCGCCTCTTCCTGTAAATTGCCCTGGTGATGCTCGCCCTATAGAGCATCGCCAGGGTGACTTACAAGAAGAGGCAGGTCAGAGGACCTGATCTCTGACTACGGCAGGCTAGAGCATCACCAAGAAAAGCCCTCTGCCTCCCCCCTGTTTCAGAGGAGCAGCCTGCATTGGCCTATTAGCTGATTAGCACATGTGGGGCAGCAGAGGTGTGGCTTCTCAACGGAGGCAGCAGCAGAAGCAGCGGGTGGACCAATGATGGTGACGATGGGCTTCGGAGGCCCAAGTCTTCGGTGCGAAGTCCTAAATCGCAGGGGTGGGGGTGGGGGCAAGCAACTTGTGACTCAGACTTGGGGCTTGGTATCAAAGACTTGTTGGACTTGAGCCCCGAGACTCACATTTGGACTTGGGTCTGGTCCCAATATTTGCCGGCATCCCTGCTCACCAGCAGTTTAGCTCTCAACCCAACGGCCATGACATCATTTATGCCAGGACGCAGCAACCCTGCAGCCAGTCTCAGGGCATCGGCTCCTGTATTACATGATGTTGAAAACATTTATTTTTCTTGTCCCTGGAACACAGCACTTCTGGACTGATCTCTGCTGTAGATACCAAGCTGAATTTGCCCTCTTCTCTGCCGAGAGGCTTCCAGGCTTTTCCCTCCTTGGCTGCAAATGCTGGGCAGTTGATTGCAGAGGTGGCAGCGAGGAAAGTGCCTGACACTGAGGCCACGACCACTTGGTTCCACGTTGCTGGGATATTGATTTTGTGTCCTGGACACTAACCAGAAGCATTTAAAGAGTAGGTGGTGGTGGTTTGGCACGGCTACCATCACTGTGCTGCAATAATAATAATAATAATAATAATAATAATAATAATAATAATAATAATAATAATAATAATAATAATAATAATAAATAAATAAATAAATAAATAAATAAATAAATAAATAAATAAATAAATAAATAAATAAATAAATCTTTTTTTTTCCTGCTTGGAAGAACCCTCCTGATGGCTGAAGCACCCGTGTGGGTACCGTCGTGTCAAAGGGCGCCCACCACCAGCAGATGGTGACAACAGCCACCAGAAGACTCACAGTCCAAGAACGAAGACTGCGCCTGGGCATGGCAAGACAAACAACCACACATCAGGGATCAGAGACGCTGCAAGGAAATTAATCTCCCAAGAGGACAGTTTCCTTGGCCGTAAAAACAAGTTTACCACATTCATATCCTTTCCCCACCCCCAGGCAGAGAAGCTTTTCATGATAACGGTGCTAGGAAAAAAACTTGACAGGATTCTTTCCTCCATCTCGTTCCATCGAACTGATGAGTTTTCAAATGTTTTCAACCAACTGGGTACCATAGCACCTGAAAATGGGGGTGGTGGTGGTATCTGCATCAATGATAGAGGCTCCTCCTGTCGCAGGGGAGTGTAGGGGTGGTCTCCTACATCACAAAGCCCTTTGAAGTAAAGGGTGGTGGGGGGAGAGAGGCTTCTTCCCTTCTGGAAGTTTTAAATCACTTGATTTTGAAGGAACAGTTGCATTGTCATGGCAAAGAGGGTGCAAGGTGGGGACCAAAGCCACCAGGGGGCCCATGTATGGCTTCTGGGCTGCTTGCCGCCCATCCTAGCCTTAGATACAAAGGAAAAGAAATCAAAGCTGCATTTGGAGGTAAGATAGAGGAGAGCTTTGGCGGGAGGGTCACCTAGGGGCTATCCATCACTTTCTGGTCTCCTAAAAAGGTGAGTAAAAATAGTATGCAGTCATTTAGTACTGAGGCTCTATAGATGTGCAATCACACCCCAGGGTGCATGGACTACTAATGCAGAATCCTGCTGTTTCCATTTGCAGTACAAGTAAACATATTCTGGTACAAAGGGTAGGGGGAAACCCATACATGGTAGGTATGTCTTTTCCCCTCTTGAGTTAGGGATGTGGATCTTAGCTGTTTTCTAATGCAGTTTCTGGTCTTGAAATATTTGCGGGAGTTTAAAAACTGTGCCCGAATCTATAAGAACCTGGTTCATGCCAGTCCTATGAACAAATGTTTCTCTTGATCATGTTATGATTCATTTAAGCCTTATGCTTTCTATCCAAAATGCTGCCACTTACTGCAAATGTCTTCAAAATAATGGAATAAAGTACAGTAGGTACCAATTACATACAACCACACACCCTTTTATAGATAAGAGAGAATGACTTAGGAATAGATCTGTATGAAAGAAGAGAGACCTATATAAAAGAGTGCTCAGAATTTGAAATAATT
Source organism: Phrynocephalus forsythii (assembly GCA_029282475.1). Classification (NCBI taxonomy): domain Eukaryota; kingdom Metazoa; phylum Chordata; class Lepidosauria; order Squamata; family Agamidae; genus Phrynocephalus; species Phrynocephalus forsythii. The sequence goes on along the minus strand of JAPFRF010000008.1, from coordinate 122,826,071 downwards.
TCCCCTTCAAACAGCGGTCCTCTGTAGGTCCATTTAAGAATAAAGAGCCATAAAAAGGGAGCATAGAGGTCATGAAATTATCCAGAACCATTTAGTACATGTACAACAGAAGCAGGGCGGTACGCAGGTTACGATTTGTGCAACCAAAAAGTTCCATTTTGCTTATGCAAGACATTTGTGAATGTCTTTATACTATAAATATATATTAGCATATGCAAATTTCATTTAAACCTTTAGTATATTTTAATCATGTGCTGTCAAGTCAATTATGACTGATGGTGACCCCTTTTCCAGGTTTTCCAGGTTGAGGATACACAGAAGTGGTTTACAAAAGAGCCTCGTGGCACAGTGGTTAAATGTCCTGTACTGCAGTTAAAACTGTGCTCAGTTCAATCCCAGGTAGCTGGCTCATGGTTGACTCAAGCCTTCCATCCTTCTGAGGTTGGTAAAATGAGTACCCAGTGTGCTTGGCGGGGGCAATGTATATAGCCTGCATGATTAAACTGCAAACTGCCCAGAGACTACTTGAAAGAGTATTGGGCGGTATATAAGGAGAATACTTTGCTTTTGCTTTTTACAATACCTCTGGCCAAGGAGTCAAAGGTTGGGAGTTCAATTCTCCACTGTGCCCTGTTGATGGGAGCTGGACTTAATGATTTATAGCATCCCTTCTAGTCCTGTAGTTCTAGATTGACAATCTCCTTTTTGTTTGGGCATCCTGGGACTGTGCAGCCTGATACTTAGACCACTGAACTATCCAGCCACCTTTGGTGTATTTATACTTGACTCGTACTTCACTCTCATTCTCAGGTGACCCTTTTGCCTCTTGCTAAGGAAAAAAAAACAACACTTTTTCTACTGACCTTGCCTTTGAAGGGCTCACTTGAAATTCAGGTAGTCTCGGTGCTATACGTGACTTTCAATTTGTTGTATTAATTATCTCTTGAAATTGGGAAAGCTTCCCAAATATTCAAATCAACTTCTCCTATTAAAATGTATGAGACAGGGTGTGCAAACTCATCATCAGCCAAATGGTTTCTTCATAGGTGCAATGGACCACAGTGAAGAGCACTTGCTAGTCTATTTCAGCAAGTATAACAACAACAATGAAAACAAACCAAAGAACCTAAAAATGTTGTTGCTTGTTGAAGAGCAGCTTAAGAACAACCAGCATCACAACCTGCTTGATTCCATGCATGAATCACACAGTTCCTCCCGTGCTTCCAGGTGTTTGTACAGTGGTAGAATAGGAGGGTGTTCAAAGAGTTCTATCTTCCTTCGCCAGAGGGCAGTGCAGTCCTTTGTCATGTTTTCTCATTGAATAAAGCCAAGGAATGGAATGCAGAATAAATTGGTTGATCAGTATCATGTGATTTACCAAATAAAGAAGAGAGAGAGAGAGAGAGAGAGAGAGAGAGAGAGAGAGAGAGAGGGGGAGGAATCATGTTATATTTATTATTACGAACATTGTTCTTATGTGGCTTAGATAATTTAAGCGGGAACTCTTAATGCTTTAACTTATGCATCAGAAACGTGTACCAAGAATTGTATTTAAAAGTTTCTCCTTAGAGACAGTTCTGCTTGCTCCAGAATTGCTTGCTTGATGAGAGACATGTGAGAGACAGGTGATATAAAGCTGGGATAAATAAAGGAGGCACTATCTTTGCTCCCAGCCTCTTCTGAGAAGAGGCGGAAGTTAGGGAATGGGGCCCATACCTGTTGGGAAGGGAGCGGATTCTTTCATTCAGACGTCAGCTGTTAGGGAATGGCTGATTATTATTTTGTATTTCATCAGCTGCAGAGTAAGACAATTGAAACTAAGGAGCTGGCTGATGTGAGCAGTTCGTAAGACCTGCTATCTTGGTCTATGAAGACCAACCATAGAGTTGGGCTATAATGACAGTCCAGACAGGTGCCCTTGATCTACAGCAGGCATGTCCAAACTTCAGCCCTTTGGATGTTTTGGACTACAACTCCCAGTCCTTTGTAATTGGCAATACAGGCTTGGAATTCTGGGAGTTGTGGTCCAAAACATCTGGGGGGCTGACGTTTGGACATGCTGATCTACAGTGTCTGAGGGACAAAAAAGACTGGTGGTATGTAAGGTGAGGTGAACAGTTTGTGCTTTCTGGATTACAGCAAAGCTTTTGGTTGTGTACATTATGTAAACTTAGAAAGCTGCCAGACTGCTTCCAACCTAAGACAACTCTTCTCGGGTTTTGTGTGTGTGTGTGAGATGTTCCCCCAAGTGAGTTTCAACCGTCACAGAAAAACTGAATCCAGGTCTCTCTGCTACATCCCATTGGCTCTCCTTAAATAAGAATCATCATCAATGTCAGCAGTGAAGAAATTAAAAATATTGTAACATTTATTACCTTTGAACTGCAGAGCTGGAAGGGATTCTATGAATCATCACGTCCAGCTCCTCTCAAGGAGGCACAGTTGTCAATCAAATGCCCAGCCACAGTCATAGACCTAAGCCACGGAATGTTCAAGCTTTTCGGTAATTTAGCTCAGTCATCATCAGTCCAAAGAGAAGCTGAAGTTAAGACATCAGAATAAGACTGGAGGGGTAGATCCAATGGCTGTTATTGGGTTGGATGCAGATGAAATCAAGTTACGCTAGACATAAAACTCAATGCAGGGAAGCATGCTGTGGAAGCATATATTTTTTTAAAAAACGTAGAATAGTCTGTTTGTTTTTTCAGCTGCAAGGGATGATTAAAATTTGTTCCACCTGGTTTGACATCCTTTTGGTCCAAGAGGGGATGTAGGTTCTCTTAAGTGAGCATCCCTGATTTCCACACTTTCTGTGTAGTGTTTTAAGTCTTCAACTTGGCATTGGAACACACTACCATTAGGGCTCTTGGGAGTGTGGGCATGCCCCCCACACTCACACACACACACACACACACACACACACACACACACACACAGAGAGAGAGAGAGAGAGAGAGAGAGAGAGAGAGAGAGAGAGAGAGAGAGAGAGAGAGAGAGAGAGAGAGAGAGAGAGAGAGAGAGAGAGAGAGAGAGATGGGAATTGCCAGGCAATTGGCGTTTGGTGCGAACAAAGTTCTTAGCCAGCTGATTCCTACAAATGGTTGGAATCCACCGTGTCTGTTGTGATTTCTCAAGTGAAACCTGATTTGATAGCTTGCAAGCACCCAGTGGGTCAAACGGTATTCCCACCACCACCACTATGCAGTCACACACTGAGACTAGGAAGGGCAGTTATGAAGGAACTAAAATGATCCCCTCAAATAAAGATGTGTTGATGGAAACCAAGGTTGAGATCATTCCTGATTATTTTGTAGGGATGCATAAGCCAGACAATGAAGAGAGCAGACAGGAGGAAATGGATTCATTGAAAAGGCAATAAATGGAGAAGGATTTTTACAGATGTCAGGGGACGATGAGAATAACAAATAGGTTCTAGATGAAATCAAACCTGCACTTTTAGAAGCTAAAATAACTAAATTGAGACTGTCATACTTTGGATGTGTGACGAGAAGATAAGATTCAATGGGAAAGTAATAATGAGAGAAGTGGAATGCAGTAGGAAAAGAGGAAGATGGAACATTAAATGCATTGATACAATAAAGAGGGCCATGGCATTTTGTCCATTCTACAGTACCTGGGCAGGGCTATTGATAATGGAGAGCACGTGGACACCTGATGTCTCCTCAGAATTGCCTTGAATCTATATATAATTCAGCCAACAGACGAATATGAAATCATTATCTGGGAGGAAAAGAGGAGAGCTTGAATTCTATTACAAAAGTTGCCATTGGGTTTCACTTTCACTCCTGTGCCCTCTAAGTGGTACTAGTAACTCATATGCATGTGTTTTGGTGGGAAAATATTCCTAATTTCCAAGGATGTCCCCAAGCTTCCCCTTCTTTATGAGATCCTTCTCCTTAAATGCCTGCAAGCCACCAGGAATTGGTAACATTCCTCCATTTCCACACACCCCACACACCCTGATCCACCGAAATTGTTTGCAGTAGCAGAGGGTTTGCAAGGATAACTTTGAGTGCCATGTTCAATGGATGTAGGTTTCTGCCTTTGCATGGCCACTGTCGCCGGACACCTGACCTCTCTCCAGACTTGAAAGGCAGTGGCTGTCAGTCTTGCTGAGACGCTGTGACTTGACCTGGTTGTGCAGATCCTGGGGTCGCCTCTGCCTGAGCTACTGCGGGTGTTATGGATGCATTGCTTCCATTGCAGAGTGGCTCAAAGTGGTTGTGGTAAAATGTAATCAAGTGGAAAATTGCAGCGCATATAAACACATATGGCATTCAATGACTGGGCATTAGGCACAGTGACTGCAGGCGGAGAAAAAAATTATAAACATTTCCCAGCAAGTTGCAGAATCTTAAAAAACAATAAGATATTAGCAATGTAATGGGGTGATTCCGGAAGGCAGCGGGCCCTGCTTTGGAATGAGGATTCACGCAGCTTCACTGACAGGATTACTCAGCCACACTCAACAAGGCTTGTCTCTCTCAGCCTGGCAGCTGCCAGGGACTTCTCTACTGCCAGAAGATACCTGGGATGAGAGGAGGGAGGCATGGATCCAGATTAGTGTTTTGCCCTGATTTTGAGTAGCAACCTGGGACATTCCTGTGGCGAAAAGGGTAAAACAAGGACAAATTATTCATGAGTGTGTTTTGAATAGCCAATCACCAAGTTGGTAGGAGTGATTAAGAATGTTATATATTGGAACCTAATGGTTGATGGACAGTTCAGTTTGTGTTAGAGCTGAGAGGAGTTCAATTCAGTCAAGAGAGCTGAGAGTCAGTTTAGATTGTCAGTTGGTCAGGTGGGAGATCCTGCCACTGAAAAGGGTCTGGTTTATAAAGGAAAGACATTATTATAAGATTTCATGTTTGCAATACAATAACATCAGCTAAAGCTATCATAATACTGATAATCTAATTGCAAACTAATAAATGTTTCATGATTTGTTTTAAAACTATATAACCTGGTGTGACTCTGGGCCTTTTTACACGACCCCTAAACTCCACCGCAAATGGCTCCCAGCTCCGGAGCTTAAAATTGTTTACCCACCAGCTCCGGAGTTTACTGAAAATTAAGTGCGACCACCTAAGCGCGTCCCAGCGCACTTTTCATGTACCTGCTCTCTGAGGGTGAAAAATCTTGATGCGGATGTGCCGGGCTCTCCTCGCTTCTTTTTGTTGTTGTTGTTTGCCTCCTGCCCCTTTAAGAGAAGGAACCAGGAAGTGATGGGGCTTCCGGCAGCTTCCACCAGCACCGGGAGGTAAGCCTTTATTCTTTTGTCCTTTTTTTTCTCCCTCCCCTCACGCAGCCAGCAGCCAGGAAGTGCGGAGGGGTGGGGACGCACGAAGAGCGACAAACCCCTAAGATCTCTGGTCCAAATTTAAGTGACCAGCGGATCTTAGGGGTCGTGTAAAAGTGCCCTCTCTCTCAAATATATACAAGTGTAAAGTTAATCTGGTGGTAGCAGTGAGTGAAAACCCAGTGTGTGTAAGGGGCACGTCACAGTTCCCACTTGCAAGTCACCCTAACAAAGATCTCAGTGTGCCATAGCAAACAAGAAGCTGGTTTTGGAGGACAGATGCTAGGGCATTTAAGAGTGATTAGCTTATAATGGGCCCCAAGCAACAGCCTTCTCCTTCCTAAAGCAGATGGTGGCCTCTTAGGAGTTTGGCAGGTGGGCAGTGTCTGAGCGGAAAGAGCAGAAGACGGAAACGGATCATAACATTTCAGTCTTTTGGTTATCCTGAGTCTTAGTGGAAGTCTTCAGGCCAGAGAGGGATATCTGATGTCCTCTAGATGTTGTTGGATTCAAACTCCTGCCGGTCCTCACCGGCCTAGTCAACAGTCAGAGATGATGGGAACTGTAATCCACCACTTACCCGGAGAGAAACAGTTAAGCCAGCCCTCCTCTATGCAGCAGGAGAAATCCTCTGTGGTGCATGCACGCCCCACCCGAGAGACCAACAAGACACAGTTTTTACACACAGAAGTCAGGGATGGCTCTTTTCTGTGTACATGCAGAGCCCTTTGTGAAGCCTCTGAATGACTGTGGGAGAAGAAAGAGTCATTGGCATTTGGGGGACTTTTGATGTCCAAGAATGAATGTTTTCACACCAGAGTGGGAAGTGAACCAACCTAAATAAAGAATGGACACATGCAAGCAATAATGAACCCCACCCCACTGGCTCAAGAGATTCTTATCTACATTTCCCAGATTTTAGAGGGAAATGCTGGGAGAAAGAGCACGGGAATGGCCCAAAACTTGAAAATATATCACCTTTTTGGACTGCCGTTTGGAACTTCCCCCTGCTGCATGGTCTGTGTCCAGGCTAGCTGAAGATCTTGGGAGCTATAGCCCTAAGCACATCCAATCTCTCCTGATTTCGGAAGCTAAGCAGGGTCAGCCCTGGTTAGTATTTTATTTATTTATTTATTTTAGAGCTTATAGTATAGTACTTGGATGGGAGACCACCAGAGAATACCAGGTGCTGTAGGTGCCTGGAGTAGGAACTGGCAAGCCACTCCAGTATTCCTGCCAAGAAAACTCCATGGATGTGGGATCACGAAGGGTCGGTCACAACTGTAACAACACCACACACCACACCACACACACACAGTTTTGGTAGAATCCTTGGCTACCCTGCAGGCAAGATAAGTTTAATCTGTTGGGAACATGACTCCAATCTGCAATGGATGGTGTGGTCTAGCAGGAACATGCAATCCAGACTCTTCTGAAGCAGGTCATCCCCACATCCTCATTGCACCTCTTTCCATTCTTAGAAGGTAACCTAGAAACTGTTTTCTAAAGAATGGAGTGAGGCCAAAGGCCAAAAGTAAAACTTGGTGCATTTGAAACATGGGTGGCTGAATGCTATGCAACTGGTCCATTAGCATGGCTGTTGTTTTACTGTACTTAATTGTGCTGACTGAGCCCTAGGTCTCCTGATGACTGGAATGGAGTCAACTTGTCGCTATCCAAAATGAGCAGATAATGCAGTGCTGGGCAAGGGAGAAATGGGGTGCAAATAATTTATTTTTCAGTGTTAAATATCCACAAGGGGTCCTTGATTCAAACTGGAGGGAACTGAGGGAGGGATACGAACAGTTTCTGGGGTGGGTGGGTATCTTTCAAAGTCAGTGAAAGTTGGGGATTTCTTTCTGCTACTGCTGACAAAAATGGCTCTGGTGTGAGCAAAATGCATTGCTTCAGCAAACAAGGGTGCAAGATCTCCTTCCCTTAAAATGCACCATGTCAGGAGAAAATCTAGACTGGACTTTTCTCCCCTACCTTCATTGGCAAGGCAACTTGAGTCTCTTTCATTTAAGAAAGGCATAGCAGGAAACTATATCAACAACATGCTAGTTTTCCCTGCAAAGGGATATTTTCAGGTTGGAAAATCATTTATTTTGCCCAGGAAATATGTTTATTATTTGGAAGCAGGAGAAACTTAGATTAAGATAAAAAGAGACAGTCGCTGGCACTCTGAACAAGGAGGAACTACTAAAGCAGGGTGACACACGACAGCCGCACTCAGTGTAGACAGCAGGAGGAGCTGTTGGTTGAATCAATGCCCTTGTAATTGCAATTTTTAGTTAACTCAACCATATGTGAGAGAGTGAGCCTACAAATGTACAGACCATTAGATTCGGTGGGGACCCATCTGCTCAGGCATGCATAAGCATACATGGGAAGTGCCATCTAATAAGTCCTTGTGGGTGAGCCTTGCTTCTCTGTATAAGAGGGCCTTGGCAGGCACAGCCATCTGGGTGGCATCGTGCTTGAATACAGAAGAGCAGAATGGTATGACAGAGTTGTAAATGCTAATAGGCCTTTCTAAAAATGACTAGATCTCCACTTTAAATCTGACCATTATGAAAAATTGTTTTAAGCCCTATTTCTGCTTTATGTTTTATTTAGAAATTTGCCTTTCAGTGTTTGATCTTAAGAACGTTGCCCACTGTTATTCCCAGTTTTACTATGAAAACAAAAAGAGAACAGAGTGTTTAAAAATCTCTCGTTCTCTCTTACTATACCAAAATTCCCTGGGAAGTGAAAAATCTATTAGAAATATAAAACTCAACTCTAACTGGAATGCAATGGAACAGTAACTAATCATGGCAGAATATGAAACCTAGAAAACTTGCAGCAGAGGGTAAAAGAACTTAAGAACTTAAGCCAATGGTCTGCAGTGAGCACAGTTGCTCTGTTTAGAATAGCCTTAGATAGAAACCAGTTCAGGCTACTGATCGCCAACATTCTACGAGGACATGGCACATAAAAAAGAAGAGTTGCAATGTATAAAAGCAATTTAAAGTGGAAAATGCAGAAGCATACAGTAGTGTATCTCTTAAAATGTGCAAGAAAATAAAGGACCTCGGTGGGCACCCGCATTGTAAACCCTAGATGAACCCATAAGGAGCACCCCACAGATAGGAAGTCATCACTAAGAGGCCCAGCTTCTCCTATCTGTTGGTTCTAGTAAACAGAACCTCCTCCATGAGAGGTGGTATATTTTATAGAGTATAAGTTTGCAGTTAAGTGGTATCAAGTCACCTCCGACTCTTGGTGGCCCTATGAATGAGCGATCTCCATGATGCCCTGTCCTCAGCAACCCCGTCCAGCTCTTGTAGACTTGAGCCAATAATTTCCTTGAGGGAGAAACTCCATCTTGTATTGGGTCTTTCTCCTTCCTTGCTGCCTTCCGACTTTCCCAGCATCATTACCTTTTCCAAAGAATCTTGCCATTTCATGATGTGCTCCAAGTAGGACGCCCTCTATTTCAACATGTTTGCCTCCAGCGATGGTTCAGGCTTCTAGGGACCCATTTATATTAGTGTAAGGCACCCAAGTTAAAAAGAGAGAAAGAAGTTGCCCCTTGGGTGGCTTTCCAATATCTGATTAATAGTGGACGCAGAGACTTAAATTGTGGTTCTTCTGATACAGCAAAGCAAAGGAAATCCCATATTCTTCTTTTTCCTCTTGACACTTGGAAGGCCACAGCTGCCTTTAAAGCAGCCTTTGGGGCCTGGCTGAGTACCGTGAAGCGGCGGTGGACCTTGCTTTGGAAGAGGGGGAAAGTGTGGGATGGGGGGGGAGGTCATTGCTTTTCCCTTCCAACGGCAGCAGCTGCACACCTGTCAGAAATGTTGCCTGTCAGCTGCAGAGTTGGCTGCACCATTATTGCCTGACACCTTCAGAGTTGTGTGTGTTTGTAAGGTGATTATTACCTGTCCCTTCTGCAGTGGCTGCACAGCTTTACAGTTATTGCCTGTCACCTCTGGAGGAGCTCTACGGCTGTCAGGTCATTGGCTGATCATGCCTGCAGCAGCTGCCTGGTTACAGCATGGCGGCGGTGCGGCTGTGTCGCACTTGCCGCCTGCCTCCCGGCAACGGCGGACCCTCTTTGCCTTTCATCCCAAACGCAGGAGTTATTATCTGTCATAATCGGAACAACTTGTCAGATTTGTACTGCCCCTACAGAGGCAGGAGTATGGGTCCTCCCTGCCTTTCCTTCTTTCCAGGCATCACCTTTGAAAAGGTCTGATCCTGGACAGACTCAGCAGCTCTGACTCAGCGGCTCTTATGCCTGGTTGATGCAGTAATCCTTTAGACACAACCTTTTTTTTTCTCTTTTGCTGCAGCTCACAGAGCTGCAGGGTGTCTTGTGTAGGATCCTGTTCTAGGAGAAATAAGATAATATGCAATTCTACCTCTCAGCTCAAGCACAGCTCCCACTTCTGTGGTTTTTTTTTTTAAAGCTGTGTTTTACAGAACAAAGTTTGAGAAATAATTATTGCTGCAAAAAAATGGAATATAAAGCATCGTTTCATTTTTATCTGCATTCTTAATAATAATAATAAATAAATAAATAAATAAATAAATAAATAAATAAATAAATAAATAAATAAATAAATAAATAAATAAATAAATAAATGTGCCACCAAGTGAAAGGATTCATGATGATCCTTTCTTTGTGGTTTTCTAGGTAGAGAGTACTCAGAAGTGGTTTACCACCCCGTTCTTCAGGGGGTGCCCTGGGACTGTTCCACTTGCCCAAGGTCACACAGGCTAGCTCTTTTCTCAGGATGCACAGTGGGGAATCGAACTCTTAACCTCTGCTTCTGCAGCCAGCTACTTCGCTTGCTGAGTTATCCAAGCAGGTCTTCTTCTCAGCAAGCAGTCAGTAGCCCAAAGGCAACTCAAGTAAAAAGGCCCTTGCTGCCAGAAGAAAGACAACAGGGATGGGGTAGGCCTCGTCTCACTTGTTTGGGAGTAGGGAGAAATGGACTTCTCCATTCTCAATTATTTAAGCCTTTGCATCTCAATAGCTCTGAAATCTTGAGGGCTATGTGATGCAATGTGGTCTAGTGGATAGAGCGCTGGAGTAGGAGACTTGGGTTCAAGTCTCTGCTTAGTCATGGAAGGGCCCTGCGGGCTGGCCATGATAAAATGGCACTTTTAATATCTCAGATAACATGAAAAGCCCATTTGGATGGGATTTGGTGGCTCATACAATCAAAAACCTCTCAATAAGACACCTTCTTATGGAATTTCCAGACCCTGAGAGATTCCTTTCCTCCAGATAAGTGTGAAGCAAAGATCAAATAGCAATATTTTCTGTGCAACCAAATTACGTGTCTGGGATCTTGCATAATTTATGGTATTTGCTTTAAAAATTCTCCATCACATGTTCTTCTTTTGTTGAGAACACCACACATCCACTTTTGGACTGAAGTCGGTTTCAGTCTGCAGTTTAGTGCAACACACACACACACACACACACACACACACACACACACACACACACACACACACACACACACACACACACCGCTTGGGTTTCAGGGAATTGCAGTCTGCAGTTTAAAAGCCTACACACACACACACACACACACACACAAATGCCTACACACACACACACACACACAAATGGGACACACACACACACACACACACACACACACAGACTTTCTGAGCAGCCACACACACACACACACACACACACACACACACAAATGGGACACCGCAGACTTTCTGAGCAGCCACTGAAAGTCCTCTCACAGATTTTCATGTCGTGCATTTCTGACGAAGAGCATAAGAAGAAGGAGTCCACTGATGATCTCAAATCCCAAACAGGCCTGTACCTCATATTCTTGATTACCCAAATGTCCAGATCAACCCTACTGTGGGAGGTGTGGGGGTCATGAAGATGAAGCAATGAACATAGAAATAAGTAAATGTGTGTATATAAATGTTATGCCCTGTTTGCACTTCTGCATATGCTAGAAATGGCGGGCACTTCATACGGGAATGACCAGGATTAGCACAGCCTGTTGCCTTCTTCATTTGATGTGAGAACATCTAATTTATGAGAAATTTCTATACTTTGCAAAAGCACTGATTCATTCTTAAACCAACCAACCAACCAACCAACCAACCAACCAACCAACCAACCAACCAACCCATCTATCTATCTATCTATCTATCTATCTATCTATCTATCTATCTATCTATCTATCTATCTATCTATCTATCTATCTATCTATCTATCTATCTATCTATCTATCTATCCTGTATATCTGTCACACAGTTCTATGTTGTGCTATGTGACATCTGACCTACAGTGACCTTAACAACAAGGCTGTCAAGGTGAGTGAGATATTTATAGAATAGTTTTACTATTTCCTCACCCCCAGTGTTAAGGCAGACAAGGATGGCCCCAGGCCTCCTGAGGTCTTTCACACTCTCTACTATAGCATTTCGGTTATACCATTCCAGAACTCAGAACTTACAAAACAAAAATGTTGAGGTTGAGACATATATTAGAAATATGTACACTTCTATGTGTTTTTTAACATTTTATTTCTTTTCTACACTAAACAAACAAAATAAAACAAATATGTTGCTTATCTCCTGTCATGTTACAAAGTCAGTCACAATTCCCCCCAGCATTTCAGTCCAATGTAATTCCTATCTTCTTTCCCAACTTAAAAGGACATATTTTCATACTTAATTTCCTTTTTATGCCATCCATATTCTATCTATCTTTACTTACATCTATTTCCATTTAATACAAAAAAATTAGAGATAGCAAAATACAATATTGAACTAGCCTGTATGGTCTTAACAGTAGATTCAATCCTGATAATTAATTCTTCAATTGGCTAAACCACCTAGGATATATTTTAGCTGACTTAATATATAATAGAAGCTGCCTAGATGCCCTAAGCACATCTGATATCACCTGATTTCAGAAGCTAAGAACGGTCAGGCCTGGCTAGTACCTTGGATGGGCGACGACCAGGGAATAGCAGGTGCTGTAGGCGCCTTGAGTAGGAACTGGCAAGCCACTCCAGTATTCCTGCCAAGAAAACTCCATGGACATGGGGTCACGGAGAGTCAATCATGACTGTAATGTCACAACACACACATTATATATATAATAGATGCCATTGACAAGGTATGATTACCTATTCCTCTAAGAGACACCTAATTTCAAAAGTCTTCTATAACTTGAGTTAGTACTTTATGAGTTATTATAATAGAGTTGCATCTTGGTTTCACTCTATGTTGCCTCTCTTTCCCATATTCACCAACCTCATGGCCAGTAACTTAACAAAAGAAAAGTGTAAAGGGAGAGGCAGGAAAGCAATTAAGAAGTGAGAAACACACATGCCCACCCGCTTCCTCCTGCAGGCTCCGCTCTCCCACTGCATGCTGGTGTGCCGTCACTCGCTCCTCCCTCCCCCCCCCCAAGGCTGCCTGAGCCAAGCTGTGGCGAGCCTCCCGGGGCTGCTCCCGGGATTGAGATGGGGTGCGGGAAGCAGGAGGAGGACACTCAGTCAGCTTGCTCCCTCGCTTGCTGGCCGGTCTGCAGGCAGGGGCTTTGCGCCTCCTCCCCAGCTGGCCTCTGATGGCAGCGGCAGCAACTTTGCCGGGATCCCGAGCATGCCCAGGGACGTTGTGGTGGGAGGGCTTGGCCCGGGACCCGGCAATGCTCAGGCAGGATGGGTGGGTGGTGGGAGTGCCTCAGCGGGTGGGAAAAACCTCTGCAGGTGCGGGAGCCGGCTGCACACATGGTCCCCTGGCAGCATTGCCTCTTGCTGACCCAGCAGGGGGCTGGGTGCCTGGGCACCCCCATTGAAAGGAGGCTCCCCTCTTCCTCCTCCCCCCTACCTGCTGGCTGGTGACTCAGCAGAGACACCCCCTCACCAACCCAGGCCCTGCCTGCTCTTTCCTTCACCTCACTGCCAGGGGTGGTGGTGGCGGCGGCAGAGGGGATGATGGCGGTGGCCATCTCCACCTCCTCCTGTGGCACTGCTTTCCTTGACCCGGCCCATGATCTCTCTCACTCTCTCTTGCTACCAATGCTTCTTCCTCCTCCTGCTCTCGGGCCCTGACAGTGCTTAGCTGGGTGGGCAGGCAGCCTGCCCACTCCCTCGCCCGCCTTCCTTATTTCCTTCCTGCCTTTCTTCAACCACCATGACCAGAGCCTTCATTGCTGACCCCTCCCCTTTAATAGCCACGGCCATGCGCCACTCGTCCCCTTGCCCAGTGGCCCTCCTGCACGTGCTGCCTCTGAGTGTCCTCGCAGATGCCTGAGAGAAAGGGAGGGGGAAAGGGTTTGCATGCCCCTTTGCCTGGCCAGCAGGCAGGCGGGCGGCTTCTCTCGCTTGCCAGGAAGACCAGTTGCGCAGCCCCCTCCGATGCGAGGGGAGGGGACACTTTTCCATTGGCGGCAGATTGGAAGGGTGGCAGGACCTGGCGGGCTACTTCAAAGGGCCCCATGGGCTAGCTGTCGCCTGTGGTCGACGTGTTGTGCAGGCCTGATTTAGGGGTATTTTTGGCCATTTCTCCAATCTTAATTTTAAAATTAAAATAAAATAAATAAAATAAATGAACATAGTACATTAACATAGTAAATCAATTAAAATACTGTAATTAATAAAAATTATAACTGTGCCTTTAAAAAGCCATAACACCACTAACAAAAAAATTGCTACCTCCATAAAGTAAACCTTCAAAGCTCTGAGGTGATACAGGTTGACACTGTTAGTCCACTTTGCAACAGAAGATGTCATTGTAGGGCCACTGGAAAAGGTCTTCATGAAGTGAGTTGGAATAGGTAGGCTTGTGCTCACACAACAACTTAGTAAGGCTGAGAAAAGCAAAATGAAGTGCAGTATATTATTCATGCATCATTACTATGCCTTGAAGAAACCCGGAAAGACTCAATGTCTTTATAAACAGAATAAATTTAGAACGGTTCACTGTGACAGAACTGGAAGTCATTCCAAGGTTCATGATTTTGCTTTTTGATGCTGGATTTGTTTATATATATATTAGATTATACTTCTATATATGTTACAGAAATTTTATTGTGTTCATAGTCATAAACATTCCATTAACAATATTCTTCCTAATTAACAATTAGGTCAAATTTTCCAAAATGCTGAACACAGTTCAGTTGTCTCAGGAAGCCTCACAATCTGTCTCTAAACCAGATAGTGGCACTGCCTCTATATTATAGATGAGGGTAAAAGTTTCAAAGGACCCCCCCCAGGAAATACATAGAAACATTGAGATTTGAAATTTCAATTCATAATGGCTTCTCTTGACCATAATCTGCCTTTGCCACAATTACAGCATTTCTGGAGAAAATATATATGTTTCTGATGCTCTTCTCAGAGGTAAATTGTATATTGAACAAATGGGGTGTCTCACTCAGAATGTTTGGACAGAGGGCATTTTGTTCATCACATCCAAGACCTGCTTAAAACTTATTCCACTGTAGGGTCACTCTAGATAGGAAGGAAAACCTGAATTCCTTACAGTTAGCATGTCCCCCCCCCCACATCTAGCAATAGATACAAGTCCCTGAGCAATGAGATGGGTAGAAAACACTTGTATTGACCTTCTGGGGACTAATCACAAAGCACAGCTCACTGGAATGCAAGATACAGAACTGACTGAAACCACCACAATTTGACAATTGTAGTCTCTTACAACATAAGGAAGTACAAGGTCTAATGGTGTGCCAACTGCATTGTCTAAGTGTGACCCTGAAATTAAAAAAAAGATAGATTGATAATTTTTTAAACTAGAACACCATCTTTATGATTTTTCAACGGGCTCCTTCTGAGTGATGTTAGTCCTGTTTCAGAATGTGAACCTGGTGAAATGAGAGATTTAAGCAACCTGTTTTTGCCAGAAGGAACTTCATATCCAGAAGGTGTAGCCAAGTGTGGGGAATTACTTAGTTTAAATTAGATTAGAGAATGATGCAAAATATAAAGTCCAGGGAATCTGACAGATTCCAAAGAGTCTTAATGTCACTTAAAAATTAAAACCAAAAGCTTTTATATGTATAAATCTGTAAAGCATGCTTCCAGTACTGAGTATGTGTCACCAAACAAGTCTAAATGGAAAGTCTCATGGTTAAATACATGCCTTATGATGGGCATCCGTTTTGATTCCATAATCTTACAATATCACTATTCTGAAGAATAGCAACCATTTCCCTCTTTTTCAGATGCTTTGAGCAAAAAACTAAAAAGTTCTGAAACAATTTCAACCCTACTGAAATCTATATACTGTAGCTTTGCAACCTCTTTCTGCAAATGCCATATATTTGTGCACATTTCATGTGATAATTGTTTATTTTATTGATTTGTTTGATTATTGATAGTTTTATGTCACACACACACACACACACACACACACACACAGACAGACAGATAGATAGATAGATAGATAGATAGATAGATAGATAGATAGATAGATAGATGGATAGAATTTGTAATTTATGACTGATGTAAACCACCCAGATTTCCTCTGGGAGATGGGTGGTATAAAAGTAAATAAATAAATAAATAAATAAATAAATAAATAAATAAATAAATAAATAAATAAATAAAGTTGGCCAAATTATACAAATCATTCAACTTGGAAGAGCTAGGTGCTGTGAACTCTCCCCTTCTTTCTTAAAGGTAGATAGCATTTGGGACTAGTTGGCTTTTAAATGAATAAAAGCACAATTCTGCAACCAATATCTGCCTGTGGAAATAGCTCATTCTGTCTCAGATCTCAGATCTCAGAGTTCAGCATTGATCTTCAGTCTTTGGAAGTGACTATTTATTATTGGGGGCTAAAAGGATGTAAATAAGTTGTATTCAAAAAGTTACACAACAAATAGTTACTGTTACATTGTGATTTAGTAACCAATGCTTTCTAATTGCTTTCAGAAGTTTCTTTGGGCAATTGACTTGTCCATGGAAGCTCACAATAGCAGCTAGTCTTTAAGGTGCCACAAAATTTTTGTCAGGAAATAATAAAATTTTATTTTATTTATTTATTTCCTGATAAACTTTGAGAGGGTATTTAGGATATTTTAAGATGAATTTTGAAAGGGCATTTCCCCTAAGCTCTGGGACATTCTCTTATTAACCTTGTGTACCAAAAAGAGTTCAGTTTTGATTAGTCATTCTTGATTTGCAAATGATTTTCAAAGTTCAATATCAGGACTCACCACTAGAGAGAACTGGATGTATTTTTCTGCCATGCAGGTAAGGACAATGCAATGCAGTCACAATGTACACAAAGCAATTAAGTTTTGCAAGTGCAGCAGACATAATGTCAGTGCCAACCTACTTGCCTTCAAATAATGACTAGCACAATGATTTACTTAATTTAAAAAAAGTTCCAGATTCTGCTGCTATTTCAAACACACTGCAGGTTGCTGATCTATATAGCAGAAAATCTACTTTCCCCTCTTTCTTCCTCTTTAGCTCAGTTGCCAAAGAAAGCTGCTGATATAAAAAGAGTTTGACAAAGGCTTGTGCCTCACTGGTTGAGCAGTAGTTGGTTAGATCTCATTCTGGATTCCACTGTATTTTAGACAAATGTGTTCTGTTTTGCATGTGAATCTTGTAATACGGCTGCAGATGAGCCGTGGATTCAGCTGCTTGATCAGATAAGTGTTTGCACAATCATTAATGTAGATGGTATGTTCTAGTGAGATCTTCTGGTTGAAAGGAATCAATATTCCATTGACTACAGCCAGAGCGGAAGTCCTTTCTGTATGGCACAGTTAAAATAATAATAATAAAAAAGATCTTCACGGTTTAATACTAGTGGTACACTGTTTCACAGCCCAGTGGCCAAAGCCTAAACCTCCACTTGCTTGTCTCTTTTTGATTTCCAAATTTCGTATTGTGCATAGCTCTCAGCTGTACCTCAGCTGCCCATAGATGCTAATATGGATAAGGAAAAGTGCAGAAGGACAAAGGGTTTTTTTTTAAAAAATAAGATTGACCATCAGATGAGAGATTTAGCATGATTCAAAAGGAGTAGTCTCTCAAGTGGAACATTGCAAGGAAGTACCAGTATGTGCTGGAGATGGTCACTGGAAAGTATAGGTAAGCTTTATTTGCAAGTCTGATCACCAAGCCATGGATCTGTGAGGAAATTTTATTGTGGGAGAAGAAACAGACTAATCACAGGTAAGACACACACCGAGTTCAGTCCTGAGAAAGACAACAGGATCTGTCAAAACTGCAGGCCCAGACTCAAGCACGACTGTCTGTCGTAATTCCTTCAGTCTGGAGGTATAAGGGTGAAACATTTCAGTCTGGCCACAAGGTGATGCTTTTGCTCTACGTGGCACAACATTTGTGTGGCACAAAAGCTTGACATGAGTTTCAAGAAGCATCCCTTCCCAATCGGCTGTTGCTTCTGTCCTCTCTGAGGCCCCCTTCTATAACTCAGAGCAGCAGTGAGGTTTTATCCAGTGTGCTGTTTTGTGGCGAGGAGGAAGCAGGTGCCAGGCAGAAAGATCAGGAAGCAGAACCCAGGAATTACATGTGACATGCAGGTGGTAGAGGAAAGGGATATAAAACCCAGAGATGTAAGGAGAACGCTGTGTTGGACCCTGATGTTCTGGACATATTTCACTTCCTTTGTGCAACACAGCCTGCACTCAGCTGTGACCAGAATAATATGCCTGTTTTGTTCGTATTGGTTTATTTTATTGTTCTTAGAGTGGTTTCATGTTTTTGTTATACTATGATTAATATACAGTCGTTTCAGACACTATTCCAAACCAGAGCTAAAGAAACTTAATTATGATTTCACATGAGACCTGAATTGACAAACCCTGTCTGTAGCTGCTACTCCATCTCCAGGAACCACTGCAACTAGAGGTGGTAGTGAGGAAACCCTATGTCAGCAATGAGTCTGTTGAATATAAGAGTTCTACAGTCACAACTAGCACAAGAAACAGTGTTCACAATGGTCCAGATCTAACATATATGGAAACTGAAACACTGAAGCATCAGTAATGGTCTCCTGACATATATATGGTTCCCTATTAGAAAAATCATAACTATAAGCTCTCAAGGCATTTTACACACAGAGTTCAAGGTTGGATTACAGCACACCTGAGTATTGAATATTCCATAATAATGGAAGGTGGTTTCACCTCCATTTAATATAACTGCAACCTGGGCTTGACGCAAAGAATGTGCTGGATCAAAAGGCAATAAAGAACAGACTTTCCCATATTATTTGTGCAACCATACAATTATAAGCTTATCCAAATGATATATCAAAGTGTGCCTCATTAAGAATAAGAATAAGAATAAGAATAAGAATAAGAATATCATCCAAGCTATAAACACATGGGCTCTTCCAGTTGTGTGATACACAGCAGTTATTATAAACTAGATCCAGGCAGAATTAGAAGAATTAGATCGAAAGACAAGAAAAGCAATGACATTAAACCATGCATTACATCCACAAAGTGATGTCAGTAGGCTCTACTTACCAAGGAAAATAGGAGGCAGAGGCCTCTTGCAAGTACATCAAACCAAAATTGAGGAATATTTGACTATCTTCAACATAGTGAAAATGCTGTGCTTAGGTCAATAGTTACTGAAGCCACAATAAAGAAATACCAAGAAACTAAACAAGAATTTAAAAATCAACAAATGCAAAGCTGAATAGCGAACTGGCATAGCAAAGCACTGTATGGTTAGTTTATAAGAGACACCAAGGATAAGATCAACCAAGAACAAACATGGCTCTGGTTAAGAAAAGCAACAGTGAAGAAAGAAACTGAAGGCAGCTGAAAGAAACTCATTGCAGCTCAAGATCAAGCCTTAAGAACAAATGCTATAAAGGTGAAAATGGATAAATCATTGAAAGATAGTAAATGTCAATAGTTCAAAGAAAAGGATGAAACTGTAGATCACATCATCAGCTGTTGCCCCAAAATCGCTCAGACTGATTATTTAGTTCATCATAATAAAGAAGCAGCAATGCTCCATTGGAACATATGTAAACTTTACAACCTACCATCAAGCAAGAACTGATGGGAACAACAGCCAGAAAAGGTTACCGAAAATGAAATTATCAAGGTGCTATGGGATTTCAGGATCCAATGAAACAGACACCTTGCCCACAATACTCCAGACATTACAATAGTATATAGGCAAGAAAAGAAAGTTCGAATTGTCGATGTGGCAATACCAGGAGACACAAGAGTCAGTAATAAAGAGCTAGAAAAGACAACCAAATATTGGGACTTAGAAATAGGAATCGAAAAGCTATGGAATAAGAAAGCAAGAACAACACCAATAATAATAGGCTCTTTGGGTGTAATCCCAAAAGACCTGGGTCAACATCTGAAAACCCTCGGCATTGACAAGATCAACATCGGTAAACTACAAATGGCAACATTATTAGGAATGGCATATATCCTATGAAGGTATCGCCAGTCATCCTAGGCTCTTGGAAAGAGCTTGATCATTAGAGAAGGTTAACTTTAGCTTAACATCTGGCAGCTGTGTTCACCAGATAATAATAATAATAATAATAATAATAATAATAATAATAATAATAATAATAATAATAATAATAATAATAATAATAATAATAATAATAATAATAATATGGAAAAGCAGTGCAAAGGTAATATACTCCTTTGGAGATTGATCTGTTCTTGCATTATTTCCAAACAAGTAAGGTCTTGTGTGTAATCTTAGGAGAAACACAAGAAAGCACATGATTTGATGCCAATATAATGTGGGTGCCTGTTAAAACTGGATCAATCGTATGGACCTGGACCAGGAAATATTTTGTACCATGCCTTTGAAGAATTCACTGGAGATCCCACATACCCACATAGCCTAATTTCTCTTCTTGCATAACTGGAACTTTTTGTGTGTGTGAAGACCTGATCTGCAATCAGACCTTGTTAAAAGGAGGACAAAACGTTGTACCATGCAAGTAATTTTAAACATGGATTTAGCATGTGCACCTTACAATATCTGGAAGAGAAGCCTTTGCAAATTGTATCTGGCTTGGAATGACTAGGGGAGTCACAAGATTAACACTAGGGGGGATCAGCCTACGAAACCAAGCTTCTCTTTTCTTGTTGTGTTCTTTCTGTCCCACTTATGATTAGCTGAACAGGAGTTCTGAGTTTCCAACCACAGTCAAACATGTACAACAGATATTTTGAGTATGGGTCTTAGCTTCATCTATTTATCTCTGGCCTATGCTAATTTACTCCAACCTAAGCATTTCCCCCTATATATTTTATACTGGACCCTGTCAAGTTATCTCCCTAAACATACCGTGATCTGCGATGGGACAGATATTATGGCCTAGGAACTGAAAACTGGCATCTCTTTCATTAGGTTTTTGCAAAAAAGCAGCAATTGTGGCAATTGTAAAAATGGGGGAAATGAAAGCAGCTTCTGGGTGCTTCAAAGCCCACGGGCATCCCAAGCTTGGAATACTGCACCCGGGTCCCTAATTTATTTATTTTTGCATTTCTAGACCTCCCAATTCATATATTTCATTTGGATATTATTATGAAGAATTGGGTCTGGGAATGATTCCTTGCTCAGGCCAAAGGGGGCAGCAAAATACTGCAATAAAGAGGATCTTCTGTTCAGAAGCCCTGGCCTGATTTTCACAACACCTGGGCACAGAGTGGGAAGTGAATTCTGTGCTCACCTGAGTTTTCAACCTGTGACAAACCAGACGCTTGAGTGCTTTACAACACACCTTGCTCTCTGCTAAGTTAGGGCAGGGTGGTGCAAGCCTCTGCCCTGTTCTATTTCTACCTTTTGTACCAGTGATTGTTGTGTGTGGTGATGGTGACACCAAGCACTCAGATTTTCATTTTGTTCTCTCAATCAAGTACTTGAACAAACTTGGATGACACAACACACAAGAATTTTTTTTTATTTTGTTGATTTACTTCAAATCTGTTTTTTTAGTGTTCAATTTGTTTACCATTTTTAGTATGGCAATCATCTGAATTTTTAAAAATACCTGAATAATTACTGGTGTTTAGATTTTTTTAAAAATGCGGTCCTTTAATGATGTTAGCCACCCTTGGTTTAAGGAGAAAGGCAGGGTGAAAACATTTTAAATAAAAATAATAACTGCATAAACTTAGCCTATGGCAAATGCTAGATTGGGATTGCAATAAAATGAATTATTGTGTGCAGTTTAATACAGTACTTTTCAAAAATGAAATATTTTAACACACCTTCAGATGCTTCACACTTTACACACCAAGAGCCAAGTAAATAAATAACATCAGACTCCTCAGTTTGGCTGAGGCTCCCTTCCAGAGATGATGTAGTACTGTATCACATTTAATTTGGCAATTTGCCCCATGCCGAGATGTACAATGGGCAGTATATAGGAAATAAATGCAGACTTTCAGGTTGCAACATGGATACTGTATCACTCTTCCTTCTGGAAAATGTTAGGCAACTGAGTAAATAAAACCCAAGCTGTAACTCTGAACTAATATGGATTGGTGGTGGGGTATATAACATGTATTCCCTTTTCTATTTTGGAAGTGTGGGGCAGTCTGCTGAGGGACTAACACTGCCTTTGAATTTACTGCCCAGACTCAGTTATGTGGCTTTTTAAAAAGTGTGTGTTTTGTTCGCTTTAAGCTCCATTTCCCTTTCAAAACAAGGCCTGTGTTCCCCCCACATCTTGTTCGGAGTTAGATTTGCAGTCCTAGAATTCTCTCTGAGTGCAGATCTACTTGTAAATAACATAGACAAGGCACAATACCTTATTGAAAGGGGGAACACCCCCTTTGAAGTGAGATGCTGCTCTCTCTCCCCCCCAATATCAATACTCAGTTTCAGCACAAAATACTACCACGTGGTTCAGCTTTCAGTCCTGCAGAAGGTGCTCACCCCTGAACTAAATTAGGACTAATACTTTTTGTGTAATCCCATTACCTAATTGCCCCCCCGAAGAGGTATATTTTTAAAAACCTATTAAAATTAATGGGGAATGAGTATAGGAGAGCACAGCATGTGGTTCCCCAAAGCTCTTCCTAATGGCTCCTTGTTTCCCATTCCTTTCACCTCACTTACAAACCTCCCGGGCCCCTTGCGCTTGGGGGAGAAGGTATTTATTTATATATTAATTTATTTGATTTTTATATAACACCCTCTAGCCCGAAGGCAGCAGGAGGGGCCATGACTGTCTGCCTTAACAGAATAGGGGCTGGGATGCAAGGCCTAGGGAACCCATGGACAAAGTCCTCCTGAGGGCTGCTGCAGTTGAATGGTTCTCAAGATGGTGGGGCAATGTGGCTGCTGGGAAGAAATCTATCTTCTTCTCTTCTGTTGCTGTCTCAGTCAACACAGGCCTTGCTCCTCTGGGATGTTACAGTGAGAGAGGCTAAGAATACAGTCACCAGGAATTGTGCCTTTCCACCAGTATCTCCCGCCTTGCGGAATGGGCTACTGGTGGAAGTTTGTCAGCTCATCTCCTTCTGAACATTTAAGTGGCTTCGATGGCTAAGACTTGGCTGTTCTGGGAAACTTGGGAAGGCATCTTTCCATTATTTTTTACAGCCATTCCTATATTCTGTCACCACTTTGGGCGGACAAAGAAACAACCAATTTGGTAAGGGAAAAAAACAAGATGGCATTGGGGTAGAGTTGTGAGGTCAACAGTACTGTGTTCCTTGATATTCCAGGGCCGCAAGCTAAAACCAAGGGCTGTGCCCTGAAACGAATACAGTGGTACCTTGTATAAAGAAATTAATTCATTCCAAATGAAATTCTGTTAAGCAAGACAAATTTCCCATAGGAATGCATTGAAAACAGATTAATCACTACCCGTGACCATTTTTCTGTTGTACAGGTTCACCCCATAGGCGATTCTGTTAAGCGATTTCCCCCTATCTCTGGAATTTTTTTTTCTTTAACCGGATTTTCTGTTAAACTGCTTGTTACATGAGGGCCTACTATACTTGGAAATAATTTGTCTAATGTACAGGATATTATATGCACATTGGGACAATACAGGAGTGTTTCTTTGTTGCCTTCTTGGGAGTACCTTCATCCATGCCTAGTTGACAGCTGAGTGTCACTGGTGATTTGGTGTTTGTTATTCCTAGTTGTTCACAGGCTCTCCACCCACATCTGTGCCCAACCAAAAGTACTGGTGCTGTTCCAGTCTTTCATGGTTTTGGACCACAGTGCCAGGGAGAGGTACCTGAGGAGGACTACTTTGGGTGTGGGTGTCTGTTCCACCACAGATGAGGAAGTGATATCAACAATCTTGAACTGATACCACTTATAATTCTGCATGTTTAGAATTCTGCATTACCACTTATAATTCTGCATGTTTTTATTTTATATGTTATTACCGCTTGCTCTCCTGAGCACTTTTATTGGTAGAAAGGCCTCTCTGATTTGATGCTCCAGTTGTGGTCTGTCTTCTCAGGGATGCTCACCTCATACTTTTCAGTCAAAACACTTCATTTTTGCATTGTTAAATAATTTTAAAATGACAATCTTGTACGTATTCTCAAAGGCTTTCATGACCAGGATCTGATAGCTGTTGTACATTTTTTGGGCTTTTTGGCTGTGTTCTGGAAGTTTTTCTTCCTGATGTTTCAACAGACTCTATGGCCGGCATTTTCAGAGGGCAAGGAGCTCAGGGAACTAGGAGTTCTCCCAGAGCACAGAGAGAACTCCATTTCCCCTGACCTCCTTGCCCTCTGAGGATGTTGGCCACAAAGTCTGGCAAAACATCAGGAAGAAAAACCTCCAGAACACGGCCAAACAGCCCCCAAAAGTCACAACGACATTCTTCTACTTTTAACGGTTGCCTCCATCTGACATGTTTTGTATTGATTCTTTTTGGTTTTTTTTTTAATTTAAACACCTGCTGGAATTCATTGCTGATTTTTTTGTTTCAAGAGAGAGACACAAATAAACAAGTTTTTAGAAAATCACAGCCCTAAAACACTCAAGTTGGCTAAGCTGGGTCATAGACTTCACTGCTCATAAATTAATTCATGAATTGATTAAAATTAATATGATTGATTAACTGAGATTTTTTAATCAAATGACATTTCTCATCACTTACTGTAGATTCAGGCAGATCTGAGACCGGAAGCATGCACAGCTTAATTTAAAAGGGCAGATTCTTTTTTAAAAAACCAAAAAAACCATGGTTTGTAGATTTCCTGGCAAATGATGCTACTGAATGCTCCCAAAGGACTACTACACATGTATTATTCTGTTTGGACTTCTTTTCACTGTACTAAGCCTTCCAGAGATGTGCCAGTCTACAACACAACATAAAGACTGCCTCCTTCCCTCCCATGAGCCAAAATAAATATAGCCTAGGTTTATGACCCAAAAACAGAACGTGCCAGCGTTTCTCATGTAATACCAATGGAATCTCTCTCTCCAAGACTGTTAGCAGTTGAAGGGGGCCAGTTTTCATCAGATCTGTGGTGGAAGTAGAGAGGAAGGGCTTGACTCTCCTCACCCTGTGGGATGAGGTCCCAATGAAACCCCACCTATGGCTAATATCCAAATCATGACATGATTGCTGAAGTGACTAATGTTATGTCAAGCATAACCTCGGTTTGGAATACTAGTTTATAGAGAGAGGCATTTCTTTACATGCCCCACTGATCACTAGTAATTTATGCAAGCTTTCCCCTTATAGTAGACTAGACTTTCTCAGATAAGAGGAGCATGTCTGTGAGAGAAATCAGGTTAATATGATCATTTCTTTCCTCTCCAGAAGAACAGACACAAGGATGCAGCTGCCCTTTCCTCCTGGTACTTTCCATACTGTATTACAGGGTGAGGTTTTGCTTTGCTATTAAATCTGTTTTAATAAGCCCATAATCCGGAAGACTGCTTCACTTCCTGGGTTCCCACATGGTGAATCTGACTGATAAACAAAAGTGTCTTCCAGAAGTGGGGAGCCGGCCTACACAGGCTGAGGTGAGTCCTATGAAGGCTGCCATTGTCCTTCTTCTGCTGGTGGGCTTTCATGTTATTCATGTTATGTTATACTCAAACCACGGACATAAGAATTGGAATTTTTTTTTGGCTCTGTATATTTCACAATTTCTTCTATGTAATGTTCACGCACAAATGGAGGTGCACATAAATGAAGGAACCCCTTAAATATAAATTCTTATAGCCTTTCAATGTAATATTGCTCTCCCTATTTCAAAACCCAATCCTTAAAAAAAAGAGGGGTAACAGCATCTGCATGTGTGAAAACTGTGCTCCTCTTCCATATTTATGGATTTGCGAATGACCTTGGATGCATGATCCAGAAAGGAAAGGAGCAGGGCAACCCAACACTAAAATATAGTGTGGGAGCACCCAGAGAAGCTGCCTTTTAACATGTACATACGGTATTAAAGCATAATCTTTCCAATACTGTAGAATTAGGGGTGTAGAAGAAGAAAATTGTGAGATCCAAACGTCACTTCAAGGTTGCCAGATTTGACTCCCTTGAACATAGTTGTGCCTTGAAAGTCACACTTGTCAGAATCTTGTGTTCTGATCCACAGACTTTGTTTTTTAAACATGCACATAGCAATGTCCAGGCTTTAAAGCAATTTCCCAACAAAAATCAAGCTTTCTCTTCCTTCAGCAGTGATTGTCCTGAGCTTGGAGAACTGAAGAAGCAAAATAATTTCGCAGAACCTTCCAACTGTGTTGGTGAAGTATCATTCTGGATGTACGTGTTGTTATTTACTGGCCAGGGCACTTGACTTGACCTGGTTAAAAACCTGTGAGTCTCACCCTAAGTGAGTGCCCTGTCTCTCCTCTGAGTACTTCCTCCTGTCGTCTGCACTCCTCTCTCCCTCCCTCCCTCTTCTTCCATTTTGGTACTCATTCAGCTTATCTGAGGAGGACAGCTTCCAGAATCCCTCTAGTAGCACATCTCAGCAATAATAAAATATATTATACATATAATACACAAACCAACAATGCAATATACAGAATGCACATATATGCCATGAATGTATTACGTACACTATATAGTTTATGAAACAGATGATAGAGTGTATAGGAAAGGCCTACATAAATAGGAATGTAACATTTACTTAAAACCGAAAGGTGTGGGTGGTGGGTGAGTTTATAGTGGAAGAGCATTCCACATATGTAGTGCCACACTGCCAAAGCATATCTTCAGAGCTGACTGGAGGAGCATACAGCACCACCAGGAGAGAATCTTCCGCTGACTGAGGGGGCCTTGGTGGGAATAAAGGTATTTCATGTAACCAAGGCCTAAGTTGCTTACCTACAAGGTATATTATGAGAAAGGTTCTCACATCTCCTCTAACTTTAGTCATATTATTTTGCCGCTGACTTTGTGGAAGATGTTTTAAACTTTACACACCACTGTGGAATGCTGCAAGAATATCCATGCACAACTGGTCCCCCTCACGCAACAGTAGTAATAGGAAATAAAATTCTTGTCCTCCTTGCCATTCTTGGCAAGTAATCATGCCCAAGCTATTCCAGATCCAAATTCTGCAGCCACTTTCCTGTTTTGTTGAATCAGATATTATCTGAGAGGCTGCAATCTCTCTCAGTGTTGCTGTTAATGAGGATATAATTGCTCCCGTATCTCTCAAATGTACTTCCGACTTTAAATATCCTAATCATATGGTGGGTGGGTCAAAGGGAAATATATACCCAGTGGCTTTTTTTTTGTAGTTGTGAGCACTTTCTTTCAAAAGAACTTGACCTTATTACCATCTTGCTGCATATGTAATAGAATTTGCATTAGCTGTATTACACTCCCAGCAAGCAGCCAGAGATCTGGTTACATCTTATTCATTTCCTCTGGCATGATGCCATTGATGTAAAAATGTCTTTCAAATCTGTACTTATAGACAAAGCACAGCTAGATTTCCAAATATACGTCTGTACACTATTGGATATTGATTTGCTAAGATTACCTTCCCACCTAGTCATAAATCTCCTTCTATTGGACAAATGTAGATTCAACAGTTCAGTTCAGATAATAAATCTTTTACGCCAGGGAATGCCGTCAAGACGTCTGTCTTTTCACTTCCATTCCACTACCTAAGCGTCACAGTCTCCCCCCCCCCCCGCTATAAATTGGTTACTACAATATCCTAATTTAATGCACTGGAATACTTGTTGGGCCGGTGGGTGGGACAATCAACCCCTTGCCCCTGCAATGTGAAGATGATTCTTTTTATATCCAAACGGGATTATATCACAATGTCTCCATGCCTGTAATTCTTGCCACTTGGTTTAGATGCTCTTCATTTACCATCCAGAATAGTACCTGTACAGTATTTCTATGGTATTTTGCTACAGTGTTTAACAAGAAATCTGCTTTCTTGATTGAAATACAAAGGAAAACAAAGTACAGTGGTATCTTGTATAAAGAAATAATTTGTTCCAAATGAAATTATGTTAAGCAGATTTTCCTTTATACAAATTCCCATAGGAATGCATTGAAAATGGAGTAATCCCATTTGTATGTTGTACGGATTCTCCCCATAGGCGAAATTATGTTAAGCAAATTTCTCCTATCTCCGAAATTTTTATGTTGTACAAATTTTATGTTATACAAGCTGTTTGTTATACAAGGGTCCACTGTATAGGTAACTGGACCAAGCAGCAGGTCCAAGTTGTACTGTGAACTATTTTGTTCTAAGAAAAGAAAGCTTGTACTCTTCCATAATTTCATACTATCCTGACACCCTTAAAAATAAAGCCAGAATATGTCAGATTCTCATAATTCTGACCCCAAATTTGGTTCATGCCTATGCCTAGGAATACAATTTCAAACTCACTTGCTTCCCTTGCTGGGGTATACAAGACTTTTGAAGCTTGAGGGACATGATCTGAAATGAGGACGGCACACCTTTTTATGGTATAATAGAATGGAGGATATTAAACAATTTAATAACCACCTACTAAGAAGAGCCTACAGCACTTGGTATTCCCTGGTGGTTCCCCATCTAAGTACTAACCAGGGCTGACCCTGCTTTGCTTCCTAAATCAGGCAAGATCAGATGTGCTTAGGGCTCTCGACGCCTGGAGTAGGAACTGGCAAACCACTCCAGTATTCCTGCCAAGAAAACTCAATGGACACGGAGTTACGAAGAGTTGGTCACAACTGTAACAACACAACACACACACTAAGAAGAGCACTACTCTGGACATGGAATAAAGTAAAGAAGGAAATGTATATAAAAATTCCACATTGGGTGTCACCAGTAGAAGTGTTTGCTCTGACAAGTCTAAGAGAAAATAATAAAAAAAACTTTTGATATATAGTGAAATTCTAAAACCAGATGGAAGCTTAAAAACCCAACAAGAATTAGTTGAACAAGGAATTGAGTTGGATAGGTGCGGTCATTCCCAGATCTATTCAAGGCACTTCAAAGATAAACAAGAAGGGTTTTATCTACAAAATACACCTTTGATAGAATTTTGTTAAAGACAAAGGAGAAACATATTAAGCAACTGTATGATTTTCTGCTAGATTTTGATACAAAGGAGATGGTGAAAGAATGCATGGTTAAGTGGGCCCAAAATACAGGTCATAGTATTGAAAGAGAGCAATGGGAAAATGTATGGAAAAACAACACAAAACTTACTAAATTGTTGTATTTAAAGAGAATATACAGTATTTTCCATGTATAAGACTATATTTGTGTCTATAATTGTTAGACTAAAAATTGAGGGTTGTCTTATAGACAAGAGTAAGCCAAGTACAGAACTGTGTGGTTGAGAAATGGGAATTTTGGGTTGGAAAGGTGGGGGTCTTCTTATACATGGATACCTCTTACAGGTGGAAAATATGGTATATAAATGTTTTATAGGTGGTATATGATGCTGACCATTTTAGCTAAAACAAATACCCAGGTTTCAAATGTTTGTTGGAAATGTAAACAAAAAGAAGGCTAATTTTATCACATGTGGTGATAATGTAAAAAAGCACAAAAATTTTGAAGTAAGATCAGGCAGATGCTGGAAGAAATTCTTGAGAACCCAACAGAATTAAAACCTGATTTTTAACATAAAATATATTGCCACGTAAAATGGACCAACAAAAAGTATATTTAGTGATTCATATTATAAGAGCAGCAAGAATTGTTTTTGCAAAAGATTGGAAAGAGCCAGAAACACCAAAAGAACATGAATTGATAACTAAAAACCTTGAAATAGCAGAAATGGATAAGTTGTCAGAATGGTTAGAAATATCGTGGAAAGTGAAACACCAGGAATGCTGGGAAAAGTTTTATATGTGGTTACAAAAAAGGCAAAGTAATTGAATGTAAAAGATGATGACAGCCAGAAATTGTAAGGGTTGGTCATGACTGTAACAACACAACACACATATGTATTAATGTAAGCGAATTGAACTGTGTATGTATACCTGAATTATGATATTGATATTGTTAAATGTCCTGCCAAATCCGCATCCCCTTATTTTTCCTTTATTCCAACTGTACCCTTCCCTATTTGTCCCCTACCTGTTAAATAAAAAAATAAAAATAGAAATAGAAAGCAAGACAGAATACTCCAGATTCTCATAACACTGACCCCAAATTTGGTTCATGCCAATGCCTAGAAATTCATCTTCGAATTCACTTGCTTCCCACATATTTTCTTCCTATCCTGTTGCTGTTTTTCTAATCTAATTTTTTTTAGATCATCTTATCAAGGAGTGTGTCATTTTTGTTTGTTTCTGAGACTATGTAAAATT
Organism: Phrynocephalus forsythii; assembly: GCA_029282475.1. Lineage (NCBI taxonomy): Eukaryota > Metazoa > Chordata > Lepidosauria > Squamata > Agamidae > Phrynocephalus > Phrynocephalus forsythii. The sequence continues at coordinate 122,795,974 of JAPFRF010000008.1, read as the reverse complement.
CTGTTTAAATTGTTGGGGCACTAAAATAAACAATAATTCTTAGCATCGAATAAATAATAATGAAAAATCAGGGGCACCAGCATATTTTTCTTATTCAGTGCCTTACTATATATTTTTCCTACTATTATTCTTCCAGCATCTTTCTTCAAAATATAGGAATATTGTTATCTTTCTTTTCCTTTGTTCACATGCATTATATTTTATGTGCCCTCAAAATGAATTTTCATGACAGGAAAATAGTACAATTATCTGAAGAGAAGTGAAGTCTAAATCAGCTCTTTAAAGAGGAAATAAAGTTTAGATCTCATTTGATTCGTGAAATTTCCTCTAAAGCACAAGTGAACCTAAAAATCTCCACTGGAATAAGTGAGAAAAAGCTTCAAAACTTACACTCCATCCTCTTCCTATTCAGACAAAATTCAGTTCTTCAAAAACCTCCAGTTTGAGAATGTGCAATATTGTGCTTCATATCCATGATTCAAAATGTATAACAGTGTACCTTACTTTACTATGCTCTTGCTGGTAAAGCTTGTTCTGTGCATGTTCAGTTTATAACAAAGTCACTGTTTTACCCCTTTGAAAGTCTTTTTTTGTTTGGAAAAATCTGTATTTCAGACCCATTCCTATCAAATAAATGAAAGTGGATGGGGCTAACCATTTTCTTTCAAAATAAACATGACTGGTCATTTCAGTTTATTTGGTGTGTTTTAAATATGGGGACATTCAAGGTTGCTTGTTTCTGCTGAATTAGTTTTACGTTTATAAAATCATAACTTGAAAACCTTTTGCCGAAATTTCCCCACCTTTGGCACAGAGCAACAGCAATCACCTGCCACCTCCGTGTCAAATACAGGATCCTCCTGAAGTCTACTTTCAAAGTTAAAAATTCTGGTTTGCTTTAGGATGCTCCCATTTTCAGAATTGCCTTGTAGAATGTGAAGTTGCTCTGCTCCATAATTAACACCACTCTACTCTTGTGCAGTGATAAACCCGTACAAGTAATTAGACCAAGCAATTTATCTGTGAAAGTTGCAACTCAAAAGATTAATTGCGCGTTCAGGACTCTTTTGAGGTGAAAAAGAACTATGGGGTGTGTTCTTAGAATAGCTAATGCACCTTATATTTTAAACAGCTTTTCTTTATCTTTTCCGATTCTGTTTTTCCACTATATTTCTGTTACATAGTTACTATACTTCTCTTTTTACTCGACACTAGTTTGATTGGAATCTTGGCATTCACTTAGACCAGGGGTCTGCAACCTTTGAGACATAAAGAGCCACTTGGACCCGTTTCCGTCTAAAACCATTGCGACATCACCGGAAGTGTGGAGCGAGCCTCTGCACCTCCCGGAAGGTTCCACATGCACTTGCAGACCCCTGAAGACCAATATGGTTATAACTAAAAGGAGTAGAGCCTCTGCAGGAAGACACACTTGAGAAGAAGAAATATGATCACTAAATACCCAAGGCCGGCGCGTCCATTAAGGCAAACTAGGCAGTTGCCTAGGACACCAAAATGGAGAGGGGGCGCTGGCCAGCCTGCTGCCCCCGCCCCCCGCCGTCCACCCGTCGCCTTCTGTGCCCATCGCTGCCCACCCCCATGCCCGTCGCCGTCTACCCCCACACCCATCGCCGTCTCCCATCATCCACCGCCCCTTGCCGCCTGGCCCCACACTGCCACCCCCACCTGGCCCCCCACTGCCACCACCGCTGCCCTGCCGCCCCGCCCCTCGCCTAGGGTGCAAAAAAAAAACAACCTAGCGCCGGCCCTGTATGGACCAATCATGGTTTGCCTATAGTAGCCACTGCTAGTTATTTGAACTGGAAGCTCAGTTCCCATCACTGTCTGTATGTGGCTTCTGGAGTATTTGAAAATGCTGATGATAACTATTGATATCTTTCTCTCTTTAATCAATTTCCAGCAACAATACTAGGTGTTATAGAAATTAACAGTATAATAGGAAGGAAACATTCCAGATGCAACTGTTTTAACAGGGTTTTTTTCCAAATCATCCAGCCTCTGCTTAAGAACCTCCACAGAAGGAGACTCCACCACCCTCCGTGCAGCATATTTTACTGCTGAACAGCTCTAACCACCAGGAAGTTCTTCCTAATGTTCAAATGGAATATCTTTTCCTGTTGTTTGAAACCATTGCTCTGAGTCCTAGTCTCTGAAGCCATGGTAAACAAGCCAGCTCCCTCTTCAACATGACACCCTTTCACATATTTAAACATGGGTATCATATCCCCTCTCAACCTTCTTTTTGTAAGTCTTAAACATTCACAGATCCCTACGCTGCTCCTTGCAAGACATATGTTCCAGACCTTTAACCATCCTGGTCGCCCTCCAGGACATTTATTATTATTCTGGGAAGTTTGTGAAAGTTCTGATAGGATTGTTACCCAAGTCCAGAAGGTGATACCCCGACAACCTGAGGAACTTTATTAATATCTTATTGCTAGTTTTAATAAATTGTTTGTAAAAAAAAAAAAGAGGTTTGTAAGTTGCCCTGGGAGCTATCTTTCAGTGGAAAAGTGGGTACAAATGTAAATAACAACAGTAACAATAACAATAACAAAACAACACCAGTGACGATGATGACAATGACAACAAGAGCAGGCACATTGATTTTGTGTGGCAAACACTTGTAAAACTTTCTGCCTGGAAGCATTTTCCTCTAAGGACAGCTGTTAGAATCTGAACATTATTTAGAGGTTACCAGCTCTTCCCACATTTACTCTATAATTCTAGCATCATTATGACCAAAATCCTGTTGCATAATTACACTGACTGAAGGGAAATGGGATATTCTGAAATTATGGCAATTGATATTTAAAGAAATCAATGAAATAAGCAATTTAAATTCACCTAAATGCCATAAAATAGTGCTCTTATGAATACTGGACAAAGCGGCAGGTAACTGGAAACTGGAGAATTAATTCCCAATCTGTTAGCAGTGTTAAAATGGATTATTATTGCTAGGAACTGGGGAATGGGTCCTAATGTTTTGTTATAGGGAAGTATGGGATAGAGCAATTCATGATAAATTTAATGATAAACTGTGATATAAGAGTTAAGAGGGGATAACTGGAAGGGATGTGTTTGTAGACTCACGGTGGGGGTATTGATTTTTTTTTATTAACAAAGGGGAAGGGACAAAGCTCACGTCAAGTGTCTGAAAGGGGAAGGGGCCTCCCTAAGGGTAAATGGTATAGGTGGGAAGACTTTCTGCTCAATGGGAACTCCAAAGGAAACTGGTCAATGGATATGGCTCTTGATAGTTTTTCCAAAATCTCCCTGGCTGCTATCACTTGCCCAGCACCATCAAATAGGACTTGCCTAAAGGAGAGTTTAGGAAAAGGTTAATATTTTACATCCACACCCAAAAAATTATCCAGATACCCTAGACCATCAGAAAGACAAACAAATGGCTCCTAGATCAAATCAAGCCTGAGATGTTTCTATAGGTCAAGGTGGTAAAAATGAAGCTGTCCAACTTTGGACACATCATGGGAAGATAGGGTTCTCTTTAAAAGACAATTATGCTAAGAAAGTTTGAAGGCAGCAGGAAAAGATAAAGACCAAGTGTGAGATGGAGGGATGCCCTAAAACAAGCCGCAGGCTTGAGTTTGGAGGTGTTGACTTGGGCTGCTATCTCACCTGGGGAAGATCCTGATCTTCAGAAGGTCTGGCTTTTCCTCTTCCTCCCATCACATGACTGAAGATGTGGGATAGCAGTTCCCATGTACAAAAGATTTTTTTTAAGCGCAGTTCATCTCCATGGCCAGGAGGTGGCACTAGGATAAAAAAAGGACCAGCTGATCGGTGCTAGGGGTGAGGGAAGTTAAAAAAAAGCTGACAATCGGCCAGCTGCCTGGGCTAGGAGGGTGGGGAAAAAATCTTTAAAAAATTAAAAATAGCACCAGACCAGCCAGAGGACCAGCTGACTGGTGCTAGGGGTGGGGGGAAGTGCCGAAAAAATAGCACCCAATTGGCCCTAGGAATAGCCGGTCTCACTATGAGGGGGAAAAAGAGAAGAAAACTGGATCATCTGCGTGGTCCTATGACATCTGCCTCCTAAAAAGGCTGATTTTTTAAGCGAGGCAAAAATTCCCTACCTCTCTGGTAAGTCTTGGAAACCTCGCTTAAGGGGGCATTACTGGGTCCCCCCCCCACAAAAGGCCTGGTGGCTGTGGGGACAGCATTTTTGAACAGAGTTTATCTACAAATTTAATCTGCATTTAAAGGGATGTGGGAGAGGGGCCTTGGAGATCACTCATGTATAGGTTTGCCATAAGTTGGAAGCGACTTGACAGCACATAACAATGCAGAATATCCAACCACATAATCCAATAGCCCATCATCTGGAATACCTCACTGTATAGAGGAATGAAGGGAGTCCACCCACAGTACCTCTCTTTATACAGGAATGAAGGAATACCATATTTACATAAAGCAGCCTGGGGCTGGCTCATTGATGCTTGCTATGGCCTATACTATTCTCCAGAGTCTGCTAAATTAGTTCAGCATTGTGAAATGTGCCACGGATTTGTGATATCAAGCAACCCTAAATTGGGCTACTCCCAGAATAAAACATGACCATTTCCATGAAACATTTGCCCCTGTACTTTATCATAGAGCCACTATACCTGGGATGTTCATCTTGTTCTCCTCATCAGGGAAGACCCTTGCACTCATCATAATTTGTTTTAAACTGGGCAAATATAGAAGAACAAATTAAGCCGTGGCAATTTTCAATTTACTGATATTAATCTGACGAACAAACTAATAAAAGAAAAAGGCTCTGGGCAACATATATACCTGTGGTAGAAATGATTTAATAGAGATAAGGAGATTACTCAGAGCCTTGTAAAGAGTTATGGGAAAATGGGTGAATGCAGTCAGATCATATCCCATGCTTACAGCATTTGTATGCGGGGCACATAACGGCTACCACCATAATTAAAATGTTGTATCAGGCTTGAAAGAAGAGTTGCAAGCAACTCCACTGAAAGAGTTTAGGGCTATGGATGACACTGGAGAACTCAGTGGTTAGAAACCTTATTCAGGTGTTCAGTTAAAGGGTTAATAATCTTAACCCACTCACAGAAGGAGCAGCCCTGACCCTCTGTCCTGTCTTTCGGGGTTGGACACAAATTGGAAAGCAAACTCCATAAGTGTTGTTGTATCTCAACAGAGACTGGCTTGTAAGTTAGGTGGCTGCTTTTCAGCAGGTGAAGTTCGCTCTCAGGCAAAGATTGCTTTCTTGATACAACACTCCACACACGAGAGTGAGGATAATGGGGTCAAAGGCTTTAACACAGTGGTTCTCACCCTGTGGGTCTCTAAATGTTCCTGGACTGCAACTCCCAGAAGCCCCCACCACTCGCTATGCTGGAAGGGATTTCTGGGAGTTGCAGTCCAAGAACATCTGGGGACCCACAGGTTGAGAACCACAGCTTTAATGGGACCCAAATATTTCATGCATCCAGCACTCTGTCAGATTTTTACTGGCATGGTGGAGAAACGGAGAGTATTGGCCATGCTTTCCTTGACTTTATATCTCTGATTATAGTAGACATACAGTACGTAGCTGTCTCTGTACGTATTCCCCTCTGTTGTGGAAGAAAGTTATTAAAACCATCTCCAGCAGTACACCAGATTTTTAGTCTAGTCGGGGCCATTTATTTCAAGACGCGGAGGGCTTTGGATGTTAAAGATCTAGAGCGCCCACCCCACTCCATTATCCCCATGTTGATTCTTCCTCTTTCTCCCGTGCCCCTCTGCCCCCAGATATATGGGGGTTGCAGATCTTTCTATAAGGAAATATTGGTGCAAATGAGGAAAAGCAGTGAAAAACATGGGGGAAATATCACCAAAGCAGATTGTTATTGGGTAAAATCCTATTTACACCGGCTACGGGGTGTAACATGGTGTAATACTGGTGGTGGCTCCAAGGCAGAAGAGCTGCTATCCAGTAAGCATTTCTCTTGGTACATCACGTAACAATCCCAATGGGAATCCCATGACCGATGGCACAATCAAATTGTACAAGTATTGACACATTTAAGTGTGCAAGTTTATGCAGTATGCCTGCGTGAACAGGATTTTACCCATTATGTGCAATGGTTAAAGAAAATGTAAGTTAATATTTAGCTGTCACTTGAAATCAAAAGTTATAGCAGAGTCTATAATCCAATAAACATATGCTGGAAGTGTGGTTCTAGAGTAAATTTAGTCCATATTTTCTGGACACATCTAAAAGTATAAGCTTTTAGATATCAGGAATGTATGAAAAAGCAAATGCACAAACTGTAGCATTTGACTTTCTTCCTGACCCATTGATACTACATTTTGGATAACCTAAGAGCATAGATGTTCCAGAATATTTTGAAACCATGACTTCTCTGTTGACAGTAGTAGAGATGGGCACGAAATGAACAATTTTTCATTTCCGTTTTCATTTTTTCATTTCGTTACGCAATGAATTTTGTCTCTAAAATGAAACGAAACGAACAGAAACACCAGAAATGTTGTCGTCCATTTCATTTTTGTTACGGGAATACATTGAACTGCTTTAAATGCTAAAAACATAACAAAAATGAAATTAATAGTAATGAAACGGTAACGAAACGAACGAAAACGAAAACAAAATTTTTGCAAAAATTCACGAAAAACGGAAACGAACCGAAATGGACCCCCCAAATGACAAACGACAAACGAAACACCATTTTTTTTATTCGTGCCCATCTCTAGACAGTAGCATAGATGACAATTAGTTATAGATAAAAAAAAGTTAATTCAGCTACAAATTGATGACCAGGACTCCAGTATTTTGAAGATATAGTTGTTATGATCAAACAGCCTATTATAAGAAGAGTTACAGAAGGAAGGTTAATGGATGGTAATTAGAAGAATTAAGTCTCTTCATCTTGCAACGGAACGAAAAATTAAAGATGTGCTTTAAACTTATACACATTGGGAAAAGATTTAATACTACAGTAGCTTGGTTGGAATGGAATGTTCCATTTACCCTTTATTATTATTATTATTATTATTATTATTATTATTATTATTATTATTATTATTATTATTATTATTATTATTATTATTATTATTGTTGTTGTTGTTGTTGTTGTTGTTGCTGTTGTTGCTGTTGTTGTTGTTGTTGTTGTTGTTGTTGTTGTTTCTTGCAATAAAAAGGGTTTGTAAGCCATTTTGATTTATGCCCATAAGCTTATCAAGATCTTGATAAACAGATGAAATGCTCTCATTACTATAGGAATCCTGGGAACAACCTGATTATGGCATTCTGAAAAACAGCAGAAATTTCTCACATACATGCCTTGCAGTAATCAAGCCTACATTAAAATAAGGGTAGAGTTTCCCTTTCAGGTAGAAGCCTGCTAACTTTTCAAGTAAATGCCACAAACGATTGTAAATAAACATACAATGTCAACATTTTGATAAAGAGCAGGCTTCTTCAGTGGGTGCTCTCAGGGTGTGGTCATGCGAGCAATAAAACCTGGATTTGCAACAGGATTAGCAGGTTTAAAATTGATTTGAAAAATCATGACTACTTGATGCAAAGCCAACCCTGCAGTTACTTGGCCATCCATCATACTACTATTTTGAATAGGGTGGAGGCTTTATACTTTGAAATGATGGTGAAGTTTATTTATTTTGCAGCATTTCAGCATGCGTGAATGCCTCAGGCATCATAAAATGGTCAATCATAAGTTTCGGACCTCAAGGGGCCTACAATTTGATTTTTAAAAAATAATTGGAAATAAGCATTCTATCACTTAAGCACCAAAACCTGAAACCCCGACAGCCATACTTCCTTTTATTGTGCCTGTACACTCCTTAAATTTTGATATACTTGTTGCTCTGCCTCCTGTTCTCAATAGTGTGTACTTCCATGATAACTGAAAACAATTAAATGGTGACAAAAAGTGCTAGAATCCAAACCGGCAAAAAAAGGCCTTCAAGGATTGATGAGGCACTGGGATTCGTGGCCATACAAACCATGTGATCTGGTGCTAATATTTACTTGCTGGTAAGTGACTCAATTTAAATGAAACAAAAGTGAAATGGATTAGTAGTCAGTGAACTCGCAATGAGGACGGTCCATACTGCCCGTAACACTTCCTAATGAGCATCTTTTGAAACTACCTCTACACAAAGGACTTGAGCCACAGTACCATGCAATGAAACAGTACCCCCCCAAACCCCATCTCTGCCAGATGTCCTAAAATTACACCAAAGTCTGTGGTATCAAAAAACAAAGAAAAGGCCATCAGAGCCATGAGAGAAATTCTCACAATTTTAAAGTGCTAGTCCAAGTCATCCACACAGTAACCAAAGCTGCCCCAACGCCACACAAAATAGGAACAATTTATTCATTTGTGGCAATTCGCCACAAACAAATGGAGCCAGGCAATAGGTTCTTTGAGATGACATCTGGAGGCAAGGGGTGGCCTTCATGATGTCACAAGCGTAGCTCTTTGTGATCTCACAGGGATTATCAGACATAGGTGGGTAGAAAGCCAGAATTACTTTGGCATCTACTTGCTGGGAAAATGAGCATGAGGTGAATGAGCCAGAAGGTGGGGAAGACCCAGATAATCAGGAAACAGGGCACCCCCGGGGCCTGAAAACTCTTTCCTCATTTGGGCAGCTAGGCAGGCAGCAAAATACACCCAGCAGCCACAGCTGCCATTCCTGGGTTTGCATCTCTTAGATTTAAAGGCAGCTGACCAGCACAAATGAAACTTACTCTCTTGCACTTCTCTCCGTGGGTCTGTCTGCAATCCAAACCCTTGAGTTTTTAAGTTCTCACTCCTCCACCCCTTCTCGCTCTTGCCTTTTGCTCATGTTTGCCATCCATTTTCTGTTTTGTTTAGGAATGCTTACAAACTAGCCCAGTACATGGGTCATAAATCACAGCATGTGAGATATCACCAAATACCTAAGAGTCTTAGAGCCAATGAAGATTTAGTATGTTTTACTTGTGTAATTAATTAGCATTTCATCGGGTTGTTTCATTTCCCCCCCATAGGTCTGATGAAGTGGACTTGTTCACCAAAGTCCACATTGAAATATAATTGTTAGTGTTTAAGGTGCCAGCCACCTGTTTTTTGTCTCATTTGTTTCTTTGGATTTTGCCTGATACGCGTGCACAGTACAACACAGCGACCTCTTCTAAACCTGTGGGAAATGGATCAAATTCTTTAGACTTCAGCCTTTATTTTAAGATTTGATAACTGTAATCACTCCACTTCCAGCCCTTACTAAATCACCCTGCTGCCCCTCTGTATTGATTTTCTTGCCCCCCCCACATTGATCTACATTCCCCAGGGATCAACTGGCTGCTCCCCAGCTAATCTCTTCTTTTTGTTCCACCCACCACCCTTCTCGCTGTCCGAGTCCCTCATGGTCCAGGTCTATCTCCCTGTCTCTTTTGTCTCCTCTTCCTTGCAGCTTGGTTTGCCTCAGCTGAACTCTCCCCATGCCTTCAACCTTTGGCACTCTGCCTGGCCCTGGCCCTGCATTAAGTCAAGAAGCAGCAACAGTTGTGTTTGTTTAGTGTAGGTATACCAAAATGCTAGTAGAGAGGTGAGGAGACTGCAGACTTTATTGGTGGCATCATGTACTGGGGTTGTATCATTTGTAGCAAGACAAGGAAAGAGAAGCATCATTCCAGGGAGTGCACTTTTACTCTATGTTGTAGAAACATGTACAGACTGGATTCTGAGATCTTACACAAAAGACCATCCTCTCTCTCTCTCTCTCTCTCTCTCTCTCTCTCTCTCTCTGTGTGTGTGTGTGTGTGTGTGTGTGTGTGTGTGTGTGTGTGTGTGTGTGTTACAGTTTTGACCAACCTGTCGTGACCCCATGTCCATGGAGTTTTCTTGGCAGGAATACTGGAGTGGCTTGCCAGTTCCTACTCCAGGCGCCTACAGCACCTGGTATTCCCTGGTGTTCGCCCATCCAAGTACTAGCCAAGCCTGACCCTGCTTTGCATCCAGAATCAGGAAGAAGCAGTTTCTTACTCTTTTTTTTCTTCAACTCACCCTTGATTCAAGCCAGCCTCTCATGGGCTCTTCAACTGTATTCAAAAAGGCAGAAGTCATGTCTTTTCAGATTTCTTCTTGTAATAATTGGGGTCAGAGGAGCATCCACCCATGACATGTTTTGACTGTAAGTCTCAAATGATGGTTGCATTCACCATGTGAATGCAATCATCATTTCTTTTACTAACTTTGCTGTACATTAACTGGGGGATGGGGAGAGGACATCCTAGGAATGTATATTCATATGGATTTGGGAGGCTGGAGGACTGCTATTACTGCCTTTGGCCTCTTGGTTTTTGTTGTGGAACACTGGATATTCTGACCCTAGATTGAAAGCAATACAGCTCTTCCTGAGTAGCAGATTCTTTCTCTCTTCCTGTCATGGAGTCATGTTTTAGCTACTGGAAGATTGTTTAGCTCTGGGCTTGACACAGTTGCTGCCTCCCAGATATTGTCAGGCAATGACTCCCAGTGCTCCTATCCATTAGCTGTCCACTTAATTACTGCTAGGACATACAGATACCAGCCCTTTATCCAGCCCTGTAATATCAATGGAATCTTTGGTAAGATCTGATTGGTGAAGTAAAGGCAACAATATACCTTGTAGTCCTTTTCTCAGTGCTGGCCTCACCGCCAACGCCAACGTTGTTCATTCACTCTTCATTCACGTAACTTTTGTCTTCTACAATCTGTGCATCCGTATAAATAGTTGCATGTAGGAGCCTTTGAGTCAGCTCTTCACTTCGATTCTACGCCACCACCTATAAATTATGCATTAGATCCCCTGACAACGCAGGTAACATTTTTACTGAAACAGGTTATCCCCCCATCTTGTTACCATTGCATTTATGGCATCCGAAGATAATGACATTGGTTTGAGACACAAATTACTGCTCTGTTCTCCTGTGTTGTAAATTGCCAGGGGATGGCTTTATTTTTAAATGTTGCTTTCAACTAAATGAGATAATTAATGTGGGGAGGAAAAGACCACATAGAAGCGCCCTTCTGCCTTGATGTCTGCCAGAGAAAGTTCAAGGTGATGGGAGGAATGAGGTCCCTGCATTTTCAGGCCCTGGGATGGTCGGCAAGGGAGCATTTTTCCCCTAGTGCTTATAGTGGGAGGTGGTGTGGTAATGTGGGTTGTGACCCTATTTAATAAAAGACTGAGAAAGAAAAGGCTTTGATGGGGGTGGTGGCGGATGGCTGAGGAGACAGCGTTCACCCTGGGCCTGGAGGAGGTTGACTTGAGATGAAAGTGTTCTTCTCTCCTTACCCCTGTCAGCACTTTTTAATGTCAGCTCTGAGGGATTGTCAGCCCTCCTGGCAGGTATCTGTCTCAGCTTTCCCAGGCCTTTAGCGTGGAGAACTCCATAACTTGCACACGATGGCACACTTCGTCCTGTGTCTTCTTTAGATGCACACTTGAATCTGGATGTTCAACTGCTATATGTTATTCAAAAGGCTTCCTTTATACAGTAGGGTTGAGGGACCACCCTGTCCCATGGAGGCGATCTGGGTGTTGAAAGCAAAAGAACTGCTCTTGCAAACTGTAGAACTGTTGAAATTCTTACTGAGATCAGAGCGAGACTGATCTACCAACTTGAACCGTCATCTCTTCTTTATCTATGCAGAATGTCCACTTGTTTCCAATTACATGATCATTTACAGACCATAGATTATCGACCAAGAAAGGCTAAATCCTTTTTCATTTCATTAATGTGTTACTGGATGGACACTTCATGATAAAACACCACAGTGCATTTCTCCAAAGGAAGAAAGAATTTAAAAATGGTGCGTAGGGAATGGTATTTTTTTTAAAAAAGGTTTTGGTGTACTATGTACCACATACTGGAAGCCACAAGAGTGAAACTTTAATCCCACTTTCCAGATATGGTCCACATAATAATCCCAGACACATGGGAGAATTGCATTTTGATAGGCTATCATCATTTTTACGGAAAGCAAGAAGATTCAGAGAACAAAAGGATATACAAGGCTCTTATAAGTTGAGCATTTGTTCAACTTTCCTTGTATCCAAGATATAGGTATTGTGCCCCTTGTATCCAAGATATAAGTATTGTGCCATGGGACACAAGTGTCAACAAAGTCACAGCAGGACAAACCCCCATTGCTTTCTGGGTTCTTCTTCTTCTGGGTTCTTCATCTGCTGTTTGATGTCCCCCTCACCCCAGTTTGCTCTGATGTGCTCTGGTGATCAATTCAAGTCACACTCATAGTGATGTGTGCTTATCCATGCATTTTGTGAATGTGTGCCATTTGATGACATTTCCTTATGGGTGTTTTTCTGCTGGTCAGTCTTCACACCTCCCTCCTTTACTCCTGCTAATACACATCACCTCCTCCTTCATCATCGCCATCATTTTAAACGCAATCTGTTTTGTACTACAATGGAAAAAACAAAAACAAAAAAACCCAACAACCCCAAAACCAATTACCTCATGAGGTGCCTCATATTTTTGTGACAACTATGATGGCTCCCTTCTGATGGGTGACTCTGTTACCTGAATGTGTGGGGAAAACCATCCACTCAGCCAGGGATCAGCTGATGTCAATTACAAATGGACTGACAAATACTAACTTTGAAACAAGTACAAGAAAAGGTTGTGTGACCTGGCCCTGTGGGTATATACGTGTGTGTGCGCGCACCTGTACATCTACTCACACATTCTCTGCCTCTTGCCTGAATGAAAAGATGGCCGGCTTATATGACATCCAATATTTCCAGAGAGGGTGATAATAATACCTCTCTCCCTCTCACAGGTGTGTGTCATTATGAGAGAGAGAAAAAGCTCTTCTGAAGGAATAACCTATCATGCAACTGATACATTTGATCACTGTTGCAGAGACTATGATTAAGATTTCAAAAAGGACCACAGGAAATTGGGTCTCTTTTTCATTGAGGGATGTGTGTGGCTGTCCTAGCCCAGGGCTCAGGGCATCAGCTACTCCAAGTGGGATCTGATGTCAAGGGTGTTCTATTTTCCTTTGTTGGTGCATGTGGGCCTGGTTGGTTGATAGAATACCTCTGCAGGTTTCTATGGTGTCAGTAATGTGGTTGGGTTTACTCTGGAGTCCTTCAATGGTTTCTTAAATTATTTTGTGTTTACTTCAGAAACGTACTGAGATTAAAGAGCACCAGCCTAATTGCCTCCTCCTTACCTTGTACAAGAGATAACACAAAATGGCACAAATTACTTAGGGACTGGGAAGAAGAGCAAATAGCCACCATTTCCCACAGCGTCACACACTATTGGCCCAGGGTTGTTATTTCCAGCCCACACATTAAGGTTTTTCAAATGCAGAGATCTGCATTTGAAAAATGCATTAGAGAACTATTCAAGATAATATCATTGTTTCTATTATATTAAATACAACTGTGGCTTAAACAAAAATTTGACAACGTGACATGTTCCTGTTCAGGGTTCTAGCCAGCCGGACAAATCCTTCTCCAGTATACATATTCCATCCCACTCAGTCCCCTCCGCCAACTCCCCCCCCAAGTCAGAGGAGTAGTTATTTATGGTTCTCACCTCCTTAAGGGGTTAAGTTATCAATTTGCTTGCATGCTTTTGTTCAACTTTTATTTTTGTGCTTTGCAAACCTTGAGATTGCTCTAAGCATACCACTGGTATATACATTTATACTAGGAGTAGGGTGGCAGTATTCCAGTTTTTCCAAATCAGAAGATCTTAATTGTTATATTATGCAAATCAAGTAGCCTATTTTGTGTGTTATATAAATACGCAGAATATAGGCCAAAATCTTGTTGCTTATCCTGTTGTAAACTGCATTAGAGTAGGTAGGTATGTATGAGTATGTCTTAAATGTATGTCTTAATAAATGTTATGGGTTGTATACTGTCCCTCATTATTGTAAGCCGCCTTGGGTCCTTTTCCAAGGAGAAAGGCAGGGTAAAAATATTCAAAATAAATAAATAAATAAATTTGTAAAACCAGCTCCAAAAGCACATTGTGAGTGGTTCTGTTTTTCGTGTCAGCTTCTTCATTGCCTAGTTTTTTATAGCTGCACATTGAAGTCATATGATAGTATGGAATACCTTGGTTGTGGTTTCCAACAACACATTCTTACAACTGTGTTTTTAGTTCTTTCATAGCTGTACTTTTCTTCTGATTTCTTGGCTGTGGTCCCCATTTAGAATGACAACTGAATCTGAGGTGTAGAAAACTCTTAGATTAAGCCTTGGAGAATTGGTACAATATTCTTAAAAATATTGTAATGACAATAAAAGAAGAAAGTTAAATTTAAAAAGTTATGGTTGAAGGACTAAGATTGGAGGATTAAGCCTTCCTAATATAAAAACATAGAATTATGTGGTTTACCAAATGAAACACTTGGTGTACATTATATTGTATCCAAATAATATTCTATTGTTAAACATGGAACCGTATAAGATAAAGGGGGACATTCAAAATATTATTTAATTTAAAAATGAAAGTAAAATAAAAAGAATAGAAAACCTTTTAAAAATATGTCACAGATTTGGAATAAGTATAGAACAATATTAAATCTCATGATTTCCCCCCATATACTTGACTGTAGAGCTACAGAATTTTCTAGAAAATGTAAACTTGAAAAATAGATTAAAAGAAAATAAGAATTAGAAGATGAAAAGAATGAAAAGAGAAAATGAATAGAAGAGAATAAACTTAAATGAAGAAAGATTATCCTGCTTTCATTTGACTCAGCTAGAAGTTTGGACACAAGAATATGTGAAAAATAATGGTAAATGCAGAGAGATGACAGCATTTGAAAAGTTAGTAATACAGACAGACAAAAGCAAGATGATAAACCTGAATGAAAGGGAAGATTAATATAATGTACGATTTGGGGGAAGATTAATATAATGTATGATTTGTATGATTTGGGGGAAGAAATAAAGGAGGAAGTATGGAGGAATATGTAGGGTAAGAGAAAACTATTGTAAAATAGTTTGGAGGTAACATTTAACATCAGTAAAATTATATCATATGGATAACAAATATTCCAAACTATGTTGGACATCTAATCTGGTTATAGTCATGTATATGCATATGTGATGGGAATGTGTAATGGAGTTGAAATATTGGAATCTGTTTTTTTAAGGAGATACATTATCGGGTCTAAATATAGATGCCTGCCCTATAGTTGCATTACTATCTTTTCTTTATGATGTAGAACTGAAGGGTCAAAGAAAGAATTAATTTCAATTTATTAATAGCAGCAAGATTAATGATGGCAAAAAGGGAAAGTATAATATAGTTTTCAAATAACTGAGTGGTTTAATGTGATTTCAAATATAGCAATTAATAAGTTAACATGTGATATTAAGTTTAAAAAAGGATTGCTGAATAAGAATATATTTAATGATACAGTATATGCAGATATTTTATAGTTTGCATTAATAAAAGGGGAAGGACAATTTCCTACACAAGAAACTTGACAATTTTGGAAGGAATAGGGGATCAATGAATAATAGAGATGGGCACGAAATGATTTTTTTGTTATTTCTTATTTGTTACATTATGTAACAAAACAAATAATGACCCTAGGAGTAAAATAGAAACGAAACAAAACGAATGGCCATTTTTTTGGTTCATGCCCATCTCTAATGAATAATATTGGAAGTAACTATATTGATTCAACTGATGGGATGCACTACATTTTCTTTTTTGGGGGGTTATGTTGTTTGTTATATTTTGTTTCATTTCATTTTGTATCTTACGCATTAAATTTTTAAAACTGTATAAAAAAGAATTTTTTTGTGATTGCAATTTCTTCATTGTTGGCAGCATAGTTACTGATTTCTATAGTGATGATTTTTTGCCTTTTCCATGTTAAGATGTAGTCCTGCTGCTACACTTTCTCTTGATAAGTGCAAAAACACTTTGATTATCAAAGGTTCAATAAGTAATTGTTTCAAAACTTTGCTTTTTTCTTCAAGTAAATATGCATCACTTGCATATTTTCATCTAAGAATGCTTCCTCTTTCAGTCCTCCTTCATGTCAATCTTATCCATCTTCTTAATATGACATGTTGTGTCTGTTAGTTGGACAGATGGGGAAATAAAATGCATCTTTGTCTGACATCTTCACCATTTTGAAACCATTCGGTTCCCCTGCAGTCTGTCCTAACAGTTGCCTCTTGTCCCAACAATCATCAGGATAAATATTCTGCCATATTCCCCCCCTTTTTTAGAACAATACGTAGCTTTTCCTAATCCACTCCATGAAAGGATGAACTATGGTCCATAAAGCACTAATTAATAGCAAGCTCTGTTATCAAGATGATTTCCACTTGTGGTTAGAAGACGTCATTTATGTGTGACGTATGTATATTCCAGTTTTTGGACTGCACGTTCCAGAACTGTCAGTTTGGATATATCTAGAGCAAAACGTATCTAGAGTTTCACATGTCACAAGAACAGTTTCCCAATTCCTTTTTTCTCTCTCAAGTTACTTTATGCTTAAAACAAAGTTAAAGGAGATGTAGCCATGATCAGGAGGAGCAACAGCCTCACTCACTCCCCTCTGCAAAAGAACAACATAAGTTGTCTCTGCTAGATATATATCTTGTACTTCTCATGGATGTGTAATCAGTTAGGAGGGGACATAAAACTCAGGTTTCAGATGATTGCTAATTACATGGAACAATCCATTATCCTGGCAATCTGTCATGAAACCCTCCAGTTGGACCAAAGAAGATATGGCCATTGCTTACTGCCACACAAAATGAGTTACCTGGATGACTAGAATCTGATTCCTGGCTTTAGGAGAACATGGCTTCCGTTATAGATAAGCTTTCATTTTTGGTTATCTTCTTTTTCTGGTGTCCTGGCATTATTGTTTTCCAGCAAGGCTTGTCTTCTCTCAATGTGCCCAAATTGCAAAAGGCTCAGTTGAGTCATTTTTTTTTTGCTTATAGAAAGAATTCAGGCTTGACTTGATCTGACTCAGAATTATTTGTTTTTCTAGTGGCCCAGGGTATCTGTTACAATGCTCCTCCAACACTATACTGGAAATAAATCAGCTTCCACACACCCTCCACCCCTCGGTTTTTTTGAACTGTTAGACAAAGACCCATCTGATGGGCTGCTGTCCCCTTACCTAGGGGCAATTATTAGTGGTCAGCTGACCCGGGGGTCAGCCGCTGGCCAATCTCGCCCCCTGTGCTGGCAATGCCTGATTGGCCAGCCTGGCAGCTGGCCGATGTGTCTTTGTCAGGCGAGTGGACAAAGAAGCCCCTCCCAGGACAAGCCTGGTCGAAGCCCCCTAGTCTTAATCTTTTTCTGATGCAGAGTCAGTCTTGGTTTTGAGTCCTTTTTGAAGTTTTTGATACAGGAAGAAGTCCAACTTTGGAATTGATGGCTTAACTGCTGTATTGCATTATAATTATATGATGATGTAGTGAACTGTAATATAAGGAGTAGGATTACAGCAGAGTAATTATCCATAATATTTCAGTGCTATCCTGTTTCAGTGGCCACTCTCTGAGTAAAGACTTGGGACAATTGCATATACTTTATACAGGCAGCTTTTCTCTTCTTAAACTCTCATGGTACCAGTGAATGTTTGCAGTTTTGGGCATATATTGACATTTGGGGTCAACATGACCAGTCCTGGTAAGAAATGCTCTCTAGTCTCCACCTAACACTGGGTGAAAATAAAATAAAATAAAAACATTCAAAATAGGTTGTGTGTAGAGATGGGCACAAATTAAAAAAATGGTGTTTCGTTTGTCCTTTGTCGTTTGGGGGGGTCCGTTTCGGTTCGTTTCCATTTTTCGTGAATTTTTGCAAAAAATTCATTTTTGTTTTCGTTCATTTCATTACCATTAATTTCAATTTTTTGTGAATTTTTTTAGCATTTAAAGCAGTTCAATGTATTGCCGTAACGAAAACGAAACGGATGACAAAATTTCTGGTGTTTCTGTTCGTTTCATTTCAATTTAGAGACAAAATTCGTTTGTCATTTCGTTGCGTAGCGAAATTAAAAAATGAAAACGGAAAAGAAAAATTGTTCGTTTCGTGCCCATCTCTAGTTGTGTGTGCATTTCCTGGGGGGGCATGCTAGTTTCTGTAGTAATAATTCTGTTCTTTACAATTCAATGGAAAGACTCAGGGCAGAAAATCTTAGGCTACAGCAATGGTGAAACTAACATATCAAAGGATGTCTCCTGTTATTGATTCCTCTGGGCCCAAGCGATGGAAAAAGCTTTTCCATCATACTGACTTCTCATACTAAACTCCTCTTGCAGTGAGTAAGAAGCTCCTGTTTTCCTTTTGTTTTGTTTTCCTTTGTTTATTACTATTTTGCACAACCCTGTTAACTTAACTATTCAAATGCAGCATGTTTGTTTTATCAATTGCTTGGACCCTTTTCATCCTTCCGTGCATGTATTTTCAAGTACACATTTATAAAAATCCCTCAAGGTTAGAAAGGGACAAAAAGCCCCCCCCCACTTCTCCCGTTTTATCTTGGGCACAGCATGCTGGAGGAATGCCAAGGTCAACCTGAGAGTTTAATGGCTGGGAATGGATTCGAACCTGGGGCTCCCCTGGCTCTTAGCCCAGTGCTTTAGCCATTGCGCCACAATTAGCTCTACTTAATCATTAAGAAGATGACATCTCCCCCCACTGACCCTTGAACATAAGCTTCTATTTAATAATGAAAGAGGACACTTAAACTCTAATCTCGGGGGGGGGGGTTCTTTCTGACTAAGAGCAGAATTCAATATCAGGAAAATCCCTGTAGGCCTTATTTGCATGGTGTGAAGAAGTAAGGGCAGAAACACTGGACCACAAATACAGCAAAATGGGACTTAAAGTTCTAACTGTCAATAACTTACCTACAAGGACAGGTTTGGTTTTTGTGATGGAATCACCATGCATATCCACTTCGAACTATAAATTGCACAATCTCTTATTACGTTATTTAGTTAGGGACAGCACTTTTATTGTATTTTACTGTGCAAATTTTGTACTGTTTGATTGTAATGATGACTTGGCATGTTGTGAACTTGCCAGAGAGTGTTCCTACTAATGGGGTACTCTACAAGTTGGAATAAGCAGCAGCAGCAGCAGCAGCAGCATGATTCTAGAGCAGCATATTATGAATCATCTTTGTTGTTTCACATTGTGCTCACTGGCATGGAGACTCACGGGAGGAGTATCCTTTGTGCTAAAATACTACACAGCAAGGGAAGGCAACAAGTTCTTGCTCTCCCTAAGCCCTGGCCCTTATGCCATCCTCAGCAAATTTAACCCCTTCCAATCCACTGCAGTTTGGTCAAGAGAATCCTTCGGTCCCCAATCCCTGTTCCAAGAGAGATTCTTGCAGACGTAGGGCCGCGGTCTCACCAGCGTTTTCTGCGGCAAACTGCACAGTAAAAGATTGCGTCCTAACTGCAAAGGGAAGTAATTTGGTGCCCTGACTGACCACGCCCCTGGATGCACACTTTCACCAAGGTTTTTTAAACCACCGCTAGGGGTTGGTGAATCTTCCCTTAAAGATGTGCAGTTCTTTGCTTCTCTAGCAAGGTGCAACCCCAGAAAATACACAGTAATTAGCTTCCTACACCTTTTCCTGCCACTTCCTGCAATGATCGACTCAGAAAAAAGGGAAAAGATGAGCAGTAAGCAAGCAGAGATGGGCACAGAGCAGTAAAATACTACTCTGTCGACATGACACTAACTGCGCATCAAACACCACGTGACCACCCCCAAAACACCTACGCGTCAAATTAAGATGCACAGAAAACTTTAGTGAGACCGCAGCCTTAGAGAATGGTGAAGGAGGAGCCACACAACTGGTGCCTGGGAGTATTCTCTGGGGAACCCACAGCTTAAGTAGGTGTGACTAGATGGGATCTGGCCCACAGAAAGCTGTAAGCATGCATCTGCTCCTTATTCAAAATAATTCCCAAAGAGTTCCATATGCTTCACTTCTGCATATCTCACAAAAGTGTCATTTCTGGTCACACACACAGAGAAACCATTCCATGCAGGGCAGCCTTTGGGGCCCCTATCCGATGTTGGGACGACATGTCCGTTTCTGCTTCAAGGAGGCAACAAGCAGTATCTTTACACCAAGTGAGGAGGCCAGGGATGTGCCAGAGGAATCTTTTAATGTAGTGTCATGGATTTCATGAGGGTGTCAGCGCTGACTGTTATTTCCATTAAACAGGTTAGGCTGTACAGGAATTTCCCAGGACGTTGTGATCAAAGATGCAGAATTGTAAGCCCATAATATACAAAATGGAAATAATATTAGCTTTTTATTTTTTTTTAAAAAAAAAAATCAACATTGTATATAGGAACTCTTTCGGTTTAGCAGACCCTGTGAGTTTGGATAATAGCAGTTATTTATGCCCCTTTTGCAGAGGGATAAAGCTTTGCTTTATGACCTGTGTTTTATCACTTCCAATGAGAGTCACATAACACCATTAAAAGTCCTTTCAGTAAAGATAAAAAAGTGAAATCAATGTTTTTTTTTAAAAAAAGTTTTAAAATGTTTGTGTTCTTGGGCTAAGATGACTCATATAAGCCGAAATCTGATTGATGAGGAGGAAAGGCCATGCCACGATCACTTTTCATGGAACAAAGTTTGAGGCAAGCTGTACGCCATCAAGACAGCCATTTAGCAGGAGCTGAATAGAAATCTGAGGAAAAGATCACAACATTTCTTTCTGACTCAAAAGTGCCAGGGAGCCCTAAATTTCAAAAGCGAGACACATTGTCCAAGTTTGGGCTGGGAGAAAATCTAGGTGATACAAGCCATCAGTTTCTGACGTAAGGAAGTGCCCATCGTAAAGTATATGCAGTAGAGATGGGCACGAAACGAGCAATTTTTCGTTTTTGTTTTCGTTTTTTCATTTCGTTACGTAATGAAACGAAAAATGAATTTTGACTCCAAAATGAAACGAAACGAAACGAAACAACAGAAATTTTGTCGTGCATTTCGTTTTTGTTGCGGCAAATACATTGAACTGTAATGAATGCTAACGAAACAGCAATTTTTCGTTTTCGTTTTCGTTTTTTCATTTCGTTACATAACAAAACGAAAATGAATTTTTTTGCAAAAAATTCACGAAAAACAAAAACGAACCGAAACGGATCCCCTAAATGACAAACGACAAACAACAAACGAAACACCATTTTTTGAGTCGTGCCCATTTCTAATATGCAGGGTGAAGAGGAGAGGCAATGAGGATGGCAGAACTGAGCGTTTCTCACATTTTGCTGTTTGGCCACTGATGGCATAGCCCGTGACCCTCAGTGGATGGGCAGGTAGGTGATCAGCGGCACTTTACTTGCTCCCCGGGCACTGTGATGTCTGGCAGGAATACTGGAGTGGTTTGCCAGTTCCTCCAATCACTATGGGTCAGTCTTGTAGATGCAAGCCCATGTCTTCTGACACCTGTATGCATTTCATGGCAGGCGAAATGTGCCAGGGTTATTTCATTTTAAGCCAATCTTTATCCAAAGATTGGTTGAGACTCAATAGATGAGTTCCTTTTCCAGCCAGAAGCAGGTGGAGCAGACAATGTTTCCTGGTCCTTTTCTCAAGTTGAATTTCAGTTTGGAGAGGAATTTGGAGACCATATTATTATAGCAGCGGGCAGAATTAAAGGCACAGGGTAGGGTCAAAGCAAAGTAGTTGGGCATGATGTCATTCTTACCTGTATGGATATTTCCCCATCCATCATACAAAGCGTAGCTCAGTTCTAAGCAGCTCTCTTCAGATACAAGCCCCAATCCAACAGTTTAGCAGCTGAAAAGCACAGTTCAGTTCCATATAATACACAGCCTAGCTTTAAATAATTTCCGGTCTCCAATCTCTGATCATAGGTATGAAAAGATACTTGCCACTCAGGTGGGAAATTCCACAGGTTGCATCCAGTTTGGAGGTGGGAGGTTCCCCCTCTTTGGGGCGTATGGAGGGGCTTGAACACCTACTCCCAGATCTAATTAAGCATTATATTGCACCATGCAAGAGGGCCTCTGAAAATAATATTGCTATGCAAGCTCCTAAAAGATTACATTTTCCTTCAGATGTCCAATTTAAAACCATACCTAACTTCAAAGGCCATTGTCTGTTCTTTGAATAAAACAGTGGACCCTTGTATAACAAACAGCTTGTATAACATAAAATCTGTATAAGAAATTCTGGAGATAGGGGAAATTTGCTTAACATAATCGCCTATGGGGAAAATCCATACAAGATAAAAATGGGATTACTCCATTTTCAAGGCATTCCTATGGGAATTTGTATAAAGTTTGCTTAACATAATTTCATTTGGAATGAATTAATTCCTTTATACAAGGTACACTGTACTTGAAAGTCAATTGGGAGCTAACGGTGCAACTCTTTTGAGAAAACTGGCTCCTGAATTCTGGATCCAAGGTAGTTTCTGAGTGATCTTCAAAGGCAGCCCTTTCCAGGGATTGCAATAACCTATATGGGCCATAACTAAGGTTTGTGCCATGTGTTATCAAGGTCCAAGGTGTGTCCTTGAGGAACACAGCTTTTGGTGCATGACTGGGCCAAGGCACAGTCAAGATCTGGGCTTCTTGGGTAAAGGAGAAGTCCAGAAGAACACTCCTGTCACAAACAAGCCTTTTCAAAGGCAAGGCTATGCACTCCAACAACAGATTGAGTTTCAGTTCCTAATACAGCTGTACTAACCATAAGCAGCCTCTGTGGCCTTCTCTTATGCCAGCCCATGCTTGGTGGCAACTGGTGAAACGGCCATGGATACTGCGAGTGAGAGTATTGCTCCGTTTTATGCTTTTTGGATCCCAACCCTCCCCTTTTTGCACACGGTGAATGGAACGCTGCGAGACTGCACTGAAATAACTTAAGAGACACCCCGGCATGGAGGGACTCCAGGATTCTGCATCTCGTCAGCAAAGCTTCTGCACTTGAACAACACAGATGGAAAATCAATACAGGCCTCCAGAGGGATATTCCATTTTTAAGCAGGAACCTCTGCACTATGCAAGAACGGGCACCCAGAGTCCCCTTGTTCCTGAAGCACAATATTGAAATTCTTTAAACCAGATTGGTTGTTTAAAGCAATCCTAGAGAGGCAGGAAGTGGGCCCTGCCCTGAAGAATCGAGTCCTGTGTCATGGTTCCGTGGGACATAAAACCCATCCTTGGTATCAACTCATCTAGAAGGGCACCCTGAGCTCTGCGTTCAGAGTCGCCGTGTCAGCAGCTGCTTCAATTTATTCCAATTTGTCTGGCCCTTGCTGGCTTCCTTAGCTTCTTGCCGTCATTTCCCATCATGGGGACACAATAATTGTCTTTTGAAGAACCTTATTAATATGTGCATTTAGGAAAGGGCTGTAAATCACCAAGTGTTTCCAGTGGTAAAATTGGATAAATAAATTAAAAGAGGCACTAATGATCCAAACAGAGATTAGAAATAACTAACATGAAAGGTTGCTAAAGAACTGCTACTGATGTCATGCCAGATGAAGAATGGACGTTACTCAGAGGGGTCTCCTTGGGCTCCTTGCAGAGGTAGTGGTACAGAGCTCACCCAGGATTACCATATTAGAAAGTGGATAGTTGCTGTATTTGACTTCCTTTGCTTTGAAAGGATCTTTAAGGATAACAACCAATAACCACACAGAGGGCTGTGTTTTTAAAAATCCATTACAACTATATTCTACTAAGTTTTCTTCAGTGTGTTCAAGATGACCTAACTTGGGGTTCCCGCCATTTTATTCTTTCAACAATCCTATGAAGAAGGTTGGGATTTAAGTTTCCTGTGGAGACAGGGAGTTTTGTGCTAAGGCAGGAGATTGATATTTTTACTTTTTTATGACTGAAATAAATAAATAAATAAAGTCCTTTCTTCCCCGCCCCTTCTTTGTTCCCCCACATGTGGTATAGAGGTTCAGCAGCCAACTCCCCACAACCAGCCATACCCACTTCTGCACCTGTGGGGAAAGCACACTGGTTGGTGTAAGGCAGGCATGCCCAAAGTTAGGCCCGGGGGCCAAATGCGGCCCGTTTTCAAATTCTGAGTGGCCCACGGCCTCTTCTCCCCGTGGGCTCAGCCTGTCATGCATCCCCACCATCTGGCCCCTCCCCATACAGGATGGAGGTGTCAGCTTGCAGTTTTATGGTTTACCTGCCCTCCCTGCCTCTGTCCATCCCCCAGCCTCCTCTCCAGCCTACCCACCCCCGGATCCATTGCTGCAGCATCCTCCCCGCCTCCTTGCTATAGAGACTTGTCCAAAGTCCAGCGCGGGGGTCAAATGTGGCTGAATGGTCGGCCCCCTCACATTTTCACCTTGCCAAATCTGGCCCTCCTTGCAAAAAGTTTGGACACCCCTGGTGTAAGGGTAGGATATCACTAGCTCTCTGGCCACTGTCTGAACTCAAAACTGTATTACTCTTTTCCCTTTCCCAGCTCCTCGGGTTGCTCATTTGAACGTCCCTCCTGCCAGTCTTGATTAAGGGGAGTTCATCTGCTTTCTGAGAAAAATAAACACAGCCTGTTTGTCTGGCTGCCTTTCAGTCTCTTTGCTGAAGCACTGCTAAATAGAGATGGGCACGAACTGAAATGACGATTTGTTTCGTTTCGTTTTGTTTAATACTTCAGTTTGTTCTGTTTCGTTTTTAACAATTTTTTTTAAAAAAATTCATTTCGTTGGTTCGTTAATTCATTATGAGTTTTTACCCGCTTTTTTTCAACACCCACTGCGCAGCCCCTGAGGCCTGGTCAGCGCTGGATTATTTTTTTATTATTATTTTTATTTTAGGGTGCCGACCAGTCCACCCTGGGGGCCTGGTCAGCGCTCCCCTTTATTTACTTATTTATTTTAATTTTAATTTAGTTTTAGTCCCCCCCCACTTCCGGGTTCAGGCCCCGCGCTACAGCTGTAATGTGAGGCTTTTTTGTTTTTTGTTTTCCTTTCAGCACCAACTGTGTGGCCTCTGGGCCCGGCCGGTGCTGGGTTTTCTTATTATTTTTTTATTTTATTTTAGGGTGCCAACCAGGCCACCCTTGGGGCCAGGTCAGTGCTCCTTTTTTTTTTTACTGTGCTTTTACGGCCGCGCTACAGCCGTCGGCTTTTTTCTCCCCTGGTCGCCGTCCCAGAAGCAGGAAGACCAGACCTCCGGACCAGGACCAGGTAGGAGACATCTCTGCCCCCATTAATGAAACGAACCTAACTGAACCAATTTTTCTCGGTTCATTTCGTTTCGTCTTAAATTTGCCCCTAGGGTCGTTATTAATTTTGTTATGAGATGAAACAAATAACGAATAACAAAATGAAAAAAATTTCATTTCGTGCCCATCTCTATTGCTAAATCATTCTGTGTTCCAGGATTGACTGTAACGACTTGTCTAAAGACAAGGATAGGTGATAGTTTTGTTAGACCACTGAAATCTCATAGAGAGAGGCTAAGTTGGGCATCACAAGGCAGAAGGTGGTACAGAAAATATATATATACCACTTGCAAACTCAATGGCCAGATGTCAAGGCCAGCTTCTGTGTTTAAAGCAGGTTCCAAAATGGTGGCTAAAGGATCTGCTCAGAGATAGTAGATTTCAGATTGCACCTCTAGAGATGAAGATTAGATTGTCAAACCTCTTAGACAAAGAATTAGCCATCACCAAGTACCTCACCCCCACCCCCACTTCTGCTCTCCATTGAAATGCCTGGTCATTTTAATTTATTTATTTATTTATCTTTGAGTATTTTTACCCTGCCTTTCTCCTTGGAAAAGGACCCAAGGTGGCTTACAGTAATGAGGGACAATATACAGTCCAATTAAGACATAATCAACTTGCTGGGAGACAGAGGAATACATAAATGTGACAATCCCCATGTTAGAGAAGTTGGGATAAAATTTAGTTTATGTACTAGGTAAACTAATTGCAGCCAAATTAAGAGTATTTATCTCTCCTAGAAGCTGGAAGATGATTTATGCACAGTTCACTGTTTTGAGCACAACATACTTGGTGGGATCAAGTATTTCTTTTTAAGGAGCAACAATGGGTCCTTTGGGAGGCAATATAAGAGTTTTCAGACCCCCTGTTTATAACTTTATTATAGCAGCTTGAATAGAAAGTGTATTTTGGTTATGATATTAAAGGTGTTGATAGTTTAAATCAGTGTTTTTCAACCTTTTTTGGGCAAAGGCACACTTGTTTCATGAAAAAAATCACGAGGCACACCACCATTAGAAAATGTTAAAAAAATTAACTCTGTGCCTATATTGACTATATATAAAGTAATTTTTCAATTTTTGCCATGGCACACCAGGCAACATCTTGCGGCACACTAGTGTGCCGCGGAACAGTGGTTGAAAAACACTGGTTTAAATACATTGAGTATTCATTTTTACAACAGTGAATTGCTGAAAAAATCTTATCATAACAGATAGGAGAATAAAAACCAATATATCCAGATGTGCTATTATGCTGGTTACTTCTTACAGCTGTACTACATTCCTTAATTTTGGATGGTGGGAGTTGGAGTGCTAAACAAAACCCAGAACGGGCTACTTTGTACTGGGAGGGTGGGAGAAAGAATCAGAGTAGAAGGATCAGAAAGATAACTGTGCTGTTCTCCTCACCCCACCTCTCACAGGAGAAACAGCAGTTTTGGGGACTGGCCTTTTAGTCAGAAAAATGGCAGAAGGAGAAAAGGTTATCACCCCCCTCCCCTGTGTTGAAAATTTGATGCAAGTTTGTTCCGACTAAACTACTACTAACACTTTAAAGAATAATAGGAGATCCTATTCATAGATACTCTGTGCCACATCTAACATGGCTTTGTAACAAACCAGAAAGCAAGACGCTGGCACTATGTGTGCATGCGGGGTGGGGTTAGGGTTGGGGTTGGGGTTTGGTAAAACTTAAAAGAAAAAAAAGTATGTCATTTTCAGAAGAGAATGTTCTAACATTTAGTATGTACTGGAGCTTCTTTCAGTGGGAAGTGAGCGCTCTTCCCCAATGCTGGGGTCGTGAATAGTGCATACACTGGGGAGGGTCTATTATATTATTTTTCTTCCACCTTAATGAACTCCTCTCATGTCCACCTCTGATCAGTGAAGTATGACAGAGGGTGATTGAACGCCAGTCTCCCAGGAAATGAAGTTTGCTCACACACTTCAGGTATGCTAGCCCTACTACTGCCTGCCTCTGATTTATTGGTCCAGAATTTTTCCCCCTGTGGTGTAACAACAATGCTTTTGAAACCTGTACCCTCTCCCTTGCCCCATCTGCCTCATAGAACCACCACACAAGGCATGCAAAGTTTCCAGGAAAAAGAGTGAAGAGGAGAGAGGTCACACAGCTGAAGGAGACCCATAAGCCAATGCATCTTTTCCTTCCCATCCATTCAGAGAACATGGGAGATTAACAGAACATGGGAGATGAAGAAAGGCTGATATTGGACAGGGGTCACTACAGGGTCCAGACCAATGGCAGACCCCCCACCTCCCCCTGCTTCAAGAGCAAGTGCAGCTGCTTCGGAGGCAGTTCAAAGCGGTGGGCTAAGTCCACCTATCACCCAGATGATTGCAGAAAGTTCAAAACACTCCCCGCTGCCCCCTTTTTTTCCTTGGACAATCTGGCAAGTGGTGTCTGGTGGTGGAGGCTTGTTGAACAAATGGAGGCTTGTTGAACAAATGTGCCAAGAGGCAAAAAAGAGATCCCAGTTGCTAGACCTCCCAACAGAGACTCAAGATTATCCTTGACATATCAGTTTATTCCTGCATGGTACAACTGGGAAACAACAAGCCATGTCACCAGTTTCAGTAATGACCTGGTTCAGAGAAGAAACTGCTTATGCTGTAAAGTATACCAGCGTTCCGTACAGTTGCTGAGAGTCCTTTGGCTGATGTGAGTGGCTTGGTCTCACTCAGGGGTGTCCTGATTCTTGCAAGTCGCTGGCAGTCAGTGGAGGAAGAGCAGAGAAACGCCAGGTGAGATGATGAATGCACTGCACCTCTTTTCCATACTGCAGAGAATATGGGGAAGGTCAATGTTCAGAAAGGTCCCTGTGGGCAAAAATCCAGGAATAATCAATGCATGGAAGGAATTGCGGAGTCACGACTGCTGGTCCACCTACCATCTTCTGTGCCCTGGTCGGATATTTTGTTTAGTCACTATGTCTGGTTATCGCTATGTGGAGGTCAGGAATAGTAATTAACCCCTCCCATGTTTTAATTATACCTGTGAGTGTGGGAAATGTCCTTGTCAGTAGAAAGAAAAGAGTGAAAACATCACTATTAATAAGAATGGCAATGCCCTATCCTCTCCTGTTTGCTGCAGGAACATAGACTCTGAAGGTTAGAGAGTCACTAAAGCAGAGGAAGATGATCAACTGGCATGTACATTTACACAGACTACGGGACTCTAAAAAGCAACGGATCAGGCCTCCTTTTATGACTTTAAGTAAGTTTGGGCTTGGCCTAGCAGTTGGATGGGAGTCCACCAACGAAAATGGAAGGGACTTCCGGGAAGGGCCAGGAAAGAATGCTGCCTGAAGCCAAGAAGAGCTCTAGCTCAAGCCCTGGGGGTTGTTGGGGATATCCCCCTCTGCTTGAAAATGTCAGGTAGGCCTTTCCCTTGTTTTTATCCTCAGCTTGAGTAGCATAAGACTGCTAAGGAGGAGGCTGTAAAGCAGAGGGATGTAGAAGCCTGGGGGATCCTGCCTAGAGATGTTGGGTGGGTATTTCTTTATTTTGGGGTGGCGGCAGGGAAAGCAGGCAAGAGCAGAGAGCAACACAGACCAAGAAGAGAGGCTTGAGTGAGAAAAAAAAGATGTGAGTAGCCTTCCAGAAGTCTTCAAGGCTGGTACCTCCATCGGCATCCCACCCCACCCCCATTTTCCTCTGCTGGGATGATTCTCTCTCCCCCCCTTTGTCCAGTGATGGCAACAAGAAAGGCAGGTGAATTTTGTTGTGGCACTGAAGCCCCATCAACTCTGTTGGGAAAGGAGGTAAAAGGCCTTTAATGAGGGGAGGATTAACAAGCTCGAAGCGGAGGCTCTGAAAGGGCCATGTGTGTGCACTGACCGCAGTAAGCGGGGATGCTCGACAGGATGCAGGGTAATTGGATTGGACCCTGGTGAGCTTGTTGAATGAATTTTAAAGGGTGTCTCGAAAAGGGAGCTGCCCGGTGCCACCTCCCACGCAGGGGAAGGAGATCAGGCGCCTCATTAAGGGATTAGCGTGTTTGTTCTGCTGCCCTTTTGTTGCTCAAACACTTTTTTGTGTGGCGGTGTCTCTGGAGCCAGCATCTCCTCCCTGTCAAAACAGGCACTCTTACTCCTGCTCACGCCAACCCTGGGCACTGAAATAAATCTATGCGTCCTCTCAGCAACAGTTGTCGTGGTACTGGTGGCGATTCTTCCTTCATGACTCAAAAAGTGTGGGTTTTTTTGATATTTCTAAACCCATGCCTATATCCCTCCTTTGGACCTGGACTGTGTTGCTGTAATACTGAGTTGGTTTTGTTTACTTGGTCTATAAGGAATTAAAAACCAGTGGCTTATCTAATTCCAGTTCTTGTTTATGCTATTTGGACACAAACTTGTAGATCACATTGGCTCTGATTCCATTTTCCCTCCACATTTTTCTTGTTTGGTTGACTCCCCCTCGCTTCCCATTTTTTGTCATCTGGACAGGGGCTTTCACCCACTTCTTATCTGCTGTCTCTTCAAGCTCAGTCTGTAATTCTAAATGGAAAGGAAGAAGTAACTTCTTCAGGAGTTGCAGTGGAAAAGATCTTTACAAATATTTTATGAACATCTCTTTGACAGGATTTGTTTGGCCCAGAGTCTGTTTGTCCCAAGGAAAGCTCCTGTATGCTCCAAGACTGCAGCAGAAGATAGGAAAAACCCATATTTAGGAATGTATTACCAAATTTGGTTGTGCCACTGAGATAACCAGAGAAAAGATACGACTGAGGACAATAAATGTAGTAGAATAGAGTCTCAACCCAGAGAGACCTATTTACCCTCCTCACATGTAAGACAAGTACTTGTAAGGGCCTGGCAACCTTATACATCCTGTGGGCAGCAGGATGGGTGAGCAAGAACACTCTGCCTTCAGCCATAGAGAAAAGCAATACATTGTAAATACAGTGGTACCCCGACTTAACAGCAGCTCGACTTAAGAGCGGAAAACTGTCGGTGTTTTAATTGCACCTTACAAATTTGAGGTACCACTGTAATTTTCTTTTCCCACAGACTCGGTAGGGTGCCTGACAGGTTTCACATAGGAATGGGCACAAAATGTAAAACAAAATGACACGAGGAAGCAGCATTTCATTACAGACAGAATGAAATGGTGTTGTTGTTGTTGTTGTTGTTGTTGTTGTTGTTGTTGTTGTTGTTGAAACAAACCATTTCCTTCCATCTGTAAGCCACTGGTGGAGGGAAAAGGGTTTTTTAAAAAATGCTCCAGGCTTTTTAAAAGAACTTTTTTCCCACCCTAAGCCTGATGGGAAAAAAGCTTTCCCCCCACACACCCCAGCAGCTGGCAGGTGGGGTGGAGAAAAAGTTTTTTTCCTCCCCCAAGCCCCACCTGCCAGCTGATATAGTGCCACCGCAGCGCCGATCAGCTGGCAGGCAGGGCTTTTTCTTTAAAAAGAGGGTTGTTTTTTTATAAGCACAACCTTACTCCTCTCCCATAGTGGCCCAAAGCAAGTCGAGGAAGAGGAGGAGGGAGGGGCGTGTGGCCACCGTACTCCCTCCCTGCCTGCCTGCTTCGCCACTTGCCTGGTGCACGGCGGCGGAGGCGGCGGAGGGGGTCCCATCACCAAGCCTTAGCCAGAGGAAAAGAGGACTGCTGGTTGGAGGGTGCACAACTTCCTCTTCCTGACCCCTCTCCAGGCACCTCCAGATTGTGGTGCCCCAGGGCATATGCACCCTTCCGCTCCACCTAGATATGCCCTTGATGGATGGATTCTTGTGCTGCCTCTGATTATTCAAACAAAGGGAGCACTGGTACCTTTCACAGATTAAGACAGCACTGAGTAGAAGAGTGAATGGACCTTTGAATATTTTGGAAATCAGGGCTAAGCAAGAGAAGAGGAGATGACCGTAGACTTCTAATTGAAAGAGTTTGTATCTCATGTATTGTTCCTTTCAATATCCGACCAAAACATGGTGCATGTGTGATAAAAAGGAGGAAACAGTCCACAAGTCACACATCTCTTTCAAGCTTTCTGTGGTTGTACCATTGGTGCAAAGTTGTATCAGATCCTTCATAACCTAATTCTATTGTGTTCAAAATTACATATGCTAGAAATATCTGACAGGTAAATATCCATGAAACAAAGCCTGTAAGGTTTGTTGAAAGGCAGGAGGAATATTATCAACGAGTAAGTAAATAATTAACTATCTGGATCACATCCAGTTCCTTGCACCCTTCAGTGTCTAGGTGGGTCACTCCCACACTCCTGTCTTCATGTCTGGAAAAAAGTGGCTGTCTAGAAGCATCAACAGAGGAGTGTGCTTGTGTGCCTTCATGTGCATGAATTGAGGGAGGGGGACAGAGAAAATAAATGAGACTCCCCTAAAATTAATTGTTTGAAGTAAGTGTCCTATTCAGCTGTGAATTCTGAAATGATTATTGGATTTGTAGGCGGACAAGGAGCGTGGTGGGTCGGTACAGGATTAATATCTTATTGATAGTGGATTAAGTGAATGAGATCAAATCTTTAACACAGAGAAGATGCAGTTTATCAATTTGTCACTGAATTGTAGCACTCAGATGTGTGTGTGTGCACACACACACACACACACTACTATCAGTAGGTTTTGTGAGCCCTTTTCTTGTAACACTGCTCCAGTACAGCAGGGATCATTTCTAGGTGGAAACATAAAACTTATAAATTACTTCTAATGTAATCTTGTCCAAATGCCCGCCAGTGCAGGAAATCCATTGCTACAACAACCCTGATAGGTCATCATCTAACCTCTGCTGTTAAAAATCTACAAATGAGATCCAACATGTTTGATTCATAAACCATACAATAGAAAAAGGGTCCTTGTATGACAAAGCCAAGCACAGGAGACTGATAAATTTATCAGGCCAGTAAAATACCAAAGCAGGCACACAATATGGTTTATTAGTGGTCATTTCCCGATTATCTCACCTAGATTAAGGGGAGAGAGAAGCACTCCTAAAGATGACATGGGCTGGTTTATGTCAGTCCAGTCTGCTGTGGATGTACCTTTTGTGATAAAAGGAAAAACAAGAACATGGAAGTGTGATCTCAAAAGAACTGCACAATGGGCTGCTAGAAGAAATAAGCAAAGACAGAGCTGGTGAATTGGATAAAGTGATGACGATTCCTTTGTCACATGCAGAAACACTGAGTTGCACACCAAGCATAAGCCCATGCATAGCCACTTCAACTCACAAACACCCAGGTCCAATGACGGCTCTTTCTCTCTCACCCACATGCAGCCCCCCCCAATCCCTCTTGCTAGCAATAGGGATTCTTCCAAGACATAGATTTCTGGATGAGAGATGGCAATTAGGCTAACAATGTGATCTTTATAAAGCCCCCCTAGTGAAATGACTGTGTAAAATGGGAACATTGAAATATGGCAATGTTCAGAGTACACAGCAGATTTTCAGCCAAACCAAAAAACGGGGAGACTGCACAAAATGCTTTCTTTCTTCTTCTTTTTTTTTGTATATAAAAATTCACTGTTAAAATAAATCGAAGATATATTATGGATGAGCGCAAAAAGGTTGAAAATATGAAAGTCTTGTACATGTTTAAAGTGTTGTAAGAAAGTCATTTCCTGAAATTGGTCTAGATCAGTGTTTTTCAACCACTGTTCCGCGGCACACTAGTGTGCCGCAAGATGTTGCCTGGTGTGCCGTGGGAAAAATTGAAAAATTACTTTATATATAGTCAATATAGGCACAGAGTTAAATTTTTTAACATTTTCTAATGGTGGTGTGCCTCGTGATTTTTTTCATGAAACAAGTGTGCCTTTGCCCAAAAAAGGTTGAAAAACACTGGTCTAGATTATGCACCTCGTTCTCCATGCCAAATGTCATGTGCAATCACATGCACCAGCACTTCACAGCCAACCACGAAAATGCATGCAGCTGCATTATTTTAAGATGAATAGAACTGTGAATAGAATTTTATAATGATAAAATGCTGGGAAAGCCAGCCAGTTTAACTACACAGTGATACCTGAACTAGTATAATCAAACTACTCAAACAAATAAATACCAAATAAGGGCTATTGTTTCCTTGCTTCAAGTGAAAGGGTACTTTAGTTTCTAAGTACAGTGGACCCTTGTATAGCAAACGGTTTGTATAACATAAAATTTGTACAGCCTAAAATATTCCTGAGATAGGGGAAATTTGCTTAACAGAATTGCCTGTGGTGCAAATCCGTACAACATAAAAATGGTCGCGATTAGGGATTACTCTGTTTTCAATGCATTCATATGGGAAATTTGTATAAAGTAAAATTTGCTTAACATAATTTCATTTTGGAATGAATTAATTCCTTTATACAAGGTACCACTGTATGCTGGAAATCAGTTTAAGGTCCAACTGGGTGTTAAGGAGAATGCATATTCCCAGGGATTAACATGTTTTCCCTATCACAGTGGAATTTCTTCAGGAATAAATGTTTCAGCAAGGAAATTTGCAGATTAAGCTTGTGTTTACCTTCTAATGAGAAATTACAGAACATGGATCATTATATGCAAGCTCTGCATATAGATTCTAACATATAGTAAGAGTATGTTGAGTGCAATG
Organism: Phrynocephalus forsythii; assembly: GCA_029282475.1. Lineage (NCBI taxonomy): Eukaryota > Metazoa > Chordata > Lepidosauria > Squamata > Agamidae > Phrynocephalus > Phrynocephalus forsythii. The sequence goes on along the minus strand of JAPFRF010000008.1, from coordinate 122,762,105 downwards.
TCTAACTCTCTGTTTCTCTGTCATTCAACAGGCACCAATCCTCTGGCCCATCAATACAGCCAGACATCTCTTACTTCATCATGTTCTGTATTGCAAACTCTTTTATGTAGCCATAGAATCTAGAGTGTCCAGAGAATGAATTTGGGTTTTGATTGAGTCCGACTACAATCTTTACTTACAGTCACTTCAAGCAGTCTATACAGAAAACATTACCTCCAGTTTTCCTTGCAAGAGAGGAGATATGCTAACATCTAAAATAAGTTTGCCCTACACACTTTCTCCAGAGGAAGGATTCTAGTCTTGCTACCCACTTAACCACATTCCAGAAATTGTTTTCACCTTATTCCACAGGGAACAGAGAACTGTCCATTGTCTACTCTTCTGTGCCCTCTTTAAAAACACATTAGTTTGTTTAACTAAGTTGGTATATTAAATGAACAGAGTGCTCTACATTAAAAATGACTGTAGACATTATCAGTGAAGAAATCCTGGCAAACCCACCAGAGGAACTTCAACCGAACATCACCAAATACATGAACCAGGGAACTCTGGTAGATCATTGTAACAAGCATCAATGCCGTCACTGTTGGGGTGTCTGAATAATTGGAAATGCATATCACAAATGCAATGAGCAATGTAAGAGAAGCACCAGAGAAACATCAGCCTTCATGAGGAAATTGCAGACCACTCACAATCTCCCTGATGATACCATTCTAGCCATTATGGATGTAGGTGCCCAATACACCAATATTCCATGCAATGATAGACGACACAGGTCATCAGGAAGAGCATCTTAAATGAGGCCACAGCTCATCTAGCCACTAGCCTATGTGACTTGGTGCTCACACATCACTACTTCACCTTTTTCAATAACATCTACCTCCAGATTAATGGATCCGCAATGGGCAATCATATACCACAATATGCAAATCTATTTGTGGCCATGTGGAACAACACTTTATTGGTTGTTATCTCCCCCCCCCAACCACTCCTCTATTTTAGATAAACTGAAGGCCTTTTCATTGTCTGAGCCCAAGAAAGGAAGCACCAGAGAATTTTTGCCAGAACTTCAGTAACTTTTGTTCTAGCATTAACAATCTATGCTGCAGGTTTACTTTTTGAACATTTTAGCACCACACTTTGTTGAAAACCCACCAACCATTACACATATACACCTCCAGCTTCCACCCTGAGCACACTATAAAGCCTGTTATTACAGCCAAGCCCTTAGATAGAATCCAATTCTTTAAAAAGCCAAAAAAAAAAACAACCAAAACAAAAACAAAAACCAAAAACGGTCTAGTTTATGAATTTGGAATATTGTGCTTCTGTATCTGTGACTGAAAACTCCAGAAAATGCCCTCATGTTGCCATCAAATATCATGGCCATGTTGGCAGCAGGAAAAAGGATGTAATGCATTATACAGTGGTACCTTGTATAAAGGAATTAATTCGTTCTAAATGAAATTATGTTAAGCAAATTTTCCTTTATACAAATTTCCCATAGAAATGCATTGAAAACAGAGTGATCCCATTTTTATGTTGCACAGATTCGCCCCATAGGTGATTATGTTAAGCAAATTTCCCCTATCTCTGGAATTTTTTATGTTGTACAAATTTTATGTTATACAAACTGTTTGTTATACAAGGGTCCACTGTAAAGCAAAGGGCAGCATGAACCTATTGTCAGTGTGTATGGAAAAGAGTAGAGTTGACTTCACATATCAGATCCTGGATTTTGCAGACTTAGAGGTTGGAGGTCTTACTTTTTTTTTCTACCCATCAAGAAGCTTCCAAAGACTTAGTCTTGAATTTGAGATTCAGACCCTAAGACCTGCTAACATCTCCAATGATAAATGACTTCTGAGTAGTCTCAAACTGGGAAACCTGGAAATGGGTTGTCAGAATGGACCTGATAGCACATAACTACTATTATTAACTCAACTATGGGACAGATTTGCTGCAAATAAAAAAATTAAAGGTAATAAATGTACTTTTAAGATAAAAAAAAAGCTAGGGGTTTGAAATATATTTCAGCAGTTTCTTAATGAACGACAGACAAAGGTTGCTTATGTCTAAGGGAGGGCAGTAAATCACTTGTACAGTATACTTAAAAATGATAACTTGAAAAGTTCCAGAGAAGAAAGATCCTGGTGGCATATATCAACTAGAGATGGACACAACCAGAAAAAATGACGTTTTGAGTTGTCGTTTGTCGGGGCAGGTCCGTTTCGGGTCATTTCTGTCTGTCGCGATTATTTTCAAAAAAATTGTCATTTCCGTTTGTCGTTTGTCAATTGGGTTGGGGTTGGGGTTGGGGTAAGTGGGCTCTGGGAGGCACCTCTCTGGGTGCCTCTGACATCTGACCCACTAAGAAGGGGAAGGGAAGGGAAGCGTAACGCGAAGCCGCCGCGTACCATACATTACATTACATTATGTTAGGGTGGGGGTACGTGGCAGAGACACCTCTCTCTCTGGGTGCCTCTGACTCACTAAGGAGGGGAGTGTACTAGTGTACTGACGTACAGGTTAGGGAATGGGATAGGGGTAGGGGATAGTGGGCTGTGTGAGGCACCTCTCTGGGTGCCTGTGACCCACTAAGAAGGAAAGTGTACTTCCGTATGGATCTGGGTTAGGGTTGGGGTTAGGGTAAGGGCTAGGCTTAGGGGTACAGTTAAGGTTAGGGTGGGTTAGTGGGCTGCACCTCTGGGTGCCTCTGACCCACTAAGAAGGACAGTGTACTGGCGTATGGGTTAGGGTTAGGGTTAAGGTTAGGGTTAGGATTAGTGGGCTTTTTATGCCCTCTGGCACATCCAGAAGTGTCAGTAAAAACCTGGCCATGCCATTGGTGGAATGGTTCAAAAAATTTGCATGGTCCCATCCCATGCCCAGCCCATCATTACGCAGGTGTAAAAAAAAAAAAAAAATAAAAAAAATAAAATCATTGGAGACCTTTTACTGCTATAAAAAACCCACTGCTGCTACTATAAAAATTCAGGCATTTAAAATACCTAATTTCCACATGTTTCTGTTGTGCTTTGGTGGGTTTTTGGACCACGATTTAAAAATAAATATTGCGGTCGCCATTTTTTATCCCCCCCACCGCATGGCAAATGGAGACAACGAGGATGCCCCCCCCAGCCTGGTACCAGCAGCCCAGGACAGGAGAGGGGGGGAAGGCCAGGACCCCCCCCAGAAACCACCCATCTCTGGTAGGTGCCCTCACTGAGGCAGGCATATTTTTCGCCTGCTTTTTTGGCCGGGAATCGGGTTTTTTTAAAACTTTTTTTCTGTGCTGCTTGGCATCGCGCGATCGCCACAATGCCATGAACGACAACGAAAAATCAGACCCAATTTTTCTTTTTCGGTTTGGGTTCGAGCTGGAGCGGAGTAATTCTCGTTAACGTTACCCGTTACGTAATGATAATGAGAACCGAAAACGGAAACGAGATTTTTGCCGCTCCGTGCCCATGTCTAATATCAACCAGTAAGTGACCCAGCTGGCCAGGTTGGGTGGGGAAATGGAGTAGTGCAGCACCTATGGAGCCACACTGACAGCTTTGTACAAAATTGTCAACATGAAGCACCATGACTATCCAGATTACTTGGGTCCATCTTTTTAGTTAATTAAATGCTTTTAAATTCATGTATTTGACCAATAACATGGTCAAACACAGTCATAATAAATGTTATATGTACACAGGAAATAGTGGCAGTATCAAACAGCACGGCATTAATATGCCCTTTGTTTTCTATATTTTGATCTGACCAGATTACTTCCAGAGTGGTTGGAGTGCTTTTCCAAAATGTGTCTGTGGTTCAAAATGTGATATGGGACAGATCGGCATGTGTGTCCAACCTCAGAAAAGGCATTAGATAACTGGACCCATCCTTAAAACCACAATATTCCCAAACAAGTCTAGATGGTCTCCTTGTTCAGAAACATTATCAATGGTTTGTATAAAGGCATAGAGGGGATGCTCATTAAATCTAGAGATGATGCCACACTAAGTGGGGAATCAAGACAGAATCATGATTCAAGATGGCCTTATCAGATTGGAGACTTGGGCCAAACTCTAGGATGGATGACCTGTTCCTTGCCAGTAGTGATTGTGGAAAGAATTTAACATTTTCTTAGTAGATTATAAACTGATCATGAGCTAACTGTGTGATATAGTGGCAACAGACTAGAAAACAAGCAAGGACATAATGCTAAGCTTTATCAGCAAAAGTAGTGTCCATATCAATGGAGATAATACTGCAGTTCTGCTTTGACCAGAGTTCACTCTGTTCAGTTCCAAGCACAACAGTTGCCAAACTGGAAGAGAGGAGCAATTGGGTGGTGGTGGTGGTGGGGTTAAAGATCTAGAAAGCAGGCTCTATAAGGAATGATTGGGAGAACTGTTAGTGTGGAGAACAGAAGAGTGAAAGGCGATATGCTTAGCCATTTCCGATAACTGAAGGGATTTTAAATGGATGACAAATGAGCTTGTTTTTAAAACTCATCTTTAACTCCAAAGGTTGGGACCTGAAGCAATTTATTAAATCATGAGAAGGGAGATTTCAATAAGGCTGATACTTCACGTCCATCTCATCCCTCTGGGGAATGGTATGAAGAAATCTAACAGCACGTCCATTGTGGGATGAACAGAGTTCATCCCGACCATGCCCTCTGAACTGCGATCTAAGTGGGATGAAAGAGTCCCCTCCCTGGCCTCAGGAATCTCCTCATCTCACTTCTCGTTCCGATACGCGTGCCCGTGAGGTAAGGCTCGTCACGCAACGTGCCATTCTCCATCTAGTGGCAGGAGTGCAAAGTGCCATTCACCAGTACATTCCCTATGGAGTCAGCAATGAAGTGCAGAGAGATTAAAAGACAAATGCCTCAAACTTAGCTCCATAACGCATTGAAGGCAAGGCTTCGGAGAATTGAAACATCGAAAAATGGAAGGTTGGGTCAAAAAAAAAAAGAGAACAAAGGCATGGAATTTCACATCTCATCAAGGAACGAGGACGTGCAGAAACAGTCATGCCGGTATCATCAATCACCCTGTGCGTACATGGGAACAGGGACAGAACCTCAAGAAGACCACGTGACCATGGCCAACTTCAACACGCAACAAACTTCCTCCCGGGATGAGAGTGGACATGAAGTAACCATCTAAATATCAGGAGGAACGTATATACTGAGAACCTGTTCAGTGACTGAATAGACTGAGATGCAGCCAGCACTTTATTAATTAGCTGCTATTAGCCATAACAAGTTACTCAGAAGACCTTATGCATCCATGAACAGGGTGCTGGCTGTTGGCATTCTTAGCTAATCTTTACTAGGAATGCTGGTTGGCACTGAAAGATACACAGGATGCATATTTTACAAAATAAAAACAACATCTGAATTCTTTCATCCTGCCGTTCCCAGAACCTCATATACAAATAAATATGTGCTAATGATAACAAAGTTGTATGACTAAAGAGTTAGCAGGGAGTCTCAATTACTGAGGGCAAATTCCATGTACTGTAAAATGTGTTAACAAGGGTGACCTTGTAAGACGGGAGGGAATGCTTTTCCTCCTAGCATTCTGATCTTGCTTCTGTGGCTTTATAAAGGCTTTAGGCAGTGTCTAAACTATTAGATTTCTTTCTAGGGCAACAAATGGCATATTATTCTTTGTACCCTGCAGCAGCCTCATACTGATTTTTATTTTGTTTCATTTTATTTCCTTTTAGCATTTAAAGGCCATCTTTCAGGGCTTATCACTCCAAGATATCTCACGACATGCCCAAAACACTGCTTTTACTATAATATAATTGCAAACTAAAAAGTCTACACTAACAGCAGGTTAGCACAGACTGTGAAATAATTGAGATATAAAATCAAGCAGCAAAATAAATAAATAAACAAACAGACAGACAAAATTAAAATTAAAATAGAGCAGCTGCTAAATATGAAACTCTGAAATATCAGTTAAAAAGAGAAATCTTGACTTTTTGCCACATGGACTTCAGGTGAGCTTTTTTAAACATCATTTTTTTTAAATTCAGAGAGATTATTACAAGAATCTCCCACTAGTGACTCAGTGTCATTTTATTGCAGGAAAAAGGCAGATGAGAACAAAAATCAAGGTGTCAAGAGAATACCGTATTGTTCACTCTGTAAGATGCCCCTGACCATAAGATGCATCTAGGTTTTAGAGGTGGAAAACAAGAAAAATGTTTAGCCTAAGGTTTCATGGTGGGGGAATCCTGGCTGCAAAAAGGTACAGCAGAGGCACCCTGGAGGAGACCTCCTTGCAAATGAGGTGATTTTTGACTGGGGAAACTAGGGTGCAAAAGGGGAGGATTGCAAACAAGGTGATTGGAACTGTGGAATCCAAGCTGCAAAAGGGGGTTTAACAAACAAGGTGATTGGGACTCTGGAATCCAAGCTGCAAAATGGGAGGCTTGCAAATAAGATGAGTGGGACTGTGGAATCCAAGCTGCAAAAGGGGAGGGTTGCAAACACGGTGATTGGGACTGTGGAATCCAAGCTGCAAAAGGGGAAGGTTGCAAATGAAGTGGTTGGGACTGGGGAATCCAGGCTTCAGAAGGGGGGGTCAGAGGCTCTGTGGAGGAGACTTCTTTGCAAATGAAGTTATTTTTGACTTGGGAATTTTGGTTGCAGAAGGGGAGGGGTGGGAAGAGGCTCCCTGGAGGAAGTTTCTTTGCAAACGAGGTGATTGGAACTGTGGAATCCCAGCTGCAGCAAGGGATGGGAGAGGCTCTGTGCAGGTGTGTGTGCATGTTGTGTCATTACAATCATGACCGACTCTTCATGACTCCATGTCCATTAGTTTTCCTGGCAGGAATACTGGAGTGGTTTGCCAGTTCCTACTCCAGGCGCCTACAGCCCCTGGTACTCTCTGGTGGTATCTTCTCTCTAAATGAAAATCTGAGATATATATGTAGCAGGAACTACTGTATTCATTCTATAAGATGCACAATTTACCCTTAATTTTGAGGGGGCAGACAAGCAGACAGGTGTGTGTGTGTGTGTGTGTGTGTGTGTGTGTGTGTGTGTGTGTGTGTGTGTGTGTGTGTGTGTGTGTGTGTGTGTGTGTGTGCGCCTTACACATCTCCCACCAAGGTGAGGAAGAGGAGGAGGAGGGTGCCGCGGTCACTGCGCTCCTGCCTGCCTGCCTGCCTCCTTTGCTGCTCGCCTCGCGTGCGGCGGTGGAGGGGGTGGAGGGGGTGCCATCACCAAGCCTTAGGTGAAAGGAGGACTGCTGGGCAGTGGGAGGGTGCATGGCTTCCTTCTGCTGCTCCCCTTCTTGGCGCCCCCAGATTGCTGCGCCCAAGGCAGATGTACCCTTCTGCCCCTCCTAGATATGCCCCTGCACCACTCTACACCATTTCAGCTATAAAAGGGATTAGGTGTGTCTTAGAAAAGCACCAGGAACCAATACATGTTGAGTATCAAAGGACACCAACCAATGGTGGAGTAAAGTAGGCACTAGCCATTTATATGAAAAGGAATGGAGGCTGAGTAGCATGGCATGAGGTGGAAATGGAAAGAGCCATGTGAAAAGGTCAGGACACTCTCTTGAATTCTATGGTTTTACATATCCAGACATAATAAAAATCATCTGGTCCACAGCAGGTCTGAAAATTAGGTAAACACAACCTCGGATGAACAACGGCACTTGACAGAAAAGAGAGCAGGCCAAAAGCCTCCACAACTTACTTCAATTTATTGCTGCTAAAGGTGGTTCTTCAATATATTGAATCATAGGGCGTACTTCGTTTGTCAAACTTAGGCTTCTCCATTTTGTCATTATATTTGTAAAATAAATCATGACACGGTGTAATATATCATGTGCCGTTTGTTGTTCACCTGGGGTTGTACTTACCTGATTGCCAGACCCGCTATGGACCAGATGATTTTTATTACATCCCTGATATGGAAAACCATAGAATTCAAAAGGGTGTGTGTGTACTTTCTTTTTTCACATGACGGTATAAAAGGAAGATACACGAACTGGCCAGCATTATATGAAGGAAACATAGCCCTTCACTGTAATATTTTAATGCACATTTATCCAAATAAACTGAAGGTCAAGGAAGACCACTGGCCTGGGTTGCTTTGCTATTGTTTAACTATCTGGGAATTTTCAGGGAACTCTTTTAGTGCAGCGGAAACCCAGGTGTTCTTGGACTGCAACTCCCAGAAACCCTAGCCAGCACAGTTGGTAGCGAAGGCTCTTAGGAGTTGTAGTCCAAGAACACCTGGGCCACCCAACGTTGAGAGCCACTGTTTTAGGGCATCAATCCCTCCCAGGCCTGCCAAAGGCATTCCCCTCTCACAAATCGCCTTTCCCAGCAAACTGTGTTTCAGGTGAATTCCTAAATGCGCCACCTCCTTCGGAAAGGGATGGTAAGGGTGCAGTGCAGCATCCTCCTGTCTTTCCTCCGCCTCCTGCTAAAGAGTGTACCGAGAGGCCACGTTGTTGGTAGCTGTCATATGATTCGCACAGCACTTCCTTGCCTTGGCCTTTCTGGGCAACCGCTTGTGGCTAATTAACACATTCAGAGGTGCTGCTCAAGCAGAAAGGCCAGGAGGGTGCTTGTCTGAGGAGAAGGATTGGGGAACTGACCCAGGAAAAAGGAGTGGCAAGGCCCTGGCCCCCATCCCATTATTTTTTTAACTCCCAGCAAGTCAGGCTTGCTCTTCTTTACAGCCTCAGAAGCATTTGTCCTCTGGGCCGCCTTTCCTTTTACCTGACCCCAGGTGCCCCCTGGAAGGGTAAAGAGAGTTTAAACTATTGAACGACGGCAGCAGAAAACGAAGGGGGGGGGACAGCAGGAAGTACAAAAGAAACTTGCTGAGCAGGACAACGTAGGCAGTCTTGTCTGCGACCTCCACCACCTTCTCCTGCGCCAACGGAAAAGGCACCGCCATTTGAATGGAGGCGACTTTGCACCTTGAACCAGGGAGTCGGAATGGTGGAGCAGCCGCAAGGTGGGCCGCTCAGGTCTCCTTATTAACCACAGCACTTTGCAAAGCACCAGGAGAAATGTGGTGTCTCCAGTCTCCTTTCATTGTTTCCTGGACCTGCTATATAGACTCTTTCATTGTGTGTGTCTCTCCTCCCCCACTCCCCAAATATGACTGCACTGCTGTTGACTGACTGACTTTTAATTAGGGATTTTGCTCTCCCTATGAGCCTCCCATCACCACAGCCTTGATGCCTTCTTCTCTCCATAGTTTGTTTCCTTTCAGGCTCTCTGGCACAATTTAACAACCTCAATCCTCCTTGGCCTCTAAGAAAAAGGAAATGGAAGCTGAGCGAGGGAAATCTTGGTGCTTTTAAAAAAAATAACATACAACCTTTTGGGCACTTGAGGCCAAACTGATACCCAGGAAATGTAGGGGTTTGGCCTCAACTGTCATGGCTGCCTCCAAAGGCCAAGGGCATCCTGAGGAACTCAGGAGCCTCAGGTGCAGGCTCCCTGAAGGACAGAATCTCCCTTACATGTTGACTTGCTTAGGGCTGTTCTCCACATTTCCATTGTACAGGACTATATTCTCCTGGAGTATGCACCTTACAAGTTCCACCATTTCTTCCATTTGCCAGAATGACTGGCTACGTGGGTAAGCTCCATGTCTTGGAATTGTCTCAGCTGCTGGGTATCTGAGTCACTGCTGTGTCTTCTGCAGAATATACATGCATTTGCCTTTCCCCTCAGGCAGAACACACCCATGGATCTCTGTTAAAGGTGTAGCTGTGTAACCAGTAATTCCAAGACCTGGTACTATAATGTGGCCTACACCTCTGAGACAGTTTAGGAAACTCATTAAGGCTTCTCAGATTTACAGACCAAAAACAAGTTTGGAAACTACTGCCAAACACAGAGATAGTAACTCTTCAGTATACTGTAAATGTCTAGCAGAGCTTATCATTAAAAACACAGTCTTACCATCCAACCACTTTCTCAATGAATCAGCCATGTTTATTTATTTATTTATTTATTTATTTAAATACTTATATCCCGCACCATCTTCCCAACGGGAACTCTGGGCGGCTAACAACATAAAAAGCATAAAAGGCTTAAAAGCAAAAATAGCAAAGCCCCCCAACCAAGGGCGGCAAAAAGCAAGATGGCGGCAAACAAAAGATCAGGGAAATGGGAAAAGGAAAACTAACTAATAAGGTCACCGTAACCTTCTTTAAAGAGGAGGTCTTCAAAGCCTCTTAAAGGCAGGCAGGGACTCCAGCAGGCGCAGCTCAGGAGGTTCCAAGCGAGGCCCCACCACAGAGAAGGCGCGGTTCATGGCTGCCACTTGGGGTTCTCGTCATGGCTATTTCCAACCACACTTCAAAAAAAAAATCTATGGGACATTCAAGTAGCTGAAGATTACTTGCTTCCAGCTTCCCAGGGATAAAACAGTTGGAGAAATGCTTACAGAAGTTTGTATTTGGAGTAAAAGCAGGCTTTAACCTCAAGTGAAAAATTAAGTGGAGATAATATGAATGGCTTCCCCTCACCCACAGGCACAGTTGTCTCTGGGGAAAAACTCTGAATATGTAGGTATGTTAAAATTAAGGTCTATAATTTCTTAGCAGTTCTTTTTTGCAGTGTTGTTTGTCTGTGTATATCATGCACTTTAGATTAAATAATGCCTCCAAGGAGGGTTTAAATACAGTCAACACTCTTTAAGATGTCATCTTTTATTTTGCTGCAAACAAGAATTTGCTGAAAGGCTTTATTAAGCAATTCATTATCAAAAAGCATGCACAAACTTGATTTCAGCCACAATCTTTTTAGCTTGACCAATTCATAATGAAATAAAAAGGAACAGGGCAAGTTTCCAGGATCGTACAAATACAAGGTATTGCACTCGTAGCGGTATTTAGAATAATTAAATAAGGGACAGCATTTTGTTCTATAGTAAGCAGATGTTAAGGTTTTCAATACCTTTAAAATATAGTATTAATACAATGATATTTTGGAGGTACAGGGTACACTATAAGCAGAAGTTATTTCTCATACTTTTGGGAGAGGAAGAAACTGGTATTACTAGAAGTAGGACCCAAGGGCTTATGCTATGAATTAAAAACAGATACACCCTATGAAACAAGGAGTATGAAATACAATTAAATAAGGGATTGTATTAGAACAAGGATTGAATGAACACAATCTAAAAACATAGCAAGGGAAAAAGAACTTCTGGCAAAGGAAGTTCTTTTTATTGCCAATGGAAAATAAATTCTTTTGTGCCAATAGCAAGAGAAGTGTGTCTCAAATATGCCTGTTTATGTTTATGGCAAGTGCATAAACCATATTGGATAACAAAACTAGAGACCACTTCATTACATCAAGATAAAGCAAAACAAACAAGATAGAACCAAATTCAAGTGTCTTCTTCACTCTTAAGATTTTGAGTTTTAGAAGTCCCGCAGGCCTCTTTGCTTCAACACACCTCTAACGCAACAGGTGAGTCACTTCTCTGGACAGTTCGGAAATAGCAGAGGGCAGATGGCGAACCTTTTAGAGACCGAATCCCCAAGCTCTGACTCAAAACCCACTTATTTTTTTGCAAAGTGCCAATACAGCAATTTAACCGGTGGTACCCTGGGTTACAAATGCTTCAGAAGCTACCGTTCAGGAAAGCAAGGATAGAAGAGCAGGCTTTTGAATTTCCCACAGCTACAGCACCCTTGCTGTGGCCACAGGAAATTCAAAAACCTGCTCTTTGATCCTTGCTTTCCCAAAGAGTAGCACCCATCGGCCTCTCTGCCCTGGGCAGAGAGGCCGATGGGGTGCTACATCATCAGGGAAGCCAGCGGGGAGTGGTGGCAGCTTGTGGGCTCATTCGTAGACCCAGTTTACTCTCCAGCCATGCCATTCTGGGCATCCCCAAAAAGGCATGGCTGGATAGTAAATGGGGGCTACAAAGGAACCCACAAAGTGTTGCCCCACCCTTTGCCTGGTTCTCTGCATGGAGCCATTTCGGCAGTCCTGAAACAGCTCCGTGCAGAGAGTCGGGCAAAGGCGAGGTGGTGATTTGTGGGTTTCTTCATAGCCCCAGTTTACTCTCCAGCCACACTGCTTTTCGGATTCCCAGAGCAGCATGGCTGGAGAGTAAATTGGGGCTACAAATGAGCCCACAAACTGCTGCTTCCCCTTTGCCTGGCTTTCTGCATGGAACACAGTGGTGTGCTCGGAGTGGAGGGGGAAGTGCAATGGCTAGAGGGGGCGATGTCACATGCCCACAGAAAGGGCTCTGCATGCTACTTTTGGCACCTGTGCCATAGATTCGCCAACACTGACATAGAGACTAGAGATGGGCACGACTCAAAAAAATGGTGTTTCGTTTGTCGTTTAGGGGGTCCGTTTTGGTTCGTTTTCATTTTTCATGAATTTTTTGCAAAAAAATTCATTTTCGTTTTGTTACGTAATGAAACGAAAAAAACAAAAACGAAAATGAAAAATTGCTGTTTCGTTAGCATTCATTACAGTTCAATGTATTTGCCACAACGAAAATGAAACGCACGACAAAATTTCTGTTGTTTCGTTTAGTTTCATTTTGGAGACAAAATTTGTTTTTCGTTTCGTTACATAACAAACAAAAAAATGAAAATGAAAACAAAAAATTGCTCGTTTCGTGCCCATCTCTAATAGAGACCAGGCAGAGCCCTCCATTTAATTTTCCACTTGAGCTCCAAGGCTGATTTTGTTCCATATTCAAAACGTTAAAGGTGTGGCTTAAGCAAAAAATATTCATGAAAGTCAGAAAATGTTGTTTTCAGTAGTGTGGATATCCTGTGGAGACAGTAAGTATGGCAGTATGTAACGAAACTAATAGATTCCATGTTTCAAGGGAAATAGCCTTTGTAGACTTGACAGTTTTCAGACTTTAAGGCTCCTACCACCCCCATCTAAGCAATGACATTATGAGACTTTACTCCATCCTAAAAGAAAGTGGTACACTGAAGAAGGCAATTCTAAAGCAACAAATGAGCACTTTTATGGAGCCAATAACAAATGGGTCAAACCACTAACACATTTGCTATGTACTGTTATATCAAACTGTTTCCCCCCTCTCCCCAGAATGAACACTTGAATTAACAATTTAAGAAACAAACTGGCAAGGCTATCAATGAATTAAATGTCTCGAATTTAACAAGAGTGATATATCCTCCTCTTATTTTATATCTTCAGCATTAATAATTTTCAAATCTAATATTCAAAGTGTTTAAGTCAAGTTGCTGTGGTTATACACTGCTAAGGTGCCACTGACATACAATGAGCCTAAGATTGAGTGGCCTCCAGGCTGTCTTGTCTTCAAAAACCCTGCTCAGATCTTGTTATCTCAACTCCTTTATGGTGTTGGCCCATTTCATATTTGGTCTTTATCTTTAGCCACTGCCTTCATCTTTTCCTAGCATTGTTGTCTTTTCTAGCAAGCCTTACCTTATAGCTATGTTGGCGAACCTATGGCATGGGTGCCAAAGTTGGCACTCGGAGCCCTTTCTGCTGGCACTCGACATCGTCCCTTCACAGCCACCTGTGGGTTAAATTGCCATATGGGCACTTTTGTGAAAAATGAGTGGGTTTTGAATTGCAGTTTGGGCACTCGGTCTCCAAAATGTTCACCATCACTGCCCTGTAATAAAGTGCCTGAAGAACGACAGCCCCAATTTCATAATTTCAACTTCCAGAGCCAATTTAGGCTTGATTCAACCTAAGATCCACTTGTTGATATTTCTGGATGTCCAGAAAGATGAACAAATATTCACAACGCTCTCTTCCAGCAACATTGTTATGATGAATCAATTTATTTCCTGTCAGCTTCCTTCACTTTCCAGTTTCCACATCCATACATAGGAATCAGGACTACAATTGTGTGGGTGACATTGGCCTTGGCCTCCAGTGTTACATCCTTGCTAGAGATGGGCACACACTGTGGGTTTGGTGGTTCCTGTCACTTTGTTTATCAGCTGAGCAGGCATTCAGCACTTCAAGGCTCTGTCACCTCCCCACTCGGAGGCAGTGCCCAGAGGAGGCAAGCTAGGGAAGCCAGGCCACTGCCTCAGCATGCCCCCACCTCCGGGAAGAGGTGGGGCTCTGAAGTGCCAAACACCTATTCAGCCTACTGTATAAAAAAACTGCCACAAACCATCAAAACAACAGTTCATGACCATCTCTAATCCTTGCACTTGGTGATCTTTTCTAGCTCTTTCATTGCTGCTACCCTTCCAAGTCTTCATCCTCCTCTGATTTCTTGACTTCAGTCTCCGTTTGGATAGATGACTGAAGCAATTGCACTGCACTTGTTTCTAGTAATTTCCAGCCAGATGGTGCTGAATACTCCTTTTGTCTTTCTACATCAGATCTCCTTGGGATGTCATGACACATTGTGGTAGGCCTTACCTTCTGAAATTGTTTCTGTTGCATTCATTGCAATGACACCATGCTTTGCCCTCAGCTCTTTCTCTGGCTTTTCATGAGTTGCTGCAAATGTTTACACAGCCTTCATATGGAAGTTAGATTGTGTGGTAAATAACAATCTAGTTAAGGTATGGTTAATGTAGCACACAATGCTCCAGTTTATTATCTGTTTTTCCCCCTAACCAGTGTTTACAGTGGGGACACCATCAGATGGCAGCAGTTTCTCTCTAGAGCATTGTTGGGCAATAAAATGGATTCCCAATTTGTAACATGAGGCGTAGGATTCAGCTGACACAGGATCCGGCCCTGGGTGCAACAGCATGCTGAAAGAAGAGTGGTTAAATATATTGCACTGGAAGGCCTGGCCTGGCATTGGAGAACATGCACTGCGAACTCCTTGGCTGGCAATGGAATTTATTAGTGGGTGGCCTGGGTCTGCCATCCAGCTGTATGAGCTTGGTTGCACACCGGTGCCTTGCTGCAACCAATCAGCTGAGCAGCACCCAGCCCCTCGGCAGGGGATTCACCTGCAGGCAGACCCTTAGCTTCAGAAGCGTTTAAATTGGCCCAGACTTCTGTGGTTGCTGAGCAGTCTCTTCAAAGAGCAACAGGCCAGTGACAAGTGTGTTCCAAGCAGTGTGGTTTTGATGTCTTGTCTGTTGTTTCCACCTTGTCTGCTACAATCTGTATTACTCCGTGAACGCAAAGAATGCTACTCAATAGGAATGACCCGTGATGTCAGGTTAATTCTGTTTACAAAAGAATAAATATTATAGCAGTGGCTTATAAGAGAGAATCAATAGCTTCCCTTCACTAGGTGATCCCTTCATGTCTTCCCAAATTGATTTGCTCTCCCCCGGCGCATCACCATCGTGCCATGGCTATCTATTACGGGGTGATGGGGGGTCAGGCGATTATTGAAGTATATCTGAATTTACAATATTAACGACGAGCTATGGTGTGTTCGGAGGTTCATGGTGAATTAATTATCTGTTTAAGAAGCCATGAAGAAATCAATCAATGAAAATTTCCACTCTTTTGAGAGAGCGAGGGAGCTTGTCAATTTTTTTTTAAAAAGCTTGTATTACATTTAAAGGGACAGAATGCGCTTTTCCGAAGGTTTCTCTGGAGATACGCAGTTGGAAAATATCAGCCTCACCTTGGTTTGTCTCTTGTTCCCAAGACGTCTGCATCTCCAACTATGGGCCTTTTCACACGACCCCTAAGATCCGCTGGCCCCTTAAATTCGGACCAGAGATCTTTGGGGTTCGTTGCTCTTCCTTCCTCCCCACCACTCCGCACTTCCTTGCTTCTGTGTGCTTGAGGGGAGGGAGGGAAAAAAAGCCTTAAAAAGGGACAAAAGAATAAAGCCTTACCTCTGGTGCCGGTGGAAGTTGCTCCGAGCCCCGGTCACTTCCTGGTTCCTCTTAAAGGGGCGGGAGGCAAAAAAACAACAAAAAGAAGCGAGGAGAGCCTGGCACTCTCCGCATCAAAATTTTTCACTCTCCCAGAGCAGGTACTTGAAAGCTGCGCTGGGTCGCGCTTAGGTGGGCGGGGTCACACTTAATTTTCTGTTAGCTCTGGAGCTGGTGGGGAAACATTTTTAAGCTCCGGAGCTGGGAGCCATTTGCAGCGGAGCTTAGGGGTCGTGTATAAACGCCCTATGTGAGGTAGGACAGTCAGCTCAACACGGTTGTCTGTGCTGCAGTCATGCTAACACCACTTGCATGTTACCAACAGCAATTCTTACTTGCATGCAAGAGAAGGATGGGTCTCTTTTTCAGAGGTTCCGTTAACACTCTTAGAAATAAAACCACACTAGGTCAAGCATGTTTGCCAAGCAGCCCAGAATATGATTGACGCCAACCTTCCAATTAGGCGAAGAATTAAACCCTTTAAATTAATCCTGGCAGAGGAACAAACGCAGCCACGGTCACTCCTTTTGCCACTTCACTGAGGTTGGCACAATCAGTATTTGCGCTGGTAGTTCTTGCAGAGCTGGAGTTCCCTCGCACGACAGATATTTGGATGGGACCTATTCCTTCACCATTTGGAAAGACAAGACTGGAAGAAAGGGCCCCCAGAGACAGGCAATAATGGGAAATTGATACAAGGGGAAATCAGATTGAGTCATGGAGATATTCACACATAAAAGCCTTCTGCTTGGTAGCATTGACCCACAGGTAAAATGTGTCTTCAGAACAAAGACCAGACTGAAGAAAACATTTGATGAATTCCATTCTCTTCCCCTTTTCTTAGAGTGAGAAGCATATGCTGTAGGCGTAATAAAATGGACTGGAAATAAACAGATGGAAAGAGGATAATTCTGACCTTGTTCCAAAACCAATGACTAGTCAAACGGATAAACCTGGACTACCCTGTGAGGGGCTGAGATATTTATCTCAGATGCTAGTCCTCTAGTCAACAGAGACCATCATATCATCTTTCATTGGTGTCACACAATCTACATCAACAACATTTCAGCCTCAACCAATTTCTCTCTCTCTCTCTCTCTCTCTCTCTCTCTCTCTCTCTCAATCAATCAATCAATCAATCAATCAATCAAGTGTGTGTGGATGTTGGGTTTACTGGTGGATCTCTGTGTGATTTACAGTTGATTAGCAATGATATCCAACTCCCAATTGTTTAACAATAACAGTAAAGAGTATGAATTATAGAGCTGGAATGAAGAAAAATTAGGGGCAACATAGAAAGAACTAGCTAGTTGTTATAGATAGGTAGTTTACTTGTGATTGATTCCTTTTTCCAATAATAAAAGTATGACTATGCTACATTAGGACTATAACATAATGAATAAATTCACTTCTATTGCAGGATAATGATAATCTTTTAGATGATTTTATAATTATGGAGGGTGTTGTAAATGGTATAAAAAGAATATTACATGCATCAAGAGCTAGTTCATGTTATCATGACACTTTTGGGAGCTTGAGGTAACAATCAGGCAGACAAGATGAGTATGTTTTGTAGCCAAACCTGCAGCTTATTGTATTCAGATTTTTTTCTTTTAAAAAAAGTAATAAAATGTAATTGGTGTCCCTTCTTTTGAGAAAGTGCACACTGAAAATCTCAAGAACAACGTTCTGTAAATTAAATAAATAAATGTTAATGAGGAAGGCCCTGGAAACCTGGAGTTTGCCAAACAAACCATCTGGTATAAGGATCATATGAGATTAAGTTTTCTGAGGCTGTACATTCAGTGGTACAGAGTGTTGGGTTTAGGTTATAATAAATTAGTCACAACATATAAAGTAGCAGAATTGAGATACTGCAGCTGGAAACGTTTAGATAAAAAACACAATTTGAATAGCATAGAATAATGCCCCCCAATATTGTGTGCTTCTGCCAGTAAAGGTAATTTAAATAAACACTTGTGACTTGGTTTATACATAATAAATAACTTACTCTCTATCTATCTATCTATCTATCTATCTATCTATCTATCTATCTATCTATCTACCTTGCATCAGTCTCTGTCTGCCATGTTTCAGGAGATCTGCAGCTATCTGGTCTAAATCAGCCACCTTTCCATTTTTCAATACGCATATTGCATCCTGAACTCCAAGATTTTTATATTGGCTCCATATTGACATCAAGTTCCCCTGGCTGGACAGTATTGGCCAAATAATGCATTGTGACAGAAGACTGGAGACAAGGAGTGTTTGTTAAAGTACCCAAGAAGGGAAACTTTAGCGATTGTAACAAATGGAGAAGAATAACACTACTGTTAGTTCCTGTAAAGGTTGTATGCCTTGTACTAGAGATGGGCATGAAATGAAAAAAAAATTGTTCCGTTATTCGTTATTCATTCCGTTATGAAATGGAATGAATAAGGAAGCCCAGAGTAATTTAGGAACGAACTGAACAGAACCGGAACAAGTTAGTTCGGTTCGGTTCGGTTCGTTCTTCCCCCTGGCGATGACAGCCTGGCTGTCATCGCCAGCGGGGGAGGACTGTGAGAGCCCCCTTCTCGCCTCCGCACGTGGAGGTGGGACCAGGGCTCTTTCTAAAGAGATCTCCACCATGGGGAGGTGACAGCCAGCTTGGCTGTCACCTCCCCACTGCGGAGATTGGTCCAGACTTAGGGCACGGTCTCGCCACCACAAGCGGAGGTGAGACCGTGGCTATCTTGATCTCCAATATCTGCCGCGCGAGGGGATGACAGCCAGCTCGGCTGTCATCCCCTGTGGTGGAGGGCGGTCAGGAGAGGGCCACGGTTTCGTCTCCACAAGTGGAGCTGAGGCCGCGGCTTTCTCCGATGGGAGAAGTAGAAGAGACCCCCATTCACGCCTCTGCATGCGTGGGAGTCTCATCTTCCTTGCGCTGTCATCCGGTGCAGGGAAAATCCCTTTAAGATCCAGGGCAGTCGGGAGGGGGTTGTGATCCGGCCTCTGCATGTTGAGGCAGGATCACAGCTCCCTCTCCAGCAATCTCCGCCACAGGTGCATGACAGCCCGCCTGGCTGTCATCTGCCCCTGGCAGAGGACGGTCAAGAGAAGGCCCTGTTCCCGTCTCTCCATACGGAGGCGGGACTGGGGCTCTCTTTAAAGGGATCTTCCCTGCGGCAGATGACACAGCGCCCGGAGCTGTCATCCACCATGGGGAAGAAGAGACCCCCAGTTCCCCCTTCTGCATGCGGAGGCAGACCAGGGGTCTCTTTAAAGGGATCTTCCCCACGGCGGATGATAGCGCGCCCGGCACTGTCATCCACCGTGGGGAAGAAGAAGAGCAACAAAAAACGGAACAATGAAAAACGGAACAGATTTTTTTTAAAAAAAATCCATTCCTTTAAAACAAAAGCGAAGGGAGATGGGCCACAAAATGGAATGGAAATGAAACACAATTTTTCCGTTTTGTGCCCATCTCTACTTGGAATACTCAGATGTTTATAGCATCAAAAGGATACATATTTGTGGGAAGAGCAAGAGCAAGCTGGATTCAGAAAAGGATGCTCTTACAATGACTAAATCCTGACTCTAAGAAACATAATCAAGTAGAGCATAGATTTTCAGTAACCACTGAACTGTTGTCAGTTTCAAAAAGGCATTTGACTCCATTCATCCTGAATCACTATGCTACATTGCAAAGATCTATGGCATCACACTCATCGTTTCATTAACATCTACAACAGCCTGCATTTCAGTTCCAGCTGCTGCATATGAATGAAATCTGGCACCCCTGCCTTCTTTAACATTTATACAGGTGGAAGACAAGAATGCATTCTGTTGTCATTTTTGTTTCTCCATTCCATAGCCTTTGCTATGCATAGACCCATGGATAACCCCAATTTTGGAATTTCATAGGCAAGACCTCACTTAACATATTTAGATTTTGCAAATGACATTGCAATGCAAGAGCATGCTTGCAGGATATGACCACCATTAAGCTGGCAAAATTGACCCTAAATACTAAGAAGATCAAGCTTAGGCAGATAGGAGGAGTCCAGGATTTGGTCAATAACAGCTATAAGTACTGCCACCAAGACAATATTCTTTAAGAACATTGTTATACCTACTACAGTTTATACCTGCAAAATATGGAAATACATAACCAAAACATACAAAAAGGTTAAATGTTTTCCAACATCACTGCCTTAGAAAAACCCTTCACATCTTATATCATGATCATATCATGAATGAAGAACTACTACAAAGAAAATATGACAAAAGAAAATATTTTTTCACCCAGCGCGTTGTAAGTCTATGGAACTCCCTGCCACAGGATGTGGTGATGGCATCTGGCCTGGATGCCTTCAAAAGGGGATTGGACAGATTCCTAGAGGAAAAGTCCATCACAGGTTACAAACCATGATGGAGATGTGTAATCTCTAGGCTTTAAACCAGGGTACTTCAAGGGCCAGATGCAGGGGAGTGGTATCAGGAGACAGATATCTAGTCTCATGCGCTCCCAGACGCATCTGGTGGGGCCGCTGTGAGATACAGGAAGCTGGACTAGATGGGCCTTTGGCCTGATCCAGCATGGCTCTTCTTATGTTCTTATGTGCTTATGTTCTTATACGATTGGATTCAAAGATCTATCAATAACTGTGAATGAACAGGCAAAGATCAAGGAAAAAAAACAAAACAAAAACAAAAGACACAAAACATGTGGCACCTTAAAGACTAAGCTTCATATTTTAATGTAACGTTTTATGGACATGTCTACTTCTTCAGACATATAGCAGCAGAATGAGGTGTGTAATATAGTATGTGGTGACACATACATTACTCATCCAAGCAGCTTCTCTAATCTGGGGCAGGTTGGTAGGGGACCTCCAATTTATATTCCTTCTTGGCTTCCCTTCACCCTGGTCTGAATAGGTTCTCAACAGGGGTGCAAGACCTAGGCACAGTCCATCTCCTATTTATTGTGCTGCCCTTCCATCTATCCCCCAAAAAAAATCAGGACCACTTCACACAGCCCCCAGGAAGGCCACTGCTATGGACCCAGGTTAAATGGGGTGTGAGAACGGCTGCAGAGGTGTGACTTCCACATATCCTTGGCAATTGTCCATCCAAGGAGCCTACCTCTTGCTGACACTGCCTTTGACAGCAGCCTGACTGACCATAGATACGTTCCTATTGGTTAAACACATTGGAGCAAGTCAAGGACAGAGTGAAAGATAACATGCCAAAGAGTGGTTAGATGTTGGGCAATATGAGGATTCCACCCTTTCTACCCAGCTATATGCATGCATGTATATCAAAATGTCGCATCTCTTTACACCAACATACCACATCCTGGTGGGGTTCAAGCTTTAAATAATTTCCCTAACACCAGGAAAATAAAGATTATTGCCAGTTTGGCAACATTAGTCTTTACTTGTAATGATTTTATATTTAATATGGAAGACTACTTAAAATAGCAAGGCATATCAACAAGCAACTTGTGTGGCTTATGGGAATCTGTTCATCTGGACACTGGAGGAAAACATTCTGAAAAAAAGCCAGTGACAAACTTCATATAAAGTAGCAATTACATGGATATCTTCATGGTCTAGATGAATAATTTGAATTGTATATCATCAGCTCTGTTAATCTCACAACCAAATTGACTTCTAGTAGCATCCCTGAAAATCTGCCCATCCCTTTCTCTGATATGCTTGTTACTCTTGAAAACAACAAAATTGTTACTAAGCTGGGTCATTTTCCAAAGAGAAAAGCAGGGTAAAAATACTCTAAATAAATAAATAAATAACAAGATCACTAATGCCCAAATGTAGTATCTTGACTGGAAATCCTGCTAGTCTTGTGGCATAATGGTCAAACTGCTGAACTGCAGCCAAAACTGTGCTCATGACCTGGATGTTCAGTCCCAGGTAACCACCTCTAGGTTTACTCAGCCTTCCATCTTTCCGAAGTTGGTAAAATGAGTACCCAGATCACTGGGGTGCAATGTATAGCCTGTATAATTACTTGTAAACCTCCCAGAGAGTGCATTAAGCTCAATGGAGTGATATATAAGCATCACACTTTGCCTTGCCCCTCTGAAGATGTAGAGAAGAATAATTTGACTCTTGGAATCAGATGCAACACTGAAGAAATTTGTTTTTTTAAAAAAGAAGAATATATGAACTCAAGGAACACCTGCTTCACAGGGACTTCTTCTAATATTAAAGCAAAGTGTTCTGCTTATATACCACTCTATAGTGCTTAAAGCACTCTCTGGGTGGTTTACAATTATGCAGGCTACACATTGCCCCCCTCAGCAAGCTGGGTACTCATTTTACCAACATTGGAAGGATGGAAGGCTAAGTCAACCATGAGCTTGCTAGCTGGGATTGAACTCCGGGCTGTGAGTACAGTTATAGCCAGGGCTGGCGCTAGGTTTTTTTGTTCCCTAGGCGGCGGGGTGGCGGGCGGGCGGGGTGGTGGCAGGGGGTGCGGGCGGGTGGGCGGGGGTGGTGGTGGCGGCAGGGATGGGCGGGGGCAGGCAGGGGGGGGCGGGGGGCGGAGGCGCCCTCTCTCCATTTGGGCACCCTAGCCAACTGCCTAGTTCGACTTAATGGCCCTGGTTATAGATGAAGTACAGCAATTTAACCACTGCACCACAAAGTTGCTCAAAGATAGTTAAAAATGCATAAATTAGATGCATTCATTGTGTGGTGGATTTCCATCCAGCATCTCCAAATTAAGGCTAGGCCATTAAAAAAAGTTATCAGTGTATAGCAAACTTGGAACACATTGCAAAAGCCACCAACACACTTCCTATCACATATTTCAGCCAGCCACTCAATGTAGAGATAATTGGGAATATCTATCCTTAAATCAACAGTTAGCAATCTTGGATCACACTGTTGTGATTTCAAACACTGTATAGCAGAGTTGGCAAATCTATGGCACGGGTGCCAAAGGGGCACTCGGAGCCCTTTCTGTGGGCACCCGACACTGCCCCTTCACAGCCACCTGTATTCAGATTAAATTGCTGTATTGCACTTTGCAAAGAATTACTAGGTTTTGAAATATAGTTTGGGCACTTGGTCTAAATATAATCCTGAAGTGCAGCCAGTGTTCGCCATCACTGCTGTATTGTGTTTCTCTGTGAGAAGGTCATTTTTACTAGCACTGTGATGGACATAACATACCATTTCAAACAAAGCATCACCTGTAGGTGCCAGGGGAGTGTGTAACTCACCTGTGTGGTGATAGTAAAAAGGGATGCCTCCCCAGGGATAGTGAAGTCATGCTTGCTGAGGTGGTAGGAGCAGAAGGTCAGGTGCGTAAGGTTTTAGGAAGGGAGAGGGATGGATCAAGTTGTATTCAGATAGAGGGTGTGCATCAGTGTGGGGCAGGGACATTTGTATACTGCAGGAGAGGACAATTCAAGAAGACTGCAGTTGTACTCTGGTAAGTTAGGTCACCCTTTGCAAAACACTGACCTTGCCTATGGCCTCAGGGAGGGGTTTAAATGCTGAAATGTGAACAACGATACTCAGTGTCTGTTGCTCTAGCAAGGAAAGAAGCATCAAAACAAGTAGTTGGCAGCTGAAGCCCCAGTGAAAGCCAAAACTTTTGTGGAAAGTTCACTTGTTGAACCACGGGGAGGTTCAACAAATAGAGACCCTAGTGGGCTCTATTTAATCTCCATGCACCTGTCTAAGCAAACATTTTACTTCCAGGCAGGGTCGGCCCTGGTTAGTACTTGGATGGGCAACCACCAGGGAATACCAGGTACTGTAGGCGCCTGGAGAAGAAACTGGCAATCCACACCAGTATTCCTGCCAAGAAAACTCCATGGACATGGGGTCATGAAGAGTCGGTCACCACTGTAGCAGCAAAACACACACACAAAGCAAGGATAGGTAGTGCATTTCTTATCACACTGGCTGCACTTCAGGATTATATTTAGGTTTGGGTATGTGTGTTTGAAAGTCGGATGACTGAAGGCCTCTCTTGGGCTGGCTTTCATTGAATAGGTCGGATACTTTCCCCTCCTTTGCCATTAAATAAACATACCTCTATTAAGAAAAAAGCTGCCAGGGGAATTGTGGAAGGTGCAATCCATAAACACGTATCTATATACGTTTACTAATTACCATGAATTCTCACTGGAGGAAGAAGTGGGTTTTTGCATTGTACCCAAACCACAGCGTGGATTCATTTAATGGGAGAGATTAGAGATGGGCACGACTCAAAAAAAATGGTGTTTCGTTTGTCATTTGGTCGTTTAGGGGTCCGTTTCAGTTCGTTTTTGTTTTCGTGACTTTTTTTGCAAAAAATTCATTTTTGTTTTGTTAGGTAACGAAATGAAAAAACGAAAACAAAAACGAAAAATTGCTGTTTCGTTAGCATTCTTTTTAGTTCAATGCATCTGCTGCAATGAAAATGAAAAACAAGGCAAATTTGGTTGTTTCGTTTTCGTTTTTGTTTTGTTTTTTAAAAAAATTTCATTTCGTTTTCATTGTGTAACGAAACAAAAAACAAAAACAAAAACAAAAAATCGCTCGTTTCTTGCCCATCTCCAGGAGAGATCCATATCACAGTGGGGAGCACCTTAATCTGACATGTCCATAAATTACAAAAGAGAGGAGCTTTTTCCTCAGTAAAAGTTTATTAAGATGTCAGCCATGACTATGGACAGTCACAGTGAACTGCCCTTTTCCAAGAAGTAATGACTCAATGTTTTATGTCAACATCTCTCACCCATGTCAGCAAAAGCTGAAAGGAGGGGAAGCGTTCAAAAAGTATCCCAAAGGACAGCAGTTCCTGCTTTTAGGACAAGATGGGTGAAACCATGTGAAGACGGGACATTCTGCTCTAGATATTAACTTGTTTCCTTTGTTGCAGAAACGTATCTCCCCATCTTCCAGGTCTCTAGCCCTGACCCACTCTCTGTGAGGGACCTTTGCAACTGGCCCCTTTCCCTGGTACATTTTCTTTTATTTTCTTTCTTTGACCAGAGTCTTAACTTAGTTTTACAAGTACGTATGTTCTGACTGACTTTGGGCTATTTCCACCGCTAGGTCCCTTGAATCTAAATCCTGGTCATGTAGTTTTTGTTTTGTATTGAACATATACAGATAGCCATGAGAACGTGATAAAAAGAGATACCTCAGAAGAAGGCCTTAAAGTAGGAAGGTGCTTTAGACTGTGCCTTTTCCTGCACTTTCCCAAGACCCCCTTACATTCCAGGTAGGTGTTTGAAAGACAGGATGGGAGCTTTGTAGGAGAGCCTCTTTGTAGAGCGCTAGCTTGTTTAAAGGCTGTAATTATCTCTGAGAGAAACTGTAAATTGGATTAAGGCTCTAAGTTGCAGCTGAATGAGCTCCTCCATTGCCCCACCTGGTGGGCTGCTCTGCGATAACAAATATAAGGGGGGGGAGAGGAAGTGCAAAAGAAATCGAATTTGGATTCCACTTCACACTCATGGCTTCCTTCTGGAAAAAATGAATTTTTTCCGGCAGAAGAAGCTGGCATCGGCTTTGCTGGCAGTATCAGCGCTGGGGCTCGTATCATCTGCTGGCACTCTTCCGGAAACACGATCCCCTCCATTATCAGAGGGAAATAAATAAATAAACAGCAGGAGATGTTTTGGCAAAGGAGCAGGAAAGGAACAGAGAGCGATGCGTGTCAACACAGTGTGCTTGCGGCCAGCTCAGTCTGTTGCAGGCGGAGGGTGGGGGTGGGGGGCTGGAGAAGCACGGGAGTTTGAGTTACTTTCCCCCTTTCAGTTTCTGTCACTGGGAGAAACCAGGCATTATGCAAAATGCCCACCAAGCTAGATATAGGAAATGCATACTTTGACCACTGCTAGCTGCCTAGATGCCCTAAGCATATCCAATCTTGCCTGATTTCGGAAGCTAAGCAGGGTCGGCCCTGGTTAGTACTTGGATGGGAGAACACCAGGGAATACCAGGTGCTGTAGGCACCTGGGGTATGAACTGGCAAACCACTCCAGTATTCCTGCCAAGAAAACTCCATGGATATGGGGGGGTCACAAAGAGTCAGTCAAGACTGTAATGACACAACACACACACACACACACACACACACACACACACACACACACACACAAAAGGCTACTGCAAGTATACGTAACTGGATGTACGTATTAGTCCTTTCCTGTCTGGAAGTTTCCCATCCAGGCTAGATTCCAAATTATTTGTGCGCAGACAAGGAGGCTGCCCAGGCTGTAGAAAGACAGCCTAAAATGAGCAAGTGACACCTTGGGTATCCAATGCCTGGACAAAGAGGAAAATGAACCATCAAAGGATTCAGCCAAGCTTTCAAAGACCTATCCAAGGGTTCAGCCAAACTACAGCCTTCTGACAGTGCTGCAAACAGGTGGAAAAGAGGAAAGCACTTTTGACACCTGGCATGTGTGAGAGAAACAATGTTGGTACCAAAAGTTTCATGAACATGAGCTGGCAATGCAAGTAGAAATGTTTCAGATAATACAATGGACCCATCCTTCTTTGGCTGGGTGAATTCTTGTCACAGAAACTCTTTCTGCCTGGCAAAAACAAGGGCAAACTGCCTGAGTTAATGAGTAATGCCTGAAAATTAGCAGCCTCTTCTGATCCCTTGGTTTTCAAAGTGAAAAGCAGAGGAGAAGATTAGGTTCATTCTTGTGGCTGTTGAAGCACCCTGGAATCACCATAGCCCTCTCACATAAGAAAATCCTTTCCTTCCCTCAAAACATAAAATTGCATCTCCAGAAGCATCCAGAAGTTTCTCCTCATGTCTTCTTTTAGTGTAGCCAGGACAGAGGTTCAGAATGGTCAGGATGTAGGGCAGGTGTATTTTCAGCCTGCCTAAATAAGTAAACGTCAAATCACATTGTAGTTCACTTCACAACAACAACAACTTTCTTTTTAATTCAATTTCCCTTACCATAACAAGGCTCAAGGTTGTTTGTTTTTTATATTTTTGTACTGTCCATCTAGCAACGAAGGCCACTATGGGTCGTTTACAACAAAATATAAGATATGACCACAACAGGGAAAAAGAAAAGAAAAGGAAAATCACATATTAAACAACTATACATAAAACATATGAATTCAGTATAGCAACATTTAGTTTAAAAACTTGAATTTAAGTTCTTTAAGGCTGGTAAGAAAATAATATAAAAGGTGTTAATGTTGATGGTTAAACACTGTAGATATGTTTTGCCTACTTGAATAACCATCTTTTCAAAGATAACTTAAAAGTACCTAACAGGGGGAGCAGGCAGATCTCAAGTGGAAGATTATTCCAAAGGCATGGGGCAATTGCAGAGGTGGCCCCATTCCCATTTTTCTAACACCTCTCATTCTTAACATCCCTGAGTCTATTAACAAGTTGTTTATAGCCTAGAATGGCTAGCTGATGTTTAATCTAAGTGAGCTAATTAGGTGGGAAAGGTCCTCTCAGCCTTTGGATGCTGGTTTGATTCTAATTCATCAAGAAAAGAATTTTTGCCCCCTCTTTGCAGACCAAGTCAAAGAAAGACTACCGGAGAGCTCAGATCCTTAGGTCTCTGACGTTGGAGCCAGAGGTTGGGACGGGACTTCAATTCCCCACTGTGTCTCTTTGACCAGGACTGGACTTGATGATCCATAGAGTCCTTTCCAGGTCTCCAGGTCTAAGATGCTGGTGATGATTAAAAATAGCTTATTCTGGATATGGGGAAAACTTGAGTCCCTTGCTGGAAATGCCCCGTTGACTGGAGTGTGGGAAAGCCTGACACGGCAGAGCCGCTGAGCAGGTTTATGGCTGGCTATCAGATGCTAGATGGATGGCTGCTGGTGAGGAAGGATCCACAAGATCGGAGGACTACAAAGCATTCAAGGGGGGCAAAGATAAGGCTGGTGTGTCATTTTGGCGATCAGCTGCTCAGCATGACTACCATCTGAGAAGACAAGGATAAAACTCAAAATGACCTTGGCAGAAGAGAAATGTTTACTTTTGAGACAAGCAGCTTTTTGCTGAAGGATGAGACACACATGGAAAAATAAAATAATAATTTAAAAATGTGTGTGTGTGTGTGTGGTGTTGTTACAGTCCCGACCCTCTGAGACTCCATGTCCATGGAGTTTTTCTTGGCAGGAATACTGGAGTGGTTTGCTGGTTCCTACCCCAGGCACCTACAGCACCTGGTATTCCCTGCTTCCCAATTTATATGAGTGTTTTTTGTTTTGTTCTTGTTTTTCCTGTTTACACCAGCTGAGTGTTTTCTGCTCCTCCTGGCTGGTGAGTCTCAATGTCTCATTTATAAACACACACACACACACACACACACACACAGGCTGCCTTCTGTGGAATTTTTTTCAGCTCCATTGCTGCCAAGCTTTGCCTAAATGAGTCACTGAATGTCATCCTCCAGTCAAAGCAGTTGGGGCAGTCACATTTCTCATACTATAGTTGGTGATGGAACATGCTGGTCCAACCAGGTGCTGATAGAGTGAGACCGCAAAAGTCTCCTTTCTTACAGTAACACTGTCCTCTTCCTCACCCCTTCTGCTCTTCTTCAACTTTGTCCCTTTTAAAAAACAGAGTATTCATACAGCACTTATTTGATGCAGTACTACATTTGTCAGAGCCACTAGAAATAAAGAAAATAATTCATCCATAGCAGAGGACAGATGTATTTGAGTTTTACAACCTTCATGGTGTCTCTAATAGGTGTAGCTGAGAGGGACCTTTCTGGACTGGTGTGACTGTCAATCGATCCAGAAATAACCAATCACTCCTTCCCACCTCAGAATTCAAAGACAGCCCCTCCTCTCTGTTGAGTGTTTCCTTTCCCTCTCTTCAGTCTGTCAGGAGTCAGTGTTTGTTAGTTTGCTGTTGGTTTGACCACAACTGAAAATAATGAAACATTTTATTCTTTCTTATACAAATATCTGAAAGTGAGAGGGAGACCATAAGTGTCAGTTAATGAGAAGTGGGTGGACTATCTGGTATCTTTTCTCTTGTGTGAGGCTTTGTACTTCTATTGCATAGCACAAGTAGTTTTACCAGGATTTCAAAACTCTACAACAAGGTGTTCACTAGACGGGAATGTTCTAGCCACAGCATTCTAGAAAAGACCAACAAATGCCCCTTCTTACTGATACAATACAGACAATCACACATGCCAAAAAACTGAAGCAAAGCAACGTAACCAGGAGCTGCCATGGAAAAGCTGTAGTTTTAGAAGCGGTAGCCGTGTTAATCTGTGCAAGATTATCAGGCAAAAATTATATCCCCCTCCTTGGGTTTTTGCCTGATATGCCATAGAAAAGTTGCAGTAGCCCTTGTCAGCACTGTGAAATACGATAAATGACAATGGGAAAGAACTGGGCTTACTCACGATAGCTTTATGTTGTGTAGCTGGCAGGAAATAACTCAAAAGTGACCATGGTAACTGCTGCAAAAACTGCTGAACAAATTGTAGTCTTCTCAAGCTCCGGGAAGTATTGAGGAGCCTGGGAGGAAAGCACGTAAAGGCAACGTCACCAGACAATTGCTCTTTCTTTCTTTCTTTCTTTCTTTCTTTCTTTCTTTCTTTCTTTCTTTCTTTCTTTCTTTCTTTCTTTCTTTCTTTCTTTCTTTCTTTCTTTCTTTCTTTCTTTCTTTCTTTAAAAAAGCTGTGTGGTCCTTGTACACAATCTAAAGAGAAGGGTGCCTGATAGCCTTTATTAGACTAATAAAATCTCACACACAAAGGCTAGCTTTTTTTCCAGGCAGTGCTGGAACGTGATCTGCTCAGAGACGGTGGAGCTCAAGTTTCACCTTTGGCCATGTAGATTAGAAAAGACCCAAACTTTTTAGGCGAAGAGCTGTCAATCATAAAGCATCTTGTCTCTCCCCTTTCCCAATATTGCTAGAGGTAAATTTTGAGGCCTACCCTCTTTGAGTGGATTCCAGTCCTCATTCTGTAGCTTGTTTTAAACAAACAGTCTGGTCTTCATATTTGGACGTGGGTATAGTGACTTCCAGGGGCATGGTGGCTCAGTGGGCTACAGTCTGAAAACTGTTGGCTGCAAAGTCGGCAGCTTGGCAGTTTGAATTCCGGGTGCCATGCAGCGGAGTGAGCTCCCGCTGTTACCCTCAGCTCCTGCCAACCTAGCAGTTCGAAAGTGTTGTGTATTGATCTGTATTCCTATTATCTATAATTGCTTATGTTGAAGTAACTGCCTTCCTGTTCCCAAAGGGAACAGGCCTATTGGTTAATTCTAGTTGCTGCATTTGGATCCTCAATCCTATTGGTTTCTGCCAAAAGGTAGCTTTGTGATTGCTTGTAATTGTTCCCCCAAAATGTATCTTTTCCTAGCCTGTCCTCGTTCCTATAAATGTAGCTCCCTCACCCCAGTCCCCAGCCTTGTTCTCTCCCTGAATAAAGAGTTGTTACCATAGAAGCTGTCTCCAGCCTACTATGTCAAAGAGCTGAAATCACTTGCTGAAATCACTAAACCCCACACTTTCACAGAAAGCATTTAGGTACTGCCATAAAAAAAAGAGAAGGTAAACAGTGCATTCAGCCATGCTGGCCACATGGCCACAGACTTGCATAACACTGGCTCTTTGACTTGAAAATGGAGATGAGCAACACCCCTAGAGGCACAAAAGTGCTGGGGAACCTTTACCTTCACCTTATAGGGACTTCTATGATTTTTCTGCATCACCTTCAGTTCTATAATGCCTACCTTGGTGAAAACTCTACAGTGCCAAAGCTAGTCTGTGTTTGTGAGATTTTAGTGGCCCAATAAAAGTACCACCCACTCTTGTCTTCCACCTAATTTTTAGCTGCTTGTACTTCCTGATGCCCTTCTGGTTTTTTTTTTGGGGGGGGTGGATGGACAGACTCGGAAGACTGCAATCTCAAATGACAATGGAAGTATCTGTGGGACACCTCTTCCTCCTCTTTGTATGGTGGAAGAGGAAGTAGCAAGCCCTGATCTGCCTCTTTGTGGCTTTCTTTGAGAACAGCAGAAGCTTCCCCAGGTACCATGGAAGACAGGCTGTTGGAACATAACCAATTCAGCTGCTGTTTGTAGAGGTGTTAATGTTTAGTCGTTCCATTCCGACAATGAGGCCATCATCACTGCCCCTCCATCTCAATGCCAGCTGGCAAGATGAGAACTCCTGGCAAGACCGTAGCAGCCACTGCCATCTTAGGCTTGCTGTGCTCACCGAGAGCAGAGATGGAATGGGAGGGGGTATGGGGAGGGAGAGATTGCATGCAAAAATGCTCCTTTTATTTAACTGACAGTCTTAAATGACAATGTGACTCGAGTTATTCTGCATTACAATTTCTCTTAGCTAGCTGTTCAATAATATTCCTTTCTTAGGGGTGCCTCTTTCTGGCATATGTCTGGCCAAGCTTGGAAGCAGAATGCTAGACTAGGTCTGATCCTTCATCTGATCCAGAAGAGCAGCTTTTATGATCTTTGCCCAGATATATTAACCTCTAAATCAGTGATTCACAGCATTCCCATGACCTATGTGGCTTCCACATAGATGAATTCTAAGGGCATCACTATCCTCATGGTAGGCTCCCATCAGGACAAAGCCTGGAATCCATGTCATTTAAAACTCTCCCTCTGTAAAGAGAAATGCTTTTGCCCCTCCACAACAACCTGGTAAAATCTGATTTGTTAACCATTAAAAGTACCTCTTCCTAATCCAGTGTTACTGATTTTTCATGCTACTTCTCATATAAAGATCTCCAGTATTGATCTGCCTGGCGCAGCTAGCCAGGAGCTGAGCTCTTCCTTTCGCTGGCTGTTTCTGCAAGTTGATTTAAACTGATTGTTTTGCTTTCCTTTCCTGATTAAGTAGGACTGTGGAGGTTAATTTTTTAAAAATATATTCCTTCCTTCCCTTGCTGTGCCGCTGATCAGCTGTTAGCTTATCTCTCAGATCTCTCTGTGCAACAGCTAGCAATTAGGTTTCTAGCTTGTTTACAGAGGGTTCTTTGCTTGAAATCAAATTGATTGGAATGTTTGAGGGTCTTTGAATTAGGGCAGGCATGCCCAAAGTCAGGCCTAGGGGCCAAATGCGGCCCATTTTCAAATTTTGAGTGGACTGCGGCCTGTTCTCCCCACCTGCTCAGCCTGGCATGCATCCCCGCCAGCTGGCCAATTCCCACACCGGATGGAGACGTCAGCTTGCAGTTTTATGGTTTGCCTGCCCTCCTTGCCTCCCTCCATCCCCCCCAGCTACCTGCCCAGCCTACCCACCCCCGGCTCAGTTGCTGCAGCTTCTTCCCCAAATCCTTGCATGTTATAGAGACTTGTCCAATGTCTGGCCCAGGGGCCAAAAATGGCTGAATGGTCAGCCCCCACACATTTTCACCTCAACAAATCTGGCCCTCCTTGCAAAAAGTTTGGACACCCCATAATTTATAGCCTTATGAAGCGTTTTATTTCAATTTGTTTCATGACGAAAATTCTTTTTTAAAAATCCATTTTTAATGAAACAAAACATAATGAAGACTGAAATGAAACAAAATGAAACACTATATTTCTGTTTCGTGCCCATCTCTAGATGCCATGCCCTTAGCAGACTGGTGACTAGAAAGCTATTTTTCATTTTTTAAACCCTTGCTGTACAAACATGTTACAAGGATGTCCCCTCAGCTTTTGAAATAACGAAAGGTCTTGGGGGTTAGCAAAGACTGTCCGTTGAATCTAAGGCCAAAAGTATTCATACTCTGTAAAAGATTGACATTAAAGAATGACAGAAGTTGAGAATCAAGTCTTTTGAAACGTGAGACTAGAGAAGAGCCTTACAGATAAAACAGACCACCAGAAAGGGCAAATAAGTGGATGCTCAATGCGGTTTGAACTCTCATGAGTAGAGATGGGCACCACTTAGCGGTATTCCCGTTTCCGTTTCCGTTACTCGTATCCGTTACTCTACGGAAACGGTAATGGGAATTACTCCGCCAGAATTCGAGCTCGAACCGACGAACGAACAATTTGGTCTGATTTGTCGTGCTCGTTACTTGCATTGCGGTGATCGCGCAATGCCAAGCGGCACAGAAAAAAAAGTTTTTAAAAGTTAAAAAAAAACCCAATTCCTGGCCCTAAAAGTAGGTGAAAACTGTCTGAGGGCACCTACCAGGCCAGAAGGGTGTTTTATTTGGGGGGGGTTCCCCACCCCCCTCTCCTTGGCTATTGCTACTGCTGCGCTGCTGGTACCAGGCTGGGAGGGCGCATCCATTTGCCATTCAGTGCGGGGGATCCAAAATGGCGACCGCAATATTTGTTTTGAAATCGTTGCCCAAAACCCCACCAAAGCACCACAGAAACATGCGAAAATTAGCTATTTTAAATGCTTGAATTTTTACTTTAGCAGCAGTGGGTTTTTCTTGCAAAAAAAAAGTCTCCGTTGATTTTATTTTATTTTATTTTATTTTATTTTATTTATTTTTTTTACACTTGCACATTTGCAATGATGGGCTTGCCCATGGGAGTGGACCATGCAAATTTTCCACCAATCGCATGGCCACTTGGCCAGGTTGACCACAGAGACTTCTGGGATGTGCCAATCGGGCATAAACAGCCCACTAATCGTATCCCAAACCCTAAGCCTAAGCCTAAGCCTAACCCATACGCCAGTACACTGTCCTTCTAAGTGGGTCAGAGAGGCACCCAGAGGTGCACCCCAATACTCACCCGTAACTAGCCTAACCCTAGCCCTTGCGCTAACCCATCTTAACCCTAAGCCAGATCTACTTGCATTGCACTACATGCAAGTACGTGAGACACAGCGGGTGCAAAGAGTCTGCCAGTCCGTCACTTGTGGCTCTGGCTGACTCCTGCAGCTCCCTCCAGAAGCCCGCTACCCCCCCAAACCAGTACTAACGACAACGAAAAAACGAAAAAATGAACCGACTAATTTTTGCGAAATTTCACGAAAAACGGAAACGAGCCGAAACGGACTGCCTCCGACACACGACAACTCAAAAACGTCATTTTCCCTAGTCGTGCCCATCTCTACTCATGACAGCAAAGATAGTTAAACTGAGGTTGTCATACCGTTGCTATCTAATGAGAAGAATGCAAAATGCACCAGAAAATACAACAAATACAGTTTTGCAGTGTAGAGTGGGAAGGGGCAGTAGGAAGAGAGGAAGACCTCTAGACAAGATGAAAGTGGGGAGTTCTGCACGGACACTCCCCTCTTCTTTACACTTCATAGGAAACCCCAACTCAAGCTTAGGCCTCCTTGAATTGGCCTGCCTGCCTGCCTGAAAGATGCAACACAATGCAGAATGAATGGAATTATGAATTAACAAGAGTAAAGGTTAAATGAAAGATTTAAAATAAAATCAGACAACCCTCACCCATGTTTTTCATGTTCCTTGAACCATATCATTCATTATGCATGCACTAACTCCACCCTTTAATGCAGTAACAGAATCCGAGTTTTCTATTATTTGTGCTTCTACATTTTACCTAATTTTCTACGTACCGTCCAGAAATAATGCTCTAACTACTCTTAGCAACTTTGGTACTGAAATCTTTATTTTACTAGCTAGCTATTATGTTGAACCTTAATCAATACTAATGGTAAGTGGTAATGTTCAAATATCCCTTTTCTTCGAGGTTATTTATTAACAACTTCTATTCTGTCAATTCTCAAATTAAAATTTGTTTTCTAATTGGCCAGGACACTGATAACCATAATGACTCAAATCCTACTTTGATTTACATGTGTTTGATTTAAATCACATGTCTCACAGTGGAAAACTGTCTTAACCTAATGAGGCGCTGGCTGTGTTAAAATACATATGTCCAAATATCCAATGGGCACTTACAGGGCACATGCCTAGTGATGCGACTGGTGCCCCAGTGTGGTGTGCAATTTAACTTAGGCATGCAGAAACTATTAACAGGATTCTGGCTAACTGCTTTATTTCAGTGTACGTCATGACACATAACAGTCTTATGCCGGTGTTGGTATATATAATGTACAGGCTAACACAACTTATAGGCTAACAAGATGTTGGCATGAGTTCCCCTCTAGATGTTTAAGTAGGTACATCTGATGAAAATTTTCTAATGCTTTTTTAAATGGAATTGATTACTTTAGATAGATAATACTTCTCATGTCCCTGACTTTTAATCAGACCAATGATGTGATAGAAGGCAATTACACAGTTCAAATAATACTAAACACCAAGTTTGAGTCAGGACGTTATAAACTGAGGGGTGGCAACTCCTGGCCTTTTATATGTTGTCAGAATGCAGCTCCACAATCTCTTTTAGCCATTCTGGTGAAGGTAATTGAGAGCTGCTGTTCATCCACATGTGTATGATCACAGCTGCTTGCTTCTCACTTAGAAGGCCCTGTGCTCCTTTCCCTTCCTTATTCTGTTTCTGTAAAGAACAGCATATTTCAGTTTTGACAGATTTCTTTTGAAAATTGAGATATTTTTCAATGATTCATTTTGCTTAGCAGATAATCGTTTACTCTAGCATACACATTGAATGCCACATTCAAGACTTTTGTGCTCGATGCATATGAAGTACAAAGACTGGGAAGAAAACCACTGCATCTCCCCAAAAGTGCAGAATGCAGGAATCTTCTGGCCCTTCCCTGAGCATTTATGCCAAGACAGTTGCCACGTAGACATCATGAAGCACCCCAGTAGTGAACAATTACATCAAATGGGCATGCTGAGTTGGAGAGAATGAAATGTCTGTGAAGATTCTCAGTCATCCAGGTGAGTTTACCTGGAAGTTGAGTCATGGCAACTGGACTTCTTTTCTTGAGAGCTCGAAATGTTTCACTACAAATGAATACCAAATAGCTGCTTGGATGAGTAGCGAAACATTTCGAGCTCTCAAGAAAAGAAGTCCATTCTCTTCCAGAGAGAGAATGAAATATTTCTAGAAGGGAAAGGGAGAGGTGGGAATGCGTGAATGGGTCAGGATTGTCCCCTCCTTGAATGTGTTGACCTTGTGGTCCCTTAATTAACTTATTATTCATTGCAACCAGATGTATTATTCAGTGCAATGAGAAGATTTTAGATAGGGTAAGATAGAAGAGGTTGAGGGTGGATTGTTTCTCAGGGCTGTGGTTTAGCCTTTGATCAGCAATAATCAGCCTGGATCCTTCTACTCATGGACTCAGCCACACCTAGAATACATCTTAAGGCCAAGCCTTCTGGATTCCTACATGCCTCTTAAGTTCGGTGTCATGCATTCAAATCCCTCTTGATTAGGCAAGAACATGGAGTAATCCACCTTTGACAGAGTCCTGTGGTAGCCAATTAGGAATGGCATGTAGCTTAGGTGAGTAGTAGCATTATTTGCCTAGTTGCCTCTCGCCCGAGTCATAATCCAAAGTGCCTTCTACTGTATATCAGCCCTCATACTTTTTCTAGGTCAATTGGATAATCCCTATAGCCCTGGTGGGGAGATTTGCAAGGGAATAATGGTAAGGAAAAAGTAGGGGTACATTTAAACCTTTGCCCTGTTTACCTCTGGCCCTCCCCCAAGTTGGTACAAGAAAGACAAGGGAAAGAGCCTGGTGAATTTGGAGATGGGAGGGATTAGTAGGGGAACATTAAAGATACACACTCACCCCTTCCTCACTGGAATGTACACCCCAGGCAGCTTCTTGCTGAAAACCCCATAACTAGAGATGGGCACGACTTAGCGGTATTCCCGTTTCCGCTTCCGTTACTCGTATCCGTTACTCTACGGAAACGGAAATGGGAATTACTCCGCCAGAATTTGAGCTCGAACCGACGAACGAACAATTTGGTCTGATTTGTCGTGCTCGTTACTTGCATCGCGGCGATCGCGCAATGCCAAGCGACACAGAAAGAAAGTTTTTAAAAGTTAAAAAAACCCCGATTCCCGGCCCTAAAAGTAGGCGAAAACCGTCTGAGGGCACCTACCAGGCCAGAAGGATGTTTTATTTGGGGGGGGTTTCCCCGCCCCCCTCTCCTTGGCTATTGCTACTGCTGCGCTGCTGGTACCAGGCTGGGAGGGCGCATCCATTTGCCATGCAGTGCGGGGGATCCAAAATGGCGACAGCAATATTTGTTTTGAAATCGTTGCCCAAAACCCCACCAAAGCACCACAGAAACATGCGAAAATTAGCTATTTTAAATGCTTGAATTTTTTACAGTAGCAGCAGTGGGTTTTTCTGGCAAAAAAAGGTCTCCATTGATTTTATTTTATTTTATTTTATTTTATTTTATTTTATTTTATTTTTTTACACCTGCACATTTGCAATGATGGGCTTGCCCATGGGAGTGGACCATGCAAATTTTCCACCAATCGCATGGCCACTTGGCCAGGTTGACCACAGAGACTTCTGGGATGTGCCAATTGGGCATAAACAGCCCACTAATTGTAGCCCAAACCCGAACCCTAAGCGTATGCCTAACCCATACGCCAGTACACTGTCCTTCTAAGTGGGTCAGAGAGGCACCCAGAGGTGCACCCCAATACTCACCCTAACCTCACGCGTAACTAGCCTAACCCTAGCCCTTGCGCTAACCCGTCTTAACCCTAAGCCAGATCTACTTGCATTGCACTACATGCAAGTACGTGAGACACAGCGGGTGCAAAGAGTCTGCCAGTCCGTCACTTGTGGCTCTGGCTGACTCCTGCAGCTCCCTCCAGGAGCCCGCTACCCCCCCCAAACCAGTACTAATGAAAACGAAAAAATGAAAAAACGAACCGACTAATTTTTGCGAAATTTTGCGAAAAACGGAAACGAGCCGAAACGGACTGCCTCCGACACACGACAACTCGAAAACATCATTTTCCCTAGTCGTGCCCATCTCTACCCATAACCCATTTGCCAAGAATGGAGTTATATACTATGAGTTCAGTCTTAGAATGGAATGGCCCCTGGTTCGAGCCATGGCTATTACGTGGGAGCTGCTAACATGTAAATTAATTCCATTTTATCGGCAGCAAATTGTCTCTTCAAACATTTTGATCTCCCCCTGTCTCTCTCCCTCAGTTCCCTTTTACTGTGTGCTTTATCACCCTTGCCGCTTTAAAAAGCCAGGGGTATGATTTATGCTAGATTTTAATGAGTAGAATCAGCTGATGATTGAACCAACCTCATGTCTCACAATCCTTCACTCTTGTGCTGATATTTAAACAAGGCTAAGAATATCTGGGAGGCTCCTGGCCTGAACTCATAAAGCATGGCTGAGAACAACAGAGGAAGAGGTTTTGGCTATAACTAAAAGTTAAAACATTTCCTTCAGTCTAAAGGCAAAGCTAGGCATTAAACACAGATTTTGGACATAACTCATTAAAATCAATTTGTTACCTGTAATTCTTCTTTTAAGAACAAATTAGTTATTTTAATTGCTGTAACAGCAGTGATGCCAGCATACTTAAATTTGATATAAGTTTAATTCACTATTTGGAGGTGGAGGTGGAGACAGGCAGTCATTTTTAGCTGTCATTAATCATTTGACTGTTTTAAATCATTTGGTTTCCTTTTTTTTACATTTTAAAAGCAAGATTTCTAAGTTTGGATTCCAACATATAGGCAGCTCTTGCTGGATGCTTCTTTCCCCAACCTTTTATGAATACATAGTTTAACATAATCCCTTACATGGCATTACCATGACATGCATTATATTTCAACTCTGGTCATCTGAGCAAGGAATGGGAACACCACATATTTCAGGAGTATTACCTCATGCAAAAACATTTTAAAACAAATTGAAAAGACTAGTCTTATCTTGAATTCATCTGATCTGCTTCTGGCCTCTCTCAGCAACCATAGTAGAGATGATGTTCTTCTCATCTTCGGGGATCCTCTAGCATTGGTTAATTGAAGTTGCTGCTGGAAATTGTGTGTGGTGTATGTAGATGTAGTTTTCATTTTAAAAAGCCAGGAAATTCAGTTCTTTAAAAAAACCCTTCAAACTTCTCAGTAAAGCCATGACAGTTGCTTTGTGATTGTGTGAGAACTGGTTCACTGGTGAAAAAGATGTCACTTCTGACTTCTGTCTCTTTGTGAATGGTTGTGAGCACAAGAGGGTATCCTGTAGACCATCTTGATGGCTGCCATTGGTGTTGTCAACATTCCATCTGCCCTGCTTGTAGTTTTTGAAGCTGTGGCCATGTTTTTCCTACTGGCAACATGGGCCACAATATTGGGCCATTATGTGGCAGAGATTTTTTTTTTTAAGAATTGCATTTATCTGAGGGACAGGGGGACCCAGTACTCCTCATGACAGACCCAAAACGTATCGGAATAATTGCATAAGGTGGAGAAATCAGATATCTGCTGTCTTGAACAACTAATTGGAGCTAAGCAATTCTCTCTGCTTTTGCTCATCCATGTTTTATTTGGCTTTGGAAAAGACCCCTAAAACCCTAACTGGATGTTCAAGGGGCATTTTCAGGGGGTAGTACTTCAGGTAAGGGAAATACTGGTACTCTAACCTGCCTACCACAGATGCCACTCTCATGTGGCAGTCAGTTTTTTTAAAAAAAACAAACACAAAAAACCCCTTGGAGCCTTTTAAGAAAACCTCATCATGATATGGAGTATTAGCCATTTTCAGGAGAAGTGCATGTTCATGAAAATTTGTTGGTGTGTGTGTGTGTGTGTGTGTGTGTGTGTGTGTGTGTGTGTGTGTGTGTGTGTGTGTGTGTGTGTGTGTGTGTGTGTGTGTGATCCTGGCCCATCCTGCAGTGGCGTAGCTAGAGTTTGGAGTGCCTGGGGACAGTTTTTTGTGCCCTGTCCTCTCCCCTCACCCACCCAGCAAAGGGGGACAGATCCTGGTGGAAAAGTGGGGTGGGGGGGGAGAAGGGTCTCTCCTTCTCATGCCCTCTTTGTGGGTCTCCTTTCCAGTTAAGGCTCTCCTGTGCAAACCGCACATCACTCAGATAGCACCAAGCAGGCAATGTTTTTCCCCCAAGCATCACCTCCGCAACATGCTTCCCCCTCCTCCTTTCCCCTGGCTAAGAGTTGGCAATCGTTAGCCCAGGGAAAGGAGGAGAGGGAAGCACCTCCATCACATGCTTCCCTCTTCTCCTTTCCCATGGCTAACGATTGCCAAGCCTTAGCGGGGGGAAGTGGGGGAGCAATCAACAGAGGTGCTGCTTAGAAAAAATAAACCATCACCTGCTTCTTTCTCCTCCTTTCCCCCGACTAAGGATCACCAAGCCTTAGCGGGCGAAAGGAGGACTTCTGGTGGGATGGCACATGGCTTCCTCCTCCTGCTCCCCCTCCAGGTGCCTCCAGATTGCTGCGCACCCTGGGGCAAATGCACTTTTCCATCCCTCTCTAGTTATGCCAGTGTCATCCTGGCATGCTTACCTAAATGCATTTTGGTCTTCAAGCTGAGAAAGTTATCCCGATCTGTATTAGAGTGTTTTGCAGGGTTTGTTCCTGTCTCCTTCTGTGCTGTTTAGTACCTCCAAGACGTCACTGAGATTATGAAGTGAGCTGCCAGCAATACTTTGCTGACACACAGATCTCTTTCTCCTTTCCATCGCACTCAAGTGAGGCCAGGGAGGTGCTGAATCAGTGTCCAGGGCCAGTAATAGAATTCACCTTTTTCACAGCTACCACATACAAGGTCAACATTTTCATTGAGTTTTCTACCATGACCCTCAAAACTCTTTCCTGCTCAGTCTCCACCAGCTTGGAGTCAGACCTCATCAGTGTACAGGTGAAGTTAGCTTCCCCACTGCTAGGATGTATCACTTTATATGAGGGAAATAAAAAAGCAAATCTTTTATTATCACATGTTGTCAAGACGAGGCTTTTTGATGTGATGAGTCCGCTTGTCAAGGAATTTCCAAAACCTATGAATTCCCTTGTTTGGCTGTGCTTCCCATTTTGGAGCAAAATGCTTCAGTGCCTTTTTGTACTTTTTGTACTTCTCTCACTCTGGAAGTACAAAAGGGCCGACTGAGGGATTAAAAAGAAACAGGCAACTCACCCAGTGCTGCCTCACAGGCCAGTTCATGTGAGAAGGGACTCTTACTGGATGTTTTTTTTTCCAGTTATGCTCAATTATGTTGTAAACAAGAAGCTAGAAATCTTTAAAATGCCTGAGATCTTTCTTAGACCAGGAAAAATAATTCTCTCATCTTGATTTTTTTTTCCTGTGGTGCATGCTTTATACCTTAGAATGCAAGAACAAACAAGCTCAAGATTTACATGCTTCCTTTATACAGTGCTGCCTCAACTTACGAATGTAATCCGTTCCGAATGCATGCTCTTAAGTCGAACTACTCTTAAGTCAGGGCGCCTATCTAAAAAATTGGAAAAAAGGGGTAAAAGAATGAAAAAAATTGTAAGTTGAGCAGACCATATCTAAAATTTGTAAGGCGGCAGTTAAAACACCAACAGTTTTCCACTCTTAAGTTGAATTGCTCTTAAGTTGAGCTGCTCTTAAGTCGGGGTACCACTGTACTTAACATTTACTTTCATTTCCACATATAACAAATGGTTTGTATAACATAAAATCTGTACAACATAAAAAATTCTGAAGATAGGGGACATTTGCTTAACAGAATCGCCTATGGGGCGAATCCGTACAACATAAAAATGGTCGCAATTAGGAATTACTCTGTATTCAATGCATTCCTATGGGAAATTTGTATAAAGGAAAAATTGCTTAACAGAATTTCATTTGGAACAAATTAATTCCTTTATACAAGCTATTTCTCTTTTCCTACTGCCTTCAACCTTTCCCAG
The DNA here is from genome assembly GCA_029282475.1 of Phrynocephalus forsythii. Lineage (NCBI taxonomy): Eukaryota > Metazoa > Chordata > Lepidosauria > Squamata > Agamidae > Phrynocephalus > Phrynocephalus forsythii. Next base: position 122,720,535 of record JAPFRF010000008.1, on the reverse strand, counting down.
TATTATTTTTTCCAAAGAATTCTGTCTTCTCACTTTATTTATTTATTTATTTATTTATTTATTTATTTATTTATTTATTTATTTATTTATTTATGCCACCCCCCATCTCCCCTGAGGGGACTCTGGGCAATTTACAGTATAAAACACAATAAAACAATGGATATTTTAAAATATCCAAAAAATCATCCAAAACTAACAATATACATATAAATAATATTTATGCATCCAATGTAGGAGAACCTCGTTTTTGCCTCCAGAGACTTTAGCTTGATTTGATCTGGGACCTACATGTTTGTCTTTCTGGATGTCCAGGGTATCCGCAAAATTCTCTTCCAGCACCCTATTTCAAACAGAACCTTTTTGTTTCCTGGTCCAGCTTTCACATTCACACGTGGTGATTAGAAATAAAGACTGTGGGTGTTCTCCATCTTGGTCTTCAGTGGCACTTCCTTGCGGCTGATGATCTTTTCTGATTCCCTCAGGGCTGTTCTTCATCTTCTGACTTCTTGGCTGCAGCCTCTGTTTGCACTGATGATTGAACCAAAGTACACGACATTCCTAATTTCAGTTTCTTCATTGTCAACACTGAAGTTGTGTGGTTCTTCTGAGTTTTTTGCTTTCTTAATGTTCAGCGGCAGTTCTGATGTGGCACTTTCTTCTTTCACTTTCCTTAAACGTCAGTTCAAGGCGTTTCTGCTTTTCTGCCAGTTAGTACTGGTCACTCCCCACCAGGGTCGGCGCTAGGGTTTTTTGTGCTCTAGGCGAGGGGCGGGGGGGCGGGGCGGTGGCGGTGGCGGGGGGGTCAGGCGGCAGTGGGCGGGTGGCACGGGCGGTGGCAGGGGGCAGGGGTGGCTGCAGGGGGGCGGGTGGCGGCAATGGGTGGTGGGGGCGGCGGCGGGGGGCAGCAGCCTGGGCAGCGCCCCCTGTCCATTTTGGCGCCCTAGGCAACTGCCTAGTTCGCCTTAATGGATGCGCCGGCCCTTCTCCCCACTGTCTCTTGTATCTTCCTGCTACCATTAGCTTTCTGCCTCTTGCCGGGCTCTTGTGTGTCTGTTTCATGTATTTGGTTTATTTGTTGTCCTCGGTTTGTTTTTGATTTTAATTTTGATTATTTATTTGGCTTTCGTGTAAACTGTCCAGAGTCCCTTTGGGGAAATCGGAGTGGTCTAGAAATGCAAAAATAAATAAATAAATAAATAAATAAAGTTATCCCTTTATCTGTTCAGTCTGAACACAGGTGGACTTCTTACTCTAAAATGAATAAAATAAATAAACATGGCTGTGATCCATATCTTCATGTACATAAACATAACAAAACATTATGTACTCGAAGATATGGATCTCAGCCATGTTTCGGCATGGAAATGGCAGCATAGCTTCCTCAAGCAATTCTAGGCAAGCCCCCAAAATTTGGAGAGTTATTGGGGGTCAGGGGGCTGAGTTATTAAGCTCCAAAGGAAGGTCCTGGTTGCTGGTGTGTGCTCTACAGACTCTTTAAATTAACTACTGGGACCCTCTTTGGAGCTTATAACAAAATAATTTGTTATGTCACAAAATGACAAAACAGTGTTTCATTTTTCATTTCTTCCCATCTTTACTGGCCATAAATTTTAAAAGATGATTGCATCCTTCTGGGCTCTCTCTCTGGGATAGGACTTGAAGGATCTGCTTTGGTCCTTCCTGGAAGGGAGAGCCCAGAAAATTTTGCTTGGGGACTATTCTTCCAATCACTGGTCATTGGCTTGTGATGCTCCTCAGGTTGTTGTTTTGCCCCCCCCCCCCGCTATATAACATCTACAGTGGTAACTCTACTTATGCGTTTAATTTATTCCAAATGAATGCTCATAAGTCAAACAACTCAAAAATAAAAATAAAAATAATAATTGTAAGTAGAGCAGGCCGCATCTAAAATGTGTAATGCAGCAGTTAAAACGCCAACGGTTTTCTGCTCTTAAGTCGAATTGCTCGTAAGTAGAGCTGCTTGTAAGTAGAGGTACCACTGTACATAAAATTACTAGGAGACTCCTTTTGTGGTTCAGCATCACCAGTTTGCTGATGATACCCAACTCTATCTTGCCTTTTCATCTGAATCCAAGGAAACTGTTTTGGTTCCAAACAAGTTCTTGATATCAGTAATAGGCAGGATAAAGGTGAATTAAACTGAAACTTAATCCAGACAAGACAGAGGTGCATTTAGTCAATCAGAAAGCAGAGGATGGAATAGGGACAAAACCTGTGCTGGTTACATATTAAATAAAAACCTTGAAAACAGAGATTCACATCCATGGTGGCCAAGAGCGCATCTGCACAGTTAAAACTGGTGCACCAGCTGTGCCCGTTCTTGGTCACTGTCACATGCCTTAGTTATATCCCAGTTGGATGACTGTAGTGTACTGTGTGGGGGACTGTCTTTGGAAAGTTCAGTGGGTCCAAAATGCCATGGCCAGTTTTATAACAGGGAGGGACTGCTTGCAGGGATCAATGCTTCTGTTACAGTAGCCCTGCTGGCCGTTACTCTATTTCCAGGCACCATAGGTTTTGTCCCATAAAGCCCTAAATGGCTTGGTTCCAAATTATCTCAAAAACCACGGAGACTGACTGAGTTTTAAGATCATTAGGGGATTTCTCTCAGTCCCACCACCCTCACAAGCACCTTGGGGTTTGGCCATGGGACAATTCATACTTTTCTGTCACTGCTTCCAGACTCTGGTGCTCCTTCCCTTGAGAGGCCATGTTGGCCCTTTCTCAGCTGTCCTTCCACAAGCAGATTAATTAATTAATTTTATTTATTTTAGAGTATTTTTACCTCACCTTTCTCCTTGGAAAAGGACTAGAGGTGGACATTACAGATTTGTACAAAATGGAAATATAGTGTTTCATTTGTTTGGGTTCTTTAGTAGTTTCATTGTGTTTTGTTTGTAATGAATTTTAAGTAGTTATGTTATGAAACAAAATGTAATGGTCTCCTGGGTCCTAGAGGCACCAAAATGGCAGGGGAGCTTCCTCAAGCTCTTCCCTGTAAGCCCCCCAAATTTGGAAAGGTTTGGGGAGTCAGGGGGCTGAGTTATTAAGCTCCAAATGCAGTGCCCCTAGGAAAAATCATTCTAATTGAATCAGGAAATTGCAATAAACCCCCTCCAGGTGAGCAATTAGTGCCACCACAGCTTGGCTTCAATCAATTCAAAGTAATTTTTTCCCTAGGGGCACCCCCTTTGGATCTTATTAACTCAGCCTCCACACCCCAATAACTCTCCACATTTTGGGGGCTTGCCTAGAATTGCTTGAGAAAGCTATCCTGCCATTTTCATACAAATCTCTAATGCCCACCTCTGCTTTCAATGTTATTAATCTTAACGAGTCTTGAATGCCTGCCCTGCCCCATCCTGCCCTGCCTTATTGTTTGCTAGACTCTGCTTACATTTTTAAAAATCAGACTTCGTGTGTCCTTCATTTAAGGCTCCTTTTTATTCTCCCCTCACATTTCCGTTAGTTCATGAGGCAGATTCTGCTTTCCACCCCATTGTGATTTTGGCTTATTGCATCAGTTTCTCCATGTAGCTGGCCAGATGATTTCTTGAAGCTGTGCATGCTCCTATAGGTAACTCTGTGCAGATGTTTTAAATGGGTGATGCATAATGACCAGATTTTTACCGTAAACAATCGATCATCAATAACTGAAAGTATTTTTTAAAAAACATCTTTCTACACAGCTCACTCAAACATCAAGGGTTGTTGTTGTGTTGTTTGCAAGTATTTCACCTCAACCATAAATGTGTGTATTTATAATAAGACTAAGACTAAGACTAAGACTTAGACTAAAACTAAGACTAAGACTAAGACTAAGAGATTAAGACTAAGGTTGTTACTAAGACAAAGAACAAGAATGAGAGTGAGAGTGAGAATGGGAATAAGAATAGGAATAAGAATAATGGAATGCTCTTAATAGCTAGAAATTAGAGAAGGAAATGCAGCAATAGAGAAATATGAAACGAATCATAGATTATCTTATTTACCCAAAGAAACATACAGTTTTGATAGAGAGCACATCAATTTAGGGATAAGTCAGTTGTTGCTTTTCTGATAATACAAGAGATACTGTGGGACATAGTGATTACAATATTGACTGGAGATCAAGATTCTTGTCCCCAATGAGATATGGTCTAATTAGGTGACCTTGGAGCAGTTACTCTGTCTCAGGCTTGTAAGGATGCAGTGAGGAAGGTGAGACACATGGGTGTCACACTGAGCTCTATTGAATCAAAATGGGATACAAATTTAATGATTACATACATAAATAAATGTACTGCATGCTTAGTGATAGATCAAGGCCAGGGTGATTAATCTTAAAATAATATCAGTTCATCTAAGAAGTAGTTTTTACACCATTCCTTTACCATACTGTAGGCTATCCAAATTCCACCCCTCAATGGGAGTCCAGTTGCCCCTTCTTTGATGACTGCTTAAAGCTCGGAGCTCCGCTGCCCTGCAGCACTGCTTGAAGCCTGCAGAGGCTCATGTGGAGAAGAGACAAAAAGAAAAGGAAAACTCAAAGGTTCTCCCAGATTCCTGCAACCTTCTCTCAATATATTGCAGAGCAGTCAATGGCCCAAGTTTTGCGCTGGTTGGTTCCAGCACCTTACCTGAGCACCTTAGTTATGTACAAGGTCAGGTCGCTTCTCGGCCTTTTGGCTAAGATCAAGTGTAGTACAGGGTCAGGAGGAGTTCTGCAGAATGAGAAATGGTTCCCTTCCTCATTCCACAACCCCAAATGCAGAGAATGGCATATTTAGACCTACTGTGTATATCCTTTGACCTTGTATATCCTATGGTGAACTTGTGCAGGCCAGTTCTCCCCACCACCTATTTCCCTTCCCCACCCCAGTCCAGTCCAGATGGTGCTCAACTATGGTCAACATCCTTAAAGTCCCAGAAGCTAAATCAAGCTCATATCCTCCAGTGTATCTAGGAGTCTGCCCAAGTAGCAGAAAACCCCTGTCTTATATCTTAGCAGCCACTACTTCACCACAAATTAATAAAAGTGGGTTGAGCCGTGTGACCAGGAAAACAAATTCAAAAGTAGGCTAGGTGACACCTTTATCAGTCACGACTAAAAAAAAAAGTAAGCTAAGCTTATGATAGCAACTTGCTATCTTTATCAAAGCATTGTACCAAAAATGCAATCTTGATAGATTCTCAGCCTGGTAGACTACATCCTCTATCAAGATTGCATTTTTGGTACAATGCTTTGCTACAGATAGCACGTTGCTATCGAAAGCTTAGCTTACATTTTTTGTTTAGCTGTGACCATTAAAGGTATCACCTAGCCTACTTTTGAATTTACTTCACCACAAGCGGACAGGCATAAGACTGCCCAACTTTGGTGTGAAGAGATGAGGAGGAAGCAACTTGATTGTATACAGATAGGGAAGTGGAGAGAGAGAGAGAGAGAGAGAGAGAGAGAGACAGAGACAGAGACAGAGATAGAGAGAGAAATTCTGAAAATTGTGAGGTACACAATTATAATCTGTAATTCTCTCCAGAGGTAGGTCCATTCCCCTCTGCCATCTTAAGTGCAGGTGCAATACCTGCTTGCCTTAACCTATTAAATGTGTTGGCACTTGAATAATTCATCCCCTTCAAAGACTTATGAAATGGCCTTTTGTCTGGACTCACACCTGTTAACCCCACAGTGACCTCTGAAAGCATCTCTAGTCTTCGGTGGCATCCTGTTTCAGTCTTGGCTGCTGCACCATCCAGGAAGGGTGGGGGCAGGGAGTGAAATGAGGCTGCAAGGGAGAGGAGGAAGAAAGAAAGAGAGAGAGGGAGAGAGAACAAGAGGCAGGAAAGAGTGAGGCTGAGTGAGGAAGAATGGGATGGAACGGGAACAGACAAGAAACTAGGGATGGACACTAGCAACACAACTCAGATTCAGATTCTGGACTCAGAATTCAGAATTATCGCACTTCAAATTTGGAATGGTAGGAATAATTCCAGATATCTGGAATTCTGTTATAGTCAATATGAATACCATATAGTCATTATTGTCTCTCTAAAAGTACACAAAAAAGGCAAAACATTTTAAAAGGAATTCCCTGTATCCTCAGAAACCTCCTCAGTATTTGTACCAAATGAAAAAAGTGTACACCAACAGTTGGCAGCGCCTGGGTTGTAGGAAATGACTGCAATGGGCATAATAATTGAACCCTGAATGGCATGCCAGCTGGAAATGCCAACATCTCTGGGGAAGCAGAGGCCAGGTTGCACTGAGGTGTCTTCTGGCACCTCCTGAAACTCAAACATCTCCCAGTCGACAGTGTCCACCCAGTGGTCTCCTTTAATCCCCAGCCCTCCATATTCACACACGGGGCCTCTAGGGCAACATCTGTGTCACCACCCCTGTCCACAGGGGAACTATGGGTCAAGAAGTTTGCCCTTACTCTTGGGGAGGTGGAAAGTCCACTCTCAATTATAGGGAGAGCGAGATTGGTCTCACATTCCTTTGGGGGCTCAGTGGTCTTTCAAGCAAGTAGAAAGTGCCAATCTACTGAGTTCCCACATCCTGGATTAGGTGGTGCAGTGGCAGCCCCAGTTTTTTCTTACCTCTGCTGCAACAGCTCTGTGCCCCAGGCACTGTGGTGAAGCTGCCTTGCCACCTCTCTGGCCCACTTCATTATATTAGCAGTGCATGGGTCTTCCATACCCTGCAAAGCAGCCCAAGCCACTAGGTTAAGAATATGGGCCATGGACCATACTACTTTCATCTTTCCACCCTGAAGTATCTGCCGTACTGTCTGTGAGAAACAGGACGTGCCTTTGTGTAGCTAGACTCCACTTCTGCAGCATGTCCCTCAGAGCGCCTTAAACAGGGTGACATGTCTGCTGGCCCCCTCCATCACACCCACATGCAACAGGGCCCACTGGTACCCTACCTTTATGTGTTGCTCTATCTCTGGCGCCCCTACCTCCCATCAGTGTCCTGGCAGGGAGAGTGAGACATGCATTGCACCCTGGCTGCTTCAGATGTCAACTGTGAAATGTACCAACGGTGCCCTGGCCAATTGCTGCTGTACCAGTTGCCTGATGCTCCAATATATATCTGGCACCACCCTGTGGTTAAGGGGCATATGGGATGGCAACTGGTGATGGGGTGATCTTCCACAATCCCGTGGAAACCAGTGTTCTCCACCAGAGAGAAAGGATGATCATCTGGGCTATAATCTCCCCTCGACAATGATTAATCCTGGCAAATTTGCAGAAGGCCTTTTCCTACACTTGTTCAAGCTCCTCTAGTGTAACCTAGAACTTATTCTTGAGCTGTGTGGGTCTGTCATTTGTCACCTTGCATCTTTTGCTAATCTACTGTATATCCCTGCTTCTCTGGGCTGGTGGTGCAGCCTCTAACCTCTGATGAGTCTTATAATGAGGAAGCCACTTCCCCCTACATTATCACTTCACCTGCCAGCAGCAATGGCACATGCTGAGTCTTCAGCTGGCTGAGCATGCCACTGTTGGAGAGTCTGTGAAGATTCTCAGTCATCCAGGTGAGGTTCTCTGGAAGTTGAGTCATGGCAACATGGCAACTTTTCTTGAGAGATCAAAACATTTTGCTGCTCGTCCAGGCAGCTTCATCAGTCTGAGGGAATTTAGTGGCAACTAGACCTCCAATTTATAGTTTGCCTTGATTTCACATCACCCTGGTCTGAATAGGCTCATTAGGTGGACAATGGCCTGAATAGGCTCATTAAATGTACAATGGTCTGGGGTGCATCAAAGTCCCACCTATGCAACCCACTATTGGAGAAATGGACTGAATCCTGTCCAGACCTGAGCACCTTCTTGCACTGCATGTACTCAACCACTCCACACGTACACATTATCGACTCCAGCATTCCATGCTTCCAGAATGTTGACTTCTTGAGAGTTTCAGTTTTTGACTGTATGATCAGAACAAGGATTGCTAACGTTACCGCTACTAGTTCCAGCAACTGGTGGAACAACTGTAGCTGGAAGGGCAGAGATGACTTCAGTGTCTCATGGTTCTGAAATAGTGTCCTCCAGAGTTCCCTCAGTCTCTCTCTCTCTCCCCATCCCTGATGCATATCTACTTGAAGGGGAGTTTCCCCAACCATAGTTCATCTTTGCACAGGCAAGATGGCTGAGAATGGGAGCTTGAGCTAAACCCTTTCTTGAACATGATGGAGCTGATTGGGATAAAAAAGTTGCTTTGGGTAGTGGGCGGTATTTAAATAAATAAATAAATAAATAAATAAATAAATAAATAAATAAATAAATAAATAAATATGAAAGACCATGTCTTGTGCACTTCATAAATTTCTTTCCAACCGTAAAAGCAGCAGCAGTACCACTGTTGCCCAAGCTGAAAGTGCCATTTGGATTGTTGGTGCTGTCCTCAACCTGTTTGGAGAAAGGTGTCTTCTCCACCATCTGTTTTGGCCCTTTGTCCTGGTTGCCCTGACAGGATTGCACAATGACATGTTGGGGACATATCCAAGATTCATTCATATCTTGAAAAAGAGCTCCTCTGCCACCTCCTTGGCAGAGACACATAGCACCTTGTACTGCTGCTTGCTGCTATTTCATAATGGCAGTACTGAACAAGCTGGGTGTTTGGTTTGGTTTCGAGATCCCATAATAGCAGGTGTAGGCTGTCTTTTTCCTCTCCCACTCCTCTCAGTGGAAGCTGTTGCAGTGGGTACAGGCATCATTTCTGCAGCATTCTTCAAGTGCCTACTTCTTCTGACACACCAGCATTTCATAGTACTTACAGACTCTACCCAAAAAAGAATAGTACAGTGGACTCTTGTATAACAAACAGCTTGTATAACATAAAATCTGTACAACATAAAAAATTCTGAGATAGGGGAAATTTGCTTAACATAATCGCCTATGGGGAAAATTCGTACAACATAAAAATGGGATTACTCCATTTTCAATGCATTCCTATGGAAATTTGTAAAAAGGAAAATTTGCTTAACATAATTTCATTTGGAACGAATTAATTCCTTTATACAAGGTACCACTGTATCTGATTCTTCTATAGCAGAACACAAACCCTTCCATAAAACACACACACACACACACACACACACACACACACACACACACACACACACACACACACACACACACACACACAATCTATTAACTTGATATTTCTCCTCTGTATATATAAAAAAATGTTATTCCCCTTGCTGATAGTCTCTAAAGGGACCTAAACCCTATATAATATTTCTCTGTTGATTTATATCATATTAATCTATGAATCTACTAATCCTAAATCTAATTCCTAAATATATTACATAAACAATATACAATAAGATGTAGAAAATGTAAACATTGGTTTACAGAAAATGATACAAGGAAGCATATTTTTTTCTTTAAGTTTCATTTCTCACGGAATCACTCCAGGATGGCTGCAAAAATTTTTTTCACATTTACTTTTTCCTCAGCAGATACCCAGCCTTTTGCTTCCTAATCTGTAGGAATAAATGGGACTCTGGATATTAGGAATTATTACAGATATTTGGAATGATAAAATTTGGATTCAGCTATATTTGGAATGATCTGAATATGGCTTTATTCAGCGACTTCTGAATATTTCCAAATCCAAATGCACATCTCTATTAAAACAGACCATTGTATAGGAAGGAGAGAAGAATCAGTATGGAAAATTGGCTGGAAAAAAGGAGATACATCCAGGATCGAATTATGTACAGGACTAGGACAAAGGATGTTAGTTCCACCCTTGCTCAAAGACAAGATTTATTGAACTGCCAATGTGGGCTATAGAATGGTAGTGGAAAACCAAAAACAGACGGTAGCCACATACACTGGATTTAAAGCACTACATTAGTGGCAAGAACAGCAATGTTGACTCAGCCAAGAAAAATATGATGTGTCACACTCATCTGTGAATGTCCAAAGATTGCATCAATCACAAAATTAGACATGATAGAGCAGCAAAATTAGTACACTGGTCATTATACAAAAACTATAACTTGCCATGGGAACATCAAGTAGAGAAGGTGTTAGAAAATGATGAAGTCAAGATCTTGAGAGATTTCTGGATCCAAACTAATAGACACCTTGAACATAGCATGCCAGACGTAGTAGTAATAGAATGAAGAACTGTCTGGATCATTGACATTGCAATTCTAGGGGATGTCAGATTTGAAAATAAAAAACTGGAAATTTTAACAAATTACAGAGATCTGGCAATTCAAATATCTTGCTTGTGGATGAAACATATTTCAGTGCTCCCCATTGTCCATGGGGCTTAGGGAACAAGACCACATAATGTTGCACTGTAGTACCACAGTTGTAAATCTCAGAAATAACACCACCAGAGCTACAAATATGGCAATATTTGGAACAGCATGTATACTACATCAATATTTAACAGATACTTAGGTTTTTGGTTAAAACTTTTATCTATTATATAATGCCAGCCAATGTTTTTATGGGCCTTTTTACACGACCCCTAAGATCCGCTGGTCCCTTAAATTCAGACCAGAGATCTTGAGGGTTTGTCGCTCTTCCTTCCTCCCCACCACTCCGCACTTCCTTGCTTCTGTCTGCGTGAGAGGAGGGAGGGAAAAAAGCCTTAAAAAGGGACAAAGAATGCATTCTTACCTCCGGTGCCGGTGTACGTTGCTCTGAGTGCCGGTTACTTCCTGGTTCCTCTTAAAGGGGCGGGAGGCAAAAAAAAAACAACAAAAAGAAGCGAGGAGAGCCTGACACTCTCCGCATCAAAATTTTTCACTGTCCCAGAGCAGGTACAAGAAAGCTGCACTGGGACACGCTAAAGTGGGCGGGGTCGCACTTAATTTCCTGTTAGCTCCAGAGCTGGTGGGGAAACATTTTTAAGCTCCAGAGCTGGGAGCCATTTGCAGTGGATCTTAGGGGTCGTGTATAAACGTTATATAATTTTCATTTATTGTGCCTGGTATTTTTGAAAAATAAAGTCAATTTCCATTTATGTAAACCATTTCCAAAGTTTTCCAGAGAATGCACAAAACTAGGTGTGATAGAGTGGCATTTTTTTTGTTACCATTTCCCTTGTTCTGGTGGGTGCCCTGGGACTATGCAGCTTGGCCATAACAATACAGATTGGCTCTTTTCCAGGGAGGAGCAGTGGTGAATTGAACTCCACCTCTCACTCTGCAGTCCGATACCTAGACCACTGAGCTGTCCAGCCTAGTATTGGTATTGTAAACCATCCCTATATATAGCTTCATTTCCTCCAGTATTTTATTTTTGTTACTCTTTTCCAAGTGTCTTGGGTGAAATACAAAAAGGTCCGAGGCTCACATGGAAGGGACAAGAACATGAGGAATTAAAATCTGTAGAGTGGGTATTTTATTCATTCCCTCCATCCAGTATGTAAAGCTCTCCAATCTGGCATCTAAAATTATTTCCAGTTTTGCTGATATGAAACCTATATAGTTTCTCTCTCTATTTCAGTTTTCCACCATGAAGAAATCTGTATCTTTTGCCTAATGACAGAGACAATTCAGAGTAGCAGCTGGAATTTATATTGTCAAAAATTCACTTGTAGTTTATTTATTTCTACTTCCCAGCAGACCTAGGTACAGAACTAGGTAAAATGTGAAAGCATCACATCACCAGGCTGGTGAAGCCTAAAAAATTGAATGTATCCCAGCTGCCTCCTCCCCTCCCATTTCATTTTAAGACTCTGACCATGCAGATGTCAAGACTATGATATTGTCAGATTTCTTAAAAATAACTGGCTTTGGTTTGTTGTTTGTGAAAATGTTTCAGTCCCATCCTATAATTTGGAGCTCACAAGGTGGGATATGAATAAATTGATTCAGCAAAATTAAAATAAAACACTTTAATCAAAATATTACAAAATATTATATTCATATTATAATAACAAAGTATGATAAAAACAATTCATATTTTGTAATGATAAATAATTATGAATGGCTTAACTATAAGGTGTTTTGTATCATTACCTCCTAGTTAAAGATCTAAGGCGTGTCAAAAGTCCACATTTTAAAAATGATATTTGAGTTGGCTTCATAAAACTCTGATAGGGATTTTGCAGTTGTTTCTATATCCAAAACGTACCATCTTTGTAATGCGTGGAAGGGTGGCAATAATACCTCTTTTTATATTGTGCTTTAGGTAATAAGTGGTCTTATGTAGGCTGAAGACCATTCTTCGGTGTGTTCAATGACTCAAGGACCACTCATTCTTTAGGAAGCATTAGCAGATTTGTTTACAAAGAGAAAAGTCAAGTAGATAACAAACTAAACACTTAAAAAAACATTAAAAGTTATTTCAACACCTATGTTCCCAATCCCAAGAAGAATTAAAGATGAATTAAAGTTCTTTGCAGATTAATCTTAATTCCTTTTCAGTTCATTCTAAATCAACTTGAAGAACTATTTACCTTAAAGTTGGTTGTGGTGGCTGAAGCACGGGAAGTTTAGAAAGCAGAAACAACTGAATCGGCAATTGTCTGTGAGTCTATTATCTATTGAAGAGTCTGTGTTCCAGGATCACAGAAGTCTTAATGACTCAAGCGAGACTATATTTGAGGAAGTTAGAAATAGAATATATTTGTGTAGGACATTTTTTTGTAGAAAAGAAATCTTGGGGGTTGGGAGGCTTATGATATAATGGTTCTAATAAAAGTTTTGCTAATTTACAGCTATTTAGCAACTATACTTGAGATTTATGTAAAAGAAACCAAGCCAGTCCTGAAAATGTTGCTGGACAGCACCCTATAAGGAAAACATCAGGGTAAGAAGAGGAAGAGGGTCAGTAGGGGAGTCCGTCAACACATCTGTCTTTAAATTGGGGGTGAGAAGTCCATCAGCATTCTCCAATTGCAGTGCTTGTGGGACAGGAGGGATAGCAAAGATACCTCTCCCACTCTTTTTGGCTGGATGATCACCAGTCAATTCAGACAAGACCGGTGCTTTGACCAGTTGGTATTTCTGATTAGACAACTCTAGTAGTAGAAGCAATGGCTTCATAGCTTGGAGAAATAATTTGGGTTCATTGCTGACCCTTGAAGCACAAGCATCCTCAGTGACACACAGAACCTTCCACTTGCTTTGGCTGGCAGACCAGATATGCCTAAATGTGGCAACCAAGCCTCAATTGTCTATGCACTGCTAATCTTCAGGTCAGAGTCCTCCAGCCCACTGTACACAGAGGAGACAACCTCTGAGGACAGTTCAGAACATGCAGCTAACACAATATGGAGTGACCAGGTTCAGCCTATGCACCAAAATGTTTATTTAAATAGTGTCCATTGTGGCCTAGCTGTGTTGGCTATCTGCATGTTTCCATGCAGCTGGATTTAACCTATAAAGCTTAACCCAAATTCAGCCGGCACTATGACCTAGGATCCTATGAAGGACTAGGGCTACACCCCCTGAGGTATTCTGTCTCACAAAGCTTCAGACAATGGGAAAGGGAGGAGTGCCAGCCCCAAAGAGATTCTCCACCCTTGCACTGCATCTACAAAGTGTTTACATGCAGAATATTTCCTATGAAGGGTTAAAGGCCCAATCCACCCAAGGTCACAGAACTGACTTCCAGTTCCCTATATGAAGAAAAAAAATTGTTTGATATATTTCTATTATCTTTTCATTTAACACAACCACTAGGCAATAGGTCTGAATCCCAGGCTGCAAACGCATTTGTTTTCTGCTTCCACCCACTGTGCTGTGTTTTATTCCTTCTTTCCTTCCTTCTTTCTTTCCTTCCTTCCCTTAGTAAATATTAGATCCCAAGTGACCTGGTAAACAGACCTCCTTCCTTCTGCTGACTGCTCTTCCTGCTGGCAGATTCCTGAAGAACTCAGAGTCTTTGAAAAAAGAAGGGATATTTGTGTGTGTGTGTGTGTGTGTGTGTGTGTGTGTGTGTGTGTGTGTGTGTGTGTGTGTGTGTGTGTGTGTGTGTGTGTGTGTGTGTGTGTGTGTGTGTGTGTGTGTGTGTGTGTGTGTATCTGTGGGGTAGGGAAGGAAAACATTTTTTAAAAAACCCAAGTGCATTCTTTCTGCAACACTCAGGAAAAAGAATGTTTCACAGGGGATTGGAAAGGCGAAATTTTTTCACATCCAAATGGATTGCAATTTCCCTCCATTTAGCACCTGAAGGTAATTAGCTCGAAGAGACTGTCGAGTGAGAAACACGTTCATGGAACATTAACTCTCATACATTCTCCAGTTGCTGGGAATTAATAGGAAAGATTAAAGTTTAAAGAGAGCAAAATGCCATTACCTCGCAAGCCACCTCTCTCAGCGGCAGTAACTAGCCCTCGCTAACCTAGAAGCACCACCAGAGACTCGGACTCCTGCTTCAGGAAACAACAGCGTTCCCTTGGTTTATCCTCTAACACCCCCCTTAGTCCATCTGTGGGCTCTCGGTGACCCCAAATTATGGAACAGTGCCTCAGCCTGTGCCTTGCATCGAGGAAGAGATAGGGCTTATGCGTTCCATCCCATTATGCTGAACATGTGTACATCAAGCACTCGTTGGTGAGCCAAGTCCTCCGTGGATCAAAGCTACTTCCACTATCCAAGGGAATGGATCCTCACCCTGGTGCGTGACAGGAAATGTGTGAATGAGATCCCAGGAACAGGCAGTAAAATAAAAATAAAAATAATTTCTTCCACACACCCAGAATAGCATCTCTCTCCTCCAGCCTCCGTGCCACACCCAGGGAAGGTAAAAATGCAAATGGCTTACACCAGACAAGGATGACTCTAGAATTACTTTGGTGAGAAAGCGGATGCCCTCAAGCTGTAGCAAAACAACTTCGATCCGAGCACACGACAAAAAGCATAAAGGGGAACCTTTGCCTCACAGCCCCACTAAAGTTTATATAAGCCTCTGCTCTATAAAGATTTCCATGTTGCTTTTGCATTTCAGGGGGAGAGTGAATAAGAAAGAGAGAGGGGGGGAGGGGGAGAGAGAGGGAGAGCGGGCGAGCGAGCGAGATGAAATTGAGACATGGAAGAATTTATTGCCCAGAAAATTCCATTCTGCTATCTGATTTGAAAAGTCCAGTCCCCCCAGCTTCGGAAAATCTATTTTCCACATTTTAATACCCTGCAGAACAGTCCTCATAACTCATCCGAGTGTGTTAAGCACAGTTTTATTAGATCTGAAACAAATTTTGGTGGGGAGATACTATAGGTCATTAACCATGGAGTAATTTTATCCTTGTTTCCCTAATGATGCCATAATGGCGAGCGAATTTCTTAACTAAAGACCAAAGAACATTTTGAAGGTCAGTTTCATCTGTGAGCTCCTTCAAGCGCTTCTCGGAGAAGATTGGAAAACTCGCCGATTTTTTGAAGAGTCATTAATAATGTGAAAGCTGAAAGAGTGCTCCCATTTGCGTTCCTGCTTTTTACCTTTTAATTTTATATCGCTTTAGTCTCAGTCCCTCTCCCTCCCTCCCTCCCTCCCTCTCCTTTCTTTCTCTAACACTCTCTTCTGGAGGTGCCCCTTAAGCTGGCTAAAAAAGAAAAAAAAGAAAAAAAAAAAAGAACTAAGCTAGCCACTGGCAAGAGTCACTAGGATTCAAGGCGCCGATCCAAGGGGCAAGGAAAGCATTCCAATAATATGCCAGAGAGTCGCTAGAATGAGTGGAAGCCATGAGTACCTCATTCATATGTTACTTTCCTCTACCTGAGGCAACTCGTGTCGGAAAATGCATGTGTGCTTTATGGAGGTAGTGTGCCATTTCTTTGACCTCAGTCCTAGCAGTTGGCCAGTTATCTTTCTGTAAGGAAGAAGTGTGTGTGTGTGTGTGGGTGTGTGGGTGTGCGTAACAGAGAGAGAGAGAGAGAGAGAGAAGAGCATCCAGTTAGGGGAGGCACACAGTATAAAACAAACACTGTCTTTGGTTGTTTTCTTTCTCTTCACATCTGCCTCGATGCAATTTCCAGCATTCAGTTAATTACATCAAGGATGTTACTGACATCTCAAATTTATAGCACAAGTCTGTAAGCTTAGGCCTACTTAGAGAAGTCAGTTCCATTAGGATCAGTAGTTGTTCAGTATCACAGCCTTCAACAAGGGTTGACGAAAATGGAATAGAATGACTTCCTCCTGAGGAAATGTTGCACCAGCAGCACACACAGGTCTTAAGTGGGATTGAGGTTCTGCCCCGTGAGAAGAAGGCATCCACACCCTCTCACATACATTCAGAGTAATTTTGTTTTCCATTAGAACGGAGCAAATTTTCTCGTGATCCACACAAACAAGAAGGAACACACGGGTGTGACTTCTGCCAATATGTAGCATGGGCTTCATGACCACATTTATGGTTTTTGCAAATGGGGGCAACAGCCTAAAAGGAAATTTGTCCTGAAAACTCTTGTTATAATACTAGATGTACATGATCCAGCTTTATGCTCTGCTACGTAGTGGTTGAATAGCTTAGTGAGCTTGGTATCTGGCGGCGGAGCCAGAGGCTGGGGGTTCAGTTCCCGACTGTGCCTCCTGGGAGAAATGTCAGCCTATGTACTCTTGGGCAAGCTGCTCAATCCAAGGGTGCCCCCCCCGAAGAATGGAATGGTAAACCATTTCTGGCTGCTCTTGACCTAGAAAACTCTGGAAAGGGTTTCATCATCATCATCATCATCATCATCATCATCATCATCATCATCATCATCACCACCACCACACAGCAGACTACGCTGGATTTTGTATTACCAATCACTAGTTAAACTCTAGCCAAGCATTTAGGACTATGTGATGTATCGGCGAATTATGCGAGCAGAGTCCAGTAAGGTAGCTTTCTGCAGCTGACTTTGTCAATTCCAATTTCTTCTAAATAATTGCTTAGCTCTTTAGGCACCACACCCAGCGTGCCGATTACCACTGGGACCACCTGTACCGGTATTATTATTATTATTATTATTATTATTATTATTATTATTATTATTATTATTATTATTGTTGTTGTTGTTGTTGTTGTTGTTGTTGTTGTTGTTGTATAAAATAGTTATTCATGATTTTATTGCTATGCTCAGAATAATGTGGAGTGAAGCAAAGGGACTCCTTATCTTTTGTGATGTCTCCTTAGCTTCTGCTTTCAAAGGCTGCAATTTGCCTGAAAGCAAGGGAGAGGGGGAAAACCCGGCACAATAAAAAAAAATACACCAAAACTCTAAGCACTTGTTTCTTTCCTTAGAAGAAGGCCCTGACATGAAGAATGAATGCAATTATTTTTTTGTATGCTGGTTTATCTTCATAGCTTCATCCTGTTTTACAGATGGGGCGTGTTTTTTGGTAAGTTGCAAGACAGCAGAAATCACTGGCCTTTTCCACATGCGAAAAGATGCCGTGAAGAGGGCAGCATTCAGGGTCCTTGTTTCTGGGTTGAACAATGCACAGGCTTTGCATACACAGACTGGGCTCTTGTAAAATGCAGCTCAAGCTGAAAGAGCCGATGCATCTCTGTTTAGTACACATAAATGTACTCTGTTCACCAGGGAACAATGAACATAAGGAGATGCAGGGGAGATGGCAGCAGGAACAATCCAGGCTCCGCCTGCCACATACTCACAATATATGCCTCCAGCCACAATAGAATTACTGCTGGTTCTTTGGCATGGCTACTACATCCATAGGCAGCTTATATGGGAGCCACACCAGTGGAAGGAAGTCCTTGCTTGCCTTTGAGATGAAAACAGAAAGCTGTTTTGAATCTGAAAATGACACGTGGACATGGTCTATTGGAAAAGGCCCCAGTGGCATTTTATGGCCTGAGTAAAATCAGAGGGTTGTTGGCAGGACAGAAGGGGAGACCCTTGAGTCTGAGCTGACTGGAGACAGGGTTTGAGGTTTATGTCCTTAAATATAGAGGGAAAGGGCCACATGTCAACTCCTCTGCATGGGATACTCCACCATGCAGTTTAAGGAGTTGCAGGTATTCACAGTAGCTCCCAGCCTCGGAGCACTTAAAGGAATGGACATGGCTTCCAGGATGGGAAGCCACAAATTCCACAGTGAAACTTGGCATTTTGCACGAGACATTGTCCAGTCCAACTACTGCACTAAGAACATACATATATGTAGTTAGGTTTGTGATTCTTATTGGGATGGTTTCGGTTTTGTACTTCTGAAACGGATTTTCAAGCAAATTTTTTTGGTGCTAAGTATGTTTACTAATACTGTATTATCAAGCAGGTGGAATTTAATTATTCAAGGCTGAAATCCTGTTGCTTACTGTAGTAGGTTGGAACTAGAATAGGCCCATAGTCAGTTTCTCCATAAATTCCATGGAGTCAGTGGGGTTACTCTAAAGCAACATTTCCTTATATTCATCATCGGTTTCTTATCCAAATTTGGCACCTAATCATATATAGGTATAATTTCTTATAGTAGATATTTTATATTAATGTCATCATAATGAGTATAATTAATATTGATCTATTTAATTAATATATACTCACATTTATTGATTAAATAGATCACCTGATGGTTAACATCATGATATTATTTTTGAAAGTACACAATAATTTAAATTTTCTTTTCTTTTTTTGTAAATTAATTCCAGGAAATGGAAAGGAATGATCTAAACGTGAATGATGAAAAAGGGGGAAAACAGTGAATGCAGAATACTTGTAAATAGTTTACTGCGTGTCTTAAATTTGGACTTTTGTTCCTGCCTGTGTCTTTCTACAGGGTTTTCTCGGAGAGCTGCAGTAAGCCAAATTCAAAAACTCAAGATAGCCACTTGACCAAGGCTGATGGAAATATTGCCACCTGAACTGAGCACTTCCAGAACTCACTGGAAGGGAGCGGTGTGTGTACTGGAGGGGTGGGGTGGGGAATGAAGAACAGAGCAGAGCTGAATGTGCAGGTAATGTGTCCCTCCTGGGAGCCATCAAGCAGAATGCTGGGCTACCCTATGGAAGCAGCCTACCTCTCAGTCATGGATTCACTTAGTGGTGTTACGGAAATATCCATATAATCCACCCTCCGTATAAAACAGGAATAATGATGACAGCCTCCTTCACAGGGCTGTAGGAAATGAGGATGGAAATTATGAAAAAAGGTACAAACTCGGCCAAATTGGAAGTGCTCTGGAAAGATAAATGAGCAATTCGGCTAACCATGCTGGTTTGCATGGGCTTTTGAGATGGGGGAGAGAGCTCGGAGGTGAGCCCAGGAGGGCGGCCAAGAGGGTTCTCCCCTGTTCTCCGGCCAAAGGGCTGCTGTGCTTTGTGTGTGCTTAGGGAGGGGGGGCCTCCAGCTGGGGAGAGGGAGGGGGAGGGGGCGGGGCGGGGAGGGATTGTGTGGTGACACTTTCTACTCCCAGATGTGATGCCAGCAATCATTTCAATTTTATGCCTTTGTTATGGCTTTAATCACTTTCTTTATGCGTTTTGTTCCAGCGATCAGGGAGAGACACCTGATAGGCAAAAAGGATATCAGGGGAACAATTTTTATTTGGAATGTGGTGAGAAGTCTAATTAGAATTTGAATTCTGCTGAGCCTTGAAATGGTCGGTACTTTATCCTGATCGCCTTAGATATTGTTTCGAGTCAATCATCTGTCACAGTGTGGCATGCGGTACGGAGCCTCTCCAGCCAACAGCCGGCTTTGCTCGGCGCTGAGGGGCCAAGGGGGAGGGAGAAGGCTGGTGGGGGGCAGCAGGCAGGCAGGCAGGCAGGGACCTTCCCTATGAGGATGGCTCATCAAGGCTCTGTCAAACACAGGAGTTTTGGGTGGGCCACAGGGGCAGCCGTCGAGTCCAGCTCAGCAAGAGGTCAGCTTCTTCTCTTCTCCTCTCCATCCTCTTGGATGCAAACTAATTATGGGCTAAATTGGCCATGCAGGGTAGGGTAAGCTCCCCAGAAAGAAGTGAGGGAGAGGGGAGACCAGGAGTTCCCAACTACTTGTCCACGGGGGTTTGTTGGCCATTGCAGCCCTTGGGAAGGAGGGGTGGGGTGAGCATTCTCATTAGCAAGCCTGCTTTTATCATGAGACTCTACTTGGAAAGCTCAGAGGTCTAGCTCCGTCCTTCTCCAGCACCAGGGCATGGCCCATGGAGGCAAAGGAGGGGGTGGAGCCAGGAGATTGGCCC
This sequence comes from Phrynocephalus forsythii, assembly GCA_029282475.1. NCBI lineage: Eukaryota > Metazoa > Chordata > Lepidosauria > Squamata > Agamidae > Phrynocephalus > Phrynocephalus forsythii. The sequence continues at coordinate 122,700,425 of JAPFRF010000008.1, read as the reverse complement.
ACCTTTAGATTCACATCTCTTGGATCTGTGTTTCATAAATCGCTATTCCACACTATCTTTTCAGCACAAGAGTAGCAGTCTTTCCAATATTAAGCCAGTTTTCCGCCTTGGGTCCTTTTCCAAGGAGAAAGGTGGGGTAAAAATAAAATAAATAAAATAAAATACTGTGCTGCTTGATAGCAAAGTCCAGCAGGTCCACAGTTCTAGCACTTGTCCTTCCTCCTTGACTTACAAAGCACTATACAACCTGGATCCTAGCTACCTTAAAGATCGAATCTCACAGTATGAACCAAATCAGGTGTGAAGGTCATTAGGAGAGGCTCTTCTATCCATCCAGCCATCCTCAAAGGTACGTCTCGTGGGAACACATGAAAGAGCTTTCTCAGCTGCTGTGCCCAGACTCTGGAACTCCCTCCCACTAGAGGCCAGGACTGTCCCATCTCTGTTGTCCTTCCAGAAACAGGCAAAGACCTTTCTCTTTAAGCAAGCTTTCCTTGAATGATGGACTACCTATTATGTGACTTTTATATGAATCTATCATACATGAACACATACTGTAGACTAGACATGGGCACGACTTGGTGGGTTTTTCTTGCAATAAATGTCTGTCTCCAATGCCATTGAATTTATTTTATTTTATTTTTATTTTTATTTTTATTTTTTTACACCTGCGCAATGATGGGCTGGCCATGAGATGGGACCATGCAAATTTTTGGAGCCATTCCACCAATTGCATGGCCACTTGGCCAGGTTTTGACTGAGACTTCTGGGTTGTGCCAGTCGGGCATAAAAAGCCCACTATAACCCTAACCCTAACCCTAACCCTAACCCTAACCCATACGCCAGTACACTCATCTGGGAAGAGGTGGCAAGAACCGGGAAATAGCCACCCAAACACAGCCCCCTGTTTTAAGGGAGATCTGGCAGTGGCTTCCTAGTTCTGAACCGAAAATATCATTTTGGTTTGGTGTGTGATGACACACTGTCCACTGTTTTGTTTCATTTTGTAACATTTCAAAACCTTGCAAAATGACAAAATAGCATGTCAGTTTTGGTAAGGTGCCCATTCCTAGTGTGCATGCATGACCTATGTCCCTTTGTCTGAAAGACTGGGGTATGAAACCCAATCCTTGACTTCAGGTGCTATTTTAACAACAGCCCTGCTGCTTCCTGCCTCAACTAAGACAGACCTGTGTGGTGAAAATCACCTTGTCAAGAACTTTACATCAAAGATTAACCTCCTGGCAAACCACATCTTACCAAGTTTGGACTTTTGGTGCTCACCTTGAAGCAGTGGCATTGTCCACGAAAGCTTGCAATTTTTATTTTTTTATTAGTGTCCTATAAAGGTACCGCCTATAGTCTTGCATTTGTATTTTGTGTAAATAGTGGACCTGCGCTGGGAAACCTTGTGCATAGGAGATTATTTGAACAATGTGTTGTCATGCAGTAAGCACTGATATTAGAGATGGGCACGAAACAAAAAAAATGGCGTTTTGTTTCATTTTTCTTTTCTTTTCTTTTCTTTGAAACTATTTTTAATTGATTTTTGTGTGTGTGTATGTTTTTATGTGTTTTATGTGCTTAACTGCTTATGTGATTTATGTGTTATTTACTAGAGATGGGCACGACTCAAAAAATGGTGTTTCATTTGTCGTTTGTCATTTAGGAGGTCCGTTTCGGTTGTTTTTGTTTTTTGTGAATTTTTTGCAAAAAAAATCATTTTCGTTTCGTTACGTAATGAAATGAAAAAACAAAAACAAAAACAAAAATTGCTGTTTCGTTAGCATTCATTGCAGTTCAATGTATTTGCCGCAATGAAAACGAAATGCACGACAAAATTTCTGTTGTTTTGTTTTGTTTCGTTTCATTTTGGAGACAAAATTCGTTTTTCATTTCGTTACGTAACAAAACGAAAAAACAAAAACGAAAATGAAAAATTGCTCATTTCGTGCCCATCTCTATTGTTTACTGTTTTTCGGGCACATTTGGGGGGAATGGTTAAATGCCTGTACTTCAGGTAAAACTGTGCTCATGACCTGGGGTTCAATCCCACGTAGCAGGCTCATGGTTGCCCCTGAAGCAAGCGATGATCGCCGCAGCTGCTGCTTGCTTTGAGAGCTCAAAAAAGCTTTAAAACCAAGCCCCCCCCCCAATTGGGCACACTGGGGTGTGGGGGGGGGTTTAAACTTTTTTTAAGCCCCTGAAGCAAACGGTGGCTACAGCCATCACGGCATACTTTGGGGGCTAAAAAAAGTTTAAAAACACCGCACTCCCCCACATTCCCGACTGTGGGAAAACGAAAAATGAAATCAGTTTGTTTTTCGTTTCGTTACCAAATGAAACTATAAAAGGAAAAATGAAACAAAAATCATTTTGTGCCCATCCCTAACTGATATATAAAAAGCCTAGTGTTGTCCTTGGCTACTTCACTTCCTTTTTAAAGACCCTGGCTGATTCTAACCTCTCTGACCTTTAGACTGAGGCAAGAAACAACTGTGAACCCAAGAAGATACAACTCAGCTGCTCAGTGGTTGCTCCTTTGAAGTAAAGAAGTCTCTTCCATGAAAGTAACCAAGGCCACGCATAAGAATGTGCACACATACACACATGCACAGAGTCCACAAAGGTACTGTGTTAAATGTGAAAGTACTGGTGCTAATCTTGACAGTCCCTTTAGCCAGTCTTGCCAGAAAATCTGAAAGATGTGGGCAGCAGGATTGCTCTGTAGAAACAAATGGGGAGCAGGTCTTTTGTAAAGTGAATGGCTCTTAACTGACCATTTTAGACCAAACCACACTAAAATATTTTGCATTACAACAGGGATAATTGGCAACAATATACTGTTCTTAGGAAATTTCATTTCTTTCCCAGTTATGGCGAGGACTGTGAGTAAGCTCAGAAGGAACAGAAGAGCTTGAGAAGTGTAGTGGGTAATGACGTGTGTGTGTGTGTGTGTGTGTGTGTGTGTGTGTGTGTGTGTGTGTGTGTGTGTGTGTGTGTGTGTGTGTGTTGTGTTGTGTTGTGTTGTGTCATTACAGTCATGACCTACTCTTTGTGGCCCCATGTCCATGCAGTTTTCTTGGCAGGGATATTGGAGTGGCTTGCCAGTTCCTACTCCAGGTGCCTACAGCACCTGGTATCCCCTGGTAGTCACCCATCCAAGTACTAACCACGGCTGATTCTGCTTAGCTTCTGAAATTAGGCGAGATTGGATGTGCTCAGGGCATCTTAAGTGGCATTTGGGTAATGACATAGTCCCTGCTATTTAAAAAAAAAGTCTCATGATTTCAGCACTATAAGACCTGCCTCCACTATACCACTCTGTCTCTGAAAGGGACATAGATAGACAGACACTCTCTAGCTCAGTGGTTTAGATCTCTGGCAGAGGTTGGGAGTTTGAATCTCCACTGTGCTTCCTTAAGAGGAGCTGACGTTGATGGTCCAGAGGGTCCCTTCCAGCATTGCAGTTCTAAGATTATTTAGTGAATTTTATAAACTGCTTTAAAACGTATATGCATACCTCAACCTGTGTGTGTGTGTGTGTGTGTGTGTGTGTGTGTGTGTGTGTGTGTGTGTGTGTGTGTGTGTGTGTGTGTGTGTGTGTGTGTGTGTGTGTGTGTTGCGTTGTTACAGTCTTGACCAACTCTTCGTGACCCCATGTCCATGGAGTTTTCTTGGCAGGAATACTGGAGTGGTTTGCCAGTTCATATTCCAGGCGCCTAACAGCACCTGGTCTTCCCTGGTGGTCTCCCATCCAAGTACTAACCAGGCCCAACCCTGCTTTGCTTCTGAAATCAGACAAGATCGGATGTGCTTAGGGCATCTAGGCAGCATACCTCAACCTACCAAATGCAAAGTAAAATTAAATAAAAATTAAATGGTTAAGAATGTCAAATTTACCTTCTCAGGTTTTGGAGGAAATATTTTATCGGACTGCACCTCCCAACCCTGTTTAATGCCAGAGAGATGTTTAATGTGAGAGAAGTGCACTTTGAGTTAAACATAAGCGGCTCATTTTGTGATCACACTTAAAGTGTACATTTCCTGGAAACTGTGTGTGTGTGTGTGTGCTAAATTAACATACTCCTGTAGCTGGTTGAGTCCACAGAGGGGTACTTGGGCTGGAAGAAGGTGACATTTCATGGAACACATACACTGGGGGGGGGGACAAATATTGTGTGGAAAAGGAGAGCTGACAAGGGTGGGGCAGTAAGAGGCCATCAGGCAATATAACCAGAAAACAACATTGCCATCTATGGTGAGAAAAAAAACAAGCCATCCACAATCAAAGGAACAGGGTGAGATACTGCTAATTTCTTCACACATTCTTTAGTTTCAGAGCAGCTGAGAATGTGTTGAGAACAGCACCAAAAGGCAATGTTTGGATTGGGCCCACAGAACATATATTTATTTGTACTCTGTTGTGTTCTCCCTTTTTGGGAAGTGGCAGGAACCATTTGAGACTTATTACCTGAACACTTACAGCTCTAACTATTTACCTCTGGAATCAGTTAAGCCATTATTGCTTATTATTAAGGAAACTTGGTACACGGGGGTTGAGGCAGAATCCTAGAGAGAGGTCCAAAGAAGTAACTGTGCTGCAGCACAAACAGAAAGCAAAGTCTTGTGTTCCATGTAAAACTGATGAGCTTCCTCTTGCATTAGTTTTTATGGACGATGGCCGACTTGTACTGGAGTAAGTGGGCTTCAGTCTGCTCAAGCTTATGCCAAATGAAACTTGCTAGTAGAGATGGGCAACATATGGGAGTGGGAACAAAGTTTTGGAACGGTGTTAATGCAATATATAAGGAACAGAAAGCAAGTTTATTGGTTAATAATGTGATAACAGAAAGTTTCCCGATTGGGAAAGGTACAAGACAAGGGTGCCCACTGTCTCCATTGTTATTTATTACTGTATTGGAAGTATTGTTAGTTAAACTAACAATACTGAGAGACATGGTGATAATTAAAGGTATAAGTGTGGGGGATAAGGAATATAAATTAAAAGCGTTTGCTGATGATTTGGTTTTGACGTTAGAGAATCCAAAAGAAAGTATTATTGAGGTGATGAAGGTAATTGAAGAATTTGGTAATTTAGCCGGCTTTAAACTGAATAAGAATAAGACGAAGGTCCTATTGAAAAATGTAGCAAAGAAAGATTGTGAAGAATTTGAAAAACTTTCCGCTCTCTCAGTTGTGAAAAAAGTTAAATATTTGGGAATTAATTTATCTCTTACGAACTTGAATCTCTTTGAGGATAACTATAACATGGTTTGGAATTCGATTAAGAGAGATTTGGAAACATGGAATAGATTGAATTTGTCGTTGATGGGAAGAATTTCAGTGATAAAGATGAACGTGTTACCAAGGTTGTTATTCTTATTTCAAATGATCCCAATAATCAGAGGGATAGGCCATTTCAAGGAATGGCAGAAGACATTGTCTAAATTTGTCTGGCAAGGTAAAAGACCTAGAATAAGGTTTAAATTATTAACAGATGCCAAGGAAAGGGGAGGATTTGCCATGCCAGACCTGAGATTGTATTATGAAGTGGCCTGTCTCGGTTGGATAAAAGATTGGATTACTTTAGTGGATGAGGATCTTTTGGATTTAGAAGGTCATGATAATAGATTTGGTTGGCACGCTTATCTTTGGTATGATAAAGTGAAAGTACATAAAAGTTTTATGAATCATGTAATTAGAAAGTCATTATTTCAGGTCTGGGAACGGTTGAAACCTTTATTAGAGAGACACACCCGAGGTGGTTATCCCGATTGAAGCATTGGCGACCAAGAGGAAAGATACAGAAGGAGCGGGGATCACATATGGGGATGTGTTATTTTTTTCAGAAAAAGGTCCTAGACTGAAGTCTTATGAAATGTTAAAAGAGAAGTTAACAGGTTGGTTCTAGTACCATCAGCTACATGATATTTTTCAGAAAGATAGAAGGATGTCTGGGTTTGGAGAGAAGGAATCTAAGTTTCAAACCATAATCATGGGCCCAAAAAAGAAATTGTTGACTAGATTATATAATTTCTTGTTGGAGTTGAACCTAAAAGATGAACAAGTCAAAGAATGTATGATAAAATGGGCTATGGATCTGGGTCACAATATTGAGTTAGATGTGTGGGAAAGATTGTGGAAAAAGAACATGAAGTTTACCGCATGTACTTTGATAAAAGAAAATCTGTTGAAAATGATGTATAGGTGGTATATTACTCCAACGAAATTAGCAAAGATGTATAGGATGAAAGATGATCATTGTTGGAAATGTAAAGAGAAACAAGGTGACTTCATATGTGGTGGACCTGTGAGAAAGTGAAAGAGTATTGGGCACTGATTTATGATGAACTCAAAAAGATGTTAAAGTGTACATTCCCAAAACGACCTGAATTTTTTTTGTTAGGATTGGTGGATAATGAAATTAAAGGAGCAGATTGGACCCTATTTTTATATGCAACAGCAGCGGCACGAATGCTCCTGGCACAGAACTGGAAGACAATGTATATACCGTCTTTGGATGAATGGAGGGCGAAATTACTGGACTTTGCAGAGATGGCCAGACTGACGTGCAGACTGAGGGATCAAGACAACCAGAGGTTCCAAAAAGACTGGCTAAAATTTAAGAACTACATGGAGACTTATTGTAAGGAATTAAAGACCCTTACCGGATTAGGATAGAACTCGAAGGATTACTACTCACTTTTAGAATCTTTTTTATAAGTATATAAAAAGGGTTTGTCAGAAAGGAAGGCTAGGAGATGAATAACGTTAAAACCACGTGAAGAACAGAGGGAAGCCTAACTTTAGTGATAGATTGATTTTGCATTATTAATGTTTTGAATTTGATTTTCTTCTGTACAGTGGAACCTTGACTTACATACTGCTTGACTTGCAGCATATTTGACTTGCAGCAAGAAGGGGCCTGTTTGACTTGAGTCGCAGGCTTTGACTTACATCTCGGAGCCCCGGCGCAAGGCACCGGAATTGGGCGGCAGCCACAACCCAGCATTGCGGCTGCCACCTCCAAACTGCTCCTGCCTTCTTTCTCTCCTCCGGCAGCAGCGGCTTCGGCGAGGCCAGCTCAGAGCACCTGGAGCTGGTCCTCGGCCTCACCAAAGCCACCGCTGCTGCCGGAGGAGAAGGGCCGGGAGCTTGGGGCTGGCCTCGCTGGTTAGGTAGTCAGCTCAGTCTTGTAAAAAATCTGGCTGCAGAAGTCTGGTCCACAATGGAAGCATTTTAGTTGGGGAGCTGTACAATTGTGGGACTCTAATGGTAAGCATAGAGTTGTTCAGAACTTAGAACGTCAGGTTAAAATCAGTAAAACTTAAATGTTAGACATTGTTGCTATGAACATTAAAAAGTGGAGGCATATAACTTGTGGATTATAATTCCACTGCCGCCTCCTCTCTTTGAAGAGACATTTCATTTACATCCCCAGAAGGAATCTCCTATCCCAGTCAAATTTGTGTTAAATTGCTGTTTTTGGGGGTCTTTTTCATCATCTGGAACGGATTAATCCACTTTCCCATTACTTTCTATGGGAAAAGTTTGTTTGACTTAAATCATGTTTGACTTAAGTCTAGACCACTGGAACGGATTAATGACGTAAGTCAAGGTTCCACTGTATATTAAAATTTTCTAATAAAAATGCTTTAAACTCAAATGAAACTTGCTAGTAGAGATGGGCACGACCAGGAAAAATGACGTTTCGAGTAGTCGTGTGTCGGAGGCGGCCCATTTCGGCTCATTTCTGTTTGTCGTGAATTTTTTCAAAAATTTGTCGTTTCGTTTGTTGTCTGTAGTTAGTACTGGTTTAGGGGGGGTAGGGTAGCGGGCTCCTGGAGGCACCTCTCTGGGGTGGGTGCCTCCTCTGGCCCGCTACAAAGGGAAGGCATTTAGCAGGCTCCTGGAGGCACCTCTCTGGGGTGGATGCCTCCTCTGGCCCGCTACAAAGGGAAAAGGAAGGGTACATGACCGTGTAGCCATTGCGTACCAAGTGGCACTGGCAGAGGCACCTCTCTTTTGGGTGCCTCTAGCTCACTAAGAAGGACAGCATACTGGCGTACAGGTTTGGAGTTTTTTGGAACTTTGGACTGTGAGCGAGGTGAGAGAAGAATGCCTCTGCTGGGCACCCTCTGACTCACTAAGAAGGACAGTGTACTTGCGTGTAGTGCAATGCGAGTACAGATCTGGCTTAGGGTTGGGGTTAGGGCAAGGGCTAGGCTTAGGGTTATTGCGGGTAAGGTTAGGGTGAGTTAGTGGGCTGCACCTCTGGGTGACTCTGACCCACTAAGAAGGACAGTGTACTGGCGTATGGGTTAGGGTTAGGGTTAGGGTTAGGGTTAGGGTTAGGGCTAGGGTTATAGTGGGCTTTTTATGCCCAACTGGCACATCCCAGAAGTCTCAGTCAAAACCTGGCCAAGTGGCCATGTGATTGGTGGAATGGCTCCAAAAATTTGCATGGTCCCATCCCATGGCCAGCCCATCATTGCGCAGGTGTAAAATAAATAAAATAAAATAAAATAAAATAAAATCAATGGGATTGGAGACAGACGTTTATTGCAAGAAAAACCCACTGCTGCTACTGTAAAAATTCAGGCAGTTAATATACCTAATTTTTGCATGTTTCTGTGTGGTGCTTTGGTGGGTTTTTGGACCACGATTTCAAAAAAAAATATTGCGGTCGCCATTTTGGATCCCCCCGCACCGCATGGCATGGCGAGACAACGAGGATGTCCCCCACCAGAGCAGCCCAGGACAGGAGAGGGGGGGAGGCCGGGGACCCCCCCCCCAGAAACCACCCCTCTGGTAGGTGCCCTCACTCAGGCAGGCATATTTTCGCCTGCTTTTTTGGCCGGGAATCGGGGTTTTTTTTTAAAAACTTTTTTTCTGTGCCGCTTGGCATCGCGCGATCGCCGCGATGCCATGAACAGCAACGACAAATCAGACCCAATTTTTCTTGTATCGGTTCGAGTTCGAGTTCTGATGGCTTAATTGTCGTTACCGTTTCTGTTGCGTAAAGGAAACGAGGAACGGAAACGGAAACGAGAATTTCGCCAAGTCGTGCCCATGTCTAATCTACAGTATGTGTTCATGTATGATAGATTCATATAAAAGTCACATAATAGGTAGTCCATCATTCAAGGAAAGCTTGCTTAAAGAGAAAGGTCTTTGCCTGTTTCTGGAAGGACAACAGAGATGGGGCAGTCCTGGCCTCTAGTGGGAGGGAGTTCCAGAGTCTGGGCACAGCAGCTGAGAAAGCTCTTTCATGTGTTCCCACGAGACATACCTGTGAGGATGGCAGGATGGAGAGAAGGGCTTCTCCTAATGACCTTCACACCTGATTTGGTTCATACTGTGAGATTCAATCTTTAAGGTAGCTAGGATCCAGGTTGTATAGTGCTTTGTAAGTCAAGGAGGAAGGACAAGTGCTAGAACTGTGGACCTGCTGGACTTTGCTATCAAGCAGCACAGTATTTTATTTTATTTATTTTATTTTAGAGTATTTTTACCCCACCTTTCTCCTTGGAAAAGGACCCAAGGCGGAAAACTGGCTTAATATTGGAAAGACTGCTACTCTTGTGCTGAAAAGATAGTGTGGAATAGCGATTTATGAAACACATCAGGATTCCATGCTCCAAATGATAATTCTGCATGTTCTCCATTTAGTTTGCACTCAGTAAAACAGTTATAATTGATAAACAACCTACCTTATAAGGTATTTGTGTGATGATGAATGCACTTGGTACAATTTGTTTACAATATGCATCAATCTAGTTGTGAGACAACTCAGACCTTGGATGCCCCAATCATGCAATAAAATGTACTTGGTGTCTTTGAAACAACACTGCAATATACAGGTACATCATAGTAAAGGAAATAGGGTGAAGTGGAGAGAATGCCTTGAGAAAATCTTGGTTCCATCAACTGGACAACTCATTGCCTCTCTATGAGTTTCAATTAGATCAGGCTAAATAGGGTCACTTAAGGTTGGGTTGAGGCTTGGTGTGCCATTTGTTGTAATTCTTGCATCAACATGGCATACATATGTCAAGAAACCCTGTCTAGTTTTAGGAAAAGAAAAGAAAAGAAACCCCTTTTATTGTATCCTTCTGTTTTCTCTCATTTTGGGGAGGAAGTTTTCCATTTTTAAAATTTATTTGTAAGATGTATAGTGCATTAGCACTATCATAATAGGTTTTTTTTAAAAAAAGTTTACTTCCTTCATCTGACTCTCCAGGGGGATCAGAGGAAATGTTTAAATTTCCTATATTGTGAAGTGGCTAAGCTGTCTTATTAAGCTGCTTAATAATAGTACTGAGAATTGAAAGTAGACAGGAAATTTGAAGCTGCAAGCTCCACTTTGTTGACACTTTGGTTTGTTTCTAGTGACTGTGCATGGTGGAAATGAACCAAAATAAAAAGGATTGACTGACTGCCCAAAAACCAACAAACCAACACCATTAGCCCCTGACAGAGACTCACAAAGGTACAGGAACAAATGCTTTGGGGACAGGCTAGTTTTCTCTGACAATAACATTGTCTAGTCACGAACAAAAGGGGTGGACCAGTCCATCCCTGAGGCAGATCAAACAGTGGGACAAATGCCTGTCGGATCACACACCCCGTCTGATAACTGAGGGTTAAGATGAGCTCATCTGTGAAGAACATTGGCCTTTCAGTGGGTTTTGGTAACTACAGGAAACAGGATCATGGGTATGAGGCATCAAATCTTATTAACCAAGGTGAAAGCAATTATTTTGCCATCATAAGGAGAATCCTTCAATCTTACCTGGTTTACATTAGCTCATCAGCAGAGCAATTCTGCAGTCTATATAGTTGTAATCGGCTTTGCCTCACTGCTTCTCTTGCCCTGTATTTGAAGTGGGAAACTAAGAAGGACTAAGTATCCACACCACAAGTTCTGGAACAGTGTTGGAGATGGAGACGGGACAGCATCCCTTTCTATAACAACTGTCCCTGACAGACCTGTTCACCTTCTTTAAATGGGAGGTCGGTGGGTGTGAGTAGTGAGCAAAAGGAGTGAGCCAACTGCAGCTGAGCATCATTTGCTAACCTACAGGAAGGAAGATACCAGGCTACAAGGGCCCCTGATTTCACTGAAAGAGAAACAAAGTTGGTGGGAAGGCACATCAAATGGTTTAACACCGGGAGGCATGTTGACAGAAAGCCTCTTTGGAGTGATTCCGTCGGAGCTTCAGCCATGTCTGTGCCTGTCAAAGAGCCTGAACTTGGCCTCCTCTGCTGACCAGGAAGGTAAACTGGGGGACCGGCATTTATTCTCCATGTCCCCACACTATGGAGAAGTGCATGATGAGCAAGAGTGTGCATGTGCGTAGAACTGCCCATCCCCACCATCTCCTCAAATCAGGATGCAGTAAGAATTAGTTGGGATAATAATGGCCATTCATCTCACTTCCCTTCTCTTGAGGTGTCTCAGGACACTCGTCTTCTGCCATTCAGACCAATGAACTCCAGCACTTAGCAATGTCCAAGCAGATGCATCCAGGTGCCAGTCAAGGTACAAGAAAAAAAATCCTACTGTGTCCCCTACCATACCTTCCCATTTTATTGTGAAAGGACACCTTCATGGAGGAAAAGAGACAGGCACTTTCAGCTGAGGAGGATACTTTTGCCTCCCGACATTGACACAGTCTGGAGTGTCATCATCCCTTTTCTAAACCTGCTTCCTGCAATGCTCTTCTGGGAAAGCTGAGGTTCTGTACTCTGTGGGAAGACTTCCTAGGATATTCTTCATATCTTAATTAGGATGAGTGTCAAATTAGATGTAGACATCTCTAGTCACAACCTAGAAAGCATGAACGAAGCACAAGGATTTGATTGGAAATAGCCAGTCCCACTGGAGCACAACTGGAGAGGCTGACACAGACTATTGGTATAACTGTGCTATGAAGTCACTCCCAGTTTATGGCCACCTAGAGTTTTCAAGGCATGTGAGATGATCCAGGAGTGGATTACCACCACTAACTCTCCTCCCCTATGAGGTTCCAGGACTGAGTGAAGACTTGAACCGAGATCTTTTGAATTCTAGCCCAGTGCTCTATGTCCTGTACCACAGTGGCTATTACGGGTATTAAAATCATGTGCTGTCAGGTCAAATCTGACTCATAATGGCCATTTCCAGGGTTTTCTAGAAAAAGGTACTCAGAAGTGATTTGCCATTCTCTTTTTATCAAAGCAAAAGCAAAAAGCAAACTGTTCTACTTATATACTTCCCCATACATCTTAAAGTGCTCTCTGGGTAGGATTACGAGTATATTATCATCTTTACAGCGAATTTTGTATGTGGTCTGCTTTATTTCGACAGCATTTTAATTCATTGGTTTCAGCTTATCATTGACTTCTTGTATGTCATGTTCTTTGTATCTCTTCTACAGATAATCTGTTTTAACACTATTTAAACACAACTGAAATGCTGGTCACAGTATTACCTTTCTTGCCTGTATGGACTGTGCCATCAGTGTCATGTTTGTTTATACTTGTAGCTCATAAAGACGTCATCTAGACTCAAAAGGCATCAGTATGTCAACTGTTGAATAAATGCCATCCTTCCAGCTCTGTACTTCTTGTCCCGCTTCTTGCACCCCACCCTTCTTCTTTGATGCTGTACTTTTCCTGTTTAGTTGCTTCCAATGATGAAGGCACGAGAGGGTCAGAATACCGAGATGGCTCGCCTGAATGAATTACAGAGTGCCATGTGCTTGGAAACACGTTCATCTGAGGCATATCCTGACTGAGGAATGAGTTAACACATTAACTCCTCGCCCATCTCTTCCTAATTAGCGCAATGTGAGAAGCTATGTGGGTAAGGTACCCTCCCAACATTCACACGGATGTTGATTGATATCCCTGGGGGCCAACAGGGCAATTGCTTACATTTCAAGGCCTTTGGGTTTCATTTAGGGGAATTCTGATTTTATAGCTGCTGTGGTCTTCCTCCTTGTTTGCCTTGTTTGACCAGTTTACCTATTGAGATCCTCTGGCTAAGCCGGCAGAGCTGTGTGAGGCCTCCTGTCTGTTAAAACCTGCTTTAAAGCTTCTTATCTACTGCACCCCAAAGAAGAGAGGTGATACTCTATACAAGGCTAATTAGCCAAGAGTTCTGTGTAAAGGTTCTCCTTGAAGAACTGCCATCAACCCTCCTACTTGGTCTGTTGCTGAGATCGGTTGCTAAAGTCCTGTTTGCATATGTCACATTGAAGGCAAATTGAATGGAGAAGATAAAATCCTTATTGTTTGTTTACTTGTTACTGCAACACCCAGGCTGGATGAAACCAAAGAGTGAGATTCAGTGGCACGGCCTCAAATTGTGAAAAACCTTGCCAGCTGGAGTGTACCGCTGCAAACTTTTAAAAGAAGAGCCTCTTTTTTTTTTTAAATCTGATCATTTTACTTTTCTCAAAGGTCTTCCATAGCTGTCACACCCACCATAACCAATGAGCTCCCATTGTTTTCTCTGGCACCTTCTTAGTTAAACTCCTTAGCTTCCAGCCTCTCCCTCCCTTTCGTCCTCCCTTCATCTTTTAATACATGCTAAGGAAGAGGAGGCTTTGATCATAAAGGAGGCTTAATGTTAGACACACGGGCATTTCTATGCCCTGTCTAGAAAACGAAAAGGAATGAAATTCCACACCCATAGAAGAAAATTAGCCTCCCCTTATCATGGAATCGCAGAAGCACAGATTAATGTTGGAAGGGTTCCATAAGGTCATGAAGTCCAACCCCCTCCTCAATGCATGGATCCAAATTAACATACTGTATAATGTATATATTCATAATTTAGAGAAGAGAGATGTGAAGTGATCTGAAAGAGGAAATGGTTGCTTCTGGGCACATAAAAATGCTTTCCTCCCACATTAGAATAACCGGAGTCTCCACAGCCACATACACTGTAAAACAAAAGCATATTTTCAGACTTCTTTCTGTTGCCCCCAAACATCATTCTAAGTGAATAGGATTACCCTTCTTGATCAGGAGTGAAATCTAGATAGGTTTGAACACCAAGTCGCCTTCCATGTTTAAAAGTATACCCCTCATGCCTCTTCCAGCTGCTCCAGAGGTGTGCAAGGTACATATAAAATTTTGATTAAGTCACAGAACCCCTTTAAGAAAAGAAAATAGGAAAAAGTCAGATTGGCAGACTGATCTGTGTAGATGAGCATCTCATCCAACGTAGCAATTTCTAATCAGAAGTCTTTAGAACACATAACTCTCAAGAAAGTTGAAAATAACAATTAATATACACATTTTCATTTTCTCCAGAATTAAGCAAAATGCTTAATTCAGGACTGAATTTTTCATTCACCCATGGGGAAATTGGGAAGGTTTTGTTAGAATTTTATTTGCAACCTCACATGTTGCCTGTGGTTTGAGTGACTGGGACAGATTTTTCTGCACTGGATTAATTGTCTATCTGTCCAGCGCTAACTAATTAATGTTTCTAGCCTTTGATTTCAAAGAGAGCACCATCTGTCTGCTGAATGTGTTTCCCCCCTCTTTCGCTTCCTACCCCCCACTTTCGTCTGTTGGTAGCAGTTTTTGGTTTGCTATTGTTCTCCTCACAATTGTTAGTAATGGCATGCTTTTATTCTTTCTCCTACAAATGTGTCAGGTGACTTACTGAGACTCAAGTCCCAGTTAATGAGACAAGGGTGGACTTTCTGTGGAATATATTCCCCTATGTGGATCTCTATACCTTTATTGCACACCACATGGGAATTTCACCAGAGATTCAATACTCTGCAACAGGTTTCAAAATGGACAAATAGAGTTTTCATGGGAAGTAAATGTTTTGTCCTCTCCACCCACAAACAACAGATTGCTAACTGGAGGAATTCAAATGCTGTAGAAGTGAGTGAAGGAGATTCAATGGGCACCTGCTCCAAAATTCTTCAGGTTCTCCTAAGTAAAATAATGCGCTGAACACCCCCCTCCCCCCGGAATGTTCATGCCTAGAGATGGCCACAAAACAAACTTTTGTTTTGTTTTGTTATTTGTTATTCATTTCATTACGTGGCCAGGTCGGCACTCTAAAATAAAGAAAAAAATTAAAAAAAATAAAAGAAGTGCCAACCCGGCCCCAGGGGCCATGCGGTTGGCGCTTGAAGGAAAAAACAAATAATGAATCAAAACAAGCAAACAAATTAAATATTTTAAAAAATCGTTAAAAAGAAATGAAATGAAACGAACCTTAAAATGAAACATTGCCATTTTTTTCGGTTTGTGCCCATCTCTATTCATGCCCTCTCTACCACTATGGATGTTGTAGACTTGTAGTGTGGCAGATTGTAGAACAATATTTAACCGAGGCTGCCTGTTTATTATGTTTGTCACAGCTTGTGGCACTAGGCTAGCAGCAAATCTCCGCAGTACTAAATATCCACCCAGTTGGGATTTTGTGCCTTCTATTTACTTTGGATTTCAGTAGCACCATCTAAAGCAGGGTTGCATATGGTCCTGGCCAATTTTTGTAGGCCTGCATCTTTCCAAGCCTATATTCCCATAATTTTCAGAGTAACCTCCACCCCCACCCCCAAACCATACTTTTCTTGCAGGGTTGCAGACTGTTCATGCACACATTTCATTTCCCCATGAGACCCAAATGTTGGACATCATCTGTCTCACATTTCCTTGCACGTACAGTCATGAGTTTTAGAAGGTGTGGGTTTAAACATGAAATGTGATGGTGGTGCCTGGTAAGAGTCGTTGAACAAGACAGAGCCTCCTTGCCCTTCAGCCTATACAGCTGGCATCTCAATCCTTGTCTACCCATGGAAACAAAGGATGGCATTGATTCTCTACAAAGAAAGTCGGAATACAAAAAACCAAGACAATTGTTTTCTAGGGAGGCAAGCCTCCAACACGATCACCACAGAAATCCCACGCAGTCAGCTGCTGTGGTTCCAAAGAAGCAGTGAAATCCTATATACACAAGCAATGCACAGTGAAATTGGTGGGATGTGGCAATGAGAGACAGAATTTGGGCACCCGAGTTCCTCGCTTCTACACAGAAGTCACTTTATTTTTCTCCACAAATGACCCATGATGGAAAATGTATTACAGTGGACCCTTGTATAACAGTTTTTATAGCATAAAATCTGTACAACATAAAAATTCCGGAGATAGGGGAAATTTGCTTAACATAATCATCTGTGGGGCGAATCCATACAACATAAAAATGGTTGTGATTAGGCATTACTCTGTTTTCAATGCATTCCTATGGGAAATTTGTATAAAGGATAATTTGGTTAACATCATTTCATTTGGAATGAATTAATTCCTTTATACAAGGTACCACTGTAGTATGAACTGAGATTTTAACAAATGTAACCAAGTTCTATTCAGCATGATGATTACCAAAAGTATGTGACTACCTTTCACTTTCTTCTCACTGGAGGAAACTAGGGAAGGGCATGAAACAGAAAAATAGTGTTTTGTTTTGTTCTGTTTCGTCCCCCTGCGTTTTGTTTCATATTGTAAGTAATGAATTTTTTTCAAAAAATTCATTACTTACAAAACTAAACAAAATGAAACGAATTCCCCACAGCACTAATGCTCTAGCTCGTGTGGTGGGGGATTCAAAAGCCTCCTCACCACTGCCTCACAGCTGATTTTGACAGCTCAAGCTGTCAAAAAAACCCCCACACAGCTGGGAGGCATTGGCTAGAGAGAATGGAGCAGCCAGGTAGAAGTAAACTCCCTGCCTGACTGCTCCTTTCTCCCCTGCCACCCCCTCCTCCCAGGGGCCCTCTGCCCACAGCACTCCCTGTCTAAAACACCTCCCTGGGAGAAGGAGAAAGGAGCAGGGGTGGTGGTGAGGCTTTTGAATCCCCCACCACACTAGCAATCTCGCTGGTGCTGTGGGTTTTTTTTTAAAAAAAGGCTGTAGCCCACCACACCCCAAGCTGTCAAAAAGCCCCAACTGCTAGGTGGAGGGAGGGGCCAAAGGCAGAAAAAAAGCAGTGAGGGGAAAACTTGCTCCTTTCTGCCTTTGGACCCTCTCCCACCTATTAGTTGGGGCTTTTTTGACAGCTTGAGGTGTGGAGAGGGGGCACCCCTCCACCATCACATCCCAACCCATCAAAAAAGCCCCAGGTGGGGGATAGGGGAGGGGCAAAAAGTCTCCTTTCTGACTTTTGCCCCGCCCTCCGCCTCCCAGCTGGGGCTTTTAGACAGATTGGGGTGTGTGTTGGGTGACGGGCACCCCACTCCCCACACCCCAACCTGCCAAAAAGCCTAAGCTGGTAGGCAGGGGGAGGGGCCAAAGGCAGAAAAGAGCAGCTGGGGGAAAACTGCTCTGTACTGCTTTTGGCTCCTCCCCCAACAGCTGGAGCTTTTTGAAAGGTCAGGTTGTGGGGGGAGGGGGAGGGGGCACCAGTGGAGCCCTTTTAAAATCATCTGCCCACAACAGTGAGAGGCTTGCTTTTTGGGTTGGGCATTTTAACCAGGCTCTAGCCCACCTGTCAAAGGCTGGAGCCTGTTTAAAATGACCCTCCCCCAAATGGTCCAGGGATTCCCTTACTGGAGGATCCTGATGTCAGCACTGTCAAAATCAGCTGGGAGGCAGTGGCGAGAACTGGGAAACAACTGGCCGATCGCAGCCCCTTGCTTTAAGGGAAATCTGGCAGTGGCTTCCTGGTTTGGAGGAACCGACCAAAAACATCATTCATTTTTGGTTTAGACGACATGCTGTCCACATTTCGTTTCATAATATTTCAAAATCTTATGAAACGACGAAACAGTGTCATTTTTCATAAGGTGCCTATCCCCATAGGAAACAACAAGCATCAGATTTGCTTCTTCCCCCTCCCCACTTTTTCCCTTTAAAAATAATTATATGAAATGGAATGTATACAATTAAAAAGAGATACATTTTTAAAAAAGGTCACTAACCTGCTTTGCTTAATGGGAGAAACACAGGCAAAACAATTGTGTACACGAGGGAAAAATGCATATCAAAAGATGCACAAGTTTCCATGAGGAGAAGTCTCAGAGCATGATATGGGACATGAATGGGAGGAGAATGCTGGTCTGCTTCTGAAAAATCCAGTAGAAATGCAATGGGCAGGTTTTAATGTTCTTCAACTGTAGATCTGAGGGTTTCCATAATATCTCATGTGCCCACTCGTGGTTCAGTTGCCTGCTTGCTCTTGTACCCTTTCCCATCTTGATGCAAATGCTTCCCCTTCTGGGTCCTGTCCCCCCCCCCATTTGCACACACACACACCCCAGACCCTCCATTCTATTCCTTTCCCTCCAGATCTCTGCTGTGAGTTTAATTGGAAACCCCAAGGCTGACTCTGAGGTGAGGCAGCACGGAAGCGCCTGTGTCTGCTGACATCATGATCGATTACCTGGAACTCCACCTGACACTGAAATTAGGGTTTTTTAATGATAGGCCAACTCTCTCTGGATGTGAAATTCAAATGCTCTCCAATGCTTCCCTCCGACCATCCGTCGCTGCACGCAGTGGTAGACGCCACACACAGGTGCTTTGTCTCTGTCAGTGTTGAAAGGACATTGTTATTACCAACAACTCTTTGTATTAACCAGTCTCCCTACCTAATAGACAACACTTTATGTTCTGCACCGTTACCCAGTCAGGGCTGCCATGTGCCTGAGAGACGCGCGATCTCTCAAAACTCCCCCGGGCGACAAACACTGAGTGCTTAAAAACCAGAGTGCATAAGTGGGATACATATACCTCACCCCACATCCTCCCCCACTTGAGACCAATGAAGTTGCTTCCCCTCTCACCTCAGTGAAACAGCAGCTGATTGTGCAAAGCAAAACAGAGAGTTGAACAGGATGGTGAACATACCTGGCTTAGCATATTTACAAGGCGGGCCGCACTTAGAAACTGAGTAATCTCCGCAAAGTGTTTCATATCTGAAAAGGGGTTTGGAGTTGAAGAGCCCCTCGCAAAAACATTTCCCTTTTGACACTCAAGAGTTCTTTATGACTGGAGACATGTGTCTTTCCAATAAAAGCATGTTGCCTAGAATTCCTGATTTATTACCACTCATGTTAGAAAGCAGGCAGAAGTGATGGCAGGAAAAGCAGTAGAATGGGACAGGAGACATGGTAGGTTGTGTCTCTCTGCTGGCTGAATGTGACAAAGGACACGGGAGATCAGCTGTGGAAGTTTTTTTTTTAATCAACCTGAGAAGGAAACTGGAGGATTTGGCTGCAACTAGGTGGGCAACCACTTCTAGCAGGAAGAAAACTGGGAAGACCCCCGGTGTAGGTCATGCCAAAAGAGCAACATGGAAAGTGGGGTCACCCCTCTGGATAGCCAAGAGGATCAAGAGTGTCCTTCTTTGGATGGCTCTATCTAGGACCGGGCTGGAGATCTTGTGGATCTCCAATGTTCACATTTACCATCTGTGACACATTGACCACCTGCGATGGGGAATGCAGCCCTGTAACATATGGTAGGATTACATGTTCCTAGCCCTCACCTAAAAAGGTGGACATGCTAGCTTGCTGAGAAACTTTTAATTCATCATTATAACCATGCCTGTCTTAAAACGTCCTCCTTCAATAACTGTATTTGAAATCTGAACTATAAAAGTCATAACAGCAAATGTAAAGGTAGACATTGGGATGAATCATTTCTTCCTTGAAAAATGTTCCTTCCCCTCAGTTACCTTCCTTGAAATTCTGATATAATCTCCCTGTGGTGGGAACATGCCAGAATTGCCTGCTTGGCGCTGGCTCATTCCATGAGATTTCTAGGCCAAAACCTAAGCCCATGTGAAGTCAAAGAAGGGCAACTACTTGGGTGAAAACTGCAAAATTGTCTGAAAGAGAGAGAGAGAGAGAGAGAGAGAGACAGACAGACAGACAGACAGACAGACAGACAGACAGACAGACAGACAGACAGACAGAAGAAAATGTGGCTTTTCCTAAAAAATTACTGTGTGTGCAACACATGTACAAAAGCCAGTAAATCTAGAATGAGGAGGGGACTGAAAGCCACCCCCAACCCCAATAAAATCAAACCTCCAGCACTGCACACTCTGAAATGTGTCTTCCCACTGGAGGCCCAGGGGAACCTACCAATTCCATGAGATATCAAAAGATGCTCCAAAATGTGGCAATCTTACCCCTCACCAGGTGGAAATAATCAGAGTGCAAAATGGCGAGTAAAGAGAACACCCTCCTCCTGCCGCGTTCCTGGTTCATCCACCTATGCTAAGCAGCAAGCTTTTGGCCATAATAGATCTCTCTGAGAGGTGCTCTGTACCATCTCCCTTACAAGCCGACATAAAGGTAGATTTTCAGGATGTGATCAGAAATCAGAAAAAGCTTATACAGTGGACCCTCATTTGTATAACATAAAATCTGTACAACATAAAAAATTCCGGAGAGAGGGGACATTTGCTTAACAGAATCGCCAATGGGGCGAATCCATACAACATAAAAATGTTCGTGATTAGGGATTACTCTGTTTTTCAATGCATTCCTATGGGAAATTTGTATAAAGGAAAATTTTGCTTAACAGAATTTTATTTGGAATGAATTAATTCCTTTATACAAGTACCACTGTACTTTGTTTGTAGCAGACAAAAGTTTTCCAGATTCATCACAATTGACAGTATCCCAGCAGAGGAATAATGCCAGAATAAAGTCAGAAAATTATTGAAAAGCATATCAAGATTCATCTGGGTATTGTTAGTACAAGTTTTTGTTGTTTTTGTTGTTTTTGTTGTTGTTCCAATCATTCAAGGAACTTCTTTTTTTCAAAAGCAAAAAGCAAAATGTTCTGCTTATATACTGCCCCACTTCAAGTAGTCTCTGGGTCATTTTCAGTTTTTAATTACAGTATACAGGCCACTTGCTTTGCTACACATTACACACCCACCCACCCAGCAAGCTGGGTATTCATTTTACCAACCTTGGAAGGATGGAAGGCTGAGTCAACCATGAGCCTGCTATCTGGGATTGAACCCCAGGTCATGAGCACAGTTTTTACCTGCAGTAGAGGCATTTAACTACTCGTTTCTATGTTCCATAAAATCCCAAAATATTAAAAACATGTAAATTTGAGAATCACTGGCATGCCATTTCATCTTTCTAAAACCATTCTTACAGTTACTGAGAGCGTTAGGCACATGATGTAAAATATAAGAACAGTGAAGTTGTAAATACATACTGAAATCATGTTGTAATCACATTCCAAAATTGTAGGACCATGCATTTTAAAATACAGGCGCTTATAGCCTATAATGGCAGAGAATAAATCTCTTGAGTACATCATTTTAAAATAAAAAAGCTTAGAAGCTTTTTTGTAAAAGCATTGTTTTTTTAAAAAAATCAAAGTTCCTAAAATAAGGATCTATAAAAGCAAAGGCATTATTTAGCTCTAACCATATTAAGATGCATATAAAACCAATACACACTGTTCTTACCCAAATTTAGCCACATTAAAGTAAAAATCTATGTAACCAATGTTGATATTCTGGTGCCTCATGTCTATTTATGATATGCACTCTATTATTTTGTCTCTTACTGCTCTTCTTCTTATTTTAGAAACAACTGTTGTTTTTATAGTCTAATAGTTTATAGTTTATGAAACCTGCTAACAAGTAGCCACCCCCGCCCCCATCAGCAAGATTGTTTACTTTACCCACTTGGTACTGCTAATAACCAGAAAGAAAAACATTCTGACATCACATACTCTTAGAAGAAAAACAAAGTGTATTTACACCAGTTACCCATTAGTTGTCAGCAGCATTTACGGTTTCCACTGTGTATGGACTGTAAAACAAAAACAGAACAGGCAGTTTCCAACAAGGGTTCTTCTTTCAATGACCTTGTGAGTGCCAATTGTAATAAACAATGTTTTCATGCTGCAGGTTTAAAAGTACTTTGCTTTTAGGCAGTTTTAGGGCTGCCTACTATACTCCCGGGTGTGGTGGCTCAGTGGACTAAGGCTCTGAAAACTGTCAGTTGCAAAGTCGGCAGCTCAGGTGCCACACACCGGAGCGAGCTCCCGCTGATAACCCCAGCTCCTGCCAACCTAGCAGTTTGAAAGCATGTAAGTGCAAGTAGACAAATAGGTACCGCCATAAAAAGTGGGAAGGTAAAACAGTGTTTCCTTGCAGCCATGCCAGCCATGGGGCCATGGACTTGCACAACAGTGGCTCTTTGGCTTGAATACGGAGATGAGCACCGCCCCTAGAGTCAGACACGACTAGCACACATGTGCAGGGGCAACCTTTACCTTTATTATACTCCCTATAATGGTTTTAATTCTGAAACAGTCAAAGCAGGAAAACCTAACAGTTGATTAAGACTCTTCTTCTTGGTCTGTGTCACTTCTACTATCAACCTTGTGTCCTGGTCATGAAATGCAAGTCAATAAAACTGCTTTCCATCTGTGCACATTTAGAATCAAGAAATCATTTAGTAGAAGCCGGGCCATTGCAGTTGTGGCCCCAATCTTCTGAAACTAGCTTCCAGATTTGCTGTGTCTGACCACCACCAGCCCACTAGCCCATTTTAAGAGGCTGACCCAGATCTTCAATGATGCCCTTGGCAGCAATTCCTAAGAAATTTTTTTCTTGCCACATGGCCACTGTCTCTTGTCCCCTGAAACTTACCACTGTACCCAACTCATTTGGTTCCTACTTGATATTTTAAAACAACTCTAATCTGCCAACAGAAAATTTAAAACACAGTGAGGAAATAAAGTTTAAAAATGGCCTCCATAAATGAAGTAAAATAAACAGCCACTAAAGTACATGTTTTCAGACTTTAGTACTAAATGTGGAAAGGCCTTCAAAGAAGTCAAGCAGACAGGGTGGGGGTGGGAGTAGGGAAACAGGAGCATGGTTGGCACATGCACCTTCCCTACCCCCCTTTAACCCATATGTTAATAGGCTGAATGTTAGTATATCAGAAATCTGTGCTCTAGGATGGGGGAGGGGGAAGCAGCCTTATAAACATGTGTAAACCAAAGGCCACCCTCGGGTTCTATTGCCATTCAGTGCTATTAGTCTCATTGTACAATTACAAATCAACCTAGATTGGCCTGATTCACATCTCAGCAAGTGATCCAGTCCGCTAACCCAATTTAGAGTGGAAATAAATTGAAGTAGAGGGTAGAAATGTTCATTCAAGGATAGTTTTCTATATGACATGTGAAATGTGAAACACCGATTCTTGCTAACCTGGGAAACTGTGCAATAATTTTAAATATTTTTTAATACCACCTTTTTGTATTGAAATAGGGAGCTCAGATTTAACGCAGCACCACCAAGAGGGCCTTAGTTCCTCCAGCACTTTCTGCCATATTTTAATTCAGGGGTCCCCAACCCCCAGGCCATAGACTGGTACCAATCTGTTGCCCATAAGGAACCAGGCCACACAGTGTGGCATTAATAAGGGCCTGGAGGTAAGGTTCCCTAAGGCATGTGCTCTATGTGGGAGCACACATTTCCCCCCACTTCTGTGGGGGGCTTTTCCTCCCCTGTGCACCTGACACAATCATTTTTGTTTTGATCGTGACGGAACCAGTGTGTGTGGGGTGTGTGTGGGTGGGAGTTCCATGTAGAGTTGGGCACAAAACAAATTTCTAAGTCCAAAAAACAAAAAATGAAGTGAAATGAATTACAAAATGAATTTGTTTTAAAAAATTCGTTTTGTAATAAACGAAATGAACTGGGGCAAGGAGAAACAAAAAACAAAATGAAACACCATTTTGGTGTGTCGTGCCCATCTCTAGTTCCATGTGCATGCACACTAGAAGAAGCCTTGCACACTGAGAGGACAAAAACAGTCCCAAATACCAAAAAAGGGGGCTGCCGTTTTTATTGATATCTCTTCTCTAAAAACAGGGGGATAGAAAACTCCCCACTAATATTATTTTTTCAGAGGTGTTGGTGTGGCCGTAATGTAGAGAATATCGGGGAAAACTCATGTCTGTAGGGCAGAAACAAATCAGAGTCATGGGATATAAATAAAAACCAGGAAAAGAAAGTGAAGTGAGTGATGTCAGAGAGTTTTCAGAATCAGGGCAAGAAGAAAATGTTCCATGTAAGGTGTGCAATCTACCAGTTCTCTGCTGTTTTCAATCAGTTCCTGATGTTCTCCACTCCCTGCCTTTAACAAAGAGTAGGAAAGAAGCAGCTTTCACAGAATGAAAGCATAATAAAGGATATGACTCCTTCAGGGGGAAATATATATATTTTTAAAAATGCCAGATCACAGTACTGCTACTTTTCTCACTTACTCCCATATGTCTTCCAGCTAGTGCCATCTCAGAGAGTTATCTAGACTGGAAATTGTCCCAGGTGGATGAAAAGTTTCATATGTTAACAGCACAGGATTTAGTACCACCTGAAACTGTTGTCATTGTGTGCACAGGAAATGCATAATGATGATGCAGTGCAAATATCCGCACAACAGAGGGGCAAATTAGGTGAATTTCTCAAACTCTCTTCTTCCATTAGCCACACCCTCTTCCCCACCAGTAATTACTGATGATCACCTAAATGAGGTAGTATTAAACTAGTAACATATTTTTAAACATTGCAAATGGTTTTTAAAGAGATGTCAGCCTTAGGGCTCTGAACCTGGAAGAAATAATGTCATACCATCTCCTCCTGCCCCACAAATGACGTCATCCTTAGCCGGACTGGGACAATTCCACCCACCTCACCCCACAGGACCAATATAGGCAATCATGCCAGAAAGCTAGACAAAACAATGAAAGATTTGTTATGAAAAAAATAAATAAACACCAAGTTGTGTCAGCTGAGCCAACTCTACCAAATACCCATGGAAAACAACTGGATCTACTCACAATCAGATTTACTCAGTGCAGTCACTTGGGGGAGAGACCATTGAAATTTACAATAATAATTGCCCTACAAATAGCATCAGAAATGCCTGTCAAGTTGTATCTGTGTGAGGAATTTGCTGGGGTCTATTCTGACTTGGATGATGAAACTGATACAGGTCTTGTGGATGCTAATTTGGCCCCTGCATTTCTAGTTATAAGGGATACATTTCAGTTGGGGTAGCCTGGACAGAAATTGGCTGAACTCCACCCTTTTAAGTAACAGTGGCTCCCAAATGCACCAAATGCAGAACTAGTGCTGCAGAACTAGTGCTGCAGAAGGCTGTGCTCGTGACCTCCGGGCTGAACCCGCAAAGCACCCTTTGGTGGCAGTGGTTGTGAGTTTTTTCCGAGCTGTTTGGCCACATGTCTTCTGGAAGCTTTTCTTGCTGACGTTTCGCCAGACTCTGCGGTCGGCATCTTCAGAGGGCAAGAAGCTCTGAAGCTCAAATTACAGGACGGCCACTCGAAGGAGGAGAGTTACAGATTACTTTGGGGGACAGCGAGGAGGAGAAAGAGGTCGGGAGGACCCCACCCAACATCAGAAGACTAGAATCGCCTTCCGTGTTCGCCTCTGGAGAGCAAGGTCCCTGGGAAGGGTCCCTCTGCCCACCCCGGATGAAGACATCGACCACACCAGGAACCAGATGGCAGGAAGGCTCCAAGGAGGCAGAAGGGACCAGTTGTCCAAGTCCCCTTCCCTGCGCGATTTGCCAGCCCACTTCATGGTCCATGGCCAGCAGAAGATCGCCAGTGCCCGGGAGAATCCGGACATGAGATCTTGGACTTCATGGCCGAAGATCCACCTTCTCAATGGCTCTCTCTGGCCAGCAGCTCCAAGGCTTTCAAAGAACTGCTTGTTGGGAGAACCCCAAAACAGGGATCGGAGGAAAGACAAGGAGAGTGCCACGTGCCACACATACTTTGGTTCCCTGGACACCGGCTTCCCAGGACGCCCCCTCAAAGGAAACGGAAAGCAAGGAAGACCTCAGGAGACTGGCTGAGTGAACTTCTGCCAAGCTCTTTGTATTTGCATCCCTGGAGTTAGTCTTCTTTGGCAATTCAGCCCCCTCTCTGGACAGAAAAGGACCTTTGGGTTCAAAGTGCCACCTGGAGAAGTGTCCGTGAATTGTTTGAAGGACTCGGACAGTAAAAACTTCAGATGCAGCTTCACAACATCTTCAGATGCAGCTTCACAACATCTCAGCTCTGGACCTCAGCTAAGCAACTAACCTGGCGTTATTTTTTATTTTAGCCAGAACTTTACATCTAAGAACTAACTCCTGGCAATTGCCGCGTTTGAACTTCTGGCTCAGCTCTGAGGAAGAGGGTTTTGCCCTCGAAATATCAGGAACTTTTTATTTTACTAGCAGCCTAAAGGTATCGCCTAGTTTATTTTTGGATTCCAAGTTGGACTCTTGTATTTAGTATTTGCATTCCTGGACAGAAATCTTGGAGAGGAGAATGCCACTACCTATGTGCTGGACCCTTGGCCTTCCTGGCTTATAAAAACAGTCAGAGGAGGAATAGTTATGTGGGTGAGGGGAGTAATGAATCCCTCCTTGCAGCAAGGTAGGATCCCAGCATGTTTAAAGAAGACAGCAATGAGACCATTATTTAAAAACTCCTCCCTGGATGCCTATTTACTGGACAACTATTGGCCATTCTCAAATATCCCATTCCTGGGCAAGGTATTTGACTGTATGTTGGTTTCTCCGCTCCAAGAATTCCTGAAGAAATTAAATTACATAGACTCATTTCAATCTGATTTCAGTCCTGGCTAATGGGTGGCAACAACTTTTGTTACCTTGGTGGATGAGTTCCCCTGGGAACTAGCTTTTGGCTCTGCTGGACCTCTCGGTAGCTTTTGATACTGTATTGGTCTGCTGGACTGTCTCTCTGGGATGGTACTTGGAGGCACTGTTTCTGGTTCTTTTTTAACACCTACATGAAATTGCAGGGAGAAGTCACCCAGAGTTTGGGGTTTGGGGTTTTGGTGTCACCAGTTTGCTGATGATACCAAACTCGATCTCTCCTTTCCATCCAATTCCAAGCGAGCTGTCTTGGTCCTTCCAGTCCTGATACTGAGCTGAAAGACAGCATGCAAACTGAAACTTAATCCAAATAAGGCAAAGGTGCTCCTGGTCAGTCAGAAGGCAGGTTTCTCTTCAGATCGTATAAATCTTTCGCCTTTTACTAAAGATAAATAGGGATTCAACCTGTGCAACTCAGGGTGCAGCTTCGGTATATTCCTGGGTGCCCAGGTTTCAGTGGTGGCCAGGAGTGCATTTGCACAGTTAAAACTGGTGTGCCAGCTGTACCCATTCCTTGAGATGTCTGATTTGGCTACAGTGGTGCATGCCTTAGCTATATCTTGCTTGGATTACTGTAATTTACCTTATGTGGGGCTGTCTTTGTTGATGGTTTGGAAAGTTCAGCAGGTGCAAACTGCAGGAGGAAGGCTACTGCAGCAAACTGCAGCAGGAAGTTTTATGCCAGTTATAGGGAACATAAAACACTCCTGCTATAGTTGCCCTGGCTATCTGTTTGTTTCTGGTCCCTCCCTATTCAAAATGTTGATTGTTACTAGAGATGGGCACGGAACGAACATTTTTTCGTTTCCGTTATTCGTTATTTGTTCTGTTATGTAACGAAAGGACAAATGAAAATTGTGATGAAAATGCAACGAAACGAACAGAACCACGAAAATTGTGGTCGTTCCGTTTTGTTTCCGTTAATGGTGACGCACAATGAAATGATCTATTTTAAATGTTAAAAAACACCCTGGACATCCGTAAAAATGCAGCGATAATTATTTATATTGTCTGATAATACCTACCAGGGGGTTGGGGTCTTTAAAAGGTGCATTTATGTCTTTTCTCAGATCGCTGTATTTTTCCCTTTAAGGGGAGTTAGAGGACACCAACCCAAAATGGCTCCCAGATGCCTAATATTGATTGATTTCTTGGGTATTAAAACACCCTGGACATCTATAAAAATGCAGCAATAATGCGATAATTATTTGAAATTATTACCTACCAGGGGTTGGGGTCCTTAAAACGTTTGTTTTTGTCTTCTCCCATCGCGATGTATTTTTCTTTTCCCTTTAAAATGGATGTCGCCACCAGCCATAAAATGGAGGCAAGCCATGTGATGGGAATGGGATCATGTTCAACCAATAGCATGCCCAGGATGCAGACTGGGCAGGTCTGGCAGCCACAGAGGGCATAAAAAGCTCTGGCAGCCGCCATCCTCCTTGCAGTCTCTGGTGGGAGTTAGGGTGGGATTGCTGTCTCTGCGACTCTAGCCTCAGTCCTGCAGCCTCCCTGTGTGCATGAGTGCGTACCTCTTGGTG
This sequence comes from Phrynocephalus forsythii, assembly GCA_029282475.1. Classification (NCBI taxonomy): domain Eukaryota; kingdom Metazoa; phylum Chordata; class Lepidosauria; order Squamata; family Agamidae; genus Phrynocephalus; species Phrynocephalus forsythii. Next base: position 122,672,175 of record JAPFRF010000008.1, on the reverse strand, counting down.
AGTACCCTCCCTTGCCCCACAGTGCAGTCACTCTGTGGCTGCCTTGCAACCTGGGCAACGCCCGCCGCTGCCTTTGCAGCCTCCCTGCGTACCTAGTCTATACTGTGTCTCTGCCAGCATCCATTTTTTTTAGTGTTTTCCCTCTGGTCTGGGGCGTTGGAGGACACCCATGCACGGAAATGTTTTAAAAATCGTGCAAAAAGCGGGTAGAACAAGATGGGCTTTTCTGACCCATCTGCTTCCCTATGGCTCAGCACAGCTCCCAGCCCATACTGAGAGGCATAACATGCCAGGACAAGAGGTTTTGACTCGTCATAATGAGCAAGGACGCTCTTGCTAGTCAGCATGCCCCGCAAGGTGTTAAAAGCCTTCTGTTGTGCCTGAGCCCAATGCCACACACTCTTTTTCTTTAAAAGTTTATGCAACGGTTCCGCTATTGAAGCTTTCTGCGGTAGGAATGAATGATAAAAGTTAATAAGTCCCAGGAATGACTGTAACTCTGTCTTGTTCCGTGGGTGTGGTGCCTCAGTAATGGCTTTAATTTTAGAGTCAGTGGGGTGGATGCCTGTTGCATCAATTTTAAACCCCAAGAAATCCACAGATGGCACCCCAAAACTGCATTTTTCCTTTTTTAGCTGCAGCCCCACCTCTTTAAATTTGAGTAACACAGCACAGATATGCCCCACTACTTCCTGGGGGTCTTTCCCAGCAATCAGAACATCATCAAAAAATGGCAAGACCCCTGGCAGACCCCTTAACAGGCGCTCCATTAGACCTTGAAAAATCCCTGGGGCCACACAAACTCCAAACTGTAATCTGTTTACTCGGAAAGCCCCTTTGTGTGTTACGATAGTCTGTGCTTCCGCTGATTGTGGAGTCACTGGCAGCTGCTAGTAAGCTTGTGCCAGGTCAAGTTTGGTGAAAAATTTCCCCCAGCTAGTTTTGCCAACAGTTGTGAGACGACTGGAATGCGGTATGATTTTCCCCTGAGTGCCTTGTTAATAGTACATTTGTAATCTGCACAAATTCTCACTTCCCCATTTGCCTTAAGGGGTGTGACGATAGAAGTCTCCCACTTAGAAGAGTCCACAGGTGAAAGAACTCCCTGTTTGACCAATTTGTCCAGTTTCGCCTCAATCTTGGGTTGCAGCGCAAGTGGCACTCGCCTTGGCTTAAGTCGGATTGGGGCCACCCTGGGGTCCAGCTCAAAGTCAATTGGAGGCCCTTTATAACAACCCAGTTTTCCACTGAAGAGTTCGGCAAATTCCTGGCCTAACACCTTGCCCAACTCTGGGGACGTTTGGACTGAGTGGAGCCCTGATATACACAGTCCCAAGGTGGGAAACCAGTCAGTACCCAGGAGACTGAGGCGACTCCCCTTTGCAATCACCAATTTAAGCACGGCCTGTTTCTCCCTGAATTGTAACCTCACAGCACGCATTCCTATAATGTGGATGCAGCCAGCCGTGTATGATTGCAAGGTTGCTGGGAATGGTTCCAGAGAGGGGAACTTACCCCCAGGGAAGAGCCCCCTTGCAGTCTGGTCTGAAACAATGGTAAATCCAGATCCGGAATCCACCTCCATGTCGCATGGTTGACCTTCAATCTTCACTCTGACAGATGTTTTGCCTTGCGCTGGGAACTGCACAGTCTCTCCGTTGATCTCTGTGAGATAATTGCAGTCGTCCAGGAGATGAGTCGTGGTGGATGATCTGCGACACGTTGATCTAGGTGATCCCGTTGTTCCAGCTGCCACCGACCTACAGGCCCTGGCGATGTGTCCTGACTTTCCTCATGCCCTGCACGTAGCATCACGAAAACGGCAACTTTTCCGCTCATGGTTACCGCCACGGCCTGGGCAAGCGCCTCGGTGATCTTTGGGCCATGCATCAGCCTGACGCACCAACTCGACACCACGGACTGGGCTCTGGCTTGGACTAGCATCTGCTTCATCCATGGCATGGGCAGCCTCTACCTGCAGCTTCATGGCCTTGCAACTGGCATTGAGCTCTTCCTGCTCATAATTCTCTGTGGTGGTGGCCTCTTTCAAGGCGGAGGCAAGGGTGACATCTTCCTTTGCCACAATGCGCCTTCGGGCTTTTTTGCTGCTGAGCCCCCCAACAAATCGATTCAAGAGAGTGTCTTCAAGATTTGGGAAGCCACAGTGCTGAGCAAGCTCCCGGAGTCCTGCCAGGAATGCAGCAACAGATTCTCCGGCTTGCTGCTGCCTTTTCTGGAACTCCATCTGCCAGGCCATCTTGGTTTTGGTAGGTGCCAAGTGGCTTGTCAGCCGGGCGAAAATGTTTGTGAGTGCTGTCTCACCCAGCTTTGCTGGGGCGAGCAGTGCCTTGGCCAACATGAAGGTCTCACGCCCACAGCAACTCAAGAACGTGGCCCTTCTTTTGCTGGCACCAGTGATTCCTTGAGCCACCACGAAGAACTCGAAGCGTTCAACATAGTCCTCCCAAGTATGGGGCTCCGGTGGTTGGAAGGGCTCCAATACCCATGGACTTTCCATTCTGCAGGCGGGCAGGGTCGTCTTCTAAGCCGGCTGGTGAGTCTTGTTCTCCACTGCAATCTGGACTCTGAGTCAGCGTGATGATCCTCTGCTTCTCAGCATTCCGGATCCCATCCTCGTCGCCAGTGTATTAGCGTGGGTTTTAGTGATTTCAGCAGTGATTTCAGCTCTTAGACATAGCAGGCTGGAGACAGCTTCTAGTGTAACAACTCTTTATTTAGGGAGAGCACAAGACTTGGGACTGGGGAGAGGGAGCTACATTTATAGGAGCCAGGACTGGCTAGGAAAAGATACATTTTGGAGGGAACAATTACAACCAATCACAAAGCTGCCTTTTGGCAGAGACCAATAGGATTGAGGATCCAAATGCAGCAACTTGAATAAACCAATAGGCCTGTTCCCTTTGGAACAGGAACAGAAACCAACAGGAATACAGATCAATACACAACAGAAACGACAAACAAAAAACTAAAAACGGAAATGAAATTTTTCCAAAAATTCACGACAAATGGAAACGAACCGAAACAGACCTCTCAACGACAAATGAAAAACCGAAATGCCATTTTTTTTTATCCATGCCCTTCTCTAATTGTTACCTATAAAGCTCTGTCTGACTTGGGTCCAGGATACTTGAAGGACCACATCTCCTCTTCTGAGCCTTCTCGCTGCTTAAGATCATCAAAGGAGGCTTCTCTGGGCCCCGTTGCAAGCAGGGTGGATAGGGAAACAAGAGAGGGCCTTTTCTGTGACTGCTTCCAAGTTATGGACTTCTGTCCATCAGGAAGTCAGGCTGGCCCCCTACCTTTTATCCTTTTACCAACAGCTGAGGACCCACCATTTTAGACAGGCTTTTAGTAATCATGAGTAAATCTGTTGGTTTTTTTAAAACATGAAATAGTTTTTAACATTTCTTATGAATTGTTCAATGTGTTTTCCTCAGTTTTATAGTTTGTCTTTTAAATATTATAAGCTGCCTTCAATTCCCTTATTGGAAGTAAAGCAGCTTATAAATAAAACTGACAGACAGACAGAGAGACAGACAGACAGGCACGCAGGCAGATAGATAGATAGATAGTCCTTTCCTAAGTTCCAGATTTGGTGCAAAGCAACAAAGGGCCTTTTCACATGACCCCTAAGATCCGCTGGCCACTTAAATTCGGACCAGAGATCTTGGGGGTTTGTTGCTCTTCCTACGTCCCCACCCCTCCGCACTTCCTTGCTCCTGTCTGCGTGACGGGAGGGAGAAAAAAAGAGAGGAAAAATGCAGGCTCACCTCCGAAGCCGCCCAGAGCCCCGTCGTTGTCCTGATTCCTTCTCTTAAAGGGGTGGGAGGCAAAAACAACAACAAACAGAAGCGAGGAGAGCCCGGCACTCACTCCCTTAAATACGCATTAGGGATTTTCACCCTCCAAGAGCAGGTACATGAAAAGTGCGCTGGGATGCGCTTAGGTGGGCGTGGTTGCACTTAATTTTCTGCAAACTCCGGAGCTGGTGGGGAAACAATTGTAAGCTCTGGAGCTGGCAGCCATTTGTGGCGGAGTTTAGGGGTCGTGTGCAAAGGCCAAAAATGGGTTGAGATCAAAGCTTCTTATTCCCAAAAATAAGAAGATATCCATGGTTGTTGGCTCCCATCAAGTATTTTTATTGCAGTTTTAAAGACTGGTGGCAGGGAGGCAGTCATAATTTGTATGTCTTTGGAATTTCAAGGGAGTGCTTCTAGTGGAAGGCAAATTAGAGTGGCAGGAATATAACTGAGAGGCACAGGAGGCTTCCGACTGAAACTGCTTTCACAAATAAGACTACCGGTATTTTTATGCCCCATATAATTGTTCTTAATGATGGATGGCCTGCAGGAGAGAAATTGAGATCACATTCTAGTCTGTATAAGTCTTTCATGTGCACTTTACAATAAGCAAAGAGAAAGGTGGAAACCTCTTCTGTGAAAGGACTCTGATGTGTCTTATTCTTTGTCAACCAAACAATGCCTTTGTCTCCTACACAGTGAAATTCTGTGCTTCCCAATGAGAAGAATCCATGGCACACAAGCCCTCCAGTGAAATCTGTCTGGCACACATGGCCACTACTGAGATGAATGCATCCACAGAGGGAGGGAGATGAAAAGGTGGATAAAAAGAAATTTGAAAAAAAGTAAGTGAAATATTCAAACTGGAAAGTGATATTATAGAAAGCTGCAGAGAACACGCTTGACTGCATTCAAATTTATTCAAACTCAGTGCCTGACATTGATGAATGCAACAGCTTTTTTCACAATATGTAGAGTGCACAGGACATTTAGAAGTTCACCCTCTCCTTCCCCTGCAGCTGTCTCAGGCCCGGTTCCTAATGCCACGGCGACCCTGACCCCCCAGATTGTCCTGACACTCTTCCCAAGCTCTGAAAACAGATGGGGGGGAGCCTGTCAGGAGGAAGATGGGCTTATCTGACCAAGGAAATGGATAGAGAAACAGGGAAGCAAATGGGTCCCCATTTCTCAGTCTTGGTACCCTGGATAGCTCACACTGAGCTGTCAAGGTGTAAATGGCAATCCCTGTCCATGTCTTGAAAGCAGCTGCCAGTATTATTATTTTTGAAAACTGGCTCTCCCACTCCCCCACCACCACCTGCTTTAAAGTCATAGACAACGGGAGTGCTATTCAAAGCATTGCCTAGGATTCCAAAGGTAAGAAAGGAGAGCAATTTGCCTCCCTACAGGTCTAAAACCAACTAACCCCCAATCCAAAAGGATTCAACAAGAGAAAGGAGAGGCAGCAAAATGTGCCCCATAGATCAGGTATGTCCAAATTTCAGCCCTCCTGATATTTTGGACCACGACTGCCAGAATTCTAAGCTTAGATTGTCAATGGCAAAGGTTTTGCGGTCCAAAACATCTGGAGGGCCAAAGTTTGGACATTCCTGCTGTAGATGTTTGTGCTGGCTAGGACTGATTCCCCAGAGAGGAATTCCCATCTGGAGTTCTGCATTTTGCCCATTCCTTCAATAAAGGGCTGAGACTTCCTGGGTGGGTGGGTCCATTTTCTGCTCCCAGCCAGTGTTCCACACACTGGAGTAAAAAGCAAAGCAAAGTGTTTTGCTTATATACTGCCCCATACCACTTCAAGTAGTCTCTGGGAGGTTTGAAGTTGTTAATTACAGTATGCAGGCTACACCCCCCCCCAGCAAGCTGGGTACTCATTTTACCGACCTTGGAAGGTTGGAAGGCTGAGTCAACCATGAGCCGGCTACCTGGGATTGAACCCCAGGTCGCAAACACAGTTTTAGCTGCAGTACAGGCATTTAACCACTGCACCACAAATAACTAGAGATGCTCAATAATGACGTTATTCAGGGCATGGGGGCCTTTTACCCTTGGTATTCCTTCCACATTCCCTGTGATCATGCACCTGTTTTACTAACAATCCCCCTTGACTGCCTTTTGTATTTCCCTCTCGAAAATTCCAAATACATCCTCCAATCGGAAATGGTGACAGACTGGTGCTCCCCAGGTAAACAGAATCCAGCGCAAATGCCTAGACCGCATGCAGATTTTAACTGCCAACCCAATTAGGCAACCAAACCTAGCCATAAAGATGTGCCTGTACAGGTATAGACCAGTCTATGTGCAAAATCTTGTAGTATATGCAGGAGGGAGAACAAAGATTTTGTTTAAGAGCGGAATGGTATGATAATATACTGTAGATGGACAACCTGATGGCTTTGTTTTATATTTGGTCACTGGAAGTCAAGCACAGGCCTCATTTGCTGAATCACTAAAGTCTTTGGAGTACTAATGGAGTTCATCCTCTAAGGATGGTCTGCCTGTAATGCATAATATGGCCCTAAATGTTTTCGGATTTGAATCACAATGTTACAAATGGCTTCTGCATACTTGACCTGGTTCAGAAAGGGTTCATGATTTGCAAGGCTGAGGAGAGACACAAATGTCAATAGTGGTCACCTGAATGACCCTATAGGATGGGATGCAGAGGAAGAACCTTTCTCCTGTCAGCCAGGACACTCTGCACATCCTGCCTTGAATGCCAAATGTATGGGCCGACATGTGCAACCGTCTGACAGGGGAGCAGAATAATCTCTCTCTCAGCCTCCTCATCATGGTGTAAACAAACAGGCTAAACTCTGTGAGATTTACTATGCCCAGCTCCGATGGCTTCCATCGCCATGCAGTGAGATATTTCTGTACAGGCAGGGTAAGCACTTTCCATTTTATACCTCAGCAGCTTTATAGCATCTTAAGGATTTCTGTACATGCCTGGCTTCACATCCGGGGGGGGGGGGGAATCAAGCTTGTAAATAAATACTAAATATATATGAACAGAAAAGACAGAGGATGAGAGTGTTTGAAAGAGCACACAGGTATCTGTAGGAAGATGGAGACAGCAGGAAATAGGAAAATAATTTTTAAAAACGTGTGTGTGAGTGTGTGTGTGTGTGTGTGTGTGTGTGTGTGTGTGTGTGTGTGTGTGTGTGTGTGTGTGTGTGTGTGTGTGTGTGTGTGTGTGTGCATGGCCAGTGTGTGTGTCTTGCGTGTGTGTGTGTGGCATGTCTGAGTAAAGGGTGGGAGAGAATGAGATGGAGGAGCAGGGAGAGAAACACCGAATACAGGCAGTTAGTGGAAGAGAGGAAATATTGTACACAAATGAGGGGAGAGGAGAGGGATGTGAGGGGGAGTTCCTAAGGAAAATGCCCCATCCCAGTGAGGTGGGAAGCAGGGGCTAGCAACTCTGAGGTAAATTGGGAAATATGATTTCCTCCTCAGGTCAGACTAATACTGATGCCTGAGGTTAAGCAGTCATGGTAGATGAAAGGTCAGAGAGGAAAGGAGCTTTGTGCAATTATGGCCACGCCCCAGCCACGCCCCCGAATGCTCTCTTTGGGATATTTACTCTCCCTCCTTCTGCCTTACAGTTTGCCTTTGTTTGTTAAACTGCCCAAAGGGCCCAGCCCTCAGCTGTTGTCACTTGGCACGGAGCCCGCTAGGCAGAGGAGATTTATGGAGGATCTGGTTCCTTGCATGTCATTATTTCATTATGGCCTCTTTCATTCCTATAGCCTGCTGCTTCCTTCCTCTGGCTCCCATTTGTCCAGGTGCATTACACAGGGTCTCCTTAGCCACACCTCAGTGCCTCCACCATTAAAGGTACCATGTCCTAGCATTCAAAGGAGTTACCACAAAGGTCATTTGTCATCTCCTGTTTCAACCCATGTGGCCTTTCGCTTCTCCCCAGGAGAGCCTTGCCTCTAGTGACCTCTGGGTATGAGGGCGCAGCCCTGGGAGTGCTCCCACTGGTTTTTGATAATCCCAACAAGATAGGCTACCCTCAAGTGAGATCTTTCACCACCATTTGCAGAGGGCAGCAACTGTGCATTGATTTAAAGAACACCAAGACCTCACTTCCTAATTACACCCCTTGACTCCCCTCAATCCCTTTGGGGGCAGAATAAACAACTCTCTAAATTTACATTTATAGAACACCTTGCCCCACATGAATCCACTCCCTACATGCACATGGAAAACAGAGCTAACGGAGTGAACTTATATTAAAAAGTACAGTTCTTTGCCCTGAATAACATGAAGAACCTGAAGGGAGGGCAAGTTGAAAAGAATGAATCAAATCTATCACCTTCTACTCACAATCTCTCATGCTTTATTTTAATCTCTCTCTCTCTCTCTCTTTTTAACTAGCTCAGTCCCTCTAAACTCATGTGGATAAAACAAAAGCGAACATTTTATTATCCCTTTGTTCCCTCTCTTGGAGTTGTCATTCCATGACATTTTGATCTATTGAAAGTTTCAGCAAAACTTCTCCCAGTTCTGCTGAAGATGCTGCAGTGCTGCAATTCTTGGAAACAACAACAGTGGCAATAGCACATTTGCCTGCAGAAATATTTTTGACACAACACTTGTCCAGCCCCTAATAATTTTTTTAAGATAACTGGCCAGCATGAACTTTGGAAGACCTACCTGAATGCCCTGTCCATGAAGCAAAGGGCTGGGGCCACTCACAGTCTATTAGCCCCTTGCTTGAAAGGTGCATGTCAAGATAATGTGAGGTACAGAACACGTATGTTATCCCATTGAATTAATGGAAATAATAATTATCCCAGAGACCATGCTTGGTCATGTTGACTTCACCGGAACCTCCATTAGACTGTTTCCATGCTAGGGAATGTTAGTACTAAGGAACTGGAAACAGGTTTAAAAGAGGTTCTAACAAGTACTGACCATGTCACAATATTTCCTTATGGTGTCAAAATACTTCAATAATACATGCTAATGAGTGTCTCCTACCTAGCAGAAATTCTTTTCCATGCTAATTAGATGTTTCCTGCTTTGAGGTTTTTGCTCACTTGATTGTTTCTTGTTAATGGTGGTTGATGCATTAGGGATAAATAAACAATGAATAGTTTCTGTTTCCATTGGATTAGGAGAAATGTTAATTACTGCTTAAAACATTATATGTTTATTTTCTTTTTTTCAGTAGAATAAAATAAGATTTTGTTATTAATGAAAAGATAAATGGTTAGAATCCAGTTATTAAGCTCCACCACTGAGAAATATGTCTGTACAAGGGAAACTTGTTGCTTTGTGCCATCAAGTCAGAACCTACTGGGGCTCTCAAAGTAAATGAGGTATTTAAGGAGGGGTTTTACCCGTTTCCCTCCCCCAAGTGAATTTCCATGTCTGAGCAGGGATTTCAAACCCTGTTTTCACAAATCTTCAACTCTATGATTGTATGACTCTATGATTCTATATAATTAAGAGGCCCTCCTCTACAATTTCTACAGCCCTGACCAAAAAGATCCAACAAATCAGCTAAGATCTGCAAACAATATGTATTTCATTTGAGCCTTTCAGAACACTTCGTAGCATATTCCTTGCCCACAATGTATAAATTTGAGCTGAGACTGCATTTACTGTGATTTTTATTTATTTATTTATTTATTGCAGTAACAAATCACGGAGAGAGAGCAGCAAACATGTCAGAAGACATAAAATGCTGGACTTCAGCAACTGGCAACCCTGTTGTCTAGATTCTTTATAAGCAGCCAGTATTCAAAGAATTAGGAATATTGTGCTTGTTTGCTTTAGTGATTCACACTCCCAATATCGGTGACGCAGCCATGTTATATCTGCCTCAGTAAACTAGGGGCACTTTGAATGGGCAACTGTGAGATGAATGTCCATAGGTGAATGGGTGTTGAATAGAGCACTTGGCATGCTTACCATCACAAGGAAGTCCCAACAGCCTTTACAAACAACTAAACTTTATCCACGAACTATTTAAATGTCATGGGATCCACAGAGACTTTTTCTGTCTTTCTCCACCCTAAAATTCATTCCCTTTTAGCTACTTCTGGGTGGCTCCACTTCATGACTAGTGATGCTCAGGCTCAATCACAAATAGAAAGGGGAAATGCTCATGATCTTCCCTTTTTCCAAGTCCTGGGCCATCTGGTACAGTCTTCCAATATGTTATATTGCCACCTTTCTCAGTTGATTTGGAGTAAGTGTGACCTGAGTAGTTGGGATCTTATAGATAGAGTAGGCAGGATCTCTCACCAAGTCAAAGTAGGTTTCTATACTTTGGGCATGAGCCAAACACCCAGACCTGGCTGTTTTGGTGAGTGCTGGGTTCACCAGTTAGATAAAAGGTAAAGGTTCCCCACACACATGTGTACTAGTTGTGTCCGACTGTAGGGGCAGTGCTCATCTCCATTTCCAAGTCAAACAGCCAGTATTGTGCAAGTCCATGACCACATGGCCAGCATGGCTGCAAAGGAATACTGTTTTACCTTCCCGCTTTTTATGGCAGTACCTATTTATTTTCTTGCATTTTACATGCTTTCGAACTGCCAGTTTGGCAGGAGCTGGGGGTAACGGGGGGGGGCTCACTCCGCTGTGTGGCACCCAGGATTCGAACCGCCGAGCTGCCGACTTTGCAGCCGGCAGTTTCAGTGCTCTAGCCCAGTGCTCCCCAACCTTTTTGTCCCCACGGACCGGTAAATGTTTGATGATTTTCCGTGGCCCGGGGCTGGGGGTGCAGAGGGGGGAGATGGGGGTGTGGGGGGGGTCGGGCGGGGGGAAGGGGAGGGGGGGGCGGGGATGGGGGAGGGAGGAGGGGGTGTGGGGGGCTTGGAGCGTGTGCCTTGCGGGGGCCACGGGAGCTGGGGGCATCGACTTTGGGCGGGCAGCCCCCGCCTCCTCCTCCTGCAGTTTCACCTCCGTGCTGAGTGGGAGGGGGAGGGGAGGGAGGCTGGTGGGGGTGGCGTCCCCGCGCGCCCCCCAGAGAGGCCCAGCCAAGGCCACCTCTCAGGGAGGCGGGCAGTTGACATGGGCTCCGGGCCGATTTGCCTCTCTCTCACCTGCTGCTGGAGGGAGGCATCAGACCATTCCTCAGCTCTGCTCTCTCTTTGTCTGCACCTCAGTCAAACTTTCCCTGCAGGCCGACCCGCGACGCCCCTCCGCCCGCCCCCAACACAGGTGCTCCTTCAGCCCACGCGCCCGGGGGAGGAGGGGAGGAGGGGCACCCACCTCCTCTTCCGACTGAGGGGGCCTTCTCTCTCTGTGTTTGGTGGAGGGCGAGGAGGAGGACGCGCCGCTGCTCTCTCCCGGCCTCCCCAGGCGTTTGCCGACCGGTCCACGGACCGGCACCTAACCACTGCTCTAGCCCACCAAGCCACCAAAGTAGACATGGGCATTTGCCTACTCAGGGGCATCAGACCATTCCTCAGCTCTGCTCTACTCTTTGTCTACCTCAGTCAAACTTTCCCTCTCTACTTCAGCCCTCCCCACTCCTTCTCTCTCTGTGTTTGTTTCTCTCTCTGGGCGTTTATACACGACCCCTAAGCTCCGCCGCAAATGGCTGCAAGCTCCGGACGATAAAAATGTTTACCCACCAGCTCCGGAGTTTGCAGACAATTAAGTGCGACCCCGCCCACTTAGCGCGACCAAACTGCACTTTTCTTGTACCTGCTTTTTTATAGTGAAAATATTTGATGCGGAGAGTGCCTGAGCTCTCCTCGCTTCTTTCTGTTGTTTTTCTTTTGCCTCCGCCCCTTAAAGAGGAACCAGGAAGTAAATGGAGGTCAGAGCAAATGGAGGTAAGCCTTTTATTTTTTTTGTCTCTGTCTAAGGCTTTTTTCCCCTCCCCCCCTCACGCAGACAGAACAAAGAAGTGCCCAGCGGGTGGGGAGGGAGGAACAGCAATGAACCCTCAAGATCTCTGGTCCGAATTTAAGGGACCAGCGGATCTTAGGGGTCGTGTAACAAGGCCCTCTGTCTTTCTCACAGGCTTCTCTTGCCCTCCAAAAACATCATCTTTTATAGTCTCTACTGTGTGGGAAGCTCCTTACATTTAATTTCCTCACTGTTTTCCCACTCCCACCTTCCTGTACCCTTCGCCCCAAAGGCTGGGACAATTGAAACTCCTCCTTGCAGTCATCAAAGGGTCTATGCTGATCTACATGGTCTCAAGTGTCATTGTGGTTGATGGAGCGGAGAAGACTTGGAAGGATTTTCCCTGAAAGCAGAAGTGGAAGGAAATTACTTATTTTTGAGTCCCAGGGACACATGAAGGGGTGCAACAATTCTCAAAAGAGTGGGAGGAACAGCACCCTGCCTTTAATTGGCATAAAGAGCACCTGTGATTGTAATATTTACTTTCAAATGATAAGGGTTTTTTGCTGTCATTTAATGGTAGAAATCTTATTAAAATTACTATATATTAGATGAGTGAGTGAGTGAGTGAGTGAGTGAGTGAGTGAGTGAGTGAATGAGTGCAAATACACAAGGGGACGGGACAGACAATCAGATATCTTTTTAGTGGCTTTAGTAAGACTCCTATACAGGGCAAAATAAGAAATTACACACTCTGCACTGTCTTTACTTACGTCCAGTGTATGAAGGGAAAGAACAAACCTGGAGATGAACAAGTGGAATCAGAAAGAAGGGGCATTTTAGTGCCCAGCTGCAAACTATCATCAGGAAAGGCCTTTCTCTCATTTTCAGTGGTACCTTGTATAAAGGAATTAATTCGTTCCAAATGAAATTATGTTAAGCAAATTTTCCTTTATATAAATTTCCCATAGGAATGCATTGAAAACAAAGTAATCCTTTATACAAATTTCCCATAGGAATGCATTAAAAACAGAGTAATTGTGACCATTTTTATGTTGTATGGATTTGACCCATAGACAATTCTGTTAAGCAAATTTCCCCTATGTCCGGAATTTTTTATGTCGTACAGATGTTATGTTATACAAACAGTTTGTTATACAAGGGTCCTATGGGGCAAATCCGTACAACATAAAAATGGTTGTGATTAGCGATTACTCTGTTTTCAATGCACTCCTATGGGAAATATGTATAAAGGAAAATTTGCCTAACATAATTTTATTTGGAATGAATTAATTCCTTTATACAAGGTACCACTGTATTACCAAGTCAGTGGGTTATAAAATAAACCAGTTTAGCTTTCCTTGAGCAACAGCTTCCTGTATCAAAGGTTTCAATAAAACTAGAAAACTACTCTAGACAGAGAAATAGGATTTTCAAGCACTGAATAAATAAAGGCACTGTATTAAGCCCTGTCTCTTTACCAGCTAATGGGAATGATTTGAGGTTCTGCATCTAAGGAACAGTCTGGTGTGCCTGACAAGAAGAGGCCTTCTGCAAGTCTTCTACAATTAGGAGCATTTAATTAGGTGCTGCTTCATGCAAGTCTTTGTGTAAATATAGTATAGTAGTACTGTATAGGCATTCTTCAGCCTCAAGAGACTATGGTATCATGCTCTGTATAGAAGCCGTGTTGTTTCCACATTGCATGCAAAGCTGAAGTGGCCTCTTCAGAGCACAAGGTCTGGGTAGATTAATATGGAGGTTAAAACTGTTGCCCAAGCAGCAAAACCCCCCAATGTCACAGGAATTGTCTAATAAAACAGAAGAGCCAATACGATTAGTTCCAGCTGCATCACAGGATTTATCAGAACATGATTTTACACAGCCATGAACTGCCTCTGGGACTATAGTTCCGGATTTTGCCTCAAGGTTAACTCCTGAAGCCTTTTCCAGAAATGGATATACCCACAAGGCAGTGGAGGTTTAAAATCAGAGAACCCTAGGAAGGGGGCCTTATGAGGTACTAATAGGAAAAATGAAAGGGGGGAGCAGTTAGACACTTGGTGTTAAGTGTCAGCCATCTTTGTTTTTAAAAAATATATAGACACTTGCAAATATAAAGATATCTGTTTCAAGATCATTCAGGAACTGTGCAACCAGAGGAAGGTGATGGTCCCTGTGTATTCAGATAGGAAAGGGTTATCACACTCAGCGCTGATCCTTTGGCCTTCAAAAAGACAAAGTGCCTGCCTGGTAGTGCATATGTCAGAAAGCAATGACAAAATTACAGTAGGCCCTTCAAAGGCAATTTCCTGGCTACACTCCTATGAGCCACCTTATTTTGGATTAACATTTCTGGATTGTTTTCGAAGGCAGCCTGCAGTAATCCAAATGGCAAGTTACCAGAATGTGAATAACTATCCAAAGGCTATTTCCGTCCAGGAAGGCTCGTAGGTGGTTAGGCAATTTGAATTAGAGAAGTCAAACTAAGCCATCAAGGGCACTTGTGTCTCTGATGAAATTGCTGGATCTAGGAGAAGATCCAAATGATGCAGGTACTTCTTAGGGTTATTCAGCCTACAATCAACCTACCTTAACCATCCAAACCATCTACCCACAACAAATATCTCTGTTCCTGTTTGGATTGGGTCTCATTTTACTGACCTGCTTTCAACCTAAATACGGCTTGAGCAGGCACTGTGCAGACATTATTGGAGGATGCTGTCTCTCTGGAACAATTTCGGTCTAATTGCTTGTGTTGGGAACATGACAAGGGGGCTTCAATCCCGCTCATTCACCTGGGCCTCTTGGCAGCTTTTGATACAATCAGTTGTGCATCAGTTGTATCACTTGAATATTATTTATAACAATTGGCTGGTGCTTTCTCATGTGGAAACTGGACTGGGCCCTCATTGTGCTTTAGGGGATCTAGTCCTATTTGGATGAAAGATTCCAGAAGGTGGTGCTGGAAGAGTTTTCATTGCGACATCCCACAGCACAGCTACTGTGGCTTTCTGCAGGCCTCTCTTTTGTCTCCCGTGTTCATTAATGTCTGCCCAAAACTGCCAGGAAAGCTCATTTGGTAACTTGGAGTCAAGTGTCATCAGGACGCTGGGGGCACCTACCTCCATTTTTCCTCTTCATCCCTTTTCAGAGGAGGCAGTTGACTTGCTGAAGCAGATCAATAAAGGATTGGATGATGACCAGCTATCAACCCGAGGAGAGGACAGTACTGATTAAATAAACAAACAGACACCTATACTCTTTTGTCTCTTAGGCAGTGCAGAGTGACTGAAATAATAAAGTCCAATAAAACTAAGAAAACAGTTCCATAATCTGAAGCCACTGGGAGAGACAATATGTAATCAGGCCATCGGAATCCTTCAGTCTTGTGAGACTATGGTATTGTGCTTTGTATAGAAGTCCTAAAGTAATGCTAATTTTTCTAAGTTTTGTTGGAAATGTGATAGTGAGATTGGTACCTTTTTCCATTTGTGGTGGGAATGTAAAATGATACAAAAAATCCGGAAATGTATTTTTAAAGTATTAAGTGACATATTAGAAATGAACATAGAGCCCAATTCTGAAATTGCTTTGCTATCAATATTTGCTGATAATAATTATGATTTTAAAACTAAAGAGTTGATTACAAATTTGTTGACTGTGGCTAGATTAATAATTGCTAGAAATTGGAAATCTAAATATGAACTATGCTTAGAGGAACGGTACAGTGAAATACGGAATATTGCTTTAAATGATAAATTGACATGTTCTTTAAAGATAAAAAAGGAGAGTTAAAAAGAGATATTTTCTATGACATATGGGGTAGATTTATTGAATATGTGCTTGTATGAGATAAGGGTAAGGCTTCCGTGCAACAATTGATTTTGTTCTGGAGGGGATGATTGGCCAGTGTAAATAAGAAGAGTGATCCTGTTGGTGAAGGGGTGCACTGTTGTTGATGTTTTGTCTTTTTTGTAAAAAAAAATTAAAAATGTAATAAATATTTTTTTAAATAAAGAAGTCCTAAAGTAACATCTGGTGTAGCTAAAAAGGCCAGGTAACTGCCTCTTTCTCATCTTGTTTCCACACTGCATGCAAAGCTGACGTGGCCTCTTCAAAGCACAATGCCTGGGTAGAGGTTAAAACTGTTACCCAGGAAGCAAAGCCCCACAGTCCACATAGCTGGAATAGTCTAATGGAATGGCAGAGCCATTAGTCAAGCCATAGTTGTGCTGAAAAATGGCTGTCATGTAAGGTTGCTGAGACCAAGAGAGGAAAACTGAGAGGTATCCTCATTATCCTTAAAAACAACATTGATACTCACTAGTCAGGACTCTGCCAGCCATGATGTCCACATCTGCCTGCACAAGGAGGGAAACCAGTGAGTTAATGACAACAGGTACAAATCTTGGCATACATCCCTTCATCATAGCTTTTAAAGGGACACTCCTACATATCAGCTCCTTGCACCTTTGTGACACAGGTAAGATGAACTTGTTTTCCTTCCCACATGAATTGTTTGTCACCTCTATATCTGAGGAGGATTTTAAACAGATAGTTTATCCTTCTTGGAAGGGTTAGTTTAAGAGTAGCCAGAAATGGCCATTAGGCATGGGCCTTTTGTTTTGGAATGGTCCAGTTCCAAAACAAGGCACGGCAGCGCAGGTGCTGTTCGGAACTTGGACTCACCCTCCAAAATGAAGTCACCCATTGACTTTCCTTGCCTTACCTCGCGGGGCTAAATTTCAACCAGGAAGTAGCAACTGACACATCATTGTTCCTTCTCCCTGGCACTGGCCAATCAGACAGGGAGGCAGGATGATGCATGTCCCCGCAAAGCTCCTGACTGATCAGCACCAGAGAGAAGGAACAATGATTCGTCGGAGGCTACTTCCTGGTTGGAGTTTAGCCCCGCGCGAGGTAAGGCAATGTAAAGTCAATGGGTTATTTCATTTTGGAGGGTGGGTCCAATTTTCTAATCACACCTGTGCTGCCTTGTTTTGATTTGGAACCAAATACATTTTGAAATGAAAGGCCCATGCCTAATAGCCATAGATATCCAGCTCAGAAATAATTGGGACAGAAATCTAGAAGGTCATTGTTTTGTCACAAAGAAGAACTTATTTAAACAAAATGGGATAATTTTTTTCTTCCTGTTTCTTACCTACCTTCCTACCATTTCCAGGCCAAAATCCAATTGAAGAAAAAAGAAAAGCACAAGGCAATTGCCACATGATGACATGAGCAGCTGCTTTCTTTCTTTCTTTCTTTCTTTCTTTCTTTCTTTCTTTCTTTCTTTCTTTCTTTCTTTCTTTCTTTCTTTCTTTCTTTCTTTCTTTCTTTCTTTCATTTCTTTCTTTCTTTCTTTCTTTCTTTCTTTCTTTCTTTCCTAGATTTGTATGCCATCCCATTAGTGGGAAGTATTATTATGGGCTGTTTAGAGCAAATAATATAACACAGCAATAAAGGAATTACATAAAATCAGTAACAGATAATGTCAGATGCCAGAAGAGGGATGATTCCAAAATACAGGGCAGCACACAAGGCATGCTGGTGTCACAGCAAAGAAGACCCATGTTTTTGTAGTTGATTTTCTGGCCTCCTCCGTAATGGGTACATGGAAAAGCATTGCTTGGAAGGATTTGGTGGAGCAGGTAGATAACATTGGGAAAAGGCAGTCTGACAAGTACCATGGCCCCAAACTACACCTGGAAGTCTGGACATGAAAGCCACCTTGAACTCTTTAAAAACAGCCTCAAAATAGCAATTTCAGGAGGCATTTGTGAACTTTGCTTGTTAATTTAATTTTAACTAAACATTGTTGCTATTGATTGGGCACACCTTATACTGAAAAGCATGCATGTCTTTGCATGGGAAAGAATTGACAGAGACATGGGATTGTCTTGAATCTTCTGGTCTTGTTCTGATTCATGTGTATCTTTCTTCAAGCAAGGCCACTAGTCTTAGGGTTGCTGGTGTGACTTCCCTTCATTTTTGCATTTCTCGCTTGTCCATCTCACAGAGAGGGCAGAGGGGGCATCTCTCCTTTGTTCTCAAGGGGTGAGACACTGCCTGTGGCTCTCTGTGCATCCACCTTAGTTACCTAGAAATAGGGATACCATTACCTCTCCCATCACAATATCCTTCTCTAGTAAACAGAGGTGCTTCCCCCTCCCCACCCCCACCCCCCACCCCATAAGCAATGTTTTCTTTTTCACAAAAGAGAACAAATTGCAGGCCCTTTTAGAACATTCTTGTATGTAAAATCAAACCAAAGCAAAGTGTTCTGCTTATATACTGACCAATTGTGCTTAAAGCATTCTCTGAGCATTTTACAATTTAATTATGCAGGCTACACATGCCCTGACACAGGCTGGGTATTCATTTTACCAACCTTGGAAGGATGGAAGGCTAAGTCAACCATGAACCAGCTACCTGGGATTGAATCCCAGGTCGTGAGCATAGTTATACCTGCAGCACAGGTGTTCAACAACTGTGACACAAGACTTTTAAATGTAAAGCATTGGGAGGTATTACATGTTAAATGCATCATGTCCAACACAGTTAGACACTCATGCTACTGCATGGCATCGCTTATGACAGTCACTGTATTATTGTTAACCACAATGATAGTTAGATAGTTAGAATATTTGTATTTTAAGTCTGTGCAATAATATGCACAAAATGTGTAGATATTTTCATCTACATTTTCCAAAATATGTGTGTTTTGACATGTATCCACCTCTCTGTACATAATTATTATATAGATTTCTTCCCCAATTCTACCCAAAAAAACTGTTTCAAAATTTAGAAAAGTACAACTTTGTAATGAATTCATTCTGGCTTCTACTCAGGTTCAGGAAATGCAAATTTAACAAGTTCACACTGAAATGCAAATCAAGTAAATTTCTCACACATCCCTATTATCACATAATAATCTCAGCTGCTGATGCTGAATATAAACTATTGTATAATAGTCACAGAACATCTGAAGAATATTCAAGAGAAAATTTCAGACAGTAATCTTTAATAACAAACACTGGAGTTATTTGCCTTCATTTTTGATTGAAATATTCATTGTGAGTTGTGTACTTGAACCGGTCCAGCATTGTCAGGTGGTATACCCAAGAAACATAACTAGCATGCCAAATTCCAAACCAGCTCCATACATGCTCTTGGGCCTTAGTATATTAATAGTCTGGTCCTCATACACTTATTGCAGATGACTAGGAGGATGAAGGAAAACCGTATACCTCAGCACAGTTGTGGAGATCAACCCCGTGCAACAGCATTGGTGAGTTTTGGTGACGGACACTGTCTTTTTAACTGTCTGTAGGGGAGACAACTTCCCTGAGTCTCATCTCATTGGCACCAATACGTCTCTACTGCTGCCATTTCTACTAGAGATGGGCACAAAACGAAGAATTTTTCATTTCCGTTTTCATTTTTTTCTTTCGTTATGCAATGAAATGACAAACGATTTTTTTCTGCAAAATGAAATGAAATGAACAGAAACACCAGAAATTTTGTCATGCGTTTCGTTTCCATTACTGCAATACAGTGAACTGCTTTAAATGCTAAAAAAAACAAAAAATGAAATAAATGGTAACAAAACGGTAACGAAACAAACAAAAACAAACTTTTTTGCAAAAATTTGCGAAATAGGAAACGAACTGAAACGGACCCTCCAAACGACAAACGAAAATGTCATTTTTTTATTTGTGCCCATCTCTAATTTCTACCCCCACACACTATCACACTTCCCCCTGTAACATACATCCCGTAAACCTAATGGCAAAAAGGAAAAGAGAGAAAAAAAAGGACAAGAGAAACTTGAATAGTGTTGTAATAACCGTTTGTCGTGCCAGCAGAGGTGTGATAAATATTCTAAAATAACACTTTTTCACCATGTCAACACTCCCTGAGAGGACATCTCCTTTGTACCAGGATGATTTCCTGCCAAAATGACCCTCCCCCTTGCTTTTCCCCTTTTCAAAGAAAGAAAGAAAGAAAGAAAGAAAGAAAGAAAGAAAGAAAGAAAGAAAGAAAGAAAGAAAGAAAGAAAGAAAAAGAAAGAAAGAAATTGCTATCGTGTGCAGAAAATTGCCAAATCCGGTGTAACTAATGTACTTTTCATCTCTCTCTCTCTCTCTCTCTCTCTCTCTCTCTCTCTCTCTCTCTCTCTCTCACTCACACACACACACACACACAGAGAGAGAGAGAGATTCCACCAGATTTCCCCATATATTTCTCAAAATAAAGCTCTTAGGTAGAGAATTCTCACTGATAAAGGTGGGATTCCCCCCCCCATCTGTTTCTGTCTGAGAGTGTCTATGAGATTCACCTCCCTGTATGACAGCACAAACAAAGTAGTTGCAATCATATATAGTGCTAATAGTACCAGCCTAGACTTATCTCAACCATAGTCATACATTTTTATGTTAGTATTATATCATGCCTTTCCCCTCCCTTACTGGAAACCAAGAATGGATAGTTCTTTCCAGAATCACAAGGCACTAAAAAGGGATGCCGAAGCTTTTGTGAGGGATTAAACAAGCTGCAAATTTTTCTGTTCTATGAACTAAAACATTGCATTGATTTCTTAGATACCACACAGCACTTGTTTCCAAACAGGGAGGCAGGTTCTTCCAGGGAAGCATGAAAAAAGTCAAGAGGAATATGATGGTCTGGGGAGGACACGTCAGGAAAGGGGTGGCTGAGAGAACACAAGAGTGATAGAGGCAGAAGCAAAAGACCTGGCTTAGGGACTGTGAGGACGTCATGACCTGGTGTTGAAGGAGGACCACAGTGTCCTCTCCAAACAACAAGTCTGGGAGCACACAGAGGCAGGGATTTGAGCCATATAGGGGCCTTTCCTTTCCTGATTGGTCCTGTTGCTTTCAGTGGAACATGGGGAAGAAAGGCAGTAACGGGTAGGTGATGAGAAGCGACAACAGCCTTGGCTACAAGCAGCTCACACACAAATGTATGGACTCTCTACCCACCAGAAGTTATCTTTGAAGGCACCACCTCTCTCACAAGAGCTTGGCGCTCAAGAGGAGCCTTAAAGGCAGATATTTGAAGCAATTGCCAGCTCTCGGGAGGAGCCAGCCTTTGATGGGGACATGTGGTGTACTCTAGTGGTTTGGGAGGACAGTGGTGAGAGAGAAAGAGAAATCAGCAGAGTGTCCAGGGCCACCTTCTCCTGCTGTTGTCACTTGCCACCTGTACCTAGCTTCCTTTTCCCTTCACCACCTTTATCCTGAGGCAGACGGAATTTTGTGTGTGTGTGTGTGTGTGTGTGTGTGTGTGTGTGTGTGTGTGTGTGTGTGTGTGTGTGTGTGTGTGTGTGTGTGTGTGTGTGTGTGTGCGTGCGTGCGTGCGTGCTGTACTTCTTTCCTTCTCCTGTGTCTCCTACTGTCCTTGTGCAAAGGAACCTATGTGGTTCTCTCCACATGGAAAGCTCCATCATATCCCAGCCAGCGTGGGCAATGGCATGGGCTCCAGGACCCAAGAGTGGTGCAGCCACCATCTCCTATATAATATTAGGTTCAATAGGGGCCGAGTCAGGGAAGAAATCAAGAGGATGGGCCAACAGGCAAAGAAAAACAACCAAGAAGATGGGCTCTGGCTACCGTCCCTTGAAAACTAATAGGAAATAGCTGCCAATGTTTTCCTCAAGAAGAGGAGGAGGAGGAGGAGGAGGAGGAGGAGGAGGAGGAGGAGGAGGAGGAGGAGGAGGAGGAGGAGGAGAAAGGCATCATAATCCTTTGCTGGGGTTTTCCCAGGACCCTGTGGGGAGATCAGGCCTTGAGGGAGACCCAGTGACTTCTAGACTTCACAGGAGAACGTTCTTAATCCCCACCCCCACCCCACGCACCACTGCATTTTACAGTCTCTTTTGTGCCTTGACAGACGGCTCCTATTCTGTCTGAAAGACCTTTTGTCGCTTCTACCTCAGGAATTACTGTACATTTTAATGAAGGGACAAAAGGTCTTTATTTTTAATTGAAAATAATTTTCACTAAGTTGTGTTCAGTTTAAATTGCAACGTATGAATTTAAAATCCCAGAGGATAAACTGAGGGTTGAGGGGAAACTGTGAGGTCGGGAAGGTGTTTCAAAAATCCGAATGAAAAGTGAGGCCAAATGGTTTGGAAGCCCTTGCTACTGGCACATAGTAGTTTGAACAAAATTTACAATAAGAACCTGGTTAATACTTTGTCAAATGTTACCACTGTTTTCTGTCTCCATCTAACCCTACCAGATTTGCATTGGGAAAGAGAACAAGCATTCTTCAGATCACTCTTTACTTTTAAAAATAAGTTACGTTCCACAATTAAACAATTTAGGACTGCCATTATTATCTGTTCTGTCCATAGAATGTGCTCCTCTAAGTGATTTTTTAAAAATAAATAAATAAATAGGTCTCCGAATTTCCTGGCAAAGAATGTAAGAGACAAAAAGATGAAATGATTTTTAAAACTTATATTTTACATGTAGCTTTTACCTGTGGGCCAATTCTTTCACTTGAATCATACTGACATTATGATGTCAAAGATAGTTTTGAAAGAAAAGTATAATCTTCATAAACAGATTTCCCCCAGTTTATGGTAAAAATGACCCTGACACAAGGTGTTGTGAGGTGGTGGGGAGAGGCCACAAACAAATATTTTGCTCTAAGTGCCCCTGGGGCCTCAAGGAGGCCCTGCTAGTGGACTATATCGTTCATGCTGCTTGTGGGAGATGGTGGGTGTACTTCTGGACACTTTTCAAATGGATACAAAGCCAACAAAAGTGAAATGCACAGGCAAATCCCATAAATGATAACTTTGCTTGCTGGAGAAGTCTGCTATCATGGCATTGGTGACACAGAAAATGTGTGTGTGTGTGTGTGTGTGTGTGTGTGTGTGTGTGTGTGTGTGTGTGTGTGTGTGTGTGTGCCCTCTCGTGTCTCTGGAGGAAAAGTTAGCCAGGCATAGTTGGACTTTTCTTCTTCTCCAAACACACCTGCCCCACCCGTTCTTTCTTCCTATACAGAAACAATAAAATAAAATAAAATAAAATAAAAGTACTGTCCCTGACAAAATCTCCTCATTCCTTCCATGCCCCGACTAGCTTCCCCTTCTCAGATATTAAGTATTCAAACCTCATTTACATCCTTATTTTTCAATTTGCTGCCACAGTAGTTTAATTTATTCTATATAATTTCTTTTTCTGAGGGGACATTAATCATTGCCCTGTGCTTTTGGGCGCCTCTGGGATGTGTGTGTGTGTGTGTGTGTGTGTGTGTGTGTGTGTGTGTGTGTGTGTGTGTGTGTGTGTGTGTGTGTGTGTGTGTGTTTTAAATCAATAAAACAAAGCAACCGTCCTTCCTCACCCCACCCCTCCAGCCTCTACCCTCATCTAGTACCCACCCACCCTGCTCTCCCCCTTTGCCGGAGGAGAGAAACATAATTTCTCTCTCAATTCTTTTCAGTTTCCTATGTTTGAAGATTAATTCCTCTCCATATTTCTGACAAGTGTGGGTGAGCAGGGATGGTGCGCACTAGTATAGGAGGAAAGACAGGTTTCCCTGCTGCTCCGCTGAAGTTTTAGACCCGTTTTTGGAAAGAAATGTGAAATAATGAGGCTTTCTGTTGTCCTTAGAAAAAAACACAACCGTCTGTCCTTCAGTTTTGTAAGAAGGAAGTTCCACCCATCAAAAAATATAAAGCAACAACAACAACAAATAACTATCCCCACCTCAAAACAAAAAACAAGAAAATTGAAGTATCATGACCTGGCATGGGAAATTATGGTAGGAGTGTGTTCAGACATGCATTTCTTAGTCCCAACTATCACAGACTGAGGGCCTTTTTACACGACCCCTAAGATCCGCTGGTCCCTTAAATTCGGACCAGAGATCTTGAGGGTTCGTTGCTGTTCCTCCGTCCCCACCCGCTCCGCACTTCTTTGTTCTGTTTGCGTGAGGGGAGGGAGGGAAAAAAAGCCTTAGACAGAGACAAAAGAATGCATTCTTACCTCCGGTGCTGGTGGAGGTTGCTCCGACCTCCGTTTACTTCCTGGTTCCTCTTTAAGGGGCAGAGGCAAAAGAAAAACAACAGAAAGAAGCGAGGAGAGCTCAGGCACTCTCCGCATCAAATATTTTTCACCTTCAAAAAGCAGGTACAAGAAAAGTGCGCTGGGTTGCGCTAAAGTGGACGGGGTCGCACTTAATTGTCTGCAAACTCCGGAGCTGGTGGGTAAACATTTTTAAGGTCCGGAGCTTGCAGCCATTTGCGGCGGAGCTTAGAGGTCGTGTATAAACGCCCTTACTAACTCATGAGAACTTGGTAAGTCAGTACTTATGTGAAACTCACCAATTCAGTGGGTCTGCTTTAGTTGGGATTCACACCTGACTTGAGACCAGGAAAGAAAAGAAAAGAAAAGAAAAGAGGAGAGCGTTTCTCCACCTTCCCTTTCAATGTCACAACACATCCAAGACATCACAGGGTTGTCACCATTGTCACCACAAATAACACTGTGAAAAACACTCACCTAAATAAGTTAGACTACAGTACTAGAGCTATTTTGGATTGCATTGAATTATGCCAAAAAGAATGAATGCCCTAGCCTTGTGCCACAAAAGTGTGCAACAGCTCTTAAAAGGGAACGATGGGTTGTTCTGAGTAAAAATACATGCGGACATGGTCCTTGTTTCCTATCCAAACAATGATAACTGTGATCCATATAACAATTTATATCCCAGTGTGGACAGGTTGTAAGCGTATTCACAGATGGAGGCTTTCACATCTGTTCTTATTGGGTCAGCATGAGCTAACCCCATAAGCCATTGGGAAAGGGAGGAGTGACTGGTGGTGACAGCTCATTTGACTGGTCCCTGATAGAATCATAGGATCATAGAATCATAGGATTGTAGAACACTAGATCAAACAAGCAATCAGCAGCACAAATGAGTGTTGGTAAGTGAAATAAAAAGTGACTTTTCTGGTCATCAAAATGTGTTTGCATGTGTGCACTTGTGTACACATGCTTGCACCTCCCTCCTTCACATACCTAGAAGTGGGTTTTGTGCTCCCTCTCCTTCTCCACCCTCTGTGTATGTGTATGTGTACACACACACACGTGTGTGTGTGTGTGTGTGTGTGTGTGTGTGTGTGTGTGTGTGTGTGTGTGTGTGTGTGTGTGTCTGTCTGTCTGTCTGTCTGTCTGTCTGTATCTATATCTGTGCCTGTGCAGGTTATTTGCATCTTGATCTCAGGCCTCACAGTTGAATGACTGCAAAAGGCACCAATTTTAGAAATTCACAGTAAAAGATTGTGATGATCAAGTATATCGATGATCACGGTCTGCTGCAGACTTGGAAGCAAGATGGTCTGAAGTGCCCATCTGAGACACCTCAGTAAGATAATAATGTAATAATACATTCCTTCATACTAACTCCCATCTTTGGGATGTAAAGTAGAAGGGACATAAGTATAAGAATGATAGAGCCCTCTGCCTAACACCTGTTTCTCCCCTGCCACCTCTTCCTAAGAATCACATTATTATATAACTGGAAGGGTTCGTGAACTTGTTTGCCCTTTTGCTGAACTTAAAAACACTCATGGCCAAAGCCTGCTAATGAATCCAATATCAACTGGTTTCAAATCTACTTGCAGCTGCCAAAATGGCTACAGAAACTAACTGCTAGTGAGTGGAATAGTGCCACTTCCTGTAAATAAATGACTATTGAAATCTACTTGCAGTATTGTCCTTTTAACTTTGTTGACTTATTGCTGGAGGACAGGCAGAAATTATACCTAAGGTACAGAAATGTTATCAGTGAGACAATACCTGTTGTGTTTTTGAATAAGGAAGTAAACAATTGAACATATCCCTTTGGTTTTTATAAATTGTTATAGAAATGTGTACTCTTATGTTATTTTTCCAAATCCAAATGTGATATCTGGTGAAGGACAGTTACACAGGCCCTCAGTTTCCCACCTAGCACCCTTGCTTCTCACATCTTCCTATTATTTTTCACTTTTAAATTATCTGTGTGTTTCTTCGTGGATCATCAATTACTAACAATTCCCACCACACATATGGCATAGACCTAAATTCCACTTCCTCCTCCTGTTCTTCACTAGAGACTTGCCTTCAGGCTGCTTTGACTTCCTTTCTTTTGTTTGCCAAGGCAGTTACTACCTTAGGTTAAATGGTATGGTAAGAGTATGTGCGTACAATATGGTCCTGTGTGTACTTCTCCAACCTATAGGTGCATGTTTGTTACAGATGCAGCATAATGTGGGTCCATTCTGTTCTTAGTCCTCTCTGCCATTGCGCCAAACAGACTGTAGACTTCATGCCTGTATGTGTGCCCCCCCAGCCCCCTTCCTGTGATGCCATCAGGGGTGGGATCCCCAGCCATAACTCCATAGGCTGCCACTTAGCTTCTTGACTCAGAACAACTTTCATTAATGGTACATGGTCCCTCTCACAGTCTCATAGGGCTGAGTTATAGCCACTGGCCTCTTAACACACTGCTTGCCAACTGGGGCCCCCAGTTTGTTTCACTGGAATTCCCAGGAGTCCAGTTCCTGGAAAGCAGAAGGGAGAGGAAAACTTCACCCTAGGATGTTTTCCCCTTTTTAGGGAGGGTTGGTAGAGATGGGAGAAAGAAGCCAGGCTGTGCAACTTAGAGTTTCCCATCTCCGACCTCAGCATTTTTATTGTTACTTGGCTCTCCAGGGCCACAGCAGTGTCCCGGTGAGTCCTGCGGCATCCCAGCACGTGGCTGGAGTCACCAGTGTTTGTCACCTTGTTTTCAGTAAACAAACTGTGTGAGAGGAGAAAGCTTGGCGCATTCTTTTTCCTGGTCTCTGCATCACTTCATCATCAGAGTCCTCATAATCTCTTGTGCCTTCCCAGACATCCCCTCCTTCTGAGAGCATTATGCTCCACTCCGATGCACTAGAACTCTTATTAAATGTGTTGGACACAGGAAAAATAAAGGCATTGGAGAACTTTTCTTCTCACTGTGTGTGTGTGTGTTGTGTCGTAACAGTCGTGACCGACTCTTCGTAACTCCATGTCCATGGAGTTTTCTTGGCTGGAATAGACTTTGTTTAATTTTCAGTACCTTCTATTGGAGCTTTATTTACAACTTTGCATGTTGTTTGTAGTTTGAGTGTCTGGGAGGGACTTTTCCGGATAGGGGTGACTGCCTGTCTATCCGGCACAAGTCCAATTGTTCCATTCATTCTTTGATTTCAAAGGGAGCCCTGTTTCTCCACTGAACTTTCTTTGCTTCTCTTTAGTTGGTGGTTTTTCTCTGCTGCTGATTTGTTCAGTAGGTTGCTAGGTTTGTGCGCAGTAAAGAAAGCAGCATACAGAAGTCTGTAACTTCAAGTAATTGAAAGTAAGTTTTTTTATTCTTTCTCTTAAAAATGTCTCAGAGTGAGTTGTTGAAACTTTAATTGGCAGTTAATGAGAAACGAGTTGACTTCAGGGAACATGCAGATATTCTTCTCTGTGAGTTCCTTTAGTTGTACTACATATCAAAAGGAATTTTATCACAACTTCAAAACTCTGCAACATCTTTCCCCATAAATTTCTCCTTCATGCTTACTTTTTTCTTGATCACATTTGCTGCCTGGGTTTGTGTGTGTGTGTGTGTGTGTGTGTGTGTGTGTGTGTGTGTGTGTGTGTGTGTGTGTGTGTGTGTGTGTTCCCATCTGTTAGTATCTTTCAGCCTGATTGCTAAACTGCATGCTATGTTAAATACATGTTAGCCAGTTTGAAATCCTGGCCTTTTTGAACTCTAATGTTAACATAGTTGGGCCTTATCCAAATGAGTAATTCAAACCTGCCTATTTATATGAAAAACGTGTCCCTCTCCCCAAGGTGGAGAGGACTTATGAAACACCTTTTGTCTTTTTTTTTTAAATGAAATCAAAACCTCCCCTAAAAGTGTGGACTGTTCATAAACCAGATTATAGCCATACAGACAAAGTCCAGAGTAAAAATATTAGAAGCTTAACCTCCATTTTACACATTTAATGTAGTGTGTAGCTTAGCCTTCTTTCAATTTCTGATTCACTAGGTACAAACACTCAGCTATCCTCTACATCCAAAACTCTGGAATTGCACTAAGCTGTTTACACGTCAAATTAGCTAACACTGGTATTAAAATGACAAAGTGCCATTAAATCCTTTCATGGGTGGTAGTCAGCCAGTGTGTCACTAGGGAGAAATGTATATGTGTTTACCTTATGCACAGGAGTTCAGCTGTGTGGATGTTTACTTTGATATGAAAGATGAGGCAACCTTGTCCCTGTAAGACTTCTGATGCTGCCTGGCTGCAGGTGTCTCTGGGGTGGTGGGGGTGGTTTGTCTCGAAATGGAAGCTATGGAGTAGTGTCCTCGTTAAAATGAGAGCTGTGCTATGGCATCATTATTTGTTGCAAGGAGAATCGAGTGTGGGGGCATTCAGATGGGTATGTAGCTTACTACAGTGGGTACCTTGTATAAAGGAATTAATTCGTTCAAAATGATATTATGTTAATTAAATTTTCCTTTATACAAATGTCCCATAGGAATGCATTGAAAACAGAGTAATCCCTAATCATGACCATTTTATGTTGTATGGATTCACCCCATAGACAATTCTGTTAAGCAAATTTCCCCTATCTTGGTTAGATTTTGGTGTGGTTTGGTTCAAATTAAATAACAGTAGTCCTGAGTAGTTTTGAACACCAGTGATCCATCCTGCCCTTCTAAAGACTTGCCCCGCTCCTTTCAAATGTCAGGCACCTGTTCAGCCTCTAAATGAACCATCACAACCTGCCAAACTGGAGGTTGGTGCTCATTTCAAGTTCTGATCCTTCCAGCACTTGGACTCATTATCTGAGCTACCAGTTGTCATTAGGGTGAAGGTGCATTTTTATCACCCTAAGTAGTCATGTCTTACCTTTATGGGGGGTGGGGTGGGGGGGAGTTTGGTTTCTCTTCCTCTATCTCCCAGAATACAGAGCCAACACATGAGCAAGTGCATCCGTCTTGGAGACTTGGCATTTTCCACATCGGTGGGGGGGGGGAGGACTGAGAAGGGAACATGTACCAGTAGTTACTTCCCTGAATCTGTTACAAGCTTCTCCACAACAATGAATTTAAAGCAGAGCAATTTTCTCAAGTGCTGCAGTATGGCATCCATTCGTGGCTCTGTGCAGCTTCTTCCCTTGCTCTTTGCGCTCTTGTTGAAAATAGCCGTTGCTTTGTGGCATCAAAAGAAATTTGACATATGAAATAGTTAAAACACACACACACACACACACACACCTGCTTCATCTCTAAGGTATTACTTTTGAAACATTGAAGACCACCAACCCACCTATCCATGTAAACACTTCCCATGGCAGTACAACAGGAAGGAAATGTGATGTGGCAAGGTCATCACGCAAGTTCTGCATGGAGTATCCAAATTTTATTTTTATTTTTTTACTGGATGGTGTGATATGTGTTTTAGGTTTTCCTATACTCAGAGAGAGAGGTTAAATGAGAATGAAACTCAAGGTTTTCAAGACTATTTGGGAGTCACTGGGCTCAGTGTTGCAGCCTCTGTATTTAATGTTCCATATACAGTAATAAATGTGCAAATGCTGAGGGCTCCTGCACCTCAGGGATGTCTTTACCATTTACAGAGGTATCTCTGGGTTGTCAGCTAGAGTGAAGCAGCTCTGCTTCCTGTCTGAGATGATTTTTGAAGCATCAGAATCCTGGCTTCTTTGAGTCCTAGGCATCTTCCAGAACTTGCCCCAACGGCAGTGACCTGGTGTTTGGGGCACATTGCCTCTGTCATTTGCAGCAAATGAATCTTTTCTGCAGCAGGCTTATGGGACCCAAGAGGGATGTGCCCCTGACTGTGGTAGATGTCAGAGCTCATTGGCTGCATCAATAGTGAGAAGAACAAACTCTGCAGTATGATATATTTAATAAAATGGGGAGAGGGAGAGGTAAAGAGAAGGGGGAACCCCAATGCCTAGGAAGGTAATGCGTTCATTTGAATAATGGGCAAAATCAAATTAATTCTACATTAAATAGTTCTGAATAAAGGGTTTAAGTCAGCAGTTTCAAACTTGTTTTCCTTAATTACTTTCCGTGTTTAATGTCATTAAGAAGATTAAAAATTCATTAACAAGAGTAGTAAAGTGGCAAATCAGTAAAGCTATCACTCCAGGTTAAAAACTAAGCTGAGGTTGACACTTTGCATACTTCTATAGGCATTGCGGGAAAGACTCATAAGGCGCAAGAGGTGGCTCCTGGGACACATACTTGAATCAGGGCTAGATGAAGGTCAGTCCATGTGTGGGAGAGGCAGGGAGGGGGGAAATCCATGGTAATTAATGCCAGGATTGCCAATGGTTGATGGCATCTCCCTTTGGATTAATTGGACAGTTGGATTCTGCCTATAAATGCATGTTCATCCAATGGTTGGTTCTCCATCATTCAGTAAGAGAGGCAACCTTCCATGCCTGTTACTTACCATTTCACCTTTGCTCACTGGGCAAGGAAACTTATTTGCTTAGCTCCCTTTTGAGACTCTTCCCTGGGTTCAAATGCATTCGTATATGGTAAGTACCATGTGTTTCCTGTTCTGGAACCTCTGGAGCTGTTCCTCAAGATTAAACTGGAGCTCCTTGAGTGGGGTGGGGGTGGATATGCCACACCACTGAAATAAACATGTCTGGGACAGTTCCCAGGTTGAACTTTGATTAGAGTTTTGCCTACTTAGGTGAAGCCAAAACAGAGCCATCACTAGTAACAAATAAGGTGCGATATAACAATTGCATTGTGGGAATCATTACATTTTGTTGCATTTTAATTCCAATTTCAATGCATTTCTCCAAATTCCTACCTGCATTTCCTGCCTCCGCCCTAACCAACCTGTTTCATTTTAGGCTGCCATGCTTTATTTGTGCCTGGAAAGGTATGCAACGTTGTCCCATCACTTCCAATCTTAGTTATGGTGAGCCTTCCTGACATTTTCTAGATCTCAAGTACTGTAGTTGGAAGTGGCTTGCTAGTCCCTCCTTCGGGTGGCGCTCTAGGACCCTATAGCTTATCAACTGGAGAAGGTAACAAGTAGAGCACCAAAGGGCCCAGTTGTGGGCTCAGTGCTCTTGCAACATTTTCATGAATGACTTGGACGAGGAGGTATAACGGAGAATGCTTATCTAATTTGCAGATGACAGAGAATTGGGTGGAATACCAAACACTTTGTAAGAGAGAAAACAGAATCCAAAGGGATCTTGATAGGCTTGTTGACCACTGAGTGGGCTGAAAGCAACAGAATGAAATTCAACAGGGATACATACACAGTTTTGCTGTTGACGCTGCTGCTGCTGTTACTGGATGAGAGCTCTTCAACATGTTTTGTCCCCAAAAACCCTGTTCAGCTCTTGCCAACTGAAGCCTGTGGCTTCCCTTTCTTCATATTTTGGCCTTCTTCTTTTCCTGCTGCCTTTAGACTTTCCCATTAATGTCTTTTCCAAGAGAAGCCTGCCCTATCATGATTTGTCCAAAGAACGACAGCCTCAGTTTCAACTCATTTTTGCCTCCAGAGACAATTTAAGTTTGATTTGATCTAGGACCCACTTATCCGTCTTTCTGGCAGTCCAGGTATTCACAAAGCTCTCCTCCAGCACCACATGTCATATGAATGATTTATTTTTTTCTTGACAGCTTTCTTTACTGCCCAGATTTCACTCCTAGGCATGATGATCAGGAATACAAGAGTGTGGATTATTGTGATCTCAGTCTCCAGTGACACCTCCTTATATTTGATAATCATTCCTAATTCCTAGTCCCAGTCCTCTTCTTCTTTCTTGGCTGCAGACTCGATTTGGATTGCTGATTGAACCAACTTATACAAAATCTCTTACTGTTTCAATTTCTTTTCAGTGCTAATGTGTACTGTATAGTTCTTTTGTCGTCATTTTTTTTGTCTTACTGCAGTCTGCTTCAGCACTTTCTTCTTTCAATTTCACTTCAGGTTGTTTCAAGTCATTCCTGCTGGTCCCATGGTGTCATCTGCATATCTGAAATAATCAGTGTTTCTTCAGTGTATCACTGCAATTTTGAATGCAGTTTTTAAAAAATATTTTTGAGTTACTTACCTTGGGGCATGAAAGTAGCAGGGGTACGTTCAGAAAACGATTTTAGAGAACCCCCTGAAATTTGGAAACATTTGGGGAAAAGGGGGCTGAGTTATGAAGCTCCAAAGGGGGTGCCCCCAGGAAAAAAACTTCTAATTGGAATCATATGGGAAGCGGAGGCAGCACTATCGCTTGCCCGATCAGCCTCTGATTCCACTTAGAAGGTTTTTCCTAGGGGAAAATTTGGAGCTTCATAACTTAGTTCCATGAACCCCAAACCTTTCCAAATTTCATGGGGTCGGCTAGAATTGCTTTCTGAAGGTATCCCTGTCATTTCCTCTAGAACAAAGCATTTCGTTATAGAGGGGGAAATGGTGTTTCATTTCATTTGTAATGAAATGCTGCTTTCTTGTTTTGTTTCATTTCATTAGCTAACGAAATTACAAAACAGCGTTTTGTTTTTCCTTACATGTCCATCCTTACTGTTTACCTATCGACTATAGCATGTTTGTGCTTTGTTCCTATTGACTAAAGCATGTTTACCCAGGAGAATGACACATCAGAGGCTGTGTGAACCAGGAAGAATAACAGATGTTAGAAAACACTATGGGATGTTGAGTGACTTCCATCGGCATGATTATCCAGTCTTCTTAATACTCCATATCTACT
This sequence comes from Phrynocephalus forsythii, assembly GCA_029282475.1. Classification (NCBI taxonomy): domain Eukaryota; kingdom Metazoa; phylum Chordata; class Lepidosauria; order Squamata; family Agamidae; genus Phrynocephalus; species Phrynocephalus forsythii. Next base: position 122,639,709 of record JAPFRF010000008.1, on the reverse strand, counting down.
AAGATCTAATCATTGGGGAACAACAGTAAAGTTCTGTGTCTTTCTTTCTTCTTATTATGTTCCCATTACAATGTCAAAAGGCTGAAAGCCTTCATAATTCTGGTTTGTGAGAACGAGCTACCTGATTGTTCCTCGTTATAGCTAAATAATGGACTTTGCCTGTGTGGTTTGTTCAGCATGATCTCCAAAACCAACAAGTGCTTTTGTTCTGTTTGTTGTTTTCCTTAAAAGCTAGAGACCCAACCCAAGAACGAACTGTTACTTCTGAATGTCAAGACAGAGCATTAATCATTTACTAAAGTAGTTCCCTCTTACTTTACTTTAGCAACTTAGGCCGTTACTTCACGAACCGCTCGCTTCGCGGCAAGCCCTCATTTCTGTGCGAATCGATCGTTTCAGTCCGCACGCTCCTCCTTTTTGGCTGCGATGCCACCCCGACCACGCCCCCTTTACCGTGCTCCAAGCGGGGTGAGTGGTTCCCCTGCCAGCGGCCGGGAATCTTTTCGCTTCGCATCTCGCTTCACTCCCAACGTGACGTGTGGTCTCGGTTTTTGGCTTTTATTTCAAGTTTTTTTAAAAAATATTCAAACAGGGATATTGATGCATCGCTATATCGTTTCATCGCTTTGCGCTGTTACTTCCTCGCTTGAGTAGCGGCGGCGGCGGCGGCGGCGGCGGCGGGAGCAGGAGGAGCCACTGCCGCCTAGCCCGGCCAGAGCAGGGCACCCGGGGCAGGCAGCGTGCAAGCGGCGGAGGGCGGGCAGCTGTGCCATGCGGGGCTCCCCCCGAGTAGCGGCGGCGGCGGCGGCGGGGGGCTGCCAATGATGCCAGGAAACAGTTGAAATCAGTAGAGCCATTGCAACTGACAGTCCAGCATCAGTGCATCGATACGCCGTCGGTAGGTATTTTTTTAAAGGACAGATGGGAAATAAGGAACGTTGAAAAGTGGCATGCGAATGCGAAGGGAGCACGTGAGGTTGTGCTCGAATTGGTCCTAAAACTGCAGCTCGTGAGTACTGAGAAACAGGGGCGGGAGCGAAGCAAGAACACGTGACCGCCACGTGACCGCTTCCGAATTCACAGCGAAGGCAAGGTCGGTTCGAAGCGAGGCACTTCGTGAAGTAACAGCCTTAGTAATGAAATGTAGAACCTTATATTATGTCAGATGATAATGTTATCCAACCCAGAACTCTTACTCTGACAGGTAAGAGATCTCCTGAGGCACAGTGAAGCCCTTCACCACACTCCCCTACCTGAAATGCTTGCTTTATCTCAAAATACCAGAAATTCAACTGGCACCTTCTGGATACAAAGTACACCGTGAACTTTGTACTCTTCCCTCCAAATGCCTGGTAGCCGACAGATTTTAATCAGTCATTTCCTGCAACCATTCCAGCGGTTAGTCAACAGTCATTTATTTTCTCATTCTTTAAACTGACTTCCTATTGAAGCCAAATATTATTTCATGTTTTCCTTTATGTTAGTTTATTTCATTCATTAAAGCCACAGTGACCAGGGATTTTAGAATACCTACATCATCATCATCATCATCATCATCATCATCATCATCAATCAAAAAAACTAAAAAGCAACCAAACTTTGTTTTAAAAGTAAAAACAAAACAAAACAGTAGCACCACTTGGGACAATTCACACCAGAGGTGAAGTTCCAAACCAGCACCCTGGGCTTCACTTTGTAGCCCTCATTATGAGAGCTACTCATGGTTTTTACAACTCTTGAAATTACTCTGAACCACCTACAGGTGGGTGGTGCTCCATCTGATGAAAGTCTGTGTGGGCCAAAAACTAACATTTGTCTTCTTCTTCTTCTTCTTCTTCTTCTTCTTCTTCTTCTTCTTCTTCTTCTTCTTCTTCTTCTTCTTTTGGTGGCCTAATAGAAGTGTCATCTGTCCCCACCCTGGGAACATGTTTACAGCACATGATAAATGTCAAAGCAGCATAAAAGAACAAAATGTCAAGACTATGTTCGAAATATAATATTTGAAATTAAAAACAAGTGCAGAGCTATAAAAAGATAAAAACAACTTATAGACGAAGAGGCAGGGGATATATTTGCCTGGCAATTGAAAGTCAGCAATATTAAGACCAAGCACATCTTTTCTTTATCCCAGAATGTTAGGGTTACTCTAAAGAGGGAACCCCACACACAGAGGGCCACAGTAAATTTCAGTTTTCAGGGGCAACTGGAGAGGGGGCTCCAGTTACGCTCTTCAGCAGTGAAGGCTAAATCACAGGGGAATATGCTGTGAAATATCCCTCCAATAGCTGTGAAATCGAGGGTCTGCCAAGCACAGTGAGAGGCAAAACATATTGGCAGAATTAAAGGGAAAAGAGTAATAGGGGGAGAGAAGAAAGTGTGTGTGTGTGTGTGTGTGAAGAGATATAATATTGTGGCACTTTAAAGATTAACACAGGTTTATTCAATCTGAGCCTTCCTGGATAAAAACCCACTTTTTCAGTTTACACTGAAACACAGTTGTTACTGCCACAATATTTTGTCCTTGTTTTCCCTTCTCTTTCCCCATTAATTCTACCAATTGGGGGGGGCAAAAACCTGGCTCAGGCAGGAGTATGTTTAATGAAGAATTCAATAGCAGGGAACTCTGAGCACATGTTCAGCCCAGGAATTGATGACTGCAACCAATAACAAAAAGACAAGCCCTTTCAGACAGAAAATCTACTTATTCCTCCCTCCCCCCAATTCATTTTCACTGATGGTATTTACAAGGGGAAAGACATTCTGGTTTTTGCTAGAGTTAAAGAATAGGAGTGAAAAACCAAGAGATCTAACAATTGATACTGAGCTAGACCTGCTTTGAAGATAATCTCTATTATTATTATTATTATTATTATTATTATTATTATTATTATTATTATTATTATTATTATTATTATTATTATTATTATTATTAGAGATGGGCACAACTCAAAAATGGTGTTTCGTTTGTCGTTTGTCATTTAGGGGTCCGTTTCGGTTCGTTTTTGTTTTTTGTGAAATTTTTGCAAAAAATTCATTTTTGTTTTCGTTTCGTTACGTAATGAAACAAAAAATGAAAACAAAAACAAAAATTGCTGTTGCATTAGCATTCATTACAGTTCAATGTATTTGCCACAACAAAAACAAAACGCACGACAAAATTTCTGTTGTTTTGTTTCGTTTCGTTTCATTTTGGAGACAAAATTCATTTTTTGTTTCGTTATGTAACAAAACGAAAAAATGAAAAAGAAAAAGAAAAATTGATCGTTTCGTGCCCATCTCTATTATTATTATTATTATTATTATTATTATTATTATTATTATTATTATTATTATTATTATTATTATTATTATTATTATTATTAAAACCCTACATAATCCCAAGGGGGTGGGGATGGGCAGTGATGACAGTTCACCTGGGAAATGGAAGACAAGATAAGGCCTCTACTAGCTTCTTCCTAAAAGAAACTCCAGTTTCAACCCAGAGGGCTGAAAGGGCAGCTAAGCACACAGCTTTCAACTTAAAGTAATAAAGTTGTGTACAATATGGTTTTTTTTAAATGTTACTCTCTTTATTCTCCTACCAGACATGTTTTCACTTCGTTATACATTAGTTCAAATCACATTTATTCCTCTTGTTTATTTAGTTTTTTTTCTTCAGTTAAATTCAATTGATTTCAATACTCACATCTCTCTCTCTCTCTCTCTCTCTCTCTCTCTCTCTCTCTCTCTCTCTCTCTCTATGAATGTGTTTAGGTTTTACATTATTAAAACCTCAGAGGAAGTCTGTCAAATGTGCAAGGCTTGGTGTGATTTCTGTAAGAGGGTTCATATCACACTCAGCCATTGACATCTTATTTAGGAGGCATGTGGAATTACATTACACCCACTGGCCCTACTTCCTCTTACAATAAACACACTATTGACACTACTGCCAGCTCAGTAAGTGGTGGTGGTGAGAAGGTAATTCCACTTGTATACCATCATATATGAACACAGCATCATATAGGTGTGCACCATAGCTAGAGAACAGGATTGTACTTTCAGTGCATGAGAGGCAGTGGGGACAACTAGCATTCCTGGCTGTTGGCTAAGCTGTCTGGAGCCAACAAGAGCTGTCGGGCAAGAGAGGTTCCTTCATCTACTTAGGGTTACTTAGCTCAACTTCATGACTGAGCGATGACCTGAACGGAGATGTTTTCAGCTCTGTTTCTTCAACCTTCTACTCATTACCTTATCCTAGATCTCAGAGAATAAGCATGTGGCAGGGAGTTCAAGCACTGCCATGGTGATCTGGATTCTGCAAGCTTGTGTATGATCACACAATAGGACTGTTGTCCAAAAGCCTGGCAGCCTACCAACTCCATTTCCAGCCTGGCCATATGGTGAATTGGCATGCAGCGTACTCAAGTATCTTGCGCCTCCTTAGTGCCAAGACTCCCAAAGACATAGTTTTCAAACTTTAATGAGCTCATCCAGCCCTGTGAGACTTGTAAATAGTAGCCCGCCTGTTCTAAATGAAGACAAACCAAAGATCAAAGATATAACTGCAGATAGGTAAGGTTTTTTTTTAATTTGCTCCTACTTTTACTACTCCTTGCAATAAGGCAAGTACTGTATTCTTGTGTTTTCTCATCTTTTACAGGAATATAAATTCCTCTGAGAAGGAAGAAAAAGCTTGCTGTCCTGCCATGACAACATTTTTGTTGTTTTTTCACTGAGTTTGGCCAAATCAATTTAGGGCTTACAATGACAAACAATTACTGGTTTGTATCAATAATCAGTCAAAATTATATCTCTACCCAGACAGCTGAGTATCTGCCCATTAGGAAAGAAAGATTCTCAGCCAGCAGAGAATCCAAATCTGGATCCATGCCCCTGTCCTACAAAGTTCTCATTTCGTCAGTGGCTCATGAAGGTAACTGGGCATCCCCATATTTTTTGGTGTGAACTCCCTCATAATTTCTTTGCAAATTAAGGGCAGGGAGACCCATCTCTGTTATTTTATCTGCTTTGATCCCACACATATTTATTTATTTTATTTTATTTTAGAGTATTTTTAGCCCCGCCTTTCCCCTTGGAAAAGGACCCAAGGCAGTTTACAGTAATACTAATGAAGGATAATATGCAGTCCATCATTCAGGGAAAGCTTGCCTGAAGAGAAAGGTCTTTCCCTGTTTCCAGAAGGACAACAGAGATGAGGGAGGCAGTCCTTGCCTCTAGTGGGAGGGAGTTCTAGAGTGTGAGTGCAGCAGTTGAGAAGGCCCTTTCATGGGTTCCCATGAGATGTCATGGTACAGGGTTCATCACAGAAATCAGTATGGATTTTGTGTGTGTGTGTGTGTGTGTGTGTGTGTGTGTGTGTGTGTGTGTGTGTGTGTGTGTGTGTGTGTGTGTGTGTGTGTGTGTGTTGTGTCATTACAGTCTTGACTCCATGTCCATGGAGTTTTCTTGGCAGGAATACTGGAGTGGCTTGCCAGTTCCTGGATTATTATCTGGTTAATTCATCAGATTGTCAGGAGTTGGATATAAAAACTGAATGTTATTTCCAATATTTAGGAAGTGCTCAGAGCTTTTTGCCATGTTTGCACTTGCAGACATGGGTTTTGTTTGTTTGTTTGTTTTGCATGTTTATCATTGGCAAATTTTTTCAAAAAGGTCAATTTATTAATCTATCCAACATATACAGCAAAACAAAAATGCTTGTAGTATCAGCACACTGAAATGCAATGTTTAGGTGCATAGTACACATAGTTGGGCAGGTGGAGACCAAGTGAAATGGGGTAGAAAAGATGGCAGCATTAACAACACCAATGCCATTGTCACCTTCCATATCCTGGTCCTTTTGACCCCTACCCTCACAGCCATGTTTATACAAAGCCATATGCAAGGGCATCTAAACAAGTGGATAGTAAACGGCAGAAGCCTACACTGTGATGATTCTGTTATATGAACAACTTCTCCAAGGAGAAAGGTGGGGTAAAAATATTCAAATAAATAAATAAATAAGAAATATGAATTACTGCATTGATTACCAAACTCAAGTAAAAGGTTAATAAAACTCCATCCAATGTGGCATCTTTGCAAGCTGCAGAAGTTGTGACATGGGACACTACTAGACAATCTTATTCCTATTCTCTCATCAGCCTAACACCCTCCTCCCATGAAACCCCCTTACGTGGTCGGAATGCAGGGAGGGAGGTCATCACAAGGGAATGTGAGGGGTGCCTTTAAGCACAAATAATTTGCGGTAGAACCGCTTTGTACCGTCTGAACCAGGGAAACATTAACAGGATAGTGCTAAAATCTTATCTCCCTCCTTCTTGGTGGCTCAGCTATCATTCGGACGGCTTCTTGTAGGAAAAGGAAATGAGCGTTTTAAAAGACTTCTCTCTCTCTCTCTCTTTATGAGGGGTTTATTTCTCCTCTTCATTACTTCAAGGGGGTCTCGGGCCCCCCAGCACTGCATTAGCACACTTACTACAATGTCAGGTCCTAAGTAAACAGTCTCCCCCCTCAGACCGTGTCTAGGTCGGAGTCTAGCTGGCAAGAGGTCTCTGGCCTGGCCACTGGGAAAGAGCCCAACAGTTATGCACATTTTAACCCTTCCAGGATGGATGTAAGTCATGGGCACCTGCCAGCTCCCACTTACTCCTTCCTGGTAGGAGGCAAGCAGAGGAAAAGGCCTGTGTTTGCTTTCCTGCCCTAAGAGATCTGAAGCCAGGGTGGAAGGCTAAATTATGCTGGCCGGTAATAAAAAACCAAGGACCTTCCTGCCTTCAAAGCATACTTTTCCCTAGCAGAAACCACCCTCTTGCCAGGGCACTTCTTTAAACTCTTGCCCTCCATCCTGTGACCACCGCTTTCACCTCCCTCAGGCTCCATGTTTTGTGTACCTTTCTCGCCTCCCTCCCAGAGGAGAATGAACAATAATACCGCGGGTAGGCAAGCCTGCCTGCTGCACTTAAGTCATCTGCAGTTGCAGGGGTGTGTGTGTGTGGGGGTGGGGGTGGGGACAGTTGGCCCTCCTGAAAGGTCCAGCTCAGGAGGTGAACGTGATAGAGTTACAAGGGAGAGCAGCTTGCAAACTGTCATGGCTTTGATAAAAGGGCACTTAATCCTCCCTCCTCTTGCAGTGAAAAAGATATTCTGTTGTCGTCAGTACTTATTGTCCCTGGCACTTTATTGCCAAGCACGGGTGCATTGCTCCAAAATGGATTACTCCACGGCGGCCTTGTCCGTAGAGTAGCCTCACACAGACTCTTCATGCCACCGCTCAAATCCAAGACGTGGCGGGATAATTTAAAGTTGTGGTTCTTTCAGAGTCGGCATGGCTGAAGGAGAGCATAGGAACCAGCTCAGGTCAATGGAGGAATCAATTAGTACGGACCCAGGTGTGGGAAGAAGAAGGGAAATGCACAGTAAGGTGGCACCTTGTATAAAGGAATTCATTCATTCCAAATGAAATTCTGTTAAGAAAATTTTCCTTTATACAAATTTCCCATAGGAATGCATTGAAAAACAGAGTAATCCCTAATCGTGACCATTTTTATGTTGTACGGATTCACTCCATAGGCGATTCTGTTAAGCAAATTTCCCCTATCGCCGGAATTTTTTATATTGTACAGGTTTTATGTTATACAAACCATTATACATGGGCCCACTGTACTTGCCTTCAGTACCGCAGTCCAGAAGCAAAAGAAAGTATATTTGGCAGCAAGGGGGATGCAGGAAGCTGGCTGCAGTACACTCCACAGTGCAATGTGGGCAATGCAGCATCTGGAGTCACTGCTTCTCTCTACAGGGAAACTGAGAGCAAGGTTTGGGATACTTGTTTCCTCAGGAGAGACAAGGGAACAGGGAAACTTCCTCCTCCTAAAAATGGCACTCTGCATATGCTCAAAGGCACTTTGATATCAGGCCAATTTTGGAAATGTTTTCAATGGATTCCCCCATCCCCCAGTTTGTTTTTGGCAAGTAATAACAGGAAAACATACAGGCCTACTTCTCTGTGCCCCCTCGGTGTGTGATATTTTGTTTCTTACTGGGAGAGTAAAAAGGCCAGGAGTGATACAGGATGTGGTGACTTCCGTGTCATCACATGCTGCAAGCGTCCTCCAGGGTAGAGGTGCCCAGACTGCCAAAAAAGAATTCTTGAAAAATAGGAGAATGTTGAAGTTAGCAAATAAATAACTTTATATATCTCTTAATTGAAACTATAATTAATTGCATTATTCATTATGGAAGAAAATGATGTCTTTTGGCACAAGGCAATTTTGGGCTCTGGGAGAACTCCACATCGCCTCTATTGCAAACATTTATGGCATCAAAAACTTTATTTAGAGCTCTCAGGTTAAATTCCATGGTTCTTCTGTTCTGCTTCACTTAGTGCCCATTTGCCCCAGAACTACTATTGTCATATTATTCTCCTTTGCAAAACACAGGACACAGTCACCCAGTTTCTTTATTCTGATTTTTTTCCAGCACTAATTTTGAATTCCACCCCCACCCCAGTATAATTTGAACAGGTATTTTTTCCAGTATAATGCCCTACTGCTCCATTCATTTTACAATGGGCTATACACCATGCTACAGTATCTTTCTCCTGGAGTAAGGTTTGCATAAGCAAAATAAGTTGGAGGAAGGGAGGCATAGCAATGACATACGTGAAAGAGTCATCTACCTCTTGGGTGCTTCTTTTCTCAGTTCATTTTGATCCATGATGGAGGGGACCTCCCCTAAAAAGCTTCCCAGATGTGGAAGGTTGGGCTGGTGGAGGCCACCTTCCCAGTTCTCGCAAAGCAATGAGGAAAGTCAGAGGGGTTTGTGTATATTTTAGAGCCTCCACGATCATCTGGAATTCTGTGCTTCCCTAGCACACAAATCTGTGTACAAAAGGTTCCCAGATGCAGAAAGCAAGGAAGGAACAACATTATAAATAATATACTCTATTATAAACACAACTTTCTTAATCTTTGAAGATTTGATACATTTTGCCATCCTACCAAAAGCCAACAAAATCAAAGCTGGAATGTTCTTAATGTGTCTTTAAAAAAATCAAAAGCACCATAGTATTTAAATAAAAAGTAAAATGCAGAGGTAAAAATGATATCAATACAAAATGAAAACAGCACCAAGCCCTTTCAGAAGCTTGCATGGCTCCCTGCTATGTGCTGTTAAGTCAATACTGACTTAGGGCTTTTCACGACCCTAAGATCCGCTGGCCCTCATTTCTGGACCAGAGATCTTAGGGGTTCAGTCCGCACTCCTCCTCTGTCCCACCCCCCCATTCCTGGTTGCTGGCTGCGTGAGGGAGGTGGAAAAAAAGCCAGCGAAAAGAATGCTTTTACCTCCGTTTTGTTCTCCCAACGTCAGCATTCAGACTTGTGTTTTTTTTTAATAGTTACTTTTGCAAAAAATAACAGAAGCCAGGAGAGCCCCGTTAACTATCCTTACACCGGATCAAATTATTTTTTTTTCCATAAAAGGATCCAAAAGCAGGTACCTGAAAGCTGTTTTCTGGGATGTGCTAAAGTGGGCGGGGTCATCCTTAATTTCCTGTTAACTCCGGAGCTGGTGGGTAAACATTTTTAATCTCCGGAGCTGGGAGCCATTTGCCCCAGAGTTTAGGGGTCGTGTATAAACGCCCTAAGAGTGACCCTAGCTGGGCTTTCGAGGGAAGTGAGATATTTAAGGTTTTCCCAGTTTCCCAGTGAGGTTCCATGGCTGAGCGGGAATTCAAACTGAGGCCTTCCTGTGTGTTCTGTGCCTCAAGTTGGAAAGGACTTCTTAGACTTTCTAATAGGCGTTTCAAGGTGAGATTGAAGCAGTGGTCACAGGACACGCTGTATGGGGGAGTTCTCATACAAAAGCCACTCTCTAAAGTTTTCAAATAATATTTTAGATCCACAAGACCGTTAGTAATCTTTTACAATTAAGAGTGAATGATTAATTTCTGGACAATTTCCCTCTGATGATTCCCCCTGACCCCCATGCGAACAGATAAACTCAAAGAGACTTTCAATGCCTATGTTTCAAGGACAGTGGTGTGGTCCTTCACTCACTAAGAGAAATTTCTGGCCCATCTCCACTGGTTGTCCATTGTGTCCCATATCAGGTTCAAGGTTTTGGCACTCACATATAAAACATGCCAGAGTTTGGGACCATAGTCCTTCTGAGAGCATCTTTACACAGTGGCATCCTCCAGACCACCTCAGGTGAGGCCCTGTGTCGCCACCCCTTCTTCACAGTGGTATTGACATTATTGAATCAACTCCAGAAGGAGCTAACACTGAGCTCCCTCCTTGCTTTCATTTAGGAAGCAACTGGAAACATTATTTCTTAGGAAGACCTTTCACACTGATCCTGGCTGAATGTCTCCAGCTCTGCTTTTTGGGGGAAATTTGCTTCTGGTGCCATCTGATCTGTTAGGCGGTGTGGTGGCTCAGTGGACTAAGGCCTCCAAAAACTGTTGGCTGCAAAGTCAGCAGCTCGGCGGTTCGAATCCCGGGTGTCACGCAGCGGAGCGAGCTCCCGCTGTGATAACGCCAGCTCCTGCCAACCTAGCAGTTCAAAAGCATGTCAATGCAAGTAGATAAATAGGTACCGCTGTAAAAAGTGGGAAGGTAAAACAGTGTTTCCTTTCAGCCACGCCGGCCATGTGGCCATGGACTTTGAACAACATTGGCGCTTCGGCACCGCCACTAGAGTCGGACACGACTAGCACGCACATGCGGGGGAAAACCTTTACCTTTTTATATGTTAAGGTATTGTGATTGTATTTTTAACTGGTTCATATTGATGCCTATTTAAATGGTGTAGAAATTCAAGTGATAAATAATTAATAAAATCAATTTGGCACTTGCATTTTAATGGGTGAGTTAATTCATAAGCATTCTGGGTATTAGCTGTTCAGCCACAGACTTCCTCATCCTACTTCTGGCAGTGCTGTTCTGAAGCTCGTTAGTGCAAAGTATGGATGAATGTGCAAGCCCAAGGCTTTTTTTTTTCAGTAGGGCTGGAGGTACCAAAAGTGATTAACAGGGGAAATTAGGGGCAATGCAAAGAAAACACTGGCAACATGACTGATAAGAATAGAATGTTCTCTTCTTTTGTTTAGCCTTTGATGGGGAAGGGGCCACATGGAAAAGGAGTGACCGGTACGAAAACCTTTAAATCTCTCCTATCTCCCTGATGGTGTCCTGATCCGGATCAAGTCAGCACCTTGCTTACCTGGAAGCAAAGGGCAAAGTGGGACTCAGGGGCTTTCTCCATATTTAATGTCTAGAACCAATATGACTTTTAAAAAGGAATAAGACAAACCCATGGGGCGTTGTGCAATAAGAGCTAATACTGTAAACATATGAAAATCAGTATGCTTCTGGGTATTCAATGCTATGTATAATAATCGAGGATAATAATAATACTCTAAACTGCAAAACTGGAAGGGACCTTATGGGTCCTTTATCAAGGGCAGGGCTCAATCTGGGTCATCTTGTATGAATCCTATTTTTGTTTCTCTTTGCCTTCAAGCTGCTCCCAACCCATGATGATCTCAAGAGTGAGTGATCTTCAGACTGTCTTATCATTAAACAGCCCTGATCAGCTCTTGCAAATACAAGGTCATGGATTACTTGATGCAGTCAACCTATCTCATAGTTGGTCTTACTCCTACTGACCTTTACTAACATTGCTGTCTTTTCAAGCTAGTCTCCTCTTCTCATGATGTCCCTGAATTATGAAGTGCACCACTTTCATCATTTTTGCCTCCAGAAATAGTTCAGGCTCGATTTGCTCTAGCTAGAACCTACTTGTTCATCTTCTGGATGCTGCAGAATATCCACAAAATTTTCTTCCAGCACCATTTCCCAAGCAAATCGCTTTACTTTCTGTTGTCTTTCTTCATTGTCCAGCTTTCATGTCACATACCAATAGAGTAATCATCCTTACAACTTGATGAATATATTGTTTGTGTTTCTGAAGCAAGCAAAATTCCTATTGGCTTATCACAAAGCAAGCTTATAACAGAGTTACTTAGTTAAAATAACACCTGATTGTCAAATGCTGTTTGAAGAAGCCGGTGTTACTACTACTACTAATGACTAATGGAATGAAGTATGAATCAGGAAGCCCTTAATTAGAATTTTTCCTCTGCCATCAATTCATTAACAGGCCGCTCTTCCTCAGTCTTTTTACTGTATGGAAATAGGAATCTGAACTTCTCTTACATTAATAAGATGGTATGACTGTGAATTCTTGAAAGCATTAGACAGATGTTCAGTACTGTATTATCAGTAAGGAAGAACCTAAACCACCGCTCATGATTAAGCAAACCTTGGCTAAGTCACAGAGCAGGATATGTCTCCTTCTCTGAAGTGTGTATGGAAGGAGAGGTCATCTCCAGTGCCTGTGTCTCAAGAATCACTGTGATATTCCACTTCCTAAACAAAATTTGGCATTTGCATTTTAAATGATGAATTAATTTCCAGGCACCAGATACTGAGGTCTGGCTTTCGGAATGAAATTTATAGTGTCCCAAATAACAGTTTGCTGTGGAAGTAGGCATGATGTTCGCTCCGCAGCCGCTTGTCGGCTTGCGGGGCTTCCTTGCCCCCCCCGCGCGAAGCCTCGCGAGAGGGAGGCAGCGGGGCTTCAGGGCCTGGGCGGGGCAGCCTTATAAATGCTGTGCCCGCCCAGGCCGAGGCCTCTTTCGTCCTTGAGCGTTCCCCGCCCACCCACTGCTTTCGTAGTACTAGCATGAGTTTATCTGGTCGCAATTTGGGCCGGATAGGAATTTTTGCCTCCTTCCTAGATTGGCTGGGTGGAAGGAGGATTTTTCGCCTATCCCATGCTGGTGCTTGGGGGTTGGGCTAGTAGGGCAGCCCTGGTTATTGGTCACACTGGCGGTAGCGCTGGGGGGTTAGAGCCGGCGAGTTAAATTCTAAGATCCCCTGTGGAGCATCCTGCTCTAATCGCTGCGGATTGAGAGGTCACAGTGTGGGGCATGGATCCTTCTCACAGGCCTTGCTTGGGCCGTGGGGAGCAGGTAAAGCTCCCTGGGGACCCAGGCAGGGGGTGGGAATTTGCCGGCCCTGCAGATCTGCTGAGGTAGCAGATGTGCAGGGGGTTTGACTCGCCCAATGCTCTTGAGTCGGAAGGGTCCGGGGAGACCCTCTGGCGCCGACTCTAACCTGCGCTTCTGCAGGCCCCTCAAAGGTTTATGTTGTTGTTATGATGTTTGATTCAAATGTTGAATAAAGTGTGGCCCTAGTTCAACCCACGAAATGGTCTCGCGTGGTCTTTCGCCGTGGGGGGGGCAATGACAATGGGCCCAGAATCTGGGAGAAATCCAGATCATCAGGGAATATGGCACCTGCAGTGCTAGGGATCCCTTTTGTCCTTTTGGGGTGCCAGGTAGTCAGCAAAATGCAATGAGAAGCCAAAGCGGTCACTGCCATTCCTACTAGGATTTGCATCCCTTGGACCTAAAGGCAGCTCATGAGCACCAAGATAACTTATTTCTTCTTCAGCTCTCCTCACCCCGAGTCTGCCATTAAACACTGTACTTGAGCCCAAGTGAGCTTTTCCGTGTGGATTATTTGCAACTGGGAGCAAAAGTGATCCAATCGTGTGCATGTTTTAATGCAGCGAGGATGGACCCAACATCTGCTCCTAGGCTATGGAACTCCCTTCCACAGGAGGCCCAACTTGCCCCTTCTTTACTGCCCTTCCGCAAGCAGGCAGAGACCTTTTTCTTCGGGCAAGTTTTTCCTTTATAACTAGCTACCTGTTATGTGATGTTTAGATGGATTATTATGCATTACTGCTTGGACTGTGTTTTCCAATTTTCTGTTTGCCATCTCTCAGAATGGCATTTTCCCCTTTAATTTTTCACTTATTGTTCTTAGCTTTAATATTGCTTTGTTAATGATGTACAATGACTCTTCACACTCATTGTTCTCAACTTGTTTGGAAATAAACATTTCTCTTAGAAGTCCAGTATTTTATTTATTTATATAAACGAATTTATTTATATAGAATCTTCACAGATGCTTCACTCTCATGTTCTCATAGTCATTTGTCTTCCACAAACTTGTATAGTCATTGTCCTTCACTGTTGGAAGCTGTCTTGGCTCCTTTCCAAGGAGAATGGTGGGGTAAAAAATATTCTAAGTAAATAAGTTGTGCAATGGGATCTATGATGTAGAGAATTCTGAAAAGCATTGTGCCTCATGGTAGCATTTTCCTGAAATATGCATGCCAAAATTTAGCATTCTTACACGTATTAATTGCAGAGGCATTGTACATCATTACAAACACAATCCAGTAATAATAATAATAATAATAATAATAATAATAATAATAATAATAATAATAATAATAATAATGATGAATGAATGAATGAATGGTGGTGGTGGTGGTGGTGGTGGTGGTGGTGGTGAAACAAAAGCAGCCAGAGCACTGCATTCATTCCAACAAATGTTATTTCTTTAAGTTCAGAAGTCAAGAATTCATTTATTTTCAAATAAAAGCTGGAGCCAGAAGCATTGAAATGTAACAGATAATAGCAGCATCATAAAAAAAAAATCCTCCATCCCTTCTAAATATTCCATGAATATCAACTTTCATGGAATCTTCACAGATATGAATACCTAGGTTCCCTCTGAATATTTATTCCAGGTAAGACATTTAGTGGAAACCTTTCAGCAAGCAGTGAAGAATGGAAGATGGCAGCTTGTGTTCTCCACCTTCAGAGGGTAGTGTCTAGAAATTTAACATGAGAGGTGATTTCAGGCTTCAGACTGCTTGATATTGAAACAAACTGATTGAGGAAGGGGTGAGTTCCTCTTCAGTGGACGTGTTTTTTTTTAATTTTATTATACAAATTACAAAAAAAGATAAAACATCATCAACAATGCACCTCTTCACCAACAGGATCACTCTTCGTATTTATAGTCATTATCCTCCCCTCCAGAATGAAATTGATTGTTAGGCGGAAGCCTTACCCTTATCTCGTAAAAGCAGATATTCAATAAATCTACCCCATATATCATAGAAAATATCTCTTTTTAACTCTCCTTTTTTATCTTTAAAGAACATGTCAATTTACCATTTAAAGCAATATTCCATATTTCATTGTACAATTCATCTAAGCATAGTTCATATTTAGATTTCCAGTTTCTAGCAATTATTAATCTAGCCGCAGTCAACAAATTGGTAATCAACTCTTTAGTTTTAAAATCATAATTATTATCAACAAATATTGATAACAAAGCAATTTCAGAATTGGGCTCCATGTTCATTTCTAACATGTCACTTAATTCTTTAAAAATACATTTTCATAATTTTTATATCGTTTTACATTCCCACCACAAATGGAAAAAGGTACCAATCTCATTATCACATTTCCAACAAAACTTAGAAAAATTAGCATTTATTTTATTCAATTTCACTGGCATCAAATACCATCATAAACTTATTTTAAAGAAATTTTCCTTTATTCTAACAGACATAGATCTAAGTATTCTCAGTCTCCATATTTTAGCCCAATCTTCCTCTTTTATTTCTTTTTTAAAGTCTTGTTTCCAAATTAATTTCAATCCAGATCCTTCCCTATTTTCATCTAAATCCAAAATAATTTTATATAATTTGCTAACATTACCTTTTACTATAGTCTCCTTCTGGGTATCCTCACACAACAAGAAGAATTGTTCATATTTTGTATAATCTCTACATTTATTATTTTTCTTTATCCAAGCATCAGTCCATTTCTCTAATTGTATAAAATTAAACCAAGATATATCCCTACATTGAAGAATTTCTTTCATTTGTACTTTCCCTCTCATCTTGGCTACCCAATCTTTCAATCTTATCACATGTTTCTCCCGAAATACATGTTTGAAAACTTTCAAATTTATAGGGAATTTCTCCATTTTGGTTACAGAACTCAATGGTGACTCCAAGGGACATAATTATTTTTATGTATGTACCATGCATTTAACATAGATCTAAGGAAGGGGTTATTAATCTCATTTAACTTTAAGTGGAGATTGAACAACCACTTGTCAGGGTTGCTTTAGAGACAAATCCCCTACATTTGCAGGAGTTTTGTCTTGAGGATTCTACAATTCTGTGCTTCTGTGTGGTCCAGTAAAATACATCCTTAAATGGACAATGTGATGATTGTACTGTCACTGTAAAATAAGGATGCACTTTACTGAAAATCCTCCTATATTTCTTGGTTTAAAAAGACATGCCACTTGCAACTCTACCCTAGTGAAAATCTTGTAAACAGGAAGTTGAGCATGCTGGAAAATGCAGGCAATGGCAAAAGAAAAAAGAAAAAAAAAAAAAAAAAAGAACTCAATTCCCTGTTCTGAAGCAGAAGAGAAGTCCTAAAAAGAGTACAATCACGGAGAGTACATTTAGAATCACCCCTAAAGTTGCTAATGTCAAAAAGCACCACTTCAGTGTTCAATAGACAGGGAAAATATGTACAATGGAAAAGTAACATGTTTGGCCATGGTCTGGAAGTTTTTCTTCTTGAAGTTTTGCCAGACTCTGTGGCCAGCACCTTCAGAGGGCAAGGAGCTCAGGGAACTAGGAGTTCTCTCTGTGCTCTGGGGTATAGAATGAGTGAGACTGGCCACATAGACATAGCTAATAAATTATTCAAGCGCCAGGGGTAAATGCCACATGGATCTCCCAATACCAGTCCAAAACTCCAGTTAGTTATTGATGGTGATCATCATTTCTGGGTTCATTCATATTCTACTGCTGTTGTATAGGCTGGATGTCAAAATCTCACAAAATCTCACAAAAGCTGGAGACTTGGAGTGAGAGGTACCAGACATGGCTTGTGAGAATCTTAAAAAGTTTGAACTGCAATGTTGCAAAACACATCATGATTCACAATGCTGAATTTCTTCCTGTGTCTTTCCGGAAACAGGCAAAGATCTTTCTCTTCTGGCAAGCTTTACCTGAATGATGGACTACTTATTATGTGTCTTTCATATGAATCTATGGGATCACATAGACTTTGTGTTTATAACCACTTATAACCCTTGTGTGATTACATTGACAGTATGTTTTCAATGTTAGTTTCCATCACTAATAACTTTACATGGAATTTTACTCTCCTTTTAACTGCTCACATTCTCTTGTAGCTTTAATATAATGCTGTCTTTTAATGCTGTAAGATGTTCCTCAATTCCCAGTTCTCAATACTTGACATATCTTAATTGTACTGGACTGTATATTATCCCTCATTACTGTAAGCCGCCTTGGGTCCTTTTCCAAGGAAAAAGGCTGGCCAAAAATCTAAAATAAAATAAATAATAAATTCCATTTGGCACCAACTTTTCCGCATCATTCTTCAGTTACTACCTTCCCTTACTTTCAAGTAATGCACCCAAGAATTACTTATCTCTGGTAACATATAATTTAAACTAGTTTATGAAACCCAATATGAGGTTACATGCAAGGTTGTTACCATGTCAACAATTCCCTCTCACACAAGGCTAATTACCTCCCTCCTTTACAACAACTGGCAAGTGAATACCTCTCCTTTTTAAATGGGCCTTTGATGTGCAAATGCCCTGGCAAGAAAGGCTTGTAATGTAGGGGATGCATTTAAAAAACAACACATCTTTCAATTTTGTTTTAATTTTCTTAAACCAATGAACTTTTAACATTGTGTTTAGTTTTAAGTGGATTTTAATATTGATATCATTATTATTGTGGTTTCAAAAATGTGTGCTTTTTCGCTCTTGTAGGCTGGGAGAAAGGAGGGATACAAACAAAGAATAAATGATAAATATTAGCAGCCTGTTTAAAATATCATTGTATTATATTAACATTGTAGTCCAAAGCTAATACAATACGGTGAAGCTGCTGGCTATAGGTGGGCATGAACTGAGCCATGGCCCAGAAACAAACAAACAAACCAGGCTGATTCATGGTTTCGTTCATGGTTTGGTTTGGTTCTTGCTTGCCTTGAAGCCGCAGCCACCTCCACCACTGTCCTCCTGAGAGGCAGCATGGTAGGAGGCCTTGCACAGAGGCTTGGCCTGCTACCTGAGTACATGAGCCCATCTGTCAGCTGCCAAAAAGTACATCAACTCTTACATAAATCCCATTGAGTCACCTGAAATCCTGTTGCTTAGCATAGTAAGCCATGCTAGAACAAGTACACTGAATCATTGGTGATTTGGCAAGTTAAAATTGTTTATTTACAGTCATAGACCCAAATGTTACATGGCAATCAAGTTCAAAAGACAACACCAATACAGTGGACCCTTGTATAACAAACAGCTTGTATAACATAAAATTTGTACAATATAAAAAATTCCGGAGATAGAGAAAATTTGCTTAACATAATCGCCTACGGGGAGACTCCATACAACATAAAAATGGGATCACTCTGTTTTCAATGCATTCCTATGGGAATTTGTTTAAAGGAAAATTTGCTTCACATAATTTCATTTGGAACGAATTAATTCCTTAATACAAGGTACCACTGTAATACAAATATAGTTGGATAAATTAAAAATTAATAACATGTAGCCATGGAAAACATGAATAGACATATAATTGCATAGGAGAATAATAAATAAATATTTTCTAAATATTATATTAAAATGAGGAAGGGTATTATATCATACGCTGGAAAATTAGGGGATCTAAAATTCTGATGACAAAATCATCTTACGGGATGCCATGACTGCCACACAAAATCTGGCCATTACCATAGTTATATTTATGTTCTTATCGGCTAGTAAATACTCAATATAAAATTTACTGGGCCTACCCAGGAGCCTTTGGAGAAATGGATATAAAAAGGTCTCTGCGTAGGTCCCTGTAAAAGCTGCAATACCGAAGTGCATGTTCCAGTGTTTCGACATCCCCACAGTTGCAGGGGGATTTGACAAGTTAATCCCTCAAAGAGGTCTGGTGTAGTGTCACAAATCACAACTAGAGCAGGCCCGTTTGAATCATTCGAATATATAGGTGAGAAGACTCAATACATTTCCATTGATTCAATGGATCTTCTCTTGTGTGGCTTAAGGCACTAAGCAACAGGATTTCACCTAATGCATCCACTCTGATATTTATTAGAACTTGGCGAACGACGGGGATCAGACTAGATGACCTTTGAGGTTATTTTCCATTTATGAACTTCCCTTTCATGCTGTCTGGTGTAGTTCAGAGATAAAGATATCCATGGAAGGAAACATGTTCCCATGTAGTTTTCTCTCCTCTGACCTCTGGAACCATTTGATCTTCTTGAAGTTGGGTGGGGTGGAGAGAGCAGATGAAATGAGGCCTCTAAGAAAGTTAAGGGTTGCCTCTGCTGTGATCCCCCACATGGCCTAGTTTTTGCTGGGGTTGTCATCCAGTGTCTTGGTTGCACTACTTCCGTCTGGAAGGAAGGATTCAATGCTTTCCATGCTACCTAGGCCAACATTTCAATTAGAAAACGTGCATGTCAAGAAGAAGGGCTAGTTTAACTTCCTTGAGGTGCCAAGTTTTCCATGTAGAGGGAAAGGACTGGCAGTAAAAGCCTTGGTCATGGCTACCAGATATCACCTCTTGTCAAAGCCTCTCTCTATATACTACAATATATACTACACATTAAAATCCTCTAAACTGAAATCTGTGATATATGGTCATGTAAAATATGGACTAGAGTTAGCATGAAGTAACAATCTGTTGACTTTTTATTTTGTTTTGTAGCAAATGAATCAGGTTTCCATCTGCATGTTTTCAGAAGAAACAGGAATCAATCCTACTGAGTAGTATAGTTTTATACAGCTGAGGAAGAATTCAGCAAACTATTTTTGGAATCAGAAATCTGCCAACTATAGAACATAAAGGAATGACCACAACACCCACCTCATAAATGCCACACATTGTAAGTCCTGTTCACAATTAGTGCACATTTTTTTCCTAATTCTTATATTTCAGTGTATGTGTCTGGTGGGTGTATGTTTGTACATACCATTAGTCTGGCATCAAACAACTGGTTTAAAACAGAAAGCATCACAAAAACACCACTACAACCATAACTGAAAGATCACATATATGTGATGAAATACAATATAATTATAAGGAAGGAATAGCAATGAAACAAATGTAATATTTGTTTACCCCCCCAAAGCTTGCACAGACAGTTTGCAACTAGTACCTAAATGACAATAACCAGAAGTAGCATTAACTCTCTCAAAATGAGGGAATATCATAGTTGGAGTTGCCACCAACAAGAAAACCTCACACACAATTACAGGCAACGCTCATCACGGACAGCACAAGCAGATAATCCACATCAGGAAGTGTTAAATTGCAGGTGGCTTAGTACAGAAGAAGGTGATTCTTCAAGTACTTTGGTATTAGATTTTGTAGTCTGCTAGGACTTTGAACTCTGGTAGGCAATGGAAAGATCACTCTATATTGGAACATATCATACAGAAAGTTGGACTGGATTCAGACAAAGAGCGAGTGGAAATTGATGGTAGAAACACCGGCAATTTAATACACGCAGATGACAGCAGAACATTGCCGCCTGATGAAGGTGAAAGAAGAAAGTGCAAAAATAGGGTTATACTTATATTAAGAAGATAAGAACCATGACTACAGAAAAATTAAATAACTTTAATGCTGACCATGGAGAAATTAAAATAGATTTTAAAAATTGCTGTCCTTCCATTCCATCATCTGTCCAGTGGACAATCCAGCCAGGAAATCAGAAGGCTGAGACTGCTTTGAAGTGACAGCTTTCAAGGAGTGATCCCAAATGATGGGCCTGTCGCATCAAATGGAGGGCTAGCCATCCAGAGCAGGCCATCCACCTGGTTCTTGCCCCCAAGAACCTCCTGTCCACAGGGTGACCATCTTTACAGGATTCAGTTTTAGTTTATTGGCCTCCGTACAGCCCACTTGCCAGGGTATTCCTGTTATTTACTTTCCTTGAGCACACTGCAATCCTAAGCCTGTGCTTGTCCAGTTACCCTTAATTACTGGGCAGATGGGCAAGGAACCAGGGCAGCCCAAGGCCCTTGTGTCAGTTGTGTGTAGGGGCAAAACAATCAGAAAGGGGGACAAATGCCTCTGACATCTTGAATAAATGCTGCATCTTAGAGGGATCCAGCACTTCCCCTGGAAGCACACTGCAGAACACCTGCCAGCTTCTATTTCCTGAAGAGTACTTGGTGCTTTGCAGGTAATTTAAAGCTGGCCAGGGAAACACTGCTCTTTCTCCTTCTGTCTTTTATAGGAGAGAATACTGAACTACCAGAGAGGCTTGTTGCAAGGTTTAACGAGAAAACATAAGGCAGGTTCCCCTCACCCTCCAAAGTCCTATATCAACATGAAGCCGTTCTGTGATTCGAGACCTCTTGGTGGTATCTAGAGAAGAGGAAGGGACAAAAGGACTTCCAGGAAGCCATAGACAGTGGAGTCTTTATGCACAGCTTAGGCAAATATTCAGCTTGACACAAAAAGCAGAGCCAAAGAGCTCTAAAAGTGGCCGTTTTAAGCCGCTTTCAGGCGGCAGCCCCTCCCCCGCCCACTCCTCCCCAGAAAGCAATGAAGCCTCTTCCAACAGCCTGCCTCACAATAAATTCATGGCAGCCCGGGCTGGAGAAACAGGCTGCTGCAATTTAAAGGAAGCGTGGATTTGCATATTGAATTAAAATTAAGAGCTAATTATGCAAATAAATTATGACATTTGGCAGGAGAATTTGCTTCAAGATCATTTATTACGTTCCTTTTTATAACAGTGTGAGCATTTAACGGTCAAAGACAATATTTTAAAGGAAAATTAATGCAAGATTATTAACCTAAAAACAATTCCACATTAATGAGATGTATTTCTCTTCAACTTCTCACACCTGGCTGCCTGTTGTCTCTTGGCCAGGATCATCTCCCAATAAGCAAAATTTCCTTGTGGAAGCCACTATCAAATGCCTTAGGAATGCTGCTTCGGACAGGCAGGATAATTCCTTGAAGTTTGCAAATGGGTGGCTTTAGAAAGGAAGTTTCCTTTCTCTTTTCTCTCTGCCCATGTTGAAAAGCCGCTGAAGGAGACAAACGGGCAATAGCCAGCCCACAAATGGAAAACAACAACATGCCCACCAATGTTGGCTCCGTAGTTTCCTTTGTGGCGGATGTTAATCCACAAAATAGATCTAGCTGGTTCGTTTAAATCCATTTGGGCTGGTCCGGCTGGTCCGTTTGTTCCTGTAAAAATAATAGGGTCAGCATGGTTGGTCTGGGTATTTTTCCTGCCACCCCGATGATATAATGCTTGGTCCACTACACATCCAACTCCTTTGCCCATGCTTTTTGTCCCTCTCAAGGGCAGGGCTCATTGCATTCCAGTGTTTGTTCGGTGGGCAGATTTTAGCCCTATGGCCGTCTTCCCATGTGGAAACAATAACAATGAAATGAAGCAACGCATATTTTTTTTCCGGATGACCCAGGACAGACTTAGAGTGCAGGATGCTTTCGTGATAAAAGTTGGTGGCAAGGAGAACATCTAAACTGCCGCTTGAGATCAGGAGAAAAGAAGACTTAAGACCCTCCTTTCTTCTCGGGCTGAAACCAGTGGTCATCCTGCTGACTTTCAATGCAAGCAGGGTGGAAAAAACATAAGTGCCTGTCCTGTCCACCACCTTCAGATAGGAAACCCACAGGAAGCACTTCTCCCTTACATCTACCTGAAGAGATCCTTTCCTGCAGGATTTGCCCGCTTGGAAGTGATTTTACTCCTGAGGACAGGTGGTGGCATTTTTCACAGTGCCGTTTGGAGCCAGATCTCTTGCTCTGCTTTGTACAAACGGTGTCCAAGTGGGACAGAAATTTTGCCCCAGCTAGAAGAGCTCTTTGGGAGATGCCTCTCTTCTTCTTTTTAGCTTCATGGCTGTCTTCTTTCCTTTCCACATCCATAAAGGACAACAAAATGCTCCAGCAGGCCATTGTCCAGAACAGACAATGGTACAGTAGCAGGAGAAACTATACCTAGACCAGTGATGGCGAACCTTTTAGAGTCCGAGTGCCCAAACTGTGATTCAAAACCTACTATTTTTTTCTGCAAAGTGCCAATACAGCAATTTAACCTGAATACAGGTGGCTGTGAAGGGGTAATGTCGGGTGCCCACAGAAAGGGCTCCGAGTGCCTCCATTGGCACCCGTGCCATAGGTTCACCAACACTGACCTAGACAATGTTTCCTCCACTCTGTGCAACTCTTAATTATGCAGGAACAAATGTTTATCCCACTTATATCCCACTTTCCATTCAATGGATTCTAATTTGGTTTCCTTGGTTGTCGGTCTGACATCCTCCTTCAGGATTTTAAAATGGAGCTTAAAGACCTGCTCATTCGATGTCCCTTTGACTTCCTTTTTTTTCCCCAACCCTCTCCCCCCCCAACTTTTATGGTCCTTCATAATGGTGTGATTATTTTGAACCTTGCTTTAATTATTTATTTCAAATTTTCTTCTCTGAATTGCCTTGGGGAGGCCTTGCCTGCCCCAAAAATTATAAATGTAAAATAAATATATTGAGGGTGTATTTTAAATGCAATACTTGATTGGGAAGTATAGGCCAGTTGCTTATTTGCTGTATTTCTTTCTGTCAAAACTAAAAAAGTGCCTTTTTAAAAATTATAGTCGAGTTGAGTCACCATGCTGAAAAAAGTGGAGAAAAAAAGCTATTTCCCCCCATCTCAGATTTTCTTTGTCTTTTAATGCTGAAGAGTCATGCCCTTCTCCTTGCTGATGCAAACAATAGCAACTGTTGGTTTAATGAAAAGGAAGAGCTGCAGGGAAGGTTCTCCCCACCTCAGAGGTCCTCCCCAGTGAGAATAGTTTCAGCAGCATCTCTTCCCTTCAGGAAGCCTCCCAAGTCCTTGGGAAGCTTCACCCTCCCGCTCTCTTTGTAGTCTCTTGCTCTCCATGATCCTAGTTGGAGGAATTCAGAGGACAAGGAACTGGGCTTCCAAAGGAGGTGATATCTCCTCAGATCTAGCAGCCAGGTGTGTATGTGGGGCATTTAAAGACAGGGGGTTGATTAACAAACAAACAAACAAACAAACAAACAAAACACAAAACCTCTGGCTTATGACTGTGGGATATTGTGCTTCTGTATCAATGGTTCAAAAGGCCAGGAAATGGCCCAATATTGTGCCTGCATTGCCATCAGAAAAAAAAGATGCCAAACTTTACACAGCATAGGACAGCCTTCATGGTCTCTACCATTCGCACTTGAGACAGGGAGAAGGGCCTCCTGGAGGATCTTAAAAAGCAGATGAAGTTGGGTGTCATCATCCCACAGGTGGTATCAGACCACAAAATTCTGGCAGCTTGCTTAAGGCCACAGAGGCTGATTCTTTTTGTGGGATGCACCCTGGGGAATTGAACTTCCAATCTCTGGCTCCTGAGCCAGATACCTTCTGTTGCCAAAAATGAATAGGACCTGTCTATGCAATAAGGAGTGCAAACATGAGCTCAATCACCATGTGACTGCACCCTGCATCACAGCTAATCCTAACATGATCACAGTTATATATTGCAACATGCTTTGTATATCAGAGTAACACAGCTAAGCAGTGGTTCTGAAGTTGAATTCTTTCTCACTCAGTGCAAGTCTTGTGCACGTGCTTTTACCCCTTTCCTGCTGGACTCTTCCTTTCCATTGGAGGCCAGAAAAATGCATTTTTATTTTGTTGCCAAGCTGTTGATATAACCTTGGGGGACTTGGCGATATTTCAATTTTGATAATTGGATGATATTTCCTTTGATCCCCTCCTGCAGTCTCCATTCTGTGTAGTGATCTTCATGTGTGTGTGTGTGTGTGTTTTTTCCAGGGCTTTAGAAAACAGTACGAGGAAATTCAAATTTCCCAAAGAGGTAGCTCTATTATGTGCCTGAAATATATCATTTGATCAGAATAATTTTGTCTAAGTGCTATTATTTTGTATACATTGTTTCATTTGACCATTTTGCTCTGGCAAATTTATTGCCGTTATTATTCCATTGGTCTCTACAACAAGAACCATGCATTATAGAATATACCTTTGAGGCTGACATATCAAGTGAGGCTGTAAAGGAAGTAGAACCTTTGCTGTAAAAGGAAACCATTCCACCACAAGCTGCTGGAAGCATTTTATATACACTAATTGTGCAAATAGGTTTCAGCTTTCTCTTTGCATTTCCTTCCTTCCTTCCTTCCTTCCTTCCTTCCTTCCTTCCTTCCTTCCTTCCTTCCTTCCTTCCTTCCCTTTTGCATCTTGCTTTCAAAACTGGTGTAAAATACTTACATTACTAGAAGCACTGAGTTAGAACCCCAGATGAGATCTGTGGTGCAAGAGACCATCTTAGATTATGTTCCCAAGATTAGATTATGTTCCCAAAAACAGCAGTCAGATGCTTTTCAGTTAGTTTACAAACAGGACACTGAGGGGATGAAGAGAGACTGCATGTTTTATTTTCTTCTTCCTTTAGGGCTGCAGTGGACCCTTACTCTGTTTCTTAGTGGAAGCCTAAAAGCTGATGCAGTGGGCCATGTAGCTTCTTAGAAATTTGTACAGTAACCCCCACCATATATCACGGGGGTTAGGGACCCACATGATGTAATATGCGGATGCAGGTCAAGTGGGTCCGGGAGGCAGCACGAAATGCCGGGGCTCCAGTTCATTGGCACTGGGGTGGGAGAGAAAAAACTTTATTTCCTCACCCCATGCCAATGAGCTGGAGCCCAGGCATGGGGAAAGGGGGGAGGTGTAAAAAGCCAGGGCTTCTTAAACCTTTCCCCCCCTTCCCCATACCCTGGGCTCCAGCTGATTGGTGCTGGGTGGGGAAATAAAGGTTTTTCTCCCCCACCCCAGCGCTAATCAGCTGGAGCCCCGGCATGCTGCTCCCTGCGTGGGGGTAAAATGCCTTTCGGGTTGCACTGTACTGTGGTCCCACGATATAGCGGGACCGCAGTATATGAACTGTGAAACGGCGGGGACCACTGTATTGTCTTGTGGCAATAAGAAAACCAGATATACTGTTTGTTTCTATTGACTTCCAATCAAATTTAGATGATTCAGTACATCATCTAAATTTATCTCCAGCTTTGCTAATATAAAACTGGCTACTTTCTTTCTACTACTATTTGTACACCTGTCAAGGAGCTTGTTTGTGTCTTGCAGGAGAGGCCCTTATTTAAAGTTTTGCTCACTTCAGATAGTCCTTTCACTTTTTATTTCCAGGTAGTCCTATAAAAAGAGTTCATGTCTTCAGGTTCACATAAGGTACAGATTTTGTGCACGTGTTCTGTGTCATCAAGCAGGGAATAGTCTTATAGCAACCCTAGTCCAGATTTGAAAGTGAGATATTTAAGTGGAATAGTGCTGAAACTGCAGTACTGCAGCCACAACTGTGTTCACAACCCACCTAGTTTTCAGTCCTAGGTGCCTCCTTCCGGCCATCCAAAGTTGGTCAAATGAATCTGTAGTAGAGATGGGCACAACCAGGAGAAATGACGTTTTGAGTTGTCATTTGTCGGGACGGGTCCATTTCAGGTCGTTTCCGTTTCTCGCGGAAATTTTCAAAAATTGGTTGTTTCCGTTTGTTGTTTGTGGTTTGTGTTGGGGTTGGGGTTGGGGTAAGTGGGCTGTGGAAGGCACCTCTCTGGGTGCCTCTGACGTCTGACCCACTAAGAAGGGAAGGGAAGGGAAGGGAAGCGTTTCGCGTAGCCGCCGTGTACCATACATTATGTTAGGGTTGGGGGGTAAGTGGCAGAGGCACCTCTCTGGGAAAGCATACTGGCATGCTGGCGTACAGGTTAGGGGTAGGGGTAGTGGGCTCTGGCTGGGAGGCACCTCTCTGGGTGTCTGTGACCCACTAAGAAGGGAAGCGTACTTGCGTACGGATCTGGGTTAGGGTTGGGGTTAGGGTAAGGGCTAGGCTTAGGGTTACGGTTAAGGTTAGGGTGGGTTAGTGGGCTGCACCTCTGGGTGCCTCTGACCCACTAAGAAGGACAGTGTACTGGCGTATGGGTTAGGGTTAGGGTTAGGGTTAGGGTTAGGGTTAGTGGGCTTTTTATGCCCTCTGGCACATCCAGAAGTCTCAGTCAAAACCTGGCCATGCGATTGGTGGGATGGGTCCAAAAATTTGCATGGTCCCATCCCATGGCCAGCCCATCATTGCGCAGGTGTAAAAAAATAAAAATAAAAATAAAATAAAATAAAATCAGTGGAGACATTTTATTGCAAGAAAAACCCACTGCTGCCACTATAAAAACTGAGCATTTAAAATACCTAATTTTCAAATGTTTCTGTGGTGCTTTGGTGGGTTTGTGGACCACGATTTAAAAATAAATATTGCGGTTGCCATTTTTGATCCCCCCACGGCATGGCAAATGGAGACGACGAGGATGCCCCCCCCCAGCCTGGTACCAGCAGCCCAGGACAGGAGAGGGGGAAGGCCAGGGACCCCCCCCAGAAACTACCCCTCTCTGGTAGGTGCCCTCACTGAAGCAGGCATATTTCCGCCTGCTTTTTTGGCCGGGAATCGGTTTTTTTTTATTTTTAAAACTTTTTTTCTGTGCTGCTTGGCATGACGCGATCGCCGCGATGCCATGAACGACAACAAAAAATCAGACCCAATTTTTCTTTTTTGGGTCGGGTTCGAACTGGAGCGGAGTAATTCTCGTTACCGTTACCCGTTACGTAACGATAATGAGAACTGAAAATGGAAACGAGAATTTCGCCGCTCTGTGCCCATGTCTAATCTGTAGCCTGCTTGGAGGAGGGGGGCAGTGTGTAGCCTGTGCAAACTGGTCAGAGAGTGCTTTAAGCACTATAGGGCAATATATAAGTAGCACACTTTATTTAAGGAGTGATGGCACCAGTGCCTCCTCTTACCCTAGTGGGTTTTCTTGGCCAAGCAGGGCTTAGACCCAGGCCCCCTTAATCCTAGTCCATTACTTCATCTGCTGCATCCCAATGGATACCCACTGATTGTAGCAGTTTAATAGACAGTCTGTTGGGTTACAGTCCTGAGGTCATATATTCAAAAGCATTATTTTATTATAGACAGAAACAAAACAGTGTCTATTTTCATTTTTTGGTCTAATTTCTGATTGTAGACTTCTCTTTTTCCTTCACACTGTGCTAGCTGCCCCCGCCCCCAGTCCTACACCTTAATTCCACAAAGCTTCCTTAGGCCTGTTTCCCTTATAGTTCCTTATACAGTAATACCTCAGATAAAGAATGCCTCTGATAACAAATTTCTTGGATAACAAATGGAAATTTCTGGGTATAGGGCTGACTCGGATAACAAATGTTTCATAAAGCCTTGCAAAAAACAGTGCCCAGGATGTATTGCAACCCCCAAAGTTTGTGGAGGGGTAGGAGGAGTTAGAGTGGGTTTTTCCATGGTTTTTTGAGCCATTCTGGATGTGTTTTGCTGAGGGATTTGGACCTTTCGAACTTGGAAAAGTAGGGAGCTAGCTTTTATTAATCTTTGCGCAGCTTTTCTTTGCATTTTGGTGGGAAAAGGCTGGGGTTGTAATGCTGCTTTCTTCTGTCTATGTTTACATTCTTTTCCATTGCTCTGCAGGCAAGAACGGGCTGGACTTCTCTTGCTACTTATGTTTGTCTGTTTGCAATTTTTCTCCATTGCACCTTGGGTAGGAACAGGCTGCTAGTTTCTCTGGTCCATTGCACTGCAGGGGAGGTGTTCCGGAGGGGGTGTTCCAGCACTGCAGGCATTTGAAGTGCACTTTATAAAGAGGTCTGGACCCCCCCCCCAGCTTTTTTGCCTTTTCTCGGACCTCTGGAACGGATTAATTTGTTTCCCATTCATTTCAGTGGGGAGCCATGCTTTGGATAACAATTTTTTCGGATAACAAATTGCCTCTGAGAACTAATTAAATTCGTTAACAGAGGCATCACTGTATTTGTATATGCTGAGTCCATGCATCTATCCTTTCTGATCTAGTCTTGCCCCTTGCCTCTATGATACGAACAAGCAACTCAACCGAAGATGCAATTAGGGCTCACAGACTGGTGTCCAACCCCTCCTATGCCCTTTAGAAGAGATTCCTGCTTAGTAGAGAAATGCTGTTTCATCGTTTTGTTACGTAACAAAATGGTAGGATGCGTTTCATCACAAAATGAAATGAAATGCCATTTATTCCTCTAGAAGCAAAACGATTCATCCTAAAGGAATCAATGGGAGGGGAGCTCAAGCACCTTCCCTATAAGCCCCAGAAATTTGAAATCATCTATCCCTCCATCAGTCACCTGTGCCTTTGGTGAAATCGTCATTGAGGGCATTTGTTCCTCTAATTCCTTCTCTCTATGTCCACCCTGGATTGTCATTGAGGTGTTCCTATCCTATGTCTTCTCCTTCCAACTCATCTCCTGGGCTAAGATCCATTGGTAGAATGATAGCCATGATATATTTTAAACATATACATGTGCATGATTAATATATATATTAAAAATACATTTAAAAAACCAAAATACAAGGAGCATAATAAAACAATATTATATATTGTTTTATTATGCTCCTTGTATTTTGGTTTTTTTAATGTATTCCTTTGTTAGCTTGTTATGTGATTCCATGTTCTAAGCCTCCCAGAGTAGCCCTAGGGCTAGATGGGCGGTATAAAAGTCAAATAAATAAATAAATGATTAATATTAATAAGAGTAACCTTGTAGCTAGATGGGCAGTATAGAAACCTAATAAATGAATAAATCTAATATTTTGTTTTTATTTGAGTTAAAGATGAATACATTATGCTTACTTTCCCAGAATTCAAGCATCTATGTACATAGGTCTTATTCTAATACCACCGCCAAGCAGTGTGTTTTCAACCTTGGGTAACCCAGATGTTACAGAAACTCTCAGAAATCCTTACCAGTGGTGATGTTTTCTGAGGGGTCATCTTCACCCCATGGAGAACACCACTTAATGACTTCCAAGTCTCCAAGGTAATCATGGAAGTGCAGCACTCCATCCAGGAGACAATGAAAGGCTAGGCTCAGAGAAAGAGGTAGGAGGCAGCCCACTGGATCTTGGTGGGGTCGGAAAAGGAAAGGGAGCTTTCTATCACCTCTGGCTACCCTTGGCATTCTTAACATGCTGTGGAGATCCATGTGGCTTGGAAGGCTCCTATGCCTCAACCCTGAAAATCAGTGAAAGCCCCAGGAACAATGCCAAGGGACAAGCATGAGAATGAAGAAAGGGTAAGAAAGAAGAGAATGGAGGCATGAGATCAGAGAAGAAAGAGCTCAAGAATGGGGTGCCCCCCCCCACAATTGTTTTATTATGCTCCTTGTATTTTGGTATTTTTAATGTATTTTAATATATATATTAATCATCTGTATGTATGTGTTTAAAATATATCATGGCTATCATTCTACCAAGTATGTATTATGTGAACTTGCACACTCCTGAAGCTTATACAGGATGCCTACACCACTGTGTTCATTACATCACACCAGTTTCTCAGGGAGTTCAGAATAATATAATCACCTCATATAAACTGCATGCACTAATGTATAATAAAGTTGTAATCTTCAATATTTTCTCATGCACTGTACTGCTTGAATTTTCTAAATATAATCTTTTTTATGCTTTCAAAGGATTTCTGCAAATATGTGAATATCCTGTGAAAAAATATATCTATGTAAGAAGCAACACCAGATCTCTCCAACAGTAAGCTAAGAGACAACACTCCCTCTGTCTACCCCCACCCCTGCCAAGTAAAGTGATATTAACCAAAAACATGATGCTCCACAATGCACCATGGTGCAAAAATATGAGAAGAATTAACATTATATATCTGGAAGAGGTAGCTGTGCCAGTCCAAAGAAACAAAACAAAGCAAAAGATGAAAACGTTTGGCACTTTAAAAACTAGCTATTAGATTTTAATGTAAGATTTTGTGGATCATGCCCACTTCTTCAGACATAAATGACAACAGAATGAATTGTTGAATAAAATATCACTTTCTTATCCAATATTCCTTGGGTCTTGGGTGTATGTTTGGATGCTGAGTTCTGTTTCCATGTTCTAAAAAAAAAAAAAAGAATCCAAAACAAAACTGGAACAAATGCACAATTGGCCAAGAGAACTATTAGAAGAGGTATGCATATCAGAGCATGTACATGTTGGTTATCCATTAGTAGTGAGACAACACAGTGAGGTCCCAGGGAAGACTTTGTTAACATTTATTATTATTATTAATTAACAACAACAACAACAATTAATTATTAATTAATAAGTAATAGTATTATTATTATTATTAGTAGTAGTAGTAGTAGTATTTGACAGGAAGATTCACTCTGCTGTTAATGTGTTGGGTTGTAGGCAAAAATCAAAGAAAAACAAAACAAAACAAAACACATAAAACGTGTGGCATCTTAAAGACTAAGGGCGATACTTTACATCCATCTTGTTGCTGTTTGCGGTACCACTGTGGACTGGTATGTAGAAACAGAACCTCACATCTATGTCATCACAAAGAGAGTTCGTCCCGGCCATGCCCCCTAACTGCGCCCCAAGTGGGGCAAGAGATTCCCCTCCTTGGCCTCGGGAATCTCCTCAACTCGATTCTCGTTCCGGAAGGAGGGGACGTGCAGTTAGTCTTATTAATGTAACATTTTAATGTAAGAACTTGTGGACACGTCCACTTGTTTAGACATATAGCAGCAGTGTTGGGATATGTTGCTGGTAAGAATGAATACATTCCTGTGTCCAGTCAAATGTTTGTCGCCCTCCGTGACACCGCCACGTCACTTCTCAACTTTGTTCTTTAAAGAGGATATTGCATGGCAACTGAGTTAGTCTTGACTCACTAGCCTTCTTACACTAATGGGACTATAATTAAACTGTGGATTTTGTTCCTACTTGAAAGGATAATATGGCTACTTCTGTTTCTCATTTGCTTTTAGAAATTCATATTCTGTCTCCTGGGACAGGACTATGTTCCTCCATGAAACGTCATTTCGGTGAGGTCGCCTTCAGCATCCAGCTACCACATTGTCCTACTACTGTTGACCTTGACCCTGGAATTGACTTGCTGGCTGACAAGAATTAGCTTTAACCACTGTTAAACCTCTGGGTGCACTTGTGGATTGATCTCTCTTGAACTGAGGTTTTGTGTGAGCGAGTTGTTTATCTAACCCTTTTGTAGCTAACACTGAAAGGATTACACCACAGTCTCATCAACCTGGAACAGGATGCTGTTTGACTTTAATTAGCTCTTCTGGTATAACACCTACATTTAATCCTCTGTTTCCTTGACATAAAGGCTATTGTGTTGCTCTTGAGCTTTTGCTCTAACAACCCAACACAAGGGGCACCTGTGCATTGCCCAAGGCAATGAGTGGATTTCCAGCAGTTACAGCCAGTTTTTTTGTCTACAGAGAGGAGAGAGGTCAACTGATACCTTCACACCCTTTCAGAATTCTCCATTGAGTCTTCCATCTCCATTTTGAACATCACTTGGCATGTAGAGACAATGCTCACTAGTCTGGGACAGGTTTTTCAACTGTTTGCTTCTTTCCCAGCCCCACAAATTTTGTGCCACCTATACCTGTTCTGGAGACATGTTTGTGACAGAGATCCAAAGTATTACTCGGTTGTGATGCTTGAATCTTTTCTTGCTGGCAACTGAGCAGTTCACTAAATAGGTTTGCTCTCTGAATTGCTTTGTGCTTAACTGACAGAGAGGTAGGCATAAAAAGTGAGACTGGCCAAAAAAATAAGAAAATATTAAAAACTGAAAAATCTGTTGAGCTCTCTGGCACCACATTGATTATGGAACAACACAGTTGATGAATGTTAAGAAATTCTTATATATTTCTGGGCCTGACTGCAGTACCAAATTTTAGTGTAGCAAATAGCATTGTTTGTAAGCTGCAGCCTAATTTTGGAGAAGGAACTTCTATGTGAAAAAGTTGTGAGAAGACTGGATTGAGAAGATGATATAGAAGTCCCTCCTCATTGCGCTTTAAGAAGCCCCTAGAATTTAAATGTAACACCAGGCTCTTCTGGACACAGCTGTGTTTCCACTCTTGGTTTTTGTTTTTTTTTTGTTTTTTGAAGTGGATGTGTTTTCTTTCATATAAGGCTGCTAGAATATTCTCTGCAACCAATATGCAACAACTCATGTATAGAGGTAGCTAAGCCAACTATTGTAAGCTCTGCCTACTACAATAAATTTTCCATACCCACAGAGGTAATGACATGAGGAGATATTTGCTCAAAGCAGGTGTGGGGAACCTTCAGCTCTCCAGATGCTTTGGACTCCAACTACCATAATTACAAGGTTATATTGCCAATGATAAAGGACTGAGGGAGTTGCGGTCCAAAACATCTGGAGGGCCAATGGTTCCCCACCCCTGGCATAAAGGGTGAGGGTGTTCATCTCATCTCTTGCTGTAATTTTTTTTCATATTCCAGTTTGCATCCCAAATTTTGCTCATAAATATTACAGCTGTGGTATGCTAGGTGGCATCCAAATGCCTCTGATCTATAGTGATTCAAGGAAGATGAGAGGTATATCGTTTTTGGACTACAACTCTCAGAATCCTATGTCAACAATGGCCAATCATGGCTATTGGCATTTTGGGAGCTGTGGTCCAAAGCACAGACATGCTGTATCCCTGATTTCCAAGGTATGTATGATATTTAAGGAGCAGTTTTACCCGTGACACACCCTCTGTGAGCTTCCATGGATAAGTGGAGATTCAAAACCAGACCTCCAGAGTTCTAATCTATCCTTCTGTTCACTACAAGAGCCTCATGGTGCAGTGGTTAAGTGCCTGTACTGCAGCTATAACTGGGCTCATAACCTGGGGTTCAATCCCAGGTAGCAGGCTCATGGTTGACTCAGCCTTCTATCCTTCCGAGGTTGGTAAAATGAATACCCAGCTTGCTGGGGGGGTGGGAGCAATGTCTAGGCTGCATAATTAAATATTAAACCACCCAGAGAGTGCTTGAACTGCTGTGGGGCAGTATATAAGCAGACAGATGCAGGGGAGTGGTATCAGGAGACAGATATCTAGTCTCATGCGCTCCCAAATGCATCTGGTGGGGCCGCTGTGAGATACAGTACAGGAAGCTGGACTAGATGGGCCTTTGGCCTGATCCAGCATGATGCTCTTCTTATGTTCTTATGTTCTTATGGCTAAACCACTCCATTTGGTTTTAATGGTGGCCAACTGTGGATACCAGTATGGTTCCTGGAGTGTGCTTCCTCCAAAGGTATGGTTGCCAAGGCATTTTAGGGAACAGCCCAACCAAGGATGGAACTGAAGCTATCGCGTCACTCCAGCATTACGTGGAAACAGAAGGAGTTTTCTTAAGGGAAGGTTTTCCAGGATCCTCCTTAAGGACCCAAACCTGGATTGAAAATATTATCAATAATGATAAAGGAAACAAAGAAGAAGGCTGGCACATTTTTTTAAATAAAGAAATTTCCCTCATCTTGTGGTTAATTTAAAAGGTTTATTTCTTGAAATGAATCCTCTTCATCAAATCTCCGATCCTTGAAAATCAGAGCAAACCTGCCTGGGTGGATAATGAATTGATTTGTAATGTAAATGATATAAAACACCCCCCTCCCCACCTGCATTTGTGTGTGAGTGTGCTTAATCTAAAACGTTTAAGTCTGAAAATGAGCTTCTCCATCAAAAGTCTCTATTCCATTTACATTTCTTGCATACGAGTCAATTTGTGCCTGACCCAGTCTATAAATCACTGACAAGGATTGCTGTGTTAGTACGTCTCCCTCCCTCCTCCCCACCATCCTCCCAGTGCCTGCACATGGCTACATTCAGAAAGGCTTCTGTATTGTAAATGGTTCTCTAAGGCCCAGCAAATTGCAGCTTCCGGGGTCCACTGGAGCCCCAGTTCTTCATCAGGGATGTGAATGTGCATCTGGAAGAAGGCGGCACAATGCGAAGAATTATTTTAATCTCTCTTTTGCTAAGGGGACCTCTTTCTGTGTTACAGAAGCATGGATAGCTCAAGGCAGAAGACAGGTCACCCTGGTGACCATCTCCGGGAGAAGCTAGGACACACATGTTAGTGGAGGAAGATGCTGGTACCACAAAATTGCTCCACCAATGCTGCCAGCAGCTGTGGTCATTGATTGCTTCACATCTGTTAGGGGGGCCATGCTGAAGAGACTGCAAAGGAAGCAACAGTGGCAACCACCTCAGATCTTGGTACGCAACACAAAGCAATAAAAGACATGCATCGGGGTCAGTTTATGTGTAATTATTAGGGCCACAGTGTCCTAAAGGGACATACATCATGGGCAGAGTAAAAGAGAAGAAAGCTAAATCAGGCATTTTTTTCTTTAGTATATAAACCTATGAACCATTTGTGAATAATCAAAGACAGGATTTCCAACCCCCACTCCCAGCCCCCGATTCTCCACTGTGTCTTCCAGGAGAAATGCCAACCTGCAGGCCCTTAAAGCAAGCTGTAAGGTCCCAATGGGAAAACTCAAAGAGAAAGAGAATGGCAAGCAACTCTTGAGAGCTTTACACTGAGAAAATCATGATGAAGGATGCAAGATATCAGAATCAACTTCAAGTCACACAATGGTTGTTATTAGCATGAGTACTAGTTATGGATAGCTTAAAGTTAGTCTGTCTGATCTTGATACAGCTGCAATGATTGGACTAGTTTAATCTAATAAGATGTATTTCCTTGCCATTGCTACCACTTTGGTTCCTCCAAATGTGGATGAGTCTTTCTCCTTGATGCATTTGATCTTCAGTGGGAGACCAGCTGCATCTGAGATCAACTTTATATCTAGATCAGCTTACTTCCACTCCGTAGAACATCACCACAGTTAGAGATTGGATTGTAGTTGTCGTCAAGTGATCTGGTCTGTTTCTTCAGTAGAACCCCAGACTTTGGAAGTAACTCAGTACCTTTCAATTTTAAGAAAGGAAAACATCATTTATGAGACAATGTAACTATTAACTCTCTTTCATTATCCTTTTAAAATTACATAATGAATGAGCTACATCAGGCCTGCCCAAAGTCCGGCCTGGGGGCCAAATCCGGCCTGTCAGGCCATTCTGAGTGGCCTGCAGCTGGCTGGCCCGCCGCTCCCTCCCCCTCCTTTGCCCCATGTTTTTTTAAAAAAATCTTCCGCCAACACTGACACCGCCGGGAAGCTTGAAGGGCTGGGCAGGCCGGCCGGCCGGTGAGCAGAAGCTTGTGAGGCTGGCTGGGCGGGCGAGGGGGCAGGCCACCACCAGCAGCACTGCTGGGAAGCTTGTGGGGCTGGGCGTGCACGCAGGCGGGCAGCCACCACCGGCATCACTGGGAATCTTGTGAAGCTAGGCGCGCACGTGGGCCGCTGCCACCGGTATAGCCAGGAACATTGTGAGGCTGGGTGTACGCACGGGGCAGTGATCGGGTGGGCTGCGCCACCGGCACCGCTGGGAAGCTTGGGCGGCTGGGTGGACGGGCGGTCTGCCACCACTGGCACTGCAGGGGAATGTGTGGGGGTGGGCAGGCCAGCGGGCCACTGCCACCGCCAAGGAGCTTTGGGGTGGGCTGGCGGGTGAGCCATCGCCACCGCTGGGGAGTTTGGGGGGGGTGCAAGGTCGCACAGATCGCCTCTTCCAAGGGGCGACCTGTGGCCACGGCTCCCTGTGCTTCCTTTGGTCCCCACCTTCCTTCTTTCCTCCCTCCCTTGTTCCCCCATCCCTCCCTTCCTTCCTGCGGGTGGGGTTGCAAGGGGTCAGTGGGTGGGGCTTGCAGTGGGGTGGCAGGTTCGGGGAGCAACCGGCCCTTGACACATTCTCAGCCACCAAATCTGACCCTCCTTACAAAAAGTTTGGGCACCCCTGAGCTACATCCTCTATCAAGAATGCATTTTGGTACAATGCTTTGATAAAGATAGCTTGCTATTGAAAGCTCAGCTTGAATTGTTTTATTTTATTTTATTAGTGACCTATAAAGGCATTACCTCTCCCAGGCATGTCCAAACTTCAGACCACAACTCCCACAGTCCTTTGCCATTGGAAATACAGGCTTGGAATTCTGGGAGTTGTGGTACAAAAACATCAGGAGGGCCAAAGTTTTGGCATTCCTGACCTATCCTATCCTTGACCTGGATAAGTGGCAGAACTGCAACATACTGGTTTCACTGCCAGTGTGTGCTGTATCTTGAGCTGCTTTGTGGAGGGGAAAACAATGTAGATCAGTGGTTCTCAATAGAGATGGGCACGACTCAAAAAATGGTGTTTTGTTTGTCGTTTGGTCATTTAGGGGTCCATTTTGGTCCATTTTTGTTTTCATGACGTTTTTTGCAAAAAAATTCGTGAAAAAATGAAAACGAAAACAAAAAATTGCTGTTTCGTTAGCATTCTTTTTAGTTCAATGCATCTGCTGCAACAAAAAAGAAAAACACAGCAAATTTGGTTGTTTTGTTTTTGTTTTCGTTTTGTTTTAAAAAATTTCATTTCGTTTTCATTGCGTAATGAAATGAAAAAACGAAAACGAAAACAAAAAATTGCTCGTTTCGTGCCCATCTCTAGTTGTGGGTCCCCAGATGTTCCTGGACTGCAAGTCCCAGAAACCCCATCCAGCACAGCAAATGGTAGAGGCTTCTGGGAGTTCCAGTCCAGGAACATCTGGGGACCCACAGGTTGAGAACCCCTGGTGTAGATGGAGATAAGAGTGGAAGGAGAAAAAAATAAACCGACAATGCTCAGGGCAAAAAAGATAGGAAGTAGCAGATGGGCTAAGAAGGTGAATAAGAGAATCAGGGGTGCCTCCTGTGGCCAGCAGGGACTGAATGTTAGGGGCAAGGGTAGGCTGGCTAGTAGAGAGCAAAGACAGGGAGGGATAAAAGAGGGGAAGAGGGCAAACATCTTCTTTTTCACATACACACCAAGCAGCCATTCCTTGTGAGTCAAAGTAGGATTATGTTAATGCTATTGAAGCACATTACTTTTCTTCTGACTTCCGGATCACTTTGTGAACCAAGACAGAGCTTAACTTTCCCCCTGCCCCCAGACATTCCCTCTCCCCAAATTCTCCATGTCCTGCACAGCCACTAGAGAAATGGAATAAACCTCACTAGTGCAGAAACAAGCTGAGCCCCCATCCGGCTTTATCTCACATAGCAAAGGGCTACTACCGTGACACCAGCCAGTTGGTAGCTAAGATGCCAACATCAGTATTTCACAAAATGGAATAAGAGAAGGTTGCTGGGGGACAATGGCACAGGGATTCTATGCATGAAAAGAACATGGAGAAGGAGTCAACAGCACATGCCATGATAAGGGGATGGTAAGACTGGAGCATTTTGGGGTATCAGAGCAGAGACAGCGTGGGTGAGGTGAACACAGCTGGACTGCATGGGACAGTGAGGGGAAAGGATGGTGAGGTGTGTGGATTGTGGAGCTTGGGGGAAAACTTGACGTGGTCTGGATTCTGTAAAAAACTAGCTAGATGAATAAGGCCTGAGGAAACTTAAAAAAATAAGCCAGGCTTGAGTTATGTTCCTTTCTGCCATGCTATAAACATGCTCTGATCCTGCCCACTTAACATGCTTGTTGTAAGGATAAAATGAAGAGGGGGAGAATCACATATTCCACCTTGGAGAGAGACTGGATTATAAATGTAGCAAAGTGATAGATAGATAGATAGATAGATAGATAGATAGATAGATAGATAGATAGATAGATAGATAGACAGACAGACAGACAGACAGACAGACAGACAGACACACACACACACACACACACACACACACACACACACACACACACACACACACAAAGAGAGCGAGAGAGAGAGCTTTCAACATGAAGCTTATTTCATAGGATCAGGTCAAACAATGGATGCATTTTATTCCACATCACCCTGAAAGTCAATTTTCCTCTACTGTTTTATACAAACTGTTCCAAGTACAGATGCAACAGTGTGTTTGGTGAATATCATAATCACCTTCATCCCTACCACCCTCATCTGCTTATCCTTTGGCTGTTTTTCTAAACCATTGCACCATGCAGTTCACACAACATAGCAAATGTACTGCAACACATGCAGTTCTCCCACATACAGTGTGCACAAACTCTATAGTATACATTAAAATGGGAGGGGAAATAACACTTGTTGTTAGCAATTGTTTCAGTGCTGTTCACAGAAAGGCAAACAGCAGGCTTCCAACATTCAAATCTGAGATCTCCGACCTGGCCATGTAGTTGTGCCATTCTGTGACATTCTGGAGATTTTGGGACATGGGAAACTCAACTTGGAATTACCATAAATCACTTTTTCTAATAAACTGTTAATAATAGATATTTAAACACTAGAAAACCTCACACAAGGAAATTATTATTCAATTGTCTAATTTTAGTCTAACTGTCATAAATTAGTATTAAGAAGTATATATCATGATGATACAAACATTTGACAGTTTAAAACATGGAAGGCAATTGCAAATGTTCCATTTGGTTGTCTAGAAATTTTACAAGTATTTTATAGGTTTACCAAAAACTGAATGTTTGCAGTTATTAGTAAATGTTCATTTATATTATCCATAATTTTTCATCCTATCCATCCTTTCAATTATAGATGAAATGTACAGTCTGTGATTTTGGCATTGCCACCTGAGTATAAAATAGACACATACCGAAACCTGTTTTCATTTATCATAACTTCTCAACATCTGCATCTGTTGTTTTGAAATATGCAGATTTCTTACTCAGGAACAAACCTACAGTGTATTCATAAAAATTACCCACAAAACTATAGATAGAAGCAGTTTCTGTTTAAGTACCACCAACTGATGCTTTGGTGGCATCAGTGTTACAGGTGTTCTTTTTGTGCAACTCATGTCACAAACTCCCATAAAAATAAAAGCAGAAGAAGCAATAAGCCAGGAGACAGAGTAACTTTGATGACACAAACTCTGAAACTTGCGATTGTACCAAGGCTGCTCATCTAAAAGGATTAAAAATGTGCCCTTGCCCGCAAATTGATTTGTCAGTTCATCTCACATTTAAAACCTGATGAAATGCCCCCCAAGGCACCTAGAGACATAAGAGTCACAGGTAAGTAGCCCCTGACTCTCCTCTACAATCCCTCCAAGTTTGGTGAGGTTTGGATTTCGGACCTCCAAGATATACACCCATAAAGTGGGTGTCACTCCCGCAGGAAAATGGACAAAGATGGCAAGAGGGCCCCAAAAAGGCCAAAATGGGGGTTGACAAAGCAGTGATTTTAAAAATCTCAAAAAAAAATTCATCCATTTGTATTCATACCAGTGGTGGTTGCATTTGACAAATATGAATTGATAAATTTGCAATTTTGAACAAATGTTATGATTTGTTTTTAAATTTGTGCCCATCTCTAGGGCAGACCTAATAGTTGTGTAGGAAACAGTGCTACATGGAGAGTCCTTCAACTAATATTATTATATATTTAGAACCTCTTGGAACACAGAGCAATACCTGATATCTTACAAACAGGCCAAGGAGTTTCCAAGATAATGCCCTTGTCTTCCTTTGAGCTTCTGTGCCAAACTGTAAGCACTCTCTTCGATTTCTCCCATTCCCATGCCTGCAACCATGGAGTGTTCTAGGCTTGCCTCTTAACCAAGTGGAAGACATTAGACACAGTTCTTTCAGGAACAAAAAGCAACTACTCAGATTCCACCCATCATTCCTAGAATCTTGCTGGATTCAACTTTGCCATTGATTCTGTCTTGGTTAA
Organism: Phrynocephalus forsythii; assembly: GCA_029282475.1. Classification (NCBI taxonomy): domain Eukaryota; kingdom Metazoa; phylum Chordata; class Lepidosauria; order Squamata; family Agamidae; genus Phrynocephalus; species Phrynocephalus forsythii. Next base: position 122,598,956 of record JAPFRF010000008.1, on the reverse strand, counting down.
GTGGCGCAATGCTTATTTTATTTGTCATTTTGTGTGTGTGTGTTTTTATACAGTATTTATATATTATTGTATTTTTGTTAGGTTTTGATTGTATATGATTGTTGGGATTTGTTTGTATTTGGGTAGTCACTCTTGGGTGACGTCTGTTCACCACCCAGAGTTCCCTATGGGAAAATCAGGTGGTTAATAAGTGTAATAAATAAATAAATAAATAAATAAGGTTAGCAACAAAGGCCTAACAAAATAAGATAAATAAGTAGTGCAAAAACCTGGAGCTAAAGCAACAACAGCAACTCTGCACCTGTTCGTCTGAAATCTGACAAGATTTGTCCCATTTTATTTATTTATTTATTTTTACAGCTTATATGCCGCCCACTACCCAAAGGTCTCTGGGTGGCTTACAACAAGGAATTAAAACAGTTAAGACATCAAATATCAATAAATAATTAAAACAACAGTAAAACCTTATACTAAAATCATCACTAAAATTGCCATCAAAGGACCCCAGTCTATGTTGTATCAATTAAAAAACTTCTGGAACAGGAAGGTTTTTACCTGGCGCCGAAATGTCATCAATGTTGGCGCCAGGCGGATCTCACTTGGGAGGGCATTCCATAACTTGGGGGCAGCTGCCGAGAAGGCCCTATGTCTACAAGCCATCCCTCTCACCTCCTTGAGGGATGGCTCTTTCAAGAGGGCCCCCTGGCTAGATCTTAATTGCCGGGGAGGTTCATATGGAAGGAGGCGGTCCTTCAGGTATCTAGGTCCCAAGCCGTTTAGGGCTTTATATGTCAAGACAAGCACTTTGAATTGGGCTCGGGCAGCAACTGGTAACCAATGCAGGTTACGTAGAATCGGCGTGATGTGATCTCTGGCGGCCCCACCACTCACCAGCCGCGCCGCACGATTCTGAACCAGTTGCAATCGCCGGACCGTCTTCAAAGGCAGCCCCACGTAGAGCGCATTGCAGTAATCAATACGGGATGTTACCAGCGCATGCGTAACTGTCATGAGGCTCTGCTCGTCTAGGTAGGGGCGGAGCTGGTATATTTTCCGCAGCTGAAGGAAGGCGCCCCTGGCCACCGAATCCACCTGGGCTTCCAGAGTTAGACCAGGGTCCAGAAGCACCCCCAAGCTGCGGACCCTGTCCCTTAGGGGAGTGCAACCCCGTCCAAGACAGGGAAGTGGCCCTCTAACCTGTCCGGTGAAGCACCCACTAACAGCACTTCCGTCTTGTCTGGATTGAGTTTCAATTTATTAACCCTCATCCAGTCCATTATCTGGCCCAGACACGAGTTCAGGACAGAAACCGCCTCACCTGGATTGGTGGAGAATGAGAGGTAGAGCTGAGTATCGTCAGCATATTGCTGACTCCTCAGCCCAAACCTCCTGATGACCTCTCCCAGTGGTTCCATGTAGATGTTAAACAGCATGGGAGACAGTATTGAGCCCTGAGGAACCCCATGACGTAAATGCCACGGGGCGGAGCAACTGTCCCCCAGCACCACCTTCTGGACACGGTCAGCCAGGAAGGAGCGGAACCACTGCAAAACAGTGCCTCCAACTCCCAACCTGGCCAGCCTATCCAGAAGGACACCATGGTCGATGGTGTCGAAAGCCGCTGAGAGGTCCAGGAGTATCAACAGGGTTGCACTCCCCCGTCTCTCTCCCGGCAAAGGTCATCGTACAGGGCGACCAAGGCAGTCTCTGTTCCAAAACCCAGCCTGAAACCAGATTGAAATGGATCCAGAAAATCCGTTTCATCCAGCAGCGCCTGGAGCTGTCCGGCCACCACCTGCTCCAACACCTTGCCCAAATAAGGAGGTGTTCGCTACTGGCTGGTAGTTACCCACCAGCCCTGGGTCCAGGTTGGTTTTTTTAGGAGTGGCCTAATTACTGCCTCCTTTAAGGCAGCAGGGACCACTCCCTCTCTTAATGAGGCATTTGCAGCTTCCTGGACCCAGGTGCGAACCCCCCTGGCAGATCTTTCAATTAGCCAAGAAGGGCAAGGGTCGAGCAGAGTGGTGGTAGAACGGACAGATCCAAGCACCCTGTCCACATCCTCGGGTCTCAATAATTGAAACTCATCCAATAATACTGGACCTAAGCACGGCGCACTGGACACACCCCTTGATTCTGCACCAATAGTGGAGTCCAATTCCCTGCGAATCTGAGCGATTTTCCCCTCAAAGTGAACAGCAAACTCGTCACAACGGGCTGCTGAGTGGTCCAGAACCTCCTCCGTATTTCTCAGTTGAAGAAGGTCCTGGACCACCCAAAACAGCTCTGCTGGACGGCACTCTGAGGAAGCAATACGGTTTACGAAATATTGCCTTTTCGCCAACCGTATTGCCACAGAATAGGCCCGATAATGGGCTCTAAGCTGTGTTCGATTGGACTCACAGCGGTATTTTCTCCACTTGCGCTCCAGCTGTCTCCCCTCCTGCTTCATTGCCCGCAGCTCAGATGTATACCAAGGAGCCGTCTGGGCTCTGCGCAAGGGGAGAGGGCGCTTAGGTGCAATCGTGTCAACTGCCCGGGACATTTCCCTATTCCATAGGGTGACCTGAGCTTCGACAGGAGCACCGACCATATCAGACGGATAATCCCCCAGAGCTTTCAAGAAACCATCTGGATCCATCAGTCTCCGAGGGCGGATCATCTTGATAGATCCCCCACCCTTGCAGAGGGTTGGAGTAGCTAATAGCCTAAACTTGACCAGGAAGTGGTCTGACCATGGCAATGGAGTCAGGACCAACCCCTCCACATCCAAACCACCATCCTCCAATCCCGTTGAGAAAACCAGGTCTAGAGTGTCAAACTCAATCCCCCTTCCCCAAAATTATAGCCAATTATTGATAACTGGGGATAAAATATGCAGGAGACCGGGGAACCCATCTAGAACAAGTCTCTGATTTATTCCCAGATTGAATCAGGTGGCTTCTGAAATTGTTCAAATCAATTTGGATGGTTTACCAAGTTAGCCAACTGAGGGCTAAACTCAATATTGTGTACAGTTCATGAGCCTAGCCTAAGCAGTTCTGTTATGGGTGTCTTCTCCAAACTCTCTTAATGAACCAAGCTACTTCAGAGACCAAAAAGGAGGTGTCAACCTGGGTTGAGATGTGATGGCGGTAGAGATCATAGAGGGTCCAGATTCAAGGAGGCCATGGGTGTGATGCTAGTTGGGCTATAATTTGTGGAACAATTACATTCCTGTGACAAAACCCACAAAGGCCAACATGTTTTATCAAGTACAGTACAGTGGTACCTCTTAAATCAAATGTAATTTGTTCTACTGGTCAATTTGTTTTAAGAAACTTGTTCAACAAAATGCAGTTTCCCATAGGAATGCTTTGTAAATGGTTTAATCTGTTTTGGAGGCTATGGGTTGCTTTGTGTTATGAAAACTTTGTTTTATGAAGTGCAGTTTCCCATAGGAATGCATTGGGAATGAAATAAAGACAAAAATAACCAGACTTTTTCCCCTTGGGTACATGTGGAATGGATTTTTGTCATGCAAAGCATGCCTATTCCTGGGGAAAAAAATTATTCCTACGAGTTTTTAGTCTTACAGGGCATTTGTCTTAAGAGGTACCAATGTACCGTGGTACTTTGTATAAAGGAATTAATTCATTCCAAATGAAATTCTGTTAAGCAAATTTTCCTTTATACAAATTTCCCATATGAATGCATTGAAAACAGAGTAATCTCTAATCGCGACCATTTTTATGTTGTACGGATTCGCCCCATAGACAATTATGTTAAACAAATTTTCCCTATCTCCAGAATTTTTTATGTTGTACAGATTTTATGTTATACAAACTGTTTGTTATATGAGGGTCTGCTGTAGATGCTTTTCTGCAGACTGCAGCAAACTCTATTAAAAGCATTTAATGAAGACTAGAGTCTGGGAAATCTTATGGCAAATAAAACCGCATCGTTTTTAAGGTACCACAAGTCTCTTTGTTGTTTTAGCTCCTTGCGATTAATTTAGATAAGCCTTTGGAGATGCATGGCCAAGACAGCCTTTGCAGAATTAAATTCCTAGGATGGGTCTTGTTGGAACAGGGAGCATTTTAGAGGGATGATTTTTCATTCAGACTGCTTGGCTAATGCGTTCAAGGTAGGCTCTGAGAGAGGTATGTTACCGCGTGAAATAAAGGCATCTGTGCCGCTTATCATGACTATCATCACAACGCACAGCCCACCAAGAGGGTTTCAAATGCAAGGCTCAGAAGTGGTCTGCTTCTCTGACCTGTGGTGTATGAGACTCAGTTTTATTTTCTTAACCTACAAGCACACCTTCCCATTCAGAGGGATCTCTGTCAAAGTGGGATGTTGCCTTTCCTGTCCTTCACAAATTCCTAACGCCTGTGGCCATGCTGGCAACACAGAGGGCTCAATCAGAAAGGGGAAATAATCGTTTATGTGAGCGCAGTGGGGAGAGGGGCCTCTGAGGCAAATGCCCGTCAATGTATCCATATGGAGAACAGACGGCTGAGCGGCTGCCATTCAGAAAGCAGACTCCTCTGGCCTGAACATCCTATTCTATCATTGCCGGCGGGCAAGGGCTGTTAACATAACAACTGAGCCTTGGGAGGAGGGGAGGCTTCCCCCCTTCCCATGCCAGATTCCAAGGGGGCTCCGGCTACAGTCTCCCAGATACCGATCTCAGATGGGAGCAGGTCAGGTCCCAGGGCCTAAATCTCTCCTAATAACTTCCCCAGGAGTCCTTTTGTCTTGCTGATGTTTCACTGTGAAATAATGCCCTTGGGTCCTTTTATGCATAAAGACCGATAAAAAGGGTTTAACTCACTCTCTCACACACACAAAACAGAAATCCCAACCAACCCTTCAGGCACTTTGAGCTCCCGTCTATTGTTTGAGTTAAGGGCTTCTCCCCTGACAATGAAATCCTTAAAGCTGTCTCTCAGGGATTCTCTCACACTGGGCATGCCCATATTTCAGAGACTAGCCAAGGGCAATGTTATGGGATAGGGGATGCTTTAATGATTTATCAGATAACATTAGCTTACCCCCAAAAAAGCAAGCCTTTGTTTATTAATTCCTTCCTGTGTTCTGCTGTCAATTTCACACCCCTTTCTTTGATTCCAGCTATCCCTTTCTCTGCCTACTTCTCCCCCAAATAACATACGCCAACAGCCACTTTGGGTGTTTTGCCGCCATGGCGGGTTGAAAAAAGAATGGATAATTGTGGAGAGTGGGACTGGACTGCACATTTGGTGCTCACTTGCCCATGATTGCAAAAGTCCAGCTGCAGGGAAGAGCAGGGGTGTGCTTGTCAGGCTGCCTGCCCTAAGGAGAAAGACATCCAACACCTACAAGAACACCTGAGAATACCCCCTTTTCTCCTTGAGGAGAAAAGCCTTCAACAAGACAACTTCTTCCATTTCTCCTTCCATTTCTGAACTGCTGGTTTTCTTCAGGTGCTTTTCTTTTCTCCTCTTTCCTTGGCCTTAAATCAACGTCTAGGTTGTTCACACCCGTGGGTCTTGTTCTGCCCTCCGTTGGTAAAGCAAATTTCCATTTCGTTCTTTTCTCTTATGCCTTTAAGCGATCTGAAGGAGGCCCCATAGAGCTCTCCCCCCCCATCTCCCTTTTGGTCCATGTGCACATTTTTAAAAGCCATTCCAATTAAATCAATCAATCAATCAATCAATTTTATTTTACAGCCAAAGGCCTGATAAAATACAGTATACATTGGTACAAATAATTAAAGGAAGCTTTAAATTAGTTAAGCGCAAGAATTCTTTTTTGTGTTTTCTGGGCAGAGAAAAGGAATTTGGCCACAAAGCAAAGCAAAGCAAAGTGTTCTGCTTATATACCGCCCCATACCACTACAAGTAGTCTCTGGGTGGTTTACAATTTTAATTACAGTGTGCAGGCTACACATTGCCCCCCACCCAGCAAGCTGGGTACTCATTTTACCGACCTCAGAAGGATGGAAGGCTGAGTGAACCTTGAGCCTGCTACCTGGGATTGAACCCAGGTAGTGAGCACAGTTTTACCTGCAGTACAGGCATTTAACCACTGCACCATGAGGTTCTGTAATGGACTTATTTGTGTCTTCTAGAAGATATCTTATATGCCAGTCAAAGGATCTGCCTAGGAAACCTCTCATTACAGAGTAAAGAAGCCTGGCACGATCATCCCTTTAATTACTACATATAAAAATAACATGCTGCAATATTGTGGAAACCAAGCCCTTTGAGAAATGAGGGAGGGAGTTGGTGACATTTAGCCAGAAGAGAAGGGCCATACCATAGCCAAATATGGGAAGGCCTGTCATGTCTAAGTCGGAGTACGCTTATTAAATATTGTTTCAGGAGATAAGGTGTGAGTCAGAGGAGGTGATAAACAACCAGAAAGGAAGTGTGCCATCTGTGTTGACTGATGATGAGAAGGAAGACGATAAAGAGGGAGAGACATCGCGAAAACGGGAGACGTGTACAAGACGCATACGGGCAATATCCTTAGAGGAGGTGGGGAGCGCGCGGGAGCAGAAAGAACCCACTGTACTGTGGGCGCTAGAGGAATTAGAGGATGAGTGGGAGGAACGTGACGTAGGTGGCGCACGGGAGATGGAGGAGGAGGATGACAGTTGGGAAGAGGGGAAAAAGACGATTGGGACGCAGACGCTGGAGAGCTGCCTAAGGGAGAAGGTGGAGGTGACCCGTTCTAAGAGGAATGAGGAAATCACCTGGGCTGTCACTGTTAAACCTTTAGGCTGGCCTGAGAATTTGGAGAAATTCCAGATATTTGGAGGTGACAAGGACATGAATAACTAGACGGAGCATGTACCAAAATGCCATTTCCCTCTGCATTTGCTTTCCCACTCATTAACAGTTTCAGTTGCATTCATGCTCTATCCTTACCTATAAAGATTGGCTCTTCTCTGAATAAGAGTGCTGGCTGTATCAGGTGAGTCTATGATGCTGCACACGTATTGTCACTTCTTTACTCAACACTGAACAGGCTTTTCTTGCCTTCCTAGGCTGAGAAAAGAACAGGCCACAGCCCGCCTTTTCATTTCCTCCATCTCTTTCCCTCAGCCAGGATTCCTGCCCCCACTCCATCTACTTTGCTTTGCAACACTAAGGCTTGTTTCAGACGGAGGGAAATCATTCTCCCATTGACATAAAGGAGTCCCAGACAATGGCTGGACAATGGAAGCGGAGGTCCACTCACAGAGCCTACTTGTCTCGTCCTCTTTAGTTCTTTGCCACAGAGATGTTTGACTTGAGCAAAAGGAAATGGTGAAGACTGTTTCCATGACTATCAGTGTCCTGGTAGTGCAGGTATCCTATAGTCTCCTGCAGAAGTCCTCATCCAACAGTCATAGGATAAGTTCCTTCCTGCTTAGGTCACAGACCACCAGTGATGAAGCCCCCGGGACTGCAGGTAAAACTGTGCTCACGACCTGGGGTTCAATCCCAGGTAGCCTGCTCATGGTTGACTCAGCCTTCCATCCTTCTGAGATCGGTAAATTGAGTACCCAGCTTGCTGGGGGGGGTCAATGTGTAGCCTGCATAATTAAACTGTAAACTGCCCAGAGACTACTTGAAGTGGTATGGGGTGGTATATAAGCAGAACACTTTAATATGATAGCCGCTTGGCTGTTGCTCTCCTGGTAATATTTCATTAGTTGGACCAGGAAGTGCCAGAACAAAGGGGGAGTCCAGGTGGGATTTTGCCTTTCCAGGGTTGTTTGTCACATGTGCTTCCCTGCTCTTGTGCTGGACAAAGTGAGCCTGTCTCAGCAGAGAACTGTGAACCTCAGTGTTTTGGCTCTTTTCCCATCAATTCAAAAACTCAGCCCCACCCCCACACTGTTTTATTTGCTTATTTGTATTATTTGTTCTGATAATGTAAATTCTGAGGCAATTTCTTGACAACTCCTGTGCCATTCTGGAATGGGTCAGATTCAAGGAACGTAACATGGATAATTACAGAAGTAAGGGGGAGATGGAAAGGCGCACGTATTATACGTGTGCCTTTCTGGACCATTTATTATTGCCTTGCAGGCTTTGCAAAGCTCTATGCATAGTGCCCTTGGCCATATTAACATTACCGACTGCCTCTGCAAAATTAATGTGCAGCTTTTCTTCCTACACTAAACTGTGCAGTGAAGGGGTTTGTGCTTGGAGAGGGGGGGAATAAATGCAAATGCAACACTCCCCTCCACCGGTAATGGACCCTAGCTCACACAGAGATTAGATTTACACCCTTCTTGGAAGGAGACGTGATCAAGAGCATTGCCTCCTCCTCCTCCTCCTCCTCCTCCTCCTCCTCCCACTGCTTGCTCACCAGCCTCAGAGTGGGCTGAACACGGTGCTTCATGCTTCATGTCTGCAATGCATATCCTGAGTCCCCAGGAATCTGGAAGCGCAGAGCTCTGTGGCAACTAGTAATTATCCTCTGTTGCCCCCCGCTCCCCCAAGGCTTTGGAAACTGGGAGCCCTGGTGCAGCTGAAGCTGAGCTGAGACGGAGGCCCTTTGCTGGGAAATGCTGCACTTGATTCTAGGAGAGCAGGCCACTCTAATAGTTAAGTATGTGTTGTACAAAGACATCGCCAGCATGTGTGAAGGTGGCATCTATGTGGCACATTTGCTAGGAAATGTAATGCTCAGGAGCTGGGCTTGGGGCTGGGGGCTGGGGCAAGAGTCTTCCCTGCCTGAGGAATCCTCCGAGGTTTTGCATGATGTCAAATTAAACATATGGCTAGCAGCTATTATTGAACTGTATCAGAGGATGTCCAGTGAAGGTCTTTTACTTGCTCCACTTTTGAGAGAAGCCTCATTATTACCTGTTAACTCCCACTTTTGCTGGATTGAAGACTGCTCGTCCTCGGACAATACTTAAAACGAGCAAGCCAGTGAAGCCCCTGGACAAAATAGTTGTCTATGTTTTCCCAACAGAAATCTCCTGGACCTATCCACAGTGATAAACGATGTGACCTTTCCCAGATCTGTGGCTTGAAGCCCTGGGAAACACGATATCCTTGCAATTAACATCTCAGAGACAATGATGGTGATCCTGGGATGGAAGTCTCACATTTGTTTCTATTTGTGTCTGCAAAAGTGGCGAACGTTTGTCCACCAGTATATGAAAAGTGTCAGCACCTCAGACAGTGAGGAAAATTTGCATGATTGCCACACCCATTCTAATACGTATCTCTTGATCAGCCTGTGACATTTTATGTCCCATAGCAATTTCAGATGATGAGAAAAATCCTTTTAAATATTTGAATACCGGTAAAATTTACTGTTTTTGACTTTTAATGCCATGTTTTTAATTATGTCATCTGCCTTGGTTTCTTTCTCTTTTTTAGGAGAAAGATGGGATAAAATACATCAACTAAATAAATTAAAAACCAAATAGATTGGATCATTATCTTATCATTTGGTAAAATACTTTCCTTACTTAACAAGTTTAGCTGTTTTTTGACCACATAACTAAGGGACCAAAAGGCTACACACTAGAGATGGGTACGAAACGAGCGATTTTTCGTTTTTGTTTTTGTTTTTTCATTTTTTGTTTCGTTATGCAATGAAAACAAAACAAATTTTTTTAAAAAAACAAAACGAAAACGAAAACGAAATGACCAAATTTGCCGTGTTTTTCGTTTTTGTTGCAGCAGATGCATTGAACTAAAAAGAATGCTAACGAAACAGCAATTTTTTGTTTTCGTTTTCATTTTTTCGTTTCGTTACCTAACGAAACAAAAATGATTTTTTTTTGCAAAAACATCACAAAAACAAAAACGAACCGAAACGGAGCCCTAAACGACCAAACGACAAATGAAACACCATTTTTTTGAGTCGTGCCCATCTCTACTACACACTAATTTGCTTTGTGGCTGGGTCTTTCATTTTAATATTGTCCAAGTACGGTGCCGCCTCACTGGAAAAACAAGCTGGAACTGAGTAATCTTGTCTTCATCTTGCCTGTCTTGCTTTTCTCCTCTTGATGGATTCTTGTACGCCGAGACATCAATCATCCAACAAACATTAATCTAGCTTAATTTGCAAGATGAAATCTCAGGTTGTAGGGGGAAATCCCCTCTACTTAAGGCCAACCATTGCTTTTGTAAACTCAATGATGCCACATCCCTTATTCCTAGTCCTGACGGGGTCTAGATGCAGCTGATTGAACCTTTAGAGGACATGGCATTTCACTACAGCATTTTCTCTTGTTGACTTCAAGCGAAGGGTTCTGGTGCAGCGGCATTGGGGTGTGTTCGCGTGCTTGTGGAGCAGTCCGGTGCAATTTATTTCCTGGTAATCCCATGATTTACAGGGAATTGTGTGCCAGCTTTACCCTGATCCATGCCCAAACTGGACCTTAGAGCAATCCATACAGCCCCTTTAAGAGCTGTTGCACAGCCTTTTGGCACAGAGGTAGTGCATGCATTCTTTTTGGTATGATTCAGCATGATCCTAATTAATTTGTTGTGTAGCCAGTGCAGGATGGAGCAACCCCTCCATTTTCATTTTCTTAAAAAAAAAAAATCCTTGCCTGATGCAGCACAGTTATGATGAACTATTTCAGGAATGGTGAAAGAATGTACTGTGAAATGCACCCATTAGAACATTAAAGGGACACATCATCAACATTCCAACAGAAGGATTGGTGGAAGGACCACAGACTAAGCAATAAGAAATGGGGAGACAATAGGCTTAGCTCCTGTGGGGAGATCATCCAATTCCTTCTCCCAAGTCTGCTTTAGGAATCCAGCCACAAAGCACGAGTGGCCACAGACCTGCTACAGAAGTCTCTGAAAATAATTCACGCCAACTTGCTTAAAAGAAGCAAATGGGTTTAATTATTAGTTACAACCTTGTCAATAATTATCACCCCATCTGTGGGTAATAAATGACAGCTTCTCACAGACTGCATCATTAGAGTTTTAGAACACCAATGGGGTGCATTAAAGTGCTGAGGGAAACATTGATCTGGTGTTTAAAAAAATGCTTTTTATAAGTTTCATGCGCAGGTCAGAGCTCCCCAACCTCTTGTTCCTTTTACTGACCAGAGAAACTCTTGTCTCTGCCTGTGCCACAAGAGTCTTCCCTTCCTCCATGTAGCAACTGCTGCTCTTCTGTTTAAGAAAGTCCTGGGAAGGGCTATGCTACCTTGTTGTGGCCGCTCTTTGTTTCAGAACAAAAAAGTGTGTTTTTTTCTGAGCCAGGACTCTTGAATCATCAAGGGATCCTTTCCATCATGTGACTTCACAGGACAGGAATCCTGTTTCAAGTTCTTTCCTATTCCATTGGTCATGCCATCACTGGTACTCCATGTACCCCTCACTATGGTATTTTTCTGAAGACAGAAAGGTCCTTCTGGTCAAGGGACTGTGTCTACCACCATTGTGTGCCATCCTCTGTACATTTCTGGGTTCCCTTTTAATACCATTTATTTATTATTTCTTTTATTGATTGATTTAAAATATTTCTATCCCACCTTTCTCTCCCAAAGGACCCAAGGCAGCTGACATAAAACAGTTTTTAAAGCTAAAAACATTAAGTATATACTATTTAAAAAAGAATTAAACAAATATTTGTTACAATGGTGACTAAAATCAACATTCAAACACATTTAAAACAACAAAGCACAACAATCCATCTAAAACCCCTCTCAAACTACCAGTCATTGAGAAAAAGCCTTGATACGAATCAACAAATAAGCAATTTTTGAATGAATTTTGCAATTCGTATTTAAATTTGTACCTATCACTAATGGGCACCATCACTATCTCTGGTTTTAGCAGAATTCATCCTTCGTCCTTTGGAAGAAATACTTCCTTTTATCAATTCTGCCTTTCCACAGCATCAGCTTCAATGTCTGATGTTGGGTTCCAGCATCACAACCTATCATTGTGAAGGGACCAGTCACAAGTGTGGTTATCTCTCCGAGCACAGCTACATAGATTTCTAAAAGAGCATTTTTCTATTAGAAACTCAGGTTTAGAATTCCATTTGGGGGGCGGAGGAGGGAAGGAGGGGTGTTTTTTGGGGTGGCACCCTCCAGCGGCTGTTTTCTGGGGACGTTGGAAGGAGTCTGCAGCACCCTACCAAGAGAAGCTAGACTGTCCTCCACCAACCACATTGTCCATCCCTGGCAGGTGACAACCTCTTAGAACCAGACTTCTGAACTGAAGGAACTACTGTGCTTTTTTACAGATATGTTTAAAATCTGTTTTAAACCCATTTTTACATTTCACTTGCATTTGTTATTTAAATTGTAACGCTTTTAGGCACAAGTCCTTTTTTGGCAGCAAGACAGAATGCCATCATTTAAAAAAAAATAAAAAAAATCCGGAACAGAACAGCAGCAGTTACTCCCTAGCCAAAGCACCAGGAAGGCAGGGGTGGTTGGTTAGAAAGGAAAAGTCACACCCCCGCCCGCCGCCGCCGCCCCAGTTGAACTGAAAGATAGTTGAGAGAGACCCTGTGAATATAATTATTCATGCTGGAATGTAGCCAAGGTGCTCCTTTTAGAACAACCCTCCTGTTTCAAAACATGCCACAGAATCTTTAATAACCATACCTTGTAAGACCTGAATTTATATGATAGACAAAAGGATGCCATAAAAATGCTCATTATTTTCAAAACGATCAAGGCTACAGTCTGCATATGCCAAAGAGAAACAGAAAGTGTATATGGGGGAGAGGGTTATATTTTGTCAGTGACACATGTTTTTCATTAAAAAGAGAGAGAGAGAGAGAGAGAGAGAGAGAACATCCCAGGGTTTTGCTTAGGTGAATTGTTTTAGATTTTCCTCCAGAATATTAATTTCAAGGCTTTTTCCTAGTTCAAACTGGGAAACAATTTGTTCCCATTTTCATAAAAACAATTGGTGAAGATCGTATGTCTCATTAATTGTTGTTATCGGATTGGAGGGAGATCATAGCTCTACAATAAAAATCAGAACAGAGGTGGCCCGGAGCAGCTTCCTTAAGATGAAGAAAATAATAAGCAGCAGAAGCAGCAACAACAAAATAAAATTTCGGGTTGACAATGAAAATTGTGAATGCTATGCATTCCTCTGTATGGTGTGGAATCATGTACTTGGAAGCAGGTTAATATAAAAGATGGAGGAGCAATGGGAATGAGGGTTTATTGCAGCAACAGCAGATTGCCACCAACAAAGAAGTACTCCAGTGAATGAATAAAGACCAAAAAAATCAAAAATACATAACAATGTAGAAAATACATCCGCCAAACAGTGGGACATGGAACATAGATGTTACTACAGCCTTTCATATAGAAATGAGGAGAAAGTCATTGGGAGCAGTAGACTATATTGTCTCAAGAACCTGGAGGTCTCATTTGGGTTAGATACTACTTCATCTTTTAGACCAGGGGTGTCCAAACTTTTTGCAAGGAGGGCCAGATTTGGTGAGGTGAAAATGTGTGGGGGCCGACCATTCAGCCGCAGTTGGCCCCCGGGCCGGACTTTGGGCAAGTCTCTATAACATGCAAGGAGGTGGGAAGGCTGCTACAGCAACGGAGCTGGGAGTGGGTAGGCTAGACAGGTGGCTGGGGGTGATGGACAGAGGCAGGGAGGGCAGGCAAACCATAAAACTGCAAGCCGATTCCTCCATCCGGTATGGGGAGGGGTCAGCTGGTGGGGATGTGTGACAAGCTGTGCCAGTGGGGGGAAGAAGCTGCGGGCCGCTGAGAATTTGAAAATGGGTCGCATTTGGCCCCCGGGCCTGACTTTGAACAATCATGCCTGGTTTAGACTGCCACACCCAAACTCAGAATAGCCATGAGGACCTCTGGCTTACAGTAGGATGGGAACAAGAAGTTGTAGTGATTGTGGTGGTTGTTTCAACATATATTCCTAAAACCCTCTAGCACACATGACATTGTAACAATGAGCTCTGAAAAGAGATTTCATAAGTGTGTGTGCTTCACAGGCCAACCTAGTGAAAGGTGTGGGGGGAGGGGGAGAAGAGTTCCTAGAAAAAAATGAAACCACTAGCTGATTTAAAGCTATTGTAGTGGCTATGACCGATCCAAGGGCTGATCCAGCTGGATCAACCAACACACGTGCTATTGAGGGTCAAAGCGATGACGATGGATAAGCAAATGAACTCACTGTCACCTCACTGTCATCACCACCCATTGGGTCCAAATTGATAATACTTTTATTCAAACCACAGTATCTGACATTACAGCAAAGGATAAAAAATATCAAGTCTATCCATTATTTTTGCTGAACCCAGGAATATCCAACATAAAACTTATTATCCAAGCCATATAGAGCTTAATATTCTTAAGATGCAATTCAAGACACTCATTTATTTTCATCCTGCTATTGTTTCTTCATCTCTTATCAAAGAACTCTTACAGGCACTAGAAGCATGAGAACTAGCAATCCAAGTAACCATGGATAGGTAAACAATATGAGTGATTATTCTTCATTGCATTTTCAATTCAGGAAGTGGGAGGAAAGGACCAAGTCTCTCTCATCTGAAAAAACAAGTGACTTTTTGGTGTAACCCTGCACTTTCAGGGTGCAGGTGAAATACACTGTAAATATAAGCAGATGCAAGAACATTTTATTATAGGGAATCTGCGTGTACATCACTGTGTATATCCAGATCCCCAAAAACTCATTAAAGCCAAGGAAAAAGATATTACTGTGAGACCTAAATATCTATTCAGGCCAAACTCAGTTTCTAATGCTACTGTAGGTCAGTATGAATCCAGTGAGGCTGGTGATGATAACAGCAATTTGTACTGGAGTATCCACCTCCACTCCACCCCCAAATATCTACTTTGTATTTAATGCAATGCACTACCTATCTCAAGCATTTTCCTTGGCTGAAATTATCCAGTGAATGGTTCTGAACAACGAGTTGATGCGAGGGAACCACATCTGAGACCATCAACAAGCGAAGAGGAGGCAAAAATTATTGGATAAATGGTATAATGAATTACAATTACTCGCCTAGCAGGATTGTTTAAACACGAGCCCTATTCAATTGAACAAAGCACTTAAGCAAACGTATAATATTAGTGTACAGGAAAGAGGCAGGCAGAGATCTGCTCTATTGTCTGTCTCTCAATAACCTGCCTTATTCATAATTTTCTTGTGTGTTAAATACAACCCCACCCTTAAAAATATTAATAAAATGCCTTGTATTTAAGCTCTTTTTTTCCTACTACACTAAAGACACCTCTAAATAAACCTCTTAATATTCACACTATATTGTGTGGTGAACATTTTCTTGTATGCTAGAGTGATTCCTGTTTTTCCCCAAACACAATCCCCATGAAATACTGTGGTAAACATTTCTCAGAATACTACGGCAAACACTCTCCGCATTATCAGATTAGCCATTTCACTGAGCACCACATTAAGCACACGTTTAAATACTGAGAAAAGACGTACAGCCTCTTCTTTCTACTGCGCCTCGTTACCCTCCCTAGATCCATATTTCTTGATGTGGAGTTGACCAGCCCTCCCCCCCTTCCACCACAGCCATGCATGCACAAAATGGCCTGGCCCCCCTCCTTCTCAGCCCAATACCTTATCTCTAGCTTGAATCAGATTGGAAGAGTTTTCAGCATGGAGGGGGATTTTTCATGGGCGTCACATTTTGTTTGACAACAACCAAACAACAACAACAAAGCCATTGTTGAGTAGCTTTGCTGGTGATGGAGAAAGATTGTCAGCAACCCTTGCCTGCCTCCCTGCACAAGAGACGGGAGATTCCTCGTGTGATGATGATGGTTGAAGCTAAAGCTTTGTTTGGGTTTTACAGGTGTGCTCTAATGTCGGCGAAATTGCTGTGCTTCAAGCCTTCGACGGATTCGTCTTTAGCAAGCATTTCGAAGGCACGAACGCATCTCCATTGCTGACTGTCAAGACTGAACCTGCACTTCTTTCCAGCTTTTCTTGTTTCTCCTCCCCCTCTTTCCTTCTCCCCCCTTTCTTTTTTTAAAAAAACTTGCAATTTGATGTTTGATCATTTGAAGCAATGAGGCGGAGGGTAATTTACGTTATCAGGGAGGTATGAGGGGCGCTCGGAACCCAGACGCGAGGCCCATTCGCCTGCTAAAGCACCATCGTAATGTAATGAGACTCCAGTCAAGTGCAGCTAGTAATGGAGAGGAACGCTTTCCATTCATCTGCCTACCTGAACCTCCATGGAATATGACAATAACTTTTATGCAGAAGGAGGAGGGGGGCGGATGGTGTGAAAAGGCAGCCACAACACTGAGGGAAATCTCGGGAATCTTTCAAAATTCTTATTTCAGCTTTAATGGCAACCTAACTTGTTGAATCCCTGCGAATGGCTAGAGGACGTTTCTGCTGAATGGGCACCTGTTAGTATACCTGAGTGTTGCTGACCCAGGTGTCATCTGGTTGAACTTTTTAGCTGCACCAGCAAATCCATGTGTCTATGAATCATCATTAAAACCTGGCAGGTTTAGGGAAGCACCTCTGATGAACTGGAGCAAGTCAGGTCAGGAAAGCTAAGTCAGTCAAGATCTGGACGTTGAGTCATGGCAACTGGACTTCTTTTTCTTGAGAGAGTCCAGTTGCCATGACTCAACTTCCAGATAAACCCACCTGGATGACTGAGAATCTTCACAGACAAGTCAGTCGAGAATTTCATGTTTTGTTGATACCCATTTGATTTATTTTAAAATAAATCCTCCTTTCTCCTTCTGATCTGAAGTCTATGCCACAGACACACTGACTGCCATTTTTCTTTCAGTTTTTCCTTGGGAGTCATTTGGTCAGCCTATCAGCCTGGAAAGAGAAGCTGGCTTGGAAGGAAATGCATAGCTTGAAACAGGACTAGTCAACAAAACATTAACATGGAAGCAACCTTCACTCCAGGGGCTTTAAACCAGTGTAGTTGGAAAGTGCGGAATTGTCCGAAAGGCAAGTGGGGAAGCAGGAAATATGAACCTGTGAATAGAAGGAATCAGAATTATAATTGGGCAAAGTTTCCTGGCCTGGTGTAAAGAAATCTTTTATTAAGCTCTGATCTGTTCAGAGTCCAAATTTCTGTGGAAAGTCCCCAAGCTCAGTCTTATTTTGGGGTATTCAACCACAGCACAGGTGTCTGAGAATTGTTCCTTTCTAAACATGGCTGTAAAGATGTGTTTCTTGAAACTCACAGGTGGTAGCCCAGGGGGAGGGAAACCCCCCATTACACCAACCAACAGGGAAATTATCTGTTCTGTGTAGAACAGTATAAGAGATAGCATCTATGTGTAGTTAATTGTCTTCCTCCATTTATTTTTAATGGATAGACCCATGTTTTTGATATCATAAACATGTCTTTGTGATATCCTTTTTATGCCCTTCTGATGTCTCTTTGTTTTTGATATCTTTTCAATAAAACTGCAGTTTTGTTTTCATCAAATTGAATCGAGTCACTCAATATTAATACTTAATAGTCTTTGGACCATCCCCAAATCCCAATGTCTGGGTGACAAACCATGTTGAAATGAACCTGCCTTGAGATGTGAAGGAAGAAATGCTGGTGGGCATGAAGACCTGCAAGTGATATTTACCAATTAACAAAATAAGAACAAATCAGTAAACATAACATCACCAGAAAATTAAATACAGTAATATCTTGGATAATGAATGCCTCTGTTAGTGAAAAATTCAGATAGCGTAATGAAATTTCCAGGAATAGGGATGTTTTAGATAACGTAATTTTCCTATGGGATGCCTCTGATAATGAAATTTTCATAATTCCTTGCAAAAAAAGTGTACCCAGGATGCATTGCAAACACACCTCTGTAGTTTGTGGAGGGGTGGGAAGAGCTAGAGCATTTTTTCATGGTGTGTTGGAGCCATTCTGGATATTTTTGGGACCTTTCGAACTTGGAAAGTTAGAGAGCTGAGGTTTCCTTGCTTTCTTTTGTGTTTTTGCATTGGTTTTGATTGCACTTTTGGTGGGAACGACCTGGCTTTTGTTTTGGAGCTAGCTTTTATTCATTTTTGTACTGCTTTTCAGTGCTTTGCAGGTGGAAATGACCTTTGTTTTGGAGTTTTCTTTTGTTCATCTTTGCATTTTTTCCCTATCGCACTTTTGGTAGGAACAGGCCAAAAAAATTATCATGCTGCTTTCTTTTGTCCACATTTGCATTGCACTGTGGGGGTGGTGGCGGTGGGGGGTTTCAGGGGATATTCTGGCTCTGCATGCCTCTAAAGTGCATTTTATAAAGTGGTCTGAAAAATAGCATGGTATTTTGGCCTTTTTCAGACATCCAGGATGGATTAATTGGTTTCCCATTCATTTCAATGGGAAACTGTGTTTTGGATAGCATAATTTTTGAATAGCATAATGCCTCAGAGAACGAAGTAGTTACATTATCCGTGGTACCACTGTACAATTAAAATATGCAAACAACAACAATATCGAATATTATGGTGGGTTGAAAAGTTGAAAACAAACCTACACGAGGACTAAAGATGGGGACAACTGCCAGTTTTTGCTTCTGTAGTACTGTATTTGATGGGGAAATAAGCCTACAAGTTTTTCCAGTGCCTAAATATTTTGGTCCTTTTTGGTCCCTAAATCCTTCAGAAATGAACTCAAATGAAATTCCCTTATTCCTAAAAGGAAATAGCTGTCTATTTTAACCCTTTCTTTTAAAAGGACATGTCATTTGCAGTTTGCTGTTTAAACAAATATGTTTGCTGTTTAAATAATACATTTGCCTTCTAACTAAATGCACAAAGAGATAAAACAACTATTATAATAAAATTTGGTGTGCAGTGCTTGTCAATGAATGTTTCAGCAATTCTAACATAAAATTTGTTTTGTGGCTTTTCAAAACAGTTTAAATTCAGTGGAAAGTTTGGATATGTGGAACTCCTAAACACAAGATCACTTCTAATAAAGCAAAATTGCAGACATGGCTTTCCCACACCCATACTATAGAAAATCTGTGGGGGGTGTGGGTTTGCTTTGGTTATTTATTTTCTCTTATCTTAAAATTCCATCATACTTAAAATTCCATCAAAGTATAGGCTACCGCAGTTTAGATTTGAAACACCTTTTCCTTAAAGACAAATCACCTTAAAAATCACTGTCCGCTTTTCAAATTGCTTTTTCTGAAGAACCCCCTGGCCACGCCCATTTTTGACTGCTGTGTTGGTTTTTCTTGCGACGACCACTAGGGGTGGTGTTTTTTAACATCAGTTCCTGCACCCCCTTTTAAAGTGATTTGGTTGTATTTGCAGGCATACTACGCCGCCTTTTTTCAGTTTTCCCTCCTGTTTCTGCTGTTTCCCTGTTGTAGTTTAAAGCAGTTCAGCTTAGTGCGAACGGAGAAGGCGATTGCTAAGCAAATGCTGAAGTGCGGACTGCTGAACCGCTGTAGTGACCACATGACCATGGGGGGAAATAAGTCAATGCAAAATAAAAAGCAGCTGCTCAAGGAAGTGTGGTAGCGGCCAAAATGTCATGTGCTGAGGGCTGAAGAATGTCAAAAGCCTGTGTGCTGCAACTGCATGCTCTAATATAGGGATTAATTACCCATATATAGGGGTTATTTGCCCCTATATTGCTGGTGCTTGCCATACACACTTGCAATTAACTAGGGGGAGCCTCTTTGCAGTTGAATAATTCACCTCCCTGAACCCCAAACCTCTCCATTTTTGGGGGATTATAGGGAAGAGTCCAAAGAAGTTACCCTGCAACTTTGTTTCCTCTAGGCCAGTGGTTCCCAACCTGGGGCTTGGGACTCCTTTGGGGGTTGAACGGCCATTTCACAGGGGTCAGCATGAGCCAGTGAAGAAAAAAGCACAAACGGCTCTGGTCTGGAGGAGGAGGGGGAGGGGTAGGGGAAAGAGTGAGTTACAGCTTCATTGGTTGGAGGCAATGTCAGTCAATGGCACTGGAGGTTGCGATTGGCTGAGGGTGCCTGTAGAGGGAAGTTTTCTATGACACCTGTGGCAGTGGCCTGCCAAAGGAGGCCTGTGGCCTCTTCCAAGCAGGGCAAGGGGTCACCACAACATGAGGAACTGTATTAAAGGGTCACAGCATTAGGAAGTTTGAGAACCACTGCCTCAGGCCCTAGGATTAATGATTTCATTCCTAGAGGGAAAATGGTATTTTGTTTCATTTCATAATAAAACACATCTTACTGTGTTGTGCTATGAGGAGGAATGTGCTTATTTTTCATTGATATCCATATATTCATCGAATGGAGTATACTTTGCCATCATGTGCCCTTGATGGTCCTGTCAAGGTTGGTGTCCATCTTTTGCACCCTAATGAGGATATGTCTTAGGATGTGGAGGGAGAAATATCTCACATGCCTTTTGGCTGCTATTATTATTACATGCCATCAAGTCACTTCCAACTTACAGTGACCCCATGAATGAGCCATCTCCACAAAGTCCTGTCCAGGTCTCAAAGACTCCAGCCTATTACGTCCTTTAGGGGGTCAGTCCATTTTGTACTTAGTCTTCCTCTTTTCCTGCTGTTCTCTGCCTTTCCCAGCATTAGATATTCCTTCCCCATAGAATCCTATCTTCTAATAATGTGCCCAAAGTAGGGCAGCCTCAATTTCAACTTTTTATTGTTTATTTTATTTTATTTTATTTTATTTTATTTTATTTTATTATTTTATTTTATTTGCCTCCAGAGATAGTTTGATCTGATCTAGGATGCACTTCTTTATCTTTCTGGCACTCATAAAGCTACCCACAAAGCTCTACTTCATGCACCACATTTCAAATGAATCATTTTTGTATGTATGTATGTATGTATGTATGTATGTATGTATGTATGTATGTATGTATGTATGTATGTATGTATGTATGTATGTATGTATGTGCATGCATGTATGTATGTATGCAACAAAAGTCAGAAAGATGCTGCCCCCACCACCATACCTTGCTCCAAGTGGTACAATAAGCCCATTCACCCATGGATCTCTTCTCAGGCTCTTCACCTTACAACTGACCTTTGGGTGCCCTGACCTTGTGTAAACACAATGCACATGGAAACACCTTCCAGCTTAGCCAGTGATCTGAGGAGCCACCTGAAAATGGGTAGAGTGTGGTAACTAGGCATTAAAGCCACCTCACATGCAAAATCAATCAATCAATCAATCAATTTTTCTCCCCCTCTATTCACTTGGATGGAGTACAGTAGAACCCCAGTATACGCTGGGGATTGGTTCCAAGCCTTCTTGTGGATAATGAAAACCGTGGATAAGAGAGAACACCAAAATGTTCCCCAAAACTGCGGTTTTGTGATAGTAACTTTTTATTTATTTATTTATTTATTTATTTATTTATTTATTTATTTATTTACCAGATTTTTTAGCCGCCCCACTACCAAGAGGTCTCTGGGCGGCATTCAACAAGTATTAAAAACTATGAAACAATAAAATTATTAAAACTATAAAATACAATACAATTAGAACAACATACAATACCAATTTAAAATTGTACAACTCTGCTGCTCATGTGTCCATCTGAGTAATCTAATTAAAATGCTGGCCAAACAGGAAAGTCTTTGCCTAGTGCTGAAAAGCCAAAGGTGTTGGCGCCAGGCGGATCTCCGTAGGGAGGGCATTCCAGAGTTGGGGGGCAACCGCCGAGAAGGCCCTGCTTCGACATGCCACCCCCTTATCTCTTTGAGGGATGGCACCTTCAGCAGGGCCTCCTGGCCTGATCTTAGAGTACGGGCAGGCTCATGTGGAAGAAGGCGGTGCTTTACAGTTGCTGTTTTGCAACAGTAGCTTGCTTTACAGCTGCTGTTTGTGATGGTAGCTTGCTTTACAGCTTCTGTTTTATGACAGTAGCTTGCTTTACAGCTGCTCTTTGTGACAGTAGCTTGCTTTGCGGCAGTTGAATTATTTATTTATTTTTCTCTGCAAACCGTGGATAACTGAATCAGTGGATACGGGGGTCCTACTGTACTCATTTCTCTGACTGTCTGGATTCTTTGAGAAGGACAGCAATTCTTTGGGAACTGGAAACCCCACATTAACTGGAATACGGCTAATTTTAGCCATCATCGTTAAATCAGTGTTTTTCAACCACTGTTCCACATGACACACTAGTGTGCATTCCTGGTTGCTGGAAAAGCTGAAGTATATCAGCTTTGTGTTCAGCCAAACAGGCCCAGGTTGCGGCGCACTGAATAAAGTATTTTATAATTTTTCATATTTCTGTTTACTTACTATTTCATAATAAAGTAATTATAAAATACTTTCTTTGTGTTTATTTGATTCCTATTCAAGAGAATTACTTTATATATAGTCAATATAGGCACAGAGTTAAATTTTTTAACATTTTCTAATGGTGGTGTGCCTTGTGATTTTTTTCATGAAACAAGTGTGCCTTTGCCCAAAAAAGGTTGAAAAACCCTGGCTTAAATGATAGTTCACACTTCCATTGTTCTGAAAGATGGTGAACACAAGCATAATGTAAGCATTACGAGCTGATAAAGGAGTACATGTAGTAAGTGATGGTGTTTTTATCCACCATGTCCCTCAAGAAGCTTAACTACCACAGGAATCCAGATGTGACAAGTTAGAAACGTCCACAGCAGAAACTTACATAGCAGCTTGTACACATTACATCTTTCTAGATGAGTTGAGCAGCAGTGACACAATAGTGGCTAGTTTCACTTCTGAGATTTTAAGAACTGTTACATTTGACTAGCACACTGATTGATCTGTGCATCCCAGGACGTGTGACCTACAAGAAATGCACAAGTAAGAAAACACAAGATAAATAAATTACCCCACATAATTATGCGGGTAGCAGTAGTAAAATCTTTCTTCTTAGTGTCTGTCCCACTTGATGGTGGGGTCCACTATTCTGAAATTAGACCATCCTGAAATTAGAAAATCTACAACCAGGATCAACCACAAAATTATAGGCAAGCTTTCAACATCTCCCTAAAGGGGAAAAGGCCATGGGATCTGGAGAATAAGGCCCTCTGCATCAGGAACCACAAAAGGTGTAAATTGAAGTAATATCTAGATGACGAAGCTGCATTATTTATTTATTTATTTATTTATTTATTTATTTATTTATTTATTAGATTTATATCCCGCCCATCTGGCCAATCTTTACATTTTACGTCTCATTTTTTTTCTAAATGGATAGGGCTTTGAATGTGTATCACTATCCTGACACAATTAAGTGTGTGTGTGTGTGTGTGTGTGTGTGTGTGTGTGTGTGTGTGTGTGTGTGTGTGTGTGTGTGTGTGTGTGTGTGTGTGTGTGTGTGTGTGTGAGAGAGAGAGAGAGAGAGAGAGAGAGAGAGAGAGAGAGAGAGACTATCCATCTGTGAGAGAAAGATAAAGTATGAGGGCAGCTGCATATAAGGTTTTGTATAGTACAAAAATGGCCATAAGGAAATATCATCAAATGACACCCACCCACAAAGTGCATGGATCATCGTGAAATAATACAGTACTAGGGCCCAGCATACATATCCTGTCCTGGAGTACCAAAGCAAAAAATAATAATATAATGCACCATCACCTGGTGGTGGTGGCGTAAAAAACAAGCCAGAGTTTGGGTCTGGGTTTTGTTTGATTGTTTTGTTTTGGTCCCACTTAGACCCTGATGACTCTTGTTTCAGCCCTCTATTTTGTAGAGATCAAGGGTGCACTAATCATATCAATGGTGACAAGGAATGTTGAGCAAAGTTCTTGGTTAAATTCTGGCAGTGTAGATAATGGAACTTAAGCTACATAAAATAGGCTCATCAGATTTAGTCAGTTATGAAAGAGCCACTCTCCAATTCTGCACCATGATTCCTTTACTAGGAGACCTTACATTTATGGGAATATTCGAAAAGCTTTTGTCAAACTGAAAAATACTCACCCTGGACTGGCAGCGAGTTTGCAGTGATTGAGCTGATGCTACACAATTGCTCCCAGAATCCTGAACCCACCATGTGTGGGTGCTAAAGACGGAAATGACAGCTGAAGCCAAATTTATCCCAAAAGGAATCTCTCTTTTTAACAATAACAACTGTAGCAGCAGCAGTAACATAGCAGCCATAAACAAGCCATCACCATGTACAACGTGATTTAGGGACCAAGATTCCTCCTTATGTACTTGTTTATTTATTTAACTATAAAAGTTGTATTTGTATAGTTGTGTGCTTGTTACTTACCCACAAACAAAACTTAAATGGTTTACAATTATTATTATTATTACAGTGGAACCTTGACTTGCATACTGCTTGACTTGCATCATATTTGACTTGCATCAAGAAGGGGCCTGTTTGACTTGAGTCGCAAGCTTTGACTTACATCTCGGAGCCCCGTGCAAGGTCCTGGAATCGGGCGGCAGCTACGACCCAGCATCACGGATGCCGCCTCCAAACTGCTCCTGCCTTCTTCCTCTCCTCCGGCAGCGGCAGCTTCAGCGAGGCCAGCTCAGAGCACTTGGAGCTAGTCCTCGGCCTCACCGAAGCCGCCGCTGCTGCCGGAGGAGAAGAAGGGCCGGGAGCTCAGGGCTGGCCCCGCTGGTTAGACAGTCGGCTCAGTCCTGTAAAAAATTTGGCTGCAGAAGTCTGGTCCACAATGGAAGCATTTTAGTTGGGGAGCTGTAAAGTTGTGGGACTCTAATGGTAAGCATAGAGTTGTTCAGAACTTGGAACGTCAGGTTAAAAATCAGTAAAACTTAAATGTTAGACATTGTTGCTATGAACATTAAAAAGTGGAGGCATATAACTTGTGGACTATAATTCCACTGCCTCCTCCTCTCTTTGAAGAGACATTTCATTTACATCCCCAGAAGGAATCTCCTATCCCAGTCAAATTTGTGTTAAATTGCTGTTTTCGGGGTTCTTTTTCATCCTCTGGAACGGATTAATCCGCTTTCCCATTACTTTCTATGGGAAACGTTCGTTTGACTTAAGTCTTGTTTGACTTAAGTCTAGACCACTGGAACGGATTAATGACGTAAGTCAAGGTTCCACTGTATTATTATTATTATTATTATTATTATTATTATTATTATTATTATTATTATTATTATTATTATTATTATTACCACACAGCCATCTACGCTGGATTTTGTATTACCAATCACTAGTCGAACGCTTCCCAAGCGTTTAGGACTCAGTGATGTATCGGCGAATTATGTGAGCAGATCCCAGTAAGGTGGCTTTCTGCAGCTGACTGATGGTGACTTTGTCCACTCCAATTTCTTCTAAATACTTGCTTAGTTCTTTAGGCACCGCACCCAGCGTGCCGCTTACCACTGGGACCACCTGTACTGGTTTATGCCAGAGTCTCTGAAGTTCAATTTTGAGATCCTGATATCGGGTAATTTTTTTGAAGTTGTTTCTCAGTGACTGGTATAGCAACATCAATGATCCACACTCTTTTCTTCTCCATTATTATTATTATTATTATTATTATTATTATTATTATTATTATTATTATTATTATTATTATTATTATTATTATTATTATTATTATGTACTATCCATGAAAGGTTGGCACCCAGGCTGAGAAGTGGGATTTTATCCATTAAAGCTTGCAATTTGGTTGATATTTTTTAAAGGAGTGGTTCAATAAAGATATCACCTTATGCTTGCCCTAAACGAATTGAGTTTAATAGCCCCCCCAAAAAACATGGAGCACAACATGTAAGAAACTTGTATTCTTCTTTTGCCTCTGAGCTATGACATTCCACAGAACCTGGGGGGGGGGAGGTCTGCCACCCCAGGACTGGCATGGGTAGCTGGATGGTCCAGCTGGCATGCTGTTGCGGACAAAACTTCTGTAAGTGCTGAAAGACATCTGTTTGTCAGGGCACCTGTATTCAACACGCTCCATATTTTCCTCTTCAACCAGCTCTCCATATTTTGCTCTTCAATCAGTTGCAAAAAATACATACATACATACATACATACAGTACATACAATATCTATCTATCTATCTATCTATCTATCTATCTATCTATCTATCTATCTATCTATCTATCTATCTATCTATCTATCGATCTATTTGCATTTGTTTTTGTGATTGGCCAGTGGAGGTAAACATCGGCTTAATGTGAAAGTCTGTTTGTTGAAGGGCTTATCTCTGAACCAGTCACTATGTGGAAGTTAAAAACGGGTTACCCGGAGATAATACACATTTTCTAGAACATCCTAAATTCCTGTTCCCACTGTCTCTGCCACAGATAGTTTGTTCTGCCCGTGATTTCACCTTTGGCAACACCCTGCTTGCCATACTTACGTGGAAAAGAAACATAACACAGGGCCGAGAATCACAGAGGTAGTACCAGCATCTTTATTGCACCCGCATCTTTATTATTGCAGATTGGAACAGATCACCCTGGATCAGGATCCATCCACACATGCAGCTCTTTGCTGGACGTACTGGGATGCACTGTGTCTTCCTGGAACCACCTGTCTACATTCTCCTGGAATTTCTCCTTGAGATCTCACTCCAAGCACACAGCTTGTCCTCCACGTTTACCTGGCATCTGCCCTGTTCTCTACTTTCCTGGATCTTCCCTCCCCTCCTTGTTCTACTTGCCTGCTAGTCTGAAACCATCACATTTTAGCCCCAATGCTTTCTAATTTTATTCCCCCCCCACCGATTTTCCATCTTGTGTACTGCAAAAGGTATAATTTTAAAGGAAATGCAGAAAGGAGGAATATGGGATATATGAAGAAAAATAAGCCACATTGCATTAAAGCACTGAGCAGTAGAAATTAAGGAACGGTAAAACACCCATTAGGAAACTCCATACCTACAAAGTGCACAGATCTGCACACATCAACATGGCACTGAGGTCCACAGCGGCAGATCCTGCACTGGAGTAAAGAAGAACAAAAATACATCACCACCTGGTCGGACAACAAGGTTCTCTGTCCTGCTTGGATTTTGGTTGACACTAGTTCTAGCCTTGTGCCCTGTCGTCTGCAGGATCAACCGTGTCATCGTGGCTGCAAAGAACATTGGAGAAAATGTTCATTGTGGACAGACTCCTAAATATCTGATGGCAGCTTGGAAATGTTACTCTCTAGACCCTTAGAACCTCCAGTTGGTATGGCTATTGGCCACACTGACTGGGAGATTCTGACAGTGTTGTTCCCCCCCCCCACCACCATCACAAACAAGTGACTTTCCCAAGCTCTTCTCTGAGGCACGGTTGTTTTATTTGCCAGAGCTGAACATATTTTAAATAAGTCCACTGATCGTTTGTGGGTGGAAAGCTTCCAGGAGTCTGATGGGACCCCCTTCCTTTAAGTCCCCTTACCAGCAGGCTTTGTAGTGCCTGCAACAGCTGAATACGCACCATAATAGAATCATGGCATTAACTCCACATGGCAGGCAATCCTAATTACATCTTGTCCCGATGAAACCAGAAAGCTTCTGCCTGTACCCTGGCCTTGAGAGAAAATGCAGGAAGGAGGCCAGCCATCGTGTGTGTCCCCCTCCCTCACCCCCCCCACCTGCCATTGCCGCCCCCGCCTGGCTTCCTCTTGGCTTCCCCTCCCCAACACCACTACCACACATACACCCTCTTCACCCTGTTGGAAGGTGACATTTGCTATTAACCTTATATTGGGCCATTTTGTAAATCAATGTCACTTACATTTAATAACAAGTGTAATCAAAGGAATTATGCAAATTTAATTTGATGCTTCTTGAATTATGCAAATCCACTGCACATATAATGGCTTCTGACATGTGCCCAGTTGGAGAATGTTCCATTACCTCCTCTCTTATTACCCCTTTCATAATTTTTTTATTTTTTATTTTATTTTATTTTTTTAATATTTTTAAACCCTTCGCTCAGGGGAGGGGCCAGCAACTGAGCTTCAGAGTGCAAAGGAAGAGAGAGGGATGTTAGCAGAGAGGCTTCTCTCTCTCTCTCTCTCTCTCTCTCTCTCTCTCTCTCTCTCTCTCTCTCTCTCTCTCTCTCTCTCTCACTCACTCACTCACTCACACACACACACACACACACACACACACACACACACACACACACACACACACACACACACACACACACAATGCATCCTGCAGGCATTTCTATTATTGTTATTGTAGAATAAGGCAGCAAGGAGGGGTGGGGGTGGGGAGAGGGAGTCATTTCCCGGAACGGCTTTGCAGGCAATAACAGTGCAGGAATCTGGTTCTAAATTATTGCCCTTTGAGTCCCATCTCCATCTCTCTATTACTAGTCCTTGTCTCAACTGCCTAAATTATTAGAAGCTGGGGAGGGTGAGAAAGGGAATGAATGTCATAAACATTGCAGCAAGCAGGAGGCCTGAGGCTGAGGCTGTAGCTGTATTTCAGAAATACACACTGTCTACTGGGCAGACATGCAGACATATCTTGTACACGTACAGTGGTACCTTGTATAAAGGAATTAATTCGTTCCAAATGAAATTAGGTTAAGCAAATTTTCCTTTATACAAATTTCCCTTTGGAATGCATTGAAAACCATAATTCCTAATTGCAACAATTTTTTTGTTGTACGGATTCGCCCCATAGACAATTCTGTTAAGCAAATTTCCTGTCTCCAGAATTTTTTATGTTGTAGAGATTTTATGTTATAAAATAAAAAAAACTGTTTGTTATATCAGGGTTTATCTCAGGGGTCCTCAACCTAAGGCCCTGGGGCCGGATGCGGCCCCCCAAGGTCCTGAATCCGGCCCCTGGGACCAAATGCAAACCCCCCCACCTACCCCCTGTTTTGTGAGCAAGCCAGCCTCCGCAGCTGCTTTTGGATTGGGATCCGGCCCCCAGTGGTGTCAACCGGCCCGCTGGTTGAAAACTTTGAGGACCCCTGGTTTATCTACTCCTAGACACTTCTTATATCCCACAAACATGAGGCATGTTTGTTTGTTTGTTTTGTTTGTTTATTTAGTTTCTCCCCCCCTCCCTCCTGTGCTGTTTCTGCTGTGAAGCAAGGACAGGAGAAAAAAGAAGAAAATAGTTTCTGAGAGTGGGGGATTATGACATGCTTACAAAAAATTATCCAACTGCTGTGGGCAAAAACGTTTCCTGCTCTGACTCTGAAAGTGAAATAGATGCTTCTCGGAGGTCTGGTGTGTGTGTGTGTGTGTGTGTGTGTGTGTGTGTGTGTGTGTGAACCTCCCCTCTTGGGTCACACACACACAAATACATATACAGTATACACATGCCCATGTACATGTGGCAATGAGAAAGGGTGGGCAGGGTCTCGTGTGCGGGAGTGAGAGACCACAAGGTGCCCGAGGGTGAGGGCAAGAAATAGTCCTTGACAGACACTTAACAAGAAACTTTGGCTTGCTTTGGCACAATCAGTTCCCACTTTTCTTTTAGGATGAAACAGAAAGCCATGAGAAATCAGTGTCCACCTTGCACCTGAACTATTATGGCAGGTCGAGGCCAGCGCCACATTCCCCAAAAGCACAGCGGATCCAGTACAAATATGGGGCTGTGCTTCCCCTCCTTCTCCTTCTGGCTCTTTATCCGAACATGGGGAAGGAAGCAGACATGCTGCCGGTTCCACAGCTGCCAGGGTTGCCAGCTCCCCTTCTGCTACGTGCACCCATGAGTGGTTCAGGGCCAGGAGAGAGGGCACATAATGTCCTGAGTGGTGCTTGGCTGCCTGCCCCAGATGGAGGGATAGCTTTGGCCACATTAGCTTGGAGGTGGGAGGTCAATACCTTGCCTACTTCTTCCCTTACTGGTCAGACTGGAAGGACGGAGGATGGAGGTGGAACTTAACGCACGTAATACATTCTTTAGTTTGCTGAAAGTCAAGAGGCCAGGAGAACCCTGGACTGCTGGAGTGGCCCACCTGGGTGGGATTGCCCAGAGGGAGACTTTTATGTTTTTCTGTTTCTCAGCATTCCGATTGTGCCCATACTTCACCTTGATATTTCTGCTCCATTGCAATTTATGTTCTGTTCCTACAGGAATGTGTGCCTTTATTACTTTTGTCTAGGCTCTTCCTTCCATGGCATGAGCAATAAGCGTATAACATACAGCGGGGCCTTGTTATGAAACCCGCAAAAGTGCAGAAGGAAATTGCTTTGTCGAGAGGCAGCAGGATGTGACAGTATGATTCCTTTCCCTAATGGGTTTGGGGGCAATCTTATAAGAACATGGCTTATGTCACAAAACTGGGGTTCCCAACCTTTTTTTCACTTGTGTACCCCTTGGCAGCCTATTTCCATAAACTGTAAAATTCCTATTAATGGGTAGGGCGGTGGGTGGGTGGGGGATTCTCTGTCCTTTCATCTTGCCATGTCCTCGTTGTCTCTGGTAGCATATTTGAATGTGCCAAAGAAGGGCTTAAAAATCCACCAGGAATGTTGCCCCGCACAAACTGTAGTTGACAGGAAAGGCAGAGGCAACACTAGCATCACCCCATTAGTGGGAAAACAAGAAGGGATGCTGCCCTGGAGT
Source organism: Phrynocephalus forsythii (assembly GCA_029282475.1). Taxonomy (NCBI): domain Eukaryota; kingdom Metazoa; phylum Chordata; class Lepidosauria; order Squamata; family Agamidae; genus Phrynocephalus; species Phrynocephalus forsythii. The sequence goes on along the minus strand of JAPFRF010000008.1, from coordinate 122,568,530 downwards.
AAAAGCTGATTGGCTGGCTTCTCACATAGTGGGCGGAGAGAGAAAGAAGCAGCAGAGGGGTTTCCCACTGCTGACGATATAAATAAGTGACTGACTTACACTGTTGACACATGCACCTTTTCCTTCCATTATTCAGTTTTATCCTTGTACCTCTAATTGTCCTCGTTTGTACTCATCATCCAGGATGCAAATCACAGTGATAAAGGTACCCTTAGGCAAGAAACCTGCAACATTATCAAGGATAGGTGCAGGGACTTGCAATGAACAAAATAAGTCTAAGATGCTTTTTATTTTGTCTTTGACTGACCTGCCGCCAACGTTACAGAAAGTGCAATAGGGTAGGGCAGATGGTGGATGTGGAGCAGATAGTGGCAAAGGCAAGTAGATTCTGTGTTATAATAATGTAGGGATCTGTCAATTTCAGTGTCTCCTGATTAGAGATGGGCACGACTTAGCGGTATTCACGTTTCCATTTCCGTTACTCGGTTCCATTACTCTACGGAAATGGTAACGGGAATTACTCCGCCAGACTTCGAGCTCGAACCGATGAATGAACAATTTTGGTCTGATTTGTCGTGCTCGTTCCTTGCATCGCGTGATCACGCGATGCCACGCGGCACAGAAAAAAAGTTTTTAAAAGTTAAAAAAACCCGGTTCCCGGCCAAAAAGCAGGCGGAAAAATGCCTGCCGTGCCTCAGGGCACCTACCAGAGGGGTTGTTTCTGGAGGTCCCCGGCCTCCCCCCCATCCCCCGTCCTGGGCTGCTCTGGTGGGACTCGCCGCAGGCTCGCAGCCAGCAAAAAGCCCAGTCTCGCCGCCGGCCAATGCAATTAAAGCGCAAGCAAGCGGCACGGACGGCACAGGAAAAAACTTTTAAACTCTCCCCCCCACCCATTCCCGGGCCAAAAAAGCAGGCGGAAAAATGCCTGCTTGACTAAGGGCGCAGGGCACCTACCGGAGGGGTGGTTTCTGGAGGGGGGGTCCCGCCTCCCCCCCATCCTGGGCAGCCGGACTCGCCATGCCATGCGGTGCGGGCGGGGGATCCAAAATGGGGTGGGGAACGCAATATTGTTTTTGAAATCGTGGTCCAAAAACACACAAGCACAACAGAAACACGCGAAAATTTATAAACTGCCAGATTTTTCACAGTAGCAGTGGGTTTTTTCTTGCAACAAAATGTCTCTCCTCTCCTCCTCTGTCCTCCATTGATTTTATTTTATTTTATTTTTTTACACCTGCGCAATGATGGGCTGGCTGAGTGGCCAGCCATGTAGGAGTGGACGACCATGCAAATTTTTGGAGCCATCCCACCAATCGCATGGCCACTTGGCCATGGAGACTTCTGGGATGTGCCAAAAAGCCCCCTAAAACCTGCCCTAGCCCCCTAAACCTAACCCTAATCCTTGACTCCTTACCCATACATCACAGACTGTCTTCTTAGTGGGTCAGAGAGGCACCCAGAGGTGCAACCCACTAGCCCACCGTAACCTTACCCGTCACTAGCCTAACCCTAGCCCTTGCACTAACCCACCTTAACCCTAAGCCAGATCTACTTGCATTGCACTACACGCAAGTACGATTCCCTTGTTTGTGAGACATGGCGGTGCGAGAGCCTTAGGCATCACCCTATGGCTCTGGGTTCACTGGTCTCACTGTCTGCAACTGGTATGCATATCCATATGGCTATGCATGCCATTTTGCAGCAGCAGGTGAGGAGGGGAGACCCCCATGTTGAGGGGTCTCTTGGAGCCTGCTTCCCCTTCCTAGTGGGTGAGGATAGGAGGCACCCACGGGTGCCTCCAGGAGCCCGCTTTCCCTTTATAGGAGGCACCCAGAGGAGGCACCCACCCCACAGAGGTGCCTCCAGGAGCTCGCTACCCCCCCCAAAGAAACCAGTACTAACGAAAATGAAAAAATGAAAAAAGAACCGACTAATTTTTGCGAATTTTCGCGAAAAAGGGAAACGACCCGAAACGGAACCGGCCCGACTAACGACAACTCGAAAAAAATTTTTTCAAGTCATGCCCATCTCTACTCCTGATTGTTCATTCTTCTAGCGTGATATTCAGTTGAGCTCACTGTTTGTATGAACATTTCTGCCTAGGTTTGTTCAAACTTTTCCGGATGCACACCTTTTAATATACCCTGTTTTGGGGGAATCTGTCTAGCAGGTCATGGGGAGGGTTGAACCTTTAAGGTGTGATTACCATATTGGAGAGTTCTTTCTTGATCTAATGATAAGATGAAGCCAAGGGTAGGCCCTCTCAAGCCCGGTGAATTCCGGAATTGTTATATTACCCTCCTTAATTACAGCAACAATTTCCAAGCATACAGTATAATTTGTTAACATCTAACTGAAGTTACAACCTTGTGGTAGCCTACTTTCCCTGTTCTCTTATTATTCTGCAAACATTGAAGCAAGGAATCTTGCTTTTGTATATGGGCAGGCAGCACTACTCATGCAGGCATCCACATGATACGGTTCCAATGAATGATGAGTTACATATACAACACAACATAATGGGAAACCTGCTCCTGCATTCTTCTGACCAATCACAATGAGGAATGTGGGCTCTGACAGTGGGTATGGATGGAGAAAAGCTCGAGGCAGCTGTGGATGCCTGGAAATGAATGGAACAAACTGTCCAATCATACACTTCCTCCAAAGGTTTCAATGGTGTGTGTGTTTGTGATATTCCACCCTCTGCTCTGTTACTGATTTATCCTTGCTTTAAACCAAACAATGCTGAAAATGTGTAGAGCTAGTTTTCTAGAGGTTCACCCAGAACAGAAAAAGTCATACATGTCCTGAAAGCACCGGAGGTATTTCCAAACCTTCTTCCTAGCATCTAAGTGATTTGTTTAGGAAAAGTGGAGTACATAAGTGCTTATTACTTTCATTTTCATTTTCATTTTTTTTGTAATATTAGTATTCTGACCTTTTTATTGTTCCTGTGTTTGATTGCTGTAAATCGCCCAGAGTTCCATTGGAAGACTGGCGGTATAAATAAATAAATAAATAAATAAATAAATAAATAAATAAATAAGTGATACCTATAACATTATATTGACTGATTGACTGGATAACCCACCTTTTAACAACAGCAAATGGCAAGGCAGGGAATAATATTTTAAAGCAAAATACTTCATAAAAATCAATTAAAACAGATTGAAGCAAAATGGGCGGAAATTATACGGATTAGCTGCAGAAAGTTAACTGAAGTTAACCAGTCTTTGAAGCCTATTTAAGTGGGGTAGGAAGGAAGGGCATCTGTAGTTATCCATTAGGTTATCTCAGAAATTCTGATTGGGGGAGGAATGATTCTAATGAATGACCAATGAGTTTTTAAAACAGCCATCTCAACATAACCAATTAAGAATTTCCACAAGATGGTTAAGGGGTAAGATCTTTAAAAGTTCTCCAAGTTTTCTGGGCTTCACCTATGACGGGAGCTCCACACATAGAGGAAATTTTATTTTATTTTTTTTTTTTTACTGCCAAACACACAGCCCATGCTGTGGCGCGGCCCGGACGGGTTTTTAAAAAACTTTTGCTGGTCGAGGGCTGGTTTTGCAGCCCATGAGCCGGGTCTGGTGCTCACAGGCCAGTACTGGGCTGCTCGCCGGATCATTTAAAAAAAGATTTTTTTGCTGGCCCGCAGGCTCGTGTGCTGGATCGGTTTTTTTGGTTTTTTTTTTTTTTTCAAGTGCCGACTTCATGGCCCCTGTGGCCGGGTTGGTGCTGGTTTTATTTTATTAATTTTTTTTCCATTTTAGAGGACCAACCTGGCCACCCCTTCGGCCAGGTTGGCACTCCTTTTTATTTTATATTTATTTTTAAAAATGTTTTTAAAAATGAACCAACAACAAAGTGATTCATGGTTTGTTCGGAAAATATTTTGGGGGTTCTTCCCCATCTCTGATGGAGATCATCTGTCCTGTAGGGCTAGGCCCAATCTGTGGGGTTCTTCTTCTGTTCCACCAGCATCTTCTTAGGCCATACTTCTGTTTTTAGGACCCCATTCCCTCCAGGACCTGTCCCCTCTCCCTCCTAAGCAAAAGGTATTAACTCTGATCAGCTGCTGGTCAGTATGAAGCCCTTCCCCTGTCAGCAACTAGGGAAGGCTTTTCTTTTCATACGGCTGAGCAGCGAAAATATATTCTTTCCAGTCAGCAGATTGGAGAGAAAACAACTACTTTCCCTTAGTCAACAGTAGGAAAAGGAGCTTCTCTCACAACTTAATTGGGGGGGACCCCTTCCTTGACTGATCTGAGGAGACAGGAGTGGGAAGTGCATGTGTGTGTGTGTAAGAGGAAGAGAGAGGTGTGTTGAACGGGTGTGTGTCTCCACGAATGGTGTGGGAACAAGTGCACCGTACCAGAGCTGCACCAGGAGTCAAGAGGGCTCTTTTTAGCCATAGGAATCTGGCAACCACCCTCTAGCAGAGAATCTTTGCATGAATAATTGTGCCAGTCTGAGAAATTATGACATGATCGGGTTATTTATGGAAAAGGAATAGCGATTGGCCAGTTAAATCAGTGAGAAAACTGGAGGCTGATCTACTCTCAGTTTTCTTCCGGAATGGTTCTCCCATAAGCTAGTGATGAAAAAGAAATTGGCACCTATCACATTTCTTTATGAATTTATTCAGTCTCTGACCTGTGAAACTATTAGCAAAAGCATACTCATATCTTTTGTTTTCCCATCAGCAAAGAGCAACTATGGATGGCAGAGTCTTTTTTTCCCAGTAACCTGAATGTCTTTTGCAGAGGCACCCTGAAGAATGTTCTCACCTTGATTTTGCAAAATAGGCATTAGTTTTGACAATGCTCTGAGAGCACTGGCCAGAAAAGACTGATTCAAAATGACTGCTTTTGAGAAATTTGCACACAAAACATTTTTCAACTCTAAATGTTTCTGAGCAAATACAATTATGAGATAGCAAAGGGAAGCAACAGGGAATTTTAGTGCAAGTAGAAAGGCAGATTAGAAAACAAAAACAAAACACACCAAGGGAGAAGAAGTACTGAATACAGCAGCTATGCTAAAATAAATATACAGCCTCTATGTCAGAAAGCTACCTGTGGATGGCATATCTACCTTTAAAGTAGATAAGGGTTTCAGTTGAGTATGGCTGCTTTTACACAACCCCTAAAATCTGAGGCAAAGGGCTCCCAGATGTGGAGCTTAAAATTGTTTTCCCACCAACTGCGGACTTAAAAAAAAATTAAGTGTGACCACGCCCACCTAAGCACGCCCCAGCACATTTTACAAGCACCTGGTCTCCGGAAGTAAAAAAATTCTGATGTGGATTGTAAAGCTGTGGATGCCGGGCTCTCCTCACCTTCTGTTTGTTTGTTTTTTGTCCCCCACCCCTTTAACAGATTGGAATTCCTAAAGGGGCTTCTGTCAGGGCAGAGGGAGGTAAGCGGAGGTGAGCCTGCATTCTTTTCTCCCTTTTTTTCTCCCTCCCCTCACCCAGACAGGAGCAATGGAGTGCGGAAGGGTGGGAACACAGGAAGAGGAACAACACCCCACGATCTCTGGTCCAAATTAAGTTGTCAGCGGATTTTAGAGGTTGTGTAAAAGTGCCCTATGTTTAGGATCAGTGTTGGAAGACCGCTTTAAGGACTATCAAGTTTGGTCCATTTATACCAAGGGAAGCTTTCGAACTACACATCCCAGAATCCTGCCACAAACTGTGTGACCACTGGGATTCTGTGCATAAGTAACTTCTTCAGTGCTTGACAGTCATCCTTCCCACTTTGCAGAGGTCCTATGCAGTACCAGGGAAGAACATCCCTCTTGCTCCCTTTTAAAAAAATGTCACAGCCCTAGCATCTTTCAACATCACATATCTGTGGCATTTGGATTGAGTTATCTTTAACTTTCTTTAGAGTTTTGTAGGGTCTTTTCCCTATTTATTTTTTTTTGTTCGGGGGGGCATCTGTTTGTCAATTTCTGGAATACAAAGGAGAGAGAAAGAAAGAGAAGGAGGGAGGGGAGCAGATAGTAGGAAAGGCAGGAGGTTGAAACTTGCCAACAAGCAGTGGCAAGGGAGGAAAGAATGAAGCCATCATCTAATTGGCCCACAGTGAATTATTCACATGTATAATCTTTTTCGAAAATTCCTGCGCAAAGCGTTGCAAGCAAATGCTGTTCATGTTTAAAAGTCATTTCCATAAGTAAGTGCAATTTCTCTCGTGTTTGCCCCTGTTTAATGAAGTGGATTCTTGTTTGCATTTCTCCCAATTTCCCAACGAAAGGCGCCCAAGCGTTTGCACCAAAATTACTCGGCCCAAATTAAAGCCCTCCAACACTTTTCAAAAAAAAAAAAGAGGGAGGGGGAATAGAGAGGGTAAAAGGAGGTATGTGTGTGTGTCTGGAGGGGCCAGATCGTGCTTATTTTTAAAACGCCTTAAGTGCACCCCAAGATACTAATTTATTTTTAGACACTCATTATTAAGAGTGTTAGCAACTTTCCCCCTTCGAGTTTTCTCCTCCTCTCCCCCCTATTTCTTATTTAAATGAACTTAATGGCAGTAGATGCAAATGTCTGGAAGAGGAAAATAGTTAACATTTATTTATTCTTACTGTTGTCTCTTCCCTGGCTGCTATCATTAGAACAGTTCGCTGCATCCCATTCGCTCCCATTAGCTCTGCTATCAGAGCCACCCAGCACGACTCCAGCCCCGCTCGAAGTGTTTTTCTGCGGCCCACATAGGGGCTGCATCATCATTTGCAAGGCAGTGGCTTAATGACAAGAGGAAGGAGGGGGGCAAAATCCAAGAAAATATTGCAGACTGATCTAGGGAAAACAGCAAGCCAAAACCAAAAATATAAAAAAAAAGCCAAACCACCCGACAACCCTCCCACCTTGCCGAAAACAGTGGTAACAGTGAGAGAATATTATACCTATTTCCCCCTACTTCTTCTGCCTGTGGGCATGTGGGCATCCCAGCTGGTTCAAGATCAAGATCCCCATCCCTGGCTTATTTTGACTGGAGTGGACTGTTTGTGCCAAGGGAGGACCTAGAAGACTGCGGCTGAAATGCAGGTGTCCAGGCTGTACATGGGGGTGGAATGGGGGAGGCATCAGTGAGGACTGAGCATGCTCCGAAAAGCACTCAGGGACCCGGTGAGCCCAGGAAGGGTTCAGGGACAGATGTTGGTTATGCTAGGTTGCTTCCTGTCCAGAATGGTATTGCTGGGAACACAGTTTAGAAGAGTTACTTTTTGCCAGAATCTCTTGACCAGCATAGCCACTAGGGAACTTTTATAAAATCAGGTTACGGGTTCAAGGCTCTTCAGAGCCTGCAGAAAAAGGTGACATCTGATCTTGCTGAACTTCAGCTATGAGCTCTGTCTCACGTCTTCTAAATCTGTTTTTTTTTTTCTAAAGCAAGAAAAGGCACCTCTGGAAATCGTGCCCCCACAAGGAGCCAGCTTGTAGGAATGTTCTCCTGAGAGATATTAGGTATTAATAAGCACATCCAGCAAGCTTCCTGCGGGGCATTCTGGGGGGTGATATTTCACTCTTTCTCCTGCACGGGAAAGCCCTGGGAGAGGGGAAATGGAGTCCCTAAGATTAACATGCAGGAAGCGGATGGCTGACTATCTTGTCCTTCCATCAGGGCAAGAGCATGGCCAGAGGAAAAGGCAAGGACATCCCTTTGTGCCCCACCCCACAGGGCAGGTCAGGAAAGCAAGCTGCTGGGGTATCTCGCTAGCATTTTAATCACTTTGGCACACGCTGTAACTCCTGAAGTGCAGTTTCCTCTGTGTCTGTGTAATCACCTCTTTGGGTGCTTTCTGGAATCTTTTTCTTTTTTCTGTCAGTTAGGAAGGCACCTTTTTAAATGAATCAAGGAAGCTGGGACTCAAAACACCGCTTCTATCTACTTATCTCTAGAGATGGGAAAGAAACAAAAAAAATATCATTTCGTTTTTCGTTTTTCATTCCCTTACAGAATGAAATGAAAAATGAAGTGCTCTTTTTTAAAAAATGTAATGAAACGGAAATTTTCATTCTGTTGCATTTCATTTTTGTTTATTATTTTTTAGGCACTAGCCTAAAGAAAAAAAGAGCACCGATCGGCCCATGGGCCAGCTGGTCGGCGCTAGCTTAAAGAAAAAAAATCACATGCCGACTGGAAGGGCTGGCTGGCTGTAAAAGAACTTAAAAAACACAGAAACAAAACAAAGAACAAAATGAGTTTTTTTTTAAATTGTTTCATTCCAAATGAAATGAATTAAAAACGCAAAATTAAAACTGAAACAAAGCGTCTTTTTGGCATTTCATGCCCATCTCTACTTATTCCCCATGAACGGAACCAGCCTGCTTTTAAAAATGGACAGGGATCTTCCTTGTTCAATATATTTTTAAAAGGTGAGACCCAGAAAGACCCAGGGTGAGAATTAATGGACAAATGAGAGAGAGAGAGACAGAGAGACAGTGAGAGAGACAGAGAGACAGAGCAAACAAGAGGAGGAGAGAGAAGGAAGGAGGGAGAAGTGTGATATGTGTGTGTGTGTGTGTGAGAGAGAGAGAGAGAGAGAGAGAGAGAGATTGTGTGTGTCTGTGTGTGAGAGACACAGAGATGGAGGAGCATGAGACAGAGAGAGATGCTGCTGCGGCAGCTTTTCTCTCTGTGTTTGTTGAGACAATGGGAGCACTTCTTCAATCACATGATCGCGGCAGGGACAAAATGGCGCTTTTTTAAAAAACCCGGCTCTTCCAGGATGTGAGGTAGAAGGCATAGATGGGCAGGGTCTGCCGTGAAAACAGGTACATTTAGAACAATCTACTTGGATAGAATTGGGAAAGGATGTCAACTTTGTGTTTATGATATTCCAGTCTGGCAATCAGGATGTGTCCAGGTTGCTCAGCATTTTGTCCTTCAACCCAAGATTGGCCAACAAAGGTAGGGAGAGGGCTGTCAGAATCCATCTCTTGTTCCCTGTTATTCTGAGCAGTGATCTTCACCTCAGCTTAATTCCTCCTCTTCTGCAAGATAAAGTGAAAAGACAGCAGTTTTCCATCCTTGGAGTACACAACTCTTTGCAAAATGTTTGCTAACACTTAGGTGCAAAACCTGAGAGAACCCTGATTGATACATTCATGAATTCCAAAGGGACATAGATGTAGCGCAAAAAATAAAATAAAAAAGAATTTAAAAATCCACAACGTTTTGTAATATCTACTTCACAAAAGGACCCATGTATATGTGATCAGAAGTAGGTTCCACCAAGTTCTGTGGGATTTATTCATAACTAAATGGGCAAAAAACTGGTGCGTTAACAAGAATCTGGGAAAATCAGGTGACTCATTTTAGAGGATCAAGATTAGAAATGGGGATGAACCATCAAAATGGAGGTTTGCCACGGTTCCTGTTTCATCCAGGTTGATGAACCATGAACCATGAACCTCTCCTCCCATCCCATGAACTAACAAACTGAAAAAAGGTGGGATAAAAATACTCTAAAATAATAAATAAATAAGTTTGTGAAGGTTTTTTAAGTGGCTCAGCGGACTATGGCTCTGAAAACTGTTGACTGCAAAGTTGGCAGCTTGGTGGTTCGAATTCTGGGTGCCATACAGCGGAGCGAGTTCCCACTGATAACCGCAGCTCCTGCCAACCCAGCAGTTCGAAAGCATGTAAAATGCAAGTAGATAAATAGCTACCACTGTAAAAAGTAGGGAGGTAAAAAGAGTGTTTCCTTGCAGCCATGCCGGCCACGTGGCCATGGACTTGCACAACACTGGCTGTTTGGCTTGAATACGGAGATGAGCACTGCCCCTAGAGTCGGACACAACTAGCACACATTTGCGGGGGGAACCTTTACCTTTACCTAAAAATTGAGCATTAGCTACCTCTTCCCACACATTGGCTTCTGCCATTTTCCTGTGCAACAATCATCTGATCTTGCCGGCTTGATCTCATAGCCTGAGGGGGTGGGGGTGGTAGTTTGGGAGATGATGATCTGTTTCCCCCAGAAACATTGTCTTTCTCCTGTTTGAGAGAAGTATAAGTTTAGACCCTCCTTTAGCCCTTGCTGTGGAAAGAGTTGAGTGGTTAAAAGTAGAGGGTGTTCACTCATTTCTAAACTGCCTTGTTATAGATGAAGTGGCGATAAAGTCATATTGAGTACAACCCTTTATATATCAAAAGTGGGTTCCACGGATTTCCATGTGTCTTGCCATCAGGTAAGTGAATATAATATTGCAGCTTGAATTAATTGTGGGTATATCATTTAGGTTGGGAGGGAGTCATAGGGCCTCTCTAACACAGAACATGTGTGTGTGTTGTCTCATTACAGTCGTGACCGACTCTTTGTGACCCCATGTGGATGGAGTTTTCTTGGCAAGAATACTCGAGTGGCTTGCCAGTTCCTACTCCAGGCACCTACAGCACCTGGTATTCCCTGGTGGTCTCCCATCCAAGTACTAACCAGGGCCGATCCTGCTTAGCTTCTGAAATCAGGCAAGATCGGATGTGCTCAGGGCATCTAGGCACTAACACAGAACATAAGGGCATAAAATATATTCTGAATATCAAGATTTAGCTCCCCTGTGCAGTGAGAATGATTCTTATTTTTTTATTGACATTAATAAAAAATTAAGAATCAATCCATCGATCAATCAATCAATTAATTAATCAATTAATTAATAAATGAAATTACTGGTGGGTTCTGTGCATTTGCAAAACAAAACCCCATCTCACATACAGGAGGAGGTATTTCATAGCAGAGAATGTGATGGCATGTAAAGGGTCAAATGAGTTTTAAAACTTAAATCTCATGCTTAAGAATCATCACAAGTCACTACTAGTTCATGTTAAGTGACCATATTTTATATTGCATCCAAAGGAATGCAGAACTGATTATGATGCTTACCAAGGAGTGCAATGCTTATTTCTAGACAAGAAAATGGAAAGGTCCCAAATAGTCAACATGCTAAGAATCAGCCCTCTCATTAAGTGAATATATCTCAGGTGTTGTGATAAGTGTCTGGCAACTTGTCCGTTATTTAATTTGGTGTTGCTTTTAAAATTCCCATTAATACGAAAGTAAAAAGAAGCTTCGTAATAATTCAGATGTTTTTCTTTAACTCATATGGCACTGACCCAGGTTCTGTGCCAAGATCTAGAATCTTCCTCGCAATTCATATGGTCCACATATACAGAGTGTACATCTGGTAGCTTGTATTGTTTAATTCACATTATAGTGCAAGGTTAAAAGATTTTAAACCAATGTTCCATAATTATGAGTTGGAAGTCAGTGGTGGTCTTCCTTATATCAAGACGGTGGTCTTCTTGGAAACCACAGGGAGATGTCCCATAGCTCCTTATAGCTGAAACCGCAGGGAGATTTCCCATATGTCCTTATGGCTGAAATCCACTTGGACATCATTAAGTTGAAAGAGGGGAGGTCAAGCAGATGATGAGGGTGGGAGGAAGGGAGGCAAACAAATGGTGCGGTAGGGAGAGTGGGAGATGGATTTTTCAAAAATGCATGTGGTTGTTTCCAAATCTTTTCAAATCTCAAGCTAGGGATAGGAGGAGAAGGATAAAACAATGGATGGAATTTTTATACTTTCCATTCCAATAAGGCTTTATTTTAGTCTTACACATGAAACTGCAAAGGCTATCTTGGTATCAACTTAACTATTAAAAATATGCCCCTTCCAGTTTGAAGTTCATTAAATTTTGAGGCTTGTTAATAGCTAATTAAACTGTGTTAAGCCCTTTCTACTAATTTTTTCATCTCTACACTAGTGTCTTGGCACTAGCGTCCTAAGGGTCTCATCCTATTTGATGAAATTTGATGTCCCAAGAAGCAAACAGACTACCCAGCACCCACCCATTTTGAAGACACAAAGACGAAACTGCTCCTTCAGGGGAAAGAACCTATAAGATCACCTGGTCACGCCTCAGAATTCTTTTCTGTCATTAGTTGCATCAATATGATACTTGATTAATTACTTGGATCAGACATTGCAGTTTTCTTTAGAAAGGAAGCTATGGCTGTCTCCCCGTTGTTCAGAAGTATCCATGCTTTCCCTCAGGCTTTGCTTTCCCACTCCCACCTACTCAAAATACCCATCATAATTTTGTATTCATACTAGACATCAAGCATCCATCTACAATGGAAAGGCGGGATAAAAATACTCATAAATAAATAAATAAATAAATAAATAAATAAATAAAAAATAAATAAATAAATAAATAGTTTGCATTATATGCTACCTTATTAGTGCCTGCACTACTCTGGGTGGTTTACATGTTTATAAACTTAAAAATCGCATGGATCCCACATAGAAAGGACAAGACAGATAAGGACAAGTTGAGAGGAATATCTCGTGTGCATTCCTGAGCACAAGAGAGAAAAAGTGTCCAGAGATCAGAAAGTGATGAAGGAGGTGGTAGTGGTAAACAACTAAAATGGAGTATTAATTTAGTAAAATTGTCAATAGGTAGGGGAGGGATTTTAGATAGACCAGGAAATATAATAATTAATACTACTTCTCTGAAGCAACTGTATTTAGAAAAGTAAGTCTCACCCCTTTCACCCTTTATCTACATACTCTGGGCAGAGATAAGCATTTAAGAAAATCCATACTCCTTTTTGTTCTCCTGGTTTGCATTTTGGTAACACCGTGAAACCATAAAAGACCATAAAACCATCCATCTATTTTTACCCCTGCATTTTATATGTGAATATGTGGATAAATGAATAGGCATAGATATCTCCCACCCCTCCACCACCACAACCCCCAGTATATGCTCATGGATTGCACAAAAGACTTTTATGATGACATTCTTCTCTTACCCTAAATTCCATCCTCAGTTCTCAATCTCAATTCTCAGTAGAGGACCAAACATGTTTTATGTCCTTCTAGAAGTTCACCTGCTAGAACTTTCTTGGTTTGGTTTTGGTTCACTAAACCTACATGGGATCTTCAGAAGGGTTTTTGTCCCAAACAGAGCCTGAATAGACATGGAAGAGTCTCTGGATAACCTCAATGCATCCCAAGTATCTATCTTAGCCAGTTAATTTCAGAGTAGCAGAAACAGAAGCTTGAAAAGCACAAGCGGACAAAGCACAAGCAAAGAAACAGAAAGCAGAAATAAGATATTCCCAAAGATCCTAGGAGGGGTAAAGAGGAATCTCATTTTGGACACTATGTGTACAAAAGATCTGGCAAATAGCTGAGATAATGCTATTGAGGTTAAAATGGTCTAATTATCTTAAAATTTTAATTTCTTTTTCGTTTCACCTATATTTCATATTCATATTCATATACATCCATTATTTTAAATTGTGCAACACTCTGATATAAATTAAAAATGATACAATGATTATTCTAGGAAGGAAGGAAGGAAGGAAGGAAGGAAGGAAGGAAGGAAGTAGAGATGGGCACGAAACAAACAATTTTTTGTTTCTGTTTTTGTTTTTCATTTCGTTACGCAATGAAACAACAAATGAATTTTGTCTCTAAAATGAAACGAAATGAACAGAAACACCAGAAATTTTGTCGTCTGTTTCGTTTTCGTTACGGCAATACATTGAACTGCTTTAAATGCTAAAAAAGATCACAAAAATTGAAATAAATGGTAATGAAACGGTAACGAAACAAACAAAAACGAAAATGATTTTTTTCAAAAAATTAACGAAAATCAGAAACGAACTGAAATGGACCCCCTAAACGACAAACGACACACCATTTTTTTTATTCGTGCCCGTCTCTAGAAGGAAGGAAGGGAGAGTCACTTGCAATGGACTAGAAAATACATCAATGCCCTCATTGTAAAAGGATATAACATGCCTGATGTAGAGATAGAGTCAACAGTGACTCAAAACCAAGGCAGGGGGAGCCTCCCTATTCCAGTCCATGTACCACTCTGGCTATGGCCACATAAAATATAAAATAAATGGTATTGGCTGGATCACTCAGTATCTAAATTTGGAGCCAGAGGTTGGAAGTTCAATTGTCCACTGTAGCTACTGGGGGAAGGGGCAGCCTGTGAAGCCTTGGGCAAGCTGCACACTCGCAGAGCACCTCCCCACACACACACAAATAAAAGGGAATGGTAAAGCACTTCTGAGTATACCCAGAAAACTCTGGAGAGCTGAAAGAATGGTTAAAAGTGCTATTTCAGAACAATATTAATTGAAAAACTGGAATTTTGATTCAGCTTCATATCATATATTTGTGGAGAAGTTGAAAATGGTTGTGGAAATGCTTTATCAAGACTGTGTAACATATATTCTCCCCTCTATTTGCAGGACACAGAATAGTCCCTTTTCATGAAAGCAATCAGCATTACTTAACAGGGATGAGGACAGATACCCCCATGAAACATGGAAAATGATGTGGTGATGACAATGATGATGATGGTGGTGGTGGTGGTGGTGATGATGATGATGATGATGATGATGATGATGATGATGATGATGATGATGATGATGATGATGATGATGATGAGGAGGAGGAGGGAGGGGGAGGAGGAAGAAGAAGAAGAAGAAGAAGAAGAAGAAGAAGAAGAAGAAGAAGAAGAAGAAGAAGAAGGGAGGGAGGGAGGGAGGATCATCATACGTGATGGGACACTTGCTATCATTAACATAAATCATACTCCATGCTGTGTTCACTAATGGAATGACTCCTTGGCTGAAACATAATTGAGCAACCTGGACGCAGTAGCCCTGTTTAGCGATCCATTCCTGATGCCATTCCAGTCATCTGAAGAGGAGCAAGGCTGCTCTGCAACTTGTAGCTGTCCAAAGCAAAACAGCAAATGGTGACCTCCTCCCCAGGTCATGGTGCAGGGTAACCAAGAGCCATCAGGGTAATTTGCTGCCTGATAAAATCTCACAACCCATCAGCCTTCCAAACCCTAAAATCAGAATAAAGTACACAATTCACCATTTGCTGTCCTTTTATGGTGACTCATGCCCACACTGCGATGATTTGCCTCACAGGGGGCACTGGGCTGCACTCACTGGCCCCTCCGTCACATGGCCATCCTTCTGAACACAAACACACCATCTAACATTTGAAGCTATGAGGAAGAGGAACCTGCTCTTCATTGGAGTCATGGCTTGTAGATCAGGAAGTGCCCCCCTCCCATTGCAATCACCAGCTGCCTTCCCTTTCATGGACAGGTGCTCCATATATATAGCATTTGATAGAGAACACACCATCGGCAAAGCCGGCGTCCAATTGTGGAGTGCATGGATCCCCCTTTTCCATGTAGAGCAGGTGCCAAGGATCAGCATGATTAAACAGTATTGTTGCATGTGAACATTGGTTTTGACTGGAGAGAATTACTGGTGGAGATCTCAAAGGGAACAGCTTCCCCTGGGATAGATCAAAGCTGTGTGTGCTGTTGGGGGTGGGGGTGGGGGCACATGCACTTTCCTTTCTTGTCAGATTTCCTGACTGAGCTGTTTTGACATTCAGAGTAAATAAACAACCTGGGAAGTACTTACCCATTGCACCTCTTGTCTTTTACCCGGCTTTGTTTTACTTTGGCCAGGACAGCTTCCTAATTTGCCAGCTCTCATTAGTGTAGAACTATTGACTCAGCGAAATTGAGTTCACTGTTTATTTACCATTCAACAGGTCTACTACTCTTGGTTGGGATGAGCCATAGGATGCTGGCATTTATTAATTCATTAAGATCACTTTTTCATGTACAGTATATTGGAACCAATATGCAATACAATGCATATTAGGAATATATGCATAATTTATAATGCATGTACCCATAGAGTATAGAAGAACAGTAGCACAGACTGCTTTGAGATTTTCTGATTTCTCACACTGGAATTCTGGAAACCGAGATTAATTAACTGAAATGAAGATCGTGCAGGCTGCTCATAAGAAATTGCACACCTTCTCAAGCCTTAAAAGATCGTCTTGCAGAAGAGGTTTGCAGCTCTGACAAGGGTTTTAGATTATCATTCTTAAGGCATCATCATTCCTTCCATTATGCCAGCATTTCTGCTAATCCATCCCTTTCTTTCTCAGGTTGCCAGGACCTTCCTCTGGTCCCTCCCCTTGAACTCCCCTGCTTTTGGCATTCTCTAGTTCCCAGTCCTTTGATAATGAGCACTGCAGAATTACAGCTAATTAGGGATGTAAATGATGCTGGGGAGAGGGAGGGGGAAGAGGGCAATGATACTAGCTGTGTGCAACTCTGCAGTAAAATGTTTTCAACCTCAGCAGAAAAAGTTATCACGGGAGGCGGTGTCAACTTTAGCAGAGTTTGAGCTGCAGAAGACTCTGAGAGAGACGATCGCTGCTCCCAATCCATCTGCTGCAGTTGCTTCTCTCCTTCAAAACTCGTTTGATCAATCAAGACACATTTAAAGGGACTAATTTCACCACCCCTCCCATTCCTTTCCCCCTCCCTTCTGGGTAGAGAAATCTTAAAAATAACTGCACATTGGGGACCCTAAAGGTGAGCAAGGATACCCAAGACAGCTTTCCGGGTGCAGAGATACCCATTAGCCTTGATGGCTGATGCCTCACTTGGCACTTGGCAAAGGTAGGGTTGGGCAGCATGTGGTGCCTCCATCCCCCTTCGAGGCGGAAAGGTGCTGCAGTAGAGCCTGGCCTTATTCAGGTGGGGAGAGATCCTTCCCTCCATGGAGTGTAACGCATGGGCCTGCCCAGTCCACACTTCCCAAGACATACCAGGAGCCAAAACACATTTACCCTTCAGCCACAGCACTCCTCTGTTTTTTATTTATTTATTTATTTATTTATTTATTTGAAGCAAAAGCAAAGTGTTCTGCTTATATACCACCCCATACCACTTTAAGTAGTCTCTGGGCGGTTCACAGTTTAATTACAGTAATGGAGGCTACACCTCCCCACCCCCCCCCCCGCAAGCTGGGTACTAATTTTACCAACCTGGGAAGGATGGAAGGCTGAGTCAAACTTATTTATTTATTTATTTATTTATTTATTTATTTATTTATTTATTTATTTATTTATTTATCTATTTCTGTACCACCCGTCTTCCCAAAGGAACTCCGGGTGGTTAACAACAATATCACACAATTAAAGTGTATATAAATATATGTCAAAATGTGTCAATCCATTAATAAGAGACAACAAAACAACCAAACAAATAAAGATGCTCGACAAGATGGCGGGAAGGTAAAAAAAAAAAAGAGCCCTAATGGCCGCCAAATGCCTCTCTAAAAAGCAAGGCCTTGCATGCTCAAGTACCTTTGTGCTGCCTTTCAGGGTGAAGCCCCCTGAAGGCAGCTTGCCCAAACCCAAATGCCTATGTACACAATAGCGTTATGGTTTAGATCTATAGGTGAAGTTGGAACCTCTGACTTGGGAAATGATTCAGAGTACATTCCATGGGCAAAACCTCCACTGCTTATTCCAATTAAATAATCTTCGCGCCTTCACCCTGGATCCATTCTTCCCTACCAGCCCAACTGAGCCATCCCAGTTATCAGCCTATCCTCCAATCTCATGGCCCTTTCCCCTCCTCTCTTGAATATCCGTACCCTTACTCAGTGAAATCCAAAAGCAAAGACAGCTGTATTGAGCCGTCAGATCAAAACAAAATGGCGGGCGAGACTTTTAAAAGGACAACAGTGTGCAAGCTTTTAGGTTCTGCAGAACTCTTTGTCAGGCAAAGTTCTAAAAAGCAAGTGGGGCAGGGAAAACATTTGGCCCAATGTTTTAATCCCTGAAACCTGCAGGTGTGCTCAGTCCCAAGCTGCAGTACAGCTTTCCTGTAGGGGTACAAGTACTATGTGACAACTGAGTGGCAAAATAAAGACAAAATGGAGGACCTCCACACCTTTGGAAAGTCAAAGCTATAGTGGGGTGTGGGTGAAACCTGGCCTATAAACGTGACACAATTTCAAGTATAGTTGATGCTGTCCTTTCTCTCTCTCTCCAGAACCTTTCACATCTTTGTGACAAGCAGTAATTCAGTATGTCACGCAGCTCAATATAAAACAGACGGCTGCTGTTTCGTCCAAGTCAAAATACCTGGAGGAGAGAAGTCGAACTGGAGGTTGCATCAAAACACAACAGATGGGACCAGGCTCCACATTGTCTCTTTTCTGAATTTCAGGCAAAAATCAAACAAAACAAAACAAAACAAAACAAAACAAAACAAAACAAAACATGTGGCACCTTAAAGACTAACATTCATATTGTAATGTAGTGTTTCGTGGACTACACGTCCACTTCTTCAGACATATAGCAGCAGAATGAGGTGTGTAAGTGGATGTGTAGTCTGCGAAACGTTACATTAAAATATGAAAGTTAGTCTTTAAGGTACCACATGTTTTGCATCTTTTGTTTTGTTTTGTTTTTATTTGATTTTTGCCTGAAATTCTTGAAAAGACTAACACGGCTACCCTCTCTGAAACTTCTCTTTTCTGAATTTCCCAATGTCACCTTCCAGTCAAAAGATATGTACAAAATGTATGATTTCTGGAAGGAATGGACAAAAATGCAGTTTGCAGATGTGTTGTATTTGTTAAGCTGACTGGATAGCTTGGAGGTTTAGATATCTATCTGTGGACCCAGAGGTTGGGGGTTGGGTTCCCCACTGTGCCTTCTGGTTGAAGAGGCAGCCTGTGTTGTCTTGGAAAAGCTGCCCGACCCCAGGGCACCTGTAGAAAAAACATTTCTGAAAATGTTTTACCCTAGAAATCCATAGAAAGAGCCAACATATGTCAGTGCTGAATGGCCATGCAACTGTTATATTCCTTAAATGACTAACAAAAGATGCATGGTAGGCACGTTTGTCTACAAAAATGTCTTTATTTGAGATATGGCCAGAACAATGCATGATTTTTTATGCTGACTTTATAATAATTACAAACTGATGCAAAAGAAATGCAGCAAAGGAATGTAAAATTGTTTTATTTTTAAAGGAAACATTGAGTATAAACCAGAAGATCCATTTTCCCTAAATTTCAGGCTCTCCATCTGGTGCCTTGATTTATATTAAAAAGTTTTTTCTAATTGTCATAACTTTTAAGGAAAGAGGGAGAATGGACAGGTTGCACTGTGTCTTTCCATACATGCAAGTTGGTTGCAATCTGGTGGTCTAATTGTACGTCAGTTGGGAATTTCTTCCCAATTCACACAACAGTTTCAGAGGATGGATTCCCTGCAGGATTGCAAAAGGGATGGTAAGGGTTAAATTCCCATGTCTATATATGCCTGGACCAAACTCAGTCTTCAAACAGCTTGTGAGAAGTTGACTCAGGATGGCAAAAATGGGTACAAACTGTGCAGTTAAAATGTTGTTGAAATGATTCCTAATCATTTCATTAAAAGAACTAGATAGGGTATTTTTTTAAAATCACAATGTACTCCCTGTTACATGCTTAGATGTGGTTTAGAAGGACTGGAAGAACAGTGGTTACAACATACCTTAAGGTATGGAAGGGTGAGAATTTCATTTGCTTCCCTACTAAAAGTTGAAAAATTCTTCATCAACAGGAGAAACAGCAATTTGGATGGAAGCCATTCAGGTGTGGGAGAAAGTAAAACTGATTATTTTCCCATCTAGGCAAAGGGTGTTGCTTAGTCAGGATCTGACTCCTTGTTTATTTACCTGGGTGTGTGGTGCTAAATATGGAGTGACATATTTCCCTTCTCTCTAATGGCTCCTTGGTGGAGAAGCGGACCGAGATCCCTATCATTTGGCTCGTGAAATTGAGGAAGAATTCCATTTTCCTCAAGTTTTTGATATCAGCATTGGCAAAGTTTTCTATAAACAGGACAGAATGAATTTGAGGTTCAAGCAATCTGAATGTGGGTGAAAGGTTTCTGCACCCGTTTTGTTTTTGGGATGGGGGATTGGGAAGATGGACACTTCTGCAGTAAACATACTCTCTCTAGATATCCCAGGTATCCTGCTCTCCCCTAGACTTTCTGCTCAGCTTTGGAGACCAAGGATATAGCCATGGACAGGAGACCTTTAACATGGCTTCTTAAAATATCCCTCAAAGCCAAGACGAATATGTGTGCATTTTTAAGAAGGCAAGTTTGTTTTGTGTGGAGCAGCCTGCAAGCAAGTCTCAAAACATATATTTCCTCTTCTTCACTGTTAAAACTTGAACCCCTCCTTAACTATCTTGCATACCTTGGAACCTTATTATTATTGCCATAAATTGCATGTGGCTTGATGACACTTAACAGCCACAGATTTAAGTGCTCAGTGACTTTTGAAAATCCACAGTCAACCCATTCAGAGGCAAATACTAAACAAGGATTGAGCCAGAGTTCACTATAATGGAAGAAACCTAGGCATTTGCTTTCGGGGACCAGCACTGAACAGAGCTCGCAGTCTTCCAACACAGAGAGATGCACACAAATCACTTCCTGCTGATGTCCCTACTGCAGTTCAGCAGGATAAGTAGTTGTGATAGGAGGTGATATTTTTTTTGTTGCTATGTTTTATCGACTGGGAGTCAGAAATCCTTGTTGATCTACTGCAGATCTACTCCAAGACCAGATCAGAAATGACCTCCTGCTTATTTTTGGATTAGACAGCCCATAAGAAGCACACATGTGCACACAGGGAGACCTACCCTAGAACTCCTTTTCCCACCAGACCCTGTCACTCAGCTGGATATCTAGCTCCAAATAACCAGCCATGATGAAGCAGAATTTCATTACAGATGAAATAAAATGGTCATTTTTTTCATTAAAACGAACCATTTTGTTTCCTCTGTAAAACGCCACCATGGGGGGGGGGAGTGCTGATGGCCTGCAGGTCAGTTGGTCAGAGAGAAATAAAAAAATAAAAAAATAAAAAATCACACCAACCTGGCGCACAGGCCAGCTGGTCAATGGGAGATTTTTTTAAAAAGTGCTGACCTGGCCTGCAGGCCAGCTGGTTTGCAAGAGGTTAAAATGTTTTTTAAAAAATTACAAATTAAAAATGCGCTGACCTGGCCCACGGGCCAGCTGGTTGGCACAAGATAATGAAAAAATATTGTGCCGACCTGGCCCGTGGACAAGCTGGTTGGCATGGAAACAAACAAACAAACAAACAAACACACTAACCTGGCCCGTGGGCCAACTGGTCAGCACGAGATAAGGAAAATAATAATAATAATAATAATAATAATAATAATAATAATAATAATAATAATAATAATAATAATAATAATAATAATAATAATAATAATAATAATAATAAAACACGTTGACCCAGCCCACAGGCCAGCTGGTTGGTGCAAGAAAAACTGGATTTAAAAAAATCAAAACAAAATGAAATGAAATACAAAATGAAATACAAAATGAATTTTTTTAAAAAAAATCATTTTGTAATAAACGAAACAGATCGGGAGGGGAAGAAACAAAAAATGAAATGAAACGCCATTTTGGTGTTTCATGCCCATCCCTAGATTCCTGATATGTTTTTGTGCTTTGTGTTCTAATTTGTTTTGATTGTGTCTGGTTGGGCAGGAGGGGGGAAAACATGGAAATCTTCAATGAAACAGTGAAGAAAAAGGTAAATTCACCTCACACGATTCCTCAATCTATTAAATGAAAGGACACTGCCCTGTTAAAAACATACCAAGAACAACAATGACATAATTTCAAGGTTTCCTCATTTGTTTGCAGAGTGAATATTAAAAGTGCAGTCTGCAGCCTTGAAGGGCTTCCCCTGGGAACTGTTAGCGTTGGCAGTAACGAGGTCATTCATTTTTTATTAGGAGAAGAGTTTCTGTGAAGTTAAATGTGCTGACAACCCTTTTTCCTCTTTGATGCAGGGTTTCACCTCAGCCCCTCCTGCTCCTCCCTAACTGAGCTGGGAAAGTCTCTTCCATCTGTGTTAAGTGACTTGCACTCTTGTTTTCTTTAGATACCTTGATAAAGAGATGGCCGTTTAAAGGGAGAGCTCATGAGGCTAGCGTAGAATTTCAATGGAAGCTGGAGATGTGGAAGATTAGGTTGCCATCATGAAGTCACACCTTTGTTCCCACAAGGTGCTCTGACTGCTTGAACCCATGATTTATTTAAGTGCTGCAAAGATAATTGGCGGAAAAAGGCTAGAGTACCAGTCTTCATCCAGATAAAAAGTTAAGCGTTTCTTCCGAGCTCATTGCATTTGTATGATCAGGGTGCGGTGAGAAGTTGCATTTTCTATGGGCTACACCACCCATAATCAGACTCTCATCCAACAGGGCCTTGGGTCATGGTGAGTGTGAAGACACAGATCCCCCTATAGCAGAGCACCAGCTGGAACAAGAAAGTAATCTCAGGGTGCCTTGTGAACTCTCTCCACCACCTTCTGCAGAACCTAGCGCTCTTAAAGAACCTGCCAAACATCCCCTCCATGAATCAACCTCCTCATTTTCAAAGTGGCCTCCTGGCTACTGGCACATATTCTCCTGGCCCTCTCCTCCTCCTCCTCCTCTTCCTCCCCTATTCCTGTTCTTCACTCACCTTGCAACTTGTAAAAGATGTCGATCCAACTTTGTGGGCAGGTGACAAGCTTCAGTCCTCCCACCTTTGCCTTTTCAGAAGACCACTGTTGGCGTTTATACACGACCCCTAAGCTGCGCTGCAAATGGCTCCCAGCTCCGGAGCTTAGAAATGTTTTCCCACCAGCTCCGGAGTTTGGAGACAATCCACTTTAGCGCGACCCAGCGCATTTTTCATGTACCTGCTCTCTGCAGGTGAAAAAAAATTGATGCGGATAAGAGTGCCGGGCTCTCCTGGCTTGTCTGTTGTTTTTTTGCCTCCCGCCCCTTTAAGAGCTCCTTGAGCCGGAACCAGGAAGTAACGGGGCTCGTGGCAAGTTTGACCGTCACCGGCAGGTTACTAAAGGCTTCTTTTGTCCTTTTTTCCCCTCCCCCCCTCATGCCGACAGGAGCAGGAAGTGCTGAGGGGTGGGGACAGAGGAACAGAAACGAACCCCCAAGATCTCTGGTCTGAATTTAAGGGGCCAGCGGATCTTAGGGGTCGTGTGAAAAGGCCCTGTGTCAGAAAGACTAGCATCCCACATTTCCCCCATGTGCTGACTGACTTCCTTGGATATGATTTCTCCTGGAGGGCCCAGGTAAAAACACTCTTCTTCTTGAACTTCATAGGGGGATGAAGATGTAGGCTTGGCTTGTGGAGTTTATTCTCTCCTTATCAGTGTTGTTCTGTGCCTTCAAGTCAGAGCCCACCTTATAACGACCTTAACAGGGCCTTCAAGGTAAGTGAGATATTTAAGGAGTTTTGTTTACCAGTTCCACTCCCCCAGTGAGTTTTCATGACTGAGCAGGGATTTGAACCCGGGTCTCCCGAGTCATGAGCTGCCTAGATGCCCTAAGCACATCCGATCTCGCCTGATTTTGGAAGCTAAGCAGGGTCGGCCCTGGTCAGTACTTGGATGGGAGACCACCAGGGAATACCAGGTGCTGTAGGCACATGGAGTAGGAACTGGCAAGTCACTCCAGTATTCCTGCCAAGAAAACTCCATGGACATGGGGTCACAACTATAACGACACAACACACACACACTCCTGAGTCATAGCCCATCACCTTATCTACTATACCACGCTGGGCACCCTTCCTTATAGATAGGGCAGACTCACCCTTAGTCACTCGCAAAGCAACCACCCTGAAGCAGACTCTGGGTATGATGAAAGTGAAAGAAATGGATTTTTAACTTACAATTGTTAATATTTTTGTCCCTCAAGTTGTGAAGAGTTATTTGTGGGATCTCCTATTTCCAATGTCAGCACACATTTGTCTTCAGGTACTCTCCGGCTTGGCCTGAGTAGGTTGAAAAAACCATTTGCTAATGGCAGCAAAATGACTTATTCCAGCCCTG
This sequence comes from Phrynocephalus forsythii, assembly GCA_029282475.1. NCBI lineage: Eukaryota > Metazoa > Chordata > Lepidosauria > Squamata > Agamidae > Phrynocephalus > Phrynocephalus forsythii. Next base: position 122,544,693 of record JAPFRF010000008.1, on the reverse strand, counting down.
TAAGTCAGGAAGTCACTTATCCTCTGAGGGAGAAGCAAAACTTTGCTTTACTCTATGGACACGTGATGTTTTAAACTCAAAATAAAGTCTGGTTGTTTTTTATTCCTTCATTCAGCTACATTGATTTGTCAGTTGCAGATTGGTTTATTTTGCAGTCCTTAATTAAAAGTCATAAACATTAATCTAGTACTAGGATATAAATCAAGAAAATTCAAATCACAAGATTGCATTCTCTGAAGTAGGCTTATATTAAGTTCAGCATAAACAAAATCACACACACTTTCTGTGACTAGACTCACGAGGGTGAACATTTTGACCGAGTCCATAAAGATTTGTTATCACCCTTGTCTCCTGTGTTTTGTTGTATGCCTCAGTTTTAACTTGTTGTGTCATCTACTGTGATTATCAAGGGGGTTGTATTCTCATGCTGACTCTAAAAAGCAGACATCCCCCTTCTACAACCTTAAGTGTTGGTTTGCTAATACTGCACCACATCTTTCTCCATCTTTCAGGGGGGTTCCTGGTCTCATTTAGATGAGGCCTTCCTAGAATACTGCTGACGAGTTGCTTCCATGAAAAGCAACTATTCTATGCTCTGCAAACAGAGGGAAGAATACATGTTACATAGTCTGGATAAAGCATTTCCGCATCTATTTTTAACTTATCCACAGATATGATATGAAGTTGAATCCAAATTCCAGTTTCTCGATGAATATTGTTCTGAAATAGCACTTTTTAAAACTGTTCCTTCAGCCTTCGTTTGTTTGATCAGCTCAGGCAAAGCAAAGCAAAGCAAAGCACACGGTTCTGCTTATATACCGCCCTATACCACTTCAAGTACTCTGGGCGGTTTACAGCTTTAATTACAGTAATGCAGGGTACACATTGCCCCCCCTAGCAAGCTGGGTACTCATTTTACCAACCTCAGAAGGATGGAAGGCTGAGTCAACCATGAGCCAGCTACCTGGGATTGAACCCCAGGTTGTGAGCACAGTTTTACCTGCATTACAGGCATTTAACCGCTGCGCCATGGGGCTCCTTTGTGGAGAAGCACTGATTTGATTTACCACATTTTTTGAAGGCAGCTGATCAAGAAGTTATAGTACCTTCCAATATGTGTTGGTGCCTATACTTGCACTTGAATATGAAAGGCAACAAAGTCCATAGTACATTGGGGATGGGAAAGAAATCTGCATATGATACTAATTCCATTGTGACTCCGAAAATTCCCCGAGTACACAGCAAAATGATGAGGAATCACTCCAGAACAGGAGTAAGTGTACTAACATTTGTGGGTGCGCATCAATGGGTGGGAAAAGGAAGAATAAAAATAAAAAAGCTGCATAAACTGCTGAAATTTCACAAACAGAAGCTAGATTTTTCAGTCCTGCAGGTCCTCCATCTGGCTGGGCATTATAGACCTGGGTCTGGTGCAGAAGAAACATTGAGGTCTCCAAAATTCTGGCCAGATCTACAATATGGGGCAGAATCTTATTGGTGTTTGTGCCACTTGCTAATTGACAAGTTGGGCACACGGACAGGTGTATCATTGAGGCACATGCCTAGACTTCATCAGTTAGCTGCCATTAGAATAATGATGTGTGGTCAAGTTAGTTCCAAGTTACAGCACAATGAGCTCTAGCAAATCTACCAAGATCCTCATGCTGAGCTAGTGAGCCCTGAAGTCAGCTGGGAGTGGGAAAGAGAAGGACAGGCAATACAGTCAACATTTACCTCCAGTAAAATTAATCTTGAGACTGGTCTCCTTCCATGGAGAGAGACTTGAGGGATCATGGAAATCCCCTCAACCAGCAAAGATCTGGCAATGGTGTACAGGACAAAACCAACATTAAAGTTGTTTTGACAGAGTCTGTCAGAGCTGGAGGGGTTACCATTAGGATTTCCTTGGGGAAAAACTGGATGCTATCTCCACTTATTTCTGCTTCTGCTATTTTTTTTTAAATAAATAAATTTTATTTATTAAGGAAAGAGAAGAAAAGAAAAAGAAAGAAAAAAGAAAAAAGAAAGAAAGAAAGTAGGATTGTTTTACATTGATAACAATCACAGAGCGCAAACATCATTTATAAGGTTTTTAACGCAATTATTAACTCTTGCCATCTTCTTGACAAAACATCTTCATCTTCTCCTTTCAGGTGGCCGGAGATTCTGTCCATTTCAATAGCAGAGTATAATTTCCCTTTCAAAGCGTCTTTTGAGGGTGTTTCAGAATTCTTCCAAAGTTGAGCATACAAAATTCTGGCTGTTACGATAATGTGATTAATTACGTATTTTTGATCATATGTTGCCTCAGTCTCTATAATATTTAACAAAAATAATTCTGGTGTGTATTTTAACTTGACCTCCCACAGAGTGTCTAGTAAGTTCTTTACCATATTCCAGAATAATTTGGCTTTTTTACAAGTCCACCACATATGATAGAAAGAACCGATTTCTTGCTCGCACTTCCAACATTTAGGTGAACAATTATACATTTTAGATAGTCTATGGGGGCTAAGATGTCATCTGTAAAACATTTTATAACAATTTTCTTTATTAGAGGTGGATTTGAACATCTTAATTGTTTGCCATAGCATATTCCATTTTTCTAAGTTAATAGAGTGCCCACAGTTTTTCGCCCATCTTGTCATACATTCTTTAACCTGTGAGTCACTTGTTCTTTCAACTAACAGCATAGTATAAAGTTTACTCAACAATTTTTTCTCACCTGCAGTCAGTATTTTATCAAAAACATTATCATTTACCATAAAGCCACTTTCGTTTTGCACAGACTTATAATGTGAATATATTTGTTGATAAGACCACCAGTCTCTGTTTACCCCTTCGAGACATAACTGATTTGGTGGTTTTAGAGACTGGTCCTCATACAGAAGTTGTTTGTATGTTAAAATATTACTAAATAACTTTGGACCTGGTCTTCTAATTGCCTCCATTGGAGATAACTATTTGGGAGCCTTGGGGTAGAATAAATCTTTAACAAACAACCAATTTTTAATTAGGGCATTCTATATCCAATGTCTGTTGAACAGGGATGGAATATTTCCTCTATACCATAAGTAATGATGCCACCCTTTGTCTAGGTCATGACCTTCCAAGCCTAGAACTCTTTCGTTTGTCATAGAGATCCAATCGCATATCCATGTCAGTGCTGCTGCTCTATAATACAAGAACAGATTAGGTAATGCAAAACCTCTGGAGATAGTCCTATCTTGTAGATAAGCATTTTTAATTCTAGCTTTTTTCTTTTGCCAAATAAATATATGAATATGCTTCTCTAAGTCGGACAAAATCTTGAAATTGGATAACACAGGTAAGCATTGAAATAAAAAGAGCAGCTTTGGTAAAACAGACATCTTGATAACAGCTATCCTACCAATTAATGACAACTGAAGTCTAGCCCAAGTAGCTAAGTCTGCCTTTACAGATTTAATCAAAGGAGTATAACTGTTATCAATGAGGGTGGAACATTTATTTGATACCATTATGCCTAAATATTTCGCCTTGTTCACATGCATGAATCCTGATAGGTCCACTAATCCTTGAATATTAGTCACAGAAATATTTTTGGTCAACATTACAGTTTTTGTTTTATTAATCAAGAAGCTAGATATTTCTGAATATTCCTTTAGGGTTCTTAGACGTTCTGGCATAGACCATGTGGGATCTTCCAAAATTAATAGTAAATCATCAGCAAAGGCTTGTATTTTATAGACCCCCCCCTAATTGTTCAACCCTTGTATCAAAGCTGAATTTCTAATCACATTCAGTAAAATCTCTAAAGATAAGATAAAAAGCACGGCGAAAGGGGGCATCCTTGCCTTGTGCCCTTCTGTATAGTAATCTTGTTGGAAGGGAACCCATTCACAATAACTTTAGCATTTTGAGTAGAGTATATCTGTTCTACCACTCTAAGCATTCTATGACCACATTGTAGGTAGTCCAATTGAGATTTCAGTAAGGACCAGGAAACATTGTCAAAGGCTTTCTCAGCATCCAAAAAAATAAAGGTTGTCTGCTTTTGGGAGTGTATTTCATAATACTCTAAGGAGTTGAGTAAGGTTCTAATGTTTGACTGGAGATATCGATTTGGCAAAAACCCTCTCTGATCTGAATGGATTAACGTAGTAAGAATTTTCTGCCATCTAATAGCCAAAATAGTTGCAAAGATTTTGTAATCCCCATTTAAAAGGGCTATAGGCCTATAATTCTCAATAACCTCTTTTGGTTTTCCGTCCTTGGGGATCAAAACTATGTTGGCGGATTTCCATGTGTCTGGAATGTCTTCTCCTTCCAAAATTGAATTGAAAAGGTGAAGCAATCTCGGGGCTAGGATATCTGAAAATTTCTGGTAGTATTGTGCTGGCAAAGCATCAGGGCCAGGTGTTTTGTTAGGTTTTTGTCTTTTAATTGCATCAACCACCTCTGCTAAGGAAATTGTGGCATTAGTTAAATTCCTTTGTTCTTTATTTAGTTGTGGGAAGTTGTGTTTGACTAAGTAGTTATATATTAAGTTTGAGTCTATCTGTTTTCCTTTAAATAAGGTTTGGTAATATGCTTCAACTATTTTCATAATTGAAGCTTGGTCAGTTTGGTTAATTCCCTGACTATCTTTTAAATTTATAATTGTTCTTTGAGTTTGTTGTTCCTTAAGTCTATATGCCAACCATTTTCCTGGTTTGTTGGCATTCTCAAAATGGTTTAGCCTTGCTAGTCTGAGTTTATGTGCAATGTCTGCAGATAGGATCAAATTCAATTGGTGTCTAACTTGTGATAACTCATTGAGATATTGTTTATTTCCAGGGTCTAATATCAGTTTGTTCTCTAATACTTCCATTTTACTCAAAATCTCTGCGGTCTTTGTTTTCCTTTCTCTATTCTTCTTGGCCATATATTGTATCACTGTGCCTCTAAAGTAATGCTTAGAGGCATCCCAAATAGTTTTAGGTTGCATACCCTCCATAGAGTTTAACTCAAAGTATGTCTTCAGGTCCCTCTCTGCCTTACTAAGAAACGTTTTGTCAGACCAGAGCGTATGATTGATTTTCCAATGTCTGACTTTATTAATACCCTTTAGAGACCATAAGATGGGGTTGTTATCAGAGCATGATCTTACCAATGTTTCAATGTCCTGTGTTTGGAGTAACAGATCTGTACTGGCCCAAATCATGTCTATTCGCAAGAAAGAGGCATGGCGGGCTGAGTAAAATGTAAACCCATTGGTAATTGCACGTTTTCTCCTCCATATGTCATGGATCTGCAAAATGCTAGATAAATGTAAAAAAGGTTTAGGTAAAGTATCTATCCGATCCCCCCTTTTTTCCCCAGGTGGTGATTTTTTATCCATATTTGGATTGCTGACAGCATTGAAATCTCCTAAAATGACTATTGGGGTATCTTCGTATTGTAATAGTTCCTGCAGCAAGTCTTCAAAAAAAGGTTCTCGCAACTTTTTGTCATTTGGGCAGTATATATCCACAATCGTCGTTTTCTTAGATTGGAGAGTTGCCTGGATAATAATGCATCTACCTTCCTCATCTTTCTTAATCAAAGTTGGTTGCATCTCAGGCTTAGCATATATTACTACCCCGTTTTTCTTGAATTTCTGACTTGAAGAAGAAAAGGCAATTCCTAACTTCCGGTTTTCTAGAATCTAGAGCTTCTCTTGCGTACTTATTATGTGCGTTTCTTGAAGACAGATTAAGTCACATTTTTGTTTTTGCTTCTGCTATTTCATGCCCCAAACCAATTGTGGGTCTTGTAGTAGCGTGGGTTTTAGTGATTTCAGCAGTGATTCCAGCTCTTAGACATAGAAGGCTGGAGACAGCTTCTAGTGTAACAGCTCTTTATTCAGGGAGAGAACAAGACTGGGGACTGGGGAGAGGGAGCTACATTTATAGGAGCCAGGACTGGCTAGGAAAAGATACATTTTGGAGGGAACAATTACAACCAATCACAAAGCTGCCTTTTGGCAGAGACCAATAGGATTGAGGATCCAAATGCAGCAACTTGAATAAACCAATAGGCCTGTTCCCTTTGGAACAGGAACAGAAACCAATAGGAATACAGATCAATACACAACAGGTCCTTAACCTATGTTAGTTTTTCGTGACTGAGTAACTGAGGAAGTCTTTAAGTGCTTTTCATTCATCACAGCTGTCTGCCCATACTCATATGAATTTCTGCAAGCTTCTGCCTAGAGATACTTCTGTAATATATGTTGTTTTCATACAAATTGCCCAGAAAGTACAGTGGAACCTTGACTTACCTACTGCTTGACTTGCAGCATATTTGACTTGCAGCAAGAAGGGGCTTGTTTGACTTGAGTCGCAGGCTTTGACTTACATCTCGGAGCCCCGGCGCAAGGCACCGGAATTGGGCCGCAGCCACAACCCAGGATCGCGGCTGCCACCTCCAAACTGCTCCTCCCTTCTTCCTCTCCTCCGGCAGCGGCGGCTTCGGCGAGGCCAGCTCAGAGCACCTGGAGCTGGTCCTTGGCCTCACCGAAGCCGCCGCTGCTGCCGGAGGAAGAGAAGGGCCGGGAGCTCGGGGCTGGCCTTGCTGGTTAGATAGTCGGCTCAGTCTTGTAAAAAATCTGGCTGCAGAAGTCTGGTCCACAATGGAAGCATTTTAGTTGGGGAGCTGTAAGGTTGTGGGACTCTAATGGTAAGCATAGAGTTGTTCAGAACTTGGAACGTCAGGTTAAAAATCAGTAAAACTTAAATGTTAGACATTGTTGCTATGAACATTAAAAAGTGGAGGCATATAACTTGTGGACTATAATTCCACTGCCTCCCCTTCTCTTTGAAGAGACATTTCATTTACATCCCCAGAAGGAATCTCCTATCCCACTCAAATTTGTGTTAAATTGCTGTTTTTGGGGGTCTTTTTCATCATCTGGAACGGATTAATCTGCTTTCCCATTACTTTCTATGGGAAACGTTCATTTGACTTAAGTCATGTTTGACTTAAGTCTAGACCACTGGAACGGATTAATGATGTAAGTCAAGGTTCCACTGTATAGACAATAGTTGCACACCCCAAACCACTGAATACTCCCCTTATATACAAAACTGTGCATATTTTCTATAGAAAGTGGTTGGTTTCTTATTCAGGACCATGTCCATCCATCCATCCATCCATCCATCCATCCATCCATCCATCCATCCATCCATCCTTTCTCTTTAAAAAGAACCCAAAGTGGTTTGCATCACTAAACTACAATATTGAAAGCTAAAAACTAGTACTTATACAAATACGAAAAAGGGTAAAAGAAAAGCACACTAAAAGACAATGAAAAAAAGCTACACGAAAAGTATATTCAAAGCAGTGAGGCATAGCCATCCATTTAAAAATCCCACTCAGGCTTCCAGTCACTTAGAGAAAGCTTGCCTGAAGAGAAAGGTCTTTGCCTGCTTGTTAAAGGACAGCAAAGATGGGACCAGCTTGGCCTTGTGTGGGAGGGAATTCCAAAGTCCGGGAGCAGCAGCAAAAAAAGTCCCTCTCTTGTATCCCCACCCAACACACCTGTGAATGCAGTGGGGCCAAGAGAAAGGCCTATCCTGATTATCGTAATACCCAAGCAGGCTTATAAGGGGAGACGTGGTCTTTGAGATAGCTTGCATCAAAACCGGCTAGGAATGTACAGGTTAAAGCCAGCACTTGGCATGGTGCCCAGAAAGGGACCGACAACCAGTGGAAGCTGCTGTAACAAGGGTGTTATGTGATCCCAGCTCGTTAGCAATCTGGCTGCTGAGTTGTCAGCCCCCTGAAGTTTCCTGACACTTATATCTCTCGTATTATATCTCGTTTTTATAACAATTCCAAGCCAAACCACTAGAGGCTTAAGTTTGTTTGTTTGTTGGAGACCCTGTCCATAAAGGCTGCTGTTATACTAAACAACCTTAGTCTATTCTTCTGAAACCTGGCAGGTCTCATTCCCTTAGAAGGAACAATTATACTGAAAACATTCCTCTGCTTCCGCGCAGAAATGTAAAAAAGGCTATATTCATATTTATTTTTTAAAAATAGTTTAAGATATATAATACAAAAAATGGACATACTTGTATGAAATTTACAGCAGATTGTCTCTTTGTAAGACATCTCCATGCCTATAATTTTCATCCAGTTCTGACAAAAAGATATTAGTAATCTGTTGACTTCCACTATGACTAGGGAGAGAAAATGAGTAACAAACATTTTAAGGCTCAAACTGAGAGTTGGATTAGCATCAAGCCAAATTTGTCTGAACTGGACTGGGCTGCTTTCCAAATTTCTAAAATTTAGAGATATCCAAATCTTAGGGTAAGTACACACCTTAGCTTCTGCCTAAGTACAACTCTAATCTTTATTGCCTACTGTAAACTGAAACGTTCCAAATAACGTCACAGGTGTTATATACCGTACAGAAAAAAGGGGGGAGGAGAAAACTCTTGTTATACATTGAACTTGTAAAATGCCCGGCTTGCTCAGGTAACAAGCTGTACATATCAATGATATAAATTTGCTTGAAGTGTGTGTCTGAAGGGGAGGGGGGTGAGGAAGAAAGAGAGGACACGGAAACTTCCTTTTCAAAGGCTTAACATAAGAACATAAGAAGAGCCATGTTGGATCACGCCAAAGGCCCATGTAGTCCAGCTTCCTGTATCTCACAGCGGCCCCACCAGATGCGTCTGGGAGGGGACGAAACTAGATATCTGTCTCCAGGTTTTAAGCCTGGAGATTACACATCCCCATCATGGTTTGTGACCTGTGATGGACTTTTCCTCCAGGAATCTGTCCAATTCCCTTTTGAAGGCATCCAGGCCAGATGCCATCACCACATCTTGTGGCAGAGAGTTGCACAGACTAACAACACGCTGGGTAAAAAACAATCTTTTGTCTGTTCTCACTCTCCCAACCCTCAGTTTGAGTGGATGTCACCTAGTTCTGGTATTTTGTGAGGGGGAAGAGCATCCCTCTATCCACTTTACTCATGCCCTGCATAAATTTGTATCTCTCAATCATATCCTCTCTCAGGCACCTTTTTTCCAGACTAAAAAGCCCCAAATGTTTTAGCCTTTCCTCATAAGGGAGGTCCCCCAGCCCAGTAATCATTTTAGTTGCTCTCTTCTGCACATTCTGCTTATGTAGATACTTTCCAAAAGCTGTCATTCCTCTTCATTCTAGCATATGTTATTAAAATCTTTTGATAAAGGATGATCAATTGTTTCTCTCGCCTTCCCCCTATCAATAACAGCATCATTGATCCTCCCACACCTTATAGATGAAGGGCTGAAGTGGAGGCTATCTGGATGCAGTATGTATGGTGGAAGAGGTACCTACTGCCCATGTATGCTAGGATGCCTTGCACCTGTAAGGCTCATCATGCCATGGGACTGACGGGCTTCCACATTGATGATCACACTGCAAATTGTATTAGACGTTACACTGGCACATGGTTCAAATCCCATATCTCAGTTTCAGATCATCACGCAGCTGATGTATGTACAACCAAATGGTGGCACGAGGCAGATCTGCATCATCTTGCAGCCGATGACCCGTTGGTGCATAGCCACCGCTCCCAACACTGTGCCTATTTCGTCAAGCAAGGGCCCTGCTGGCGCTGGGATAGCTTTTCTTGATTTCAGAGCCTTGCACCAGATCTTAGGGATGGTT